>CM060960.1:60020934-61429741 GCA_030765055.1 Mantis religiosa
TAATATCTAATACTAATGCTCTTTTGAGTGCACTTTACTTATATTTGTTGGAATTGTGTTTGGCGCTAAAACAAACTACTGCCGATGTCCAACTTAATTTTATGGCGCCATAGGTTGCGCCACAACCGTGTACGCGTAACAGCAGCATGGCGGAAATTGAGCGGTGTTGAGTTTAATAGGTTAATGTAGTTCAGTACAAGTATCATTAGTGTTTTATTTCAATTTATTTTTAATAATTATTTTTCCAAAATGGGGGCATATCTCTCAGAACCAATAACAGACAAAGTATCCACCGATGAAGAAGGAGCACGTGTTATTTGTGGTGCCAGTTCCATGCAAGGATGGCGAAAAACACAAGAGGTGAGATTTTGTGAATCGCGTGTGCTTCGAAAGTTGTGTTTTTGTAATAGTTATTATTTTATTTGTCCGGGAGCAGCAAGTAGTAATGGCATGTTGTACACTGCTACCTGGAAGTGCGTAGAATTAAAATGCATGACCATAATGATTTGCTCTTTTCCTAAGACTAGGTAAGTCACGCTTTAACATGTACGGTCCACATATGCATGCATAAAATGGATGGCAAAGTTTACTGGACTAAATGCCATAACAGTTCCAACATTTTATGAGTAGTAGAATGAAAATTAGGTGGAAGTTGCCAATATTAGGAAATTAGTCACGGTTTAATTCTCTTAATGCAGATGTTATACTACCCAGGAAAATGCGTAATGCATGCAATTTACGATATTGTTATTTGTCTTTGCATTATGTAGCTTTTAATCGTGGAAATTCAAAACATAATTTTTAATCACATTTAAATTCGGGTTTAAACAGCGAGAAGAAAAAGTATGAGTTTTTGATTGACTTATGGGAAGCATGTGTCAAACAAAAGCCCTATCATTTTTAGTAGCCACACTGAGTTAGCTTTGAGTAGTTTTTGCATATCAATTATTTTGCATGGTAATGTAATAAAATTCTGTATTCTTTCTTCTTATTTATGAGTATCTACCACATAAGCCAGCTTAACATGTTCCATCTATTTCAGCAGTACTAACCATAGATCCTTGTATGTCATATGCATCAGCAAGACAGTGCAGAGGCGAAAAAATTTAGATCTGAAATCATTTACACTGTTAAATTGTTATAAGTTCTGAGTTTGAAAATAATTTATGAATGTTTAAATTAAAATCAAAACTAATTGAAACCTGTCATCTATTTTTGTTTGCAGTTATTTATATTTCTCCAATAACATTGCATACTTTTTTCACATAGGAAAATGGATGTACACCAAACTTGCAGGAACAATATTAACAGTACATACCCAAACTTAAGTACTTCAAAGTTCTTTTAAAAGGAATGATCATCTTCCACAAGCATCTGAAGTAAATTGAATGTCTTCATATTTCATTCATATTGTGGTTGGTTGCTATCTAATGTTAAGCAGTTGGCAATCAAGCCATTTGGTCTCTTACACTCCAGTATTTTGATATTATGTGGGTACGTTTTCTAAAGCTTGGGCTGCAGAGTAAGTGGTTTCCATCCAGATCTTCTTTAAGTGTACAGAAAGGACACAGGAGATCTCACTATACCAATCCAATCATGGCCTGTTAGAAGTCTTAAGTTGTTACAGAAGAGTTTTTTGGTAGTGTATTGATTCTATTCAAGATGTTACAAAAATATTCCAATTGTTTTCCTTTTCTTTGTAATATATTATCTTCAATTTTTTGATTATATGTTGATACAATTATTCTTTTGATAGCAAGAACTAGTGGCTCAAATAAATGTAACATAATTTTACTGCCTTTTTTTTGGCTAGAAAAGCTGTTTCATTGCCATGTATTCTGCAATGTGCTTATATCTATTGAAGTATTAATGTTTTATTTAAATTAATTGTTCTAGGATTTTGTGGTGCTGCAATATTTATTTATATGATATAGAAGATTTTGTAAACTCTGAAAGATTACCGAAATTTCTCATCAACATTTGTAGCATTTAAACTTAATCTTTTATAGAAAAAGACAAGTGGGCATATTGTTCCAACGACACTACCACCATTATTTGGTAAGCTGGAACCGTCATTGTAAATATGTAGCCATTCATTGGCAGGATGTGTTAAATTTATAATCTCTAGTGTCATTTGTTTTTATCTAATATTTTTTATAATTTAAATATAAAGGGAGTCGATTAATGACACTAAACAACACTTACTTTTAAATTTTTCCGGAACATGTTTCAGAGACTTTGCCTCCATACTCAATCAGCCATCGACTGGTTCTCATTGTTGTAGTTGACAATATTTTGTCATAGGTCTCCTCTGGTGGCAGTTAGGCCGTGCCGTGGCTCAGTGGTTAGACCGCTTGGCTCTCACCAAGGCGGCCCAGGTTCGATTCCAGGCGACCGCAAAGTGAGATTTGTGGTGGACAACACGGCGCTGGGGCGGATTTTCTCCGGGATCTCCGGTTTCCCCCGCCATCTCATTCCACCGGTGCTCCATCTTCATTTCATATATCATCATTGTCATCGCCTACGGTGCCGTATGTAGTAAAAGTGGGCGTTAAACACTACACATTTCTGGCGGCGGTTCAAGGAACTTGCTGAACAGATCTTTCTGGGGGATGTCGAAATTGAATACTTTGTTCCTATTTTTTTAAATGCAGATTTGTTCCCATGTGGATAGTTCTTGTTTTCTTGTATGTTTTAGTAGTTTTGGTTTTGGATTTATGTTGTGGTTTTTTTTCCCAAAAATGTGTGGCAACTGCTGATTTTTCTAATTGTTTATATTTTATGTTTCTAAAGTGTTCCTTTGCTCTTGTTTCTAAATTTCTTTTGGTTTTTCCAATATAAATTTGACTACAGTCACTACATTCAATTTGATATATACCAGATCTTTTTGTTAGATGGAATGGCATCTTTGATGTTTGAGCAAATTAGGTTTTTAAGGAGAAATAGTTGACTGGTACTAGTTGAATGTTTTGTTTTTTGAAGACTTTTTTGAATTTATCATAGGCCCATGGATGGTAAGTGAATTTTTTTTAAAAATCATATTAGTTTCTGTAGCTGAGAGGGTTGTGGTTTCCTTTATTAGCTTCTTCTTTTTTGCTAAGTTCACGTTTTTGTCTACTAATGTTTTGGGAAAGTTATTTTTTTTGCTATTTCAATTTTGTTGTATTCTGTTCTGTATTCTTCTGCTGTGAGAGGGAACCAGTCTGTGTGCTAAACTATTGAAGATTGCCTGTTTGTGGGATCTTGATTTGTGGCCATTAGCTTTTATGTAGTTGTCTGTGTTCTGTAAATGCCAAAGTTTAGTCTGTTTTTATTTCTCATTATTTTTAGATCAAAAAATGGTAAATACTTGTCTTTTTCTATTTCTACAGTGAACTTGATGCTTTTATCTTGGATATTTAAAAGTTTTAGTGCATCACTGATGTGTTTTTTTTGGTACTATTGCACTGATGTCATCTACATATTGTTGCCAGAGTTTGAACATCGAAGGGAAACCTTTGGTGATCCTTATTTCTAATGTACTCCTGTACAGATCAGCCAGGAAGGGTGATAGGGGGCTGCCCATTGCTAACCCTGAAGTTTGGTGGAAATATTTTGTTTGAAACTGGAAGAAATTTTGTTCTATGCATAATTTGGTTAGTTCGATGTAATCTGAAATTTCAGGTGATGCCATTCCAAGTGATTTGAGCCATTTTTTTATCAACGGTGGGAGTTGATTAACTGGTATGCTGGGAAACAGTGATTTAACATCAAACGAGACTAGTGTGCCCTCTTTTTTTAGTTCAGTATCCTTAATGTGTTCTATAAGTTCACTTACCATCCATGGGCCTATGATAAATTCAAAAAAGTCTTCAAAAAAACAAAACATTCAACTAGCACCAGTCAACCATTTCTCCTTAAAAAACCTAATTTGCTCAAACATCAAAGATGCCATTCCATCTAACAAAAAAATCTGGTATATATCAAATTGAATGCAGTGACTGTAGTCAAATTTATATTGGAAAAATCAAAAGAAATTTAGAAACAAGAGCAAAGGAACACTTTAGAAACATAAAATATAAACAATTAGAAAAATCAGCAGTTGCCACACACTTTTGGGAAAAAAACCACAACATAAATCCAAAACCAAAACTACTAAAACATACATCAGGAAAACAAGAGCTATCCACATGGGAACAAATCTTTGTTTCAAAAAATAGGAACAAATTATTCGATTTCGACATCCCCCAGAAAGATCTGTTCAGCAAGTTCCTTGAACCGCCACCAGAGGAGACCTATGACAAAATATCGTCAACTACACCAATGAGAACCAGTCGATGGCAGCTGAGGATAGAGGCAAAGTCTCTGAAACATGTCCCGGAAAAATTTAAAAGTGTTGTTTAGTGTCATTAATTGACTCCCTTTAAATTTAATTTATCATAACACTGTTTTCAACGCTTCCAAGAAAGGAATTTTTTATAACTGTTTAAAATTGGGCACCATAAATGGTAGTTACATCACCCTAAGTAGAGAAAGATAGGAACAGGAAAGAAAATGAAATGATCCTCTAGGTCTTAAATGGCTCTTCTTTAAAACATGTCCCATAAGAAATTTTTAATAAGTTCAGGAGGCACGCACGAGGGCTAACGGAACCTGCCGAAATGGCATGCACCAATGTTAATAGCAGACAACTTTCAACACTGCCAACGTTGATCCAACAATTACACTACTTTTTGTTGAATTGCCGGGTCTCCTCTTATCTACGTTTTTAAAAGAATTGTCTGATATGACATTAGAGGACGTAAATCACAAAAAAGAATAAAAATAAATAAAAAATAAATCTGTAGTCAATGCAATGAACATTTAAACAATTCCGGGTATTTTTGACGGATGTAAGATGGCATCGCACTCCCGGCACAACATTCTCGTTCTTAACAAACTTTCATCATACTGAAACTGCATACACTTTCCCTCATCTTCGCATAAAGGCGCAAGATCAATAAAACTTATAAAACGAGCCATTGGTTTCAGATACAACTTCCACCTGTTAACTTTATTTACTGAATGCCAGGGTCCTGGTGGAATATTCATTTTCAGATTTTACAGATATGCTGCTACCTTCCTAACAATGGCACATGTACTGTGCAGCTGTGAAGTTTCGAACATCTGCAAAATAGATGCTTGGGGTGTTGGTTTAAAGGTTGGCAACAGAAGTTTACCTGAATAACTGTGTCAGGAGCACTACAACTGCGAGGTTACTTCGGCAGGTTCCGTCAGCCCTGGTGTGTGCCTTCAATGTTGGACTTAGACAAAATTTCTTATGGGACATGTTCTAAAGTATATCCATCTTAAATACTTAATTTGACAAACTTCAAAATGGACAGCATGTCTGCTTTCTTACCCAAAGGATTTGAATTTAAATCTCGCTTGGGATAAATTACTTTTAAAAAGCAGGCCTTTTTCTGCATTTGCCCATGTTCTGAGAAGAAAGATGAGATAGCTCTTATAGATATATGAATCCTAAACTTATTTCAGAACCCGGTCTCTGCAGACTAATGTTATTAAAAATGTTATGACTGCCTTAAAATTCTGCAGCATTATTCTGTGTGTACATTGTCTGATTAGTTCATGTCTTAAAATGCAAACAAAAATACAAAGAAGTATGCACTAGTGAATCAATAAGTATTTTAGTTAATTGATGGAAATTAATCATTTCTTCACACTAGCCGTATATAGGCTAAGGTTTTTGATAGTCAACATGAAAAATTCAATGCCATGGCCGGGATTTGAACCATGGATCTCCTGGTTTCTGTCCAGTCACTCTAACCCACTGAGCTACCATGGTCAACCTGCCATCCTGATATTAAATTCTTCATTTGACTCGTATATTTTCCTGGTAGACCACTAGGGGCTCTCGCATCCGAGATACACAGTTTGTGGTGCTTTACTATCTTAAGTACTTAAGTCCCAGGCTTCATCATTTAATGCTCATTTTAGTTAATTGATGGAAATTAATCATTTCTTGATATAGCTGTATATAGGCTAAGATCGTTGATAGATAGTCAACATGAAAAATTCAATGCCATGGCCGGGATTTGAACCACGGATCTCCTGGTTTCCGTCCAGTCGCTCTGACGGCTAGTGTGAAGAAATGATTAATTTCCATCAATTAACTAAAATAAGCATTAAATGAAGCCTGGGGCTCAAGTACTTACGATAGTAAGTCACCACGAACAGTGTATCTCGGTTGCGAGAGCCCCTAGTGGTCTACCGGGGATATATGAGTCAAATGAAGAATTTAATATGAGGATGGCAGGTTGACCATGGTAGCTCAATGGGTTAGAGCAACTGGACGGAAACCAGGAGATCCGTGGTTCAAATTCCGGCCATGGCATTGAACTTTTCATGTTGACTCTATCAATAAGTATTCATTTGTTGCAAATTGTAAGACTGGCTTGTTGCTCAGAAGAAATGTTTGTTTACCAGATTATGATATAATAGTGGTGGGAGATCTGGCATAATACTCTTATAGAAATCAATGTTAGTGATAATTTGTTAAGTCGTTAGCCCATTTGAATAACAAGATGAGCTACACATACATAGTGAATAGACAACACAAGCTGTTAGAATTTACCAAAAGCCAAGTGTGACATATTTTCACCCACTACAGTGTTCTATAGTTATTTTTGTAATTTATTTGTTCACTTGAAAACAATACCAGCAACTGCTTCTAAAACATATACATGGTAGAAATATGGCTGTAGTTAGTGTTAACTGCAGTTATGTAGGCAGTATAGGCATTATCTTGCAGGACATAAACTGTTGAGTATAAAACAAGTAATGCTTTGGGAATTAATCATTTCTTCCACACTAGCCGTGTGTAGGCTAAAGTTGGGATGAGTAGAGCCAGACTGAAAAATTCAGTGCCATAGCCAGGAATTGAACCACCAATCTCCCGGTCTCCGTCTGGTTGCTCTTGACCATTAAGCTACTATGGCTGACATGACATTAAATTCTCCAGCTGACTTGTATATTTCCCGGTAAACCACTAGGAGTTGCCGTTACAATGAGATATACACCTGCTGACCTTCTTCTCGGGCAGCAAGCAAGACAATTAGATATCGACATTTCAGGAGTGTGCATTGCTCCCATCATCAGGATATTTATAAAATGTTATAACCCAAAGTGAATCACTGGATATAACACCAACATAAAGACAAAACACTAACAAAATTTGCATTACTGAACAAAAGACTGTTTTCAGTAAATTAAATGTCAGGTCAGGAGATGGCATGAGTATAGAAAATTGTGTCAAAGAAACGTAACTTCTTAACTTGATTATCAAGTTGTATTTATCTTTGCTTCTTAAATCGACGTATTTCCATTTTTAAGGCCGGTTTCCAGAGGAGCTGAACTGAAATCCAGCATTACGCCTTTCAGAGGAAATCGCCAAAGCCTCCTTAATTCTTCGCTCCCAGTAGCTGTTGCATTTCGCCAAGATGGTCGTCTCCCGAAAATTGGCTCTATGGTCGTTATCAAAACAATGCTCTGCCTATCCAGATTTCTCAGGTTGCATTAAACGAATGCTCCGTTCATGTTCGTTTATTCTGGTAGCGATAGCCCTTCCGGTTTCTTTGACACAATTTTATATACTCTCGCCATCTCCTGACCTGGCATTTAATTTACTGAAAACAGTATTTTGTTCAGTAATGTGAATTTTGTTTCTGTTTTGTCTTTGTTTATAGTTGTGTTATATCCAGTGTTTCATTTGTGGTTATAACATTTTATAAATATCCTGATGATGGGAGAGATGCACACTCCCGAAACGTTGACATCTAATCGTCCTTTCACCTGGCTTGCTGCTCGAGAAGAAAGTGAGCATATTTGTCGCCAGGAAAGTTTCAGGTCTTATTTTAGATACGCACCTTTTTGTGGCGACTTACTATGCTATAAGTACTTAAGTCCCAGGCTTCACAGTTGGCTCTACTCATTCAAATAATGCTTTGTTGGATAGATGCGATTGTGCTCCTGCTGTGATTTGTTTGGAATTGCTCTATTGCTTACATAAGCATTCCGTCTTTTACAGTACAGTTTCTCCTTAAATCGATAAAATATGATATTTAGCACTGCGAAGCAATTGATCAACATGATTATGCGTGATTGGAGGAATCAGTGAGGTCAAAATTAATTGAAAAAGCTATTTATAGACTCTTTTAGACACTTTGTCACTTCCATTTTTATATATAGGGACTGGTTTTGGAAGCCATTGCATCCATTATCAACCTCTTCCATCTATTGTGTGTTGTCATCTGCTCTCTTCTCTCTGGCAGTGGAACTAAATTATCTACTGGTGGGATTTCAAAGTTCATTACTTGGTCGTTATTTTTCCATATGAATATGTTCTTCCATGTTGTCAGTTCTTTTTGGTCAGTTAAGTTCTTACTAAGACTCAACAAAAACACTTCTTGAAGCAATTGCTTGGGTAAACTTCTGGATAAACCCACAAATGCTGTTAAATTAAATGTGTCTGTAGCAAAAAAAGCCTTAGTATAATTTTCTTCTCATAACCACTTGAAACTGTTGCTTGTAAAACTTCCTCCTGCAGATTTTCAAAATCATTATAATGCTTGCTTACAGCCGCACCATGGCTGAGTGATTAGACTGCTTGGCTCTGACCAAGGCGGTCCAGGTTCGATCCCATGTGACCGCAAAGTGAGATTTGTGTTGGACAACATGGCATTGGGGTGGGTTAATCCAGGTACTACAGCTTCCTCTGCCAGCATTCCATCGATTGCTCCAGCACGTCTTTCCTCTCAGCTCATCTCTCTTGTATATTCACTTCCAGTGTTGGGCTGATCACTCATCCCAGAATCTCTCTGATCCTCAAGGTTGAGTGGTTCTGAAGGACCTATGTTCCACTTAAGGAAATACAGGAATTAATTCATTCATTCATAATACTCCTTCTTTGCTTAGGAACAGTATTGAGAATCTCCAAATATAGCAACCTGTATTGATAACTTTGTGATAGCCATTTACCAATTTTTAACAAGGGAACCGTTATAAACAAATAGAATTTTAGATGAATAGAGCAGAATTAATATTTTGAGATTCTGTTAAAATTTAACATCAGTTCATTACCATGAACATGAATTTTGCTTGTATGCCAGGTGCATTTCATGAACCAATGTTTATTGGGAGAATGTTGATGGAAGACGAGCCTTGACTTCTTCCTCATAGCCTCAATGTCAAGGAATACTGCTAATGTGCGATGTCTTGCATTCAGGAAGAAGTAATGATTGATGCTCATTGACTGGTAGATTACATATCTCATATCACTCTTACTGTGTAAGCTAACTCGCCCACATTTATATTCTCAGTCTGTGATTCTTTTATGTCATTAAGTAATAAAGGACCAAAGAGTAGGTACAAGTCATCATGGCATAAGCCTTGTGGCTTATTGCAGCTTCAAGAAAATAGATCTGACCTGATCTTCATGGTTTGCTGACACTCCTTCTACAGCCTGATCTTTAAAAGAAAATACATGACCACTGTCAAGCAACAGCATTTTAGAAACATCAAATTGAAACCAGAAGATAAGTCAGCAGTAGAGCAGTCATACTTCCATAAAATCCCTGGCAGTGGCGGCGATTCCAGTATGCGAGCCGTCCAGCTGTCCGTCACATGTGTAAACTTGTGGTTGTAGGATGTGGGGAAGTCAGGCAGTGCGATAGAGTCAAACTAAAAAAATTTAATGCCATGTATTGAATACATTTTTCTTTGTCAGTCTCGAATTGGTGACCGCAAAGTGAAAATTGTGGTGGACAACATGGCGCTGGGGCGGGTTTTCTCTGGGATCTCCAGTTTCCCCCGTCATCTCATTCCACTGGTGCTCCATCTTCATCTCATATATCATCAGTGTCATCGCCTGTGGTGCCGTATGTAGTAAAAGCGGGCGTTAAACACTACACAACACAACAAATACGAGAGCCCCTAGTGGTTTACCGGAAAAATATATGAGTCAATTGGAGAATTTAATGTCGTGACGCCACGTTGGTAAGATAAGACTTACTAATGGGTAAGAGCGACTGGATGGAAACCAGGAGATCCAGGGTTCAAATCCCGGCCGTGGCATTGGATTTTTCAGTTTGACGCTATCCATAAAAAAAAAACTTAAACCACCTTCGAGCTGTGCTGTAAGGAAGAACAAGACTCCATATGTCTTCTGTAACATTTTATAAGCCTCAGCTGAAGATCTGTTGAGACGAAAGCAGAATTTCAAAGCCCATATTGTTCCTCGCATGTTACTCCATTATTTCGGTAAGCGATAATGAACATGTCTCTGTTTGCCCACCTCTCACGGGTGGGAACCAGGAGTACCAACAATGAAACTATTGCTGTGTGTTGCACGTTAAGCTAATAGAATATAAGATTAAATTCTAGCAAGAGAAATTATGATTCATTATTGAACAGTCCTTGTATAACTTAGTAAATTAATATATCTCACACCTGGTGACCAAGAAACTGTGATGTATTAATGTGAAAACGTATCTGAGCTAAATATTAATGAACGAAGATTTGTGCCTAAATATTAAACATACTTTTGTGGGAAACGTACTGAATAATACAAGTTAGGTTGGATTTATATTCTTATGATTATGGACTATGATAAAATGAAGCACAAAATTATATTAATGGATTTATATGTTGAATGCCATTTCAGCATTTTATCAGGAATCTATTTTATTTGCACAGCGCATCTTGTGTTTTTATGAGAATTAAATTATTATAAATATTTTTATGTTAAAATATTACTCTTTTAATTGGGTTTACTTACACAAATGTTTGCCTTTGTTCAGGACGCACATAACTGCATCCTGGAATATGATTCAGATACATCGTTTTTTGCTGTTTACGACGGTCATGGTGGCCATGAAGTAGCAGAATACAGTGCAGAACATCTACCAGAGTACCTGAAAACCTGTGAAGCTTACAAGAAGGGGGACTACACTCAAGCTCTCAAGGATGCCTTCTTGGGATTCGATGCCATGCTTACTACACCAAAAGTTAAAAAAATTCTCAGGCAGATTGCAAACGCAAGAAAGGACGATCCAAACTCTGCTTCAGGTAATTACTTTTAATATTTTATGATTTATTTTACTGTTCACTGCTGAAGTCATTTTTTGCAAAATATTTTTTTGTTTACAAATAGTATGTAGTATAACCCAATTTAAATTTGACAATGAAGATAATGTATATATGGCAGACACAGCATTTAATGAGGGCCAAGTTAAAAAAAAAAAAAAAGAAGAGCAAGAAAAAGTGAACAGCTTATGGGCATAAATTCTCCGGGACACAAGCTTCCAGAAAAAGGAACCCTACTTTACTACCAACATACATTATGTGAAGTATGTCAGTCACTATTGCTGGTACTGTTACTTTGCTTGTATCATTACAAGCACCCATCATTTAGAGCTGCCTGCTATGGACAAAGGACATGGTTATTTACAATTTTCTATGCCCATATTGAGCCCTTTGATATACGAGGGCAGTTCAGTAAGTATTGTGACTGTGGATTCGTGAAATTAAATGTCCAAGTTGCAGAAATTTAAAATGTTCTTTATTTCTGTAGAAATACACTTTGGTCAATCCTTACAGTAGCAGAATTACTTAACATACACAATTACAATCTTCCAAGGTCGTTGACCACAATAAAGAGCTCACTTTCAAAACACACCAGTTCCAATTACACTCTCATTATGATTCTGTTTATGGCTCTCTGCTGCTTCCTTTTATACGTCCAATGATATTTCTAGAAGACAATGGAATGTTCTGTAAGACGGCTCCAGATGAAACACGAACGTTCCAGATGTCTAACTTTATCTGTGTCGGCAAGCCTTTTATCTCTGCGCTATCTTTATCTGTTTCTGCAGGCTCTTTATCTCCGCCCTGCACTATCTGTTTGTGTGCGTTGCTGCCAGTCACGATGGAATGAAGACTTCCTTTTCTTCAAAGACAAATTATTTATTTCTCAACAGAGTTTTCTTTTAGGGATCCCTCCATAAAATAAGAATTGTCAAGCTCTGCAAAATATGCATCTCCATGATAATCTCATTTTATCTAAAACTGGTTCTTGCGAGCCATTTATTTATGTTTGGGAACAAGAGAATATGGGAGGTGTGGCAGCAATTCATAACACGATTCATGCAGTTTGGCAGCAGCAAATCCAGTTGATTATGCTGGGGCATTATCATGGTAAAACACAATTTTCTTTTTTGCCATATGGGGCCATGTCTCCAACTTCTTGTCAAACTGGGTCAATAACTCACTGTAGTATGCTCCGGTGCTCCTTACCGAGTGGGATGGCTCAGGCGGTTTTGTCTGTGGCCCGCATTCAATTCCTGTGGCCGACGTACCTGACCCATAGGCTTTTTTGGGGGTTTTCCTGGGTCGCTAGGCGAATGCTGGGTAGGTTAATTACATTCCCCGAATTTCCTGTCCCTCCATTTCATCTCCATTATCATTTCATATCATCTCTCATCTGGTGGTCTCTTTCAGGGTAGAAGTGTCGGTTGGTGACTCGGCATTGCATGGCAGGATGATATGCTCTGAGGAAAACTACTTCTTCCTCTGGTAGATTAGTTGCAGCCTCATCTCGTCTGCTGGGACCATTTCGGGACTGCCAGCCAGGAACCTTTGGGGCTCAGATCGCCTGCCTGGCACTGTTAGAGCTTGGCTGCTGGGCTCGTTGCCGTCCTGCTGCAGGGGAGCAAGTTCGTTGTGCTGATCTGTCGGGGGAGGTGTCTACCAAGTAAACTGTAGGAACCCTGCCCTTTGTACTGGGTCGGCTGCCCTGTCTCCGTCTCGTCCTTCCTCTCGGGGGTGCCCCCACTTGGGGGCATAGGAACAATGGACCCAGCATGGTGGCCTACATACCGAATCCCCCCTGTAATGAAATCCTAATCCTAATCTGGTACTCCTTTTTCCAAGAGGCCAGTATGATACCGTTTGCATCCCAGAAGATCATTGCCATCATTTTTCTGGCGGATGGGACCGTCTTTGCCTTCTTTGGAGCAGATTCTCCAGAAGGAACCCATTGTTTTGATGGTTGCGTGGTTTCGGAGTATAATGATGAATCTAGGTCTCATCAACAGTAACACTTGACCCAAAAAGTCCATCGGATTTTGCTTAAAGAACTCCAAACACAGCTTTGAAGTTGAGAGCTCCTCCCACTTGTGCTCTGTGAGCAAACACAGCACAACTTTCTCATCTCCAACTTATTTGGCAAAATAAGAATTCCCATTCCCATCAATACACCTGTGGCCTCTGCCTTTTCGCGAACTTTCATTTGACGATCAGCAAGCTTCATATCGTGGACTTTCTAAATTACTTCCTTGGTAACGACATCTGCAGGGCATCGAAAACAAATGTTTGACCACGTGTAAATTTGTTATACCAGTATCTAACTGTTGTCACACAAGGTGAAAGGTATCCATAAACAGCATCCAATTTTGCTTTTATTTTCTCGCTAGTTAGAAAGCAAGTCACTGAACGATAGTGCACCTTTTCCATTTTAGCAAAATGTTGAACAATTTATTGAAATGTCTGTAAAATGCAAACTAACCTATGAATCAGCACCAAATTTGTTTTGACATGTAACTTTTTTTGTGTAATTTACATTCTCCAACGTTAAGTCATATCGGATGAATGTAACAAATGGCAGTACATTATAACACAAACTTCCCTTAGCAACACCTTAGCATTGTTAAGAATTAAAATATTTTGATTTAAATCGTCTCACCTCTTGATGTTCTCATGACAAATTAGCATATCAGTTTTGTATATGGTTGAAAGCTTATAAATTGTTGCAGATAGGTAGGTAGCAACCTGCCTTGTTTTGGAATCCTTGTACTCTATTTCATTTTATCTAAGCCAGTTTTTAAATACTTGCTTTATTGTGGGCTTGTTTCCTGGTTCATTATCTCCACACTGACAAGATGCATTGTCTAAGATCAATCCATTAGGTGGTGGGTAAAGTCATAATTTTTCCTTTGTCCATTTGAGAAAGTTGCCATAATTCATCTTGTGATGATAATCTACCATTTTCAGTATGAGCGATAATGAATCATATATCGAGATTTAACTGTATTGGAACACCACAGTGAAGCAAAAAATTATTAAATTTTAGATGAGTCGTATTTTTTACACATCTGCTTCACTTTCGTACCTATTTTGAGGACATGTTTCGCAAATCTTCGTTTGCATCTACGGCTCTTGTGCGACTGAAGCTAGATCCAGCGGTGTGGGTAAATTATTCAAACTTCAAAAGAGATTAAAACAGATCACAGCTCTCACACCAATAAAACAAGAAATTAGATTTGCTAAATTTACTTACCACCCCTGGGCCACAAAAAAGTTCCAAAAAATATTCAAGAAATACAATATAACATTGGCACCAAAAAACAATTACAACATTAAAAACCTACTTCACAGTAATAATACTGATAAGATAAAACCAGAGGAAAAGTCAGGCATTTACAAGATTAAGTGTAAAGACTGTGAAAAAATTTACATAGGGAGGACAAAAAGAAACATAGGCACTAGAAAGAAAGAACACTTTAGGCACTTAAGATACAAAAATATTGATAAGTCCGCAATAGCAGCTCATTTCTGGTCTGAAAATCATGAAATTGAAGATAGCACAGAATTACTAAAATACGTACAAAAACATAGTGAACTCGTCATATGGGAGAGGATATACATAGAAAAACATAAAAACCAACTAATGAACTTTGAAATCCCGCTAGAAGAGAATCCCACATTTCAGTTCATCACTAAATCAACAGATGGCAGCAACAACCCCAGAATTACCCACACCGCTGGATCTAGCTTCAGTCGCACAAGAGCCGTAGATGCAAACGAAGATTTGCGAAACATGTCCTCAAAATAGGTACGAAAGTGAAGCAGATGTGTAAAAAATACGACTCATCTAAAATTTAATAATGAATCATATATTTGCACTTTGGTTCCTTATCACTCCCAATTCACTGTCGCTGCTACTGCCAACATTTAACTCAGTAATACAGGTGTATTACTGTAATTATTTCTGGATATGTTCACTCAATTCTAACCTATGGCATTCCAGTATGGGGCATGTCCACAAATCTTTGTCATCTTTAAATTACAAAAGAAAATACTACAAATAATTAAGCAAGTACCTATAAGAACGCCTAGTAGGATGGTATTTAAGGAATTAAACATTTTACCTCTCCCTTCCATATATATTCTGGAAACATTATGCTTCATCCATAAAAATAGAAATCTCTTCAAAACAAATGACATGTATCACACACACACCACATCATTAAATCGCATACATACCACATTCTGTTGCACCAATAAGAGTTTCAGTAGCATTACTCACCATGGGACTAGCCTATACAATACATTACCTGGACATTTGAAAGATCAGGTCTATAGCAAATTTAAATGTTCATTAACAAAAGCATGTACCTTTTAGCATCCAGGAATTTAAAAACATAAATTTGTAATAACTTTGTAAATGTTACTTCTTGTATAAGCTACTTCATATTGTACATGCTGTTGTATATAGTATTATGTTATATAATTATGTAGTATTACTGACGAAGCCATGATTTATGTATAAATCAAAAGGTGAATAAAGTATCTTATCTTACTCACCCTGACCGAAATTCAAACTTGGGAGCTCGTGAACATGTGTCAGACATGCTTCCAACTATGCTACAGAGGCGGGTGTCCGGAAATTTGTTAATCTAGAATACATGACCTTTTCATTGGTGTTAGGGAAAACAGAATAGGAGTATAGACCTTTAATTTTCAGTGAGACATTTTACCTTTTTTTTTTTTTTTTTTTTTTTTTTTTTTTTTTTTTTTTTTTTTTTTTTTTTTAAGAAATTGGCTTAATTTTTGCTATTTTTTGAGCTTTATCAAAGTAGCCAGTTACAGAGAGCAATTACAGATATCTCTTAATGGTTTTAACTGTTCATTGCACAAATTATTTGGTTACATATGTTGCTCTTACTTTAATTTTTAAATGTAAGCATGGAGCAAATGAAACAAACTAGACTGGTTTTGATAAAACTGCTGTTCAGTTAAAACATGCTCTTGCATGCCACATAAAAGCATGGTTCATTTATTATATGCAGAGATCGGAGTCTCATGTGTATCTCGATGTGCATTCAGCATTACGGTGATCACAGTGTAAAGGAAAAGTGTTGTAGTTGATTGAATAAATGTATATTTTGCAGATTAATAAGTTCATATTGCACCTTGAAATGATTTGATTACATTAAAAGAGTTGCCATTTTCATTAATGCATAGTTTCAGTGATGTTCATGACTGAATTTTCTTCCCTTTTTTATTTGCAGATGAAGATGAAGAGGAAAATTTTAAAAATTTGTATGAAGAAGCGAAAATGCCTCTAGAGCAAGTGATGGCAAAATACCAGAATGATGTTAACCCAAAGACTGAGAAGCTGAAACAAGAAGACAGTAAACCACCTGTTTCACCATATCTTAGGGCTCGAAAATCATGCGAGAGCAGTGCTTCCTCGTCCAAAATGACAGGAAATGGCAGTGGTGATACTACAGAAGCCAATACCAGCAATGGTGAATCCGAGGCACATGATGAGTGTACAGATGATGCAAGTGCGTCAACCGAAGTAAGTGACAGTGATAAGAAAAATGAAGTAAATGGAGAAGTGTTACACGATGAGAAAGAACAAGGTAACAGCTGTGATAAGGAGGATTCATCAAAGCCACACGAGAATGGAGAAATCGCAGAAGCAGAAAATAAAGGAAAGGGCAAAAGGAGTGACTCTAAGCCAAAGGTGGAGAAAAAAAGATCTTCATTACGCCTACGCAACGCTAGCACTTTGTATCATAGTTTATTAGGATCAGAGGAACAGAGCGATAGCGACTCGGATGATGAGGGTGATGAATCATTTGATGCAGCAGATAACAGGTAAATATGGAACATTTTGCGGGGTAGATTTCATACACTTAGGTCAGTTTCACCAACAGATGTTACAATTTTAACACAAGTTAAAACTATTGTACATTGAAGTTAAAGGTCAATTCTGTGTAATCAGTGTTAACTTTTTATTGATATTGTTACCATTCAGAAGGCTGGAAACCAAGCATATTTGGAGCTTATTGCCAAGTACTTGTGCAACATAATTATCTTGAAAACCTTAAAGAAGGAGAATTTCTAAAGCGGTACAGACTTAGGGTACTTGGAGTAGAAAGTTCAGAGCTATTATTTGTTTCAAAAACAATTGCTTCAGAAAACGAATAGAATGTGTTTGGGATATGTGTGATCATTAATTGTGATCATTAATTACTGATAACCTATGTACCTTTTCAAAATAAGACCTGACGCTTTCCTGGCGACGAATATGCTCAATTTCTTCTCAGGCAGCGAGCCAGGTGAACAGACGATTAGAAATCGACGTTTCGGGAATATGCATAGCTCCCATCATCAGAATAGTAATTAAATGTTATAACCACAAATGAAACACTGGATATAACATAAATATAAACAAAGACAAAACACTATCAAAATTTGCATTACTGAACAAAAGACTGTTTTCAGTAAATTAAACACCAGGCCAGGAGATGGCGTGAGTATAGAAAATTGTGTCAAAGAAACGTAACTAGTTAACTTGATTATCAAGCTGTATTGATCTTTGCTTCTTAACTGAACGGATTTCCATTTTTAAGGCCCGTTTCCAAGAGGAGCTGAACTGAAATCCAGCATCACGATTAAGCATGCTCCTTTCAGAGGAAATGGTCAAAGCCTCCTTAATTCTGCACTCCCAGTAACTCTTGCATTTTGCCGAGATGGTCGTCAAGGTAACAACAGTGAAGTAACAAATACTACATAAAATATAATTATTTACTACAGACTTCACTTATCCTTTTAGTTAATTGATGGAAATTAATCATTTCTTCACACTAGCCGTACATAGTCTAAGGTTTTTGTTGGATAGAGTCAACATGAAAAATTCAATGCCATGGCCGGGATTTGAACCATGGATCTCCTGGTTTCCGTCCATTCGCTCTAGCCCATTGAGGTACCATGGCCAACGTGCCGTCCTGACATTAAATTCTCCATTTGACTCATATATTTCCCCGGTAAACCACTAAGGGCTCTCGCATCTGAGATACACTGTTTGTGGCGAGTTACTATCGTAAGTACTTGAGTCCCAGGCTTCATCATTTAACTCTTATTATTTTAGTTAACTGATGGAAATTAATCATTTCTTCACACTAGCTGTACATAGGCTATGGTTTTTGATGGATAGAGTCAACATGAAAAATTCAATGCCATGGCCAGAATTTGAACCACAGATCTCCTGGTTTCCGTCCAGTCGCTCTAACCCATTGAGGTACCACGGCCAACATGCAGTCCTGACAAACCGGGGAAATATATGAGTCAAATGGAGAAGTTAATGTCAGGATGTCATGTTGGCCATGGTACCTCAATGGGTTAGAGCGACTGCACGGAAACCAGGAGATCCGTGGTTCAAATCCTGGCCATGGCATTGAAATTTTCATGTTGACTCTATCCTTCACTTATCCTTTTAATAAGTAATCTTTGTTTCCATTTCAATTACAACTTATTATACATTTACATACTTATTACTACACTGAGTTGCTGGTTACCCTTGGGCGCAATAGATTCAAACTCTGAGGTTGTCAAGCTAATGGGTCCCTATTGGCATCTTATCTAAAATAACTTCATCTTCATTTTCATCATATTTACTTATCTTCCTCAAACATTTGGCTCTTACTTTGCCCCAAAAGTTTCCAATTTGAATTAAATTTTTCCTAGTTTTTACACTCCTTAACTTCATTGCTTGAATTTCCTTTGGTAGCCTATTCTTTTTTACCTATTTTCTCCCTAAGCAACCTAGTTTCTTCACATTCTAAAAACAAATGCCATTATTATCCCTTCGGTGACACAATGGGCATTACTTAAGAAAATTAATGAAATTTCCACAGAATGCAAGAGACTATTTCGCAAATCACTTGCATGTTCAGTCACTTTTTTTTCTGTTGTCATCGTTACTGCCGCTAGTGTCATATTTTTGTATTCATTACCAAACTCAAAAAATGAAACAAATTTTAAGACAGAATGTATTGGCAGTATTTCAAAATTCATTACTCAATTTCTGTTTTTAAAATAAATATTTTCTCCCAAACGATTAATGCTATCAGACCATTTAATTGCTTATTGCCATTTAATTACTTAATCTAGGTTTATTTCATGGCTAAATGACCAAAAATGATCTGCATTGGCTGATTTATACCTAATATTTCAAAAATGTTCTTTCAATTTGATTTCTAAATTACTTTTGATCCTTCCAGTGTAAACCTGGTGGCAATATAAACAATAAAATTTAATTCTTATTTTGAATTGAACTGAAATCCAACATCACGTTTAAGCATGCTCTTTTCAGAGGAAATCGCCAAAGCCTTCTTAAGCTCCTCTTGGAAACCGGCCTTAAAAATGGAAATCCGTCAATTTAAGAAGCAAAATCAATACGGCTTGATAATCAAGTTCAGTAGTTAAGTTTCTTTGACACAATTTTCTATACTCACACCATCTCCTGACCTGGCGTTTAATTTACTGAAAACAGTCTTTTGTTCAGTAATGTGAATTTTGATAGTGTTTTGTCTTTGTTTATATTGGTGTTATACCCAGTGTTTCATTTGTGGTTATAACATTTTATAAATATCCTGATGATGGGAGCGATGCACACTTCCTAAATGTCGCTACCTAATCGTCTTTTCACCTGGCTTGTTGCCCGAGAAGAAAGTGAACATTTTCGTCGCCAGGAAAACTTCAGGTCCTATTCTGTAGGTGTTCTCCATACATACTCGACCAATGGTAGGAAAAAGTGTAGGAAAGATGCTTCATCAGACCATGCCATCTGCTGTCCAGATTAAATGATTGTAACAGCATTCTTTTTTGTTCCATTAGTATATGAGGCCAGTGATATTGCAATTGCTGCTCTGCAATGGTTTAGTTCTACATTGGTTTTATTTAAAATTCTCATATCTTTTTAGTTTAGCTTCATTGCAATCCCTTCAGATGCTGTGATGCAAGCACTGCAATCCCCAAGCACTCAATATACTTCTGACATTACTAAAAGTATGTTGTGCCGAACATTCGAGGCCCTCTCTGAATGGTAGTTGTTCAGATTGAGTTGGACTCGGGGCAGTGGTTCCTGTCACCCAAGGGCAATTGGGTACGTCTGGTTGGCTTGGCCACCTAGATAGGGTTGCCTCAGAAAATCCTGGGTATTAGCCTCACAGCTAGTAGCGCAGTGTACTAGATTACCAGAGGCGTACCGAGGTTTTCAGTAGTCTTCATGATGGGTTGATGTAAGTATTCACTTCCACCTGAAAGGGGTGCCTTTCTAGATTCCAGGTATTGGTCCAAAGAAAGACTTGGAGATGCTTTGGCGCTCCCTGGTATTTAGAGGGGAAGTCTTTAGAATTCCGGGCAGAACTTGTAAATATTTGGCTTCAGTGTGCCATTATTTCTTTTTGCAGAAGTTTTACCCTCTGATAAGTACACGTGCATAACCTTAGAAACAGAACTTCTTAAAATCTTGAATAAATGTTTAGTTTTTGTCGCTACAGCTGCTGCTAGGCTGGCAACAAAGGTTTGAAAGTCTGAAAGGTTTTCCAGAACCCCAATCCAGGTGACAGACCGCACAGAAAGCTCAATTTGGGAGAATCCCTAACGATATGACGGACTGCAGAAAGCTATAAAACAATGTGGAGGCATCCTTTTTGCAAATCAGCTGGACCAATGGCAGACTGCTATGCAGTGGGGTGGCAAACCCTATGTACATGATGAAAGCTATATATATGGAGACGGTAGGCCAGTTTTATCATTCAGTTCCTGAAGAAGGCCATGGAGCTTGAAATGACCAAACGCTCCAGGTTATTTGACATGGCTGATCACCATGAAACTTTGAAGTCTTACATTAGTCTCTATTTCTTTCTCCGTGCATTGCCATCTTCAGAACTGTGCAGTATTGCAATGTGAGATTTTGTGCCATTACTGTACACACTAAATGCTGTTCCATTTAGGTGCACCATACCATTTCAAATGCATTGTCTGGTTCTGATTTGTTGTGTTCATGGTACGAGGGCTCTTCAATAAAGAATGATCATAATTTTTTTACGGTTATAATTTTTCACACTAAAATTCAGTCTTATTACATTCTGTTAGCTTAATGTGAAACAAATATGCCATAGTAGTTTCATTATTGGTACTCCTGGTTCCCGCCTGTGAGAACCTGGCAAGTTCAGACATGTTCTGTATTGCCTACTGCTGCAATGGAGGTAACATGCAAGGAGCAATATGCAGCTTTGAAATTCTGCTTTCGTCTCAACAAATCTTCAGTTGAGGCCTATACAATGTTACGGGAGCCCTATGGAGAGTCTGTTCTTCCCTACAGCACAGCTCGAAGGTGTTTTAAAATGTTTAAAGAGAGAGACAATCAATTTCAAAGGAAGGTGGACCCGTTGCTCCAGTTACTGCTCTTACAGAAGAAAACATCAACACTGCTGCTGCCATTGTGAGAGAGGATCGATGAATTACCTTAAGGTTGATCACTTTCTGAAATACTGAACATTTCACTGGGTGCCACCCACATGTTGGTGACAGAAACATTACACATGAGACATGTTTGTGCGCAATGGGTTCCAAGACTGTTGATTCCCGAACAAAAGGACATTCGCATGCAGGTATGCATGCAGTTAAAGTTGATGTTAGAGGAAGACCCAGAGTTTCTTTCAAACATAATCACTGCTCAAAAACACTTTTTAAACCAATTCTCGAACTGTATAAACACTTAAGCTCCACTTACTTTTTAAATTAGGACAAGTTTCAAGGACACTGCGTCCCCATCCTCAGCTGATGTTCTACTGGTTCTTCAGGTGACCGCCTCCCTCTCCTGGCGCTGTTCAATGAGTTGAATGACGTCATCTACTACTGGAATTTCGAAGTTCATTGCTCTCTTTTTGTTCTTCAAAATGTGTATATTTTCCCAAACTGTTAATTCCCAATACTTTTTTGCCGGTACCAAAAGTTTTATGTCTTTGGAAATGTTGTGATTTTTTGACCAGAAGTGATGGGCTATGGCCGATTTATCTGTCTGTTTGTATTTAATACATCGCATGTGTTCTTTCATCCTTGTTTCTAGGTTTCTCTTTGTTTTTCCGATATAAATTTCGTGGCAATCCTCACATCTTACGCTATAAATTCCGGATAGTTTGTTGGTTGGACTTGTGTTTTTTAGCGGGTGATTCAGCATGTTTCTCATGTTATATTTGTTGTGTGGTAACTAGTTGTATCTGAAATTGACGGAAAATGTTTTTGAATTTATTAAATGCCTTAGGGTGATACGTAAATTTGCAATATGCTTTCTTTGGGTCGTCAGCTTTTAAAGTGCTAACGTCCTTGATGGTTTTCCGTCTTTTATGCTTGTTTATCATTTTTTTAATAAATTTTGGATCAAAGCCATTCACAATTGCAACATAATTAATGTGATCTACTTCTTTGGTATATTCTTCTATAGTCAATGGGATGTTCACTAGCCTATGGATTAAACTGTGAAATACTGCATATTGGTGTTCTTTTGGGTTGGAGTTGTTGTTTTTAATGTAGTTATCCACATGTGTTGATTTTCTATATATGCCAAACTCTAATTTGTCTCCTTTTTTAATAATTTTTAAATCCAAAAACGGTAACCATCCATCTTGTTCTGTTTCAATGGTGAACTTTATGGATTGGTCTTGCAGGTTCAATAATTTTAGCGCATCCTGTGCTAACTTCTTTGGTATTATGGCAAATATGTCATCCACATAACGAAACCACACTTTAAAAATATGTGGATATGCTGCTGTTACCCGTGTTTCCAAATAACTCATATACAAATCCGCTAATAACGGTGAGATGGGGTTGCCCATGGTTAAACCTGAAGTTTGTTTGTAATATTTTTGGTTGAACATGAAGCTGTTTTGGTTGATGCATAAATTAAAGAGTTTGTTGTATTCTTCAATTTGGGTTTCAGTAAAACCTTGATCTGAGAGCCATAGCTTAATCAAATTTGGTAGCTTTTCTGTAGGTACGCTCGTAAATAATGAGCTAACATCAAAGGAGACTAAAATTTCATTAGTGTTTATATTTACTTTATTTAATTTGTCAATCAATTCTAAGCTGTTTTTTATTCCGAGAGAAGCATATCTTTGTATGAAATCCATTTCGCATACTAACCACTTTGCTAAATGATATGTAGGTGCATCTATATTGCTGATAATCGGTCTAACACTGTTATCTTTTTTATGAAGTTTTGGTAGACAATACAGTTTTGGTAAAACTGGGTTGCTGGGGACTAATTTTGCTTTTGCTTTTTCCTGTATTATTGTACTTTCTTTTATTGTCTTATTTGCCGAAACAACCAAAGCTCGCAGAGGATTCTTTTTTATTTCTTCATATTCTTGATGTTCCAAAAGTTTATTAACTCTGCATGTGTAATCATCTTTATCCATGATAACAGTTTTATTACCTTTATCTGCTTTCAAATATAGTACTGGTTTTGCATTCAATTGGTGTATTAATTGTTTTTGATTTGGATCGGCTTTTTTATACTTTGGAGATGATAATTGTTGGAGTATTGTTTTGCATTTTGTTTTCGCAATTACTTTGTCTTGCTCGTTAGTCATCAGATGTGATGCAATTTCGACGTCAGCAATATACTGATCTAAATTTTGTGAGTAATTTATGCATGTCTTAAGACCTTTATTTAAGAAATCAATTTCTTTTCCGGTAAAGGTTTGTGCTGACAGATTAACTACATGATTTTCAGATTGTATTATTTCTAATTTCATTTTGTGTTGGTTATCATCTCTCTGTTTTCGTAAAAATTCTGCCATAAAGATGATTACACATGCAGAGTTAATAAACTTTTGGAACATCAAGAATATGAAGAAATAAAAAAGAATCCTCTGCGAGCTTTGGTTGTTTCGGCAAATAAGACAATAAAAGAAAGTACAATAATACAGGAAAAAGCAAAAGCAAAATTAGTCCCCAGCAACCCAGTTTTACCAAAACTGTATTGTCTACCAAAACTTCATAAAAAAGATAACAGTGTTAGACCGATTATCAGCAATATAGATGCACCTACATATCATTTAGCAAAGTGGTTAGTATGCGAAATGGATTTCATACAAAGATATGCTTCTCTCGGAATAAAAAACAGCTTAGAATTGATTGACAAATTAAATAAAGTAAATATAAACACTAATGAAATTTTAGTCTCCTTTGATGTTAGCTCATTATTTACGAGCGTACCTACAGAAAAGCTACCAAATTTGATTAAGCTATGGCTCTCAGATCAAGGTTTTACTGAAACCCAAATTGAAGAATACAACAAACTCTTTAATTTATGCATCAACCAAAACAGCTTCATGTTCAACCAAAAATATTACAAACAAACTTCAGGTTTAGCCATGGGCAACCCCATCTCACCGTTATTAGCGGATTTGTATATGAGTTATTTGGAAACACGGGTAACAGCAGCATATCCACATATTTTTAAAGTGTGGTTTCGTTATGTGGATGACATATTTGCCATAATACCAAAGAAGTTAGCACAGGATGCGCTAAAATTATTGAACCTGCAAGACCAATCCATAAAGTTCACCATTGAAACAGAACAAGATGGATGGTTACCGTTTTTGGATTTAAAAATTATTAAAAAAGGAGACAAATTAGAGTTTGGCATATATAGAAAATCAACACATGTGGATAACTACATTAAAAACAACAACTCCAACCCAAAAGAACACCAATATGCAGTATTTCACAGTTTAATCCATAGGCTAGTGAACATCCCATTGACTATAGAAGAATATACCAAAGAAGTAGATCACATTAATTATGTTGCAATTGTGAATGGCTTTGATCCAAAATTTATTAAAAAAATGATAAACAAGCATAAAAGACGGAAAACCATCAAGGACGTTAGCACTTTAAAAGCTGACGACCCAAAGAAAGCATATTGCAAATTTACGTATCACCCTAAGGCATTTAATAAATTCAAAAACATTTTCCGTCAATTTCAGATACAACTAGTACCACACAACAAATATAACATGAGAAACATGCTGAATCACCCGCTAAAAAACACAAGTCCAACCAACAAACTATCCGGAATTTATAGCGTAAGATGTGAGGATTGCCACGAAATTTATATCGGAAAAACAAAGAGAAACCTAGAAACAAGGATGAAAGAACACATGCGATGTATTAAATACAAACAGACAGATAAATCGGCCATAGCCCATCACTTCTGGTCAAAAAATCACAACATTTCCAAAGACATAAAACTTTTGGTACCGGCAAAAAAGTATTGGGAATTAACAGTTTGGGAAAATATACACATTTTGAAGAACAAAAAGAGAGCAATGAACTTCAAAATTCCAGTAGTAGATGACGTCATTCAACTCATTGAACAGCGCCAGGAGAGGGAGGCGGTCACCTGAAGAACCAGTAGAACATCAGCTGAGGATGGGGACGCGGTGTCCTTGAAACTTGTCCTAATTTAAAAAGTAAGTGGAGCTTAAGTGTTTATACAGTTCGAGAATTGGTTTAAAAAGTGTTTTTGATTGATGAAGCTCCACTGTTTATAAATACTTCTATTATAGTTTTATTTTTTTTTATAATCACTGCTGATGAAACTTGGCTACATCACTTTGAGCCTGAGAGCAAACAGCAAAGTTCAGTGTAGAAATCTCGTTCATCACCAACCCCCAAAAAAGCAAAAGTGGTTGCTTCTGCTGGGAAAGCTATGGTCAACTCATTCTTTGATATTCATGGAATGGTTTATCAGCATGTTGTACCTACACACACATCAGTAACTCTACAATACTACAGGGAAGTCCTGAAAACATTGCAAGTCCATATCAGGAGCAAAAGACCAGATTTCCGAGAAGCAGGCTGGATGCTGCACTATGATAATGTGCAGCCGCATATTGCCAATGTTGTTGCTGAATATCTTGAAATTCAACGTGAGGTGCATCCCTCACCCTCCCTATAGTCCGGATTTAGCCCCATGTGACTTTTTTCTATTCCCTAACTTGAAGATACACCTTCGTGGGAGGCATTTCCTATCATCAGAAGCAGTGGTGAAGGCCGCAGAGGCAATTTTGAAGGATCTCTCAAAGAATGGTTTCCAGCATGTCTTTGAAGACTAGCAGAAACACTGGGACAAGTTCATTGCATTCAGGGGACACTATTTTGAGAAGGACCATTAAAATTATGAGGATGAGTAAAGGTACGTTCTCAAAAAAAATTGTGATCTCTCTTTATTAACCGCTTCGCTGATGGCCATTTAAACCCTTCAGGAACCGGAAACGAATACCCAATAAACAGAACAAGACATTTAAATTGTTGTTGTTGACTAATGGCACTGGGGATTAGTTGATTTGCATCATTTTGCCCCTAATTTCCCAATATAAAGCCTGTAGGTTTCCACTTTTGAGACCATTATATTTGTCCAAATGGTGTTTGTTCATGATGACATTACAGATAATACATTTGAGTGTAGGTATGCAGTGTATTTTATAAAGGTGTTCTGCTAGACAAACATGGCTAGTTTTGCAGAACACCTTTATAAAATACACTGTATACCTACGCCCAAATGTACTATCTGTAAATTTAAATCAAACATTTAAATTGTTAAATGCTGTAAAAATGCATCATAAATACAATTCCGTATCTTCCATATTTATTAAGTTATTTGAACGAAACAAAAACTGGTTTAAAACCCATTAAAGGCAGTATACATCTACAGTAACAATAAAGTAGAGACTACATTAATAAATCGTTGAAATTTCACTAATTTGTTTCACTGTAGCAAAAGCCATTCTTTGCACCGAACGCACCTAATATTTGAATCATTTTGTTTTGTGTGCATACAAACGAATGCATGTATGTAAAGCTATGCAAGCGACTTCTCTGCTTCAAAGTTTTAGCTTTTAATTTATGCTATACCAAGCAATAATCATACGAGTATATGTTGCGTTACACAAACACACGGGAAAGAAAACTGTCAGCATCTGTTATTACAAAGTTTCTGGTAGCCTTATGCAACTGTTTTCTCTCAGTATTTTAGTTATTTATACTCTCTCTGTATTCAGAATGATTTCTTATAGCTGTCAAGAGCTAAATGAATGGCACATTTGAAATTGTTAAATTTCAATGTTAACCATGGCTTATCCCGGTAATATAGCAAATAAATTAGCTTGCGTATGATGTACACAGGCTTTGATATTACTGTAGAAAATCTGGAAGATTTGTTGTGCGATTATGAAGGAGATGTTTAGGATATAGGTAGCAGTGACGTGTACTGGTCTACAGATGGCATGTTAGCTACTCCATTGTTTGGGGGAAATGCCAGGTCAAATATGGGTGATGTGGATCAGCTATTACTAGCTATCCCTCATTACGAAAAACATTAAAATGGTAAAAAAAGTATTTTAATACCACTGGAAGTAACCATGCACAGTTGTTTAATAATTTTCAGAGCTATAAATTCATGCAAGACACTCATCTTCCTGTACTTGTGCGTATAAATAGCTCGTAACCTAATTGAGTATTATAATACTCAAGAGGTAAGGGGTAAGAAGTTCACCACGACATCACCCCTCATTCAAGAGAGAAAACACTTTCCTAAAAGGATGCCATCCACAACCAAGAATGTCGTAACCATTTCGAAAATGTCTAGTGTGTCGCGAAAAAGAAGTTCGCAAGGAAAGCAATATTATTTGGTGTGAATCTGCAGATGTGCCCTTGGGTGTTTATCCAGGTTTGGAGGTGTGCAGTTCAAAAAGAAACCTTTAAGGGTATTTTACATCCCTTATAGAACTAATTTAAATTTATTGTAAAATAGGAAGATTTAAATAATTGGCGTTAAATGAGCATTAAATGCATGTATGCGCAGGACGTCTATACACGTCCATATCAGTTTGGGGCATTTTAACTTGGACGTCATATTATGTCTCTATCGGTGACAGGGTTAAGCAGCCCTCGTGCAATACTTTGTGTAATTAATACAGAATGGAATTCTTGCTAATGTTACTCAAATTGAAACTTGCCATACACTTGAAATATTTCTGCACACAATTCATGAATCTTGAAGCTCAGAGTAATTTCTTATATTACCTCTATGGCTGCAGTGTAAAGTCTTGCATCATGTATGTACAGGGTTTTGTACTGATAACTATTCATTTTTAATGTAGCAATTGAATTATTCATGTGAAATGAAAGTGTTTCTATCCAACAGTGATGATGAAGAGGAGGAGGAGGAAGATGGTGTAGGAGAGGAAAATGAAGAGGAAGATAGTGCCCTAGATGAAGATGAAGATGATGATGAGGAGGAGGAGGAAGATGAGGAAGATGATGATGATGACTTTACTTTAAAAATGACCGAAGAGGTAATTATTTGCAGCAGTAACATGATTCCAACAGTGGAGAGTGTTATAATTTATTCTTTTAGTTTGAGACAGTCTTGTGGTCATTTTAATTCTTGGGTTGGGTGATGGAAATTTTGTAAGATTAGGAAAACCACAAAGAAGGTAGCAGTGATTGAACCCAATATGCACCTTTTTCATATCCAAATCATCATGAATGATGGTGTGCGGGGTTGCACTCCTGGGGCTTTTCTGCAATTCCTGTTTATCAGAGATTATGTGCCTCTCGGCCATAATTCAGATGCAGTCTCAATGTTCTTGTAACCAGCATGTTTATAGGTGACCATTCTTGCATCCAGGAGCTTCTTGATTATACAGGATCTTAATGAACTACACCAAAATATTTTCAGAGCATGTGGATATACCTTAAACGAGTAATTTGAGATAGGGGACTTCTGGTTTGTTGGTTCAAATGAGGATGTTACATCTATAAGTTTCTAAAATGCCAGTACACCACTGTTGATGATACCACTTGAGTGCACAACACATGAAAATGAAGAGATTCGTAGGAATGAAAAAGCGTGTTTGAGCCTCCTTCACAATTTTTGTTTTATTTGATTCTTATATGAATGTATGCATTTTACTGCACAATTCAACCTTGTCAGTATAATTACAATTCTTTCTAACAAAGGTTGAATCTTGCTTAGTACTTTTACATGCTGTATGTCTAAATGGGAGGTGGTTTGAAGGTGAATGAACTTCATGTCAACTTTATAGGAACTGTTCAAAATGGTGACGTGCATTTTCAATGCAAAGTTGACAGCAGCGAAAGAATGACTCGTACTCTGTCCAAAATTTCTAGTATGTGTCAAATAACTTCACATGCTGCTATTATTTGGGCAGTTAGTATTAGTATTTGTATTTATTTCTCATCTTTCTTCAACATACAATTTCATTTATACATTGACATTTGTAACATTTCTTTCATACCATAACAAAATGACTTATTCACATCTAACATACCCTTCCTATTGCTTGCCCCAAGTCTCGGTTTCAATACACATAGCCCCTGGTTTTCCATATATTGATGACCCTCCTCTCCCTTGTATCCCTCGTTCTGGTTTTCCAGCCCTTAATTGTTAGTTATTCTTCATCAATCTTAACCATTTCTCTCTAACTTTCCCCAGATATTCACCTATATTTCTTACATTCTTTTCTCCTTTTACCAATAACATTTTCTTTATTATTAATACTCCCCCCCCCCCCAACCCTAAACTGTCCCACTTTTGTTGCAAAATTTGTTTTTTTCCATATCATTGTTTGCAATAAAGTATACTATGCCAATCTGTATTCTCTTCTCCACACATTGGGCATTTCCCTGTATCCTCATCATATCTGATACCTTTAAAATTTCTAACTCCTGTCCTTGCCCAGGCAAATCCTTCTTACCCTGACTTATTACACACATCTATGTACCTCTCCCTCCCCCACACTGTCTTTATTTTCTTATAAGTTCTCAATGATCTTTTCTCCCTTATACTGGTAAATATAACTTGGGTATCTAAATCTTCCAGCCTTAATTCTCTTTCCTAAAGCCCCTATAATAATACTCCTCGTTTCTCCAATTATGTCCCATACCTATCTGTTCCATCAGTTCCCTTTTTGCGTCCAAGACTCTCCCCATTTGCTTCTCATCAGCAAAAGAAAACATTCCTTGATAATACTGCTTTCCTCCAAATTGGCAACTCTGTATAGATATTTCAATACCCTTGAGACAATTTTATTCCTTGTTGAATGTCTTCCCAACTCTAATTGTGCTGCCCCATTGGGTGAAGCTACCGGTAAGCCCAAAATATATTTACAGAAGGATCTGCCAATAACATCCACCTCTTGCCATGCTTCATCCACTTCCCATATCTCTGCCCCATGCAACATCTTATTTTCTACTATGGTAGTATAGGTCCTTTCCAGCCATTTGACATTAATGTCAGGTAATTTCCTTAAACATGTTCTTACAATGATCATTGCCATTTTACCTTTTGCTAGAGCCAATTTTTTCTGTTCAGTTCATTTACCATCACAGCTCAATCTTATTCCCAGATAATCAAATCTCTTTACGACCTCTATTTTTCTTCCATTTATTTCCCATTTCTCATCTTTACGCAATCTATAACCTTTCTTAAAAACCATGATCTTCGTTTTCTTTTCATTAACTCTCAACCCCCATTTTTGGCAATAACTACTTATTGCTTCAATTGCCCTTCTCAGCCCTCCAACAGATATAGAACCAACTACTAAGTCATCTGCAAATAACAACCCTAGGATTTATTTGGGCAGTTAGTTCCTCTTCTGATGGTGCAAGATTGGGGCTGTATGCTGGGTGTGGTAGCAGTTTGATTCCTTCCAAATCCTGAATTTTTTCCATGGTTCATGCAGTATGGGTGTTGCATTGTCCTGTTGCAATAGAACTCTCATTTCGGTTAACTAATGCCGGGTATCTCTGTCTTAAAATTTCATGAACTCATTCCAGTTGTCGAGAAAAAAGATTTGCATCAATCGCCCGCTTTTTTGGAATGAACTGCCAGTGAATCACAATTTAAAATTCCACCAGACACAACTTATTTTTATTATTTTGTTTATATAACAATGACTTTGGCAGGTTGGCAGGCATCAAGCCCTGTTTCAAGGCATCAGGGTCTCAATCTACCCATTTTTCATCACAAGTGACAATTCTCATGATAAATCTATTATCCATGAGATTACAGATAAGCTGACAACAGATATACTCTGTACGTCCAGCCTGTTGAGGTGTCAGTTCATGATGTACAGATTTGCAGCTTCTGTATGATTTCTCAAGTGTCTTAATGTGGTGATCTATGGTTATCTTTTGATGCACCAAGTTCTGAAAGTCTACGGGTACTTTTTTTTTCACAGATTTTATTGCAAAACTTGGCACGTATCTTCAATATTCCATACTTTAGGTTTTCCAAGACGTTGGTAGATCCTTAGTGTTTATATACGTCTCCATTGTTGAAACATTGGAACTATCATTGTGCTACATGCTCACTAACGACACCTCCTTCCACTTCACATATCCTTCGAACTGTGGCAGTGGCTTTATAATCTTGTTTACAGTAATGTTTTAGGACTCTTTTTTGTAATTCATGTCCTCCAACATTAAGTCATATCGGACGGTGAATGAATTGGATGAAATGATGCTCAAATGAGCCCAGGGTCCATGGAGCTTAGAGTTAACTGACATTCTTCTTAAAGGATAAGGGAAAACCCTAGAAAAAACCTTATCCAGGTAACTCACCCCGACCGAGATTCAAACTTGGGACCTCTTGAAGGACTTTAATTTATACTTTCTCTTCATTTTGTGATTTGTTTATTAACAGAAGATTGATTCATGCTCGCACTGTACACAACACTAATCATGCCATACTGTAAATAACATTGCCATACCAAAGAAACCCAATAAATTTTCCAAAACACCAAAATCAAAAAACCTACTTCATACTATCAACTCATCATTCCTGGGAACGTGCTCATAGATTTAGCAGATTTAGCATTTTGAAGATTGTTTACAGAAATAATTTCAGAAATATCACTAGTAAATTGTACCATTGTTGCCATATTATTTACACCCAAAAGGTTAATCTTATGCTTATGTTTACTTATTTATAGCCTGGCTGGGATAGTGGCTGCACAGCTGTTGTGGCATTGCTAAAAGAAAGAGAACTGTACGTGGCCAATGCTGGAGATTCCAGATGTATCGTTTGCAGGAAAGGGCAGGCGATTGAAATGAGCCTGGATCACAAACCAGAAGACGAAGCTGAAATGAAAAGGATAGTGAAGGCTGGAGGGAAGGTGAATGTCGATGGCAGAGTAAATGGTGGCCTCAACCTCTCCAGGGCATTGGGTAAGCAAACTACGTGCTTAATCCTTGTTTCACATAAGCTTGCTCTGTATCTCTTAACGGTCATGTGACCTAATCCCCTCTCATTGGCTGCTGTTATTCGGTAAAAATTAGTTTATTTAACATGGTGATATATCTTTATATGTTGGAAGGGAATTGTGAAATTTATATTTTCTTAACTGTTTGAATTAAATATATTACGCAACATAGTTAATTTATCTGAAATGCATGTTAATTCTTAATGAAGTAAAGAGGAGGTTCCTTCGCTTTCAAGCCCACCTTTCAGATGACACGATAGCACATGCTTTAGCGGTAGTGGTGACATATTTGTTTTTATGACTTTAATCACTGACCTTGTTTTGAACAGTATTTGTCATATATTGCCATCCGAAGGTGTGCTGTGCCCAGTGCAAGAGCTAAATTATTTTATCATTTATTGCACGTGTATTTATTATATGTATAATGGCAGAGTCTACCGCCAGTTTTTCACGAAAGCATCGCAAGGGTAAACCTTTACAGAGTGGCAAAAAAAGGATTGTGGTGCATGTCTTTAATGCATTCACAGAGAAGAATCCATCTTTGCCAGTGAGAGAAGTCGAACAGCTGTGCTCAGAACTTACAGGTGTGAGTGTTAGATCCGTAGGAAGATTGCGACGTGAAATTGAGACAACAGAAAAACTTACCACTCCAGGCAAAAGCAGGAATAAACAAAAGTACGTGCTCGGAGAATGCGATGAGTTCGTGAAAAGTGCTGTGTGTCATCATGGGCATAGTTTTTTCTTTAGAAATGAACTCCCTAAACATAAGTAAAATTTTGTCTGCTGTAAATGAGGATGCAGATTTACCAAATTTCAGCAGATCTAGTCTGTATAGATTGCTTTTACAGCTGGGGTTTGTGAGTGAAAAAAGGGGCAAGAAAACTGTGCTAAGAGACAGATGCGATATTGCTGTGTGGCGAAGACATTATTTAAGGGCAGTCAGTCAGTACCGGGAGACACACATCCCATAGATCTTTCCGTATGTGGAAAAAACTTCATTAATAAAAATCATCATAGAATCATGAACTTTGAAACTCCACCACCGGACATCTTTCACAAATACATCATGTCATCTATTGACAATACGAAGAAAGATGAAACCACTACAATTTGCACTAGTGAGACTCAGCTGAAGATTGGAGCAACAGCTCTTGAAACGTGTCCTGTGAAAAACAGTGTAAGTGAAGCAATTTGTCAATATCTTCTTGATTCACTTTTATTTTTATCAGTGAATTTATTTAGCATTTATTTAGTAAGAAGCTTAACACCAAAAAGTAAAGAGTCTATTAAAAATATGGGACAATTTTAAATGTGCATAAGATTTTTTTGACAATAAACTCCAACAGTTAATAAGAAGCTTAACACAAATGGAAAAGAGTCCATTGAAAACCAGACATGTGGAATACTTTTAAATGTACATAAGATGTTTTTGAGTTTTAGTCATGGTAAATAACCCAGATTTACCTAACATTAACTTATACACTTTCCATAAACTATTATTTGATATTATATCTTCATCATATTTAAACTTCATCTTTTTCTTTTCTGCAGTAATGTGATGAGGACCAGAAAGGTATGATGTATTTATCGGAAAACATATCTGCGTAAAACATTCCTGTGGCAGAGAAAGTCGAGACATGGATATTTTTGTTGTTTGTTTTTTCACTATACAAATTACAGTCCAATCTGTATAATTGATTAGATACAAAGAATTCTCAGACAGTTTTCTTTTCAAATATATGATGAAATTGCGTAAATATTCCTTCTGGGTACCACAGGTGAATAAATAGCTAGGATTTTAGTTAATTGATGGAAATTAATCATTTCTACACACTAGCCATATGTAGGCTAAGGTCTTTGTAAGATAGTCAACATAAAAAATTCAATGCCCTGGCCGGGATTAGAACCACGGATCTCCTGGTTTCTGTCCAGTCGCTCTAGGGTTACCATGGCCAACTTGCCGTCACAACATTAAATTCTCTATTTTTTGACTCATATATTTCCCCAGTAAACCACTAGGGGCTCTCGCATTTGAGATAAACCGTTTGTGGCAACTTACTATCCTAAGTACTTGAGTCCTGGGCTTCATCATTTAACTCTTATTATTTTAGTTAATTGATGGAAATAAATCATTTCTTCACACTAATAAGAGTTAAATGATGAAGCCCAGGACTCAAGTACTTAGGATAGTAAGTTGCCACAAACGGTGTATCTCGAATACGAGAGCCCCTAGTGGTTTACCAGGAAAATATATAAGTAAAAAAATAGAGAATTTAATGTCATGACGGCAAGTTGGTCATGGTAGCTCAATGGGTTAGAGCGACTGGACGGAAACCAGGAGATACGTGGTTCAAATCCCGGCCATGGCATTGAATTTTTCATGTTGACTCTATCTTATAAAGACCTTAGCCTATATACGGCTAGTGTGAAGAAATGATTAATTTCCATCAATTAACTAAAATAATAAGAGTTAAATGATGAAGCCCGGGACTCGAATACTGGTGATAGTAGGTCGTCACAAACAGTGTATCTCGAATGCGAGAACCCCTAGTGGTCTACCGGGGAAATATACGGGTCAAAAAATGGAGAATTTAATGTCATGACAGCAAGTTGGCCATGGTAGCTCAATGGGTTAGAGTGACGACAGAAATCAGGAGATCCGTGGTTCAAATCTCGGCCATGGCATTGAATTTTTCATGTTGACTGTATCTTAAATAGCTAGGACTCAAAAGTGTAACTCAAGTAACTCAAGACATGATTCCTAAACAAATCTAAACATTTGAACACAGTATTCCTATAAGTAAGGACCATGATATAATGAAGCTTAAACTAATGTAATTTTGAGTCAAACTAGTACTTGATGCTCCATGTATTTGGGTTCTCTTCAAACTTCAAGTTCAACAAGATACCAACAGAGAGTTCACTAAATCAACATTCAATAGTCAACATTAACTGAGGATATTAGGAAGGTTCTAACAAAATGCAGTCTAGGTAAACACTAGCAATATATGTGCATGGAGTACTAGTCCGACCCAAAATTATATTAATTTGAACACAGAATTACATTACAGTGTGTGTTATTGGCATATACAGGTGATCATGGGTACAAGCAAAGAGATGGTTTTCCACCTGAGGAACAGATGATCACAGCCCTACCTGACGTTCGGACATTGATGATTGATCCAGTCGAAGATGAGTTCATGGTTTTAGCCTGTGATGGCATATGGAACTTCATGTCAAGCCAGGATGTTGTGGATTTTGTAAGACCGAGAGTTTTGGAAGGAAAATTGAAGTTATCACAGATATGTGAAGAGGTAAATTTAATTTCAGCTTTGGCTTTCTTAAATTATATGTAGAAAGGTTTTGGATTTCAAGAGGTTGGTAATAGTTGTTTGTGCAACTTAAGGTTGAAATGGACTTTTCTTGTGAGTTACAAATATAAAAGAATCCCAGGTTCAAATTGCATAGATCATTTTGTTTACAAACTTTATCAAGAATTCATCATAAATATCCTGCAAAATCAAAATATACCGTGAGATTTTTAAGTTTGAGGCCCATAAACAAGCTTGTTAAATAAATGTGTAGTGTAGTGGGTTTTAGTATTGTGTTTACTTTGTTTTGTTTTTCCTTCAAATTTCTTCTATACTTCCATTTACTGCACATTACAGTAAAATCTCCACAGATAGTTTTTCAAATTATAGTTTTCTCAGATTCTCTTGAGCTTCATACCAATTTCAGTCATCGCCTGATATGACTTAACATTGGAGGACGTAAATTTAAAAAAATAATAATAAAATAAAAAATAAACCAAATGGCAGCAGCAGAAGAAGAAAAACATTTTTTCTTGTCCTAAAAATGTGTTTAATGTTTGCTTAGATGAAAAGAATTTCTAAAGGAGAAATTAGTATTTAATATAGTGAACACAGAAAAACTAATGTATGATAATTTACATATTTAAATAATCTGGTGCATTGATTTCTGCGATCTTTTGTGCTGCTGCATCTATAAACAATTCTTACAAAACCTTATTTTTCTATTTACTTCTTAGTTTCATTACATGTTTATAAATTTTGTAATCAGCAAAGATTTTTAAATAGTTAGTTGATAGATATAGTTATGTCTAAAATTATAATTACTTAGAACTAATAAAGTACCTGACTACCAGTTACTTAAGTTATATGATGGCTTTAAAATTCCATGTTCTTTGGTTGACGACAAGAAAAGGTTAATAGTGTGACACCATTTGAAAATAAAAGTATTTGAAAATTAAACCAATGGCAAAGAATATCTAGGAAATTTTTTTTTCAAATGCTAGGCTTTGGTAATGAAGCCATGGGATAGTGATGTGCATTCCATAACCTCTCCTATCCAAATCCCAACCTCAACCTGCCCGTGGTGCAACCTGCTTTTACCAATGAGGCTCTGGGGACTGCGCATTAGTGGTATAACTACATCAGAAATAGAGGAAGTGCTATTTCATCTCTTACGTTGGCCTGTCAATCCATACAAATGTTCCACAATTGGTGCTTGTGAGAAAAGCCGATGGACTTTAATAAAACTCCTCCCGGCCAGGTCCGATGGACCCATTAACCAAAGACAGGTGTGGCCCTCCAGACATACTGGGGGTTAAAGTGAGTGGATGATGTAACCACCATTACAAGCAAAAAATTGGTGTCTACATAAAAAACGGTTACATTTATGCTACTTAAAACATGACAAGTCCTTTAGATAAATTTTCCGGAGGTAAAATAGTCCCCTGTTCGGATCTCCAGGTGGGGACATCTGCAGGACGTTAGTTACAGAACACCCTCAAAATTCTCCAATGGAATGTAGGACTTTCACAGAGTAAAATAAAATGGAACTTCTTGGCAAAAATGTTATTTGACATAAACTGTATGTAATAATAAGACCACAAACTTTACTGGTGATGTGAATATTCTAGACGTTCTCAGGCTTCAAGCCAGGCGATAAGTTGGTTTGACACTGATATTTCAGGAGAGTTCATCCGTTCCATCTTCATGATGCTGAATGGTATCTTCTTCTTCTTTTTTCTAAATATTATTATAACAAAAACAGAGGAACTTAAAAGGAGAAAGTGGTAAGAGAATTAGGATGGCAGTTATAGTCCTGGACATGACATGAAGGGAAGTTGGTATCAGGTAATGTGAGGTAGTAAGTGTACTCTTTATTGCTCATATGGGTGACTTCGCCCCTGGGCCTTTTATGGCATAGTCCTCATGCAGTCAAGCACTGCCTGAGTGGTGTTGCAGAAGAGTGTGTTCTTTGCACTGAAGATGTTCAGATATTCTGTTGAGGCGCTGAGCAAGCCGTACACTTCAGTACGTGTGGCTTTCCTCCAGTCGTGCGAGCTTGCACATCATGGAGGAGAGCTGGTTCTCTTTTAATAGTTGTAGCAGGCTGTCAAACCAGGTTTGGAGTGCAGCTGTATTATTGGCAGTGCTTTTGGGATTCTCAGTCAGTTTTTCTGTGAGTTTATTCAGCTGGTCCAGGAGAATGTTATGGATGTCAGCGGAGAATGTTTTGTGTGACTTTTCCATTGTGGTGAGCCAAGTTCCTTTGTTGAGGACCTCTGTGGGGAGGTCCTGAAGCTCTTCTCTGGAGTTTGAACTGGCGGTGGCAATCTTGTCCTCTAATGTAGCAACATAGGTGATGTTGCCCTGTACCTCCTGATGGAGGGTATTGAAGCCGGTTCTCAGGTCCTCTCCAAGGACAGCGGTGATTTTTGCTGCAAGATTAGCCATGACTTGTGTAGCAGCAGACAGCGATGTTTGTGTAGGTCGTTGCTGATTGTTTTTATAGCACTGCACCTGGCCTGTAAAATGGCCAAGGCTATTGCAGGTGGTGCAGTACCAACAGCGGCGAAGGTCGTGCTGGTTGCACAGCCCGGTGACGTGGCACCACAGTAATGGCACCTTGGTTGGGCTGTGCAACTCTTGGCGATTTGTCCAAAGTCTCAACATTGCTGACAAGGTGCATGACATACCACTCTGTTAGTCTCAATTCAGAGGCCCGCCCTAACAAGGATAGGCCTATGCTCAAGGCTGCTTCATGGCTAGCACAGTTGGCTAGCTGCAGTCAGGCTAGGGTGGTTGTCCCACAACACATGGCTATCCTTATAGCCTTCGTGGCAGAGGGCCTTCATTGTTGAGCAGCAATCAGAAAGCATTGTAGGGGCAGGTCCTTAGGTACCCTACGGACGACTGTGCAGTAAATCTGTGGGAGAGTTGGTGAAGCCTGTGGAGAGAGGTTAGGTGCCTGCATATGGAGTGCTGCTGCGATGCTTTGATGTACAGAGTCTGGCAGCTGTTTGTTCAGTGAGGAATATATGGCGGTTGAATCCTTTGGTGGAGTTGCGGCTAGTGGTGCCTGTGATGTGTGTACCACCTCTCTTTCCTGCATTGCTGAGGTGGTGTGTGTAGCGGCAGCTGCCCGGAATTCCCCTAAAAGGGATGGGCTAGGAGCGAGAGTGTAGTCCAGCGGTGAGTGTGGAGGGCAGCTCTGCGCAGCTGTCCAATGAAGTCTGCGGTGGCTGCACATTGGGAGGCCAGACGGAAGCAGGGTTTCTGCTTCTGCAGCATCAGAGAGATTGCGTTGATGAATCCGTGGCGTAGCTACGAAGAAGTGTCTCCTCTGAGGTCAGATTTCCCTCCCCTCCCCTGGTGTTCTAGGGAATTTGGTCCATTTCTATGCTGGGTGACACAGACCTGCTAGAAAATGTCAGTATTCCCTTGAGGTTTGTTACAGCTTGGTTCACTTGAAAACCAGCCACTAAATTTCATTATAATACACAGAAAAAATGCTCAGCAATGACACCAGCTGGAGTAGCAGTGTTTTCTACAGGTCTGTGCCACCCAGCATAAATATGAACCAAATTCCCTAAGGTGCCATTCCGCATCTTGAAGATGGGAATGAACCCTCCCAAAACGTCTGTGTCAAACCAATTTATCACCTGGCTTGAAGTCCAAGAACGTCAAGAGTATAAACTGTATGATTTAACAAGATCTACATTTTTGTTTTACCTATTATACATATAAAAGTAATTCAAAATAAAGAAGGCCTTATAGGTTATTTCCAAATAAAGATCTTGAACATTTTAGGAATAGCCTGAGAAGGCCTTTTTATTGAATTACTTTTGTATAATTGGTAAGCTGAAAGAGGTTAACAAAATTTTACTGCACAAAAAATGTAAATCTTGTCGAAGTTCTTTTACACAACTAAGCATTTCCGAGATATTTTTTTGTTATTGGTAAAAGATTTTAGAAGCTTGTACTTTTTTTCTTGTAAGAAATTGCTATTTTATTTTTCTTGTATTCATAGAATATAGAGCTTCAGAGCCACCACATAGCAATCTACCTTTTAGTCCTCTGTATTCTTATACTTATGACAAAATTTGTAATGAATTTAGTCTCAATTAACAGGAAATAGAACTTTTGTAAGAATGGTTTGTAGAAGAGAGAAGAAAGTTATGTGGTTCTATCACATGACGTTTGGTTTTATATTCAATTCAGAATTTTATTGTAAATGTGTTTTACTGTTTATACTTTTGTTCTTTCATAGATGGCTTTCAAAAGTGGCCTGATGTACTGAATCGCAGCACTCTGTTTCAGCAGTAGATCACTAGTCTCATTTATAGACCATTGCCATTTATTTTTGTGATTGAGATTTGAGTCACAATGTCAATCTATCAATTGAATAACAGTCAGAACTAATGAATGTTTCACCCTTAGTTATTGTTCAACTGTTTGAGGTATTAACGAGTGCAAATAAAAAATGCTTTTGGAATTGTATTAAGGCAAATGTATCTGTGAAATTCCTTTCTTGGAAGTGTTGAAAACAGTGTTGTTATGATAAATTAACTTTAAAGAGAGTCGATTAAAGACACTAAACAACACTTACTTTTAAATTTTTCCGATTTTTCTCGAGAGCTGGCTGATGATAGAGGCAAAGCCTCAGAAACATGTTCCGGAAAAATTTAAAAGTAAGTGTTGTTTAGTGTCTTTAATCGACTCTCTTTAAAGCATCTGTGAAAGTTAATACAAAAAAAGTTTCCTTCTGGTTCCTTTCTTGGAAGTGTTGAAAACAGTGTTCTTGTAATAAATTTAAATGGAGTCGATTAATGACACTAAACAACATTTTCTGTTTCTCTCTCTTTCTAATATGCGACACAGTGATTTTTTCTAATTCCTTCACACTTTTTTATAATTTTTTTTTTATATAACCATGATTTTTAATATAATTTATTTACTTTTTAGTGCGATTTCATGTTGGAGGGCATTCTTTTAACATTATTAGTGTTTATTTGCTTACTGCGTAATGTAGCCATATTGAAGAATTCAGTGCAGCCAAACTTTCCTGGTTGTTTATCCTTTGAACGCAATGCTGCCAACAGTCTTACTTGTCCCTAAATTACACTCTTTACGAATGCTGTCCCTTGTTAGATGATGCCGTAGTCCTTACCAGCGTGATTCTGTGCTATTTGTGTGCACATTTGTCACTGGGTCGACAGCGAGGTGCGCAGCAAACCCTCCAGCCGTCAACCCGTAGTATCCCCGCCTGGCATTGGTGTGAATGGTGCAGGTGAAGTCTACGTGCTCTGCAGTTAGACTGTAGATGCAACCCTTCTGTTGGGACATATCGTCATCTGCACCTCATTCGTTTCCACGTCAATCATTTCCGGTATCCAGTTGCCCTCTACTACGTATCCATGATGAAATTTGCATCGTTCTATTTTGCATTCGTTGATTTGAATGACGTGGCCAGGACCGCCAATTTTCTCCCGTGCGGTATACTTGGTGTCATTTGACATCATGCACACTTTGTGACCGTAGCCAAACCAGTCTGATAGTCTGTGAGCTCATACACATATTTGCTACGAAGCACTTCATTATCGTCATCTTGTAGGATAGTTTATGTGCGAAGCAGTGCATGAGTAACAAAATTTGACAGGGAGATAACTTAACCTGCTCAAACCATGCTCCTTTGCACACGGACTGCGTCACCTATGTGAGGGGAATTTTTGTAGAGGTTGGCTACAAGTTTTACATATTTCTCATGTTGGCTGCAACATGACAACTGGCTGTCGTCTGTTTGTGCATGCGTATACACCTTTGGACTATTCTCGCGTCGCACAAAAGAAAGTTTCTCTTTTTTCTTTTCTCTTTTTCTTTCTTTCATTCCTTCATTTTTTTACCATAGACTCAGCATATAAACCTATGGTGCATACATAAATTTAATAAGCTATGTCAGGATTAAGATATAAATTTTTTATTTACATTTAATTACTTTTGGATTTGCTAATATGTCATACATCTTGCACCACACAGGTCATTATATTGCTCCCAATGTTTTAATTTGGACTTAATACTTTTGTTCGATTGGGTTGGACTCGGATTGGTAGTGGTTCTTGACACCCATGGACATTGGGTTGAAGGACGCATGAAAGAATCCCGGGTACTAGCTTGCGGAGCTAGTAGCAAGGTGAGTTAAAACATCTGTGCCCCTACCAAACTTGTTTGGTTGTCATCCCAGCAGGGTGACGTATAAGTGGCATTTCCACTTCCACCCGAAAGAGGGGGCTTTGTATAAAATAGATATTGTCCTAATGGAAATGCCCTAGAGGCCAGAATACTGAGGAAAGGTAGACCTTGACGTTTGTCTTGTCTACCACATTGGTAGACAGATGCATTCTACATAAAAATTTGATCCCTAGATTTCAGTGAAAACATGTGTTTTAAGGTCTACTTAATCCATAATAATTTTTAGAAAAATGAGAGTGAGGGAGAGAGTAGCATAACTCAAAAATGAAAGATCAGTTAAATACAAAATGTTCTTCCCCACTGGTCTAAGTTCAATAGCAGGAACACTATTTCTTGCATAATATTATCAATAGGACGCAGATGTTTAGCCAAAAAAAAAGCGACAGTGTCATATTGCATATGTAGTCATAAATTATACAAAGCAAACCTATTTTGTTCTAGATATATGTACATAGACAAAAGAGTCACTACTATTTACAATATGCACAGTAAATGTAAAGCTAATTTGTTGTAACAATATTACATTAATTTGGAGAATTTAATGTCATGTCAGCACATTGGCCATAGTAGCTCAGTGGTTTAGAGCAACCTACATAGAGCGGGAGATCCGTGATTCAAATCCTGGCTATGACATTGAATTGTTATTCTGCCTCTGCTCATCCAAACCTTAGGCTATACGTGACTAGTGTGGAAGAAATGATTATTTCCATCAATTTACCTAAAATAAAAACGTAGTGGTTGAACTATGTTATACACTCAAGTACTTACAGCATAGTAAGTTGCCACAAAAAGGTGCGTGTCTCATAGCATATGAGAACCCCTAGTGGTCCACCAGGAAACATACGAGTCAGTTGGAGAATTTAATGTCATGTCGGCATGTTGGCCATAGTAGCTCAGTGGCTTAGAGCAACCTCACGGAGATCAGGAGATACGTGGTTCAAATCCCGGCTATGGCATTGAATTTTTCAATCTGACTACTCATCCAATACTACATTATGTGAGTGCGTATTCCTTGTTATATTGAGCAACAGAATACATTTTTAAGATTTCCAATGAAAACGATCCTCTGTTCTCCAAACATTCTCTGTATTGGAAAAGACTTCTCTCTTTATCTCATGATGTGACGAGGCAAATTTAAACCAAAAGCAGATCCTACTGTTTCCTTTTTCTGCATTATAATTTTGTCCAGTTGATGAGTAACTCACTTGACAATCTATACCTTGTGCACAATTAACTTCACGAATTTTTGGCTAAACTTCCATGCCCTAGTTATCACTAAAGTTCCTAGTATATGAGATTCCTGCTGCCTGTTTGATAGCATAAGTCTTAACATTTTCAGCATCTACTTAAAACTTTGCACAATTTTCTGAATGACTCTTAGTTCTTTCATGCAGTAGAGAGAGCCAACAGAATGGCTTACCATAAGTTTCAGTGAATCTATACTACAAAGAAATATGTAAATAAACCATTTCTATAAATATTTATCTTGATTAATGTGAATCAGAAAAAGATTTGTGTAAGAATAGTTTGTTGAACATATCACATTTTTTAACTAGTGTACAACAATTTTTAAATCTGCAGTTTTTGAAACTGTTCTAAAAATTTCAAGCTAGTAAGGTAGATAGTAAGGTCCAAGAACTGTGAATAGTGAAAAATGTTGAAAAGAAGGAATTTAGAAAAATGAAATAAGTTCAGTGTGGTAGAGAGTCAATTAAATGACTATTTGTGGCTTAAAGTTGTTGATATTACAACAAAATTGTGTGACAGGAGAGTAAAAATGCAAAAAGCAAGAAAATAATGTTTACATTTTTTGCAAATTTCACTGATACATTGCTTTAACATTGTTGGTGAAACTGGCCTTAAAATTAAAACATAAATGTCATTTCCTTATCCCATTGTAGCTGTTTGATCACTGCCTGGCACCAGACACACTCGGTGATGGCACTGGCTGCGACAACATGACAGCAGTGATAGTGAAGTTCCAGCCATCTCTGGCAGAGATAAAATCTGGTGTCAAACGTCCAGCATCCCCTTCACAAGAAGAGGGAGATACCAACAAACGTCCCAAGACAGAAGTCTCTGCAAGTAAAGAAGAAGGAACCTTAGTGTGATACATTGAGTGGTGTCGAAATGTGACTCAAGTATGATATAATCTATACAAAAAAACAAAAGAACATTAACCAGACTTTGCACCTAGTACTCGTTTCATATTGACGTTTCACCAGAACACATTTTTTGCACAGCTCAGAGTGCAGATACTTGCTAAAGCACCTATCTATAAATATACATGTTTGACAAAGTGGGCACATAAGATAGGTGCTAGGAGAAGAGTTTTAAAAAAGGAAACTGCATAAAACTGGTTTTGTCACAGTTTATTTTTTTATTAGTCCAGTTCTAATGGATTATTCTGTGCATAAATGTTGATTTATCTACCAGTATACATAATTTGATAGGAATACAGTTAACATAGGTGTACTGTTGACGTTCACCAATAAAAAACACTGAAAGGGTTAATTCGTGGAGATATTGTCCCAAGTATTTTTTGTTTCTTATAAAATTACAATAAAGGCCCTTGTTTTCTTTGTGTAGATATTTTTGTTTCTCTAGTTATTTTCTTTTGTCCTGCATTGCTGTGGTTTCCAGACAGAATGTATTGTCAATTGCACCACGGGGTTGCAGATTTTAACTCCCAGATACAGGGTTAGTGCCCATTCTGCATCTTGAGAAAAGGTAGGAGTTACCACAGGCAACAATCGTGGCCAGAAATAGCCTGGATTCTGTTTGGGGCATACAAGATGCCAACCTCATTACTTCCCTGTATTATTGGGTAATTATTCACCTCTGCTGCAATACATAGGCCTGAGGTCAACAGTTGATTTGACAACCCCAGGACTGTAGCATCTCAAGTTTATTACGAGTTACGTCCAGAAAGTAAGTTCTGTTTGGTATTAAAATTAAATTGTGTACAGATAAAGAAAAATTATTTATTGCACAAAATTCTACAACTCTCAAACTACTTTTCCACATAACTGCATAGGTTTTGCAGGCATTTTTGTATACCTTCTTCATAGAAGTTTGCCGCCTGTGTCTTCAACCAGTAGGAAACATTTTCTATCAGCTCTTCGTCATTGTTGAAATGTTGACCGCCAAGGAAAGATTTGAGATGCAAAAACAGATGGAAGTCGCTAGGAGCGAAGTCAGAGCTGTACGGGCGGTGGTCAGACACGTCCCAGCCAAATCCCTGTAGGAAGTTGTTTGTCACATTTGCAGTGTGTGGTCATGCGTTGTTGTAAAGAAGCACAACACCTTTTGACATTGTAAAATTTGCCGATAAATTTTAATTGGTTTCACTTTCCTAGCATTCAGAAAACGAATCAGATCTGATTTCACAAGTGGCGGGATTTTCAATCGACACCGACATTGTAAACAAGCGCAACAAAGCATACGATTCTGACAGCGAACTCACAATGGCGCATGTTTCTTCTCCTTGATACACAGCGTCTACCGCACATGTGCAGAACTGCGATCGCAGTGCTGCAGCAGAGATAAATTGAAACAGAACTTACTTTCTGGATGCCCCTTGTATTATTATTATTATTATTATTATTATTATTATTATTATTATTATTATTATTAATCATTACTACTACTACTACTACAAGGGGTACTATTTATATTTTGAGCCTAGTAATTAAAACAAAGTAATTTCAGATTGAAAACTGCTTTATTGTTTTTCAAGATATTCTCCTTTATGATCAATACACTTTTGCATCCGTTTGAACCATTTGTCAAAGCATTTGTTCCACTCTTCTTGTGACACCTCCAAAACAGTGGAATTTTAGGTAACGAGAGAGCTGATTGCTTGGCTAAGAAGGCTGCAGAATCCAATCTTCCTGTGACATACTCTTTATGTCCTATTTCTACTGTAAGGAGAATAATATGTCAACATATTCTTGAAGAATGGAACCAACAATGGCTAACAACTCCAAATGGAAGTTTAACAAAAACATTATTTTTCCCTAGTGTATATGACAGAGGAAAATGTGAAACTCTTGTACCAAATTTTGTTTTGACACAATTTTTAAGCGGACATGGTAAATGTGGTGAATACTTATCACATTTTCACTTAACATCCAGCATGTGTGGTGAGGAATTTCAAACTGTGGTTCATCTCCTTTTCTGTTGTCCCATTTTCTGTAGAGAAAGACAAGAATTAATATTCAAGCTAGACTCTCTAGGAACTGAATTTTCTGCTCCGCTCACATCTTTGCTAATGAAGCCACAAAAGTATAAGTACTTCATGATGTTTATAAACTCAGTGTTTAAATGTCTGAAATAGTTTAAATTAATATGCATCAGATTATAACATATTTACTTCCTTCTAGTATTTAAAATATTTTTGTTAAAATTGTGTATTTTTATGTATCAACTCTAACCCTAATATACCACTGTGTAAAATAGGGTTCATAAATCTGGATAAATAAATAAAAAAAAAAAAAAAACATGGTTTTTGAAGGCATCAACTGCTTCTTCTGCCCATGAAAATCATTGTCCATGCAATTTATTCTTGATATTTGGGAACAAAAAGAAGTCATTGCTTGCCAAATCAGGACTGTATGGCAGATGACCCATCAATTCAATTTTTTGAGCCTTCAAATACTCTGGTAGACGAGATGTGTGTGAGCTTGCATTATCTTGAACGATCCTACAGTTCTTTTTGGTGTTCCTTACTTCACCAAAGACTACCGACAAACAAGTGGTTGTGTACCCTTCAGCATTGACCATTTTTCGTTGCTCTAAAGGAACTGTTGCCACAGGGCCAGTTTTGTTGAACAAGCTGGTGACCATTTGCTTCAAAGTGCTTTGAGTGCAAACAACTTTTGTTGGGTTTGCTTCATCTTGAAACACTCATGCAGTCACCTGCTGTTTACATTCCGGCTCATATGCATAGATCCATGATTCGTCACCTGTTACAATCTTAAATACGTCTTCTGAGGCACCGCCATTGTATTTCTTGAGCATTTTTGTACACCAATCAACACGAGCATCTTTTTGAGATTGCGTCAAATTATGTGGGATCCAATGAGAGCAAACCTTTTTCACGGCTAAATAATCATGTCATATTTTATGTATGCTGGTGGAACTAATGCCCAGGGCTGCCTCAGTCTCACAATATGTTGCATGACGAGCTTGCATTATTAGTTTTTGTATAGCATTAATGTTTTCTGGCACAACAACTGATTTTGGACACCTTCATGAACTTCATCAGTGAGCAAATGACGGCCATGATTAATTATTAAATTTTAGATGAGTCGCATTTTTTACACATCTGCTTCACTTTCGTAGTACGAAAGTACGAAAGTGAAGCAGATGTGTAAAAAATGCGACTCATCTAAACTTTAATAATTTTTCGCTTCACTGTGGTGTTCCAATACAGTTGGGCCATGATTAAATTCATTATACCAGCGTTTCACAGTGGCAAAGTATGGAGATCCGTCACTAAATGTAGAAGTTAGTTAATCAATGCACTCTTGTCTTGATATTCCACGTCGAAAGTTGTAATAAATCATTGCACAAACATTTTCATGAGTTAATTCCATGTTTTTGTTGAGACACAATTTTCAAGTTAATGTAAGCAAAACAAATGATGCTCTGTTAACAAAATGTCTACAGTAGATTATGGTCAACCATGTCAAACGTTCCATTGGAAACGTCAGATTGCACCTACAACATTCAGGGTCGCCAAGGCTTAAGATATAAATAGTGCCCCTCATATTATTTATTTTTGTATGAGATGTGTATTTCTGTTAAGTATATTTACTTACTAGCTGATTAGCGCATGTAAATCGTGATCTTTGTAGTATGTATATATGTAGTTTTATATCCACTGCATAATCTACTGCATACAATGTATTGACCCATTCACAATGAAAGTCAAGTAGCAGCATTAATATAAGTAAAATAATGTGCATTTGAACTCATCTTTTAGTCCCCTGTTATGTCACCATGTTCAGGTAAGTGATTAGGATTACTATGGAGGGGTTTTGGCACATTTGGATTATTGCACCTAAGCCCCAAGTGGGGCATCCACAGGAGGATGGATGAGGCAAAAGGAGACAGAGGCCGGCCGATCCAAGGAGTCGTGACAATGCCAAGATACCTGTCGACACTTCTGCCCTGAAATAGACCAAATGAGAGATGATGTGAAATAGAGGGACAGGAAATTTGGGGGATGTAATTAACCTACCCAGCATTCGCCTGGTGACCTGGGAAACTCCCTGAAAAAAAAAACCATGGTTCAGATAAGTCAGTCACAGGAATCAAACCTATGCCTCCCGAATACGGGTCACAGATGAACCCACCTGAGCCATCCCACTTCATCAGGTAAGTGATAATAAAGAAACCTTTAAGGTCTGTTCCATATAACTTTGCCCCGTATTTCATAACTATTACATTATTGGCCATCTCTCATTGACTGCTGTCATGGAATAGGTTATTCTGCGATGCAAAATATGTTGTTTGACATGGTCTTAATATATTTGGAGGTATGATTTATATTATAATAACCATATGAAATAAGTATATTATGTAACAGTTAATAAATATCAGGATGATAAAAGCATGTGCCTCTTATCAAGATAGTGTTTATATCACCATTCAAAGATGTGCATCAGCAAACCAGGGCAAGATTCTAGGAAACAAGGTTTAATTTCACAGAAAATGAAGCTAGTCACAGTGAAGCAACAAATATTACACAAATAAAAATATTTGCAACAGAATCTCCACTTAAGAAGTTGATGTAGTAATTTCTTTTTCTTTAGAAAAGATCGATTTCGAAGACACATGGCCTTCAGTTTATCAAACAAACTCCGTTCTTAAGGAAATCTCGGTTACTATGTTATTTTCTTTTAAGTTACATTTCCAATATTACCAACATCTGAATATGAAACAAACCTAAAAACAATCAATTGCCAGTATGTCAAAATTCATTATGCAATGTTTATTTTTTAAAATATTTTCTACCACACTATTAACTCTATGGGACCATTTAATTGTTTTAATAATTTAACTTTGGGATAGAGTTAATAGTGTGGGAGAAAATATTTATTTTAAAAAATAAACATTGCGTAATGAATACCGGCAATTAATTCTGTTTTTAGGTTTGTTTCATATTCAGATGTTGGTAATATTGAAAATGTAACATAATAAAAGAAAATAACATGGTAACCGAGATTTCCATAACAACGGAGTTTATTTGATAAACTGAAGACGAAGGCGATGTGTCTTCGAAATCGATCTTTTCTAAAGAAAAAGGAATTATTACAGCAACTTCTTAAGATAAGTGGAGATTCTGTTGCAAATATTTTTATTTGTATAAGGTTTAATTTTATTAAGTTTATCTTCAGCAAAAGTTTCACTTCAGCGATAATAAATTTAATGAGCAGTAGATCAATTACACAGATCATAACTTTGATCTAAACATGGCTAGTGTGAAAGTTAATTTCCAGTGATAGATAATTTCCATTATTTGACTGAATGCACAGATTATGATTCTTCTGTTTTACGGTTGGAGCTGAGGTTGTACTCGATTGAAGTCCCAAGTCTCCATTGATAGACTTATTAAAGAAACCATCTAGATTCAACTCCATTCATGGACTTTCAATAGCGATTCGAGACTTCATTTGGGCACAGCTTGGGCTCCAGCCATTATACACAGCTCGGAGGTTGTTCAGGCTAAAACGGCCTTTAACTGTTGCCACACCGAGCCATTGTCCCTTACTGGCATATAAATTATTCTTTAAAACATGCTGGGTAAATGGTGGTACTTAAGTTCTGGAATTGTTTTTTATTACTATATTATTCTGTATATACGTACGAGGGCTGTTCAATAAAGAATGATCACAATTTTTTTTTGGCAACGTACCTTTACTCATCCTCATAATTTTGATGGTCCTTCTCAAAATAGTCTCCCCTGAATGTGATGCACTTGTCCCAGCATTTCTGCCAGTCTTCAAAGACATGCTGAAAACCATTTTTTCAGAGATCCTTCAACATCGGCTCTGCAGCCTTCACCACTGCTTCTGATGGTGAATAATGCCTCCCGTGAAGGCGTTTCTTCAAGTTAGGGAATAGAAAAAGGTCACGTGGAGCTAACTCCGGACTATAGGGAGGGTGAGGGATTCACTTCACGTTGATTTTTGCAAGATATTCAGCAACAACATTGGCAATATGCGGCTGCGCATTATCATGGTGTAGCATTCAGCCTGCTTCATGTAAATGTGGTCTTTTGCGCCTGATATGGACTTGAAATGTTTTCAGGACATCCCTGTGGGATTGTCCAGTTACTGATGTGTGTGCAGGTACAACATGCTGATCATTCCATGAATATCAAAGAATGACATGACCATAACTTTCCCAGCAGAAGCAACCACTTTTGCTTTTTGGGAGATTGGTGATGGAGAGTTCCACACTGAGCTTAGCTGTTTGCTCTCAGGATCAAAATGATGTAGCCAAGTTTTATCAGCAGTGATTATGTTTGAAAGAAACTACAGATCTTCCTGTAACATCAACTTTAACTGCGAATGTCCTTTTTTTCGGGATTCAACAGTCTTGGAACCCATCGCGCACACATGTCTTATGTGTAATGTTTTTGTCACCAACATGTGGGTAGCACCCAATGAAATGTTCAGTATTTCAGAGAGTGATCTTAAGATAATTCGTTGATTCTCTCTCACAATGGACGCAGCAGTGTTGATGTTTTCTTCCGTAACAGCAGTAATTGGAGCACCGAGTCCACCTTCCTTTGAAATTGATTGTCTCCCCTCTTTAAACATTTTAAACCACCTTTGAGTTGTACTGTAGGGAAGAACAGACTCTCCATTAAGCCTCCTGTAACATTGTATAGGCCTCAACTGAAGATTTGTTGAGATGAAAGCAGAATTTCAAAGCCACATATTGTTCCTGGCGTGTTATCTCCATTGCAGTGGTAGGCGATACTAAACATGTCTGAACTTGCCTGGGTCTCACAGGCGGGAACCAGAAGTGCCAACAATGAAACTACTACGGCGTGTTTAACATTAAGCTAACAGAATATAATAAGATTGAATTTTAGTGCGAAAAATTATGACCATAAAAAAAATTATGATCATTCTTTATTGAACAGCCCTCATATCTTTTTTCTTTTACATGGTGGGCCTAATGCAAGCCTAGGAATGTTTGTAGGTTTCTCCCTGGTACCCGTCAAATCCACGTATAAGTTAGTTACAGTTAGAGTGTAATTTAGCATAGAAGTTGACAGGTGTAAAGATATTGAGTTCGGAGAAGGATAGATCAGAATGTATATTATTGTTTGGTACATATCACTCAGCAGCAATATCTGAAGTTTGTAAAGATTAATTTTAGCTGCCATTTCCCATATTAGCAGGCATATGTAAATGCAGGTCTCAGCACTTGCTTATAAAGGGGTAGTTTATCGCTTAGTGACATTGGTGATTAGTTATTATACAATGGTACAACCTTGCCATGTTTCTGTTTTCTCTATATGCTAATGATTGAATAGAGGCCTTCCAAGTTAGGTGTATATCCAAAGTCACTCCAAGATATGTTGTTTCAGTGGACCATGGGACTGCTTCACCAGCCAGGTTGAGGTTTAAGACATCCATTTATGTTCGTCAGTGAAGGTGATGACTTGGGATTTGTTAGCATTGATCTTCAAATACCAAACGGAGAACGAATCAGAAAGCTTGTCAGTATAATGGTAAGCTTGCTGAACAGCAACTAGAGTAGCTACAAAATAAGAATGAACATGGGTTGAACCAATACGGTTATCCTACTTGCTTGGTGTTGCCAGCTCCACGGCAAGTGGGCGACAGAGATGGAAGATACGAGGCATGTTTTTTAAGTCAGTACCATTTTGTAATTAAAAAGACATTCATAGATATCGCAATAATTTTATTTTTACATGAAAGCGTGTACCTTAATCTACTTTTCTACATAATTTCCGTGAATATTGAGGCACTTGTCATAACGTGGCACCAGTTTTTGAATACCCTCCTTATAAAATTCTGCCGCCTGACGTGTTAACCACTGTATCACAACTGTTTTGACTTCATTATCGTCTTGAAGATGCTGACCGCCCAGATGTTTCTTCAAGCGCAGGAACAAATGGTAGTCGCTGGGCGCCAGATCAGAGCTGTATGGAGGATCATCTAGAGTTTCCCATTGAAAAGATTTGATGAGATCTTTGGTCCGATTAGACACATGTGGACGGGCATTGTCATGCAGCAAAATGACACCCTTACTCAACTTGCCACGTCTTTTGTTCTGGATTGCAGGGCGCAGATTGTTCAATGTCTCACAATAAGATGCTGCATTGATTGTCTCATTACTAGGCAAAAACTCAACTAGCAATACTCCTTTTCTGTCCCAAAAAACTGTGCACATGGTTTTCCGGGCAGAAATTGTTCGCTTAAACTTCATTTTTGTGGGTGATGATGAATGTCGAATTCCATGGATTGTTGTTTCGATTCTGGTGTGACGTAGGCCACCCATGTTTCGTCACCAGTAACAATTGGTCTAAAAAAATCTTCACCTTCATTGTGGTACCGCTCAAGGAAAGTCAATGCACTGCCTAAACTTTGGGTTTTGTGCAAATCCGTCAACATTTTCGGAACCCAATGTGAACACAATTTCCGGTACTTCAAGTTCTCGGGCACATTGCGATACAAAACACTACGAGAATATTGAGGAAAACAGTTGCACAATGATGAAATTGTAAAGCGTCTGTTTTCTCTCACCTTTTCGTCCAATTTCTGCACCAAATCTTCAGTAATGACCGAAGGATGCCCACTCCGTTCATCATGCACATTTGTGCGGCCATCTTTAAATGCTCTCACCCATTTCCTTACCATTCCATCACTCATAATGTTTTGTCCGTAAACTTCACAGATCTCACGATGAATATCGATCGGTTTTACGCCTTTAGCACTAAGAAATTGTATAACAGCCCGTACTTCACAATCGGCGGGACTTATGATTGTCGGAGGCATCTTAAACACTCAGTAACCAACGTATACAATGAAGAATCAGACTGTAATGGCGTCAGTGCGTAGACAAGAGATGTAGGTAACCAGCGCGCATGCACGGAACGCCGACCGTAGCGCTGCGGCGGTGGAATTGCAAAACGGTACTGACTTAAAAAACTTGCCTCGTTTATGTTGTCTCAACCTAGCAAGTATCATACAGATGCTGAGATACAATGCTGACAGAGAAGTTTGCTTAATATTTCAGCATATGTGTGAGAAAATACACAATGATTATCGCACAATCTAACCTTAAAACCTTGAACTGGAGAACAGTTCACTTACTAGTACATACAAAACAATTCAAATTAGATGTGTTCTACGAAATAATGTGTTTGCTACAGTGAAACAAAATAGTGATATTTCAATGATTTGTAAATAAAGTTTCTATTTTAATAATGCCATATTTGTATACTGTCTGTAATGGACTTTAAACCAATTTTTATTTCATTAAAATACCGTAATAAATATGGAAGATATGAATGTGTATTTAAGAAGCATTTTTACAACATGAATCTCATGTATTAATGTTATGCATTGTGTGCAGAAGTTTTAGTCTTGCAGCAACATATCGCATCTTTCAAGCAGAAATTTGCGACCACCATTGGTTCTCCTATATTTGAACCCAAGATATTTCACAAAATTATGCAAGAAGATACAGAATCTGTATATTCTATTTTCCCCCTCATTAAATTGGTCAGTCTTTTGGAAGTTGGATATTCATGCTTGTCTTATAAATCATAAATTGTTCTACTGAAACACACTTTTGAAAATTGTCGTAAGTTGGTAGCATGTTTTTTAGCTGCCCAATGTTTTGCTGCTGAACTAAATATGAAAACTTCTCCTAATTTGGTAAACTGTTTGCCTTCTTCAACAATGTTCGTCACAGAATGAGCACTCATGTAAAGTTAATTCTCGACTCTGAAAGAAATTTCTACTTTCCAAAATTATCTGTTTGATAAAGGAATACACATTAACAAGAATATTTGTAGTCTATTTACGTAAAATATTATGAATTGTTTTGCAGTTACTACTAAGCGCACCAGTTCTAGGTTTGCTAAGCAGTATATTTACTATGAAAAGCACGTGTGCGCTCTTAAAAGATCACCACTTTACTGAATGTAACTGCAGCATAGCATGTGTTTGCTTTTCTTCACTGATAGTTAATAATTCTTTTCTTTCTAGTCAGGCGCCTTATCTTTCCATATCTCCGAAACCAGATGTGCTACAAACATGGGGTTTGGATGGTAATCCTCAGGGAAAAAAAAAAAGCTCTGTAACATGGGAAAAACGAAATAATTCTTTAATTGGCATCTTGAGAGCACACAAAGAAATGAGCTGCATGCTTCAGCAAAGCGAGCCAGTATACATGTTTAACAGTACAACGTTGCATGCACCGCATCGGCTAGTAGCCATAGAACAGCCACGCCTAGCCCCGCCTTATGTTCATTCCTATTTCGTAGCTACCTTAGATGTGTTGATACAGCAATATCATTGCAAAGAAGTATAGGTTGCAGTCTCCAAGGGTTGGGAGTGTGTTTATTTAAGTAAGGAATAGCAGAGAATTCAGGACACTACTTTGAGGTACCGCTGCATTATTGGAGTATTTTTACGAAAGAATGTCCTTGGATATGACAAAGGAACAATTACTGAGCTAAGTTTAGATAAGCTGTATTAGGGGTGTGAGGCCTTCAAGCCATGTAGAATCAAATGCTTGGGAGATATCTAGGAAGAGGGCTACAACTAGTGATTATTGAACCCACATATTACTTCATCCACAAAGCAAATAGCTTACTAATAGCAATGAGGAGGCTAAATGGCCTATGGCTGTTAACATTTTTGGATCTTTCTTTTCTTTTATGTTGCAGTGTTAATTCCAAATTTACTCCTTAACTCGGTGCCTCTTACCATAATACACAAGTAGATAAGCCTCCAACGTCAAGTTCTTTAAGAATATATATGCTTTTTTGGTTACAAGATCACAATATCCCGTTTGATGAAAATACCACCAAAAAAAAATTGTATGATTTAATTCTAGCCAATAAGCCGACTTGGAAGAACTTTTTGACTGACCAAATATTGTCAGAATATAAGCATGCAACCTTAAGGCTTCCTCCATAACATCTAGATCTGAATCCAATAGAATTAATATGGACACATGCCAAACAGTGGGTTGCTTGTAGAAATATAATCTTTAAAATGAAAGACAAAATGTTGTGCGGCCAACGATTTGAGCAAACTGGCAAATGGAATGGAAAAGATATGCCATCATGTGGATAAAATGAGTTTTAGGAGAAAGTTGCACTAATGGAAGAAAAAATTGAAAGAATTATAATTGAAGATAATGGGATGGAAACAGTGACAAGGATGACAGTGACAATGAGTCAACAGATGAAGATATGTCAGGCATAGAAAAATTGGTTGGTTGGTTGGTTGGTTGGTTGGTTGCAAATGCTCATGGAGTAATGAGTTCGGGTCCCTACACAGTGTGCAGGTCGGGGATTCAAAAATATTAATCCTGTGTAGATGAGCGGCCAAACAGTCGTGGCCAGTAATCAGTCGGAAGATGGCAACAGTACTGCTTCTTGAGTAGTCTGGGATGGGACTTTTACTTCCTTGTAGAATTTTCCATTGCTTGTTGGTACTTTTTTCTTTGCATTCTTCTTTCCAGAATAAGTTGATTCTATTGTTTATATGTAGTTTTGATGTGTGGAATGAGGTTTTTTGTTGGCAGCTTTGTTTTATTTGTATTCCTTTTTTTGCCAAGGAATCTGCTATTTCATTGCCTGTAATTCCACAGTGGGATGGAATCCACTGGAAGTGTATTTCTTTTTTTAGACCGTGTAGTATTCGTAATGTTTCAAGTATTCTATTGTTGTTAGGGTGCAGTGAGGATAGGACTTGAAGTGCTGATTTAGAATCGCTTAGAATCACTGCTTTAGAGAAAGAGTTCACATGGTTGAAGAGTTGTTTCAACGAGGTGTTGATGGCTTCTAATTCTCCATCATAGTGGGTTGCTAGTGTGCCCAAACAGATGTAAAAATTGAATATTTTACTATGTATTCCTGTTCCAGCATTACTTTCTTTGTCAAATAGGGAGCCATCTGTGTAGATGTGTAGCCATGAGTCTTGTGGATAATAAGTTTCAATTGTTTCTAGAGCTAGCATTTTAAGTGTTTCTGCACTTACATCCCTTTTTGACTCTATATTTTGCAGAAGGTTTACTCTGCTATTTATTTTAGGTTGTGATAGAGGGCAGATTGGAAGTGGGAGATGTTCAATTTTGTTTGTGTCTTCAAGGTTCTATATTCTCTGTAGGTTATAGGTTTTATGCATAAATCCTTCGTGTGTTTTTAAGGTCCTTTCTCTGCTTTTGTAGTTCTTCCAGTGAGTATTAAAGGTTAGCCTTTGTAGTTTTTCATTTAAGAGGAGATTCTGTTTTTCCATTTCATATTTAATTGGCAAGTTATTTGTAGCAATTTGCATTGCAGTAATTGGTGTTGATTTGACTGCTCCCATTATTAGTCTGAGTGCTTGATTCTGTAATGTTTTAAGTTGTTCTAGTTTGCTTTGACTTGCTGTAAGTATCACCTCGCTTCCATAGAGGACTGCTGGTTTGATGTAACTTTTATAGGTGGTGTTGAGTGTATTGACAGAGGCCCCCAATTTGCTGCCAGCTAGTCTTTTGTGTGTTGTTAATCTCTGAGTGGTCTGTTCTATGGTTTCATTAATGTGGGTTTAAAAATAAAAAAGTAGAAAAATTAAAATACGATTAAAAGCAAAATTTGTAACTCAGTATTAAGTTGTGTGTAAGTAAAAAACCTATCTGGAATTGTGGTATTTGTTGGAGACATATGACCTCTGAATAGCGACGATGAAGTAAACAATCCCATGATACTTGAAAGGGTGAAGTCATCACAGTGAGATGTTACTGCCTTAAAAAGGCCAGGGAAAATAGATAAGAGACTTGCATCAAAGCTATAATTTAAATATTTGTGTTCAAGGACCACAGCTTATAACTAGCTATCGTATTGTCTTACTGATGCTTCAAATCGATTTTCAGCTGGGGAAGATAGCAATAATATCAAAATATATATAAAAATCTATGAATTGTGCTTAAATTTCCTTTTTAGCTGTTTTAGTTGTGATAGCAAAATGTGAAGCTCAGTATTTGGGCTTAGTTTTAACTGTAAGTTAAATTATGATACAGATGTCAACTGAAATAATTTCTAAATTATCAGCTTCACTTTTACTTTTCCAGCCAAACTTCTAGGGATGTCGGAGACTGCTGAAGACATCACAAGTGATAAGAAGACAACGTATGCTGTGACCACACTTTGTTGAATACCAATATATTTTTGTTAAAGGTATTCATTATTAAAGATAAAAAGGAGGAATTTTACCATTGTAAGCAGTAAAAAACTGTGTGCTCTCCCTTTCTAGGTGCTATCATTTTTATCTGTTGTATTAAACAGATGATATCAGCCAAGGTCTTTAATAGAATCAATATGAAAAATTCAATGCCACGGCCAGGATCTGAAACATGGATCTGCTGGTTTCCATCCAGTCGCTCTAACCCATTGAGCTGCCATGGCTAACTTGACGTCACAACATTAAATTCTCCATTTGACTCGTACATTTCCCCGGTAGACCACTAGGAGCTCTCACATTCGACATACACCGTTCAGATGCAGGCCATGGCATTGAACTCTTCATGCTGACTCCATCCATCAAACACCCCAGCCCACACACGGCCAGCTTGAAGAAATGATTAACTTCCATCAATTAACTCTCTGTGTGTGTGTGTGTGTGTGTGTGTGTGTGTGTGTGTGTGTGTGTGTGTGTGTGTGTGTGTGTGTGCGTGCGTGCGTGCGTGGCTGCGTGCGTGGGTGCGTGGGTGCGTGCGTGGGTGCGTGCGCGGGTGCGCGGGTGCGCGTGTGCGTGTGCGTGTGTGTGTGTGTGTTTTTTTTTTTTTTCCAAAAGGAGAAGGTATATGTTGTTGTTGACTAATGGCACTGGGGATTAGTTGATTTGCATCATTTTCCCCCTAGCTTCCCAATATAAATCCTGTAGATTCCCACTTTTTGTCCAAATGGTGTTTGTTCATGATGACATCCTCTTTACAGATAATACATTTGGCTGTAGGTATGCAGTGTATTTTATAAATGTGTTTTTCAAGACAATCATGGCCAGTTTCCATTCTAAATAGGGCCACTGCAGTTTTTCTTGGTAGTTTTTGTATTTCAGTTTTGTCTCCAATGTTCTTATAATCCTTGTCGTTTAGTTTATCTTCTTCATCAAGTCTCTGCTGTCTTTTAAATTGTAGCTTAATGTTGTTTTATTGTTTATTAATTTCAGTTTGAAATTCAGGAGAAAGTATATATACACAAAGATAGGCGTTTAGGTTTGGACAGGTTTGCAGGTATGTTGATAGATAGAATCAACATGAAAGGTTCAAAGTCATGGCTGGGATTTGTACCACTGATCTCCTGGTTACCGTAGTGTCGGTCTAACCCTTTCAACTACCATGGCCATGCCGTCCTGACATGGAATTCTCCATTTTACTCATATATTTCCCCAGTAGAGAATTAGGGGCTCTTGCATCCGAGATAAAATGTTCGTTGCGATTTACTAACGTAAGTACTCGGGTCCCCGGCAGAGTGTGCATGCTTGCGTGTGTGTGGATCAAATGTCTTAAGTCAGAATATATTTTGTAAGATTAATATTTTGGGGGTTTGCCACTCACTTAGGAATACCATATACATGAAAATGAATTTCCATTTGTATTATCTGAAAGTTATCTCTAGTGATTTTGATTGAAGGACCATATTTCAGATTATAAATAAAATACTTGTCCTAATAAATAATGGCTTTGGAGGTGTTTTTTTTGTTGTGTAATTTTTCTATGTTTCATGCAAATTCAAAATTAATTCTACAGAGAACATGGCAAAATTTATATTTTAACACTGAGCAATATTTCTTGATTATTCGCATTCATTCGATATTATACATACCCTCAATAATAACAGAGCACCTGGAAGTGATAATATACAAACAGAAATACTAAAAAACGGAGGCCATAGGGTGGTGGAAACAATACATAAATTATTGCAAAATATATAGAGACAAGAGAAAATCCCTGATGAGTGGAAGATTGGCCTAATGTGTCCAATATATAAAAAGGGTGACCCATTAATATGTGAAAATTACTGAGGTATTACACTTTTATCAATAGTGTATAAAATACTCTCCAAAATCCTATACCTAAGGCTGTTACCATTCTGAGAAGATCATAGGTAATTATCAAGCAGGGTTTAGACCAAGAAAATCAACAATTAATCATATTTTCCTATTAAGACAAATCCTGGAAAAGGCCAAGGAATACAAGCTTGAAACCCATCATCTGTTTATCGACTTCAGCTTGGCATATGACAGTATAAATAGACTGGAGCTGAATGAAGCCCTTAAAGATTTCAAAATACCTGGAAAACTATAAAATTTAATTGGAGCCACAATGAATAATAGTGTATGCCAAGTAAAGGTTCTCTCAGACCTATAAGAACCATTTGAAACCACCAAAGGAGCAAGACAAGGAGATTCACTCTCATGCTTATTATTTAATCTAGCATTGGAGGAAGTTATTAGGGATGCTGGCATCCAAACAAGAGGTACGATATTTAATAAGTCCACACAATTACTGGCATATGCAGACAATATAGATATAATCAGCAGAACAGAAAAGGACATGGTAACTTAGAACAGGCAGCAACTAAGATGGGTCTAAAAATAAATGAAGGGAAAACAAAGTATATGGTGACTAATGTCAAGAAGGAAATTAAAGAGCCAGAAAAATATATCCATATTCTTAACTATAAATTTGAATGAGTGAATATATTCACATACCTAGGGTCTCTTGTGAATGAAAGTAATGACATGAAAGAGGAAATTAATCAAAGAATACGAAATGCCAATGGGGCATATTTTAATCTAATAAAACACTTTAAATCAAAACTCTTAACATATAAAACAAAAATTAGAATTTATAAACATTAATAAAACCGGTGCTGATGTATGGGTGTGAAACATGGGTCACTACAAAAGAGGATATGAAAAGACTGAACATTTTTGAAAGGAAGATACTGAGAGGAATTTATGGCCCAGTTAAGCAGAAAGGGGAATGGCGAATCAGATATAATAAAGAATTATATAAAATATATAAGGACCCCAATATTGTAAAATCAATTAAAATAGCAAGGTTAAGATGGGCAGGGCATGTCCAAAGACTGGATGGAGAGGACATAGGAGTGTAAACTGTATGGTGCAAGGAGAGTAGGGAGACCAAACTTGGGATGGATGGATGGAGTTTGAGCCCAGAGGTTCTACTCCCATTAGTCCTGAACCCGTAGGAACTGGACCCGGGCCTCCTTCGACCAGGGAGTTATCCAAGCTGTCCCAAAGGACGCTCAGCGTTCTCCGTGGGGCTTTGGTTGGATGGAGTATTGGAGGATGTGTAAAGGCTGGAAATAAAAAATTGGTGGATGATAGCCAGAAGAAGGGATGGCTGGAGGAGGATCCTGAGGGAAGCCGAGGCCCACTCTGGGCTGTAGTGCTAGAAATGATGATGATGATGATGATGATGATGATGATGATGATGATGATGATGATGATGATGATGATGATGATGATGATGATGATGATGACTCGCATTCATGCAGTACTTTAACATGTTAAGTACACTTCTAATGCCTTTGTCCATGGATCAAATAAATATAAGATGAATTTAAAACTTAAAGGATATCTAAAGCACCAACGTAATTTCTCTTTGTGCCTCACCCCTCTCACATTAACACCACTTGATCATATGCTTTATAACTCACATCTGAGAACCAGTATGTTCATTTTAATAGTACCACGAATTCAACTTCTGTTCATATTTTGTACTTGACAGCTATCTGGTTGTTGATATATTACGTACCCAATTTACAGATCCTGGGTGTGTTTCCCGGCTAGGTGAAGGGAAATTTCATTTAGGCAGGATTATTCTCCATCCTCCACAGGGTCTGTATGAGTGAGTTCATGGGTACGAAATTAATATATAAAGAGTAAACCCAAAGTAATGAAACTTCAATATTAATATGGTGATAAACAAGTATGCATTGCTCCCTTCTTTTCTTTTTTAAATTCAGGTCCTCCAGCTTTAAGTCATATCAGACGATGAATGGAATGGGTGAAATGATGCTCAAATTAGGCCGGGGTCCATAGAGCTTAGAGTTACCCGACATTCGTCTTTCAGGATAAGGGAAAACCCCGGAAAAAACTTATCCAGGTAGCTCACCCTGACCGAGTTTCGAACTCGGGACCTCTTGAACGTGAGGCAGACATGCTACCACCATGCTACCGAGGTGGAAAGCATTGCTCCTGATAAACTATTATTGTTCCAAAGGAAACGGTACTTATATTTTTATTTACGAGGGCTGTTCAATAAAGAATGATCATAAGTCTTTACGGTCATAATTTTTCGCATTAAAATTCAAACTTGTTATATTCTGTTAGCTTAATGTAAAACAAACACGCCATAGTAGTTCCATTGCTGGTACTCCTGGTTCCCACCTGTGAGAACCAGGCAAGTTCAGACATGTTCAGACCGCTGCAATGGAGGCAACATTCAGTTAAAGTTGATGTTAGAGGGAGATCCGGAGTTTCTTTCAAACGTAATCACTGCTGATGAAACTTGGCTACATCATTTTGATCCTGAGAACAAACAGCAAAGCTCAGTTGGGAAATCTCCTTCATCACCAACCCCCAAAAAAGCAAAAGTGGTTGCTTCTGCTGGGAAAGTTATGGTCATCTAATTCTTTGATATTCATGGAATGGTTTACCAGCTTGTTGTATCTGCTCACATATCAGTAACTGGACTATTTTCAGAAGAACTATCAAAACTATGAGGATTAGTAAAGGTACGTTGTCAAAAAAATTTGTGATCATTCTTTATTGAACAGCCCTCGTATTTACTTATTTATGTATTTACCTATTTATGTGTTTACCTATTTGTTTATTCTTATGAACATAACAGGCTTAAACCCATTTACAATATCCATCATAAATGCATGGATACATACAGTAATAGCATAGCTTAACACTATAAACAAACTAAGATTCTTTTTAAAGAGAATGTAATTTAAAAATTCTGACTTTACTTTTTAAATGATGCTGACATGCTTTAACGTCTTAGTATTCTAAATAATAGAGGAATATTTGAGATTTTGTCTAATAAATGAGTTATACAGTCAAATTGAGTTTTTTCCCCCCCTTTATATGAATAAGAATTTCTAAAATGAAGCCTAGATATCTTAACGACTTCATTACCATTAATTCATTATGTCACTTGAATCTGATATTTGTTGTAAAATGTACACCAACAACTTTATTTTCAACCGTTTCAACGATTGATGTCCTATTGATATTATAAACGTTTTTAATAGGATTTTTAGCTTCAAGCGAACTTTATTTTTACACACTTACTAATATAAAGTATTAGTAGGTGGTCTCAAATGTTAAAAGCAGCATGTAAATAGAGCAAAAATAAAAACTATACTTTTTGTTTAGTAATACTACGAGGACTGTTCAATAAAGAATGACCACAATTTTTTTTTCCACAACGTAACTTTACTCATCCTCATAATTTTGATGGTCCTTTTCAAAATAGTCTCCCCTGAATGTGATGCACTTGTCCCAGCATATCTGCCAGTCTTCAAAGACATGCTGGAAAACATTTTTTGACAGATCCTTCAAAATATCGCCTCTGCAGCCTTCACCACCTCTTCTGATGATGGATAATGCCTCCCATGAAGGCGTTTCTTCAAGTTAGAAAATAGAAAAAAGTCACATGGGGCTAAATCTGGACTATAGGGAGGGTAAAGGATGCACTTCACGTTGATTTTTGCAAGATATTCAGCAACAACATTGGCAATATGCGGCCGCGCATTATCGTGGTGCAGCATCCAGCCTGCTTAATGGAAATGTGATCTTTTGCGCCTGATATGGACTTGCAATGTTTTCAGAACATCCCTGTAGCAATGTCCAGTTACTGATGTGTGTGCAGGCTTAACATGCTGATAAACCAATCCTTAAATATCAAAGAATGAAATGACCATAACTTTCCCAGCAGAAGGAACCATTTTTGTTATTTGGGGATTGGTAATGAAGGAGATTGCCACACTGAGCTTTGCTGTTTGTTCTCAGGATCAAAATGATGTACCCAAGTTTCATCAGCAGTGATAACGTTTTAAAGAAACTCGGGATCTTGCTTTAACATCAACTTTAACTGCATGTTACCTCCATTGCAGCGGTAGGCGATACTGAGCATGTCTGAACTTGCCTGGTTCTCACGGGCGGGAACCAGAAGTACCAACAATGAAGCTACTACGGGTGTTTGTTTCACACTAAGATAACAGAATATAATAGGACTGAATTTTAGTGCCAAAAATTATGACCGTAAAATTATTATGATCATTCTTTATTGAACAGCCCTCGTGTAATCACCAAGATATTTCTGTGGCCGCCTCGGTAGCGTAGATGGTAGCTTGTCTGCCTGACGTTGAAGAGGTCCCGAGTTTGAATCTTGGTCAGGGTGAGTTTGCTGGATAAGGTTTTTCCGGGGTTTTCCCTTATCCTGAAGGGCGAATGTTGGATAACTGTAGGCTCTATGGACCCCGCTCATTTGAGCATCATTTAACCCATCCCATTCATCGTCCGATATGACTTAACGTTGATGGACGTAAATTTAAGGAAAAAAAGAAGATATTTGTGGTAGTGATAGTTTAGTATTTCAGTAACACAGTTGCGGGAATTATCACTACCGCGACGTTTCAAAGGTAGCGCCGTTTCCTCTGTAGCCACATTACGAAACTGCTGCGCTCTAGTGGTCGTTGGGTTCCCCGTCCATACATTAAGAACTGCCGCTGCCATCTGACGGATGCTACAGCTACTAAATCCTCCTCGAACCACTTTTGGCGCACATTGGTGCTATCTACCAACGATTGCTACAATTAAGGTAGTAGAGGGACACAGTTTTCTGTGAGAAACTTTCTTATTGTTTCTATGTTACTGGGTCGCGACTGGACATTGAAAATCTGAATGTCAGATCTTCGGTCTCAAGCCAGATCAGGGCTAGGTCCTCTACTGGCAGTGGAGTGTTTTGTAAGGAAGGATAATATGTGGCAGGAGATGAGGTTGAAGTATACAAGTCATCTGATGTGTTATTTTATCTACGGCACCGACCGCAGGTTCCCATCTCACTTCCTGCACACCCAGTCTGGCATACCATACGTCGAAGACGTCGAGCGTGAACGAACGCGCACGTTGTATGCCAAGATCACTCCTCACCCTAACCAGCTGGTGAATTCACTTGGTCAATACGACCACCGTCTCCACAGGAGACGGAGGATGCCCTTGGGTGATAAAGTCTGCCTCTCCTCCTGCTCCGCCAGGTCACCTCGCGCCTTGGCCGCGGCTGGAAGGTTAACACCTGCAGTCGTGCCCTGGGGCGCGCGCACTACCTGGTCTTATTAAAACTAAAACCTAATTCCCATCTGGTCTCTCGCTACTGGTTCCTCCTTTGCTTGACGGATCGCTAGCGGCCGCACAAAGCGCGGTGAAACGGGCACTGTCCCCCCGCCAAGGGGGGATATCCCGGCACCAGAAGCATCAGCAGAGGCCAACTGCGCCGTCTCACCAAACGACACGCAAGCTTGTGCAAATACATTTATCTACTATACCGCACGGGTAAATCCGCACAGTGGATAGGTACCGTAGCGTGTTACCCTCCGCACAGGAGAACCCGGGCGACCTGCATCTGCTCTTGGCTCTTGGCTATTTTATGTCTAGAAGCAGCCTTCACGTGAAGCAGTGAAATGGTGCAACAGCTTACAATGTACCGCTCGCCTTTACACTGACTCACAAGCAGCAATTGCAGCTTTGAAAGATACCAAAAGCAGCAGTCCTATTGCAGCTGAAATAAGAAGTCAATTATTATGTAGTTCTCATCTGTGTATTAAATGGGTCAGAGGACACGTAGGGATTGCCGGAAATGAACGTGCAGATGAGCTAGCAAAGAAAGCTGCGACTTCAAATCTTCCAGAGACATACACTTTATGCCCCATTTCTTATGTGAGACAAATATTAAAGGAGATATCATCAACGACTGGAATGAATATTGGTGAAAAATTGATTGTGGTGCTTTGACTAAAGATTTATATTTCCCAACAGTTTCTGACAGACATAAACGTAAATTCATTAATCCTAACTATGTTCTCACTCAATTTTTAACTGGACATGGCAAATTTTCAGCTTACTTATTTCGATTCAAAATCAAATCCACATCTCATTGTATTTGTGGAAATCATCTTCAAAATGTCCCTCAAATTTTATTTGATTGCCCGTTTTTCTGTTTTGAAAGATACGAACTTGAATTATTGCTTCAATCCTTAGATTACACTTTCTCAAAACCACTTACACATATTCTGATGAATTACAAAACTTCTCAATATTTCATGGCTTTCTTAAACAAAATATTTTTTAAGCTAAATGACTCATCTTGATGTTTTCTGTTTGTCAGCTTGATATTGAATTTTGTTATGTTTTTTGTAAATTGTATTGTATTCATATATTTGTAAACTATATTCCTAATATACCTTTGGGTAAAATAGGAATAAAAAAATTGGATAGTAAATAAATGAGTAGAAGCAGCCTCGGGTGTTTGTAGCGCTCTCCAGGATCGATGTCGTACTCTCCTAGACCGCGGATGAGGGAGTTGAAGTTGTGGCAGAGGTTTTGATAGAACGGACGTGAAAGGGTATGGATGTAGTCTGTTATGGTGGGGATACGTAGGTCACGTCGGATAACTAGATTGGGGATATACCAAGGGGAGTCTGTGGCAATGCGGAGGAATCGGGATTGCAGAATTTCAAGGGCGTGTAGGTGAGACTTGGCTGCTACTCCTCATATTTCACTGGCGTATGTGATGGCTGGTCGGAGTACTTGCTTATACAGGAGCAGTTTTGTAGGCAGAGACATCACCGATCGTCGGTTTTAGAGAGGGTAGAGCATACCCTTCTTTTGGTAAAGTCTATTTAGTTAACTCATGTGCAGTCAGCCGCTGCCTTTGACGAACCCTTATAATCGTTTTACAACCACGGCCCGCCTCCTCGCAGACCTTTCCGCAAGGTTGCCACCTTTCTCGATACGTCATGGGTATCGTACGAGGTTTCGTCGAAATAAATTATCTTATGTCCATTACTGCAAAACTTTCTTAGTTTTGATGATATATATCGCCAAGCTACAATTCTACTGGATTCCATAACAACCATTAAATTATTTAATGTGCGGTATTTGAAACCCAGCTCCTTTAGGAGACCGCGCAAAGTGCAGTGTCCATAAGGAAAATCACAAATTTCTTGCAAATGTGCAACCAATTCGTCTAAGGTGGGCGCTCTCCCTTTTGCATAGAATCTATAAATTTCTCGACGAATTAAATCGCATATGAAATTATCTACTTTAGAGAAACGTTTCCTTTTGTTTTCACACTTGATCGGCGTCTTTGGTATTCCTTTCGTCACAATATTTCTTACTGTACTTCTGTGAATACCCATAATTTATCATCATTGCATGACCCCTTACCAAGATTATTTTTCAGCACATATTTATATGTGTTCAAAACAAGCGCTTGAATTTGCTTAGAAAAAGTTCCCGTTGAAACTTTGTTTTTTTTTAGGCTTCTCCAGTAATATAACTCGGTCCAGTTATTCACACTGTCTTCACTTTGATTATTTTCACGTGACTGAAATTTATCTAATACTTCATTTGCATTTACCACTGCATTTCCCTCTCACGATCTCCACATCGTGACACAACGAATTGCTGCACATAATGAAACAGATCAACTGGAAGTTGGAACTTTGGCAACTGAGACTCCACGTGAAGTAGACATGCGGCTGTCACTTTGAGGAAATCAGGGTTGTTATTGGTCCTCAACGACAGTGTTCCATTTCTGAAGTGTGGAGATAGATTTATGACGGTCATTAGTGGGCGGGAAGATCAGGTCCCTTGAGGTCCCTTTGAGTGGGAACTGCACACACGTTAACTAAACAGACTTTAACTTTATTAGCCACATATGTAATGTGGTCTCTCCACGTCAATTTGATGACGAGCAGAACACCAAGATACTTAACGTAAGTTTTCCAATGGACGTCGTTACCAGCTAGGCGAATTGGTGGAAGATCCGTTATTCGTCTTCGAGAGAAGGTGATGGCCAGGCTCTTCTGTGGGAGGACGCATAGGCGCCAACGTTTGAACCAGGTGGTGAGATCGGCATATTGTTGAATCCTGCGAGTACACAGGTTGAGCTCTGATGACGTGGAAGTGACAGCTGTATCGTCAGCAAAGAGATATAGCGAGCAGCGTGGCAGGGATGGTAGGGTGTTGATGTATAGAAGGAAAAAAAAAGTCAATAAATATTTGTGTATTTCACCTGCAGCGGTTTTCTCTGAAAGACTATTTAGCACAGCAGGACTCATATGTGACAGAAAAAAAAGTAGACTTGACCCCGAGAGAATGAGAATGCCGGTATTTTTTTTTAACAAATCTATAAAAGTGAACTTTTGTTTTTAAATGTCTAATGTAGGTTTCAAAAATAGGTTTTATGTTTTGTCTCATTAAATATGTGCACTTAATTAATTTTATTGGTATAACACAGTTGTGCCAACATTCTAATTTGTATTGAGACTAGAAGTAGAAATTATATCATATATCGAAGTATCGGGTATCGTGGAAAAATCGTGTATTGGTATCGAGAAGCGACTATCGAGAAAAACTAGTATCGACTCTTCCTTATAAAATGGGATGTCCTGAAAACATTACAAGTCCATATTAGGCGCAAAAGATCACATTTTAGTGAAGCAGGCTGGATGCTGCACCACGATAATGCGCGGCCGGTTACTGCCAATGTTGCTGAATATCCTGCAAAAATCAACGTAAAACGCATCCCTCACCCTTCCTATAGTCCATATTTAGCCCCATGTGACTTTTTTCTATTCCCTAACTTGAAGAAATTCCTTCGTGGGAGGCATTATCCATCATCAGAAGCAATGGTGAAGGCTGCAGAGGCGATTTTGAAGGATCTCTCAAAAATGTTTTCCAGCATGTCTTTGGAGATTGACAGAAACGCTGGGACTAGTGCATCGATTTCAGGGGAGATTGTTTTGAGAAGAACCATCAAATTTATGAGGATGAGTAAAGATACGTTGTTAAAAAAAATTGTGATCATTCTTTACTGAACAGCGCTCGTAAAATTATTTTGTCATACACGAGCTTTACTAGACGTACACCGAGAGGGATGTCTGTGACCCGCATTGGGATGTGTGGGTTCGATTCCCGTGGCTGGCCTATGTGACTGACCCCTGGTTTTTTCAAGGGTTTCCCCGAATCACCAAGCAAATACTTGCTAGGTTAATTACATACCCAGAATTTACTATCTCTTCATTTCACCTCCATTTCTACTTTCAGGTTAGACGTGTTGGCGGGTGTCTCGGCGCTGTATGGCAGGATGATATGCTCTGCTAAACGCTTCTTCCTCCGGTAGGATAGTGTCAGTCTCCGAGCTGGCCTAGTGAGCCACGGTCGACGGGATGTCGGTTGTGAAACCCTGCTGGGAATATTCCAAGCTCTTTTTCATTTTCTTTTCTTTTGTTTTAATTTACGCCCTCCATTGTTAAGTCATATCGGACGGTGAGTGAAATGGTTGAAATGATGCGCAAATGATCCCAGGGTCCATAGAGCTTAGAGTTAGCCGACATTCTTCTTTGAGGATAAGGGAAGACCCCGGAAAAATCCTTAAACAGGTAACTCAGCCTGACCGAGATTCGAACTTGGGACCTCTTGAACGTGAGACAGACAGTCTACGATTTCCGAGCTCTGGCAAGTCAGACTGGTGGACTGTTTCGGGACCATGGTAGGAGGGATGGAAGTTGTACTGGACAGCCAGGGTGTTTCACTGTCGTGACTGCCCGCCTTGGTAGCGTGGTGGTAGCATGTCTGTCTCACGTTCAATAGGTCCCGAGTTCGAATCTCGGTCAGGGTGAGTTACCTGGATAAGGTTTTTGCGGGGTTTTCCCTTATCCTGTAAGAGGAATGTCGGGTAACTCTAAGCTGAATGTCGGGTAACTCTAAGCTCTAAGAACCCCGGACTCATTTGAGCATCATTTCATCTATTGCATTCATCGTCCGATATGACTTAACGTTGGAGGACGTAATAATAATAATAATAATAATAATAATAATAATAATAATAATAATAATAATAATAATAATAATAATAATAATAATAATAATAATAATAATAATAATAATAATAATAATAATAATAATAATAATAATAATAATAATAATAAATAATAATAAATAATAAATAATAATAATAATAATAATAATAATAATAATAATAATAATAATAATAATAATAATAATAATAATAATAATAATAATAATAATAATAATAATAATAATAAATCTGTCGTGCCTCTTTGGGGCAGCCGCCCTCTAACGTCTCTCGCCTCATCCTTCCTCCTGGGGATGCCTCACTTGGGGCATAAGTACAAAAGACCGATCTGGTCCACGTAATGAACCCTTCCGTAAAATTCTATCATATCCCATGTAACTAGATATATCAAATATTAAGAACAAAGTTAAAAATTTCATAGAAATAATTTTATTTTAAGGAAGGTGCTATTCTTACTAATAAGTGGGGAAATAATTTTATTTCATCCTGTACGTTGATTTAACTGAAAGGGGGGTATTATGCCTTACCACTTATATTTTTAAAAATAACAACTGGTTTTTAAATAAAAATAGCCAAATCGTCATGACTACACACTACAGATAATTTTGATAAACTGCGATTTATTAAAAATATCTTTATTATTTTGTTGTAGAAAAATATTGCAAGTGTAGGTTAATATGGAATAGTCGGGTATTATGGAATATGTGGTTTAAAACATTGAAAAACTAATTTTATTTCATAAAATATGAAACATGATTGGTTTAGAATAGACAAAACATTTTTAAACAAATGTTTAGAGGCATAGACCATACCTCAACGTCAGAATAACAGAAACAAAATAGGTTTTTTTTTTCATTGGGATTTAAATTAGGCCATATTTTATTTATATAAGTATTAATGATTGTTTATTTACTAATATTACACTCAAAACTAATGTTTAACTTTTTTTCTATCAGTATATTTTGTACTGTTGTTGGGAACATTATACTTTTACGTGGGGTGTTAAGAAATATCTGGTATTCCATAATACCCGTCACGGCTCCTGCACAATGAACCTTTAAAGTAATGTACAAAACACTAAAAAGCGACCTCAGTATAACAAACTACAATTCCTTTAGCGTACCTTACACTTAACATCAATGTTCAATTCACATGGGTTCTAGTGGGTTAAAATGTTTTAAAATTTGTCTGCAAAAACCTTGGAATATCACAAAACACACTTATGCCCGATTTCACCAACAAATGTTAAGATTTAACACGAGTTTAGCAATAGTTAAAACAAAAATTGCATTTCACCAACAAGTGTTAGCATAACACTCGTGTTAAATCTCATGTTAAACTAACAAGCCGAATTTCTAATGTTAAGTTCTTAACAATTGTAAATAGTCAAGATGGCGAGCATGAACTTAGCTGTTGATGTCGATTTGCTATATTTAAGACGTCTAAATGGCATTCATTATAGAGTACGACCTGTTAGGAGAAATGATTTTGAGGAACTATCCGAAGAAAATTGTTTTACGGAGGTATAGACTGTCGAAACATGTTACTATGAAGGTTACTACGGAAGTACAAGAGAGGTTAGAACATGCATCGAAAGGAATAAGCCGATCTCGCCTTTGCTTCAAGTATCAATAACTTTGCGATTTTATAATTCACTGAATTATGTGGATAATACACTGTCCACCTGCCGTCTTGAAACGTTTAAGTCACTTGTCCTTCGCTCCTCGTTTTAAATTTACGTAATAATGAGTTAGAATATACATCGAAAGGAATATGCCGATCTCGAGTTTGCTTCACGTATTAATAACTTTGCGATTTTATAATTCACTGAATTATGTGAATGATACATTGTTCACCTCAAGTCTTGAAACGTTTAAGGCACTTGTTCTTCACACCTCGTTTTAAATTTACGTAATACTGACAAGTTGTTTGGTGCTTGTAGTAGTGACACATGCATTTGAATTAAATTCGTTTCCAATATTTTCCCCGCGACATCTTTCTCTTTTACATTCACTGCATCCGTCTTCTTATTTTCCACTATATCCTTACACTTCCTCACCATTTCAATTAACAATTCTTTCTCCGTCGATGAGAAATTTGTCTCACGGCTTTATTTATGATTTTGTTCATCCGCCATTTGTGCAGACGAAAATGAAAACAAAAGCGCATCGGAGTGCGTTCAGAAAATCATCCATTGCCTTCTATAGCTGTGATATTTACAAGTTTCTTGGCGTTAACACAGGTTTGTTAACATTTTAAGAAAACAGGTTGGTGAAATGCAAGAAATTTAACATTAGTTTTAGCACTGTGATAATTGTTACGTTACATTTTTTAACGTGGATTTTTACATCTGTTGGTGAAATCGGGCATTATTCTGTAGTTAGTGAAATGACAACATCAAGCTATCAACTCTCACTGCAGAGCATCATGGGAGATTTTCTTGACTACTTCATGGCAATCCCACATGATAGCAACAGCAAACAAAGCCGAAATTTTGGTATTCCATATTATCTTATTGTACCATAATACCCTCCTCTCCTCCAACTTTAAAATATCCCGTAGGGGTGGGAATCCGTCCCCTTCAGCTGCCGAAGTGCGGGCACTGCGGACCCTTAGCACTCGTGGTACCTCTGACGTTACTAGAGGAGCCTTGGGCCAAACTGCCGAGCCCCTCCCGTAGGGGAGCTGTTCGGATTGGGTTGGACTCGAGGGGGCGGTGTGTTCCCGACAGCTAGGGGGAACTGGGTACCTCCGGCCAGGCTACGGCCGGCCAGAGGGGGTAGAGGGTTGCCTTAGAAGTCCCGGGTACTAGCCTGCAGAGCTAGTAGGTGTGCTAGATCACCAGGCAGACCCACCGAGGTTTTCGGTAGTCTCCCCTGCGGGGTTGACGCGCATAAGTGGCGTATCCACTTCCATCCCGTCTTGACGTTGTGCTCAGCGGGGGGGGGGGGGCTTTTAAGAAATCAGGTATTGCCCTATGGAAAGAGCCCCGGAGTATCCATCGCTCCCGGGTAGAAGGAGGCCCGGATCCTTGGTGCTACGTGTCCAGGACTAATGACTAAGCTGCCTTGCATGCGCAGGTATTTCATTCACGGGAGTATCCACATCATTTTTACTCTCCTTTAGTGCCTCATATCTGTTTGAAACGGGAACTGCACAGTTATCCTGTACCTTAAGCACATCTGATTCAGAACGTCTTCGATATTTACGATTCGGGTGAACCACGGTAAAACCATGCATTTCTCGGGTTGTTTCCTGGTCCGATATTTTACTGTAACGGGCCAATTGTGTCTTCAAAGCATGATTTTCCATCCTCAGTGCCTTCACTTCTTCCTGTGCACATTTCAGGTCCTTTAGAATATCCAAAATAGATTGTAACGACGCCATAACCTCATTCTCGCGGGCATCCCGCCTTCCGGTCAGAGACAAGCTTTCAGTTGAAAGGGTAGAGCCAGAATGAAAAATTCAATGCCATAGCCGGGATTTGAACCACGGATCTTCTGGTTTCCGTCCAGCCACTCTAACCATTTTAGCTACTATGGCCAACGTGCCAACGTGCCATTAAATTCTACAACTGACTCGTGTTTTTCCCGGTAAACCACTTAGGAATTCTCATAAACACATGTGACAACTACCTTAATGGCGACTAACTATGCTGTAAGTACTTTAAGGCTCGGGCTTTATAGTTCGGACCACTATTAGGTACAATTAATTTCTATGTTACTTTATTTCGCTACAAATGTCGTTGTTAATACAGAAATGACCTATTACTCGACAGAGTGTTGAGGTGTATACACCTTCAGGTGACCAGCGCTGTGATCGTCCCTTATAGGGTCTTATCTGGTCGATTAGAAGAGTGAAATATTAGTAAGTTGACGTACAGTAAGTACGAAACACAAATAGAGCGATTGGAAGCTGCGTGTGTCTATATCATATGTTTTCTCACACCTGCCGATATATGACACATTTCTGTCTGGAAGACATGATTATATCTGAAAAAACTATACATACACTGGACTCGCCGTGTATGTACGATAAGTTGAGGTATACATCTCTGTGTTGCGAATTTTTGTAGATACGCTTTTACGCTTTGCCATGTATTGTACTGCAGATACGATAGATGTATTGGCTCACAGCATTTCCAACTTGATGTCACTACATTGTGACATGAAACTTGTTACGTAATTGAGATTAATTAGGACGCTCTGGGTTTAACATACACAGTTTAATGATTAGGTTATGTAAGCAATTACCGAGAACATTGGTCTTTGAGAGGATAACCAATTAGTTACCCGAGAATCTGTTATCTACTGAATATACTTCAAAGACATTTATGGCACTCAACACCCCACACAGAGCACTGTGTTACATTATTGTTGATTTTGTTAAATCCTTACTACTATATCTGTAGCTTTCTTACACTATTGAATGAAATTATCAAATATTTCATACATTATAATTGGTATGTATTTATGAAACATTAAAAGGGAACTATCACTATTCCCATATCGGTATTCGCTTGAAAGTTCGATGACATCATCTCTTCTATATGTGGAGCCTGTGTGCGGAGTAATCCAAGTAGTACTCGGCGTTTTTCAACATAATCTCCTTGTAAATCTACACATTTCTCCCAGCGATGCTCCCATCTCTGTAACCCGTCCAAATAGTACTCGGCGTTTTTCAACATAGTCTCCTTGTAACTCTACACACTTCTCCCAGCGATGCTCCCATCTCTGTAACCCGTCCAAATAGTACTCGGCGATTTCCAACAGAGTCTCCATGTAACTCTACACACTTCTCCCAGCGATGCTCCCATCTCTGTAACCCGCCCAAATAGTATTCGGCGTTTTTCAACATAGTCTCCTTGTAAATCTACACATTTCTCCCAGCGATGCTCCCATCTCTGTAATCCGTCCAAATAGTACTCGGCGTTTTTCAGCATAGTCTTCTTGTAACCCTACACACTTCTCCCAGCGATGCTCCCATCTCTGTAGCCTGTCCAAATAGTACTTGGCGTTTTTCAACATAGTCTCCTTGTAACTCTACACACTTCTCCCAGCGATGCTCCCATCCCTGTAACCCGCCCAAATAGTACTTGGCGTTTTTCAACATAGTCTCCTTGTAACTCTACACACTTCTCCCAGCGATGCTCCCATCTCTGTAAACCGCCCAAATAGTACTCGGCGTTTTTCAACATAGTCTCCTTGTAACTCTACACATTTCTCCCAGCGATGCTCCCATCTCTGTAACCTGTCCAAATAGTACTCGGCGTTTTTCAACATAGTCTCCTTGTAACCCTACACACTTCTCCCAGCGATGCTCCCATCTCTGTAGCCCGTACAAATAGTACTCGGCGTTTTTCAACACAGTCTCCTTGTAACTCCACATTTCTCCTATCGGTGCTCCAATTTATGTAACCCGTCCAAATAGTACACGGCGTTTTTCAACATAGTCTCCTTGTAACTCTACACATTTCTCCCAGTGAAGCTCCCATCTCTGTAAGCCGTCCAAATAGTACTCAGCATTTTTCAACATAGTCTCCTTGTAACTCTACACACTTCACCCAGCGATGCTCCCATCTCTGTAACCCGTCCAAATAGTACTCGGCGCTTTTCAACATAGTCTCCTTGTAACTCTACACATTTCTCCCAGCGATGCTCCCATCTCTGTAACCCGTCCAAATAGTACTCGGCGTTTTTCAACACAGTCTCCTTGTAACTCCACATTTCCCCTAGCGGTGCTCCCATCTCTGTAACCAGTCGAATAGTACTTGGCGTTTTTCAACATAGTCTCCTTGTAACTCTACACACTTCTCCCAGCGATGCTCCCATCTCTGTAACCCGCCCAAATAGTACTTGGCGTTTTTCAACATAGTCTCCTTGTAACTCTACACACTTCTCCCAGCGATGCTCCCATCTCTGTAAAGCGCCCAAATAGTACACGGCGTGTTTCAACATAGTCTCCTTGTAACTCTACACATTTCTCACAGCGATGCTCCCATTTCTGTAACCTGTCCAAATAGTACTCGGCGTTTTTCAACATAGTCTCTTTGTAACTCTACACACTTCTCCCAGCGATGCTCCCATCTCTGTAGCCCGTCCAAATAGTACTCGGCGTTTTTCAACATAGTCTACTTGTGACTCTACACACTTCTCCCAGCGATGCTCCCATCTCTGTAACCCGTCCAAATAGTACTCGGCGTTTTTCAACATAGTCTACTTGTGACTCTACACACTTCTCCCAGCGATGCTCCCATCTCTGTAACCCGTCCAAATAGTACTCGGCGTTTTTCAACATAGTCTCCTTGTAACTCTACACATTTCTCCCAGCGATGCTCCCATCTCTGTAACCCATCCAAATAGTACTCGGCGTTTTTCAACATAGTCTCCTTGTAACTCTACACATTTCTCCCAGCGATGCTCCCATCTCTGTAACCCGTCCAAATAGTACTCGGCGTTTTCCAACACAGTCTCCTTGTAACTCCACATTTCTCCTAGCGGTGCTCCCATCTCTGTAACCCGTCCAAATAGTACACGGCGTTTTTCAACATAGTCTCCTTGTAACTCTACACATTTCTCCCAGTGATGCTCCCATCTCTGTAAGCCGTCCAAATAGTACTCGGCATTTTTCAACATAGTCTCCTTGTAACTCTACACACTTCTCCCAGAGATGATCCCATCCCTGTAACCCATCCAAATAGTACTCGCGTTTTTCAACATAGTCTCCTTGTAGCTCTACACACTTCTACAAGCGATGTTCCTATCTCTGTAACCTGTCCAAATAGTACTTGGCGTTTTTCAAGATAGTCTCCTTGTAACTCTACACACTTCTCCCAGCGATGCTCCCATCTCTGTAACCCACACAAAGAGTACTTGGCGTTTTTCAACATAGTCTCCTTGTAACTCTACACATTTCTCCCAGCGATGCTCCCATCTCTGTAGCCCGTCCAAATAGTACTCGGCGTTTTTCAACATAGTCTCCTTGTAAATCTACACATTTCTCCCAGCGATGCTCCCATCTCTGTAATCCGTCCAAATAGTACTCGGCGTTTTTCAGCATAGTCTTCTTGTAACCCTACACACTTCTCCCAGCGATGCTCCCATCTCTGTAGCCTGTCCAAATAGTACTTGGCGTTTTTCAACATAGTCTCCTTGTAACTCTACACACTTCTCCCAGCGATGCTCCCATCTCTGTAACCCGCCCAAATAGTACTTGGCGTTTTTCAACATAGTCTCCTTGTAACTCTACACACTTCTCCCAGCGATGCTCCCATCTCTGTAACCCGTCCAAATAGTACTCGGCGTTTTTCAACATAGTCTCCTTGTAACTCTACACATTTCTCCCAGCGATGCTCCCATCTCTGTAACCTGTCCAAATAGTACTCGGCGTTTTTCAACATAGTCTCCTTGTAACTCTACACACTTCTCCCAGCGATGCTCCCATCTCTGTAGCCCGTCCAAATAGTACTCGGCGTTTTTCAACACAGTCTCCTTGTAACTCCACATTTCTCCTATCGGTGCTCCAATTTATGTAACCCGTCCAAATAGTACACGGCGTTTTTCAACATAGTCTCCTTGTAACTCTACACATTTCTCCCAGTGATGCTCCCATCTCTGTAAGCCATCCAAATAGTACTCGGCATTTTTCAACATAGTCTCCTTGTAACTCTACACACTTCACCCAGCGATGCTCCCATCTCTGTAATCCGTCCAAATAGTACTCGGCGCTTTTCAACATAGTCTCCTTGTAACTCTACACATTTCTCCCAGCGATGCTCCCATCTCTGTAACCCGTCCAAATAGTACTCGGCGTTTTTCAACACAGTCTCCTTGTAACTCCACATTTCTCCTAGCGGTGCTCCCATCTCTGTAACCAGTCCAAATAGTACTTGGCGTTTTTCAACATAGTCTCCTTGTAACTCTACACACTTCTCCCAGCGATGCTCCCATCTCTGTAAAGCGCCCAAATAGTACTCGGCGTTTTTCAACATAGTCTACTTGTAACTCTACACATTTCTCACAGCGATGCTCCCATTTCTGTAACCTGTCCAAATAGTACTCGGCGTTTTTCAACATAGTCTCCTTGTAACTCTACACACTTCTCCCAGCGATGCTCCCATCTCTGTAGCCCGTCCAAATAGTACTCGGCGTTTTTCAACATAGTCTACTTGTAACTCTACACATTTCTCACAGCGATGCTCCCATTTCTGTAACCTGTCCAAATAGTACTCGGCGTTTTTCAACATAGTCTCCTTGTAACTCTACACACTTCTCCCAGCGATGCTCCCATCTCTGTAACCCGTCCAAATAGTACTCGGCGTTTTTCAACATAGTCTCCTTGTAACTCTACACATTTCTCACAGCGATGCTCCCATTTCTGTAACCTGTCCAAATAGTACTCGGCGTTTTTCAACATAGTCTCCTTGTAACTCTACACACTTCTCCCAGCGATGCTCCCATCTCTGTAGCCCGTCCAAATAGTACTCGGCGTTTTTTAACATAGTCTACTTGTGACTCTACACACTTCTCCCAGCGATGCTCCCATCTCTGTAACCCGTCCAAATAGTACTCGGCGTTTTTCAACATAGTCTACTTGTGACTCTACACACTTCTCCCAGCGATGCTCCCATCTCTGTAACCCGTCCAAATAGTACTCGACGTTTTTCAACATAGTCTCCTTGTTACTCTACACATTTCTCTCAGCGATGCTCCCATCTCTGTAACCCATCCAAACAGTATTCGGCGTTTTTCAACATAGTCTCCTTGTAACTCTACACACTTCTCCCAGCGATGCTCCCATCTCTTCAACCCGTCCAAATAGTACTCGGCGTTTTCCAGCATAATCTCCTTGTAACTCTACACACTTCTCCCAGTGATGCTCCCATCTCTGTAGCCCATCCAAATGGTACTCGGCGTTTTTCAACATAGTTTACTTGTGACTCTACACACTGCTCCCAGCGATGCTCCCATCTCAGTAACCCGCCCAAATAGTACTTGGCGTTTTTCAGCATAGTCTCCCTGTAACTCTACACATTTCTCCCAGCGATGCTCCCATCTCTGTAACCCATCCAAATAGTACTCGGCGTTTTTCAACATAGTCTCCTTGTAGCTCTACACACTTCTCTCAGCTATGCTCCCATCTCTGTAACCCATCCAAACAGTACTCGGCGTTTTTCTACGTAGTCTCCTTGTAACTCTACACACTTCTCCCAGCGATGCTCCCATCTCTGTAACCCATCCAAATAGTACTCGGCGTTTTCCAACATAGTCTCCTTGTAACTCTACACACTTCTCCCAGCGATGCTCCCATCTCTGTAACCCGTCCAAATAGTACTCGGTGCTTTTCAACATAGTCTCCTTGTAACTCTACACATTTCTCCCAGCGATGCTCCCATCTCTGTAATCCGTCCAAATAGTACTCGGCGTTTTCCAACAGAGTCTCCTTGTAACTCTACACACTTCTCCCAGCGATGCTCCCATCTCTGTAACCCGCCCAAATAGTATTCGGCGTTTTTCAACATAGTCTCCTTGTAAATCTACACATTTCTCCCAGCGATGCTCCCATCTCTGTAATCCGTCCAAATAGTACTCGGCGTTTTTCAACATAGTCTCCTTGTAACTCTACACATTTCTCCCAGCGATGCTCCCATCTCTGTAACCCGTCCAAATAGTACTCGGCGTTTTTCAACACAGTCTCCTTGTAACTCCACATTTCTCCTAGCGGTGCTCCCATCTCTGTAACCAGTCGAATAGTACTTGGCGTTTTTCAACATAGTCTCCTTGTAACTCTACACACTTCTCCCAGCGATGCTCCCATCTCTGTAACCCGCCCAAATAGTACTTGGCGTTTTTCAACATAGTCTCCTTGTAACTCTACACACTTCTCCCAGCGATGCTCCCATCTCTGTAAAGCGCCCAAATAGTACACGGCGTTTTTCAACATAGTCTCCTTGTAACTCTACACATTTCTCACAGCGATGCTCCCATTTCTGTAACCTGTCCAAATAGTACTCGGCGTTTTTCAACATAGTCTCCTTGTAACTCTACACACTTCTCCCAGCGATGCTCTCATCTCTGTAGCCCGTCCAAATAGTACTCGGCGTTTTTCAACATAGTCTACTTGTGACTCTACACACTTCTCCCAGCGATGCTCCCATCTCTGTAACCCGTCCAAATAGTACTCGGCGTTTTTCAACATAGTCTACTTGTGACTCTACACACTTCTCCCAGCGATGCTCCCATCTCTGTAACCCGTCCAAATAGTACTCGGCGTTTTTCAACATAGTCTGCTTGTAACTCTACACATTTCTCCCAGCGATGCTCCCATCTCTGTAACCCATCCAAATAGTACTCGGCGTTTTTCAACATAGTCTCCTTGTAACTCTACACATTTCTCCCAGCGATGCTCCCATCTCTGTAACCCGTCCAAATAGTACTCGGCGTTTTCCAACACAGTCTCCTTGTAACTCCACATTTCTCCTAGCGGTGCTCCCATCTCTGTAACCCGTCCAAATAGTACACGGCGTTTTTCAACATAGTCTCCTTGTAACTCTACACATTTCTCCCAGTGATGCTCCCATCTCTGTAAGCCGTCCAAATAGTACTCGGCATTTTTCAACATAGTCTCCTTGTAACTCTACACATTTCTCACAGCGATGCTCCCATTTCTGTAACCTGTCCAAATAGTACTCGGCGTTTTTCAACATAGTCTCCTTGTAACTCTACACACTTCTCCCAGCGATGCTCCCATCTCTGTAGCCCGTCCAAATAGTACTCGGCGTTTTTCAACATAGTCTACTTGTGACTCTACACACTTCTCCCAGCGATGCTCCAATCTCTGTAACCCGTCCAAATAGTACTCGGCGTTTTTCAACATAGTCTACTTGTGACTCTACACACTTCTCCCAGCGATGCTCCCATCTCTGTAACCCGTCCAAATAGTACTCGACGTTTTTCAACATAGTCTCCTTGTTACTCTACACATTTCTCTCAGCGATGCTCCCATCTCTGTAACCCATCCAAACAGTATTCGGCGTTTTTCAACATAGTCTCCTTGTAACTCTACACACTTCTCCCAGCGATGCTCCCATCTCTTCAACCCGTCCAAATAGTACTCGGCGTTTTCCAACATAATCTCCTTGTAACTCTACACACTTCTCCCAGTGATGCTCCCATCTCTGTAGCCCATCCAAATGGTACTCGGCGTTTTTCAACATAGTTTACTTGTGACTCTACACACTGCTCCCAGCGATGCTCCCATCTCTGTAACCCGCCCAAATAGTACTTGGCGTTTTTCAGCATAGTCTCCCTGTAACTCTACACATTTCTCCCAGCGATGCTCCCATCTCTGTAACCCATCCAAATAGTACTCGGCGTTTTTCAACATAGTCTCCTTGTAGCTCTACACACTTCTCTCAGCTATGCTCCCATCTCTGTAACCCATCCAAACAGTACTCGGCGTTTTTCTACGTAGTCTCCTTGTAACTCTACACACTTCTCCCAGCGATGCTCCCATCTCTGTAACCCATCCAAATAGTACTCGGCGTTTTCCAACATAGTCTCCTTGTAACTCTACACACTTCTCCCAGCGATGCTCCCATCTCTGTAACCCGTCCAAATAGTACTCGGTGCTTTTCAACATAGTCTCCTTGTAACTCTACACATTTCTCCCAGCGATGCTCCCATCTCTGTAATCCGTCCAAATAGTACTCGGCGTTTTCCAACAGAGTCTCCTTGTAACTCTACACACTTCTCCCAGCGATGCTCCCATCTCTGTAACCCGCCCAAATAGTATTCGGCGTTTTTCAACATAGTCTCCTTGTAAATCTACACATTTCTCCCAGCGATGCTCCCATCTCTGTAATCCGTCCAAATAGTACTCGGCGTTTTTCAACATAGTCTCCTTGTAACTCTACACATTTCTCCCAGCGATGCTCCCATCTCTGTAACCCGTCCAAATAGTACTCGGCGTTTTTCAACACAGTCTCCTTGTAACTCCACATTTCTCCTAGCGGTGCTCCCATCTCTGTAACCAGTCGAATAGTACTTGGCGTTTTTCAACATAGTCTCCTTGTAACTCTACACACTTCTCCCAGCGATGCTCCCATCTCTGTAACCCGCCCAAATAGTACTTGGCGTTTTTCAACATAGTCTCCTTGTAACTCTACACACTTCTCCCAGCGATGCTCCCATCTCTGTAAAGCGCCCAAATAGTACACGGCGTTTTTCAACATAGTCTCCTTGTAACTCTACACATTTCTCACAGCGATGCTCCCATTTCTGTAACCTGTCCAAATAGTACTCGGCGTTTTTCAACATAGTCTCCTTGTAACTCTACACACTTCTCCTAGCGATGCTCCCATCTCTGTAGCCCGTCCAAATAGTACTCGGCGTTTTTCAACATAGTCTACTTGTGACTCTACACACTTCTCCCAGCGATGCTCCCATCTCTGTAACCCGTCCAAATAGTACTCGGCGTTTTTCAACATAGTCTACTTGTGACTCTACACACTTCTCCCAGCGATGCTCCCATCTCTGTAACCCGTCCAAATAGTACTCGGCGTTTTTCAACATAGTCTGCTTGTAACTCTACACATTTCTCCCAGCGATGCTCCCATCTCTGTAACCCATCCAAATAGTACTCGGCGTTTTTCAACATAGTCTCCTTGTAACTCTACACATTTCTCCCAGCGATGCTCCCATCTCTGTAACCCGTCCAAATAGTACTCGGCGTTTTCCAACACAGTCTCCTTGTAACTCCACATTTCTCCTAGCGGTGCTCCCATCTCTGTAACCCGTCCAAATAGTACACGGCGTATTTCAACATAGTCTCCTTGTAACTCTACACATTTCTCCCAGTGATGCTCCCATCTCTGTAAGCCGTCCAAATAGTACTCGGCATTTTTCAACATAGTCTCCTTGTAACTCTACACACTTCTCCCAGAGATGATCCCATCCCTGTAACCCATCCAAATAGTACTCGCGTTTTTCAACATAGTCTCCTTGTAGCTCTACACACTTCTACCAGCGATGTTCCTATCTCTGTAACCTGTCCAAATAGTACTTGGCGTTTTTCAACATAGTCTCCTTGTAACTCTACACACTTCTCCCAGCGATGCTCCCATCTCTGTAACCCACACAAAGAGTACTTGGCGTTTTTCAACATAGTCTCCTTGTAACTCTACACATTTCTCCCAGCGATGCTCCCATCTCTGTAACCCATCCAAGTAGTACTCGGCGTTTTCCAACATAGTCTCCTTGTAACTCTACACACTTCTCCCAGCGATGCTCCCATCTCTGTAACCCGTCCAAATAGTACTCGGTGCTTTTCAACATAGTCTCCTTGTAACTCTACACATTTCTCCCAGCGATGCACCCATCTCTGTAATCCGTCCAAATAGTACTCGGCGTTTTTCAGCATAGTCTTCTTGTAACCCTACACACTTCTCCCAGCGATGCTCCCATCTCTGTAGCCTGTCCAAATAGTACTTGGCGTTTTTCAACATAGTCTCCTTGTAACTCTACACACTTCTCCCAGCGATGCTCCCATCTCTGTAACCCGCCCAAATAGTACTTGGCGTTTTTCAACATAGTCTCCTTGTAACTCTACACACTTCTCCCAGCGATGCTCCCATCTCTGTAACCCGTCCAAATAGTACTCGGCGTTTTTCAACATAGTCTCCTTGTAACTCTACACATTTCTCCCAGCGATGCTCCCATCTCTGTAACCTGTCCAAATAGTACTCGGCGTTTTTCAACATAGTCTCCTTGTAACTCTACACACTTCTCCCAGCGATGCTCCCATCTCTGTAGCCCGTCCAAATAGTACTCGGCGTTTTTCAACACAGTCTCCTTGTAACTCCACATTTCTCCTATCGGTGCTCCAATTTATGTAACCCGTCCAAATAGTACACGGCGTTTTTCAACATAGTCTCCTTGTAACTCTACACATTTCTCCCAGTGATGCTCCCATCTCTGTAAGCCATCCAAATAGTACTCGGCATTTTTCAACATAGTCTCCTTGTAACTCTACACACTTCACCCAGCGATGCTCCCATCTCTGTTATCCGTGCAAATAGTACTCGGCGCTTTTCAACATAGTCTCCTTGTAACTCTACACATTTCTCCCAGCGATGCTCCCATCTCTGTAACCCGTCCAAATAGTACTCGGCGTTTTTCAACACAGTCTCCTTGTAACTCCACATTTCTCCTAGCGGTGCTCCCATCTCTGTAACCAGTCCAAATAGTACTTGGCGTTTTTCAACATAGTCTCCTTGTAACTCTACACACTTCTCCCAGCGATGCTCCCATCTCTGTAAAGCGCCCAAATAGTACTCGGCGTTTTTCAACATAGTCTACCTGTAACTCTACACATTTCTCACAGCGATGCTCCCATTTCTGTAACCTGTCCAAATAGTACTCGGCGTTTTTCAACATAGTCTGCTTGTAACTCTACACACTTCTCCCAGCGATGCTCCCATCTCTGTAGCCCGTCCAAATAGTACTCGGCGTTTTTCAACATAGTCTACTTGTAACTCTACACATTTCTCACAGCGATGCTCCCATTTCTGTAACCTGTCCAAATAGTACTCGGCGTTTTTCAACATAGTCTACTTGTAACTCTACACACTTCTCCCAGCGATGCTCCCATCTCTGTAACCCGTCCAAATAGTACTCGGCGTTTTTCAACATAGTCTCCTTGTAACTCTACACATTTCTCACAGCGATGCTCCCATTTCTGTAACCTGTCCAAATAGTACTCGGCGTTTTTCAACATAGTCTCCTTGTAACTCTACACACTTCTCCCAGCGATGCTCCCATCTCTGTAGCCCGTCCAAATAGTACTCGGCGTTTTTCAACATAGTCTACTTGTGACTCTACACACTTCTCCCAGCGATGCTCCCATCTCTGTAACCCGTCCATATAGTACTCGGCGTTTTTCAACATAGTCTACTTGTGACTCTACACACTTCTCCCAGCGATGCTCCCATCTCTGTAACCCGTCCAAATAGTACTCGACGTTTTTCAACATAGTCTCCTTGTTACTCTACACATTTCTCTCAGCGATGCTCCCATCTCTGTAACCCATCCAAACAGTATTCGGCGTTTTTCAACATAGTCTCCTTGTAACTCTACACACTTCTCCCAGCGATGCTCCCATTTCTTCAACCCGTCCAAATAGTACTCGGCGTTTTCCAACATAATCTCCTTGTAACTCTACACACTTCTCCCAGTGATGCTCCCATCTCTGTAGCCCATCCAAATGGTACTCGGCGTTTTTCAACATAGTTTACTTGTGACTCTACACACTGCTCCCAGCGATGCTCCCATCTCTGTAACCCGCCCAAATAGTACTTGGCGTTTTTCAGCATAGTCTCCCTGTAACTCTACACATTTCTCCCAGCGATGCTCCCATCTCTGTAACCCATCCAAATAGTACTCGGCGTTTTTCAACATAGTCTCCTTGTAGCTCTACACACTTCTCTCAGCTATGCTCCCATCTCTGTAACCCATCCAAACAGTACTCGGCGTTTTTCTACGTAGTCTCCTTGTAACTCTACACACTTCTCCCAGCGATGCTCCCATCTCTGTAACCCATCCAAATAGTACTCGGCGTTTTCCAACATAGTCTCCTTGTAACTCTACACACTTCTCCCAGCGATGCTCCCATCTCTGTAACCCGTCCAAATAGTACTCGGTGCTTTTCAACATAGTCTCCTTGTAACTCTACACATTTCTCCCAATGATGCTCCCATCTCTGTAGCCCGTCCAAATAGTACTCGGCGTTTTTCAACATAGTCTACTTGTGACTCTACACACTTCTCCCAGCGATGCTCCCATCTCTGTAACCCGTCCAAATAGTACTCGGCGTTTTTCAACATAGTCTACTTGTGACTCTACACACTTCTCCCAGCGATGCTCCCATCTCTGTAACCCGTCCAAATAGTACTCGACGTTTTTCAACATAGTCTCCTTGTTACTCTACACATTTCTCTCAGCGATGCTCCCATCTCTGTAACCCATCCAAACAGTATTCGGCGTTTTTCAACATAGTCTCCTTGTAACTCTACACACTTCTCCCAGCGATGCTCCCATCTCTTCAACCCGTCCAAATAGTACTCGGCGTTTTCCAACATAATCTCCTTGTAACTCTACACACTTCTCCCAGTGATGCTCCCATCTCTGTAGCCCATCCAAATGGTACTCGGCGTTTTTCAACATAGTTTACTTGTGACTCTACACACTGCTCCCAGCGATGCTCCCATCTCTGTAACCCGCCCAAATAGTACTTGGCGTTTTTCAGCATAGTCTCCCTGTAACTCTACACATTTCTCCCAGCGATGCTCCCATCTCTGTAACCCATCCAAATAGTACTCGGCGTTTTTCAACATAGTCTCCTTGTAGCTCTACACACTTCTCTCAGCTATGCTCCCATCTCTGTAACCCATCCAAACAGTACTCGGCGTTTTTCTACGTAGTCTCCTTGTAACTCTACACACTTCTCCCAGCGATGCTCCCATCTCTGTAACCCATCCAAATAGTACTCGGCGTTTTCCAACATAGTCTCCTTGTAACTCTACACACTTCTCCCAGCGATGCTCCCATCTCTGTAACCCGTCCAAATAGTACTCGGTGCTTTTCAACATAGTCTCCTTGTAACTCTACACATTTCTCCCAGCGATGCTCCCATCTCTGTAATCCGTCCAAATAGTACTCGGCGTTTTCCAACATAGTCTCCTTGTAACTCTACACACTTCTCCCAGCGATGCTCCCATCTCTGTAACCCGCCCAAATAGTATTCGGCGTTTTTCAACATAGTCTCCTTGTAAATCTACACATTTCTCCCAGCGATGCTCCCATCTCTGTAATCCGTCCAAATAGTACTCGGCGTTTTTCAACATAGTCTCCTTGTAACTCTACACATTTCTCCCAGCGATGCTCCCATCTCTGTAACCCGTCCAAATAGTACTCGGCGTTTTTCAACACAGTCTCCTTGTAACTCCACATTTCTCCTAGCGGTGCTCCCATCTCTGTAACCAGTCGAATAGTACTTGGCGTTTTTCAACATAGTCTCCTTGTAACTCTACACACTTCTCCCAGCGATGCTCCCATCTCTGTAACCCGCCCAAATAGTACTTGGCGTTTTTCAACATAGTCTCCTTGTAACTCTACACACTTCTCCCAGCGATGCTCCCATCTCTGTAAAGCGCCCAAATAGTACACGGCGTTTTTCAACATAGTCTCCTTGTAACTCTACACATTTCTCACAGCGATGCTCCCATTTCTGTAACCTGTCCAAATAGTACTCGGCGTTTTTCAACATAGTCTCCTTGTAACTCTACACACTTCTCCCAGCGATGCTCCCATCTCTGTAGCCCGTCCAAATAGTACTCGGCGTTTTTCAACATAGTCTACTTGTGACTCTACACACTTCTCCCAGCGATGCTCCCATCTCTGTAACCCGTCCAAATAGTACTCGGCGTTTTTCAACATAGTCTGCTTGTAACTCTACACATTTCTCCCAGCGATGCTCCCATCTCTGTAACCCATCCAAATAGTACTCGGCGTTTTTCAACATAGTCTCCTTGTAACTCTACACATTTCTCCCAGCGATGCTCCCATCTCTGTAACCCGTCCAAATAGTACTCGGCGTTTTCCAACACAGTCTCCTTGTAACTCCACATTTCTCCTAGCGGTGCTCCCATCTCTGTAACCCGTCCAAATAGTACACGGCGTTTTTCAACATAGTCTCCTTGTAACTCTACACATTTCTCCCAGTGATGCTCCCATCTCTGTAAGCCGTCCAAATAGTACTCGGCATTTTTCAACATAGTCTCCTTGTAACTCTACACACTTCTCCCAGAGATGATCCCATCCCTGTAACCCATCCAAATAGTACTCGCGTTTTTCAACATAGTCTCCTTGTAGCTCTACACACTTCTACCAGCGATGTTCCTATCTCTGTAACCTGTCCAAATAGTACTTGGCGTTTTTCAACATAGTCTCCTTGTAACTCTACACACTTCTCCCAGCGATGCTCCCATCTCTGTAACCCACACAAAGAGTACTTGGCGTTTTTCAACATAGTCTCCTTGTAACTCTACACATTTCTCCCAGCGATGCTCCCATCTCTGTAACCCATCCAAGTAGTACTCGGCGTTTTCCAACATAGTCTCCTTGTAACTCTACACACTTCTCCCAGCGATGCTCCCATCTCTGTAACCCGTCCAAATAGTACTCGGTGCTTTTCAACATAGTCTCCTTGTAACTCTACACATTTCTCCCAGCGATGCACCCATCTCTGTAATCCGTCCAAATAGTACTCGGCGTTTTTCAGCATAGTCTTCTTGTAACCCTACACACTTCTCCCAGCGATGCTCCCATCTCTGTAGCCTGTCCAAATAGTACTTGGCGTTTTTCAACATAGTCTCCTTGTAACTCTACACACTTCTCCCAGCGATGCTCCCATCTCTGTAACCCGCCCAAATAGTACTTGGCGTTTTTCAACATAGTCTCCTTGTAACTCTACACACTTCTCCCAGCGATGCTCCCATCTCTGTAACCCGTCCAAATAGTACTCGGCGTTTTTCAACATAGTCTCCTTGTAACTCTACACATTTCTCCCAGCGATGCTCCCATCTCTGTAACCTGTCCAAATAGTACTCGGCGTTTTTCAACATAGTCTCCTTGTAACTCTACACACTTCTCCCAGCGATGCTCCCATCTCTGTAGCCCGTCCAAATAGTACTCGGCGTTTTTCAACACAGTCTCCTTGTAACTCCACATTTCTCCTATCGGTGCTCCAATTTATGTAACCCGTCCAAATAGTACACGGCGTTTTTCAACATAGTCTCCTTGTAACTCTACACATTTCTCCCAGTGATGCTCCCATCTCTGTAAGCCATCCAAATAGTACTCGGCATTTTTCAACATAGTCTCCTTGTAACTCTACACACTTCACCCAGCGATGCTCCCATCTCTGTAATCCGTGCAAATAGTACTCGGCGCTTTTCAACATAGTCTCCTTGTAACTCTACACATTTCTCCCAGCGATGCTCCTATCTCTGTAACCCGTCCAAATAGTACTCGGCGTTTTTCAACACAGTCTCCTTGTAACTCCACATTTCTCCTAGCGGTGCTCCCATCTCTGTAACCAGTCCAAATAGTACTTGGCGTTTTTCAACATATTCTCCTTGTAACTCTACACACTTCTCCCAGCGATGCTCCCATCTCTGTAAAGCGCCCAAATAGTACTCGGCGTTTTTCAAAATAGTCTACTTGTAACTCTACACATTTCTCACAGCGATGCTCCCATTTCTGTAACCTGTCCAAATAGTACTCGGCGTTTTTCAACATAGTCTCCTTGTAACTCTACACACTTCTCCCAGCGATGCTCCCATCTCTGTAGCCCGTCCAAATAGTACTCGGCGTTTTTCAACATAGTCTACTTGTAACTCTACACATTTCTCACAGCGATGCTCCCATTTCTGTAACCTGTCCAAATAGTACTCGGCGTTTTTCAACATAGTCTACTTGTAACTCTACACACTTCTCCCAGCGATGCTCCCATCTCTGTAACCCGTCCAAATAGTACTCGGCGTTTTTCAACATAGTCTCCTTGTAACTCTACACATTTCTCACAGCGATGCTCCCATTTCTGTAACCTGTCCAAATAGTACTCGGCGTTTTTCAACATAGTCTCCTTGTAACTCTACACACTTCTCCCAGCGATGCTCCCATCTCTGTAGCCCGTCCAAATAGTACTCGGCGTTTTTCAACATAGTCTACTTGTGACTCTACACACTTCGCCCAGCGATGCTCCCATCTCTGTAACCCGTACAAATAGTACTCGGCGTTTTTCAACATAGTCTACTTGTGACTCTACACACTTCTCCCAGCGATGCTCCCATCTCTGTAACCCGTCCAAATAGTACTCGACGTTTTTCAACATAATCTCCTTGTTACTCTACACATTTCTCTCAGCGATGCTCCCATCTCTGTAACCCATCCAAACAGTATTCGGCGTTTTTCAACATAGTCTCCTTGTAACTCTACACACTTCTCCCAGCGATGCTCCCATCTCTTCAACCCGTCCAAATAGTACTCGGCGTTTTCCAACATAATCTCCTTGTAACTCTACACACTTCTCCCAGTGATGCTCCCATCTCTGTAGCCCATCCAAATGGTACTCGGCGTTTTTCAACATAGTTTACTTGTGACTCTACACACTGCTCCCAGCGATGCTCCCATCTCTGTAACCCGCCCAAATAGTACTTGGCGTTTTTCAGCATAGTCTCCCTGTAACTCTACACATTTCTCCCAGCGATGCTCCCATCTCTGTAACCCATCCAAATAGTACTCGGCGTTTTTCAACATAGTCTCCTTGTAGCTCTACACACCTCTCTCAGCTATGCTCCCATCTCTGTAACACATCCAAACAGTACTCGGCGTTTTTCTACGTAGTCTCCTTGTAACTCTACACACTTCTCCCAGCGATGCTCCCATCTCTGTAACCCATCCAAATAGTACTCGGCGTTTTCCAACATAGTCTCCTTGTAACTCTACACACTTCTCCCAGCGATGCTCCCATCTCTGTAACCCGTCCAAATAGTACTCGGTGCTTTTCAACATAGTCTCCTTGTAACTCTACACATTTCTCCCAATGATGCTCCCATCTCTGTAATCCGTCCAAATAGTACTCGGCGTTTTCCAACAGAGTCTCCTTGTAACTCTACACACTTCTCCCAGCGATGCTCCCATCTCTGTAACCCGCCCAAATAGTATTCGGCGTTTTTCAACATAGTCTCCTTGTAAATCTACACATTTCTCCCAGCGATGCTCCCATCTCTGTAATCCGTCCAAATAGTACTCGGCGTTTTTCAGCATAGTCTTCTTGTAACCCTACACACTTTTCCCAGCGACGCTCCCATCTCTGTAGCCTGTCCAAATAGTGCTTGGCGTTTTTCAACATAGTCTCCTTGTAACTCTACACACTTCTCCCAGCGATGCTCCCATCTCTGTAACCCGCCCAAATAGTACTTGGCGTTTTTCAACATAGTCTCCTTGTAACTCTACACACTTCTCCCAGCGATGCTCCCATCTCTGTAAACCGCCCAAATAGTACTCGGCGTTTTTCAACATAGTCTCCTTGTAACTCTACACATTTCTCCCAGCGATGCTCCCATCTCTGTAACCTGTCCAAATAGTACTCGGCGTTTTTCAACATAGTCTCCTTGTAACCCTACACACTTCTCCCAGCGATGCTCCCATCTCTGTAGCCCGTACAAATAGTACTCGGCGTTTTTCAACACAGTCTCCTTGTAACTCCACATTTCTCCTATCGGTGCTCCAATTTATGTAACCCGTCCAAATAGTACACGGCGTTTTTCAACATAGTCTCCTTGTAACTCTACACATTTCTCCCAGTGAAGCTCCCATCTCTGTAAGCCGTCCAAATAGTACTCGGCATTTTTCAACATAGTCTCCTTGTAACTCTACACACTTCACCCAGCGATGCTCCCATCTCTGTAACCCGTCCAAATAGTACTCGGCGCTTTTCAAAATAGTCTCCTTGTAACTCTACACATTTCTCCCAGCGATGCTCCCATCTCTGTAACCCGTCCAAATAGTACTCGGCGTTTTTCAACACAGTCATCTTGTAACTCCACATTTCTCCTAGCGGTGCTCCCATTTCTGTAACCTGTCCAAATAGTACTCGGCGTTTTTCAACATTGTCTCCTTGTAACTCTACACACTTCTCCCAGCGATGCTCCCATCTCTGTAACCCGTCCAAATAGTACTCGGCGTTTTTAACATAGTCTCCTTGTAACTCTACACATTTCTCACAGCGATGCTCCCATTTCTGTAACCTGTCCAAATAGTACTCGGCGTTTTTCAACATAGTCTCCTTGTAACTCTACACACTTCTCCCAGCGATGCTCCCATCTCTGTAGCCCGTCCAAATAGTACTTGGCGTTTTTCAACATAGTCTACTTGTGACTCTACACACTTCTCCCAGCGATGCTCCCATCTCTGTAACCCGTCCAAATAGTACTCGGCGTTTTTCAACATAGTCTACTTGTGACTCTACACACTTCTCCCAGCGATGCTCCCATCTCTGTAACCCGTCCAAATAGTACTCGGCGTTTTTCAACATAGTCTCCTTGTTACTCTACACATTTCTCTCAGCGATGCTCCCATCTCTGTAACCCATCCAAACAGTATTCGGCGTTTTTCAACATAGTCTCCCTGTAACTCTACACACTTCTCCCAGCGATGCTCCCATCTCTTCAACCCGTCCAAATAGTACTCGGCGTTTTCCAACATAATCTCCTTGTAACTCTACACACTTCTCCCAGTGGTGCTCCCATCTCTGTAGCCCATCCAAATGGTACTCGGCGTTTTTCAACATAGTTTACTTGTGACTCTACACACTTCTCCCAGCGATGCTCCCATCTCTATAACCCGCCCAAATAGTACTTGGCGTTTTTCAGCATAGTCTCCCTGTAACTCTACACATTTCTCCCAGCGATGCTCCCATCTCTGTAACCCATCCAAATAGTACTCGGCGTTTTTCAACATAGTCTCCTTGTAGCTCTACACACTTCTCTCAGCTATGCTCCCATCTCTGTAACCCATCCAAACAGTACTCGGCGTTTTTCTACGTAGTCTCCTTGTAACTCTACACACTTCTCCCAGCGATGCTCCCATCTCTGTAACCCATCCAAATAGTACTCGGCGTTTTCCAACATAGTCTCCTTGTAACTCTACACACTTCTCCCAGCGATGCTCCCATCTCTGTAACCCGTCCAAATAGTACTCGGCGTTTTTCAGCATAGTCTTCTTGTAACCCTACACACTTCTCCCAGCGATGCTCCCATCTCTGTAGCCTGTCCAAATAGTACTTGGCGTTTTTCAACATAGTCTCCTTGTAACTCTACACACTTCTCCCAGCGATGCTCCCATCTCTGTAACCCGCCCAAATAGTACTTGGCGTTTTTCAACATAGTCTCCTTGTAACTCTACACACTTCGCCCAGCGATGCTCCCATCTCTGTAAACCGCCCAAATAGTACTCGGCGTTTTTCAACATAGTCTCCTTGTAACTCTACACATTTCTCCCAGCGATGCTCCCATCTCTGTAACCTGTCCAAATAGTACTCGGCGTTTTTCAACATAGTCTCCTTGTAACCCTACACACTTCTCCCAGCGATGCTCCCATCTCTGTAGCCCGTACAAATAGTACTCGGCGTTTTTCAACACAGTCTCCTTGTAACTCCACATTTCTCCTATCGGTGCTCCAATTTATGTAACCCGTCCAAATAGTACACGGCGTTTTTCAACATAGTCTCCTTGTAACTCTACACATTTCTCCCAGTGAAGCTCCCATCTCTGTAAGCCGTCCAAATAGTACTCGCCATTTTTCAACATAGTCTCCTTGTAACTCTACACACTTCACCCAGCGATGCTCCCATCTCTGTAACCCGTCCAAATAGTACTCGGCGCTTTTCAACATAGTCTCCTTGTAACTCTACACATTTCTCCCAGCGATGCTCCCATCTCTGTAACCCATCCAAATAGTACTCGGCGTTTTTCAACATAGTCTCCTTGTAGCTCTACACACTTCTCTCAGCTATGCTCCCATCTCTGTAACCCATCCAAACAGTACTCGGCGTTTTTCTACGTAGTCTCCTTGTAACTCTACACACTTCTCCCAGCGATGCTCCCATCTCTGTAACCCATCCAAATAGTACTCGGCGTTTTCCAACATAGTCTCCTTGTAACTCTACACACTTCTCCCAGCGATGCTCCCATCTCTGTAACCCGTCCAAATAGTACTCGGTGCTTTTCAACATAGTCTCCTTGTAACTCTACACATTTCTCCCAGCGATGCTCCCATCTCTGTAATCCGTCCAAATAGTACTCGGCGTTTTCCAACAGAGTCTCCTTGTAACTCTACACACTTCTCCCAGCGATGCTCCCATCTCTGTAAAGCGCCCAAATAGTACTCGGCGTTTTTCAACATAGTCTACTTGTAACTCTACACATTTCTCACAGCGATGCTCCCATTTCTGTAACCTGTCCAAATAGTACTCGGCGTTTTTCAACATAGTCTGCTTGTAACTCTACACACTTCTCCCAGCGATGCTCCCATCTCTGTAGCCCGTCCAAATAGTACTCGGCGTTTTTCAACATAGTCTACTTGTAACTCTACACATTTCTCACAGCGATGCTCCCATTTCTGTAACCTGTCCAAATAGTACTCGGCGTTTTTCAACATAGTCTACTTGTAACTCTACACACTTCTCCCAGCGATGCTCCCATCTCTGTAACCCGTCCAAATAGTACTCGGCGTTTTTCAACATAGTCTCCTTGTAACTCTACACATTTCTCACAGCGATGCTCCCATTTCTGTAACCTGTCCAAATAGTACTCGGCGTTTTTCAACATAGTCTCCTTGTAACTCTACACACTTCTCCCAGCGATGCTCCCATCTCTGTAGCCCGTCCAAATAGTACTCGGCGTTTTTCAACATAGTCTACTTGTGACTCTACACACTTCTCCCAGCGATGCTCCCATCTCTGTAACCCGTCCAAATAGTACTCGGCGTTTTTCAACATAGTCTACTTGTGACTCTACACACTTCTCCCAGCGATGCTCCCATCTCTGTAACCCGTCCAAATAGTACTCGACGTTTTTCAACATAGTCTCCTTGTTACTCTACACATTTCTCTCAGCGATGCTCCCATCTCTGTAACCCATCCAAACAGTATTCGGCGTTTTTCAACATAGTCTCCTTGTAACTCTACACACTTCTCCCAGCGATGCTCCCATTTCTTCAACCCGTCCAAATAGTACTCGGCGTTTTCCAACATAATCTCCTTGTAACTCTACACACTTCTCCCAGTGATGCTCCCATCTCTGTAGCCCATCCAAATGGTACTCGGCGTTTTTCAACATAGTTTACTTGTGACTCTACACACTGCTCCCAGCGATGCTCCCATCTCTGTAACCCGCCCAAATAGTACTTGGCGTTTTTCAGCATAGTCTCCCTGTAACTCTACACATTTCTCCCAGCGATGCTCCCATCTCTGTAACCCATCCAAATAGTACTCGGCGTTTTTCAACATAGTCTCCTTGTAGCTCTACACACTTCTCTCAGCTATGCTCCCATCTCTGTAACCCATCCAAACAGTACTCGGCGTTTTTCTACGTAGTCTCCTTGTAACTCTACACACTTCTCCCAGCGATGCTCCCATCTCTGTAACCCATCCAAATAGTACTCGGCGTTTTCCAACATAGTCTCCTTGTAACTCTACACACTTCTCCCAGCGATGCTCCCATCTCTGTAACCCGTCCAAATAGTACTCGGTGCTTTTCAACATAGTCTCCTTGTAACTCTACACATTTCTCCCAATGATGCTCCCATCTCTGTAGCCCGTCCAAATAGTACTCGGCGTTTTTCAACATAGTCTACTTGTGACTCTACACACTTCTCCCAGTGATGCTCCCATCTCTGTAACCCGTCCAAATAGTACTCGGCGTTTTTCAACATAGTCTACTTGTGACTCTACACACTTCTCCCAGCGATGCTCCCATCTCTGTAACCCGTCCAAATAGTACTCGACGTTTTTCAACATAGTCTCCTTGTTACTCTACACATTTCTCTCAGCGATGCTCCCATCTCTGTAACCCATCCAAACAGTATTCGGCGTTTTTCAACATAGTCTCCTTGTAACTCTACACACTTCTCCCAGCGATGCTCCCATCTCTTCAACCCGTCCAAATAGTACTCGGCGTTTTCCAACATAATCTCCTTGTAACTCTACACACTTCTCCCAGTGATGCTCCCATCTCTGTAGCCCATCCAAATGGTACTCGGCGTTTTTCAACATAGTTTACTTGTGACTCTACACACTGCTCCCAGCGATGCTCCCATCTCTGTAACCCGCCCAAATAGTACTTGGCGTTTTTCAGCATAGTCTCCCTGTAACTCTACACATTTCTCCCAGCGATGCTCCCATCTCTGTAACCCATCCAAATAGTACTCGGCGTTTTTCAACATAGTCTCCTTGTAGCTCTACACACTTCTCTCAGCTATGCTCCCATCTCTGTAACCCATCCAAACAGTACTCGGCGTTTTTCTACGTAGTCTCCTTGTAACTCTACACACTTCTCCCAGCGATGCTCCCATCTCTGTAACCCATCCAAATAGTACTCGGCGTTTTCCAACATAGTCTCCTTGTAACTCTACACACTTCTCCCAGCGATGCTCCCATCTCTGTAACCCGTCCAAATAGTACTCGGTGCTTTTCAACATAGTCTCCTTGTAACTCTACACATTTCTCCCAGCGATGCTCCCATCTCTGTAATCCGTCCAAATAGTACTCGGCGTTTTCCAACAGAGTCTCCTTGTAACTCTACACACTTCTCCCAGCGATGCTCCCATCTCTGTAACCCGCCCAAATAGTATTCGGCGTTTTTCAACATAGTCTCCTTGTAAATCTACACATTTCTCCCAGCGATGCTCCCATCTCTGTAATCCGTCCAAATAGTACTCGGCGTTTTTCAACATAGTCTTCTTGTAACTCTACACATTTCTCCCAGCGATGCTCCCATCTCTGTAACCCGTCCAAATAGTACTCGGCGTTTTTCAACACAGTCTCCTTGTAACTCCACATTTCTCCTAGCGGTGCTCCCATCTCTGTAACCAGTCGAATAGTACTTGGCGTTTTTCAACATAGTCTCCTTGTAACTCTACACACTTCTCCCAGCGATGCTCCCATCTCTGTAACCCGCAAAAATAGTACTTGGCGTTTTTCAACATAGTCTCCTTGTAACTCTACACACTTCTCCCAGCGATGCTCCCATCTCTGTAAAGCGCCCAAATAGTACACGGCGTTTTTCAACATAGTCTCCTTGTAACTCTACACATTTCTCACAGCGATGCTCCCATTTCTGTAACCTGTCCAAATAGTACTCGGCGTTTTTCAACATAGTCTCCTTGTAACTCTACACACTTCTCCCAGCGATGCTCCCATCTCTGTAGCCCGTCCAAATAGTACTCGGCGTTTTTCAACATAGTCTACTTGTGACTCTACACACTTCTCCCAGCGATGCTCCCATCTCTGTAACCCGTCCAAATAGTACTCGGCGTTTTTCAACATAGTCTGCTTGTAACTCTACACATTTCTCCCAGCGATGCTCCCATCTCTGTAACCCATCCAAATAGTACTCGGCGTTTTTCAACATAGTCTCCTTGTAACTCTACACATTTCTCCCAGCGATGCTCCCATCTCTGTAACCCGTCCAAATAGTACTCGGCGTTTTCCAACACAGTCTCCTTGTAACTCCACATTTCTCCTAGCGGTGCTCCCATCTCTGTAACCCGTCCAAATAGTACACGGCGTTTTTCAACATAGTCTCCTTGTAACTCTACACATTTCTCCCAGTGATGCTCCCATCTCTGTAAGCCGTCCAAATAGTACTCGGCATTTTTCAACATAGTCTCCTTGTAACTCTACACACTTCTCCCAGAGATGATCCCATCCCTGTAACCCATCCAAATAGTACTCGCGTTTTTCAACATAGTCTCCTTGTAGCTCTACACACTTCTACCAGCGATGTTCCTATCTCTGTAACCTGTCCAAATAGTACTTGGCGTTTTTCAACATAGTCTCCTTGTAACTCTACACACTTCTCCCAGCGATGCTCCCATCTCTGTAACCCACACAAAGAGTACTTGGCGTTTTTCAACATAGTCTCCTTGTAACTCTACACATTTCTCCCAGCGATGCTCCCATCTCTGTAACCCATCCAAGTAGTACTCGGCGTTTTCCAACATAGTCTCCTTGTAACTCTACACACTTCTCCCAGCGATGCTCCCATCTCTGTAACCCGTCCAAATAGTACTCGGTGCTTTTCAACATAGTCTCCTTGTAACTCTACACATTTCTCCCAGCGATGCACCCATCTCTGTAATCCGTCCAAATAGTACTCGGCGTTTTTCAGCATAGTCTTCTTGTAACCCTACACACTTCTCCCAGCGATGCTCCCATCTCTGTAGCCTGTCCAAATAGTACTTGGCGTTTTTCAACATAGTCTCCTTGTAACTCTACACACTTCTCCCAGCGATGCTCCCATCTCTGTAACCCGCCCAAATAGTACTTGGCGTTTTTCAACATAGTCTCCTTGTAACTCTACACACTTCTCCCAGCGATGCTCCCATCTCTGTAACCCGTCCAAATAGTACTCGGCGTTTTTCAACATAGTCTCCTTGTAACTCTACACATTTCTCCCAGCGATGCTCCCATCTCTGTAACCTGTCCAAATAGTACTCGGCGTTTTTCAACATAGTCTCCTTGTAACTCTACACACTTCTCCCAGCGATGCTCCCATCTCTGTAGCCCGTCCAAATAGTACTCGGCGTTTTTCAACACAGTCTCCTTGTAACTCCACATTTCTCCTATCGGTGCTCCAATTTATGTAACCCGTCCAAATAGTACACGGCGTTTTTCAACATAGTCTCCTTGTAACTCTACACATTTCTCCCAGTGATGCTCCCATCTCTGTAAGCCATCCAAATAGTACTCGGCATTTTTCAACATAGTCTCCTTGTAACTCTACACACTTCACCCAGCGATGCTCCCATCTCTGTAATCCGTGCAAATAGTACTCGGCGCTTTTCAACATAGTCTCCTTGTAACTCTACACATTTCTCCCAGCGATGCTCCTATCTCTGTAACCCGTCCAAATAGTACTCGGCGTTTTTCAACACAGTCTCCTTGTAACTCCACATTTCTCCTAGCGGTGCTCCCATCTCTGTAACCAGTCCAAATAGTACTTGGCGTTTTTCAACATATTCTCCTTGTAACTCTACACACTTCTCCCAGCGATGCTCCCATCTCTGTAAAGCGCCCAAATAGTACTCGGCGTTTTTCAAAATAGTCTACTTGTAACTCTACACATTTCTCACAGCGATGCTCCCATTTCTGTAACCTGTCCAAATAGTACTCGGCGTTTTTCAACATAGTCTCCTTGTAACTCTACACACTTCTCCCAGCGATGCTCCCATCTCTGTAGCCCGTCCAAATAGTACTCGGCGTTTTTCAACATAGTCTACTTGTAACTCTACACATTTCTCACAGCGATGCTCCCATTTCTGTAACCTGTCCAAATAGTACTCGGCGTTTTTTAACATAGTCTACTTGTAACTCTACACACTTCTCCCAGCGATGCTCCCATCTCTGTAACCCGTCCAAATAGTACTCGGCGTTTTTCAACATAGTCTCCTTGTAACTCTACACATTTCTCACAGCGATGCTCCCATTTCTGTAACCTGTCCAAATAGTACTCGGCGTTTTTCAACATAGTCTCCTTGTAACTCTACACACTTCTCCCAGCGATGCTCCCATCTCTGTAGCCCGTCCAAATAGTACTCGACGTTTTTCAACATAGTCTACTTGTGACTCTACACACTTCGCCCAGCGATGCTCCCATCTCTGTAACCCGTCCAAATAGTACTCGGCGTTTTTCAACATAGTCTACTTGTGACTCTACACACTTCTCCCAGCGATGCTCCCATCTCTGTAACCCGTCCAAATAGTACTCGACGTTTTTCAACATAATCTCCTTGTTACTCTACACATTTCTCTCAGCGATGCTCCCATCTCTGTAACCCATCCAAACAGTATTCGGCGTTTTTCAACATAGTCTCCTTGTAACTCTACACACTTCTCCCAGCGATGCTCCCATCTCTTCAACCCGTCCAAATAGTACTCGGCGTTTTCCAACATAATCTCCTTGTAACTCTACACACTTCTCCCAGTGCTGCTCCCATCTCTGTAGCCCATCCAAATGGTACTCGGCGTTTTTCAACATAGTTTACTTGTGACTCTACACACTGCTCCCAGCGATGCTCCCATCTCTGTAACCCGCCCAAATAGTACTTGGCGTTTTTCAGCATAGTCTCCCTGTAACTCTACACATTTCTCCCAGCGATGCTCCCATCTCTGTAACCCATCCAAATAGTACTCGGCGTTTTTCAACATAGTCTCCTTGTAACTCTACACACCTCTCTCAGCTATGCTCCCATCTCTGTAACACATCCAAACAGTACTCGGCGTTTTTCTACGTAGTCTCCTTGTAACTCTACACACTTCTCCCAGCGATGCTCCCATCTCTGTAACCCATCCAAATAGTACTCGGCGTTTTCCAACATAGTCTCCTTGTAACTCTACACACTTCTCCCAGCGATGCTCCCATCTCTGTAACCCGTCCAAATAGTACTCGGTGCTTTTCAACATAGTCTCCTTGTAACTCTACACATTTCTCCCAATGATGCTCCCATCTCTGTAATCCGTCCAAATAGTACTCGGCGTTTTCCAACAGAGTCTCCTTGTAACTCTACACACTTCTCCCAGCGATGCTCCCATCTCTGTAACCCGCCCAAATAGTATTCGGCGTTTTTCAACATAGTCTCCTTGTAAATCTACACATTTCTCCCAGCGATGCTCCCATCTCTGTAATCCGTCCAAATAGTACTCGGCGTTTTTCAGCATAGTCTTCTTGTAACCCTACACACTTCTCCCAGCGACGCTCCCATCTCTGTAGCCTGTCCAAATAGTGCTTGGCGTTTTTCAACATAGTCTCCTTGTAACTCTACACACTTCTCCCAGCGATGCTCCCATCTCTGTAACCCGCCCAAATAGTACTTGGCGTTTTTCAACATAGTCTCCTTGTAACTCTACACACTTCTCCCAGCGATGCTCCCATCTCTGTAAACCGCCCAAATAGTACTCGGCGTTTTTCAACATAGTCTCCTTGTAACTCTACACATTTCTCCCAGCGATGCTCCCATCTCTGTAACCTGTCCAAATAGTACTCGGCGTTTTTCAACATAGTCTCCTTGTAACCCTACACACTTCTCCCAGCGATGCTCCCATCTCTGTAGCCCGTACAAATAGTACTCGGCGTTTTTCAACACAGTCTCCTTGTAACTCCACATTTCTCCTATCGGTGCTCCAATTTATGTAACCCGTCCAAATAGTACACGGCGTTTTTCAACATAGTCTCCTTGTAACTCTACACATTTCTCCCAGTGAAGCTCCCATCTCTGTAAGCCGTCCAAATAGTACTCGGCATTTTTCAACATAGTCTCCTTGTAACTCTACACACTTCACCCAGCGATGCTCCCATCTCTGTAACCCGTCCAAATAGTACTCGGCGCTTTTCAAAATAGTCTCCTTGTAACTCTACACATTTCTCCCAGCGATGCTCCCATCTCTGTAACCCGTCCAAATAGTACTCGGCGTTTTTCAACACAGTCTCCTTGTAACTCCACATTTCTCCTAGCGGTGCTCCCATTTCTGTAACCTGTCCAAATAGTACTCGGCGTTTTTCAACATTGTCTCCTTGTAACTCTACACACTTCTCCCAGCGATGCTCCCATCTCTGTAACCCGTCCAAATAGTACTCGGCGTTTTTAACATAGTCTCCTTGTAACTCTACACATTTCTCACAGCGATGCTCCCATTTCTGTAACCTGTCCAAATAGTACTCGGCGTTTTTCAACATAGTCTCCTTGTAACTCTACACACTTCTCCCAGCGATGCTCCCATCTCTGTAGCCCGTCCAAATAGTACTTGGCGTTTTTCAACATAGTCTACTTGTGACTCTACACACTTCTCCCAGCGATGCTCCCATCTCTGTAACCCGTCCAAATAGTACTCGGCGTTTTTCAACATAGTCTACTTGTGACTCTACACACTTCTCCCAGCGATGCTCCCATCTCTGTAACCCGTCCAAATAGTACTCGGCGTTTTTCAACATAGTCTCCTTGTTACTCTACACATTTCTCTCAGCGATGCTCCCATCTCTGTAACCCATCCAAACAGTATTCGGCGTTTTTCAACATAGTCTCCCTGTAACTCTACACACTTCTCCCAGCGATGCTCCCATCTCTTCAACCCGTCCAAATAGTACTCGGCGTTTTCCAACATAATCTCCTTGTAACTCTACACACTTCTCCCAGTGATGCTCCCATCTCTGTAGCCCATCCAAATGGTACTCGGCGTTTTTCAACATAGTTTACTTGTGACTCTACACACTTCTCCCAGCGATGCTCCCATCTCTATAACCCGCCCAAATAGTACTTGGCGTTTTTCAGCATAGTCTCCCTGTAACTCTACACATTTCTCCCAGCGATGCTCCCATCTCTGTAACCCATCCAAATAGTACTCGGCGTTTTTCAACATAGTCTCCTTGTAGCTCTACACACTTCTCTCAGCTATGCTCCCATCTCTGTAACCCATCCAAACAGTACTCGGCGTTTTTCTACGTAGTCTCCTTGTAACTCTACACACTTCTCCCAGCGATGCTCCCATCTCTGTAACCCATCCAAATAGTACTCGGCGTTTTCCAACATAGTCTCCTTGTAACTCTACACACTTCTCCCAGCGATGCTCCCATCTCTGTAACCCGTCCAAATAGTACTCGGCGTTTTTCAGCATAGTCTTCTTGTAACCCTACACACTTCTCCCAGCGATGCTCCCATCTCTGTAGCCTGTCCAAATAGTACTTGGCGTTTTTCAACATAGTCTCCTTGTAGTTCTACACACTTCTCCCAGCGATGCTCCCATCTCTGTAACCCGCCCAAATAGTACTTGGGGTTTTTCAACATAGTCTCCTTGTAACTCTACACACTTCGCCCAGCGATGCTCCCATCTCTGTAAACCGCCCAAATAGTACTCGGCGTTTTTCAACATAGTCTCCTTGTAACTCTACACATTTCTCCCAGCGATGCTCCCATCTCTGTAACCTGTCCAAATAGTACTCGGCGTTTTTCAACATAGTCTCCTTGTAACCCTACACACTTCTCCCAGCGATGCTCCCATCTCTGTAGCCCGTACAAATAGTACTCGGCGTTTTTCAACACAGTCTCCTTGTAACTCCACATTTCTCCTATCGGTGCTCCAATTTATGTAACCCGTCCAAATAGTACACGGCGTTTTTCAACATAGTCTCCTTGTAACTCTACACATTTCTCCCAGTGAAGCTCCCATCTCTGTAAGCCGTCCAAATAGTACTCGCCATTTTTCAACATAGTCTCCTTGTAACTCTACACACTTCACCCAGCGATGCTCCCATCTCTGTAACCCGTCCAAATAGTACTCGGCGCTTTTCAACATAGTCTCCTTGTAACTCTACACATTTCTCCCAGCGATGCTCCCATCTCTGTAACCCGTCCAAATAGTACTCGGCGTTTTTCAACACAGTCTCCTTGTAACTCCACATTTCTCCTAGCGGTGCTCCCATCTCTGTAACCAGTCGAATAGTACTTGGCGTTTTTCAACATAGTCTCCTTGTAACTCTACACACTTCTCTCAGCGATGCTCCCATCTCTGTAACCCGCCCAAATAGTACTTGGCGTTTTTCAACATAGTCTCCTTGTAACTCTACACACTTCTCCCAGCGATGCTCCCATCTCTGTAAAGCGCCCAAATAGTACACGGCGTTTTTCAACATAGTCTCCTTGTAACTCTACACATTTCTCACAGCGATGCTCCCATTTCTGTAACCTGTCCAAATAGTACTCGGCGTTTTTCAACATAGTCTCCTTGTAACTCTACACACTTCTCCCAGCGATGCTCCCATCTCTGTAGCCCGTCCAAATAGTACTCGGCGTTTTTCAACATAGTCTACTTGTGACTCTACACACTTCTCCCAGCGATGCTCCCATCTCTGTAACCCGTCCAAATAGTACTCGGCGTTTTTCAACATAGTCTCCTTGTAACTCTACACATTTCTCCCAGCGATGCTCCCATCTCTGTAACCCATCCAAATAGTACTCGGCGGTTTTCAACATAGTCTCCTTGTAACTCTACACATTTCTCCCAGCGATGCTCCCATCTCTGTAACCCGTCCAAATAGTACTCGGCGTTTTCCAACACAGTCTCCTTGTAACTCCACATTTCTCCTAGCGGTGCTCCCATCTCTGTAACCCGTCCAAATAGTACACGGCGTTTTTCAACATAGTCTCCTTGTAACTCTACACATTTCTCCCAGTGATGCTCCCATCTCTGTAAGCCGTCCAAATAGTACTCGGCATTTTTCAACATAGTCTCCTTGTAACTCTACACACTTCTCCCAGAGATGATCCCATCCCTGTAACCCATCCAAATAGTACTCGCGTTTTTCAACATAGTCTCCTTGTAGCTCTACACACTTCTACCAGCGATGTTCCTATCTCTGTAACCTGTCCAAATAGTACTTGGCGTTTTTCAACATAGTCTCCTTGTAACTCTACACACTTCTCCCAGCGATGCTCCCATCTCTGTAACCCACACAAAGAGTACTTGGCGTTTTTCAACATAGTCTCCTTGTAACTCTACACATTTCTCCCAGCGATGCTCCCATCTCTGTAACCCATCCAAGTAGTATTCGGCGTTTTCCAACATAGTCTCCTTGTAACTCTACACACTTCTCCCAGCGATGCTCCCATCTCTGTAACCCGTCCAAATAGTACTCGGTGCTTTTCAACATAGTCTCCTTGTAACTCTACACATTTCTCCCAGCGATGCACCCATCTCTGTAATCCGTCCAAATAGTACTCGGCGTTTTTCAGCATAGTCTTCTTGTAACCCTACACACTTCTCCCAGCGATGCTCCCATCTCTGTAGCCTGTCCAAATAGTACTTGGCGTTTTTCAACATAGTCTCCTTGTAACTCTACACACTTCTCCCAGCGATGCTCCCATCTCTGTAACCCGCCCAAATAGTACTTGGCGTTTTTCAACATAGTCTCCTTGTAACTCTACACACTTCTCCCAGCGATGCTCCCATCTCTGTAAACCGTCCAAATAGTACTCGGCGTTTTTCAACATAGTCTCCTTGTAACTCTACACATTTCTCCCAGCGATGCTCCCATCTCTGTAACCTGTCCAAATAGTACTCGGCGTTTTTCAACATAGTCTCCTTGTAACTCTACACACTTCTCCCAGCGATGCTCCCATCTCTGTAGCCCGTCCAAATAGTACTCGGCGTTTTTCAACACAGTCTCCTTGTAACTCCACATTTCTCCTATCGGTGCTCCAATTTATGTAACCCGTCCAAATAGTACACGGCGTTTTTCAACATAGTCTCCTTGTAACTCTACACATTTCTCCCAGTGATGCTGCCATCTCTGTAAGCCGTCCAAATAGTACTCGGCATTTTTCAACATAGTCTCCTTGTAACTCTACACACTTCACCCAGCGATGCTCCCATCTCTGTAATCCGTCCAAATAGTACTCGGCGCTTTTACACATAGTCTCCTTGTAACTCTACACATTTCTCCCAGCGATGCTCCCATCTCTGTAACCCGTCCAAATAGTACTCGGCGTTTTTCAACACAGTCTCCTTGTAACTCCACATTTCTCCTAGCGGTGCTCCCATCTCTGTAACCAGTCCAAATAGTACTTGGCGTTTTTCAACATAGTCTCCTTGTAACTCTACACACTTCTCCCAGCGATGCTCCCATCTCTGTAAAGCGCCCAAATAGTACTCGGCGTTTTTCAACATAGTCTACTTGTAACTCTACACATTTCTCACAGCGATGCTCCCATTTCTGTAACCTGTCCAAATAGTACTCGGCGTTTTTCAACATAGTCTCCTTGTAACTCTACACACTTCTCCCAGCGATGCTCCCATCTCTGTAGCCCGTCCAAATAGTACTCGGCGTTTTTCAACATAGTCTACTTGTAACTCTACACATTTCTCACAGCGATGCTCCCATTTCTGTAACCTGTCCAAATAGTACTCGGCGTTTTTCAACATAGTCTCCTTGTAACTCTACACACTTCTCCCAGCGATGCTCCCATCTCTGTAACCCGTCCAAATAGTACTCGGCGTTTTTCAACATAGTCTCCTTGTAACTCTACACATTTCTCACAGCGATGCTCCCATTTCTGTAACCTGTCCAAATAGTACTCGGCGTTTTTCAACATAGTCTCCTTGTAACTCTACACACTTCTCCCAGCGATGCTCCCATCTCTGTAGCCCGTCCAAATAGTACTCGGCGTTTTTCAACATAGTCTACTTGTGACTCTACACACTTCTCCCAGCGATGCTCCCATCTCTGTAACCCGTCCAAATAGTACTCGGCGTTTTTCAACATAGTCTACTTGTGACTCTACACACTTCTCCCAGCGATGCTCCCATCTCTGTAACCCGTCCAAATAGTACTCGGCGTTTTTCAACATAGTCTCCTTGTTACTCTACACATTTCTCTCAGCGATGCTCCCATCTCTGTAACCCATCCAAACAGTATTCGGCGTTTTTCAACATGGTCTCCTTGTAACTCTACACACTTCTCCCAGCGATGCTACCATCTCTTCAACCCGTCCAAATAGTACTCGGCGTTTTCCAACATAATCTCCTTGTAACTCTACACACTTCTCCCAGTGTTGCTCCCATCTCTGTAGCCCATCCAAATGGTACTCGGCGTTTTTCAACATAGTTTACTTGTGACTCTACACACTTCTCCCAGCGATTCTCCCATCTCTGTAACCCGCCCAAATAGTACTTGGCGTTTTTCAGCATAGTCTCCCTGTAACTCTACACATTTCTCCCAACGATGCTCCCATCTCTGTAACCCATCCAAATAGTACTCGGCGTTTTTCAACATAGTCTCCTTGTAGCTCTACACACTTCTCTCAGCTATGCTCCCATCTCTGTAACCCATCCAAACAGTACTCGGCGTTTTTCTACGTAGTCTCCTTGTAACTCTACACACTTCTCCCAGCGATGCTCCCATCTCTGTAACCCATCCAAATAGTACTCGGCGTTTTCCAACATAGTCTCCTTGTAACTCTACACACTTCTCCCAGCGATGCTCCCATCTCTGTAACCCGTCCAAATAGTACTCGGTGCTTTTCAACATAGTCTCCTTGTAACTCTACACATTTCTCCCAGCGATGCTCCCATCTCTGTAATCCGTCCAAATAGTACTCGGCGTTTTTCAGCATAGTCTCCTTGTAACTCTACACACTTCTCCCAGCGACGTTCCCATCTCTGTAGCCTGTGCAAATAGACTTGGCGTTTTCAACATAGTCTCCTTGTAACTCTACACACTTCTCCCAGCGATGCTCCCATCTCTGTAACCCGCCCAAATAGTACTTGGCGCTTTTCATCATAGTCTCCTTGTAACTCTACAGACTTCTCCCAGCGATGTTCCCATCTCTGTAAACCCCCCAAATAGTACTCGGCGTTTTTCAACATAGTCTTCTTGTAACTTTACACATTTCTCCCAGCGATGCTCCCATCTCTGTAACCTGTCCAAATAGTACTCGGCGTTTTTCAACATAGTCTCCTTGTAACTCTACACACTTCTCCCAGCGATGCTCCCATCTCTGTAGCCCGTCCAAATAGTACTCGGCGTTTTTCAACACAGTCTCCTTGTAACTCCACATTTCTCCTATCGGTGCTCCAATTTATGTAACCCGTCCAAATAGTACACGGCGTTTTTCAACATAGTCTCCTTGTAACTCTACACATTTCTCCCAGTGATGCTCCCATCTCTGTAAGCCGTCCAAATAGTACTCGGCATTTTTCAACATAGTCTCCTTGTAACTCTACACACTTCACCCAGCGATGCTCCCATCTCTGTAACCCGTCCAAATAGTACTCGGCGCTTTTCAACATAGTCTCCTTGTAACTCTACACATTTCTCCCAGCGATGCTCCCATCTCTGTACCCGTCCAAATAGTACTCGGCGTTTTTCAACACAGTCTCCTTGTAACTCCACATTTCTCCTAGCGGTGCTCCCATCTCTGTAACCAGTCCAAATAGTACACGGCGTTTTTCAACATAGTCTCCTTGTAACTCTACACATTTCTCCCAGTGATGCTCCCATCTCTGTAAGCCGTCCAAATAGTACTCGGCGTTTTTCAACATAGTCTCCTTGTAACTCTACACACTTCTCCCAGAGATGATCCCATCCCTGTAACCCATCCAAATAGTACTCGCGTTTTTCAACATAGTCTCCTTGTAGCTCTACACACTTCTACCAGCGATGTTCCTATCTCTGTAACCTGTCCAAATAGTACTTGGCGTTTTTCAACATAGACTGCTTGTAACTCTACACACTTCTCCCAGCGATGCTCCCATCTCTGTAACCCACACAAAGAGTACTTGGCGTTTTTTAACATAGTCTCCTTGTAACTCTACACATTTCTCCCAGCGATGCTCCCATCTCTGTAACCCATTCAAGTAGTACTCGGCGTTTTCCAACATAGTCTCCTTGTAACTCTACACACTTCTCCCAGCGATGCTCCCATCTCTGTAACCCGTCCAAATAGTACTCGGTGCTTTTAAACATAGTCTCCTTGTAACTCTACACATTTCTCCCAGCGATGCACCCATCTCTGTAATCCGTCCAAATAGTACTCGGCGTTTTTCAGCATAGTCTTCTTGTAACCCTACACACTTCTCCCAGCGATGCTCCCATCTCTGTAGCCTGTCCAAATAGTACTTGGCGTTTTTCAACATAGTCTCCTTGTAACTCTACACACTTCTCCCAGCGATGCTCCCATCTCTGTAACCCGCCCAAATAGTACTTGGCGTTTTTCAACATAGTCTCCTTGTAACTCTACACACTTCTCCCAGCGATGCTCCCATCTCTGTAAACCGTCCAAATAGTACTCGGCGTTTTTCAACATAGTCTCCTTGTAACTCTACACATTTCTCCCAGCGATGCTCCCATCTCTGTAACCTGTCCAAATAGTACTCGGCGTTTTTCAACATAGTCTCCTTGTAACTCTACACACTTCTCCCAGCGATGCTCCCATCTCTGTAGCCCGTCCAAATAGTACTCGGCGTTTTTCAACACAGTCTCCTTGTAACACCACATTTCTCCTATCGGTGCTCCAATTTATGTAACCCGTCCAAATAGTACTCGGCGTTTTTCAACATAGTCTCCTTGTAACTCTACACATTTCTCCCAGCGATGCTAGCATCTCTGTAACCCGTCCAAATAGTACTCGGCGTTTTTCAACATAGTCTCCTTGTAACTCTACACATTTCTCCCAGTGATGCTCCCATCTCTGTAAGCCGTCCAAATAGTACTCGGCATTTTTCAACATAGTCTCCTTGTAACTCTACACACTTCACCCAGCGATGCTCCCATCTCTGTAATCCGTCCAAATAGTACTCGGCGCTTTTCAACATAGTCTCCTTGTAACTCTACACATTTCTCCCAGCGATGCTCCCATCTCTGTAACCCGTCCAAATAGTACTCGGCGTTTTTCAACACAGTCTCCTTGTAACTCCACATTTCTCCTAGCGGTGCTCCCATCTCTGTAACCAGTCCAGATAGTACTTGGCGTTTTTCAACATAGTCTCCTTGTAACTCTACACACTTCTCCCAGCGATGCTCCCATCTCTGTAACCCGCCCAAATAGTACTTGGCGTTTTTCAACATAGTCTCCTTGTAACTCTACACACTTCTCCCAGCGATGCTCCCATCTCTGTAAAGCGCCCAAATAGTACTCGGCGTTTTTCAACATAGTCTACTTGTAACTCTACACATTTCTCACAGCGATGCTCCCATTTCTGTAACCTGTCCAAATAGTACTCGGCGTTTTTCAACATAGTCTCCTTGTAACTCTACACACTTCTCCCAGCGATGCTCCCATCTCTGTAGCCCGTCCAAATAGTACTCGGCGTTTTTCAACATAGTCTACTTGTAACTCTACACATTTCTCACAGCGATGCTCCCATTTCTGTAACCTGTCCAAATAGTACTCGGCGTTTTTCAACATAGTCTCCTTGTAACTCTACACACTTCTCCCAGCGATGCTCCCATCTCTGTAACCCGTCCAAATAGTACTCGGCGTTTTTCAACATAGTCTCCTTGTAACTCTACACATTTCTCACAGCGATGCTCCCATTTCTGTAACCTGTCCAAATAGTACTCGGCGTTTTTCAACATAGTCTCCTTGTAACTCTACACACTTCTCCCAGCGATGCTCCCATCTCTGCAACCCGTCCAAATAGTACTCGGCGTTTTCCATCATAATCTCCTTGTAACTCTACACACTTCTCCCAGTGATGCTCCCATCTCTGTAGCCCATCCAAATGATACTCGGCGTTTTTCAACATAGTTTACTTGTGACTCTACACACTTCTCCCAGCGATGCTCCCATCTCTGTAACCCGCCCAAATAGTACTTGGCGTTTTTCAACATAGTCTCCCTGTAACTCTACACATTTCTCCCAGCGATGCTCCCATCTCTGTAACCCATCCAAATAGTACTCGGCGTTTTTCAACATAGTCTCCTTGTAGCTCTACACACTTCTCTCAGCTATGCTCCCATCTCTGTAACCCATCCAAACAGTACTCGGCGTTTTTCTACGTAGTCTCCTTGTAACTCTACACACTTCTCCCAGCGATGCTCCCATCTCTGTAACCCATCCAAATAGTACTCGGCGTTTTCCAACATAGTCTCCTTGTAACTCTACACACTTCTCCCAGCGATGCTCCCATCTCTGTAGCCCGTCCAAATAGTACTCGGCGTTTTTCAACATAGTCTCCTTGTAAATCTACACATTTCTCCCAGCGATGCTCCCATCTCTGTAATCCGTCCAAATAGTACTCGGCGTTTTTCAGCATAGTCTTCTTGTAACCCTACACACTTCTCCCAGCGATGCTCCCATCTCTGTAGCCTGTCCAAATAGTACTTGGCGTTTTTCAACACAGTCTCCTTGTAACTCCATATTTCTCCTATCGGTGCTCCAATTTATGTAACCCGTCCAAATAGTACACGGCGTTTTTCAACATAGTCTCCTTGTAACTCTACACATTTCTCCCAGTGAAGCTCCCATCTCTGTAAGCCGTCCAAATAGTACTCGGCATTTTTCAACATAGTCTCCTTGTAACTCTACACACTTCACCCAGCGATGCTCCCATCTCTGTAACCCGTCCAAATAGTACTCGGCGCTTTTCAACATAGTCTCCTTGTAACTCTACACATTTCTCCCAGCGATGCTCCCATCTCTGTAACCCGTCCAAATAGTACTCGGCGTTTTTCAACACAGTCTCCTTGTAACTCCACATTTCTCCTAGCGGTGCTCCCATCTCTGTAACCAGTCGAATAGTACTTGGCGTTTTTCAACATAGTCTCCTTGTAACTCTACACACTTCTCCCAGCGATGCTCCCATCTCTGTAACCCGCCCAAATAGTACTTGGCGTATTTCAACATAGTCTCCTTGTAACTCTACACACTTCTCCCAGCGATGCTCCCATCTCTGTAAAGCGCCCAAATAGTACACGGCGTTTTTCAACATAGTCTCCTTGTAACTCTACACATTTCTCACAGCGATGCTCCTATTTCTGTAACCTGTCCAAATAGTACTCGGCGTTTTTCAACATAGTCTCCTTGTAACTCTACACACTTCTCCCAGCGATGCTCCCATCTCTGTAGCCCGTCCAAATAGTACTCGGCGTTTTTCAACATAGTCTACTTGTGACTCTACACACTTCTCCCAGCGATGCTCCCATCTCTGTAACCCGTCCAAATAGTACTCGGCGTTTTTCAACATAGTCTACTTGTGACTCTACACACTTCTCCCAGCGATGCTCCCATCTCTGTAACCCGTCCAAATAGTACTCGGCGTTTTTCAACATAGTCTCCTTGTAACTCTACACATTTCTCCCAGCGATGCTCCCATCTCTGTAACCCATCCAAATAGTACTCGGCGTTTTTCAACATAGTCTCCTTGTAACTCTACACATTTCTCCCAGCGATGCTCCCATCTCTGTAACCCGTCCAAATAGTACTCGGCGTTTTCCAACACAGTCTCCTTGTAACTCCACATTTCTCCTAGCGGTGCTCCCATCTCTGTAACCCGTCCAAATAGTACACGGCGTTTTTCAACATAGTCTCCTTGTAACTCTACACATTTCTCCCAGTGATGCTCCCATCTCTGTAAGCCGTCCAAATAGTACTCGGCATTTTTCAACATAGTCTCCTTGTAACTCTACACACTTCTCCCAGAGATGATCCCATCCTTGTAACCCATCCAAATAGTACTCGCGTTTTTCAACATAGTCTCCTTGTAGCTCTACACACTTCTAACAGCGATGTTCCTATCTCTGTAACCTGTCCAAATAGTACTTGGCGTTTTTCAACATAGTCTCCTTGTAACTCTACACACTTCTCCCAGCGATGCTCCCATCTCTGTAACCCACACAAAGAGTACACGGCGTTTTTCAACATAGTCTCCTTGTAACTCTACACATTTCTCCCAGTGATGCTCCCATCTCTGTAAGCCGTCCAAATAGTACTCGGCATTTTTCAACATAGTCTCCTTGTAACTCTACACACTTCACCCAGCGATGCTCCCATCTCTGTAATCCGTCCAAATAGTACTCGGCGCTTTTCAACATAGTCTCCTTGTAACTCTACACATTTCTCCCAGCGATGCTCCCATCTCTGTAACCCGTCCAAATAGTACTCGGCGTTTTTCAACACAGTCTCCTTGTAACTCCACATTTCTCCTAGCGGTGCTCCCATCTCTGTAACCAGTCCAAATAGTACTTGGCGTTTTTCAACATAGTCTCCTTGTAACTCTACACACTTCTCCCAGCGATGCTCCCATCTCTGTAAAGCGCCCAAATAGTACTCGGCGTTTTTCAACATAGTCTACTTGTAACTCTACACATTTCTCACAGCGATGCTCCCATTTCTGTAACCTGTCCAAATAGTACTCGGCGTTTTTCAACATAGTCTCCTTGTAACTCTACACACTTCTCCCAGCGATGCTCCCATCTCTGTAGCCCGTCCAAATAGTACTCGGCGTTTTTCAACATAGTCTACTTGTAACTCTACACATTTCTCACAGCGATGCTCCCATTTCTGTAACCTGTCCAAATAGTACTCGGCGTTTTTCAACATAGTCTCCTTGTAACTCTACACACTTCTCCCAGCGATGCTCCCATCTCTGTAACCCGTCCAAATAGTACTCGGCGTTTTTCAACATAGTCTCCTTGTAACTCTACACATTTCTCACAGCGATGCTCCCATTTCTGTAACCTGTCCAAATAGTACTCGGCGTTTTTCAACATAGTCTCCTTGTAACTCTACACACTTCTCCCAGCGATGCTCCCATCTCTGTAGCCCGTCCAAATAGTACTCGGCGTTTTTCAACATAGTCTACTTGTGACTCTACACACTTCTCCCAGCGATGCTCCCATCTCTGTAACCCGTCCAAATAGTACTCGGCGTTTTTCAACATAGTCTACTTGTGACTCTACACACTTCTCCCAGCGATGCTCCCATCTCTGTAACCCGTCCAAATAGTACTCGGCGTTTTTCAACATAGTCTCCTTGTTACTCTACACATTTCTCTCAGCGATGCTCCCATCTCTGTAACCCATCCAAACAGTATTCGGCGTTTTTCTACATAGTCTCCTTGTGACTCTACACACTTCTCCCAGCGATGCTCCCATCTCTTCAACCCGTCCAAATAGTACTCGGCGTTTTTCAACATAGTCTCCTTGTAGCTCTACACACTTCTCTCAGCTATGCTCCCATCTCTGTAACCCATCCAAACAGTACTCGGCGTTTTTCTACGTAATCTCCTTGTAACTCTACACACTTCTCCCAGCGATGCTCCCATCTCTGTAACCCATCCAAATAGTACTCGGCGTTTTCCAACATAGTCTCCTTGTAACTCTACACACTTCTCCCAGCGATGCTCCCATCTCTGCAACCCGTCCAAATAGTACTCGGTGCTTTTCAACATAGTCTCCTTGTAACTCTACACATTTCTCCCAGCGATGCTCCCATCTCTGTAACCCGTCCAAATAGTACTCGGCGTTTTCCAACATAGTCTCCTTGTAACTCTACACACTTCTCCCAGCGATGCTCCCATCTCTGTAATCCGTCCAAATAGTACTCGGCGTTTTCCAACAGAGTCTCCTTGTAACTCTACACACTTCTCCCAGCGATGCTCCCATCTCTGTAACCCGCCCAAATAGTATTCGGCGTTTTTCAACATAGTCTCCTTGTAAATCTACACATTTCTCCCAGCGATGCTCCCATCTCTGTAACCCGCCCAAATAGTACTTGGCGTTTTTCAACATAGTCTCCTTGTAACTCTACACACTTCTCCCAGCGATGCTCCCATCTCTGTAAACCGCCCAAATAGTACTCGGCGTTTTTCAACATAGTCTCCTTGTAACTCTACACATTTCTCCCAGCGATGCTCCCATCTCTGTAACCTGTCCAAATAGTACTCGGCGTTTTTCAACATAGTCTCCTTGTAACCCTACACACTTCTCCCAGCGATGCTCCCATCTCTGTAGCCCGTACAAATAGTACTCGGCGTTTTTCAACACAGTCTCCTTGTAACTCCACATTTCTCCTATCGGTGCTCCAATTTATGTAACCCGTCCAAATAGTACACGGCGTTTTTAAACATAGTCTCCTTGTAACTCTACACATTTCTCCCAGTGAAGCTCCCATCTCTGTAAGCCGTCCAAATAGTACTCGGCATTTTTCAACATAGTCTCCTTGTAACTCTACACACTTCACCCAGCGATGCTCCCATCTCTGTAACCCGTCCAAATAGTACTCGGCGCTTTTCAACATAGTCTCCTTGTAACTCTACACATTGCTCCCAGCGATGCTCCCATCTCTGTAACCCGTCCAAATAGTACTCGGCGTTTTTCAACACAGTCTCCTTGTAACTCCACATTTCTCCTAGCGGTGCTCCCATCTCTGTAACCAGTCGAATAGTACTTGGCGTTTTTCAACATAGTCTCCTTGTAACTCTACACACTTCTCCCAGCGATGCTCCCATCTCTGTAACCCGCCCAAATAGTACTTGGCGTTTTTCAACATAGTCTCCTTGTAACTCTACACACTTCTCCCAGCGATGCTCCCATCTCTGTAAAGCGCCCAAATAGTACACGGCGTTTTTCAACATAGTCTCCTTGTAACTCTACACATTTCTCACAGCGATGCTCCCATTTCTGTAACCTGTCCAAATAGTACTCGGCGTTTTTCAACATAGTCTCCTTGTAACTATACACACTTCTCCCAGCGATGCTCCCATCTCTGTAGCCCGTCCAAATAGTACTCGGCGTTTTTCAACATAGTCTACTTGTGACTCTACACACTTCTCCCAGCGATGCTCCCATCTCTGTAACCCGTCCAAATAGTACTCGGCGTTTTTCAACATAGTCTACTTGTGACTCTACACACTTCTCCCAGCGATGCTCCCATCTCTGTAACCCGTCCAAATAGTACTCGGCGTTTTTCAACATTGTCTCCTTGTAACTCTACACATTTCTCCCAGCGATGCTCCCATCTCTGTAACCCATCCAAATAGTACTCGGTGTTTTTCAACATAGTCTCCTTGTAACTCTACACATTTCTCCCAGCGATGCTCCCATCTCTGTAACCCGTCCAAATAGTACTCGGCGTTTTCCAACACAGTCTCCTTGTAACTCCATATTTCTCCTAGCGGTGCTCCCATCTCTGTAACCCGTCCAATTAGTACACGGCGTTTTTCAACATAGTCTCCTTGTAACTCTACACATTTCTCCCAGTGATGCTCCCATCTCTGTAAGCCGTCCAAATAGTACTCGGCATTTTTCAACATAGTCTCCATGTAACTCTACACACTTCTCCCAGAGATGATCCCATCCCTGTAACCCATCCAAATAGTACTCGCGTTTTTCAACATAGTCTCCTTGTAGCTCTACACACTTCTACCAGCGATGTTCCTATCTCTGTAACCTGTCCAAATAGTACTTGGCGTTTTTCAACATAGTCTCCTTGTAACTCTACACACTTCTCCCAGCGATGCTCCCATCTCTGTAACCCACACAAAGAGTACTTGGCGTTCTTCAACATAGTCTCCTTGTAACTCTACACATTTCTCCCAGCGATGCTCCCATCTCTGTAACCCATCCAAGTAGTACTCGGCGTTTTCCAACATAGTCTCCTTGTAACTCTACACACTTTTCCCAGCGATGCTCCCATCTCTGTAACCCACACAAAGAGTACACGGCGTTTTTCAACATAGTCTCCTTGTAACTCTACACATTTCTCCCAGTGATGCTCCCATCTCTGTAAGCCGTCCAAATAGTACTCGGCATTTTTCAACATAGTCTCCTTGTAACTCTACACACTTCACCCAGCGATGCTCCCATCTCTGTAATCCGTCCAAATAGTACTCGGCGCTTTTCAACATAGTCTCCTTGTAACTCTACACATTTCTCCCAGCGATGCTCCCATCTCTGTAACCCGTCCAAATAGTACTCGGCGTTTTTCAACACAGTCTCCTTGTAACTCCACATTTCTCCTAGCGGTGCTCCCATCTCTGTAACCAGTCCAAATAGTACTTGGCGTTTTTCAACATAGTCTCCTTGTAACTCTACACACTTCTCCCAGCGATGCTCCCATCTCTGTAAAGCGCCCAAATAGTACTCGGCGTTTTTCAACATAGTCTACTTGTAACTCTACACATTTCTCACAGCGATGCTCCCATTTCTGTAACCTGTCCAAATAGTACTCGGCGTTTTTCAACATAGTCTACTTGTAACTCTACACATTTCTCACAGCGATGCTCCCATTTCTGTAACCTGTCCAAATAGTACTCGGCGTTTTTCAACATAGTCTCCTTGTAACTCTACACACTTCTCCCAGCGATGCTCCCATCTCTGTAACCCGTCCAAATAGTACTCGGCGTTTTTCAACATAGTCTCCTTGTAACTCTACACATTTCTCACAGCGATGCTCCCATTTCTGTAACCTGTCCAAATAGTACTCGGCGTTTTTCAACATAGTCTCCTTGTAACTCTACACACTTCTCCCAGCGATGCTCCCATCTCTGTAGCCCGTCCAAATAGTACTCGGCGTTTTTCAACATAGTCTACTTGTGACTCTACACACTTCTCCCAGCGATGCTCCCATCTCTGTAACCCGTCCAAATAGTACTCGGCGTTTTTCAACATAGTCTACTTGTGAATCTACACACTTCTCCCAGCGATGCTCCCATCTCTGTAACCCGTCCAAATAGTACTCGGCGTTTTTCAACATAGTCTCCTTGTTACTCTACACATTTCTCTCAGCGATGCTCCCATCTCTGTAACCCATCCAAACAGTATTCGGCGTTTTTCTACATAGTCTCCTTGTAACTCTACACACTTCTCCCAGCGATGCTCCCATCTCTTCAACCCGTCCAAATAGTACTCGGCGTTTTCCAACATAATCTCCTTGTAACTCTACACACTTCTCCCAGTGATGCTCCCATCTCTGTAGCCCATCCAAATGGTACTCGGCGTTTTTCAACATAGTTTACTTGTGACTCTACACACTTCTCCCAGCGATGCTCCCATCTCTGTAACCCATCCAAATAGTACTCGGCGTTTTCCAACATAGTCTCCTTGTAACTCTACACACTTCTCCCAGCGATGCTCCCATCTCTGTAACCCGTCCAAATAGTACTCGGTGCTTTTCAACATAGTCTCCTTGTAACTCTACACATTTCTCCCAGCGATGCTCCCATCTCTGTAACCCGTCCAAATAGTACTCGGCGTTTTCCAACATAGTCTCCTTGTAACTCTACACACTTCTCCCAGCGATGCTCCCATCTCTGTAATCCGTCCAAATAGTACTCGGCGTTTTCCAACAGAGTCTCCTTGTAACTCTACACACTTCTCCCAGCGATGCTCCCATCTCTGTAACCCGCCCAAATAGTATTCGGCGTTTTTCAACATAGTCTCCTTGTAAATCTACACATTTCTCCCAGCGATGCTCCCATCTCTGTAACCCGCCCAAATAGTACTTGGCGTTTTTCAACATAGTCTCCTTGTAACTCTACACACTTCTCCCAGCGATGCTCCCATCTCTGTAAACCGCCCAAATAGTACTCGGCGTTTTTCAACATAGTCTCCTTGTAACTCTACACATTTCTCCCAGCGATGCTCCCATCTCTGTAACCTGTCCAAATAGTACTCGGCGTTTTTCAACATAGTCTCCTTGTAACCCTACACTCTTCTCCCAGCGATGCTCCCATCTCTGTAGCCCGTACAAATAGTACTCGGCGTTTTTCAACACAGTCTCCTTGTAACTCCACATTTCTCCTATCGGTGCTCCAATTTATGTAACCCGTCCAAATAGTACACGGCGTTTTTAAACATAGTCTCCTTGTAACTCTACACATTTCTCCCAGTGAAGCTCCCATCTCTGTAAGCCGTCCAAATAGTACTCGGCATTTTTCAACATAGTCTCCTTGTAACTCTACACACTTCACCCAGCGATGCTCCCATCTCTGTAACCCGTCCAAATAGTACTCGGCGCTTTTCAACATAGTCTCCTTGTAACTCTACACATTTCTCCCAGCGATGCTCCCATCTCTGTAACCCGTCCAAATAGTACTCGGCGTTTTTCAACACAGTCTCCTTGTAACTCCACATTTCTCCTAGCGGTGCTCCCATCTCTGTAACCAGTCGAATAGTACTTGGCGTTTTTCAACATAGTCTCCTTGTAACTCTACACACTTCTCCCAGCGATGCTCCCATCTCTGTAACCCGCCCAAATAGTACTTGGCGTTTTTCAACATAGTCTCCTTGTAACTCTACACACTTCTCCCAGCGATGCTCCCATCTCTGTAAAGCGCCCAAATAGTACACGGCGTTTTTCAACATAGTCTCCTTGTAACTATACACATTTCTCACAGCGATGCTCCCATTTCTGTAACCTGTCCAAATAGTACTCGGCGTTTTTCAACATAGTCTCCTTGTAACTCTACACACTTCTCCCAGCGATGCTCCCATCTCTGTAGCCCGTCCAAATAGTACTCGGCGTTTTTCAACATAGTCTACTTGTGACTCTACACACTTCTCCCAGCGATGCTCCCATCTCTGTAACCCGTCCAAATAGTACTCGGCGTTTTTCAACATAGTCTACTTGTGACTCTACACACTTCTCCCAGCGATGCTCCCATCTCTGTAACCCGTCCAAATAGTACTCGGCGTTTTTCAACATTGTCTCCTTGTAACTCTACACATTTCTCCCAGCGATGCTCCCATCTCTGTAACCCATCCAAATAGTACTCGGTGTTTTTCAACATAGTCTCCTTGTAACTCTACACATTTCTCCCAGCGATGCTCCCATCTCTGTAACCCGTCCAAATAGTACTCGGCGTTTTCCAACACAGTCTCCTTGTAACTCCACATTTCTCCTAGCGGTGCTCCCATCTCTGTAACCCGTCCAAATAGTACACGGCGTTTTTCAACATAGTCTCCTTGTAACTCTACACATTTCTCCCAGTGATGCTCCCATCTCTGTAAGCCGTCCAAATAGTACTCGGCATTTTTCAACATAGTCTCCTTGTAACTCTACACACTTCTCCCAGAGATGATCCCATCCCTGTAACCCATCCAAATAGTACTCGCGTTTTTCAACATAGTCTCCTTGTAGCTCTACACACTTCTACCAGCGATGTTCCTATCTCTGTAACCTGTCCAAATAGTACTTGGCGTTTTTCAACATAGTCTCCTTGTAACTCTACACACTTCTCCCAGCGATGCTCCCATCTCTGTAACCCACACAAAGAGTACTTGGCGTTCTTCAACATAGTCTCCTTGTAACTCTACACATTTCTCCCAGCGATGCTCCCATCTCTGTAACCCATCCAAGTAGTACTCGGCGTTTTCCAACATAGTCTCCTTGTAACTCTACACACTTCTCCCAGCGATGCTCCCATCTCTGTAACCCGTCCAAATAGTACTCGGTGCTTTTCAACATAGTCTCCTTGTAACTCTACACATTTCTCCCAGCGATGCACCCATCTCTGTAATCCGTCCAAATAGTACTCGGCGTTTTTCAGCATAGTCTTCTTGTAACCCTACACACTTCTCCCAGCGATGCTCCCATCTCTGTAGCCTGTCCAAATAGTACTTGGCGTTTTTCAACATAGTCTCCTTGTAACTCTACACACTTATCCCAGCGATGCTCCCATCTCTGTAACCCGCCCAAATAGTACTTGGCGTTTTTCAACATAGTCTCCTTGTAACTCTACACACTTCTCCCAGCGATGCTCCCATCTCTGTAAACCGTCCAAATAGTACTCGGCGTTTTTCAACATAGTCTCCTTGTAACTCTACACATTTCTCCCAGCGATGCTCCCATCTCTGTAACCTGTCCAAATAGTACTCGGTGTTTTTCAACATAGTCTCCTTGTAACTCTACACACTTCTCCCAGCGATGCTCCCATCTCTGTAGCCCGTCCAAATAGTACTCGGCGTTTTTCAACACAGTCTCCTTGTAACTCCACATTTCTCCTATCGGTGCTCCAATTTATGTAACCCGTCCAAATAGTACACGGCGTTTTTCAACATAGTCTCCTTGTAACTCTACACATTTTTCCCAGTGATGCTCCCATCTCTGTAAGCCGTCCAAATAGTACTCGGCATTTTTCAACATACTCTCCTTGTAACTCTACACACTTCACCCAGCGATGCTCCCATCTCTGTAATCCGTCCAAATAGTACTCGGCGCTTTTCAACATAGTCTCCTTGTAACTCTACACATTTCTCCCAGCGATGCTCCCATCTCTGTAACCCGTCCAAATAGTACTCGGCGTTTTTCAACACAGTCTCCTTGTAACTCCACATTTCTCCTAGCGGTGCTCCCATCTCTGTAACCAGTCCAAATAGTACTTGGCGTTTTTCAACATAGTCTCCTTGTAACTCTACACACTTCTCCCAGCGATGCTCCCATCTCTGTAAAGCGCCCAAATAGTACTCGGCGTTTTTCAACATAGTCTACTTGTAACTCTACACATTTTTCACAGCGATGCTCCCATTTCTGTAACCTGTCCAAATAGTACTCGGCGTTTTTCAACATAGTCTCCTTGTTACTCTACACACTTCTGCCAGCGATGCTCCCATCTCTGTAGCCCGTCCAAATAGTACTCGGCGTTTTTCAACATAGTCTACTTGTAACTCTACACATTTCTCACAGCGATGCTCCCATTTCTGTAACCTGTCCAAATAGTACTCGGCGTTTTTCAACATAGTCTCCTTGTAACTCTACACACTTCTCCCAGCGATGCTCCCATCTCTGTAACGCGTCCAAATAGTACTCGGCGTTTTTCAACATAGTCTCCTTGTAACTCTACACATTTCTCACAGCGATGCTCCCATTTCTGTAACCTGTCCAAATAGTACTCGGCGTTTTTCAACATAGTCTCCTTGTAACTCTACTCACTTCTCCCAGCGATGCTCCCATCTCTGTAGCCCGTCCAAATAGTACTCGGCGTTTTTCAACATAGTCTACTTGTGACTCTACACACTTCTCCCAGCGATGCTCCCATCTCTGTAACCCGTCCAAATAGTACTCGGCGTTTTTCAACATAGTCTACTTGTGACTCTACACACTTCTCCCAGCGATGCTCCTATCTCTGTAACCCGTCCAAATAGTACTCGGCGTTTTTCAACATAGTCTCCTTGTTACTCTACACATTTCTCTCAGCGATGCTCCCATCTCTGTAACCCATCCAAACAGTATTCGGCGTTTTTCAACATAGTCTCCTTGTAACTCTACACACTTCTCCCAGCGATGCTCCCATCTCTTCAACCCGTCCAAATAGTACTCGGCGTTTTCCAACATAATCTCCTTGTAACTCTACACACTTCTCCCAGTGATGCTCCCATCTCTGTAGCCCATCCAAATGGTACTCGGCGTTTTTCAACATAGTTTACTTGTGACTCTACACACTTCTCCCAGCGATGCTCCCATCTCTGTAACCCGCCCAAATAGTACTTGGCGTTTTTCAGCATAGTCTCCCTGTAACTCTACACATTTTTCCCAGCGATGCTCCCATCTCTGTAACCCATCCAAATAGTACTCGGCGTTTTTCAACATAGTCTCCTTGTAGCTCTACACACTTCTCTCAGCTATGCTCCCATCTCTGTAACCCATCCAAACAGTACTCGGCGTTTTTCTACGTAGTCTCCTTGTAACTCTACACACTTCTCCCAGCGATGCTCCCATCTCTGTAGCCCGTCCAAATAGTACTCGGCGTTTTTTAACATAGACTACTTGTGACTCTACACACTTCTCCCAGCGATGCTCCCATCTCTGTAACCCGTCCAAATAGTACTCGGCGTTTTTCAACATAGTCTACTTGTGACTCTACACACTTCTCCCAGCGATGCTCCCATCTCTGTAACCCGTCCAAATAGTACTCGGCGTTTTTCAACATAGTCTCCTTGTAACTCCACATTTCTCCTAGCGGTGCTCCCATCTCTGTAACCCGTCCAAATAGGACACGGCGTTTTTCAACATAGTCTCCTTGTAACTCTACACATTTCTCCCAGTGATGCTCCCATCTCTGTAAGCCGTCCAAATAGTACTCGGCATTTTTCAACATAGTCTCCTTGTAACTCTACACACTTCTCCCAGAGATGATCCCATCCCTGTAACCCATCCAAATAGTACTCGCGTTTTTCAACATAGTCTCCTTGTAACTCTACACACTTCTCCCAGTGTTGCTCCCATCTCTGTAGCCCATCCAAATGGTACTCGGCGTTTTTCAACATAGTTTACTTGTGACTCTACACACTTCTCCCAGCGATGCTCCCATCTCTGTAACCCGCCCAAATAGTACTTGGCGTTTTTCAGCATAGTCTCCCTGTAACTCTACACATTTCTCCCAACGATGCTCCCATCTCTGTAACCCATCCAAATAGTACTCGGCGTTTTTCAACATAGTCTCCTTGTAGCTCTACACACTTATCTCAGCTATGCTCCCATCTCTGTAACCCATCCAAACAGTACTCGGCGTTTTTCTACGTAGTCTCCTTGTAACTCTACACACTTCTCCCAGCGTTGCTCCCATCTCTGTAACCCATCCAAATAGTACTCGGCGTTTTCCAACATAGTCTCCTTGTAACTCTACACACTTCTCCCAGCGATGCTCCCATCTCTGTAACCCGTCCAAATAGTACTCGGTGCTTTTCAACATAGTCTCCTTGTAACTCTACACATTTCTCCCAGCGATGCTCCCATCTCTGTAATCCGTCCAAATAGTACTCGGCGTTTTTCAGCATAGTCTCCTTGTAACTCTACACACTTCTCCCAGCGACGTTCCCATCTCTGTAGCCCGTCCAAATAGTACTCGGCGTTTTTCAACATAGTCTCCTTGTAACTCTACACACTTCTCCCAGCGATGCTCCCATCTCTGTAACCCGCCCAAATAGTACTTGGCGCTTTTCATCATAGTCTCCTTGTAACTCTACAGACTTCTCCCAGCGATGTTCCCATCTCTGTAAACCCCCCAAATAGTACTCGGCGTTTTTCAACATAGTCTTCTTGTAACTTAACACATTTCTCCCAGCGATGCTCCCATCTCTGTAACCTGTCCAAATAGTACTCGGCGTTTTTCAACATAGTCTCCTTGTAACCCTACACACTTCTCCCAGCGATGCTCCCATCTCTGTAGCCCGTCCAAATAGTACTCGGCGTTTTTCAACACAGTCTCCTTGTAACTCCACATTTCTCCTATCGGTGCTCCAATTTATGTAACCCGTCCAAATAGTACACGGCGTTTTTCAACATAGTCTCCTTGTAACTCTACACATTTCTCCCAGTGATGCTCCCATCTCTGTAAGCCGTCCAAATAGTACTCGGCATTTTTCAACATAGTCTCCTTGTAACTCTACACACTTCACCCAGCGATGCTCCCATCTCTGTAACCCGTCCAAATAGTACTCGGCGCTTTTCAACATAGTCTCCTTGTAACTCTACACATTTCTCCCAGCGATGCTCCCATCTCTGTACCCGTCCAAATAGTACTCGGCGTTTTTCAACACAGTCTCCTTGTAACTCCACATTTCTCCTAGCGGTGCTCCCATCTCTGTAACCAGTCCAAATAGTACACGGCGTTTTTCAACATAGTCTCCTTGTAACTCTACACATTTCTCCCAGTGATGCTCCCATCTCTGTAAGCCGTCCAAATAGTACTCGGCGTTTTTCAACATAGTCTCCTTGTAACTCTACACACTTCTCCCAGAGATGATCCCATCCCTGTAACCCATCCAAATAGTACTCGCGTTTTTCAACATAGTCTCCTTGTAGCTCTACACACTTCTACCAGCGATGTTCCTATCTCTGTAACCTGTCCAAATAGTACTTGGCGTTTTTCAACATAGACTGCTTGTAACTCTACACACTTCTCCCAGCGATGCTCCCATCTCTGTAACCCACACAAAGAGTACTTGGCGTTTTTTAACATAGTCTCCTTGTAACTCTACACATTTCTCCCAGCGATGCTCCCATCTCTGTAACCCATCCAAGTAGTACTCGGCGTTTTCCAACATAGTCTCCTTGTAACTCTACACACTTCTCCCAGCGATGCTCCCATCTCTGTAACCCGTCCAAATAGTACTCGGTGCTTTTAAACATAGTCTCCTTGTAACTCTACACATTTCTCCCAGCGATGCACCCATCTCTGTAATCCGTCCAAATAGTACTCGGCGTTTTTCAGCATAGTCTTCTTGTAACCCTACACACTTCTCCCAGCGATGCTCCCATCTCTGTAGCCTGTCCAAATAGTACTTGGCGTTTTTCAACATAGTCTCCTTGTAACTCTACACACTTCTCCCAGCGATGCTCCCATCTCTGTAACCCGCCCAAATAGTACTTGGCGTTTTTCAACATAGTCTCCTTGTAACTCTACACATTTCTCCCAGCGATGCTCCCATCTCTGTAAACCGTCCAAATAGTACTCGGCGTTTTTCAACATAGTCTCCTTGTAACTCTACACATTTCTCCCAGCGATGCTCCCATCTCTGTAACCTGTCCAAATAGTACTCGGCGTTTTTCAACATAGTCTCCTTGTAACTCTACACACTTCTCCCAGCGATGCTCCCATCTCTGTAGCCCGTCCAAATAGTACTCGGCGTTTTTCAACACAGTCTCCTTGTAACACCACATTTCTCCTATCGGTGCTCCAATTTATGTAACCCATCCAAATAGTACTCGGCGTTTTTCAACATAGTCTCCTTGTAACTCTACACATTTCTCCCAGCGATGCTCCCATCTCTGTAACCCGTCCAAATAGTACTCGGCGTTTTTCAACATAGTCTCCTTGTAACTCTACACATTTCTCCCAGTGATGCTCCCATCTCTGTAAGCCGTCCAAATAGTACTCGGCATTTTTCAACATAGTCTCCTTGTAACTCTACACACTTCACCCAGCGATGCTCCCATCTCTGTAATCCGTCCAAATAGTACTCGGCGCTTTTCAACATAGTCTCCTTGTAACTCTACACATTTCTCCCAGCGATGCTCCCATCTCTGTAACCCGTCCAAATAGTACTCGGCGTTTTTCAACACAGTCTCCTTGTAACTCCACATTTCTCCTAGCGGTGCTCCCATCTCTGTAACCAGTCCAGATAGTACTTGGCGTTTTTCAACATAGTCTCCTTGTAACTCTACACACTTCTCCCAGCGATGCTCCCATCTCTGTAACCCGCCCAAATAGTACTTGGCGTTTTTCAACATAGTCTCCTTGTAACTCTACACACTTCTCCCAGCGATGCTCCCATCTCTGTAAAGCGCCCAAATAGTACTCGGCGTTTTTCAACATAGTCTACTTGTAACTCTACACATTTCTCACAGCGATGCTCCCATTTCTGTAACCTGTCCAAATAGTACTCGGCGTTTTTCAACATAGTCTCCTTGTAACTCTACACACTTCTCCCAGCGATGCTCCCATCTCTGTAGCCCGTCCAAATAGTACTCGGCGTTTTTCAACATAGTCTACTTGTAACTCTACACATTTCTCACAGCGATGCTCCCATTTCTGTAACCTGTCCAAATAGTACTCGGCGTTTTTCAACATAGTCTCCTTGTAACTCTACACATTTCTCACAGCGATGCTCCCATTTCTGTAACCTGTCCAAATAGTACTCGGCGTTTTTCAACATAGTCTCCTTGTAACTCTACACACTTCTCCCAGCGATGCTCCCATCTCTGCAACCCGTCCAAATAGTACTCGGCGTTTTCCATCATAATCTCCTTGTAACTCTACACACTTCTCCCAGTGATGCTCCCATCTCTGTAGCCCATCCAAATGATACTCGGCGTTTTTCAACATAGTTTACTTGTGACTCTACACACTTCTCCCAGCGATGCTCCCATCTCTGTAACCCGCCCAAATAGTACTTGGCGTTTTTCAACATAGTCTCCCTGTAACTCTACACATTTCTCCCAGCGATGCTCCCATCTCTGTAACCCATCCAAATAGTACTCGGCGTTTTTCAACATAGTCTCCTTGTAGCTCTACACACTTCTCTCAGCTATGCTCCCATCTCTGTAACCCATCCAAACAGTACTCGGCGTTTTTCTACGTAGTCTCCTTGTAACTCTACACACTTCTCCCAGCGATGCTCCCATCTCTGTAACCCATCCAAATAGTACTCGGCGTTTTCCAACATAGTCTCCTTGTAACTCTACACACTTCTCCCAGCGATGCTCCCATCTCTGTAGCCCGTCCAAATAGTACTCGGCGTTTTTCAACATAGTCTCCTTGTAAATCTACACATTTCTCCCAGCGATGCTCCCATCTCTGTAATCCGTCCAAATAGTACTCGGCGTTTTTCAGCATAGTCTTCTTGTAACCCTACACACTTCTCCCAGCGATGCTCCCATCTCTGTAGCCTGTCCAAATAGTACTTGGCGTTTTTCAACACAGTCTCCTTGTAACTCCACATTTCTCCTATCGGTGCTCCAATTTATGTAACCCGTCCAAATAGTACACGGCGTTTTTCAACATAGTCTCCTTGTAACTCTACACACTTCTCCCAGCGATGCTCCCATCTCTGTAAAGCGCCCAAATAGTACACGGCGTTTTTCAACATAGTCTCCTTGTAACTCTACACATTTCTCACAGCGATGCTCCTATTTCTGTAACCTGTCCAAATAGTACTCGGCGTTTTTCAACATAGTCTCCTTGTAACTCTACACACTTCTCCCAGCGATGCTCCCATCTCTGTAGCCCGTCCAAATAGTACTCGGCGTTTTTCAACATAGTCTACTTGTGACTCTACACACTTCTCCCAGCGATGCTCCCATCTCTGTAACCCGTCCAAATAGTACTCGGCGTTTTTCAACATAGTCTACTTGTGACTCTACACACTTCTCCCAGCGATGCTCCCATCTCTGTAACCCGTCCAAATAGTACTCGGCGTTTTTCAACATAGTCTCCTTGTAACTCTACACATTTCTCCCAGCGATGCTCCCATCTCTGTAACCCATCCAAATAGTACTCGGCGTTTTTCAACATAGTCTCCTTGTAACTCTTCACATTTCTCCCAGCGATGCTCCCATCTCTGTAACCCGTCCAAATAGTACTCGGCGTTTTCCAACACAGTCTCCTTGTAACTCCACATTTCTCCTAGCGGTGCTCCCATCTCTGTAACCCGTCCAAATAGTACACGGCGTTTTTCAACATAGTCTCCTTGTAACTCTACACATTTCTCCCAGTGATGCTCCCATCTCTGTAAGCCGTCCAAATAGTACTCGGCATTTTTCAACATAGTCTCCTTGTAACTCTACACACTTCTCCCAGAGATGATCCCATCCTTGTAACCCATCCAAATAGTACTCGCGTTTTTCAACATAGTCTCCTTGTAGCTCTACACACTTCTAACAGCGATGTTCCTATCTCTGTAACCTGTCCAAATAGTACTTGGCGTTTTTCAACATAGTCTCCTTGTAACTCTACACACTTCTCCCAGCGATGCTCCCATCTCTGTAACCCACACAAAGAGTACACGGCGTTTTTCAACATAGTCTCCTTGTAACTCTACACATTTCTCCCAGTGATGCTCCCATCTCTGTAAGCCGTCCAAATAGTACTCGGCATTTTTCAACATAGTCTCCTTGTAACTCTACACACTTCACCCAGCGATGCTCCCATCTCTGTAATCCGTCCAAATAGTACTCGGCGCTTTTCAACATAGTCTCCTTGTAACTCTACACATTTCTCCCAGCGATGCTCCCATCTCTGTAACCCGTCCAAATAGTACTCGGCGTTTTTCAACACAGTCTCCTTGTAACTCCACATTTCTCCTAGCGGTGCTCCCATCTCTGTAACCAGTCCAAATAGTACTTGGCGTTTTTCAACATAGTCTCCTTGTAACTCTACACACTTCTCCCAGCGATGCTCCCATCTCTGTAAAGCGCCCAAATAGTACTCGGCGTTTTTCAACATAGTCTACTTGTAACTCTACACATTTCTCACAGCGATGCTCCCATTTCTGTAACCTGTCCAAATAGTACTCGGCGTTTTTCAACATAGTCTCCTTGTAACTCTACACACTTCTCCCAGCGATGCTCCCATCTCTGTAGCCCGTCCAAATAGTACTCGGCGTTTTTCAACATAGTCTACTTGTAACTCTACACATTTCTCACAGCGATGCTCCCATTTCTGTAACCTGTCCAAATAGTACTCGGCGTTTTTCAACATAGTCTCCTTGTAACTCTACACACTTCTCCCAGCGATGCTCCCATCTCTGTAACCCGTCCAAATAGTACTCGGCGTTTTTCAACATAGTCTCCTTGTAACTCTACACATTTCTCACAGCGATGCTCCCATTTCTGTAACCTGTCCAAATAGTACTCGGCGTTTTTCAACATAGTCTCCTTGTAACTCTACACACTTCTCCCAGCGATGCTCCCATCTCTGTAGCCCGTCCAAATAGTACTCGGCGTTTTTCAACATAGTCTACTTGTGACTCTACACACTTCTCCCAGCGATGCTCCCATCTCTGTAACCCGTCCAAATAGTACTCGGCGTTTTTCAACATAGTCTACTTGTGACTCTACACACTTCTCCCAGCGATGCTCCCATCTCTGTAACCCGTCCAAATAGTACTCGGCGTTTTTCAGCATAGTCTCCTTGTTACTCTACACATTTCTCTCAGCGATGCTCCCATCTCTGTAACCCATCCAAACAGTATTCGGCGTTTTTCTACATAGTCTCCTTGTAACTCTACACACTTCTCCCAGCGATGCTCCCATCTCTTCAACCCGTCCAAATAGTACTCGGCGTTTTCCAACATAATCTCCTTGTAACTCTACACACTTCTCCCAGTGATGCTCCCATCTCTGTAGCCCATCCAAATGGTACTCGGCGTTTTTCAACATCGTTTACTTGTGACTCTACACACTTCTCGCAGCGATGCTCCCATCTCTGTAACCCGCCCAAATAGTACTTGGCGTTTTTCAGCATAGTCTCCCTGTAACTCTACACATTTCTCCCAGCGATGCTCCCATCTCTGTAACCCATCCAAATAGTACTCGGCGTTTTTCAACATAGTCTCCTTGTAGCTCTACACACTTCTCTCAGCTATGCTCCCATCTCTGTAACCCATCCAAACAGTACTCGGCGTTTTTCTACGTAATCTCCTTGTAACTCTACACACTTCTCCCAGCGATGCTCCCATCTCTGTAACCCATCCAAATAGTACTCGGCGTTTTCCAACATAGTCTCCTTGTAACTCTACACACTTCTCCCAGCGATGCTCCCATCTCTGTAACCCGTCCAAATAGTACTCGGTGCTTTTCAACATAGTCTCCTTGTAACTCTACACATTTCTCCCAGCGATGCTCCCATCTCTGTAACCCGTCCAAATAGTACTCGGCGTTTTCCAACATAGTCTCCTTGTAACTCTACACACTTCTCCCAGCGATGCTCCCATCTCTGTAATCCGTCCAAATAGTATTCGGCGTTTTCCAACAGAGTCTCCTTGTAACTCTACACACTTCTCCCAGCGATGCTCCCATCTCTGTAACCCGCCCAAATAGTATTCGGCGTTTTTCAACATAGTCTCCTTGTAAATCTACACATTTCTCCCAGCGATGCTCCCATCTCTGTAACCCGCCCAAATAGTACTTGGCGTTTTTCAACATAGTCTCCTTGTAACTCTACACACTTCTCCCAGCTATGCTCCCATCTCTGTAACCTGTCCAAATAGTACTCGGCGTTTTTCAACATAGTCTCCTTGTAACCCTACACACTTCTCCCAGCGATGCTCCCATCTCTGTAGCCCGTACAAATAGTACTCGGCGTTTTTCAACACAGTCTCCTTGTAACTCCACATTTCTCCTATCGGTGCTCCAATTTATGTAACCCGTCCAAATAGTACACGGCGTTTTTAAACATAGTCTCCTTGTAACTCTACACATTTCTCCCAGTGAAGCTCCCATCTCTGTAAGCCGTCCAAATAGTACTCGGCGCTTTTCAACATAGTCTCCTTGTAACTCTACACACTTCACCCAGCGATGCTCCCATCTCTGTAACCCGTCCAAATAGTACTCGGCGCTTTTCAACATAGTCTCCTTGTAACTCTACACATTTCTCCCAGCGATGCTCCCATCTCTGTAACCCGTCCAAATAGTACTCGGCGTTTTTCAACACAGTCTCCTTGTAACTCCACATTTCTCCTAGCGGTGCTCCCATCTCTGTAACCAGTCGAATAGTACTTGGCGTTTTTCAACATAGTCTCCTTGTAACTCTACACACTTCTCCCAGCGATGCTCCCATCTCTGTAACCCGCCCAAATAGTACTTGGCGTTTTTCAACATAGTCTCCTTGTAACTCTACACACTTCTCCCAGCGATGCTCCCATCTCTGTAAAGCGCCCAAATAGTACACGGCGTTTTTCAACATAGTCTCCTTGTAACTCTACACATTTCTCACAGCGATGCTCCCATTTCTGTAACCTGTCCAAATAGTACTCGGCGTTTTTCAACATAGTCTCCTTGTAACTCTACACACTTCTCCCAGCGATGCTCCCATCTCTGTAGCCCGTCCAAATAGTACTCGGCGTTTTTCAACATAGTCTACTTGTGACTCTACACACTTCTCCCAGCGATGCTCCCATCTCTGTAACCCGTCCAAATAGTACTCGGCGTTTTTCAACATAGTCTACTTGTGACTCTACACACTTCTCCCAGCGATGCTCCCATCTCTGTAACCCGTCCAAATAGTACTCGGCGTTTTTCAACATTGTCTCCTTGTAACTCTACACATTTCTCCCAGCGATGCTCCCATCTCTGTAACCCATCCAAATAGTACTCGGTGTTTTTCAACATAGTCTCCTTGTAACTCTACACATTTCTCCCAGCGATGCTCCCATCTCTGTAACCCGTCCAAATAGTACTCGGCGTTTTCCAACACAGTCTCCTTGTACCTCCACATTTCCCCTAGCGGTGCTCCCATCTCTGTAACCCGTCCAAATAGTACACGGCGTTTTTCAACATAGTCTCCTTGTAACTCTACACATTTCTCCCAGTGATGCTCCCATCTCTGTAAGCCGTCCAAATAGTACTCGGCATTTTTCAACATAGTCTCCTTGTAACTCTACACACTTCTCCCAGAGATGATCCCATCCCTGTAACCCATCCAAATAGTACTCGCGTTTTTCAACATAGTCTCCTTGTAGCTCTACACACTTCTACCAGCGATGTTCCTATCTCTGTAACCTGTCCAAATAGTACTTGGCGTTTTTCAACATAGTCTCCTTGTAACTCTACACACTTCTCCCAGCGATGCTCCCATCTCTGTAACCCACACAAAGAGTACTTGGCGTTCTTCAACATAGTCTCCTTGTAACTCTACACATTTCTCCCAGCGATGCTCCCATCTCTGTAACCCATCCAAGTAGTACTCGGCGTTTTCCAACATAGTCTCCTTGTAACTCTACACACTTCTCCCAGCGATGCTCCCATCTCTGTAACCCGTCCAAATAGTACTCGGTGCTTTTCAACATAGTCTCCTTGTAACTCTACACATTTCTCCCAGCGATGCACCCATCTCTGTAATCCGTCCAAATAGTACTCGGCGTTTTTCAGCATAGTCTTCTTGTAACCCTACACACTTCTCCCAGCGATGCTCCCATCTCTGTAGCCTGTCCAAATAGTACTTGGCGTTTTTCAACATAGTCTCCTTGTAACTCTACACACTTATCCCAGCGATGCTCCCATCACTGTAACCCGCCCAAATAGTACTTGGCGTTTTTCAACATAGTCTCCTTGTAACTCTACACACTTCTCCCAGCGATGCTCCCATCTCTGTAAACCGTCCAAATAGTACTCGGCGTTTTTCAACATAGTCTCCTTGTAACTCTACACATTTCTCCCAGCGATGCTCCCATCTCTGTAACCTGTCCAAATAGTACTCGGTGTTTTTCAACATAGTCTCCTTGTAACTCTACACACTTCTCCCAGCGATGCTCCCATCTCTGTAGCCCGTCCAAATAGTACTCGGCGTTTTTCAACACAGTCTCCTTGTAACTCCACATTTCTCCTATCGGTGCTCCAATTTATGTAACCCGTCCAAATAGTACACGGCGTTTTTCAACATAGTCTCCTTGTAACTCTACACATTTTTCCCAGTGATGCTCCCATCTCTGTAAGCCGTCCAAATAGTACTCGGCATTTTTCAACATAGTCTCCTTGTAACTCTACACACTTCACCCAGCGATGCTCCCATCTCTGTAATCCGTCCAAATAGTACTCGGCGCTTTTCAACATAGTCTCCTTGTAACTCTACACATTTCTCCCAGCGATGCTCCCATCTCTGTAACCCGTCCAAATAGTACTCGGCGTTTTTCAACACAGTCTCCTTGTAACTCCACATTTCTCCTAGCGGTACTCCCATCTCTGTAACCAGTCCAAATAGTACTTGGCGTTTTTCAACATAGTCTCCTTGTAACTCTACACACTTCTCCCAGCGATGCTCCCATCTCTGTAAAGCGCCCAAATAGTACTCGGCGTTTTTCAACATAGTCTACTTGTAACTCTACACATTTTTCACAGCGATGCTCCCATTTCTGTAACCTGTCCAAATAGTACTCGGCGTTTTTCAACATAGTCTCCTTGTTACTCTACACACTTCTCCCAGCGATGCTCCCATCTCTGTAGCCCGTCCAAATAGTACTCGGCGTTTTTCAACATAGTCTCCTTGTAACTCTACACATTTCTCACAGCGATGCTCCCATTTCTGTAACCTGTCCAAATAGTACTCGGCGTTTTTCAACATAGTCTACTTGTGACTCTACACACTTCTCCCAGCGATGCTCCCATCTCTGTAACCCGTCCAAATAGTACTCGGCGTTTTTCAACATAGTCTACTTGTGACTCTACACACTTCTCCCAGCGATGCTCCTATCTCTGTAACCCGTCCAAATAGTACTCGGCGTTTTTCAACATAGTCTCCTTGTTACTCTACACATTTCTCTCAGCGATGCTCCCATCTCTGTAACCCATCCAAACAGTATTCGGCGTTTTTCAACATAGTCTCCTTGTAACTCTACACACTTCTCCCAGCGATGCTCCCATCTCTTCAACCCGTCCAAATAGTACTCGGCGTTTTCCAACATAATCTCCTTGTAACTCTACACACTTCTCCCAGTGATGCTCCCATCTCTGTAGCCCATCCAAATGGTACTCGGCGTTTTTCAACATAGTTTACTTGTGACTCTACACACTTCTCCCAGCGATGCTCCCATCTCTGTAACCCGCCCAAATAGTACTTGGCGTTTTTCAGCATAGTCTCCCTGTAACTCTACACATTTTTCCCAGCGATGCTCCCATCTCTGTAACCCATCCAAATAGTACTCGGCGTTTTTCAACATAGTCTCCTTGTAGCTCTACACACTTCTCTCAGCTATGCTCCCATCTCTGTAACCCATCCAAACAGTACTCGGCGTTTTTCTACGTAGTCTCCTTGTAACTCTACACACTTCTCCCAGCGATGCTCCCATCTCTGTAGCCCGTCCAAATAGTACTCGGCGTTTTTCAACATAGACTACTTGTGACTCTACACACTTCTCCCAGCGATGCTCCCATCTCTGTAACCCGTCCAAATAGTACTCGGCGTTTTTCAACATAGTCTACTTGTGACTCTACACACTTCTCCCAGCGATGCTCCCATCTCTGTAACCCGTCCAAATAGTACTCGGCGTTTTTCAACATAGTCTCCTTGTAACTCTACACATTTCTCCCAGCGATGCTCCCATCTCTGTAACCCATCCAAATAGTACTCGGCGTTTTTCAACATAGTCTCCTTGTAACTCTACACATTTCTCCCAGCGATGCTCCCATCTCTGTAACCCGTCCAAATAGTACTCGGCGTTTTCCAACACAGTCTCCTTGTAACTCCACATTTCTCCTAGCGGTGCTCCCATCTCTGTAACCCGTCCAAATAGGACACGGCGTTTTTCAACATAGTCTCCTTGTAACTCTACACATTTCTCCCAGTGATGCTCCCATCTCTGTAAGCCGTCCAAATAGTACTCGGCATTTTTCAACATAGTCTCCTTGTAACTCTACACACTTCTCCCAGAGATGATCCCATCCCTGTAACCCATCCAAATAGTACTCGCGTTTTTCAACATAGTCTCCTTGTAGCTCTACACACTTCTACCAGCGATGTTCCTATCTCTGTAACCTGTCCAAATAGTACTTGGCGTTTTTCAACATAGTCTCCTTGTAACTCTACACACTTCTCCCAGCGATGCTCCCATCTCTGTAACCCACACAAAGAGTACTTGGCGTTTTTCAACATAGTCTCCTTGTAACTCTACACATTTCTCCCAGCGATGCTCCCATCTCTGTAACCCATCCAAGTAGTACTCGGCGTTTTTCAGCATAGTCTTCTTGTAACCCTACACACTTCTCCCAGCGATGCTCCCATCTCTGTAGCCTGTCCAAATAGTACTTGGCTTTTTTCAACATAGTCTCCTTGTAACTCTACACACTTTTCCCAGCGATGCTCCCATCTCTGTAACCCGCCCAAATAGTACTTGGCGTTTTTCAACATAGTCTCCTTGTAACTCTACACACTTCTCCCAGCGATGCTCCCATCTCTGTAAACCGTCCAAATAGTACTCGGCGTTTTTCAACATAGTCTCCTTGTAGCTCTACACATTTCTCCCAGCGATGCTCCCATCTCTGTAACCTGTCCAAATAGTACTCGGCGTTTTTCAACATAGTCTCCTTGTAACTCTACACACTTCTCCCAGCGATGCTCCCATCTCTGTAGCCCGTCCAAATAGTACTCGGCGTTTTTCAACACAGTCTCCTTGTAACTCCACATTTCTCCTATCGGTGCTCCAATTTATGTAACCCGTCCAAATAGTACACGGCGTTTTTCAACATAGTCTCCTTGTAACTCTACACATTTTTCCCAGTGATGCTCCCATCTCTGTAAGCCGTCCAAATAGTACTCGGCATTTTTCAACATAGTCTCCTTGTAACTCTACACACTTCACCCAGCGATGCTCCCATCTCTGTAATCCGTCCAAATAGTACTCGGCGCTTTTCAACATAGTCTCCTTGTAACTCTACACATTTCTCCCAGCGATGCTCCCATCTCTGTAACCCGTCCAAATAGTACTCGGCGTTTTTCAACACAGTCTCCTTGTAACTCCACATTTCTCCTAGCGGTGCTCCCATCTCTGTAACCAGTCCAAATAGTACTCGGCGTTTTTCAACATAGTCTACTTGTAACTCTACACACTTCTCCCAGCGATGCTCCCATCTCTGTAACCCGTCCAAATAGTACTCGGCGTTTTTCAGCATAGTCTCCTTGTAACTCTACACATTTCTCACAGCGATGCTCCCATTTCTGTAACCTGTCCAAATAGTACTCGGCGTTTTTCAACATAGTCTCCTTGTAACTCTACACACTTCTCCCAGCGATGCTCCCATCTCTGTAGCCCGTCCAAATAGTACTCGGCGTTTTTCAACATAGTCTACTTGTGACTCTACACACTTCTCCCAGCGATGCACCCATCTCTGTAACCCGTCCAAATAGTACTCGGCGTTTTTCAACATAGTCTACTTGTGACTCTACACACTTCTCCCAGCGATGCTCCCATCTCTGTAACCCGTCCAAATATTACTCGGCGTTTCTCAACATAGTCTCCTTGTTACTCTACACATTTCTCTCAGCGATGCTCCCATCTCTGTAACCCATCCAAACAGTATTCGGCGTTTTTCAACATAGTCTCCTTTTAACTCTACACACTTCTCCCAGCGATGCTCCCATCTCTTCAACCCGTCCAAATAGTACTCGGCGTTTTCCAACATAATCTCCTTGTAACTCTACACACTTCTCCCAGTGATGCTCCCATCTCTGTAGCCCATCCAAATGGTACTCGGCGTTTTTCAACATAGTCTCCTTGTAACTCTACACACTTCTCCCAGCTATGCTCCCATCTCTGTAAACCGCCCAAATAGTACTCGGCGTTTTTCAACATAGTCTCCTTGTAACTCTACACATTTCTCCCAGCGATGCTCCCATCTCTGTAACCTGTCCAAATAGTACTCGGCGCTTTTCAACATAGTCTCCTTGTAACCCTACACACTTCTCCCAGCGATGCTCCCATCTCTGTAGCCCGTACAAATAGTACTCGGCGTTTTTCAACACAGTCTCCTTGTAACTCCACATTTCTCCTATCGGTGCTCCAATTTATGTAACCCGTCCAAATAGTACACGGCGTTTTTAAACATAGTCTCCTTGTAACTCTACACATTTCTCCCAGTGAAGCTCCCATCTCTGTAAGCCGTCCAAATAGTACTCGGCATTTTTCAACATAGTCTCCTTGTAACTCTACACACTTCACCCAGCGATGCTCCCATCTCTGTAACCCGTCCAAATAGTACTCGGCGCTTTTTAACATAGTCTCCTTGTAACTCTACACATTTCTCCCAGCGATGCTCCCATCTCTGTAACCCGTCCAAATAGTACTCGGCGTTTTTCAACACAGTCTCCTTGTAACTCCACATTTCTCCTAGCGGTGCTCCCATCTCTGTAACCAGTCGAATAGTACTTGGCGTTTTTCAACATAGTCTCCTTGTAACTCTACACACTTCTCCCAGCGATGCTCCCATCTCTGTAACCCGCCCAAATAGTACTTGGCGTTTTTCAACATAGTCTCCTTGTAACTCTACACACTTCTCCCAGCGATGCTCCCATCTCTGTAAAGCGCCCAAATAGTACACGGCGTTTTTCAACATAGTCTCCTTGTAACTCTACACATTTCTCACAGCGATGCTCCCATTTCTGTAACCTGTCCAAATAGTACTCGGCGTTTTTCAACATAGTCTCCTTGTAACTCTACACACTTCTCCCAGCGATGCTCCCATCTCTGTAGCCCGTCCAAATAGTACTCGGCGTTTTTCAACATAGTCTACTTGTGACTCTACACACTTCTCCCAGCGATGCTCCCATCTCTGTAACCCGTCCAAATAGTACTCGGCGTTTTTCAACATAGTCTACTTGTGACTCTACACACTTCTCCCAGCGATGCTCCCATCTCTGTAACCCGTCCAAATAGTACTCGGCGTTTTTCAACATTGTCTCCTTGTAACTCTACACATTTCTCCCAGCGATGCTCCCATCTCTGTAACCCATCCAAATAGTACTCGGTGTTTTTCAACATAGTCTCCTTGTAACTCTACACATTTCTCCCAGCGATGCTCCCATCTCTGTAACCCGTCCAAATAGTACTCGGCGTTTTCCAACACAGTCTCCTTGTAACTCCACATTTCTCCTAGCGGTGCTCCCATCTCTGTAACCCGTCCAAATAGTACACGGCGTTTTTCAACATAGTCTCCTTGTAACTCTACACATTTCTCCCAGTGATGCTCCCATCTCTGTAAGCCGTCCAAATAGTACTCGGCATTTTTCAACATAGTCTCCTTGTAACTCTACACACTTCTCCCAGAGATGATCCCATCCCTGTAACCCATCCAAATAGTACTCGCGTTTTTCAACATAGTCTCCTTGTAGCTCTACACACTTCTACCAGCGATGTTCCTATCTCTGTAACCTGTCCAAATAGTACTTGGCGTTTTTCAACATAGTCTCCTTGTAACTCTACACACTTCTCCCAGCGATGCTCCCATCTCTGTAACCCACACAAAGAGTACTTGGCGTTCTTCAACATAGTCTCCTTGTAACTCTACACATTTCTCCCAGCGATGCTCCCATCTCTGTAACCCATCCAAGTAGTACTCGGCGTTTTCCAACATAGTCTCCTTGTAACTCTACACACTTCTCCCAGCGATGCTCCCATCTCTGTAACCCGTCCAAATAGTACTCGGTGCTTTTCAACATAGTCTCCTTGTAACTCTACACATTTCTCCCAGCGATGCACCCATCTCTGTAATCCGTCCAAATAGTACTCGGCGTTTTTCAGCATAGTCTTCTTGTAACCCTACACACTTCTCCCAGCGATGCTCCCATCTCTGTAGCCTGTCCAAATAGTACTTGGCGTTTTTCAACATAGTCTCCTTGTAACTCTACACACTTATCCCAGCGATGCTCCCATCTCTGTAACCCGCCCAAATAGTACTTGGCGTTTTTCAACATAGTCTCCTTGTAACTCTACACACTTCTCCCAGCGATGCTCCCATCTCTGTAAACCGTCCAAATAGTACTCGGCGTTTTTCAACATAGTCTCCTTGTAACTCTACACATTTCTCCCAGCGATGCTCCCATCTCTGTAACCTGTCCAAATAGTACTCGGTGTTTTTCAACATAGTCTCCTTGTAACTCTACACACTTCTCCCAGCGATGCTCCCATCTCTGTAGCCCGTCCAAATAGTACTCGGCGTTTTTCAACACAGTCTCCTTGTAACTCCACATTTCTCCTATCGGTGCTCCAATTTATGTAACCCGTCCAAATAGTACACGGCGTTTTTCAACATAGTCTCCTTGTAACTCTACACATTTTTCCCAGTGATGCTCCCATCTCTGTAAGCCGTCCAAATAGTACTCGGCATTTTTCAACATAGTCTCCTTGTAACTCTACACACTTCACCCAGCGATGCTCCCATCTCTGTAATCCGTCCAAATAGTACTCGGCGCTTTTCAACATAGTCTCCTTGTAACTCTACACATTTCTCCCAGCGATGCTCCCATCTCTGTAACCCGTCCAAATAGTACTCGGCGTTTTTCAACACAGTCTCCTTGTAACTCCACATTTCTCGTAGCGGTGCTCCCATCTCTGTAACCAGTCCAAATAGTACTTGGCGTTTTTCAACATAGTCTCCTTGTAACTCTACACACTTCTCCCAGCGATGCTCCCATCTCTGTAAAGCGCCCAAATAGTACTCAGCATTTTTCAACATAGTCTACTTGTAACTCTACACATTTTTCACAGCGATGCTCCCATTTCTGTAACCTGTCCAAATAGTACTCGGCGTTTTTCAACATAGTCTCCTTGTTACTCTACACACTTCTCCCAGCGATGCTCCCATCTCTGTAGCCCGTCCAAATAGTACTCGGCGTTTTTCAACATAGTCTCCTTGTAACTCTACACATTTCTCACAGCGATGCTCCCATTTCTGTAACCTGTCCAAATAGTACTCGGCGTTTTTCAACATAGTCTACTTGTGACTCTACACACTTCTCCCAGCGATGCTCCCATCTCTGTAACCCGTCCAAATAGTACTCGGCGTTTTTCAACATAGTCTACTTGTGATTCTACACACTTCTCCCAGCGATGCTCCTATCTCTGTAACCCGTCCAAATAGTACTCGGCGTTTTTCAACATAGTCTCCTTGTTACTCTACACATTTCTCTCAGCGATGCTCCCATCTCTGTAACCCATCCAAACAGTATTCGGCGTTTTTCAACATAGTCTCCTTGTAACTCTACACACTTCTCCCAGCGATGCTCCCATCTCTTCAACCCGTCCAAATAGTACTCGGCGTTTTCCAACATAATCTCCTTGTAACTCTACACACTTCTCCCAGTGATGCTCCCATCTCTGTAGCCCATCCAAATGGTACTCGGCGTTTTTCAACATAGTTTACTTGTGACTCTACACACTTCTCCCAGCGATGCTCCCATCTCTGTAACCCGCCCAAATAGTACTTGGCGTTTTTCAGCATAGTCTCCCTGTAACTCTACACATTTTTCCCAGCGATGCTCCCATCTCTGTAACCCATCCAAATAGTACTCGGCGTTTTTCAACATAGTCTCCTTGTAGCTCTACACACTTCTCTCAGCTATGCTCCCATCTCTGTAACCCATCCAAACAGTACTCGGCGTTTTTCTACGTAGTCTCCTTGTAACTCTACACACTTCTCCCAGCGATGCTCCCATCTCTGTAGCCCGTCCAAATAGTACTCGGCGTTTTTCAACATAGACTACTTGTGACTCTACACACTTCTCCCAGCGATGCTCCCATCTCTGTAACCCGTCCAAATAGTACTCGGCGTTTTTCAACATAGTCTACTTGTGACTCTACACACTTCTCCCAGCGATGCTCCCATCTCTGTAACCCGTCCAAATAGTACTCGGCGTTTTTCAACATAGTCTCCTTGTAACTCTACACATTTCTCCCAGCGATGCTCCCATCTCTGTAACCCATCCAAATAGTACTCGGCGTTTTTCAACATAGTCTCCTTGTAACTCTACACATTTCTCCCAGCGATGCTCCCATCTCTGTAACCCGTCCAAATAGTACTCGGCGTTTTCCAACACAGTCTCCTTGTAACTCCACATTTCTCCTAGCGGTGCTCCCATCTCTGTAACCCGTCCAAATAGTACTCGGCGCTTTTCAACATAGTCTCCTTGTAACTCTACACATTTCTCCCAGCGATGCTCCCATCTCTGTAACCCGTCCAAATAGTACTCGGCGTTTTTCAACACAGTCTCCTTGTAACTCCACATTTCTCCTAGCGGTGCTCCCATCTCTGTAACCAGTCGAATAGTACTTGGCGTTTTTCAACATAGTCTCCTTGTAACTCTACACACTTCTCCCAGCGATGCTCCCATCTCTGTAACCCGCCCAAATAGTACTTGGCGTTTTTCAACATAGTCTCCTTGTAACTCTACACACTTCTCCCAGCGATGCTCCCATCTCTGTAAAGCGCCCAAATAGTACACGGCGTTTTTCAACATAGTCTCCTTGTAACTCTACACATTTCTCACAGCGATGCTCCCATTTCTGTAACCTGTCCAAATAGTACTCGGCGTTTTTCAACATAGCCTCCTTGTAACTCTACACACTTCTCCCAGCGATGCTCCCATCTCTGCAACCCGTCCAAATAGTACTCGGCGTTTTCCAACATTATCTCCTTGTAACTCTACACACTTCTCCCAGTGATGCTCCCATCTCTGTAGCCCATCCAAATGATACTCGGCGTTTTTCAACATAGTTTACTTGTGACTCTACACACTTCTCCCAGCGATGCTCCCATCTCTGTAACCCGCCCAAATAGTACTTGGCGTTTTTCAACATAGTCTCCCTGTAACTCTACACATTTCTCCCAGCGATGCTCCCATCTCTGTAACCCATCCAAATAGTACTCGGCGTTTTTCAACATAGTCTCCTTGTAGCTCTACACACTTCTCTCAGCTATGCTCCCATCTCTGTAACCCATCCAAACAGTACTCGGCGTTTTTCTACGTAGTCTCCTTGTAACTCTACACACTTCTCCCAGCGATGCTCCCATCTCTGTAACCCATCCAAATAGTACTCGGCGTTTTCCAACATAGTCTCCTTGTAACTCTACACACTTCTCCCAGCGATGCTCCCATCTCTGTAGCCCGTCCAAATAGTACTCGGCGTTTTTCAACATAGTCTCCTTGTAAATCTACACATTTCTCCCAGCGATGCTCCCATCTCTGTAATCCGTCCAAATAGTACTCGGCGTTTTTCAGCATAGTCTTCTTGTAACCCTACACACTTCTCCCAGCGATGCTCCCATCTCTGTAACCCGCCCAAATAGTACTTGGCGTTTTTCAACATAGTCTCCTTGTAACTCTACACACTTCTCCCAGCGATGCTCCCATCTCTGTAAACCGCCCAAATAGTACTCGGCGTTTTTCAACATAGTCTCCTTGTAACTCTACACATTTCTCCCAGCGATGCTCCCATCTCTGTAACCTGTCCAAATAGTACTCGGCGTTTTTCAACATAGTCTCCTTGTAACCCTACACACTTCTCCCAGCGATGCTCCCATCTCTGTAGCCCGTACAAATAGTACTCGGCGTTTTTCAACACAGTCTCCTTGTAACTCCACATTTCTCCTATCGGTGCTCCAATTTATGTAACCCGTCCAAATAGTACACGGCGTTTTTCAACATAGTCTCCTTGTAACTCTACACATTTCTCCCAGTGAAGCTCCCATCTCTGTAAGCCGTCCAAATAGTACTCGGCATTTTTCAACATAGTCTCCTTGTAACTCTACACACTTCACCCAGCGATGCTCCCATCTCTGTAACCCGTCCAAATAGTACTCGGCGCTTTTCAACATAGTCTCCTTGTAACTCTACACATTTCTCCCAGCGATGCTCCCATCTCTGTAACCCGTCCAAATAGTACTCGGCGTTTTTCAACACAGTCTCCTTGTAACTCCACATTTCTCCTAGCGGTGCTCCCATCTCTGTAACCAGTCGAATAGTACTTGGCGTTTTTCAACATAGTCTCCTTGTAACTCTACACACTTCTCACAGCGATGCTCCCATCTCTGTAACCCGCCCAAATAGTACTTGGCGTTTTTCAACATAGTCTCCTTGTAACTCTACACACTTCTCCCAGCGATGCTCCCATCTCTGTAAAGCGCCCAAATAGTACACGGCGTTTTTCAACATAGTCTCCTTGTAACTCTACACATTTCTCACAGCGATGCTCCCATTTCTGTAACCTGTCCAAATAGTACCCGGCGTTTTTCAACATAGTCTCCTTGTAACTCTACACACTTCTCCCAGCGATGCTCCCATCTCTGTAGCCCGTCCAAATAGTACTCGGCGTTTTTCAACATAGTCTACTTGTGACTCTACACACTTCTCCCAGCGATGCTCCCATCTCTGTAACCCGTCCAAATAGTACTCGGCGTTTTTCAACATAGTCTACTTGTGACTCTACACACTTCTCCCAGCGATGCTCCCATCTCTGTAACCCGTCCAAATAGTACTCGGCGTTTTTCAACATAGTCTCCTTGTAACTCTACACATTTCTCCCAGCGATGCTCCCATCTCTGTAACCCATCCAAATAGTACTCGGTGTTTTTCAACATAGTCTCCTTGTAACTCTACACATTTCTCCCAGCGATGCTCCCATCTCTGTAACCCGTCCAAATAGTACTCGGCGTTTTCCAACACAGTCTCCTTGTAACTCCACATTTCTCCTAGCGGTGCTCCCATCTCTGTAACCCGTCCAAATAGTACACGGCGTTTTTCAACATAGTCTCCTTGTAACTCTACACATTTCTCCCAGTGATGCTCCCATCTCTGTAAGCCGTCCAAATAGTACTCGGCATTTTTCAACATAGTCTCCTTGTAACTCTACACACTTCTCCCAGAGATGATCCCATCCCTGTAACCCATACAAATAGTACTCGCGTTTTTCAACATAGTCTCCTTGTAGCTCTACACACTTCTACCAGCGATGTTCCTATCTCTGTAACCTGTCCAAATAGTACTTGGCGTTTTTCAACATAGTCTCCTTGTAACTCTACACACTTCTCCCAGCGATGCTCCCATCTCTGTAACCCACACAAAGAGTACTTGGCGTTTTTCAACATAGTCTCCTTGTAACTCTACACATTTCTCCCAGCGATGGTCCCATCTCTGTAACCCATCCAAGTAGTACTCGGCGTTTTCCAACATAGTCTCCTTGTAACTCTACACACTTCTCCCAGCGATGCTCCCATCTCTGTAACCCGTCCAAATAGTACTCGGTGCTTTTCAACATAGTCTCCTTGTAACTCTACACATTTCTCCCAGCGATGCACCCATCTCTGTAATCCGTCCAAATAGTACTCGGCGTTTTTCAGCATAGTCTTCTTGTAACCCTACACACTTCTCCCAGCGATGCTCCCATCTCTGTAGCCTGTCCAAATAGTACTTGGCGTTTTTCAACATAGTCTCCTTGTAACTCTACACACTTCTCCCAGCGATGCTCCCATCTCTGTAACCCGCCCAAATAGTACTTGGCGTTTTTCAACATAGTCTCCTTGTAACTCTACACACTTCTCCCAGCGATGCTCCCATCTCTGTAAACCGTCCAAATAGTACTCGGCGTTTTTCAACATAGTCTCCTTGTAACTCTACACATTTCTCCCAGCGATGCTCCCATCTCTGTAACCTGTCCAAATAGTACTCGGCGTTTTTCAACATAGTCTCCTTGTAACTCTACCCACTTCTCCCAGCGATGCTCCCATCTCTGTAGCCCCTCCAAATAGTACTCGGCTTTTTTCAACACAGTCTCCTTGTAACTCCACATTTCTCCTAGCGGTGCTCCCATCTCTGTAACCAGTCCAAATAGTACTTGGCGTTTTTCAACATAGTCTCCTTGTAACTCTACACACGTCTCCCAGCGATGCTCCCATCTCTGTAAAGCGCCCAAATAGTACTCGGCGTTTTTCAACATAGTCTACTTGTAACTCTACACATTTCTCACAGCGATGCTCCCATTTCTGTAACCTGTCCAAATAGTACTCGGCGTTTTTCAACATAGTCTCCTTGTAACTCTACACACTTCTCCCAGCGATGCTCCCATCTCTGTAGCCCGTCCAAATAGTACTCGGCGTTTTTCAACATAGTCTACTTGTGACTCTACACACTTCTCCCAGCGATGCTCCCATCTCTGTAACCCGTCCAAATAGTACTCGGCGTTTTTCAACATAGTCTACTTGTGACTCTACACACTTCTCCCAGCGATGCTCCCATCTCTGTAACCCGTCCAAATAGTACTCGGCGTTTTTCAACATAGTCTCCTTGTAACTCTACACATTTCTCCCAGCGATGCACCCATCTCTGTAACCCATCCAAATAGTACTCGGCGTTTTTCAACATAGTCTCCTTGTAACTCTACACATTTTTCCCAGCGATGCTCCCATCTCTGTAACCCGTCCAAATAGTACTCGGCGTTTTCCAACACAGTCTCCTTGTAACTCCACATTTCTCCTAGCGGTGCTCCCATCTCTGTAACCCGTCCAAATAGTACACGGCGTTTTTCAACATAGTCTCCTTGTAACTCTACACATTTCTCCCAGTGATGCTCCCATCTCTGTAAGCCGTCCAAATAGTACTCGGCATTTTTCAACATAGTCTCCTTGTAACTCTACACACTTCTCCCAGAGATGATCCCATCCCTGTAACCCATCCAAATAGTACTCGCGTTTTTCAACATAGTCTCCTTGTAGCTCTACACACTTCTACCAGCGATGTTCCTATCTCTGTAACCTGTCCAAATAGTACTTGGCGTTTTTCAACATAGTCTCCTTGTAACTCTACACACTTCTCCCAGCCATGCTCCCATCTCTGTAACCCACACAAAGAGTACTTGGCGTTTTTCAACATAGTCTCCTTGTAACTCTACACATTTCTCCCAGCGATGCTCCCATCTCTGTAACCCATCCAAGTAGTACTCGGCGTTTTCCAACATAGTCTCCTTGTAACTCTACACACTTCTCCCAGCGATGCTCCCATCTCTGTAACCCGTCCAAATAGTACTCGGTGCTTTTCAACATAGTCTCCTTGTAACTCTACAGATTTCTCCCAGAGATGCACCCATCTCTGTAATCCGTCCAAATAGTACTCGGCGTTTTTCAGCATAGTATTCTTGTAACCCTACACACTTCTCCCAGCGATGCTCCCATCTCTGTAGCCTGTCCAAATAGTACTTGGTGTTTTTCAACATAGTCTCCTTGTAACTCTACACACTTCTCCCAGCGATGCTCCCATCTCTGTAACCCGCCCAAATAGTACTTGGCGTTTTTCAACATAGTCTCCTTGTAACTCTACACACTTCTCCCAGCGATGCTCCCATCTCTGTAAACCGTCCAAATAGTACTCGGCGTTTTTCAACATAGTCTCCTTGTAACTCTACACATTTCTACCAGCGATGCTCCCATCTCTGTAACCTGTCCAAATAGTACTCGGCGTTTTTCAACATAGTCTCCTTGTAACTCTACACACTTCTCCCAGCGATGCTCCCATCTCTGTAGCCCGTCCAAATAGTACTCGGCGTTTTTCAACACAGTCTCCTTGTAAATCCACATTTCTCCTATCGGTGCTCCAATTTATGGAACCCGTCCAAATAGTTTACGGCGTTTTTCAACATAGTCTCCTTGTAACTCTACACATTTCTCCCAGTGATGCTCCCATCTCTTAAAGCCGTCCAAATAGTACTCGGCATTTTTCAACATAGTCTCCTTGTAACTCTACACACTTCACCCAGCGATGCTCCCATCTCTGTAATCCGTCCAAATAGTACTCGGCGCTTTTCAACATAGTCTCCTTGTAACTCTACACATTTCTCCCAGCGATGCTCCCATCTCTGTAACCCGTCCAAATAGTACTCGGCGTTTTTCAACACAGTCTCCTTGTAACTCCACATTTCTCCTAGCGGTGCTCCCATCTGTAACCAGTCCAAATAGTACTTGGCGTTTTTCAACATAGTCTCCTTGTAACTCTACACACTTCTCCCAGCGATGCTCCCATCTCTGTAAAGCGCCCAAATAGTACTCGGCGTTTTTCAACATAGTCTACTTGTAACTCTACACATTTCTCACAGCGATGCTCCCATTTCTGTAACCTGTCCAAATAGTACTCGGCGTTTTTCAACATAGTCTCCTTGTAACTCTACACACTTCTCCCAGCGATGCTCCCATCTCTGTAGCCCGTCCAAATAGTACTCGGCGTTTTTCAACATAGTCTACTTGTAACTCTACACATTTCTCACAGCGATGCTCCCATTTCTGTAACCTGTCCAAATAGTACTCGGCGTTTTTCAACATAGTCTCCTTGTAACTCTACACACTTCTCCCAGCGATGCTCCCATCTCTGTAACCCGTCCAAATAGTACTCGGCGTTTTTCAACATAGTCTCCTTGTAACTCTACAAATTTCTCACAGCGATGCTCCCATTTCTGTAACCTGTCCAAATAGTACTCGGCGTTTTTCAACATAGTCTCCTTGTAACTCTACACACTTCTCCCAGCGATGCTCCCATCTCTGTAGCCTGTCCAAATAGTACTTGGCGTTTTTCAACATAGTCTCCTTGTAACTCTACACACTTCTCCCAGCGATGCTCCCATCTCTGTAACCCGCCCAAATAGTACTTGGCGTTTTTCAACATAGTCTCCTTGTAACTCTACACACTTCTCCCAGCGATGCTCCCATCTCTGTAAACCGTCCAAATAGTACTCGGCGTTTTTCAACATAGTCTCCTTGTAACTCTACACATTTCTCCCAGCGATGCTCCCATCTCTGTAACCTGTCCAAATAGTACTCGGCGTTTTTCAACATAGTCTCCTTGTAACTCTACCCACTTCTCCCAGCGATGCTCCCATCTCTGTAGCCCGTCCAAATAGTACTCGGCTTTTTTCAACACAGTCTCCTTGTAACTCCACATTTCTCCTATCGGTGCTCCAATTTATGTAACCCGTCCAAATAGTACACGGCGTTTTTCAACATAGTCTCCTTGTAACTCTACACATTTCTCCCAGTGATGCTCCCATCTCTGTAAGCCGTCCAAATAGTACTCGGCATTTTTCAACATAGTCTCCTTGTAACTCTACACACTTCACCCAGCGATGCTCCCATCTCTGTAATCCGTCCAAATAGTACTCGGCGCTTTTCAACATAGTCTCCTTGTAACTCTACACATTTCTCCCAGAGATGCTCCCATCTCTGTAACCCGTCCAAATAGTACTCGGCGTTTTTCAACACAGTCTCCTTGTAACTCCACATTTCTCCTAGCGGTGCTCCCATCTCTGTAACCAGTCCAAATAGTACTTGGCGTTTTTCAACATAGTCTCCTTGTAACTCTACACACTTCTCCCAGCGATGCTCCCATCTCTGTAACCCGTCCAAATAGTACTCGGTGCTTTTCAACATAGTCTCCTTGTAACTCTACACATTTCTCCCAGCGATGCTCCCATCTCTGTAATCCGTCCAAATAGTACTCGGCGTTTTTCAGCATAGTCTCCTTGTAACTCTACACACTTCTCCCAGCGACGTTCCCATCTCTGTAGCCTGTGCAAATAGTACTTGGCGTTTTCAACATAGTCTCCTTGTAACTCTACACACTTCTCCCAGCGATGCTCCCATCTCTGTAACCCGCCCAAATCGTACTTGGCGTTTTTCATCATAGTCTCCTTGTAACTCTACACACTTCTCCCAGCGATGCTCCCATCTCTGTAAACCCCCCAAATAGTACTCGGCGTTTTTCAACATAGTCTTCTTGTAACTTTACACATTTCTCCCAGCGATGCTCCCATCTCTGTAAGCCGTCCAAATAGTACTCGGCGTTTTTCAACATAGTTTACTTGTGACTCTACACACTTCTCCCAGCGATGCTCCCATCTCTGTAACCCGCCCAAATAGTACTTGGCGTTTTTCAACATAGTCTCCCTGTAACTCTACACATTTCTCCCAGCGATGCTCCCATCTCTGTAACCCATCCAAATAGTACTCGGCGTTTTTCAACATAGTCTCCTTGTAGCTCTACACACTTCTCTCAGCTATGCTCCCATCTCTGTAACCCATCCAAACAGTACTCGGCGTTTTTCTACGTAGTCTCCTTGTAACTCTACACACTTCTCCCAGCGATGCTCCCATCTCTGTAACCCATCCAAATAGTACTCGGCGTTTTCCAACATAGTCTCCTTGTAACTCTACACACTTCTCCCAGCGATGCTCCCATCTCTGTAACCCGCCCAAATAGTATTCGGCGTTTTTCAACATAGTCTCCTTGTAAATCTACACATTTCTCCCAGCGATGCTCCCATCTCTGTAATCCGTTCAAATAGTACTCGGCGTTTTTCAGCATAGTCTTCTTGTAACCCTACACACTTCTCCCAGCGATGCTCCCATCTCTGTAGCCTGTCCAAATAGTACTTGGCGTTTTTCAACATAGTCTCCTTGTAACTCTACACACTTCTCCCAGCGATGCTCCCATCTCTGTAACCCGCCCAAATAGTACTTGGCGTTTTTCAACATAGTCTCCTTGTAACTCTACACACTTCTCCCAGCGATGCTCCCATCTCTGTAAACCGCCCAAATAGTACTCGGCGTTTTTCAACATAGTCTCCTTGTAACTCTACACATTTCTCCCAGCGATGCTCCCATCTCTGTAACCTGTCCAAATAGTACTCGGCGTTTTTCAACATAGTCTCCCTGTAACCCTACACACTTCTCCCAGCGATGCTCCCATCTCTGTAGCCCGTACAAATAGTACTCGGCGTTTTTCAACACAGTCTCCTTGTAACTCCACATTTCTCCTATCGGTGCTCCAATTTATGTAACCCGTCCAAATAGTACACGGCGTTTTTCAACATAGTCTCCTTGTAACTCTACACATTTCTCCCAGTGAAACTCCCATCTCTGTAAGCCGTCCAAATAGTACTCGGCATTTTTCAACATAGTCTCCTTGTAACTCTACACACTTCACCCAGCGATGCTCCCATCTCTGTAACCCGTCCAAATAGTACTCGGCGCTTTTCAACATAGTCTCCTTGTAACTCTACACATTTCTCCCAGCGATGCTCCCATCTCTGTAACCCGTCCAAATAGTACGCGGCGTTTTTCAACACAGTCTCCTTGTAACTCCACATTTCTCCTAGCGGTGCTCCCATCTCTGTAACCAGTCGAATAGTACTTGGCGTTTTTCAACATAGTCTCCTTGTAACTCTACACACTTCTCCCAGCGATGCTCCCATCTCTGTAACCCGCCCAAATAGTACTTGGCGTTTTTCAACATAGTCTCCTTGTAACTCTACACACTTCTCCCAGCGATGCTCCCATCTCTGTAAAGCGCCCAAATAGTACACGGCGTTTTTCAACATAGTCTCCTTGTAACTCTACACATTTCTCACAGCGATGCTCCCATTTCTGTAACCTGTCCAAATAGTACTCGGCGTTTTTCAACATAGCCTCCTTGTAACTCTACACACTTCTCCCAGCGATGCTCCCATCTCTGCAACCCGTCCAAATAGTACTCGGCGTTTTCCAACATTATCTCCTTGTAACTCTACACACTTCTCCCAGTGATGCTCCCATCTCTGTAGCCCATCCAAATGATACTCGGCGTTTTTCAACATAGTTTACTTGTGACTCTACACACTTCTCCCAGCGATGCTCCCATCTCTGTAACCCGCCCAAATAGTACTTGGCGTTTTTCAACATAGTCTCCCTGTAACTCTACACATTTCTCCCAGCGATGCTCCCATCTCTGTAACCCATCCAAATAGTACTCGGCGTTTTTCAACATAGTCTCCTTGTAGCTCTACACACTTCTCTCAGCTATGCTCCCATCTCTGTAACCCATCCAAACAGTACTCGGCGTTTTTCTACGTAGTCTCCTTGTAACTCTACACACTTCTCCCAGCGATGCTCACATCTCTGTAACCCATCCAAATAGTACTCGGCGTTTTCCAACATAGTCTCCTTGTAACTCTACACACTTCTCCCAGCGATGCTCCCATCTCTGTAGCCCGTCCAAATAGTACTCGGCGTTTTTCAACATAGTCTCCTTGTAAATCTACACATTTCTCCCAGCGATGCTCCCATCTCTGTAATCCGTCCAAATAGTACTCGGCGTTTTTCAGCATAGTCTTCTTGTAACCCTACACACTTCTCCCAGCGATGCTCCCATCTCTGTAACCCGCCCAAATAGTACTTGGCGTTTTTCAACATAGTCTCCTTGTAACTCTACACACTTCTCCCAGCGATGCTCCCATCTCTGTAAACCGCCCAAATAGTACTCGGCGTTTTTCAACATAGTCTCCTTGTAACTCTACACATTTCTCCCAGCGATGCTCCCATCTCTGTAACCTGTCCAAATAGTACTCGGCGTTTTTCAACATAGTCTCCTTGTATCCCTACACACTTCTCCCAGCGATGCTCCCATCTCTGTAGCCCGTACAAATAGTACTCGGCGTTTTTCAACACAGTCTCCTTGTAACTCCACATTTCTCCTATCGGTGCTCCAATTTATGTAACCCGTCCAAATAGTACACGGCGTTTTTCAACATAGTCTCCTTGTAACTCTACACATTTCTCCCAGTGAAGCTCCCATCTCTGTAAGCCGTCCAAATAGTACTCGGCATTTTTCAACATAGTCTCCTTGTAACTCTACACACTTCACCCAGCGATGCTCCCATCTCTGTAACCCGTCCAAATAGTACTCGGCGCTTTTCAACATAGTCTCCTTGTAACTCTACACATTTCTCCCAGCGATGCTCCCATCTCTGTAACCCGTCCAAATAGTACTCGGCGTTTTTCAACACAGTCTCCTTGTAACTCCACATTTCTCCTAGCGGTGCTCCCATCTCTGTAACCAGTCGAATAGTACTTGGCGTTTTTCAACATAGTCTCCTTGTAACTCTACACACTTCTCCCAGCGATGCTCCCATCTCTGTAACCCGCCCAAATAGTACTTGGCGTTTTTCAACATAGTCTCCTTGTAACTCTACACACTTCTCCCAGCGATGCTCCCATCTCTGTAAAGCGCCCAAATAGTACACGGCGTTTTTCAACATAGTCTCCTTGTAACTCTACACATTTCTCACAGCGATGCTCCCATTTCTGTAACCTGTCCAAATAGTACTCGGCGTTTTTCAACATAGTCTCCTTGTAACTCTACACACTTCTCCCAGCGATGCTCCCATCTCTGTAGCCCGTCCAAATAGTACTCGGCGTTTTTCAACATAGTCTACTTGTGACTCTACACACTTCTCCCAGCGATGCTCCCATCTCTGTAACCCGTCCAAATAGTACTCGGCGTTTTTCAACATAGTCTACTTGTGACTCTACACACTTCTCCCAGCGATGCTCCCATCTCTGTAACCCGTCCAAATAGTACTCGGCGTTTTTCAACATAGTCTCCTTGTAACTCTACACATTTCTCCCAGCGATGCTCCCATCTCTGTAACCCATCCAAATAGTACTCGGTGTTTTTCAACATAGTCTCCTTGTAACTCTACACATTTCTCCCAGCGATGCTCCCATCTCTGTAACCCGTCCAAATAGTACTCGGCGTTTTCCAACACAGTCTCCTTGTAACTCCACATTTCTCCTAGCGGTGCTCCCATCTCTGTAACCCGTCCAAATAGTACACGGCGTTTTTCAACATAGTCTCCTTGTAACTCTACACATTTCTCCCAGTGATGCTCCCATCTCTGTAAGCCGTCCAAATAGTACTCGGCATTTTTCAACATAGTCTCCTTGTAACTCTACACACTTCTCCCAGAGATGATCCCATCCCTGTAACCCATACAAATAGTACTCGCGTTTTTCAACATAGTCTCCTTGTAGCTCTACACACTTCTACCAGCGATGTTCCTATCTCTGTAACCTGTCCAAATAGTACTTGGCGTTTTTCAACATAGCCTCCTTGTAACTCTACACACTTCTCCCAGCGATGCTCCCATCTCTGTAACCCACACAAAGAGTACTTGGCGTTTTTCAACATAGTCTCCTTGTAACTCTACACATTTCTCCCAGCGATGCTCCCATCTCTGTAACCCATCCAAGTAGTACTCGGCGTTTTCCAACATAGTCTCCTTGTAACTCTACACACTTCTCCCAGCGATGCTCCCATCTCTGTAACCCGTCCAAATAGTACTCGGTGCTTTTCAACATAGTCTCCTTGTAACTCTACACATTTCTCCCAGCGATGCACCCATCTCTGTAATCCGTCCAAATAGTACTCGGCGTTTTTCAGCATAGTCTTCTTGTAACCCTACACACTTCTCCCAGCGATGCTCCCATCTCTGTAGCCTGTCCAAATAGTACTTGGCGTTTTTCAACATAGTCTCCTTGTAACTCTACACACTTCTCCCAGCGATGCTCCCATCTCTGTAACCCGCCAAAATAGTACTTGGCGTTTTTCAACATAGTCTCCTTGTAACTCTACACACTTCTCCCAGCGATGCTCCCATCTCTGTAAACCGTCCAAATAGTACTCGGCGTTTTTCAACATAGTCTCCTTGTAACTCTACACATTTCTCCCAGCGATGCTCCCATCTCTGTAACCTGTCCAAATAGTACTCGGCGTTTTTCAACATAGTCTCCTTGTAACTCTACCCACTTCTCCCAGCGATGCTCCCATCTCTGTAGCCCGTCCAAATAGTACTCGGCTTTTTTCAACACAGTCTCCTTGTAACTCCACATTTCTCCTAGCGGTGCTCCCATCTCTGTAACCAGTCCAAATAGTACTTGGCGTTTTTCAACATAGTCTCCTTGTAACTCTACACACGTCTCCCAGCGATGCTCCCATCTCTGTAAAGCGCCCAAATAGTACTCGGCGTTTTTCAACATAGTCTACTTGTAACTCTACACATTTCTCACAGCGATGCTCCCATTTCTGTAACCTGTCCAAATAGTACTCGGCGTTTTTCAACATAGTCTCCTTGTAACTCTACACACTTCTCCCAGCGATGCTCCCATCTCTGTAGCCCGTCCAAATAGTACTCGGCGTTTTTCAACATAGTCTACTTGTGACTCTACACACTTCTCCCAGCGATGCTCCCATCTCTGTAACCCGTCCAAATAGTACTCGGCGTTTTTCAACATAGTCTACTTGTGACTCTACACACTTCTCCCAGCGATGCTCCCATCTCTGTAACCCGTCCAAATAGTACTCGGCGTTTTTCAACATAGTCTCCTTGTAACTCTACACATTTCTCCCAGCGATGCACCCATCTCTGTAACCCATCCAAATAGTACTCGGCGTTTTTCAACATAGTCTCCTTGTAACTCTACACATTTTTCCCAACGATGCTCCCATCTCTGTAACCCGTCCAAATAGTACTCGGCGTTTTCCAACACAGTCTCCTTGTAACTCCACATTTCTCCTAGCGGTGCTCCCATCTCTGTAACCCGTCCAAATAGTACACGGCGTTTTTCAACATAGTCTCCTTGTAACTCTACACATTTCTCCCAGTGATGCTCCCATCTCTGTAAGCCGTCCAAATAGTACTCGGCATTTTTCAACATAGTCTCCTTGTAACTCTACACACTTCTCCCAGAGATGATCCCATCCCTGTAACCCATCCAAATAGTACTCGCGTTTTTCAACATAGTCTCCTTGTAGCTCTACACACTTCTACCAGCGATGTTCCTATCTCTGTAACCTGTCCAAATAGTACTTGACGTTTTTCAACATAGTCTCCTTGTAACTCTACACACTTCTCCCAGCCATGCTCCCATCTCTGTAACCCACACAAAGAGTACTTGGCGTTTTTCAACATAGTCTCCTTGTAACTCTACACATTTCTCCCAGCGATGCTCCCATCTCTGTAACCCATCCAAGTAGTACTCGGCGTTTTCCAACATAGTCTCCTTGTAACTCTACACACTTCTCCCAGCGATGCTCCCATCTCTGTAACCCGTCCAAATAGTACTCGGTGCTTTTCAACATAGTCTCCTTGTAACTCTACAGATTTCTCCCAGCGATGCACCCATCTCTGTAATCCCTCCAAATAGTACTCGGCGTTTTTCAGCATAGTATTCTTGTAACCCTACACACTTCTCCCAGCGATGCTCCCATCTCTGTAGCCTGTCCAAATAGTACTTGGCGTTTTTCAACATAGTCTCCTTGTAACTCTACACACTTCTCCCAGCGATGCTCCCATCTCTGTAACCCGCCCAAATAGTACTTGGCGTTTTTCAACATAGTCTCCTTGTAACTCTACACACTTCTCCCAGCGATGCTCCCATCTCTTTAAACCGTCCAAATAGTACTCGGCGTTTTTCAACATAGTCTCCTTGTAACTCTACACATTTCTCCCAGCGATGCTCCCATCTCTGTAACCTGTCCAAATAGTACTCGGCGTTTTTCAACATAGTCTCCTTGTAACTCTACACACTTCTCCCAGCGATGCTCCCATCTCTGTAGCCCGTCCAAATAGTACTCGGCGTTTTTCAACACAGTCTCCTTGTAACTCCACATTTCTCCTATCGGTGCTCCAATTTATGTAACCCGTCCAAATAGTTTACGGCGTTTTTCAACATAGTCTCCTTGTAACTCTACACATTTCTCCCAGTGATGCTCCCATCTCTTAAAGCCGTCCAAATAGTACTCGGCATTTTTCAACATAGTCTCCTTGTAACTCTACACACTTCACCCAGCGATGCTCCCATCTCTGTAATCCGTCCAAATAGTACTCGGCGCTTTTCAACATAGTCTCCTTGTAACTCTACACATTTCTCCCAGCGATGCTCCCATCTCTGTAACCCGTCCAAATAGTACTCGGCGTTTTTCAACACAGTCTCCTTGTAACTCCACATTTCTCCTAGCGGTGCTCCCATCTGTAACCAGTCCAAATAGTACTTGGCGTTTTTCAACATAGTCTCCTTGTAACTCTACACACTTCTCCCAGCGATGCTCCCATCTCTGTAAAGCGCCCAAATAGTACTCGGCGTTTTTCAACATAGTCTACTTGTAACTCTACACATTTCTCACAGCGATGCTCCCATTTCTGTAACCAGTCCAAATAGTACTCGGCGTTTTTCAACATAGTCTCCTTGTAACTCTACACACTTCTCCCAGCGATGCTCCCATCTCTGTAGCCCGTCCAAATAGTACTCGGCGTTTTTCAACATAGTCTACTTGTAACTCTACACATTTCTCACAGCGATGCTCCCATTTCTGTAACCTGTCCAAATAGTACTCGGCGTTTTTCAACATAGTCTCCTTGTAACTCTACACACTTCTCCCAGCGATGCTCCCATCTCTGTAACCCGTCCAAATAGTACTCGGCGTTTTTCAACATAGTCTCCTTGTAACTCTACAAATTTCTCACAGCGATGCTCCCATTTCTGTAACCTGTCCAAATAGTACTCGGCGTTTTTCAACATAGTCTCCTTGTAACTCTACACACTTCTCCCAGCGATGCTCCCATCTCTGTAGCCTGGCCAAATAGTACTTGGCGTTTTTCAACATAGTCTCCTTGTAACTCTACACACTTCTCCCAGCGATGCTCCCATCTCTGTAACCCGCCCAAATAGTACTTGGCGTTTTTCAACATAGTCTCCTTGTAACTCTACACACTTCTCCCAGCGATGCTCCCATCTCTGTAAACCGTCCAAATAGTACTCGGCGTTTTTCAACATAGTCTCCTTGTAACTCTACACATTTCTCCCAGCGATGCTCCCATCTCTGTAACCTGTCCAAATAGTACTCGGCGTTTTTCAACATAGTCTCCTTGTAACTCTACCCACTTCTCCCAGCGATGCTCCCATCTCTGTAGCCCGTCCAAATAGTACTCGGCTTTTTTCAACACAGTCTCCTTGTAACTCCACATTTCTCCTATCGGTGCTCCAATTTATGTAACCCGTCCAAATAGTACACGGCGTTTTTCAACATAGTCTCCTTGTAACTCTACACATTTCTCCCAGTGATGCTCCCATCTCTGTAAGCCGTCCAAATAGTACTCGGCATTTTTCAACATAGTCTCCTTGTAACTCTACACACTTCACCCAGCGATGCTCCCATCTCTGTAATCCGTCCAAATAGTACTCGGCGCTTTTCAACATAGTCTCCTTGTAACTCTACACATTTCTCCCAGAGATGCTCCCATCTCTGTAACCCGTCCAAATAGTACTCGGCGTTTTTCAACACAGTCTCCTTGTAACTCCACATTTCTCCTAGCGGTGCTCCCATCTCTGTAACCAGTCCAAATAGTACTTGGCGTTTTTCAACATAGTCTCCTTGTAACTCTACACACTTCTCCCAGCGATGCTCCCATCTCTGTAACCCGTCCAAATAGTACTCGGTGCTTTTCAACATAGTCTCCTTGTAACTCTACACATTTCTCCCAGCGATGCTCCCATCTCTGTAATCCGTCCAAATAGTACTCGGCGTTTTTCAGCATAGTCTCCTTGTAACTCTACACACTTCTCCCAGCGACGTTCCCATCTCTGTAGCCTGTGCAAATAGTACTTGGCGTTTTCAACATAGTCTCCTTGTAACTCTACACACTTCTCCCAGCGATGCTCCCATCTCTGTAACCCGCCCAAATCGTACTTGGCGTTTTTCATCATAGTCTCCTTGTAACTCTACACACTTCTCCCAGCGATGCTCCCATCTCTGTAAACCCCCCAAATAGTACTCGGCGTTTTTCAACATAGTCTTCTTGTAACTTTACACATTTCTCCCAGCGATGCTCCCATCTCTGTAAGCCGTCCAAATAGTACTCGGCGTTTTTCAACATAGTGTCCTTGTAACTCTACACACTTCTCCCAGAGATGATCCCATCCCTGTAACCCATCCAAATAGTACTCGCGTTTTTCAACATATTCTCCTTGTAGCTCTACACACTTCTACCAGCGATGTTCCTATCTCTGTAACCTGTCCAAATAGTACTTGGCGTTTTTCAACATAGTCTCCTTGTAACTCTACACACTTCTCCCAGCGATGCTCCCATCTCTGTAACCCACACAAAGAGTACTTGGCGTTTTTCAACATAGTCTCCTTGTAACTCTACACATTTCTCCCAGCGATGCTCCCATCTCTGTAACCCATCCAAGTAGTACTCGGCGTTTTCCAACATAGTCTCCTTGTAACTCTACACACTTTTCCCAGCGATGCTCCCATCTCTGTAACCCGTCCAAATAGTACTCGGTGCTTTTCAACATATTCTCCTTGTAACTCTACACATTTCTCCCAGCGATGCAGCCATCTCTGTAATCCGTCCAAATAGTACTCGGCGTTTTTCAGCATAGTCTTCTTGTAACCCTACACACTTCTCCCAGCGATGCTCCCATCTCTGTAGCCTGTCCAAATAGTACTTGGCGTTTTTCAACATAGTCTCCTTGTAACTCTACACACTTCTCCCAGCGATGCTCCCATCTCTGTAACCCGCCCAAATAGTACTTGGCGTTTTTCAACATAGTCTCCTTGTAACTCTACACACTTATCCCAGCGATGCTCCCATCTCTGTAAACGGTCCAAATAGTACTCGGCGTTTTTCAACATAGTCTCCTTGTAACTCTACACATTTCTCCCAGCGATGCTCCCATCTCTGTAACCTGTCCAAATAGTACTCGGCGTTTTTCAACATAGTCTCCTTGTAACTCTACACACTTCTCCCAGCGATGCTCCCATCTCTGTAGCCCGTCCAAATAGTACTCGGCGTTTTTCAACACAGTCTCCTTGTAACTCCACATTTCTCCTATCGGTGCTCCAATTTATGTAACCCGTCCAAATAGTACACGGCGTTTTTCAACATAGTCTCCTTGTAACTCTACACATTTCTCCCAGTGATGCTCCCATCTCTGTAAGCCGTCCAAATAGTACTCGGCATTTTTCAACATAGTCTCCTTGTAACTCTACACACTTCACCCAGCGATGCTCCCATCTCTGTAATCCGTCCAAATAGTACTCGGCGCTTTTCAACATAGTCTCCTTGTAACTCTACACATTTCTCCCAGCGATGCTCCCATCTCTGTAACCCGTCCAAATAGTACTCGGCGTTTTTCAACACAGTCTCCTTGTAACTCCACATTTCTCCTAGCGGTGCTCCCATCTCTGTAACCAGTCCAAATAATACTTGGCGTTTTTCAACATAGTCTCCTTGTAACTCTACACACTTCTCCCAGCGATGCTCCCATCTCTGTAACCCGCCCAAATAGTACTTGGCGTTTTTCAACATAGTCTCCTTGTAACTCTACACACTTCTCCCAGCGATGCTCCCATCTCTGTAAAGCGCCCGAATAGTACTCGGCGTTTTTCAACATAGTCTACTTGTAACTCTACACATTTCTCACAGCGATGCTCCCATTTCTGTAACCTGTCCAAATAGTACTCGGCGTTTTTCGACATAGTCTCCTTGTAACTCTACACACTTCTCCCAGCGATGCTCCCATCTCTGTAGCCCGTCCAAATAGTACTCGGCGTTTTTCAACATAGTCTACTTGTAACTCTACACATTTCTCACAGCGATGCTCCCATTTCTGTAACCTGTCCAAATAGTACTCGGCGTTTTTCAACATAGTCTCCTTGTAACTCTACACACTTCTCCGAGCGATGCTCCCATCTCTGTAACCCGTCCAAATAGTACTCGGCGTTTTTCAACATAGTCTCCTTGTAACTCTACACATTTCTCACAGCGATGCTCCCATTTCTGTAACCTGTCCAAATAGTACTCGGCGTTTTTCAACATAGTCTCCTTGTAACTCTACACACTTCTCCCAGCGATGCTCCCATCTCTGCAACCCGTCTAAATAGTACTCGGCGTTTTCCAACATAATCTCCTTGTAACTCTACACACTTCTCTCAGAGATGCTCCCATCTCTGTAGCCCATCCAAATGATACTCGGCGTTTTTCAACATAGTTTACTTGTGACTCTACCGACTTCTCCCAGCGATGCTCCCATCTCTGTAACCCGCCCAAATAGTACTTGGCGTTTTTCAACATAGTCTCCCTGTAACTCTACACATTTCTCCCAGGGATGCTCCCATCTCTGTAACCCATCCAAATAGTACTCGGCGTTTTTCAACATAGTCTCCTTGTAGCTCTACACACTTCTCTCAGCTATGCTCCCATCTCTGTAACCCATCCAAACAGTACTCGGCGTTTTTCTACGTAGTCTCCTTGTAACTCTACACACTTCTCCCAGCGATGCTCCCATCTCTGTAACCCATCCAAATAGTACTCGGCGTTTTCCAACATAGTCTCCTTGTAACTCTACACACTTCTCCCAGCGATGCTCCCATCTCTGTAACCCGTCCAAATAGTACTCGGTGCTTTTCAACATAGTCTCCTTGTAACTCTACACATTTCTCCCAGCGATGCTCCCATCTCTGTAATCCATCCAAATAGTACTCGGCGTTTTTCAGCATAGTCTCCTTGTAACTCTACACACTTCTCCCAGCGACGTTCCCATCTCTGTAGCCTGTCCAAATAGTACTTGGCGTTTTTCAACATAGTCTCCTTGTAACTCTACACACTTCTCCCAGCGATGCTCCCATCTCTGTAACCCGCCCAAATAGTACTTGGCGTTTTTCAACATAGTCTCCTTGTAACTCTACACACTTCTCCCAGCGATGCTCCCATCTCTGTAAACCCCCCAAATAGTACTCGGCGTTTTTCAACATAGTCTTCTTGTAACTTTACACATTTCTCCCAGCGATGCTCCCATCTCTGTAACCTGTCCAAATAGTACTCGGCGTTTTTCAACATAGTCTCCTTGTAACTCTACACACTTCTCCCAGCGATGCTCCCATCTCTGTAGCCCGTCCAAATAGTACTCGGCGTTTTTCAACACAGTCTCCTTGTAACTCCACATTTCTCCTATCGGTGCTCCAATTTATGTAACCCGTCCAAATAGTACACGGCGTTTTTCAACATAGCCTCCTTGTAACTCTACACATTTCTCCCAGTGATGCTGCCATCTCTGTAAGCCGTCCAAATAGTACTCGGCATTTTTCAACATAGTCTCCTTGTAACTCTACACACTTCACCCAGCGATGCTCCCATCTCTGTAACCCGTCCAAATAGTACTCGGCGCTTTTCAACATAGTCTCCTTGAAACTCTACACATTTCTCCCAGCGATGCTCCCATCTCTGTAACCCGTCCAAATAGTACTCGGCGTTTTTCAACACAGTCTCCTTGTAACTCCTCATTTCTCCTAGCGGTGCTCCCATCTCTGTAACCAGTCCAAATAGTACTTGGCGTTTTTCAACATAGTCTCCTTGTAACTCTACACACTTCTCCCAGCGATGCTCCCATCTCTGTAACCCGCCCAAATAGTACTTGGCGTTTTTCAACATAGTCTCCTTGTAACTCTACACACTTCTCCCAGCGATGCTCCCATCTCTGTAAAGCGCCCAAATAGTACTCGGCGTTTTTCAACATAGTCTCCTTGTAACTCTACACATATCTCACAGCGATGCTCCCATTTCTGTAACCTGTCCAAATAGTACTCGGCGTTTTTCAACATAGTCTCCTTGTAACTCTACACACTTCTCCCAGCGATGCTCCCATCTCTGTAGCCCGTCCAAATAGTACTCGGCGTTTTTCAACATAGTCTACTTGTGACTCTGCACACTTCTCCCAGCGATGCTCCCATCTCTGTAACCCGTCCAAATAGTACTCGGCGTTTTTCAACATAGTCTACTTGTGGCTCTACACACTTCTCCCAGCGATGCTCCCATCTCTGTAACCCGGCCAAATAGTACTCGTCGTTTTTCAACATAGTCTCCTTGTTAATCTACACATTTCTCTCAGCGATGCTCCCATCTCTGTAACCCATCCAAACAGTACTCGGCGTTTTTCAACATAGTCTCCTTGTAACTCTACACACTTCTCCCAGCGATGCTCCCATCTCTGTAACCCGTCCAAATAGTACTCTGCGTTTTCCAACATAATCTCCTTGTAACTCTACACACTTCTCCCAGTGATGCTCCCATCTCTGTAGCCCATCCAAATGGTACTCGGTGTTTTTCAACATAGTTTACTTGTGACTCTACACACTTCTCCCAGCGATGCTCCCATCTCTGTAACCCGCCCAAATAGTACTTGGCGTTTTTCAACATAGTCTCCTTGTAACTCTACACATTTCTCCCAGCGATGCTCCCATCTCTGTAACCCATCCAAATAGTACTCGGCGTTTTTCAACATAGTCTCCTTGTAGCTCTACACACTTCTCTCAGCTATGCTCCCATCTCTGTAACCCATCCAAACAGTACTTGGCGTTTTTCAACATAGTCTCCTTGTAACTCTACACATTTCTCCCAGCGATGCTCCCATCTCTGTAACCCGTCCAAACAGTACTCGGCGTTTTTCAACATAGTCTCCTTGTAACTCTACACACTTCTCCCAGCGATGCTCCCATCTCTGTAACCCGTCCAAATAGTACTCGGCGTTTTCCAACATAATCTCCTTGTAACTCTACACACTTCTCCCAGTGATGCTCCCATCTCTGTAGCCCATCCAAATAGTACTCGGCGTTATTAACATAGTCTCCTTGTAACTCTACACACTTCTCCCAGTGATGTTCCCATCTCTGTAATCCCTCCAATAGTATTAATTAATATAAGAGATTCCTTCCGGGCTTTGGAGCCGTGGTCTGATGGAGTTAAGCTGTCCATACGTTTCGCCCATCCCTGCGGTGGACATCATCAGTGGCGTGGTCTTAATCTTCTAGGTGAAGGTTCAGGCACAACTGAGGCGCTCGCTAGAGGTGTCGTATTTATATCCTGGTTGGACGTACTGGATTGGTGCGGCTGGAGCGGGGGTGTGTCCTCGGTGGGTGGGGTTTCCCTGTACTGATAGTTGATTGGCTCTCGTGCTTTTTCTGCCTTTTGGTTTTGTTTTAGCCGTTCCAGTATCGGATGCCAGATGTTGTTCAGTTTAAGAGCCTCTCCCTTTCTGTTGAAATTATTGGAGTGTTTATAGATTTCAATAGCTTCGCGTTGTAGCCTGGCGTGGTAGTATGGTGTAGAAGAAAGCACCTTTGTTTCCTCATACTGGATAATATGTTCACCATCGGCCCAAATGGCATGTTCCGCGACCGCAGTCTTGTCCCATTGTCCCAGACGGCAGTTACGCTTGTGTTCTGAAAGCCGGGTGTTGAAACTGCGTTGTGTGGTACCGACGTATACAGCACCGCAGGAACAAGGAATACGGTAGACTTCGGCTAAAGCGAGAGGGTCCCTAGGGTCTTTGGATGAGCGTAATAACGACTTAATCTGCCTCGTGGGCTTGAAAATAGTTCTAACCTTAAAGCTTTTAAGCAAGCGCTCAATTCTGTCCGTCACATTCTTAAAATATGGCAGGAATGCAATGCGTTTGTATTCATGCGGACTATTCTCGCAGATGGCAGGGCGAGATTTACGTGGTCGCGTAGCTCTGCGGACTTCACGTGCTGTGTAGCCGTTGGAACGTAAGGCCTGTTGGAGGTGACGGAGTTCCTGTTGTAATGAGCCGGGTTCACAGATGCGGGTAGCGCGGTCCGTGAGGGTTTTAATGATAGCACGTTTCTGTTTAGGGTGATGGTTGGAGTTTTTGTTCAGATATCTGTCTGTATGGGTCGGTTTGCGGTATACCTTGTGTCCAAGTGTCCCATTTGGTTTTCTACTCACCAGAACGTCTAAAAATGCCAGTTTTCCATCTTCTTCTTTCTCCATAGCACTAACAGCACAGCACTGGACAGCTTAACTCCATCAGACCACGGCTCCAAAGCCCGGAAGGAATCTCTTATATTAATTCTGACCCCGGCCGTGAAAGCTTCCGAACACTCATTCCCTCCAATAGTACTCGGCGTTTTTCAACATAGTCTCCTTGTAACTCTACACACTTCTCCCAGCGATGTTCCAATCTCTGTAACCCGTGAAAATAGTACTCGGCGTTTTTCTCTACAAAATAATTGTTCACGAAGGTGGTTACCTCTTCATTTGACGAAAATCTCTGTCTCTCGAGAGCAATTTTCAGTCAAGGGAGCAAAAAGAAGTCACTTGGGGCTAGGTCTGGTGAGAAAGGCGGATAGTCATGCAGTTCAAACCGTAATTCATAGATTTTCGCCATTGCAACCGCATTGCAAATCAGGTTGTTTTTCCGCAAGTTCTGCCTTTTGCTTGTCAAGTAATGATGGGTAGTATGCTCCTGTAATGGATTTTCCTGTTTTTATTTTGTAATTTACCTCGTCCAACATTAAGTCATATCGGATGACGAAGAGAATGAGTGAAATGATGTTCAAATGAGCCCAGGGTCCATATATCTTAGAGTTACCCGACATTCGTCTTTCAGGATAAGGGAAAACCCCGGAAAAACCTTATCCAGGTAACTCACACTGACCGAGATTCGAACTGGGGTCCTCTTGAACGCTTCACACACGCTACCAAGGCGGGCTTTTCCCTTTTGAGGATAATCGATTAAAATAACTCCATGACTATCCCTAATAACAGTTGCCATTTCTTTCCCAGCCGAAAAAGCAGTTTATCCCCTTTTGGAGACTGTTTCCCTTTGCTGGCCACTGTTTGGACTGTTACCCGACATTCGTCTTTCAGGATAAGGGAAAACCCCGCAAAAACCTTATCCAGGTAACTCACACTGACCGAGATTCGAACTGGGGTCCTCTTGAACGCTTCACACACGCTACCAAGGCGGGCTTTTCCCTTTTGAGGATAATCGATTAAAATAACTCCATGACTATCCCTAATAACAGTTGCCATTTCTTTCCCAGCCGAAAAAGCAGTTTATCCCCTTTTGGAGACTGTTTCCCTTTGCTGGCCACTGTTTGACTGTATTTTTGTTTCGGGTGTGTAATGGTGTATCCAAGTTTGATCTATAGTAATTACTCGGCGCCAAAACTCGGATTTACTGTCCCTAAACTGCGCCAATAGAGCGTTGGAAATGTTCATTCGAACACGTTTTTGGTCTAACGTGAGCAAACGCGGCACCCAACGCGCGGACAGCTTCCTCATGTCTAAATGTTGATTTAATATGTGACAAAGACGTTCTTTTGACATGTTTCTAGCCTCTGCCATCTCTCTCAGATTAAGTCGGCAATCGTCTAGCACCATTTGCTGAACTTTGGTAATATTTTCGTCGGTAGTTGCAGGTTTTGGACGTCCTGAACGTGCATCGTCTCCCAAGCTCTTACGTCCACGTTTAAATTCAGCTGCTCAAAATTTCACTGTGGTAAATGATGGTGCAAAGTCCCCATACAATGAATCCAACTCATGTTTGATTTGCGTAGGCGTATTGCCTTTCAAAAACAAATATTTAATGACAGCTCGATACTCGATTTTGTGCATTTTCATAAAAACACTCACATCAACTCACTCAAATGACTGTCATATAATAACTGAGCGTCCAAAATGGTTGAAACTTTGGTGAGTAACTGTCAACAGATGAACAACGAAATTCACTAGCTTTTATTTACGAGTACTGCCATCTTCATGTTGAAGTCGGAAACTTTTCAGACCGCCCTCGTATAGGCATAATAACACGGCATTGTGCGTGACGGATTGTTTACCCCTGTCGGGCAGCGGTCTACACATGACATACGTAAGGAGCGCCGGCATAGATTTTACGAGGGATGTCCAGCAGCTGCTTGCAAGTGGTCGCATGTGGCACTTGCCAGGCTTTAGTTCTCGGCTTTACGGTTCGCCTAAGTCGCAGATGTTTGGCACACAGGCTCCCCATAGAGCAGAGATTATACCATCAAACTCTCAAGTGAATACAGGTACAGTTTCCTTGTTAGGTACGTTTCACAGACTATAGTTCTCTCCGCTGCTTATCTATGACAATAATTAGAGAAAGTATTTCATTCTATTTAAAATATGGGTAGTAAATTTCATTAGAAATAGACGTTTTGAGCTTTGTCAAAGGATTGATAAAAATTTAATGGTGTTCAAATACTATACTTGATATTTTAAATTAGCATATACTAAGGAAGATATACAAAGATACTAAAGAAATCTTCCATTCCAAACTGGCCTTTACTAAAAATGTTTATTTTTTACTTTCTCAAAAATAGATAAAATATTGTGGATTAAAATACCATTTCAGGGACATTTAGTTGATAAATAAACTGTATATCTGGAATATTTTTGTAAATAGCCCACGAAATTCTCTTTATACTGAATGAATTTTGTACATTGCCACCCATATAAAGCTGAGTATCACACGTGCAACTTTGGGAGAGTAAAATACACAATTGGGAGATTACATTACACTATTTACATCTCAGAGGAAACGTTGGAAGTGTCCTCCACCAGCATCTATGGATCGTTGGTCCCATTTTCTTTGATACGACTGTAGACACAGAAGTTTATATGGGTATCTTTAAGACATTTGTGGAGCAGCTGGATGATATCGAATTGAGAGAAGGTTATTTCCAGCAAGATGAAGCAACGTGCCATATATCTAATGACACCATGGAACTTGTAACCAGTTTCTTTGATAATCGAATAATTACAAAGGGTCTGTGGCTCACCGGATTTTTTCTTGGGGAGTATCTAAAGAATAGAGTGTACAAGAATAGACCAGGACAATTGATGTTCTCAAGGAATCCATTCGAACCGAAATAAGTAACATTGGCGAGGATACTCTTCGTAAAACTTCAGAGAATATGGTGAGACGAGTATAACCATGTATAGATGCTGGTGGAGGACACTTCCAACGTAAGTATAAGGTAAACCTGCAAGGGGATCGGAGTTTGAAGTTCATTTTAAAGTCATTCTTTGTACTTTTTAATAAATTTTAAGGTCATTTAGTAGTCATTGTGAGATAATTTTTAATATGCTTAAATCCATCAACATTTATTACGAGGGCTGTTCAATAAAGAATGATAATAATTCTTCTTGACAACGTACCTTTACTCATCCTCATAATTTTGATGGTCCTTCTCAAAATAGTCTCCCCTGAATGCGATGCACTTGTCCCAGCGTTTCTGCCAGTCTTCAAAAACATGCTGGAAATCATTTTCGAGAGATCCTTCAAAATCGCCTCCGCAGCCTTCACCACTGCTTCTGATGCTGGATAATGCCTCCCACGAAGGCGTTTCTTGAAGTTAGGGAATAGAAAAATGTCACATGGGGCTGAACCCGGACTATAGGGAGGGTGAGGAATGTACTTCACGTTGACTTTTGCAAGATATTCAGCAACAACATTGGCAATATGTGGCCGCGCATTATCGTAGTGCAGCATCCAGTGTGCTTCAAGGAAATGTGGTCTTTTGCTCCTGATATGGACTTGCAATGTTTTCAGGGCATCTCTGTATCATTGTCCAATTACTGATGTGTGTGCAGGTAAAACATGGTGACAAACCATTCCATGAATATCAAAGAATGATATGACCATAACTTTCCCAGCAGAAGCAACCACTTTTGCTTTTTGGGGGTTGGTGATGAAGGAGATTTCCACACTGAGCTTTGCTGTTTGCTCTCAGGATCAAAATGATGTAGCCAAGTTTCATCAGAGTGATCACGTTTGAAAGAAACTCCGGATCTTCCTCTAACATCAACTTTAACTGCATGTTACCTCCGTTGCAGCGGTAGGCGATCCTGAATATGTGTAAACTTGCCTGGTTCTCACAGGCGGGAATCAGGAGTACCAACAATGAAACTACTACGGCGTGTTTGTCTCACATTAAGCTAACAGAATATAATAAGATTGAATTTTAGTGCAAAAAATTATGACCGTAAAAAATTATGATCATTCTTTATTGTACAGTCCTCATTCTCCTAAAACTCTGAGGTGTTGAGATATTCTCACCATATGGCTTTATCATTACGTTTCAACACCAACGTGTCAGGTACAGAGAAAAACTACGTGTTAGTGCATTCAAGGTGAGTACAGTGCTCATTTCAGTTCATTTTACTGCCAAGTATTTAATTATGAGTCATTTTAAAAGTGATTTTCAGTCACGTTCTTTCTCTTAGTTTAAAATTAAGAATTAATGCCGCTTTGGGAAACCTTAAAGACAGAAACAAAATGAAGAATATTGGAAGTATATTTAATTCTTTTATATTTTGGTTCTGAAAGATTGTATACGTTCTTCGGCTGGCTGTAGTTTTTAGGAAGGACAAATCCTATTGGAACAGTAAATATCGTGGTCGCTTTCGTTTGTTTATCTAGTAATATCTCTGCTGGAGGAAAGATGAAGATGACAGCCCATTTCAAGCAAATAATATCGGGAACATTCAGCATTAATTCGTGCACCTGAAGCTTCTGGAAAAGACAGGTTTGAAATATTAGATAAACATAACATGTCCAACAAATTGGACAACACGAGCAGATTATTCGAAAAGAAGGTTCTCAGTCTCACTGGGTCAAAGGGCTGCTGACGTCAATGCACCCTGCTGAGTATATTACAGGTTTGTATTACGCCACGCCTACCAAAATGTCTTTTATCTCTCCTTCTGTTTGCGAAGTTACGCAATTTTAATGACCTTTCTATTTCTGTTCTTTGTGTTAACCATTCTTCTCGGAACTCTGAATGCTTCAGAAAACTTCATTTACTAATATAATCACCTTTTAAAAACCTAGCGTTAAAAATTGTTATATCTCTCTTCACCTTTCGCTCCTTCAACTGCTGCTGATCTTCATAACTAGGGGTGAGAGATTTCTATGACCTGAAACTAAGGAAATACTGTGCATTTATGTACCAAAATGTCCATAAAAATACAAAAATAATACCTACATATCTTATTATCACTATGTACAGTGCGATCCAAATAAATCTGAACCATTTCAGTAGGCCATAACTTTTGAACCAATAATAGGAGACACGTGCAACTTTGGGACAATATAATATACAATTGGGAGATTATAGTATACCATTTACTTCTCACAGAAAATGTTGGGAGTGTCCTCCACCAACATCCATGGATCATTGGTCCCATTTTCTTTGATACGACTATAGACACTGAAGTTTACATGGGTATCTTCAAGACATTTGTGGAGCAGCTGGATGATATCGAATTGAGAGAAGTTTTTTTTTCTTGTTCCATTTATACCCCGCCTTTAACTCCAATGGTCCTTTGGAACATCTCGAAGGTATTTGTTGGGTTTTAATCATTAAATCACACACACATTTATACCTCGCCTTTATATATCGGCGGCCGTTCTCCTTTGGAACATATCGAAGGTTTTAACTCGTATTCGTTGAGTTTTAATCATTAGATCACGCACACATTTATACCTCGCTGGTCATATCGGCAGCAGTTCTCCTTTGGAACATATCGAAGGTTTTAACTCGTATGTGTTGGGTTTTAATTATTAGATCACGCACACATTTATACCTCGCCTTTAACTGCAATGGTCATATCGGCAGCCGTTCTCCTTTGGAACATATCGAAGGTATTAACTCGTATTCGTTGGGTTTTAATCACACACATTCACACTCTCATTCATACTTCCATACTCTGGGGAAGATGAGGAATTATCTTCGTCGGAGAAAAATCCCCACCCCCACCGCCGGGAATCGAACCCGGGACCCCTATTACGGCAGGCAGGTGCTCTACCGACTGAGCTATGAGGCCAGCCGAGAGAAGGTTATTTCGAGCAAGATGGAGCAACGTGCCATATATCTAATGACACCATGGAGCTTGCGACCAGTTTCTTTGATAATCGAGTAATCTCAGAAGGTCTGTGGCCGCCAGATCCCCTGACCTAACCTCAGCGGATTTTTTCTTGTGGGTATATGTAAAAAATAGAGTGTACAAGAACAGGCCACGGACAATTGATGTTCTCAAGGAATCCATTCGGAGCGAAATAAGTAACATTGATCAAGGATACTCTCCGTAAAACTTCAGAGAATATGGTGAGACGAGTGTAAACATGTATAGATGCTGGTGGAGGACACTTCCAACATTTTATCTGAGATGTAAATAGTGTAATGTAATCTCCCAATTGTGTATTATGTTCTCCCAAAGTTGCACGTGTGTCCAATTATTGGGCCAAAAGCTATTGAAATGGTTCAAGTTTATATGGATAGCTCTATATGTGCAATCTACATACTTTTTTCTACAATATTAATAATTACTAATCAGAATAATATAAAATACAAGGGTAATAATGACAAATATATCATAATCTTTATTTTTAGAGGAATCAAGTGCATTTTTTTAATGCACAGTCATTTTTGTCGATTTACCTTGAACTCTACACTTCTTAGCACACGTTACCTCCAAGTTTTAACAGTATATTATGCAATGAGGCTATAATGATAGTAATAAACAAGCGAGTATTATTATTCGCCGAGCGAGCGAACCGAAGCGATACGAGCGTTTTAATTCTCATTATAGTCAAATCCATTCGACTGTTTATGCTCGATCATGTATCTAAATTAAAGGTTTCATTTCAAAGTATTCATTTCTGGTTTGAGTGATAGGTTACAATCGTTATTGTTTTGTCTAAATTGAGAGGTAGTACGTAGTACGCAGGCGCAGAAATATTGATTACTTCCCTATAAACAGCTGTTAACGTGTGACACAGGTTAACCTAAAACATTAAAACAAAACATTGGTGACATTAAAAAAAGAAACTTACTTTTATCATGAGGTATTTATCATCATGTGCTTCATTTATAAATGTTTTCAACTCATCAGTTGTAAATGTTTTGGCTGTTTCATCTTTATACTCTTCTGATTTGTGTTTTAGTAAGTTGTTCAGTTTTGAGTATTTAGATAAGTCATTTTGGTGGCTAATGTTGAGTGTTGATTTCAAAGTAGAATAGTGAGTCACTTTTGTGACAATTTATTGGTAACATTGAGTGCTTTTGTCTTAATTTCTGGAGCAGTAAGTTCAATATCTCTGTCACTAGTGTCAGACATTTTGACTTTTTTCTAAACTGGGGCTAGTATCGTTGTCGATCGAAACGACAATAATCGATACTTGCGCTTTTGCAATGTTATGTGGCCAATACCAGTGCTTTATTGAACAGGTGTACTTTAATGAAGCCCATTAAAGTACTGTTACTAGTCGTATAAATACTAAAGTTTGACTTGATCGAGCATAAAATACCCTTACGCCATTCGAGGCATCGCTCTGGATGGTTTACGTGTGCCTACTGATCCCAAGGTAACTGTTTCAAACCTGCCTCACAAAAAGGGGTTTGAAGAATGCTTAAAACGACAACACTGTGTCATTAAATTTAGTGCTACATAAAAGAACACTGAGGGACAAAATTTGGGCACAGTGGTGGCCAATATTTTTCTGGTAATTGACAGAGTCGTTAACAAGTAAAATATTTATTGGCGTTCTAATTGACGTCATTCCATTCTCAGGTTCATAACGACGGAACCAGCTTTCATCGGTTGCCACAATACTCGTCAAAACCTCATTGTTTTCAGTTTTAAATCCCTGAAGAAGGTTTTGGGTAGAGGTAGACTTACAATAAATATGGTACTCAACTCCCGAAAGATTTCAATAATCTAACTTTCCAATCATTTCTGCACTATGCTTTAATATCCTAACGGAAATTTTGCAGTGGTTTCTCTAATAAGGTTATCAACTCTTTCCTTGTGTTTCGTGAAGGCAGTTCGACGGCGACCACTTCTAAGTCATCTTGAATACCGGGGAGCTCATCTTTGAAATGTGTCGCCGAACTTATAACATTGTAGGCTCTCAACAGATGATGTTTAAGTCAGTGACGAATCCTGATCAAGGGTGCTGTGTGTGGTCACGTGATTGCAACTCATAAAGTAACAATATATCAAGAAGTTTTGTTAAGTGTTACTTAAAGCATGTGAGTGTACAGTAAGAGTGAAAATACAGTGACTGGTCATCAAAGGCTTTGAAGAGACAAAAAAGAGGTTAACCTAAATAGGAAACTTTAGCGCAACACCCTTCTAATTTGCCTTTATCTCTCGGAGTATTGAAAACCACCTGTTACTTGAAACCATAGATTCTATTGTTATCTACACTATAAAAAATTATAAGTATTTATAAACGTTAGTGAAGATTTATTTAAAAAGTTTGCACAACGTTTTCCAAGGAAATACGAAGGCTTTACAATAGAGAATGATCCTAATTTTGTTACGGTTCTAATTTTTTGTACTAAAATAAAACCATATTGTATTCTGTTATCTTAATGTGAAACAAAAACGCCAAAGTAGTTTGATTGTTGGTGCTCCTGGCTAGTTCAGACACTCAGACATGCTTTGAAATTTTGCTTTCGTCTCAACAGATCTACAGTTGAGGCCTGTACAATGTAACAGGAGGCTTATGGAGACTGTTCTTCCCTACAGCACAGCTCGAAGGTGGTTTAAAATGTTTAACGAGGGAAGACAATCAATTTAAAAGGAAGGTGGAGCCAGTACTCCAGTTACTACTCTTACGGAAGAAAACATCCACACTGCTGCTGCCATTGTGAGAGAGGATCAACGAATTACTGTAAGATCACTTTCTGAAATACTGAACATTTCATTGGGTGCCACCCACACGTTGACAGAAACATTACACATGAGACGTGTTTGTGTGCGATGGTTTCCAAGACTGTTGATTCCCGAACAAAAGGACATTCCCATGCAGGACTGCATGCAGTTAAAATTGATGTTAGAGGAACATCCGGAGTTTCTTTCAAACGTAATCACTGCTGATGAAACTTGGCTACATCATTTTGATCCTGAGAGCAAGCAGCAAAGCTTAGTGTGGAAATCTCCTTCATCACCAAGCCCCCAAAAAGATAAAAGTGGTTGCTTCTGCTGGGAAAGTTATTGTCATCTCTTTCTTTGATATTCATGGAATGGTTTATCAGCATGTTGTACCTGCACACACACCAGTAACTGGATAATACTACAGGGATGTCCTGAAAACATTGCAAGTCCATATCAGGCGCAAAAGACCACATTTCCGTTAAGCAGGCTGGATGCTGCACCAGGATAATGCGCGGCCGTATACTGCCAATGCTGTTGCTGAATATCTTGCCTAACTCAAGTGAAGTGCATCCCTCACCCTCCCTATAGTCCGAATTTAGTCCCCTGTGACTTTTTTCTATTCCCTAACTTGAAGAAACGCCTTCGTGGGAGACATTATCCATCATTTGAAGCAGTGGTGAAGGCTGCAGAGGCGATTTTGAAGGATATCTCAAAAGTGCTTTCCAGCATGCCTTTGAAGACTGGCAGAAACACTGGCACAAGTGCATCGCATTCAGAGGAGACTATTTTGAGAAGAACCATCAAAGTTATGAGGAGGAATAAAGGTACGTTGTTAAAAAATTGTGATCAGTCTTTATTGAACAGCCCGCGGAATTATAATTAAGCCATTACAAAGGGATAAAATATTCATTTACACATATGGAAAACTCGTTAAATAACATATTTATTCACTTATTTATTTAATTTTTCATTATTTAAAGAGCTAAAAGTTTCTGAAGTTTTCCTTATTTATTGGAATGTTTAAACAGCTATACTTTTTCTCAAATGGGCAAGTCGTTATTCTTTTTTTCCGCTATTCTGCTCGTGCAAAGAGAATGGAATCCTAAAGCCGACCAGCGCTTAAAGAATTGACTATCGCTTAAGGTGACTATTGCGCCATTATGATTTTATATACAATGAAATGTTAAAACAGTTATCATAAACGTTTATCTTAATTTACATGAAGTAGACAGAAGAATAAAGGTTTTTCAAGAATATTTTATGTAAGAATGAGTACAGAAAGTCGTGTGATTGCAACATATCAGATATTTTAAGTCATATTTCCTTCCCGCTCTCATGCTAGAGGCAATTTCCATTCATCTCACATTACCACAGCAAAATGAGCTGTAGTTTTAATAATAGAATGGAAAACAAATTGCAAAATTTTACCGTATCGTTTCGTATGCACTTGAATGTGAATTTCTTTTGGAGTACACGAAATCGCAGAAAGTAGGCTCAAGAAACGTCCCTTATTCCTGGAGATCTGGTAAACCTGACAACAGCACAGAGATGAAACTTTGTTCCGACCTGTTTCCATTTGCACGTGAATCAACAACACGCACCCCACTGTGGCTCTGACGTCATTAGGTGTTCTAATTAGGGCACAGGGCATAGCACAATTGACTTGGAAAATTCTGGTTTTAAAATAAACAGTACATAAACCTCCACGCTCAGGATCCTCCAGTAAATGAAATTAAACTTCTTTATCACCCGCTTCAACTCCACAATACGGTTTATAAAAATATGAATGGAACTGTTTATGCAGAATTAACACAAATCGTTACTCTGTCAACATTCAATGCCAACTAGAGGATAAACAAATAATAAATCTAATTAGTCATATTTGATTGATTCCTACAAATATTATTGCAATAAAATTTACGAAGGCTGTTCAATAAAGAATGATCACAATTATTTTGACAACGTACCTTTACTCATCCTCATAATTTTGATGGCCCTTCTCATAATAGTCTCCCCTAAATGCATGCACTTGTCCCAGCGTTCCTGCCAGTCTTCAAAGACATGCTGGAAACCATTTTTTGAGAGATCCTTCAAAATTGCCTCCGCAGCCTTCACCACTGCTTCTGAAGATGGATAATGCCTCCCACTAAGGCGTTTCTTCAAGTTAGGGAATAGAGAAAGTCACATGGGGCTAAATCTGGACTATAGGGAGGGTGAGGGATACACTTCACGTTTATTTTTGCAAGATATTCAGTAACAACATTGGCAATATGCGGCCGCGCATTATCGTGGTGCAGCATTCAGCCTGTTTCACGGAAATGTGGTCTTTTGCGCCTAATATGGTCTTGCAATGTTTTCAGGACATCCCTGTAGTGTTGTCCAGTTACTGATGTGTGTGCAGATACAACATGCTGATAAACCATTTCATGAATATCAAAGAATGAGGTGGCTGTATCTTTCCCAGCAGAAGCAACCATTTTTGTTATTTAGGGGGTTGGTGATGAAGGAGATTTCCACAGTAAGCTTTGCTGTTTTCTCTCAGGATCAAAATGATGTAGCCAAGTTTCATCAGCAGTGATTACGTTTGAAAGAAACTCTGGATCTTCCTCTAACATCAACTTTAACTGCGTGCAGACGTACATGCGAATGTCCTTTTGTTCGAGAAACAACAGTCTTGGAATCCATCGCACACAAACACGTCCCATGTGTAATGTTTCTGTCACCAACGTGTGGGTGGCACCCAAGGAAATGTTCAGTGTTTCAGAAAGTGTTCTTAAGGTAATTCGTCGATCCTCTCTCACAATGGCAGCAGCAGTGTTGATGTTTTCTTCCATAAGAGCAGTAACTGGAGCACCGGGTCCACCTTCCTTTGAAATTGATTGTCTCCCCTCTTTAAACATTTTAAACCACCTTCGAGCTATGCTGTAGGGAAGAATAGACTCTCCATATGCCTCCTGTAACATTGTATAGGCCTCAACTGAATATTTGTTGAGACGAATGCAGAATTTCAAAGCCGCATATTGTTCCTCGCGTGTTACCTCCATTGCAGCGGTAGGCGATACTGAACATATCTGAACTTGCCTGGTTCTCACTGCTGGGAACCAGGAGTACCAACAATGTAACTACTACGGCGTGTTTGTTTAACATTAAGCTAACAGAATATAATAAGTTTGAATTTTAGTGCGAAAAATTATGACCGTAAAAATATAAGATCATTCTTTATTGAACAGCCCGCGCATTAAAACTTGTTCACAACTTTCATATTTTATTACTGTAGTGAATTAAATGAATATATGCATATTCATTCAGTGTTTTATAGTTATGTGTTTTACAAAATGTTTAAAATTATACGTTTAACGAGACCAAAGGGGATGGCTCAGGCGTTTTTGTCTGCGGCCTGCATTTGGGAGGTTCGAACTCGATTCCCATGTCGCCACTATTAAAAATTATAATAACAAAATTACTACTCCTTCTTATAATTACACATGCGCTAGATATATATTTGAGTTTAGATGATTCTGTTAATTAAAAGAGTGTTCAACAGAAATTAATTGACAAAATTCAGTTTTTACATTTTGAATTTTGCTTTAAAGTTAGATTTCTTATGATTATTTTTTGCTGAAAGCTAAAATTACTATAAGAAGAAGGCAGGCACCTTTCAGCGCTGCCGATATATTTGAGGGTGGCATTTAAACACAGAGTGGGCACCATGGAAGCTTACTTAAATTGGCTCACTTTCCAGGAGCATGGAAACATACCAAAGTTATTACACTCTCCAAGCATGGAAAGGACTTGAAACAAAAGAATAGTCATCAACCAATTGGCCTCCTTCCAGCAATCAGTATGCTGTCTGTAAAGGTTCTCCAGCTGCGTCTTCAAGCCCTGTTGGACCGTCATCATGTGCTACGACCAGAGAAATTTGGATTCCGGCGTCAGCACTCAACAACCCACCAGCTCCTCCGAATAGTAGATGAAGTGGTCAGAGCATTCAACAATCGTCACTATGTTGCAGCCCTATTCCTTGATACTTCCAAAGCCTTCGACTCTGTATGGCATGAAGGTCTCCTTCATCACCTAATGCACTAAGGTATGCCTTCCTACTTAATCCACCTAATTCACAGCTAACTAAAAAACCGATCCTTCGTCGTTGCCAGGGATGACATCATCTCTAAACCTTACGCCATCCATTCAGGGGTACCTCAAGGCAGTGTCCTGCACCCCCTGTTATTTCTCACCTACAACAACATACTTCCAACCTATAGAGGCTGCAACTTATAATTGTTTGCAGATGACAGCCACTTCTAAACATGTCATTTATGCGGTGAAGCGGGCTCAGTTTTATGCCGACATGCTCACCGCTTGGTTTACTACCTGGCGCCTAAAAATAAATGCTACAAAAACTCAGGCAGTTACTTTTACCAGGCGAGTGCTTCAAGACGTCTCCAATCTCCGGTTAGCAGGAGAAGAAGTGCCATGGTCCACAACGGTGACTTATCTAGGGTCACTCTAGATAAGGCCCATATAACAACTTTGGCACATAAAGCCAACCGGAAGATGGCAATGCTGTACCTGATCTACAGTAGAAGATCGACACTGGCGCCCAGCAATAAGATCCTTTTGCATAAACAGGTTCTGCGACCTGTAATCACATATACCTGCCAAGTATGTGGAGTTGCAGCAAAAAACCACCTGTATAAACTGCACTGTAGGGGAGGGGATCCGTCCCCTTCAGCTGCCGTGGTGCGGGCGCTGCGGACCCTTAGCACTCGTGGTAAAGTCTGTTTAGTTAACTCATGTGCACGTTGGCCGCTGCCTTTGACGAACCCTTATACTCGTTTTACAACCCTGGCCCTCCATTTATACTGGATTCCATAATAACCCTTATCTTATTGAAAGTGCTGTATTTGAAACCCAGCTCCTTTAGGAGACCGCACAAAGTGCAGTGTCCATAAGGAAAATCACAAATTTCTTGTAGATGTGCAACCACTTCGTCTAAGGTGGGCTCTCTCACTTTTGCATAGAATCTATAAATTTCTTGGCGAATTAAATCGCATGTGAAGTTATCTACTTTAGAGACGTTTCCTTTTGTTTTCACACTTGATCGGCGTCTTTGGTATTCCTTTCGTCACAATATTTCTTACTGTATTTCTGCGAATACCCAGAATTTATCATCAGGTTCATTGCATTACCCCTTACCAAGATTATTTGTCAGCACATATTTATATGTGTTCAAAACAAGCGCTTGAATTTGCTTAGAAACAGTTCCCGTTAAAACTTTGTTTTTAGAGGCTTTTCCAGTAATATACCACGGCCCAGTTATTCACACTGTCTTCACTTTGATTATTTTCACCTGACTGAAAGTTATCTACTACTTCATTTGGATTTACCACTGCATTTCCCTCCCACGATCTCCACATCGTGACACACAACGAATTTCTGCACGTAATGAAACAGATCAACTGGAAGTTGGAACTTTGGCAAATGAGACTCCACGTGGAGTAGACATGCGGCTGTCACTTCGAGAAAATCAGGGTTGCTATTGGTCCTCAACGACAGTGTTCCATTTCTGAAGTGTGGAAATAGATTTATGGCGGTCATTAGTGGGCGGGAGGGTGAGTTCCCTTTGGGGTGAAAACTGCACACGCGTTCAGTAAACAGACTCTACCTCTGACGTTACTAGAGGAACCTAAGGCCGAACTGCCGAGCCCCTCCCTCTGGGAGTTGTTCGGATTGGGTTGGACTCGAGGGGGCAGTGGTTCCCGATACCCGTGGGTGATAGGGTACGTCTCCGGACGGGGTTGAGGGAAGCCGTTATTATTCCCGTTATTATTACTAGCCTGCAGAGCTAGTAGAAGGCGTGCTAGATCAGCAGGTGGCCTCACCGAGGCCATATCGGTAGCCCGCACATTTTGGAGTTGGCGCGCGTAGGTAGCGTATCCACTTCCATTCCGTCTTGTGTCCTTGGACCAGATGGGGGGGAGCTTCTTAGTAATCCAGGTCTTTCCCAATGGAAAGCCCCACGGAGGATGCCCGGCGCCCTTTGGGACAGCTCGGTAATTCCCTGGTTAAAGAGGCCCGGGTCTTGGTCCTACGGGTCCAGGATTAATGGGAGTAGTCCTGGTACCGAAATTAAGGAATTGCAATAAATAAAGAATCATGATGGATTTCAAAGGAGTCTTGTATGTTTGTTACGAGACGAACAGGTGCAGTTGGTTGAGTTGTTATAACAAAAGAAATGTAAGAAACAGTGTCCTTAGCAGATTTCTAAACGGTAGCACTTGACTTTGTTGAATGGGCTATCCCTTCTTAATGACATGAGAAAATAGTCACAAATGGAATCTTTGGTTGAATAAGGGGCTTTCAGAAAGTGAAAGCTATACACCCACGCGCAACCGTGGAGGACAGTTCGTGGCTGGGAGCCGATTAGGGTAGTCTTCTTCTGTCTTGATCGAGAGCAGACCAGAAGCGACGAGAGAAGATATTTGTCGGTTCATATATACGTGAAGAACGAATTAAGTTTTATCGAGTAATGAACATTTCATAAACAGTAACTCTAAATAGTGATATTGGTAACCCTTGGTCGGCAACTTCGAGTTTAATGTAATAATAAAAGAAGCAGTCATTAAACCAGTTTGAAACGGGCATTCCAGTGTCATTAAAATTATCCTTCTCATATATGCTCACGCATACCCTGAGTTAAACAGTATCTGTTTCAAGCTGTAGCGTCAACGTGGAACTATTTGTTCGCCCAAAGTTTTGCTTCAAACCTCTGGACTCAACTGTATAAACGGCAGATACTCCGAAACCGACATCTTCGGACCGCTACATCATCTCATTGGTATATTCCCAATAACAACATTCACTCAGACCTTAATTTTCCAAAACTCACAGTCCACTCACCTCTCTCGAAGCTTCTGTGCTCAACTTCCTTCAAGTTTCAATCACCTCATTCTCTGGAGGTACGGCCTTGACTGCGGAAAAACTTACAAAAGACCCAGACTTGTGCTAGGCCATCATAAACTCATAAAATCACACCTTACACCTCTAAAATTTTCTTAGAACTTCCAAAATATTTCTCTAAACACTATCACCGCCATTTACCCACCAGCCCTTAGTTAAAAACCAATCTATGCCAGTAATGGACGTAGTCCCTTATGGCAATAGTCGAAGGACCCTCCTTTGTGGAGGAGGGCTCCCTTCAACGACACCTCTGTGCTGTGCAGCAAGGGGGTTAAAAGATTTGTATAAAATTTTTGGAGTTCATCGGACTTATATACTAAGCTTTGATTTGATTAAGCTTTCGCAGCCTAAAAACATGTATTTATGGTGAAATATTCATTTTAGCAGTAATTAAAGAATGCGCCACTTGTTATGTTTACTATAAGCAAAAAAATGTAAAAGTAAACATAGCACATTTTACAAAATTAAGCTTGATCCTGGAAGACTGATTTCAGCTATCTTCATATTTCGCAAATAGTAGAGGAGTCAAATGGAATTTCAAATTGTTTTGCAATTTTTACTGAGCAAAAGACAAACACGAGTATATCGTTTTTGTACATAGCTCTGTTGTTCAGAAGGCTTCTTCCAACACGTAGGAAGGACACGAATTCCCCTGTAGAAAGCTTTTTGGTCATGTGCGCATCCACTCAAACACCAGCTGGTGCTCCTCTTCATCGGAACAATGTTTATTCCCTCTCATCGCCTCTTTGAATGCTTCAAATATGTGTAATCACTCTGGTGAGTATGGCAGACTTTGGAGAGAGTACACATGGCACCCTTCTTGCAGACACATTGGCAAACATAAGCACGTCATTAATGATGTGACATACTAACCAAGTTTGAACTTTGTAGTTCCAAATTAATTCTTATGTGGGAGTGGGGGGTGCTGGTTATAATGTGGAGGCTGAGCCATGATAAATGTACAGCTTTGTTGCTATTTGATCCATCGTCTCACGACGATTTTACATCACAATAGCTTCAAACGCTGCAGTAGACTCTGGGGTTACAATGTACGAGGGCTGTTCAAGTAAAAATGATATTTTTTTTTTTTTTTTTTTTTTTTGTGACAACGTTCCATTACTCATCCTCATAATTTTGATGGCCCTTCTCAAAATAGTCTTCCCTGAATGCGATAAACTTGTCCCAGCCTTTCTGCCCGTCTTCAAAGACATGCTGGAAACCATTTTTGAGAGATTCTTCAAAATTGCCTCCGCAGCCTTCTCCACTGCTTCTGATCAGGGGCGCTTCCTCCATAAGGTTGCAGGTTTGCGCTACACCCACTGATTTTGAATGTACAACAGGTGCATTTTGCACATTAAAGCCGTACTTGTTTGCATTGTTTTATATACAAACATGTTTCAATTACGCTTATCGTCTGTAGCTGTCCATGACCACAGAAGTCGAAATAAACAGAGGTTAGCTGTAGGAGCCGCCAGGTTTGCAGCGAAGTGTTAACCTAAGATTTCGCTCAAATGTTGGCTCTCTGAAGGGGTTGCGGGATGGTGAAGAGATGGGAGTGGCTTCTTACGCATTGCTTAAATGGAGGTTTATAAACATAGCTCCTCCTGCTCTTAGCAACGGCTATGATAAGACATTTCTCCGACTATGATAAGACATTTCCAGGGGATTCACTTAGAGAAACAATAAGGTTCTATCCTTTTATAATTGGAACAAAATTTCGTACAGAACTGACTGTAATTTACAGTCGAGAAGAATTTCGTGGAATGTCCGGCACTTTGTGCTTGATGGACTTCATTCAGGAAAACAATTTATGTGCTACATTCAGCGAATGTGTCAAACTCCTGCGAGTGTTGTTAACTATACCAATGTCTACCGCTTGAAGCAGAACGCTGTTTCTCAACTTTAAAAAGAGTAAAAGTTTTCCTTAGGAACACAATGTCACAGAACCGATTATGAGCATTAGCAATGCTTTCAATTGAGAGGGAGTTTGTTATGAAGATCAGCGACTTCAACGCAAAAGTTATAGATAGATTCGCCAGGTCTAAGGAGAGGAGAGCAGAGTTTCTGTATAAATAGGTGAGTCACTACTACTCTGTATTTTATTTTTCATTTGTGCACCACTAATAATTTAATCCACCAGCCGCCACTGCTTCTGATGATGGATAACGCCTCCCACGAAGGCGTTTCTTCAAGTTAGGGAATAGAAAGAAGTGACATGGGTCTAAATCCGGACTATAGGAAGGGTGAGGGATGCACTTCACGTTGAAATATGTGACCGCGTATTATCGTGGTGCAGCATCCAGCCTTCTTCCCAGAAATATGGTCTTTTGCGCCTAATATGGTTTTACAATGTTTTCAGGGTATCCCTGTAATATTGTGCAGTTACTGATGTGTGTGCAGGTACAACATGCTGATAAACCATTCCATGAATATCAAAGAATGACATGACCATAACTTTCCCAGCAGAAGCAACCACTTTTGCTTTTTGGGGGTTGGTGATGAAGGAGATTTCCACACTTAGCTTTGCTGTATGCTCTCAGGATCAAAATGATGTAGCCAAGTTTCATCAGCAGTGATTACGTTTGAAAGTAATTCCGGATCTTCCTCTAACATCAACTTTAACTGCATACAGACCTGCATGCGAATGTCCTTTTGTTCGGGATTCAACAGTCTTGGTACCCATCGAGCACAAACACGTCTCATGTGTAATGTTTCTGTCACTAACGTGTGGGTGGCACCCAATGAAATGTTCAGTATTTCAGAAAGTCATCTTAAGGTAATTCGTCGATCCTCTCTCACAATGGCAGCAGCAGTGTTGATGTTTTCTTCCGTAAGAGCAGTTACTGGAGCACCGGGTCCAGCTTCCTTTGAATATGATTGCCTCCCCTCTTTAAACATTTTAAACCACCTTCGAGCTGTGCTGTAGGGAAGAATAAACTCTCCATAAGCCTCCTGTAACATTGTATAGGCCTCAACTGAAGATTTGTTGAGACGAAAGCAGCGGTACGCGATAATGAACATGTCTGACATTGCCTGGTTCTCACAGGCGGGAACCAGGAGTACCAACAATGAAACTACTACGGCGTGATTGATTCACATTAAGCTAACAGAATATAAGATTGACTTTTAGGGTAAAAAATTACGACGGTAAAAAAATTATGATCATTCTTTATTGAACAGCCCTCATACAAACCCAAAAAGTCACAATACTTTAACTTATAGTTTTTGAGTTGTAAAAATATGAATAAACATTAAGCGATATCACGCTTTTAAATCATATTTCTGACATAGTATCTCAAGTGCACTTATTTTAAACAAAACGGAGCTGTGAATCTGAGAGTATTAAAATTAACTATATATTTCATACAAAACATGCAACACATAATAACAGACAATTCCTACACAAAGCTATGTCCAGCTCGATCGTGGGTTTTTAACCAGCTCCAATTATGTAACTGTTAATTACACATTCCTGAGGGAACAAACTACTGCGGTTTCTATATATAGATCCTATACAAATATTAACACATCCACACAAAAAGGACATCTAGGAAAAACAAAGCAGACCTGGACACATTGATTGCTGTGAACGTAACTATATTATAAATCTGACGTGACGCACTCACATGACTTTCTCTACTTTATCACGTTGCTAATTTTCTTATAGGTGCAAGGGAATATTCGAATAGAGTAAGCTTTGAGGGATAGATCTTTATGGGCTAGTAATTATGTGTGGACTTTGAAATGTCGTTATATTTCTATGACCAAGACCTAAAACACAAGTGACTTTTTATTTGAGTAAAGTACAAGTACTGAAAATTCAAATTAATGAGAAAAAAATCTCCGAAATGGTTTACTTTAAAAAAGCTCCACATTTTTGCGTAGCAGGATTTTGTGTATCTCTTACGCCTTACTAATTATACAAAAGTCGTCCACAATGAAGAAGACTTTTGAGCACATTCACAGAAAATTTAAGATATGCTTTTAATTTTTCATGAATATATCTTAAATAGGGATGGGTCTAGTTTCAATACAAAATAGAATTTGTAGATAGAGGAATTCAGCATGCCTTGGCTCCTGCCCACGGAAAGTGGCCCGGGTTCGATCCCACCCATGTGGTGGGGATTTTAGGTCCCGGGTATAGGACCGGTGCCCACTCAGCATCGTGAGGAAAGTGAGGAGCTTTCGATAGGTAAGGGGCCCTGGTCACGGAAACCAACATTCCGGCTGGGGCATGCCGAGATGCTGACCACATCTCCTCCCCGCATCGGTTGGATGATCGCCCACCTCTGTTTTGAATAAGTGGGCGTGAGGCCGACAGTCGGGTTGGTAGGCCTTGGCAGTCTTAGGGCTGTCGCGCCAGGATTAAGTTGAGTAAGACAGAGGAATTTCCGGACTAAGAAGCGGTGGTCTGTTGTAGTTTGTAGATCGAGACATTTCGTTTACGACTGTGGTGAACATCTTCAGTGGCGTGGTCTAAGTCTTCTGGGCGAAGGTTCTCAGTCGTGACGGACATCTCTGCACTGTCATGGCTCCTTAGGAAGTCTCCCTCTGTCTCCTCTCGCCGCATCCTTCCTCCCGGGGAAGTCCCACTTGGGGATATAGGCACAGTATACTAAGGTTGGAACTCCGTCTCGAATTCACTTCGTAGCGTAGTCCAGTACAGTCCAGTTTGAGAAAACTATTTTAATATCATATCCAATATCGTGGAATATATAGAAAATAGTTAATCCTACAGTAAAAATGTAGGGCACCGAGGTACCGCATTGGTTTCGTTCGCGGCTACCGTGCTAAGGGTCCCGGATTCGATTCCCGGCTCTAGCGTGGCGATTTTAAGCCGGCTCTATACACGGCTTCTCCTCTGTCTAGCACATGTGAAGTGTCCCCCATGCCCAACGTTGTTCGGAGTCCACGGTATAAGCAGTAGCTCCTCTCGCCTCACCGGCATCTTCACTATCACCCTATCGTTGGAATTAATGGGCAGCGCCCTCTGGGTGCTTCCACTTGAGAAATGGGTCAGGTCATAACGTGGTGGGGCGAGGTTACTCCGAAGGCCAAGGTTGCCATGTGGGGAGGTTGGTAACCAACCAACAGTAAAAAAAAAAAATGTTATTGGATATAAAATGTGTGCTTTGTGTAGTAAGATTTGTTTATGTTTTACGATTAGCCAGTTATGCAAGCCATTCAGAACCAGAGGACTTCAGAGACCAGTCCTGGAAAATGTAAGAAATAATTAAGAAAGATTTTGAGTTATGCTGTATTGATTGCACGTTGTTTTGACGCGCTTCATTTGTTCTGTTTCCTGTTTTGTTTTTTCCCGCGAGGGCGCGTGGTCGTCGCTTTGCCTGTCCTCCCGGGTACCTCCGAGAGGCGAGGCAAGGCGAGTCGTGACTCGGCTTTCCTGGTGTGCGGAGGTGGGTTATTCTTTTGTTTGGAGTTAAGCTTCAAAGGATAGTACTTTATACGAGGGCTGTTTAGTAAAGAATGATCTTAATTTTTTACGGTCATAATTTTTCGCACTAAAATTCAATCTTCTTATATTCTGTTAGTTCAACATGAAACAAACACGCTGTAGTAGTTTCATTGTAGGCACTCGTGATTCCCGCCTGTGAGAACCAGGTAAGTTCAGACATGTTCAGTATCGCCTATCACTGCAATGGAGGTAACATGCACTTAAAGTTGATGTTAGAGGAAGATCCGGAGTTTCTTTTAAACGTAATCACTGCTGATGACACTTGGCTACATCATTTTGATCCTGAGAGCAAACAGCAAAGCTCAGTGTGGAAATCTCCTTCATCACCAACCCCCCAAAAAAGTAAAAATGGTTGCTTCTGCTGGGAAAGTTATGGTCATCTCATTCTTTGATATTCATGGAATGGTTTATCAGCATGTTGTACCTGCACACACATCAGTAACTGGACAACACTACAGGGATGTCCCGAAACATTGCAAGTTCATATCAGGCGTAAAAGACCGCATTTCCATGAAGCAGGCTGGATGCTGTGCCATGATAATGATCGGCTGCATATTGCCAATGTTGCAAAAATCAACTTGAAGTGCATCCCTTACCCTCCCTATAGTCTGGATTTAGCCCCATGTGACTTTTTTCTATTCCCTAACTTGAAGAAACGCCTTCCTGGGAGGCATTAGCCATCATCAGAAGAAGTGGTGAAGGCTGCGGAGGCGATTTTAAAGGATCTGTCAAAAAATGGTTTCCATCATGTCTTTGAAGACTGGCAGAAACGCTGCGACAAGTGCATCACATTCAGGGGAGACTATTTTGAGAAGGACCATCAAAATTATGAGCATGAGTAAAGGTACGTTGTCAAAAAAATTGTGATCGTTCTTTATTGTACAGCTCTCGTAGAATGGCTGTTCCGACCGTAAATTTGCCTGGGTTATACTTCCACAATTGTTAGGGGAGTATTTGTCGAAACACCAAACTTATCTGCGTGAATACTTGGGGTTTGAAATAGTTTTGAACTCTGCCCTATATCTCGGTGTGGTGGGTGTCGCACGGGTAGTCTCAAAAGGTTGTTTGTAATTTGTGACGTCTGTAAGGCGAGAAATCAATGCAATCAACCCAGACGTTTGTGGTATACTTGACGAGGAAAGTGGAAGGCAAACTTTTGCCAGAATTGGTTCTGTTGATTACCCCCAACCACTTTGGTTCTTATCACTTGAATTCCTCCCCATTATAAGTGTACCTCAGCCCCACGGTGCAGTTCAACGCTATATACAAATTTACAGCCCGCCTCGGTAGCGTGTCCGCCTTACGTTCAAGAGGTCCCGAATTCGAATCTCGCTCAGTGTGAGTTACCTGGATAAGGCTTTGTCTTGGGGTTTCCCTTATCCTAACAGACGAATGTCGGGTAACTCTAAGTTCTATGGACCCTTGGCTCATTTGAGCATCATTTCATCCATTTCACTCATCGTCCAATATGGGATTGGGATTTCATTAGGGAAGAATTCGGTACGTAGGCCACCATGCTGGGCCCATTGTTCCTATACCCCCAAGTGGGGGAACACCCGGGAGGAAGGATGAAGTGAAGGAGACAGAGGGTGGCCGACCCAAGAAGCTACGAGAGTACAGAGGGCAGGGGCTCTACAGTTTACTTAGATAGAGACTTCCCCCGACAGGCCAGGCCAGCGAACTTGCTCCCCTAAAGCGGGACGGCAACGAGCCCAGCAGCCGAGCCCTAATGGTCCCAGGTAGGCGATCCGAGCCGCCAAGTTCCCAGCCTGGCAGCTCAGAAATGGTCCCAGTAGAGGAGCGGAGACCGGCAACCGACCTACCGGGGGAGTAAGTAGTTTTCCTCAGAGCATATTGTGACTTTGTGGGTTCGTGAAATAAAAAGTCCAATTACACCACTCAACAATGTTCTTTATTTCCACCGACTTACAGTTTAACACTTGCCAATTACACAGAATTACTTGCTGCACACAGTTACAATTCACCAGTCCGTCCGTTACAATTTCCTTGTACTCGTGGTTACGTAAGCTCCGGTACACATTCACAGTTACGTACAGTCTTCCGTTGCACAATCCTTTCGTTCATTAACACGTCACTGACTAACTCTTACACCAAGAACTGCGACTGTCTCCTCACTCACTGACAAAACCAACTCACTGACTGACTAAACCAAAACCAACTCAACTCAGTAACTAACTAACTCTGTCTGTCTGTAACTCTCTTTATATAGGAATATCGCCGGTTTCTCGTGTTTACAGGATTGTTCTAGTAATAGAAAGATCGAGAAAAAGGTGTAGAGAAAACAGGCGACACAGTCATGTTTTTTTTTCCTGACCACAGCCTGTCACCACTACAAGACGAACGAGGAGGAGGTGTGGCTAACCGAACCTCCCCTACCTTCCGCTGCCAGCTGCTTTCACAGGGTGTTCTAGCGCTCCCGTTACACTGCTGCCTCCTCAAAGCTGTTCGCCTCGAACAGCCCCATCGTAGCATGCGAGGCGGTCCAGGTGTACCACCAGCATCTGCTCGGAGTCTCAGCCAGAAGTAGCGCTGCCGTAGTTTGTGAATCATTCGGTTCGCTCCCAGGTGTCCTCCTGAAGTACCGGCGTGCACTTCCTCCAAGACTTCCGGGACCTTGCTCCGGGGAAGTACCAACTGTCCTCTCTGCGCCTTCCCATCGGGTGACTCCCATACCCGGAACAGCACGCCCACTCTGGTCTTCAACAAGTCCCATTTTGCCCAGTGCGACTTGTAGGTGGCGCTCCTCGGTGCGATGTCCTCCCAGGTTGGTCTCGTCCCTGCGTCCACTTCCCTCAAGAGTGGCCCCAAGTCTGCGTCCGCCAGCTGCTCCCTCCTCAGGCCTGCGCTATCCCAGCCTTCAGCAGGCACTGCCACAACTACTCGGACTGCTGCGGCACGCTCCTTCTCTTCCACTCTTGTGCGCTCATGGCCGTCCTGGATCTGCGATAGGACACCTCCAATGTAATGGTCGCTAGCGTCGGTGTCCACAATGAAGGCGCCACCCGGTTGTGGGAAACCCAAAATTGGAGCAGTGCACAGGGTCCCCTTCGGGTGCTGGAAAGCGTCTCCGGCGTCCTCCGTCCACACATAAGACCGGTTTTCCTCCGTCAGGCGGGTGAGGGGTTTTGCGATGTTGTCAGCCTTTTCCTCTAAATCATTAAGGCGGTCGTCTACTTGGCCCATCCGCTTGCCCAGCTCCGTCACGTCATCCCTCACGCCGGCCAACCGTTCCTCAAACTTGGCGGCGAGGACCTCGTTCGCCTCCCTCATCTCCGTTGTCAGTTCGGCCATCTTTGCGGTCATTGTCGTGGCCAAGTTGTTGCTTGCCGTTTCCATCTTCGCTGTTAATTCGGCCTTCATTTCTTCCATCTTCCCGGTGATGTTGTCGTTGGCCGTCTTCATTTGTTTCAACTCTGCGGTGATGTTGTCGTTGGCCGTCTTCATTTGTTTCAACTCGGCGGTGAGGTTGTTATTTGTAGTCTCCAGCTTCGCGGCCAGGCTGTTACTTGCCGCTTCCGTCTTCTCTGTTAATTCGGCCATCATTTCCATCATCTTCTCCAAAAAAAATTCCAATGCCGCGTCCATGGTTGTAATGTTCGGTGATGTTATCTTCCCGCTTCCTGACACCAGTGTGACTTTGTGGGTTCGTGAAATAAAAAGTCCAATTACACCACTCAACAATGTTCTTTATTTCCACCGACTTACAGTTTAACACTTGCCAATTACACAGAATTACTTGCTGCACACAGTTACAATTCACCAGTCCGTCCGTTACAATTTCCTTGTACTCGCGGTTACGTAAGCTCCGGTACACATTCACAGTTACGTACAGTCTTCCGTTGCACAATCCTTTCGTTCATTAACACGTCACTGACTAACTCTTACACCAAGAACTGCGACTGTCTCCTCACTCACTGACAAAACCAACTCACTGACTGACTAAACCAAAACCAACTCAACTCACTAACTAACTAACTCTGTCTGTCTGTAACTCTCTTTATATAGGAATATCGCCGGTTTCTCGTGTTTACAGAATTGTTCTAGTAACAGAAAGATCGAGAAACAGGTGTAGAGAAAACAGGCGACACAGTCATGTTTTTTTTCCTGACCACAGCCTGTCACCACTACAAGACGAACGAGGAGGAGGTGTGGCTAACCGAACCTCCCCTACCTTCCGCTGCCAGCTGCTTTCACAGGGTGTTCTAGCGCTCCCGTTACACTATCATCTGCCATGCACCGTCGAGACACCCGCCGACACTTCTACCCTGAAAGAGACCACCACAGGATAATGGAGAGGAAATGGAGGGACAGGAAATGCGGGGGATGTAATTAACCTACCCAGCATTCGCCTAGTGACCCGGTAAAACACAAAAAATACCATGGGTCAGGTTGGTCGGCCACGGGAATCGAACCCGGGTCTCCCGATTGCGGACCACATACGAAACCGTCTGAGCGGTATCGTCCAATATGACTAAACGTTGGATTACAAACTTACACAGACTCAGGCATATGGGCGACTTTGTGAAGTTGCTTTCTCTGGAGAGCCACAAAACATGTATTTCCAATAAACAAAGAATTTCTGGGTGGAATAGAGTACCTCCCCCGGTTGCTTCATGTATAAGAGAAACTAAAAATATTCGGATGATGATAATGATGACGAAAGGCGTGCATCATCTGCTATATAACCAGACACATGTGTGGGACACCCTGTAAAGAGCCAGCTTTATACAACACGTTACGTAACAACGTTTCCAATCAATTTATATAGAAACTTCTCTGGATGCGCCATATTACCTCTCTATTGTTGGCTTTACAAAGTCAGCAGCATCCTAGTTTACTCCAGTTTAGGAGCTCGAATACTCTCAAGGCTTTCTCATTGATTGTGCTTACGCAAGATAACTTTAGTCAATTCAGCTTCGTGTTAGAAAAATCTCTTTGTTGAGTTCATATCGCCTTTTCCACTCACTTTTCTAAAACTGTTGTTAAAAGGTTCGTTCATCTATTTAATTTTTGTTAATGGAGATATACTTCCATTTAACGTTTACATGTACAAGGGTAGGTCAAAAAGTAATGCCTCCTGTTGTTTTTTCCTTAAATAAGTAAGTTATGTGAAAACTTTGCATTTGGCGCTATTCCTCAAACCTTCTTCTCCAATCCCCTGCAGTAGTAGCTTCCTAAGTCAACAGGTGGCAGCACTGCATCCTCTTGCAAAATGGCTGACATCGACATTCGTATGAGACAGCGTTCTGTGATTCAATTTTTGACTGCGGAAGGTGAAACGCCAATACGCATTGACGAAAGGCTAAAGAATGTGTATGGTGATGCAACGGTGGATGTCAGCACTGTTAGACGATGGGTTAGTCGCTGTAACGAAGCTGAAGGACAAATACCATTGGCAGATGAAAAGCAAAGCGGCAGGCCGGTGTCTGCAGTGACTCCACGCAACATTCAGCGAGTCGATGACATCATTCGTGGTGATCGCCGGGTAACAACAGGGGAATTGTGTCGCATTATCTCCCTCAGTAAAGGCAGTGTGATGACGATTATTCAACAACTGGGTTACTTAAAGGTTTGTTCACGTTGGATACCAAGAATGTTATCCGCCCAAAACAAAGAGACAAGGAAATCAATAGCCTCCGAACAGTTGCAGCGCTTCATTTTGCAGGGAGAGGAGTTTCTGGAAAAAAATTGCTACTGGAGACGAAACGTGGGTTCATTTTCTTGAACCTGAATCAAAGAGGCAGTCAATGCAATGGCATCACACAACGTCACCAAAGAAAAACAAATCAAAACTCAGCGGTCGGCAGGGAAAGTTATGGCGGCAGTATTTAGGGATGCAGATGGTTTATGATTGACTTTTTGGAGCAGGGATGCACAATAAATTCTGTCCAATACGTCAGAACTCTCAAAAAGCTGAAAGCACGTCTTCGCCGAGTTCGCCCAACAAAAACTATGGCGGATGTTCTTCTTTTGCATAACAATGCAGGACCACACACCAGTCGTTACACCACTGCAGAAATTGAGAAATTGGGATGGCAAGTCTTACAGACCTGATCTGGCACCATCAGACTTCCATCTGTTCGGGCCACTAAACGAAGCATATCGTGGGATTCATTTTGAAGATGAGGAGGCTGTGAAAACGTCCGTGCGTCAATGGCTTAGGAAGCAAGACCGTGTGTTTTACCACACTGAAATACATATCCTAGTTAAAAGGTGGACCAAAACTGTGGAAAAGGACGGAGATTATATTGAATAGTGACAAATTAATCGTCAATGTTGGATTCTATTTTTTTGGCAATTAAAAGAGAACAAAAAATAGGAGCCATTACCTTTTGACCCACCCACGTATATGATAGATAAAGAAGTCCAAACGACATTCATTTAAAAATATTTATTTTATTTTATTTATTTAATCATACAGACCTTTCCAAGCTCTTAGCTCTTTTTAAGGAGGGAATACAAAGCAATATAACTCGCTGATTCCTATTTAGTGAATAATTTAAATAACAAAAAACAAAATAACACTACAGGTATACAAATAATATTAAGTTAAAAGGAATGAGCAGATAAAATATAAATAAGTAAGTTTCATTAAATTAACTGTAGACAGTGAAGTTTATATGGGTATATTCAAGACATTTGTGGAGCAGCTGGATGATATCGAATTGAGAGAAGGTTATTTCCAGCAAGATGGAACAACGTACCATACATCTAATGACATCATGGACCTTGTAACTAGTTTATTTGATAATCGAATAATCTCAAAAGGTCTGTGGTCCCCAGATCCCCTGACCTAACCTCACCGGATTTTTTCTTATGGGGGTATCTAAAAAATTAGAGTGTACAAGATTAGGCCACGGACAATTGATGTTCGCAAGGAATCCATTCGAACCGAAATATGTAGCATTGGTGAGGATACTCTCCGTAAAACTTGAGAGAATATGGTGAGATGGGTGAAAACATTTATAGATGCTGGAGGACACTTACAACATTTTCTCTGAGATATAAATAGTGTAATGTAATCTCCGAATTGTGTATTATATTCTCCCAAATTTGCACGTGTCTCCTATTATTGGTTCAAACGATATGGCTTATTGAAGTGGTTCAGGTTTATATGGATCACACTATACTCTGCTTGCATGAGTGGAGAAACATAATTTAACATGCCTTTTAAAACAACAAAGAGTATTTAGGTTTCTAATTTCTGTAGCTACTTATTATAATGATTTATTAAGATATGCTTAATACCAGCAATGCCATATTTAGCAGTTAAGCTAGAAATTAGATGTATTGCTGATTTTTTTCTCTCGTATGAAAGCTGTGTATATCTTTGTAAATACTACACCAAGATTATTGTTTCATGAAAATATACGGAACAAATACAGCTGTTTCGTAGTTTATAACTTTACTAGTCCGAATTTCGATGTCCCAGCTTCGAACTTCTCTTAGGTATAATTTTATGCAAATTAAATATTACATTATTTTGTGATAACGCAGCGCAGGAACCAATGGTTTGCCAACCTCAACAGTTGTTATTGGGACGCACGGCCACAAAAACAAAAGCATTGCTCCTTGCTCTTTATCAGTGACACTAGCCTCGCTTTCAGGTAATAGGACAAAGAGCAGGCATTTGTGAAAAAGTCTATAATGACTCTTACAGTTCCAAGGTTGCTCATTTTATTAAAATGCTTGTCTCACTGCATAAGACATTTAGTTTTGGTTAATTTATCTACAATTCTTTCATATTGTCATCCAATTATCGGAAGGCACGACCAACTGTAGCTGGGTAGGGGACAGGAGGCATTCAGGCCCACCCATTTATCTTGTAGCGCTAACATAGGGGATGCTTAGGAAAGTGTCACTAGGCACTAGCCATCTCTTTCCCCTCCCCCTGACGTCTGGGAAAATCAGGATATTTCATCTAACCCGGAACCTTCTAGATTGGTCAGTTGGTCTTATATAAGCGACGCGCCGGGCTGGAGGAGAGTTCAGTTCTTGGCGAGCAGCCGTGAGGAGCGCCGTACTAGTGTACGGACTGGAAGACTGCGTACGTGTATCAGAGGAGTTGTACGTAATTGCGAGTGTGGAGTGGACCTGTGACAGACGAACTGGTGGATTGTAATTGTGTGAGCTACGTAATTCTGTGTAATCGGCAAGTGTTCCAACTGTAATTCGGTGGAAATAAAGAACATTTTGAGTTTGTGCAATTGATCTTTTAACTCTACGAACCCACAAAGTCACAATATTGTTCTCTGTTCTATTTATCATTTAATGCTTCAATCCTCAACCATACTAACATTTGCTTCCCTCTAAAAGGTTGAAGTTGCGTATGCCCACTAGCTTATTTATCGTCATCGACTGGTATAACGGAATGTTGGAACATGTTAAACACCCTAAAACAAGTAACTAGAGAATATCTTCTTTATTGCGGTTTCATAAGCCAAAGAAATTGTTAATAATAGCAAACTACCGTGGAGTATGTTTTCAAATAGCTACAGCACGCGACACGATGTGACACCTACCTGCTGCCTTCGATAGCGTGAGGCACGTGGTGTTGTTCCTGTCACTGCCTAATTTACACTCATTCCGGAACGTTCTTTTTATGGGTTCTATTGACGGTTAAAAACTATCTATACGTATCACATAGAAGCTGAGCAACTGCTTCTGTGCCTGCCTCGGTAGCGTAGATAGTAGCATGAGGTCCCGAGTTCGAATATCGGTCAGGGTGAGTTACCTGGATAAGGTTTTTTCCGAGGTTTCCCATATCATAAATGACGAATGTCGGGTAACTCTAAGCTCCATGGATCCTGGGCTCATTCAAGCGTCATTTCACCCATCTCATTCAGCGTCCGATATGACTTAACGTTGGAGGACGTAAATTAAAAAAAGATATCTACGTCTATATATTCATGCTGTCTTTCCGAAACACCCTGTATATACCATGGTTTGTATTTGGATCAATACACTAAGAGGATGTTTCTCTGTAAAGTTATATAAGTAACAGCGATGTAACCCGGCCTCGGTAGCGTAGATGGCAGCATGTCTGCCTCACGTTCAACTGGTCCCGAGTTCGAATCTCGGTTAGGGCAAGTTATCTGGATAAGGTTCTTTTCGAGGGTTTCCCTTATTCTGAAAGACGAATGTTGGGTAACTCTAAGCTCTATGGACCCCGGGCTCATTTGAGCATCATTTCACCTATTTCATTCATCGTCTGAAATGACTTAACGTTGGAGGACGAAATTAAAAAACAAACTGCGATGAGGTAAATGGACGTGATTCATATATTTTTTTCATTGCATGATTCTGAATTACTTGGAGTTGTTTAAGTAACCCTTTTGTACTTTACCTCCAAATAGGACACATGTAATTCAAATGACAGTAAACCAAAGAAGAGTATGTGGACTTAATAGATGTTGCAAGAGGTATACCCTTCAGTCTACCAATAATCTCAGCTGAAGGAGCTACTTTCTTACATATTTTCCCAGTTAAATGTTGATAAATTATTAATACAACAAACTTAGCTTCAGTTTCCCTCTTAATTATATGTGCAAAATTATTGGGATTAATATTGTTGCGAACCCGATCGCGATAAGGCGGCTTGGCACACAAAGGAACTGATAGGTTTCACGTAGATAACGAGCTTGCATAAGCAGATAAAGATAGCGCTTCAGATAAAAGAGTTACTGAAACAATCTGAGATAAATGGAAATTTCTGGTAATATCTTGATTATTCGGTTTCTTTATTCTTCTAGAAGATTGTGTTGTGATATGTGATGTAATTTTGCTGCTACGGAGTGCATTTCTACGCAAATGGGGGAGACGACGCGACTGGGAGGACAGCGAATAAAGGACATTTAGAATTTCGGCAAATTGGACTTCTAGTTCTACGAACCCACAAAGTCAGAATTGGTGTCAGAAGTGGGATGACGACAGCATCACCGAGAAGACGGAAGAAATGAAGACCGAACTAACAACGAAGACGGGAGCTGCAAATAGCAACTTGGTTGTGACAATGACCGCGAAGTTGACCGACACCAGCAAGAGCAGTCAGAAGAACGAGTAAGGCCCGGCGTGGCAAGGAGCACGTCGGCGCCGTCTACACCATCTCCTCGAGTGACACTACGCGCCGTCAGCCGACGGATGGTTGACAGCCTCATTGCAGAAGCTTGGGTGAGAGGGAAGCCATGCTGCGTGCTCGTAGACACCGGGGTAGACATGGCCGTCATCAGACCCGACGTAGCCAGGGGTTCGCCGTCAAGAAAACCGAACCGACCATACCAGCTAGTGATGGCATTGGGCGAAACCTTGACCGTGGAGAGGGGGGCCTTGCTGCAGTTGACCTTGGGATGGAGTGTCTTTCGTCAGTGGGTGTTTGCCGTGGAGGTGGCTGAGGAGGTGATACTGGTACTGGATACCCTCAGGAGCCACAAGGCGACGGTCGACGACGGCAGGAATGTCCTGCGGCTCAATGGAGAAGAGGTCATACTCCGGCAACCCGTGGAACGCCTTGGAATCTGCAGGGTCATCTTGAAGGAAGACGTGGGTCCCCGCGAGAAAGGAAGTGGTGGAGACGGCGCGACTGGGACAACTGCGAATAAAGAACATTTAGAATTTCGGCAAATTGGACTTTTACTTCTACGAACCCACAAAGTCACAATATCTTTGCATTGTGTAATCCTTATACCTAATTTGCTCTATAGTACCAGTTTTTTGTACATTTAAGGATAATTTATTTAGGATAATCAATATATCATTAATATATATCTATATATAAATGATATTATTATTGTCACTTAATTGACAGTGAATTTAATAAGGCACAATTATTTAAAACTGGGAAGCAGTAACAAAGAAGACATGTTGATTCTGCTTATACGAGGTGGCCCAGCTGCCTCGTCTTTCACGTAAGCACGTATCCCTTCGTGCGTTAAAACAGCTGCATTTAATATATACGAGAAGTAAAGACGTGGGCCTAGAATTGAACCTTGAGACACACCACACGAAAACGCACCGATTTGACATTTCAGTTCCTTGCATGAATCACAAGGAAAATAATCGCATCTTAGCACTTAAATACGGCACAATTATTTAAAACTGCATAACAGTAACAAATAATGTATGTTTATTCTGCTTATACGATATGGCCCAACTCCCTCGTCTTTTACGTAAGCAGATGTTTCTTCGTGCGTTAAAACAGTTGCAGAACGATACGAGGAAACTCCAGTTAAATGTACGACAGTGGTGTGAACGGACTATATAGACTGGTCAATCCTGGGAACTACATATTTTAATTTGTAGCAAGAACAGATCCGCTCACGCAACTGAGATGTGTTAAATGGAACTGCCCCGTTTCGTTCTGCAATTGTTTTAACGCATGAAGGGATATCTGCTTACGTGAAAGACGAGGTAGTTGAGCTACCTGGTGTGTTTCAATAATGTTTTATATTTAACTCATTCAGATGCCTAATGTCACCCAAATAAATTCTCAACACACATTTGTCGGGTTTCTTCGAACATTTGTATAAGGGTGGCAACATTTTCATCAGTATCAACAACAATTCTTGGATGTCCTTCACGAAATTATCAGCTAAGAATTAGTTGTTTCAAATATAAAGGACGCTTCTCTTCAAATGGTTTAGGTGTCAATTACGACGTGGCAAGTAGTTCCCTAGTCCAATTTATTTTTGGGTGAACACAACCCATTTAAGTGATAACTATTACGAAACCATTAACGCAAGTCTAAGAAACTACAAGGCAGTAGTTTGCTTTCAACTTGCAAAACAATAGAACGTAGCTGTTGAATATAAAAAACTCGGCATTCTAAAAATAATTCCCTGAAGAACAGCGATAGATTAAATAAAATTAATTCGTCATTCAAACTCAAATGTCCAAACGATTCAAACTGGCAAGAGAATTGTTGGATGTCATTAGTGTTAACGCCTAAGGTTCTGTCAGTCATTTGTCTCTGTCACTACTCCATCACCGGTGAGAAAATGTATGTTTATTTGCAAAGTTTGCTTTAAACGTGAATCCGCTCACTGTATGCGTGTACAGTTTGTTGAATAGTTTCCAAACTCTGGACCAGCTTCAAGAGAACAATCTGATGCTAAATTCGTAAGAACTTTCTGTACTTACGTAGTTCACGTTTATGTATTTCGTTCTATAACACACTAGGAAAAACGATTGTCAAATCTTTTATCTATGAGGGTCCTTCAATAAATAACCGAACTAATTTCTTATTTAACGTATAATGGATTTATTTCACTAACATTTAACCTACAAATTTTCGAAATATTCTCCCTCTGATGAAACACAATTATTGCAACGATTTACCCATTATTGGAAACAGCCATTGGACCCATTTTTGGACAGTCTGTTCAGGATACCCATGACAACATTGTTCAACTTATTATCACTTAGAAAATGGTGACTACGAAGCTCCTGTTTCACTTTAGGGAAGAGGTGAAAATCGCATGATGCGAGATCCCGTAGAATAAGGGGGATGAGGCATGTTCTCAATGCTCACTTCTGCGGTGACATCTTGAGTTGCACGAGCTCGATGCGCAGGGGCATTATCCTGATGCAAGATACATCCTCTCCTTGCAAGATCTGGTCACTTTTCTGCGATTCTCTTTCTTCAGTGGCCCCTTCAGTACATCACAATAGTAAGCAGCAGTTACTGTGCGTTGATTAGTTACAACATGATCATACAGAATGCTCTGTTTGTCAAAGAATACGAGATTCATGATCTCTCCTGCACTTTTCTGAACTTTTGCTTTCTTAGGCGTAGGGCTCGATGAATGTTTCCACTGTGAGCTATCCTGTTTTGTTAACTGGTCGTAATGGTGGAACCAACTCTCGTCACCAGTGATAACCCTGTTCAGAAAGTCTAGCTCCCTTCGTAACCTTCCAAGCCATTCTTGACACGTCATGACGCGGTGAGCCTTCTGTTTGTCCTTCAGCACGTGCTGTATCCATTTCGCTGCAACTTTTCGATTGCCAGATCATTGCGAATTATGTCGTCTACAGTTCCAACAGACAAATGCATTATATCTGAAACTTTCGAAATTGTTTTGCGACGATCTTTTCACACAATTGCGTCCGTTTTTTTCTATTAGGAGTCTTCCAGGGCGCGGAGAATCTTGAAGGTCTTCATGATCCTCTTTGAAACGTTTATACCACTCAGAGACTTGTGTTTTGCCTAAAGCTTGGTACTTGTATGCTTGCTGCACCATTTCAAAGGTTTCTGTAAGAGTTTTGTCTAACAGAACACAAAACTTTATTGATGCACGTTGCTGTAATTTCAGTTCCATGGTGGGTGCCTTACGTATCGCGCTCTAACTCCCAACTGATTGACTCTGCATGACTGGTACTCACAGCACTGCTAGAGGAAGGATTCACCTTTCCACCACTAGCAGCCATGGCGCTCCAGGGCATTCATTTAAATACAATTAAATTAGTTCGGTTATTTATTGAAGGACCATTGTAATTATAGAGTAATAACATTGTAGAAGTAGGACAGTGTGCTTCCACTGCACTAATACAAATGTGATACTGAACTAATAAAATGGTATACATACTTCTATAGTGAGACTTTATACAGCAGAAAAGAAGAATAGAAAAACAAATGCGGTACAGTAGATCATTCAGATGTAGAAGTGTCATCACTGTCAAACAGGTCCTGCGGTAGTCGTTGCTTCAGTCGCGTTGGCCGGCGACTTCGGACGCCGATGTTATACGTCACAGCTCCTGGAACGTGGCGTAGATTGTAGACGAAGCGTCGAGCAACTTGTCGGATGAAATGGTGAAGAGAAAGAAATCCCAGATCGTGATGCAGCTGCTGGAGGGGATCCATCCCCTTCAGCTGCCGTGGTGCGGGCGCTACGGAACCTTAGCACTCGTGGTACCTCTGACGTTACGAGAGGCACCTCGGGCCGAATATTCGAGCCCCTCCTTCTGGGAGTTGTTCGGATTGGGTTGGTCTCGAGGGGGCAGTGGTTCCCGATACCCTGGGTGATAGGGTACGTCTCCGGACGGGGTTGAGGGAAGCCATTAATGTTCCCAGATACTAGCCTGCAGAGCTAGTAGAAGACATGCTAGATCGCCAGGTGGCCCCACCGAGGTCATATCGGTAGCGTTTACTTTTGGTGATGGCGCGCGTAAGTGGCGTATCCACTTCCATCCCGTCTTGTGTCCTTGGAGCAGATAGGGAGGGTGTCTTGTTAGTAACCCAGGTCTTGCCCTATGGAAAGATCCACGGAGGACGCCAGGCGCCCTTTGGGACAGCTCGGATACTCCCTGGTTGAAAGAGGCCCGGGTCTTGGTCCTACGGGTCCAGGACTAATGGGAGTACAACCTCTGGACTCAACAAAACAACTGCTGGTTGCGGACAAACCAAGGAGCATTGGTGGCGATTTGCAGGAATTGATTCTGAATGACCTTTAGACGCCTCAGGTGACAAGTACTGGTAGTCTCCCAGACCTGGCAGAGCTTGAACCAGAGATTTGTACAGTGAAGATTCTAAATCAAGTGAAGTGTGTTTCTGAAATAGTGGAGACAGTTGTGAAAAACGAGTGGATGCAAGGTTAATGGTACGGTCAATATGAGGCTTCCACGTAAACCAAGTGTCCAGTAACACTCCAAGATACTTGACTGGTGTAGGTGAATTGCGTGAATTCGGTGAATCACACAATAGGCGACGGGAGGTCGCCCGATTAATCGGAAGCTCCTTCACTGTTCGAAGCTTGTTGCCACGCACAGCAGACCACTCCTCGCGCCAGCACGAGAGCGCCGCTCTACGGACAACAAGCGCCAAGTCTACCGAGGTAGCCCAAGGGAGGGTAATGCTAGGTGCTATGGCTGCCACCTTAGCCGCCGAATCCGCCATTTCATTCCCTTGCAGGCCCACGTGATCAGGAACCCATGCACACACCACGCTAACGCCAGAGGCGTGTAAAACGTGGAGGGGGATACGCTGTATAAGGGGAGTAAAATGAAATGAAATGTGTAGTGTTTAACGCCCGCTTTTACTACATACGGCACTGCAGGCGGTGACACTGATGATACATGAGATGAAGATGGAGCACCGGTGGAATGAAATGGCGGGGGAAACCGGAGGTCACGGAGAAAACCCGCCCCAGCGCCGTGTTGTCCACAACAAATCTCACTTTGCGGTCGCCCGGGATCAAACTCCGGCCGCCTTGGTGAGAGCCAAGCGGTCTAACCACTGAGCCACGGCGCGGCCTGTACAGGGGCAGATGATGATGATGATGCATTTGACGATAGTGGCAACAAATCGATGCTAAGCTTGGGAGTACCTGTAGTACTACCTCTAGTATTATAAAGTTTCAGGGAGTATACTTATTGAGACTCGATGTCCTAAATTTCACCCCATTCAATTTTCAAAAACTTATTTAGAAAAAATATTATTCAATAGTTATTTATTCAACAGTAACTATCGCACTTTCACCAGATTTAAAGTATTTCCAACCGAAAAAGTTAAAAAAATTCTCGGTATTTAGGAGATTAATGGTTGCTGTTCCCTAGGGGAACATTACGTTGTGTTCAACTTAAAAGTACTTTAATGCGTTTTTGTGTTATAATATTGTACTGGTCTTTGTCGGTTATACTAAAAAAAATTTGAGTCTTTTCAATTGTAAATATATTATTTTTAGAATTACATTATAGTATTTTTATAGTATAAAAAAGCACATCCAAGCAGCTGCAGTCAAATGATACCCCATCAACATCCAGAGGTGCCATCACACCCAATATTTTACTTGGGCACTCCCCGTCCTGCACCACAGAAACATTTGACTGCAGTTGACAAGATTTGAACTCAGGACGTTTAGCTTTGAATCAATGGTTAGTCTATTGTATATCGCTTTAAGGACCATGGCTATTCAAATCGACTGCGTTGAGGCACCGCAGAAAGCGGTATGAGAATCGGTTTAGCAAGTACAACAAGAGTGGCATAACCGGCAAATAATTCATCCATAAATGTGTTAAAATATTTAATTCATTTGATTACAATATTTGATTTGAATTATCAGAAATAAAACATATGCATACACTGTGTCACTAAACGAGATCTTTCAGAGACCAATGAATTTACTGCACTAAGAGTACTAAGGGACTAAGAGGTAGCAGTGTAGGGATATGTTAATTATGTGGAGAAACAGAAGGTACAGTTAAAATTCTGACAGAGTGCAAAGCGGCAGAAAGTTTGGTAGAAGAAATGGGAAAAGATGCAAAGCGGGATGATAACTATAAAACTGCTTACGGGGAAAAATGAAAGTAGAAACACAAATATTGGAGACCTGTTTTAGAACGCTATAGAGAAATGGTTGAGAAAAGTAAAAATTATAAAGAAAAAATGTATGCACAACAAAGGGGAGAGAGATAGCAAACTAGAGTGGAGGACGGAGAGGTGGGTATGCTATTCAGTAATACTAGACGGCCTGGGAGCTCGAGTAAAAGATGGCACACTAGACTAAGATCATATATATATGTAATGTAGATAAAATATTGTAAATAGCAAGTTATATCAATTCTATTATTTTCTGTTTCTTCTACTATAGGTATTTGAGGAACATTTAACACAATATGGTACTGCAATGGGATTGGGATTTGATTACGGAGGGGATTTGGTACGTAGGCTACCATGCTGGGCCCATTGTTCCTATACCCCCGGGAGGAAGGATGAGGTGAGAGGAGACACAGGGCGGCCGACCCAAGGAGCCACGAAAGTACAGAGGGCAGGGCCCCTACAGTTAACTTATATAGAGATTTTCCCCGACAAGCCAGGAAAACGAACTCGGTCTCCTATTTCGGGACGGCAACGAGCCTAGCAGCCGAGCCCCAAAGGTCCTTGGCTGGCGGTCCTGAAATGGTCTCAGCGGAGGCGTGGAGACCGGCAACCGACCTACTGGCCTCCCGAATGCCAGCCACAGACAAAACCGCCTGAACCATTCCGCTCGGTAACTGAAATACGATTATATATAACTTTTAATCAAATAACTATAATTTGTACCAGACATATTAATAATTTTGTTATGAATTTAATAAATTTAATTGTGATAATCAAGATGTACATCTATAAAACAGTATTTTATACATTATATTCTAGTTTTCTAAAATTTAAATGTACCATAGTGAATCCTTTGCATTTTAGCATATTTCGAGCTTATGTGCATACTACAAGGACTGATCAACAAATACTGAGACTTATTTTGTTTCACAGATGTTTATTACTGTAATTCAATGATTATATGATCTTTTTCAAAGTAGTCCCACTTTTTATAGCGTCTCTGTCAGTCCCTGAACACGTGCTGCAGACCATTCTTTGTCAGGTCCTTGAGAATCGCCTCCCTTTTCTTATGCACTGTTTCAGAGATCTCAAATCGAATACTCCTAAGTTTCGATTATTACCGGTGATGAGTCATGGCTGCATCATTATGATGCTGAAGGAAAAAAAGCCAGCACAGTGTGGAAATCGCCAGGTTCTGCAACACCAAAAAGGCAAAAGTTGTTCCATAGTGATCACATTTTGTGACTGTAATGGAATGATTTGCCAGCATGTAGTTCCCCCTCACACTACTTTTACAGGAGTATACTACATGTATGTGTTGCCTATACTGAGTAAGCACATTGCAAAGAAACGACCAGAGCTTTCTCGGACTGGGTGGCGACATCATCATGACAATGCACGGCCTCACGTTGCATGCAGTTCCCCCTCACACTACTGGTACAGCATCAAACTAAAGGTCAGTATTGGCTACACTGAAGAAGCACATTTCAAAGAAACGACCAGAGCTTTCTGGGACTGGGTGACGACTTCGTCACAATGCACGGCCTCATGTCGCATGCAGTTCCCCCTCACACTACTGTTACAGCTGCATACTACACGTCAGTATCGGCTACACTGAGGAAGCACATTTCAAAGAAACGACCAGAGCTTTCTCGGACTGGGTGTTGACTACATCATGACAATGCACGGCCTCACGTTGCATGCAGTTCCTCCTCACCCTACTGTTTCAGCAGCATACTTCACGTCAGTATCGGCTACACTGAGGAAGCACATTGCAAAGAAACGACCAGAGCTTTCTCGGACTGGGTGGCGACTTCATCGTCACAATGCACGGCCTCACGTTGCATGCAGTTCCCCCTCACACTACTGTTACAGCTGCATACTACACGTCAGTATCGGCTACACTGAGGAAGCACATTGCAAAGAAACGACCAGAGCTTTCTCGGACTGGGTGGCGACTTCATCGTCACAATGCACGGCCTCACGTTGCATGCAGTTCCTCCTCACCCTACTGTTACAGCAGCATACTTCACGTCAGTATTGGCTACACTGAGGAAGCACATTGCAAAGAAACGACCAGAGCTTTCTGGGACTGGGTGGCGACTTCATCATGACAATGCACGTCCTCACGTTGCATGCAGTTCCCCCTCACACTACTGTTACAGCAGCATACTACACGTCAGTATTGGCTACACTGAGGAAGCACATTGCAAAGAAACGACCAGAGCTTTCTCGGACTGGGTGGCGACTTCATCGTCACAATGCACGGCCTCACGTTGCATGCAGTTCCCCCTCACACTACTGTTACAGCTGCATACTACACGTCAGTATCGGCTACACTGAGGAAGCACATTTCAAAGAAACGACCAGAGCTTTCTCGGACTGGGTGGCGACTACATCATGACAATGCACGGCCTCACGTTGCATGCAGTTCCTCCTCACCCTACTGTTACAGCAGCATACTTCACGTCAGTATCGGCTACACTGAGGAAGCACATTGCAAAGAAACGACCAGAGCTTTCTCGGACTGGGTGGCGACTTCATCGTCACAATGCACGGCCTCACGTTGCATGCAGTTCCTCCTCACCCTACTGTTACAGCTGCATACTACACGTCAGTATCGGCTACACTGTGGAAGCACATTGCAAAGAAACGACCAGAGCTTTCTCGGACTGGGTGGCGACTTCACCATGACAATGCACGTCCTCACGTTGCATGCAGTTCCCCCTCACACTACTGTTACAGCAGCATACTACACGTCAGTATTGGCTACACTGAGGAAGCACATTGCAAAGAAACGACCAGAGCTTTCTCGGACTGGGTGGCGACTTCATCGTCACAATGCACGGCCTCACGTTGCATGCAGTTCCCCCTCACACTACTGTTACAGCAGCATACTTCACGTCAGTATTGGCTACACTGAGGAAGCACATTTCAAAGAAACGACTAGAGCTTTCTGGGACTGGGTGACGACTTCATCGTCACAATGCACGGCCTCACGTTGCATGCAGTTCCCCCTCACACTACTGTTACAGCAGCATACTTCACGTCAGTATTGGCTACACTGAGGAAGCACATTTCAAAGAAACGACCAGAGCTTTCTGGGACTGGGTGGCGACTTCATCATGACAATGCACGGCCTCACGTTGCATGCAGTTCCCCCTCACACTACTGTTACAGCAGTATACTACACGTCAGTATTGGCTACACTGAGGTAGCACATTGCAAAGAAACGACCAGGGCTTTCTCGGACTGGGTGGCGACTTCATCATGACAATGCACGGACTCAAGTCGCATGCAGTTGCCCCTCACACTACTGTTACAGCAGCATACTACACGTCAGTATTAGCTACACTGAGGAAGCGCACTGCAAAGAAACGACCAGAGCTTTCTCGGACTGGGTGGTGACTTCATCATGGCAATGCACGGCCTCATGTTGCATGCATATCCTCCTCACACTACTGTTACAGTAGCATACTACACGTCAGTAGTGGCTACACCGAGGAAGCATATTGCAAAGAAACGACCACAGCTTTCTGGGACTGGTGGCGACTTCATCATGACAATGTACGGCCTCACGTTGCATGCAGTTCCTCCTCACACTACTGTTACAGCAGCATACTACTTGTCAGTATTGGCTACACTGAGGAAGCACATTGCAAAGAAACGACCAGAGCTTTCTTGGACTTGGTGGCGACTACATCATGACAATGCACGGCCTCATGTCGCATGCAGTTCCTCCTCACACTACTGTTACAGCAGCATAGTACACGTCAGTATTGGCTACACTGAGGAAGCACATTGCAAAGAAACGACCAGAGCTTTCTGGGACTGGGTGACGACTTCATTATGACAATGCACGGTCTCACGTCGCAAATCATGTCATGCATCCACCTTATAGCCCCAATCTTGCACCCTGTGACTTTTGTTTAATTCCCATCACCAAAGGCAAAACTTAGGGGTAATTTGATTTGAGAACTCTGAAGCAGTGCTGAAGAAAAGTGAGGCAATTCTGAAGGACCTGACAAAGAATGGTCTGCAGCACGTGTTCACGGACTGGCAGAGACGCTATAAAAAGTGCATTGAAATAGAAGGGGACTAATTTTAAAAATATTATGTAAACATTGAATTACAGTAATAAACATCTGTGAAAAAATCAGTCTCTTAGTTTACTATGATCATCCCCCGTACTATGAAATTATTTAATATAAATAAAGTGATATTAACGTTTCAAAAACAGCTATGTGAGAGTTTGAAGTAATGATTTATAAAGCTTTGTAAAAATTAGAAGTTAATCACCCAAATATTTTGAGATGTGAGCTTTTTAAATAATAAAACTCACTGAAAAGGGTTTGGAGAAAAACGATACCTAAAATTGGAAGTTGTATTACAACACTTGTTCAGGAGTATTTTGAAAGTCCATACAGAATAATAAATATCACACATATGAGTAAATAAGAGATTAAAACACATAAAATAATTCAATTTTGGCATTTTTCTCAGATTATCATCTAATGCCACAGGTTCATTGCTTGTAAAACGGTGACTAGAGAAGGCTATGTGACGGTAGACATGAGAATTTTAACAATTCCCTCAACACAATGACAGTTTTCTTACGTAACATAATATAGAATGTAATTGGTTGTCAAAGCAAGCAGACACGTCTTTCCCAGGGAGGAAAGGAGGGCGGGAGAGAGGGAGGGATGGACGCTGGAGGTAGAGAGGGAGAAGAAGGGTAGCTGCGCCGCAGCGTCTGGTATAAACCCGGCCACCTGGAGGTACGTCCTTCCATTCACTCAGCTGAGGACATCCGTGCAACCCACAGTCAGTTCCTGAACACGACAATATTGCAGCGCGCGTCACTTGGCACATAGGATAACCAACTCTTCCTGAAATGGTATGTAATTACAACTTTCATTACTAAATGATAACAAGGCTTTGGCAAACGTAACGCCATTCAAGTGCAAAATATTCGACTGTTTGCTTCATGTTTTCCAGATTTTCGCAAAAATAGTTTGATTAAATTATTCCGTGTAAATACAGTGGGGATAGGAGAATTCAAAAGTCTTAAGTGACAGTAAAATATTTTAAGAGTGTTTGCTTTGCGACGGCTTTGATTTGTTTTTTTCTCTTTGCGTACCTAGGACATAACAAAAGAAAAACGACTTCCTCTTTCAGAAAAGTGTAAATAGTTATTTGAAACTTCTAACAACATACAAGCAATATCCCCAAAGTGCTTCATACAACAAAAAAAGTGTTATTTGTGCTTTAATAAGTTCTACATTTTTATGTAATACATTTTTGTCAACCAGAAAGAAGAGAACTTCATAAGCTGCTGCCACAAAATTTAAAATATAAATTTCATTTGACATTAACATATGTTAAGCATATGGTATATCAGTCAAAATCATTAAAGTCATCTTTGAGATAAAAATTTTCGAAATGTTACGAAAACTTCGTGTCGTATCCTTGACAAATGCTAAAATTAAATATTTGCAATTTAAATTTTACTCATTTACCCTTTTTGAGTTATGTTAGTTACAGAAAGACTGACACTCAAAGAGCTTTTTTGTGGTTAAATGCATTTTAAAAATTAAAAAAATAGAACGTTCTAATCTATTACATTCCCATGAGTTTTGGTATAATATTACCTTTTACTAGGGCTACGAAATTTATAAAAAAAGTATTTTTGTAGTGTCCAAGGGTGAGGCCGATATAAGCTAATTATGGGTCACAAGAGGTCATAAAATGTAGGATTTTATTTATGCAATATTTTGGCCTTTTTAGCTATTTCTTGATTTAAAATGTCCGGTTTTTAGAACTTTTATTTATCCGTTTTGCCATTTTGGCCAGTTTTTATTTAAACTTTAAGTTCTTTTCACATTTCCTCTTCAACAGAGTCTGGCTTAAATTCCAATTTCTAATACAATCTGCTAAGACTGGCTACAACAGGAAACAGTGAAAGGACCCTTTCTATTATATGCAAGTCTTAAGCACTACCAGCAAATCTTGTAAGCCCTCTCCAAATATATCATTAATTTTGACGAGCATTGTGACAATAACTTCGATCATAGGGTAGCAGTGGGTAGATTGGTTTCACAGTTTGAGCAAAAGTGCCAAAATTTAAACCCAGTAAAACGTCTTTACGTCCTTTCGTGCAATCTTTATGTACCTTTTGGGATATTTTAGGTCTTCCTAGCCCCACTTATTACTTTCTCTACCTTGTGTACGGTAGATTGAGGAGCTACTGCTCATCACTCAAAAATTCGATATCCAAATTTCAGCGAAAATATGGTTTCAAGACCCCTTGAATCTAAATATATATATAGCAGCTCTGTTGGTATTGTGATATTATTGAGTGATGTGTGTGTATGTGTGTGTGTGCACTCGCGCGCACGTCTACAGCTCTGCATAACTGAAAATCTTTAAGGGATAGACAAACATTTAGTGTATAGAAAAGTAGAGCTGCAGGGACACTGTAATTGCTTGAGGTCAAAAAGTAGATTTTTGGTTTTCACACTTAAAAAAAAAACTCTAAACTCTGAGCTTTCAATATATATATATATATATATATATATATATATATATATATATAGGATTGACTATGGCATTGAATTTTTCAGTCTGACTCTATCTTTCCATACTTTTGCCTACACACTGCCAGTGTGAAACAACAATTAATTTTCATTAATTGGCCTAATAGTGGTCCGAACTATAAAGCCCGGGCCTTAAAGCACTTACAGCATAGAAAGTCACCATTAAGGTATATATTTATGAGAACTCCTAGTGGTTTACCTGAAAAAACACGAGTCAGTTGGAGAATTTAATGACATGTCGGCACGTTGGTCATAGTAGCTCAAGGGTTAGAGCGGCTGGATGGCAACCCGAAGATCCGTGGTTCAAATCCCAGCTATGGCATTGAATTTTTCAGTCACGCTCTACGCTTTCATAGTGCGTCCTACACACGGCTAGTGTGAAAAACCAACTAATTTTTCCATTAATTGTACCTAATAGTGGTCCGAACTATAAAGCCCGGGCCTTAAAGTTCTTACATGTTGTAAGTCGTCATTAAGGCAGTTTGTTTATGAGAACTCTTATGGTTTACCGGAAAAACACGAGTCAGTTGGAGAACTTAATATCATGTCAGCACGTTGGCCATAGTAGCTCAATAGCTTAGAGCGGCTGGACGGCAACCAGAAAATCCGTGGTTCAAATCCCGTCTATGGCATTGAATTTTTTAGCCTGACTCTATCTTTCCATATATAGGATTGTTGGGATTTTCAGTTGATAAAGAGCTGTTACGTACACATATTTAACTGCAATTTACTGTATTTTGTATTTTTATGCTCTAGGGACACTGTTCTATAGGAATGAATTATTTACTGGTCAGTCAAATAAATTTTTCCTAAAATTTCTAATCATGATTTATTAACAATTTCAATGTTTGTAAAATTTGGCATGAAATCTGTGTTCATAATGTACATATTTTGGGGGATAGATATTTTGAAATGTGGGAAGCAATTTAGACGTCAGTTTATTTATTTATTATTCATTTTTTTGCTATTTAACCCAAATGTATATTTGGAATATAGTTTACAAATTTATGAATTTAATACAATTTCCAAAAACATAACAAAATTCCATATCAAGCTGACGAACAGTAAACATCAAGATGAATCATTTAGCTTAAATGTTTTGTTTAAGAAAGCCATGCAATGTAAGTGTAACCTAAGGATTGAAGCAATAATTCAAGATCGTATCTTTCAAAACAGAAAAGCAGGCAATCAAATAAAATGTGAGGGACATCTTGAAAATGATTTCCACAAATACAATGAGAGGTGGATTTGATTTTGAATCGAAATCAGTAAGCTGAAAATTTGCCATGTCCAGTTAAGAATTGAGTGACGGAAGTTGTCAAGTAATTTAAGTATTAAAGCTAAAAACGTTTCAGTAAAAACATTGGACACTCCCATAATGCTTGCAGCATTGCCTTTTGGCATACAAAGGTCATTTTACATGGATTATGCTCAGAAAGTATTGCAGTATTCAGTGTAAAAGTTTCATTTTTTTTTTTTTTTTTTTTTTTTAATTTACGTCCTCCAACGTTTAGTCATATCGGACGATAAATGAAATGGGTTGAAATGATGCTGAAATGGGTCCGGAGTCCATGGAGCTTAGAGCTACCTGACATTTTTGTTTCAGGATAAAGGCAAACCCCCGGAAAAAACCCTCATCCAGGTAACTCACTCTGACCGAATTTGGAACTCGGGACCTTTTAAACGCGAGGCAGACACGCTACCATCTACGCTACTGAGGCGGGCTTTTTCATTATGCTAAGTAGTTGTTGAGGAAGTGAAAATCAAAGTGAGCTCTAAAATAGCAGTCAGAAACTGCCTCCAACTACCCAGTGTAAAGAAATAGCTTTTGTGTAATAGTCTTTTAGAGATAATCGTTAATATGTGCTTCAATTGTTAAATTCTTGTGATTTCTTAAAGCTGTGTTGCATTTCAACTCTATGGAACTTCAAATTCTTAGCAAGGCACTTTTAAACATCCATCCATATAGTTTCCTGTTTTACTCCCTGTATCTACAACGAATTGCATAAACAAGCATATCTGCCAATGTTTATATCGATCAATATGCTGCAGATAGAAATGCAAGCTTGCTTAAGAATAATTTGTGGAAGCTATATAAAAATTAACAGAGAAAGCCATATGGATGTAACCATTAAATATTTATATAGCTACTACAAGAGATTCCTAAGAAAACTTATGAGTTAATAGACAAACCCTTGAAGGAATAGATTAACTACATATTTCACTGTAGGCACAAGAGGAAACAAGTAGCAAAAAATGTAGGTCAATTGTCATTACACGCCAGTGCTGAATGTTATGCTCTTTCTGCAATATCTGGAGAAACAGCTGAATAGCCACAAGTAGTTTAAACATTCAAAGTGATGGCAATAGATATCTCGTAAATGGTTGATGCCACAAAAATAATCACTTTACTACTCGCATGACTTATTCGTTATATAAAATTGTATAAAGTTGCATTTGAATGAAAATAATTTCACAGGTTACTTTTAGGCATACTTCAGTTACTATTTAAATAAATTAACTAGAAGAAACTATACGAGGGCTGTTCAATAAAGAATGATCACAATTTCTTTTTGACAACGTACCTTCACTCATGCTCATAATTTTGATGGTCCTTCTCAAAATAGTCTCCCCTGAATGCGATGCACTTGTCCCAGCGTTTCTGCCATTCTTCAAAGACATGCTGGAAGATTTCTTGAGATCCTTCAAAATCCCTTCCGCAGCCTTCACCACTGCTTCTGATGATGGATAATGCCTCCCACGAAGGCGTTTCTTCAGGTTAGGGAATAGAAAAAGGTCACATGGGGTTAAATCCGGACTATAGGGAGGGTGAGGGAAGTACTTCAATTGATTTTTGCAACATATTCAGCAACAATATTGGCAATATGCTTCCGCGCATTATCGTGGCACAGCATCCAGCCTACTTCATGGAAATGTGGTCTTTTGCGCAAGATATGGACTTGCAATATTTTCAGGACAACCCTGTAGTATTGTCCAGTTACTGATGTGTGTGCAGGTACAACATGCTGATAAAACATTCCACGAATATCAAAGAATGAGATGACCATAACTTTCCCAGTAGAACCAACCACTTTTGCTTTTTTGGGGTTTCGCGATGAAGGAGATTCCCACACTGAGCTTTTCTGTATGCTCACAGGATCAAAATGATGTAGCTAAGTTTCATCGGCAGTGATTACGTTTGAAAGAAACTCCGGATCTTCCTCTAACATCAACTTTAACTGCATGCAGATCGGCATGCGAATGTCCTTTTGTTCGGGAATCAACAATCTTGGAATCCATCGCGCACAAACATGTCTCGTGTGTAATGTTTCTGTCACCAACGTGTGGGTGGCGTCCAATGAAGTGTTCAGTATTTCATAAATCGATCTTAAGGTAATTCGTCGATCCTCTCTCACAATGACAGCAGCAGTGTTGATGTTTTTTTCCATAGGAGCAGTAACTGGAGCACCGGGTCCACCTTCCTTTTAAATTGATTGTGTTCCCTCTTTAAACATTTTAAGCCGCCTTCGAGCTGTGCTGTAAGGAAGAACGTACTCTCCGTAAGCCTCCTGTAACATTTTATAGGCCTCAACAGAATATTTGTTAAGACTAAAGCAGAATTTCAAAGCCGCATATTGTTCCTCGCGTGTTACCTCCATTGCAGCGTTAGTTGATACTGAACATGTCTGAACTTGCCTGGTTCTCACAGGCGGGGACCATGAGTAGTAACAATGAAACTACTACGGTGTGTTTGTTTCACATTAAGCTAACATAATGTAATAAGATTGAATTTTAATGCGAAAAATTATGACCGTAAAAATTATGATCAGCCTTTATTGAACAGCCTTCGTAGAGTAATTAATTTCAACTATTTTATATTTTTGAACTACTGCACAAAACCCTTCCTCTTCTCATTTTCACTTTACTATGAATCTACAATTAGACCGCGGACAAAATGCAACTGGAGGCGTGGCTGATCATCACTGGAGTGCGGTATCTTTCCCCCCTCCATCGTTATTTCAGGTTGCCTCTCCTCCATCGCGCGGGCTGCACTGATGATCTGTTTAATTCGCTTTCGCATTCAGTGATACATTCACTCTTTGCATGTACGGCCGAATCACTGCTTTGTTCCTCAGGGTTTAAAGAAACTATAATTCTATCTATTTGTTGATCGATTGTGAGGTCATTTACGAGGTAATTAGTTTCTGTTGACTTTGAAAATCAAAACAGCATTACAATACACACAATGTGTTGTTTGCACTCCGTCATATCCAGGAATTGAGGGGTGGAAATCACGTAATGCTTGGATGGCGTAGAAGGGGAGAAGGCTCTCCTCGCACATGCGCACACCGACCGTAGTTTGTTTGCGGTCTACCTGTAGTAGTGTTGGACATCTGTATTTTGATGGTGTTGTATCGTACTATACTGCCAGGTTTATAAGGTCTCTTACGTTGAGAAGAGCGGAAGGGGGCTTCAAGATCTGCGGCCTAAATGATCTTTTGTAGCTGTGATAGAGGATGGCTGAGCCTCGATAAAGCTGAGGGTAGGGTTCGCACCCCGGCTAGTGGAACCTCTGCAATCTTGCACATCCCACTGGGAGACTCCTAATACAGAGACCATCCTGCCGAGAGAGCATAATTTTCCCTGCCATGCAGCACCGAGTCAACCGTACACACGTTACAAGCCTCCAAAAATGGATGAAGGGGCAAGTGAAGTGGAATGGCGGGAGAGGAGATTCCAGGATATGAAAGCAACCTTCTCATAACTCGACTAGGGACCAGGAGAAACCATAAAAATATGTCTGGGTCAGGAAGGCCAAAGAGATGTGACCTTTAGAATACAATTCACACACGCACTCCTGCATCTCCTTGCTTGGTTACAACATGCTAAACAAACAAAGTAATTAAGTATATATACAAATTACAGAAATTCCAATCACTTGGTTTTGCAGTCAGCTCTGCCTGCTATGCTATACTGAGAGCATACGAGAGCTTTCTTTGATAGCTTTTTAGAGCTTTCATCTTTGTATGAGAGCTGGTTAATGTGTGTTCTATTGACACACTTAAATTAGTATATTATGTATACTTTAACTTATTATGGAATATTATTTTGGGGCAACTCAGCAAAAAGTAAAAATATATTTCCTATGCAAAAGAAGGTTATAAGAATCATTACTAGCACCCACGCCAGATGCTCCTGTAAAGATCTTTTTAGAAGATTGAAGATATTAACGCTTCCTTGCATGTATATATTCTCAATCCTAAAATTCTTTATATGCAATCGTGCCTTATTTGCAACAAATAATGTAATTCATAGAATAAACACTAGACAAAAGTATAATATCCATTATTCCAGTGCTAAACTTTCTTGCTTCCAGAAAGGTGTGCATTATAAAACTATCAAAATATTTGGCGCACTTCCTAATGTTCTTAAAGAAAAAAATCATAATTTCGGTGCTTTTAAAAATGCTATTAGAGAGTACCTTTGCTCAAAATCTTTTTATTCTGTACAAGATTATGTGAATGACAAATTATCCTGATAATGCTTCTGTAGCTCTGTAAGTAGTATCTAACTGTTCCAATGACAAATTATTACCAATAAATCTTTGATGCATGTTGAAATTTATTTTTAATGTGTACGTATTTAAGAAATAACAAGAATGGTATCCATTGCAAAAAGGTTGAGACGTACTGGCATAAGCCAAGTGAAAGCTGGTTTAAAAAGTGTTTGATTTTGTACCTATATAATTATCCCTGCTTTGTTTTCCATATTGTTGTTCATATTGCCTGTGTACTATAATATGTGTCTTATGTTAAATTTTGTACATATATATGCTATTAAACTTTATACCTCTGGACATGTTCAATGTTCACAGCCTTTTCTGGCTACAAGTGAGCCTACTGAACGCAAATCCATCTAATCTAATCTACCCATAGGGTATGGTGCCTGAGGAATAGGTCACCTGGATTCCTCCCCAGAAAACTATGTGGTGGATGAAACAGATCTGCTCGGATGCTCTGGTTTTCCCTGCACACTTCTATCGTCACCTTTCCTTTTATCCATTTCGCTCTCAATTCACATCATCTTCCTTGCTCACTCTCATACTACGCAGGCTTCAGGATAATCACTCATCCTGTTTGCTCTCCCTGACCCGGAATTTGCTTCTCGACAGCTCTCTGACCTCATACGTTCACGTCTAAGTCCCGGGGGATGTAAGACCTACAAAATGACGAAGATAAATAAAGAAGAAAACTACCAAACGCAACTCACTCAATTCAGAACGACCGATTGGTATGGCTCAGTTGGTTTCGTCTGTGACCGGCATTCGGGAGACCCGGGTTCGATTCCCGTGACCGGCCTACGTTAGCCATGGGGTTTTTCAGGTTTTTCTCGGGTCGCTAGGCGAATGCTGTGTAGGTTAATTACAACCCCTGAATTTCCTGTCCCTCCATTTCAACTTCATTATCATTTCATGACATCTCTCATCTGGAGGTCTGTTTCAGGGTGGAAGTGTCGGTGGGAGTCTCGCCGGTGCATGGCGGGATGATATGTACTGAGTAAACTAATTCCTTCTCCGCTAGAACGGTTGCCGGTCTCGTGGTGGGACTGCCTCCGAATCAGATTAGGGTGTTATGTCCAATGCCCTGGCCCGCCGGAGAAAATTTCCATCTAAGTAAAATCCCTCTGCACTGTCGTGGCTGCATGAGACAGCCACCCTCCCTCCTCTCGCCTCGTCCTTCCTTCCGGGGATACCCCACTTGGGGTATAGGTACAACAGATCAAGATTAGTCGCAGTACCGAATCCCCTCCTAAGTAATCCCAATCCTACCTCTACCCCCACCACCTAAGGGCCACCCCTTTCAATGTTTCTACAAAATGTTTTCACATTTTAAAGTTCTTAATTCGTATCTGAAACAATTTTTACTCTATGACTTAACTCAATCCCCCCCAAAAAAATATTTTTCTAAATTCATATTTTTTTCTAATTCTTAGCGACATTTGCAATAGATGAACATAAGGGTAATGCGCCCAGTACAGCACACATAAGGGTTTCTTTTTTTTTCAAAATTCAAAGAAAATGCAATGGAGAACAAGTAGCGTGTTACTATTATCATGAAGATAATAACACACAGAAACAACATTAGTAATGAACATTCATGAACGCGAGTCATGTTGTCAGTTAAACACTAAAGTAAGTATTAGTGATAACTGCGCATCTCAAAAAGTGTTTCCCAGTACCGGACAGACGTAAATAAATACATATTTCTAAATGAAGGAAAAGGAACTGCATAATAAATCACAAGATAATTAAATATTAAAAGCAGAAGCATCATTAACAGTGAAGTATTCTTCATATTTGAGTTTGATTTATGAGTCACTATGTTTACACTCAAACTTCACTTACTTTTTGTTGTATAATTGAAACTTACAACAACAAGTAAGTGAAGTTTGAGTGTAAACATAGTGACTCATAAATCAAACTCAAATACACAAGATAATTATTCTTATCATAATTATTGTATTTTTGAGATAAAACAGAACACGGTAACATGATAATATATTTTTCAAAACGTTCTCTAGAGATTATCACAACAAAATAAAAATGTCTTAGAACGAATGAAACATTTTTTTAAACACAGTGACCACATCTATAAAAATCAATGTTGTCTTGCCCTGTACATTCAATATGTGTGCAAACCTTGCACGATACACAGTGAACCCAAGCCACGTCTGTGATTTCTAAGCAAATGTTACACTCTTTTAGAACACTTCAATCAACACTGGTTTTGATTCCAAAATTTAATTTCCTTTTAGTCTTCGAAGGCTCTCCACTATTTCCAGTTTCTGTGGGCACAGAGTTAGAGCTCGGTTCTCTTTTTATAGTTTTATTAATGTTAGTCTTGCGTCCCTTTGCTATTGGTTTGTTCTTCTGTTTTTGTGCCTTTTTCCTGCAACATCAACTTATACAGAGTCGATGTTAATGTTTCAGCAATATATGTCGTTACTCCCAGGCTCAGTGATCCTTCTATCACATTCTTTATTGCTTGTTTAATATTATCTTCTAACCATTTTCCTTTACTTTAGGCCTCCTTGTTGACAGGAATGTCTATAAACAAAACTTAATATGTCAGTGCAAGTTCAGGGGATAAAAATATACCTTCGTGTACGGTACTGGGAAAATTGCTATTGTACGGTACTGAGCAACTCACACGTACGTATATATAACGTCATAGCACGGCCCGATTCTTTTAAACCGACACTGTATTTTGTGTTCGTGTAGTCTACTTAATATCAAGTAATATGAGTACAAATACTTAATTAGTTCTTCACCGGACAAGGCAGCAGCAGTGTCAGCAAGTTATTAACAGCAGAGCTCCAGTTCAATAAACGACTTCTCTGAACAATAACTTCTGATTCAACGGTCAAAGAGGAGGGAAAACTTTCCTTTGGTATCAAAGATAGTTGTTTGTCTAAATACACACCATGAGCTTCTAATATATATCGGCAACTAGGAGGTACTGACACCATACTGTACTGGGTGCATCTCCCCTAACTGTATCCGAGTTATGTTTTAACCTGATCTTTTTCTTCGTTATTCTGTCTTATGTAATTTCCTTCTTTAACAGGCACTTGCTAATGTACACAATTCTCTGACAAACTTTTACATTGCTTAGCTAATCACTGTACCCCAGGCTTATTAAATTATGCACTGATTCTAACACATGGCAATTATTTGTTACGATTATATACTCATAAATAATTCCAGTAAAATACACTCCTTCATGTAACGTACTTTGAATCATGGAAGGAACTGCAACAATGAAAAGAATGAAGAAACAAACAAGAGAAAGTGTAGCGCAGTCATAGAGGATTTTTAATGTATCAGCATTATAGAATTTTGAGGAAAAAAGAGCATCAAGTTATCTTTAAGAGCAGATGCTGCTCGGAGCAAAGAAGCTATTGATATGCATCCACCAAACCTCTCAACTATTACTTGCTCACGTTGCAGTTTTGCTTCCGTCGTCAATTTGAGCATTGGTAAAATGTGAGCTGCAAATAAATCAATATTAATAAACTTCTTCGATATTACGAGGACAAAATTGATGTATTTTACACCTACTATATGTTTTGCGAGTTGGTTGCTGCATAATCTCTTCCATTTCATCTGTTTAATTATCATAATAAGTGAACGAATGTATACAAGAATGAATTAGCTCCCGTAATTCCTTAAGTGGGACATAAGACCTTCTGAACCGCGCAACCTCGAAGGCCGTAGGCAACGGGTTGAGGATCAGAGAGATTCCGAGATGAGTGATCAGCCCATCGCTGGAAGTCATAGTACGAGAGAGATGAGGTGATAGGAAAGATGATGATGGAGTAATGCTAGCAGGAAAACTCGGAGTACCCGGAGTAAACCCACCCCAGCACCATGTTGTGCACCATAAATCTCACTTTGCGGTCACCTGGAATTGAACCCTGGCTGCCTTGGCGAGAGCTAACGGGTCTAACCACTCAGCCATGGTGCGGCCAAATGATCAAAATAATTATCATAACCTAACAATGAATTCTATTACAGAACCTATCATGGGTATAATTTTTTTACAATTTTAAATAATCATTAACGCCCAAACGATGTGAAAATCGGCTTAGAAATAATTTGCGGAAGAATCTCCATTTAAGGCAAACATTTTTAATTTTTTTGTTGAATCCAAACTATTTTTCTTCTTGCTGATGAATTTCGTGAAGGATGTTCATCAAATGTTGTCATTTTTTAAATTAAAGTTCTCCAGTAATTCTCCATATCGGACTAATGAAATGATGCTCAAATAAATCGAGGTTCCATATAACTTAGTTACCTGACGTACATATTTAAGGATAAGGGAAACAACGGAAAAAAACCTTATCCAGAAAAATCACACTGGCCGATACTGGAACTCGTGACTTCTCAAAGGGGAGATCGACACACTATCAAACAGCCTGAGTTGTATTAATCGTCCTCAATGGGTTATTTCATGGAGCAACCAAAGAACATTTGATTCTTTTTTGTTAGTTTCATGACCTCCGATGTTAAGCCATATCGGACGATGAATGAGATGTGTGAAGTGAGGCTGTAATATCTCCAGGGTCCATAGTGCTACCAGACTCTTCCTTCCTTCCTTCCTTCCTTCCTTCCTTCCTTCCTTCCTTCCTTCCTTCCTTCCTTCCTTCCTTCCTTCCTTCCTTCCTTCCTTCCTTCCTTCCTTCCTTCCTCCCTTCCTTCCTTCCTTCCTTCCTTCCTTCTTTCCTTCCTTCCTTCCTTCCTTCCTCCCTTCCTTCCTTCCTTCCTTCCTTCCTTCCTTCCTTCCTTCCTTCCTTCCTCCTTCCCTCCCTTCCTTCCTTCCTTCCTTCCTTCCTTCCTTCCTTCCTTCCTTCCTTCCTTCCTTCCTTCCTTCCTTCCTTCCTTCCTTCCTTCCTTCCTTCCTTCCTTCCTCCCTTCCTTCCTTCCTTCCTCCCTCCCTTCCTCCCTTCCTCCCTTCCTCCCTTCCTCCCTCCCTTCCTCCTTTCCTCCCTCCCTCCCTCCCTTCCTCCCTCCCTCCCTTCCTCCCTCCCTCCCTCCCTTCCTCCCTTCCTCCCTCCCTGCCTTCCTCCCTGCCTTCCTCCCTGCCTTCCTCCCTTCCTTCCTTCCTCCCTTCCTCCCTCCCTCCCTTCCTCCCTTCCTCCCTAACTCCCTTCCTCCCTTCCTCCCTTTCTCCCTTTCTTCCTGCCTCCCTCCCTCCCCCCTCCCTTCCTTTCTTTCTTTCTTTCGGAATGAGGGAAAACCTCAGAAGAAAACTTACCGAGGTATCTGACCTTAAGCGAGAGTTGAACTCGGAACCTCTTGAACATATTGTAACTTTGTGGGTTCGTAGAATTGAAAGACCGAGTTGCAGATATACCAAATGTTCTTTATTTCCGTAGAAATACACTTATAGATTACAGCAACTTTACGTTACGTACACAGTCTACGAAGGTCAATGGCAATAACAAACAGTTCAATCAACTTCCACTGTTTACAGCATCAACACTCTCAGCTGTTCTCTGCTTACCCACTGTTTTACAACTCATTCTTGGCAAGTCGTCGCCTTCTTAAATACCTCATGGATAAATTCGAGACTCTTCCAGAAGAATAAAGAAACAGAATATTCTATCACATTCCAGAAGCGTAACTTAATCTATGCCGGCAAGTTCTTTATCACAACTATTTTTTTTTTGCCGACACCTTTGTGTACACTAGCCGCGCTATCGTTAACTGCTTATGCAAGCTCTTTATTACCGTGAAACATTATCCGCCGTTTGTTAACTATTTGCATCGAAATTTTTATGTCCGTTGCCGTGATCATATATATATATATATATATGGAAAATCGGAGTATGGTCTTGAAATTTTTTAGAACTCCTAAAATAATGGCCTATCTTAATGCTGTTAGTAAACTGGTAAGCCATAATAGACAAACAAAATCTGTGCATTCAACGATGTGGATATCGTCAAAGAACACAATTTATTCAATTTCTAGATACTGCTAAACCGTAGGGAATAGAGAAAATATTACTACTCCAGTATATATACCTTCAGAGGACACTGTACACACTATCTACCAAAAAGTAATTGGTCACCAGTGGTTGTAATTCATTTAGCATGTCATTTGGGTGTTGTAGCCTCTATGTGTTGCAGTAAGCATGACAGTTGAGAACGTGATGGCATGTGGTGCAGAGCTATCAGACTCTGATAAGGGCTGCCAGCTGGGTGGACTCTCTAGCAGGGTAATAACCACTAAGACAAAGAGGTCCAGATCATCAGTACCATTCGTCCTACATAAGAGGAAGGTCGATGGACATTGTGACAATGATGAACGTTCAGAACGACCGAAAATTCTGACCAACAGAGATTACAGAAGCCTAAAACTTGTGATTGTAAAGAACAGGGCACAACCAATGGTTACTATCAGACAGGAGTTTCAAGCAGTGACAAACGTGTCTGTTTCCATTGGAACATTGTGAACACAGGCCAACCAACTGGAATATTCCGGAAGAGCAGCAGCACATACGCCACTTCAGCTCAGAGACTCAAGTGCTGTTTTGTTTGGACCATCGCAACTGAACACTGGAACAGTGGACATCGGTTCAATGGAGAGACATTATTTCGGTCTAACGAACGTGTATGGGTGTGGCGGCTACCCGGGGAGCAGCTTCTGCCGGAGTGTATAGCACGAGGGCTGTCCAATAAAGAATGATTACAATTTTTTTTTTTTTTTTTGACAACGTATCTTTACTCATGCTCATAATTTTGATGGTCCTTCTCAAAATAATCTCCCCTGAATGCGATTCACTTGTCCCAGCGTTTCTGCCAGTCTTCAAAGACATGCTGGAAACCATTTTTGAGAGTTCTTTCAAAATCGCCTCCGCAGCCTTCACCACTGCTTCTGATGATGGATAATGCCTCCCACGAAGGCGTTTCTTCAAGTCAAGGAACAGAAAAAATACATGGGGCTAAATCCAGACTATAGGGAGGGTGAGGGATGCACTTCACGTTGATTTTTGCAAAACATTCAGCAACAACATTGGCAATATGTGGTCGCACATTATCCTAGTGCAGCGTCCAGCCTGCTTCATGGAAATGTGGTCTTTTGCGCCTGATATGGACTTGAAATGTTTTTAGGACATCCCTGTAGTATTGTCCAGTTACTGATGTGTGTGCAAGTACAACATGCTGATAAAGCATTCCATGAATATCGAAGAATGAGATGAACATAGCTTTCCCAGCAGAAGCAACCACTTTTGCTTTTTGGGGGTTGGTGATGAAGGAGATTTCCACACTGCGTTTTGCTGTTTGCTCTCAGAATCAAATTGATGTAGCCAAGTTTCATCAGCAGTGATTACGTTTGGAAGCAACTCCGGATCTTCCTGTAACATCAACTTTAACTGCATGTTACCTTCATTGCAGTGGTAGGCGATACTGTACATGTCTGAACTTGCCTGGTTCTCACAGGTGGGAACCAGGAGTACCAATAATGAAACTACTACAGCGTGCTTGTTTCACATTAAACTAGCAGAATATAATAAGATTGGATGTTAGTGCGAAAAATTATGACAGTAAAAAAATTATGATCGTTCTTTATTGAACAGTCCTCGTACCTACCAGGAAATCTGGTGGTGGTAGAGTGATGGTATGGAGATTTTAAATGCAGAGGATCTGCCCAAAATTCCGAAGAACCTGGCCTCCTTCAACCCGGGAGCGATGGATAACTCCGGGGGCCTTTCCATACGGCAATACCTGATTTCTTAAAAGCCCCACCTCCCGTTGACAACAACGTCAAGATGGGATGGAAGTGGATACGCCACTTACACACGTCAACCCGGCAAGAAAGACTACCGAAAACCTCGGTGGGGCCGGCTGGTGATCTAGCACACCTTCTACTAGCTCTGAGCTCTGCAGGCTAGTACCCGGGACTTATGAGGCTACCCTCTATCCCCTCCGGGCGGCCGTAGCCTGGCCGGAGTTACCCAATTCCCCGTGGGTGTCGGGAACACACTACCCCCTCTAGTCCAACCCAATCCGAACAACTCCGCAACTGGAGGGGCTCGGCAGTTCGGCCCGAGGTTCCTCTAGTAACGTCAGAGGTACCACGGGTGCTAAGGGTCCGCAGCTGAAGGGAACGGATGCTCTCCTCTACTGGAATGGTATGGAGATATTTCTTGTACTACGATGTGGGACCACTGATGGTTGTTCGTGGCACACTGAACTCAGAGGTATACTGTACAATTCTGGATAACGAAATGTTCCCCACAGTGTGACGTTTTAATGGAATGTACCCTTGCTACTCTCAGGGTGACAATGTTAGATGGCTTGTTTCGGCTGCTACTGTGCAGTGTTACGCAGATAATAATGTTCAATGTTTGGACTGGCCTGCACAGACCCATGACCTCAATTCCATTTCTCCCATTGAGCTTCTTTGGGACGAATTGGACAGGCGAGTGAGGTCTCGGGAGATGCGGCCTGCTTCCTGTGACCAACTGACTGACATATTTCACGAGGAATAGCGACGCATTCGATTGCAAGACTTACACAAACCAGTGGGGAGAATACCTCACAGGGTGGCTGCTGTTATAGCAAGGAAGAGGTGTTTCCACGAGGTTCTGAAAGGGCAAAAATAGACACACAGACCACTGCCAATTACTTGGCAGATATGTATATAATGCTGTTTTATTCCCTTTTAGTATTTAAATCTTTGTAGTTTATTGAAATGGTACGTTATCACACAGGTTTTCTCGTGGAAACTCAGAACATACCGATGTGTGCTTTAGGAATCTGATTTGCCTTCGTCTACAACATCCTTGCTTTATTTATCATAAAATATCTACGAGGGCTGTTCAATAAAGAATGATCATGCGCACTAAAATTCAATCCTATTATATTCTGTTAGCTTAATGTAAAACAAACACGCCGTAGTAGTTTCATTGTTGGTACTCCTGGTTCCCGCCTGTGAGAACCTGGCAAGTTCAGACATTTTCAGTATCGCCTACCGCTGCAATGGAGGTAACATGCAGTTAAAGTCGATGTTAGAGGAAGATCCGGAGTATCTTTCAAACGTAATCAATGCTGATGAAACTTGACTACATCCAAATTATAAAATTAATTACTTAAATATCTGAAAACTCTTACTGGACAAAATGCCAAGGCAGGAATTTTACTACCCATTTACTCATCTGCGGCCGTATTAATAAAAACAATAATGTACCTCCGAAGTCCTTAAAATAAAAAAACTCATTCTATGTCCTGTAAAACAAGATTTAGTTGATTGATAATCTGTTGCAAATTCATTAATGATTTCAGCTAATTTAGTTTCTCGATCTGGCTTCTCTTTTTTTCCATGTTTGCTGAAGTGTCCCACTGAAATGTATATATAAATAGTGAAGTAAATAAAGACATGAATAAGTACACTTCTAGAAAACATACAATGATTGTACAGCAAATTTAGTTGCTCATCTTTGAAGCACAACAAAGATGTTATTCGAATGTCTTCCCTGCTAACAACGCGCTCTGTGTTATGCAGTTACACCTGTTTTGTAGTAATGAGTTGCATGCTACGATGAACCTTGTCCTCACTAGTAGCGCTGCGTAGTATAGCCATACCTGGCCGCTCTTGCACTGCCTAAGGAAATTGGTACTAACATAGCAGCAGAAACATCAACCGTGCACTGCAATCAAGTGATGCCCAAAGAAGCAATTCAAACATGGCCCAATGTCACCCCATATGGTCGGGTGGTTTTGTGCCACCTGTAAATTCAGTACTATTTACAGTCAAAAACTTATCTGGCCCGATGTCACCCTATGGAATGGGAGTATTTGTTCCAATAAAAATAGAATATAACATTTCCATGTCAAATTATTGCTCTTTATTGTTGCAAAAACTTTTGACATGATGAAGATCCTCCATTTTCAGAGGAAGATCCTGCTGCTGTCAGGATCTGAAATTCTGGCTTTCTTGTTTTTTCTTTTTGTTGTAGACTTTGATGCTGATGATCTAGGAAACACCTTTGGTCCACCTGCTGGGACGGAATGCTTATTTTGTAATTTTTACATCAGTTTTCCTATGAATAGTATAAATTTTTTTTTCAGCAGAGCGTATTTGACAGCCTTTGTGATCTAATTTCTTTTATAGCGTTTTCTAGTGTAGATTCGCTGTGATTGACCGATTTCGTGGCTCCCTTAGATGTTTACTTGGCATTTTGTCTATGGCAATTTATTATCGGTATCTGTAATGAAAGCAAGGCAGTCTGTAATAAACTACTAAAACTATATTCAATTAAAATGAATATAACTACACAATTTAAAATAAAAGGCAAGACACAATGTGCTTGCATGTATGTAAAATGCAAGGATTTGTGCTGGCGCATAGTTACCCGCCATTTCCCCATCTTTAAGTTTCCACCTCATTTAAAGGAATACCATATCTGCCACAGAGCTTATACTTTCGTAATAAATAGCCAAATAATAGCCTAAGCAAACAAACCTATCTTTAATTTGAAACAGAAAATTCTTAAGCTTGATCCAACTGAAATTATACAGACCACTGATACAATTTTTAATGGGTGGCGCACAGTTCCACGTTGATGCTACAGTTTGAAGCAAGTAGGATAGTTTAATGACACTGGAATGCCCGTTTCAAACTGGTTTAATGACTGCTTCTTTTTATCAGAACACCAAACTCGAAGTTGCCGACCAAGGTTTACCAATATCACAGTTTAGAGTTACTATATGTGAAATGCTTATTACTCGATACAACTTAATTCGTTCTTCACGTATATATGAACCGACAAATACCTTCTCTCATCGCTTCTGGTGTGCCTTCGACCAAGACAGAAGAGGACTGCCCTAATCGGCTTCACGCCACTAACTGAATGTCCACAGCTGCGCGTGGGTGTGCGTGACTTTCACTTTCTCGAAGCCCTTTATGCAACCAAAGATTCCCTTTGTGACTATTTTGTCATGCCATTATGAAGGTCCGAAGAATACCCTATTCAAACAAAGTCAAGTGCTATCCTTTAGAACTCTGCTAAGGACACTGTTTCTTTTGTTAAAACAACTATTCACCCCAACTGCTATTCGACTCAACTGCACCTGCACGCGTTGTAATAAAGAACCAACATTTCTTTGAAATCCATCATGATTCTTTACTTATGGCAATCCTTTAATTTCGGTATCACCACTAAAAGCACCTACAAACACTTTTCCACAAATATGCACCCAATTTTAGAACAGTGTGCAGTTTATAACACAGTCACCAGGTGGTGCTAACACTTATGAAAATGTTAAGAGTATTACTACAAGTTTACAGCATTTTCAAATACTGTTCTTCACTGCTTTCTTATTAAGCGTATGGATGACATAAAGCCACCCTCAAGGCACAAAGTCACTCCAGTTGACGGTACTCAAAAAGTTAATCTTGCTTTAACTTTGTTAATAGAAACCTCGCAGATAACGCACTGATTCCTGTACGTGGAGTAAACATCTATCTGTCATTTGTCATTCCTGCGTAGTCCACTGGCTGAAGTGATGCATTCATTGGTACTTCGCAAATATCCGAGAGGTGTGCCAGTATCCTTCTCACTCTTCCGAGAATAATCCGTGCGTTATCTGAGAGGCTACTGTTATAGTGGCCACGCTCAAACCATCCCCAACCTGCTCTCTTTGTAGGGAAAAACTATTCTTCCCCCTAACCACAATGTCATAAACATCTTAGGAAACACCAACCGGGGTTAGAGGTGAAGAATGTTAGTCACGTGTTTACAGCTGAGAATACCCAGGGCTGCCGTTGTTTAAACATAACTGAAAAGAGATATATGACCTATGCTGTTATGGTATTAGTACTTCTATTACGTACAAGAACTAAATACGTATTATTAGCATAATAGCCAAGGAAATTTTAGTAAAACATCATTAAAATTTTAAAGGGGTTAAATTGCATCAGTGTGCATGAATTTGCGAGGGATATTTACTTGCGAATTAAAGAAGTTCTTTGGATATTCTGGTAGTTAATAATCATTTATGAGCAAAGATTGCACGTTAGAGCTTTGTTTATTGCAATCGAGAGCCGGTCTGCCCTAAAACATTTTCCTTTATTCTATGGCAGCTACAGGTGGTAAATTTCTGTTAATTTAACAAAGCAATGAACACTTAAAAAAACGAACCAAGGAATTAAAGAAAAACCGGTAAGGAAACTCTATTACTCTTTTTAAATTTTCTAAGCTTTTTACAAGGATGTCTGCTAATTTTACAAGTTTGAATAAAGTTAAGCAGTGTATTTTGGGGGGGAGGGGCCTTCTGCTAAATACAATTTAAATAAATAACCACGTACATTCCGCATAGTGATTAAATATCTCATAAACGTTTTAGAACTCGAGAAAGTTTAGAAATACTGTTATATATTACAAGTATGAACCGAAATCCATGTTAGCATATCGATGTTAGGTTCGATACCCACGGTCTCCACATCTTAATTAAATTACGCAAGTGCTACACACCGATAACTATTAGACACTAATATATTTATAAAACTATACTAAGGCCCGATTTCCCCAACAGATGTTAAAATCGACGTTAACAAATGTAACAGCGCTAACAATTTCTTGCATTTCACCAACCTGTTTTCTGAAAATGTTAAGAAACACGTGCTAACGCCAAGATACTTTTAAATATTACAGTTATAGAAGGCTGTGGATGAGTCTTATTATTTTCTGAACGTACTGCGATTCGCTTTTGCTTTCATTTTCGTCTGCACCGCAGTGTGCACACAGCTAAAAAAATGGTGGATAAACAAAATCATAAACAAAAGCCATGAAACAAATTTCTCATAAATGGAGAAAGGATTGTTAATTGAATTGGTGACGAAGTATAACGATATCGTGGAAAATAGGAAGGATGCAGTGAATGTAAAAGAGAAAGATGTCACACGGGGAAAAATTGGAAACAAACTTAATTCAAATGAATCTGTTATTACTATAAACGAAACTTATTACGTAAATTTAAAACGATGTACGAAGAAGTACAAGTAACGAGTGACTTGCACGTTATTAATGCTTGATGCAAAGGGGCGATCGGCGTATTCCTTTCGATGCATGTTCTAACTCAGTATTACGTAAATTTAAAACGAGGAGCGAAGAAGGGCAAGTGACTTGAACGTTTCAAGATGGGAGGTGGATAATGTATTATCCACATAATTCAGTGAATTATAAAATCGCAAGGTTATTAATACTTGAAGCAAAGGCAAAATCGCCATATTCCTTTCGATGCATGTTCTAACCTCTCTTGTACTTCCGCAGTAACCTTCATAGCAACATGTTTCGACAGTCTATACTTCCGTAAAAAATTTTCTTCTGATAGCTCCTCAAAATAATTTCTCCTCAGAGGCCGTACTCTATTACGAATGTCATTTAGTCGGTCTTAAATATAGCAAATCGACATCAACAGCTGAGTTCATGCTCGCCATCTTGACTATTTACAATTGTTAAGGACTTAACATTAGAAATTTGGCGTGTTAGTTTAACAAGAGATTTAACACGAGTGTTACGCTAACACTTGTTGGTGAAATGCAATTTTTGTTTTAACTATTGCTAAACTCGTGTTAAGTCTTAACATCTGTTGGTGAAATCGGGCATAAGTAAAACACTATGTAACTTCTAAGCTTAATTACCACACATAGGATGCACGTTTGCACATTCTAAGATAATTTCTCAGGACACAAGAAAAATATTGCAACAGCGCCCTAACTTGGTGAACGTATTAAGAAGGACCACCCTATATGCTTAAGGGTGGAAGACCCTTATAATTGCTTACATGTGAAGAGGCGTGGTCAGAAGGGACAGCTTTGACGCTGCGTGGCATTCAATGGACGAGGCTACTATAACAAATGTAAAGCCGTAGTAACTTTTTGAGCAGCACGATGATATATATTCTAATTTCATTCACAAATGTTCTCTGTGGTGGTTATTTAGCTTAATCCGGACGTTTGATAATCCGGACAACATTAAGCCTTAATTGGTCAGAATGAAAAAGGTTCTACTGTACCAGAGAATGAGAAATATGACTACATCACTGCTAATCTAAATGATTTGAATTTCTATACAATGTATTGGATTAAGTAATTAATGTTGCTAGTGAGATCTATTCAAATGAGAAATCTGTTACCTGCGTCTTGACTGCTTCGGAAATTGGATGGTTACGAAACGTTACGGCTAAATGAGCAAGTAAATTAGCTTTTAGATTTCAAAAGACACAAGCCAAAGTCAAATGGACTACTATAAGGTTTCTAATTTGTAAGTTACCTAATAAATCTTCAACCTGAGCTCGTATTTAATGTCTAAAATAGCAACTGCTGTAACGAAAAAAGGTCAACAATAGACTGTTAACTGACACGAACAATCTGTCAACCACACAACAATGTGGGGGATAATTTGAGTGGGCTATTGTGTCCCACTTCACGCCTTGAGCTCAACGAATGGGTGCAGGGCGGGAAATGGGGCGATGACGTCATCTATGACGTCAGCGGGCATCGATTTTCGAGGGATGGTCCCAACCCGAACTATTTATAGAACAAGTGCCGTCACAAACAATGCTCTTTTATAAGAGATGTAGGTATAATTACCTCAGCTGGAGGTTATCTTTAGCCTGGCTGAAACAGGCTCCATGAAATGCATAAAAGACCTCCGAGTTGCTCTGGAGTGTGTACTTTATACCAACTGTCTTTGACACTGAAGCGTAAATGTCTGTATGATTATACAAACAACTTTTAAGTAAATGATATGAGTTTACAAAAGGATACTACACCGCAATTCAATTAAAAATGCGGGTAAAATTGTGCTCTATGACTTCAACATTTTTAGGAGCAATATATTTATTTATTATTATCTGAAAAGGTTCCCAGAGCCGTAGCTCATATTAGAGAACAGTACGAAAATATATAAAATGATAGAAAACAGCCCTTAGCAATACTTACGAGGGCTGTACAATAAAGAATGGCCACAATTTCTTATGACAACGTATCTCTAATCATCCTCATAATTTTGATGGTCCTTCTCAAAATAGTCTCCCCTGAATGCGATGCACTTGTCCCAGCATTTCTGCCAGTCTTCAAAGACATGCTGTAAACCATTTTTTGAGAGATTCTTCAAAATCGCCTCCACAGCCTTCACCACTGCTTCTGGTGATGGACAATGCCTCTCACGAAGGCGTTTCTTCAAGTTAGGGAATAGAAAAAAAAATCACATGGGGCTAAATCCGAACTATAGGGAGGGTGAGGGATGCACTTCACGCAACAACGTCGGCAATATGCAGCCGCGCATTATCGTGGTGTAGCATCCAACCTGCTTCCCGGAAATGTGGTCTTTTGCGCCTGATATAGACTTGCAATGTTTTCAGGACATCCCTGTAGTATTGTCCAGTTACTGATGTGTGTGCAGGTACAACTTGCTGATAAAGCATTCCATGAATATCAAAGAATGAGATGACCATAACTTTCCCAGCAGAAGCAACCACTTTTGATTTGGGGGGGGGTGGTGATGAAGGGTATTCCCACACTGAGCTTTGCTGTTTGCTCTCAGGATCAAAATGATGTAGTCAACAGAGATTACGTTTGAAAGAAACTCCGGATCTTCCTCTAACATCAACTTTAACTGCATGCAGACCTGCATGTGAATGTGCTTTTGTTCGGGAATCAACAGTCCTGTAACCCATTACAAACGCGCAAAAACACGTCTCATGTGTAATGTTTCTGTCACCAAAGTGTGGGTGGCACCCACTGAAGTGTTCAGTATTTCAGAAAGTGATCTTAAAGTAATTCGTCGATCCTCTCTCAAGATGGCAGCAGCAGTGTTGATGTTTTCTTCCGTAAGAGCACCGGGTCCACCTTCCCTTGAAATTGATTGTCTTCCCTCTTTAAACTTTTTAAACCACCTTCGAGCTGTGCTGTAGGGAAGAACGGACTCTCCATAGGCCTCCTGTAGCATTGTATAGGCCTCAACTGTAGATTTGTTGAGACGAAAGCAGAATTTCAAAGCCGCATATTTTTCCTCGCGTGTTACCTCCATTGCAGCGGTATTCGATACTGAACATATCTGAACTTGCCTGGTTCTCACAGGTGGAAACCAGGAATGCCAACAATGAAACTACTACGACGTGTGTTTTTCACATTAAGCTAACAGGATATATTATGTTTCAATTTTAGTGCGAAACCCTCATATTTTTCCTTTTTAGGAAGACCATAAGTATATTAGGTTTTTATTATATACAGATAAATGTGCGATATAATTACATTGTTTGCATGTTTATAATAATACCATGTTGTAAAAATACAGTAACTATGTCTAAGTGATCTATTCAAAATCGAAAAGTAGCTAGTTCCGAGCAGTGAACCTCCTTTATTGCACAAACGACTGTACATAGTTATTATGTATTACCTTTTCTTGTGTCGAAATAATGGGTTTCATCAATAACATTTTCGCAATATTTTTACTATTATAAGTGATGTAATGTGTTAATCAGCCATTTTTCCCCTGTATATTTCATGTTTGACAGTGTTGTAAGATTTTGAAGATTAATTTCGCTGAATATTGTGACACTGATGAGGCTCCTGTCACATGACTTTGTGATGCATTGATATAGTAGGATGAAGAAGCAATTGTTACATTGTCAATGTTCTTTGCTTTCGAAGTTTATGTATACTCTTTAGTCATTTCATTTCCTCTTTGGCATGGTTTTGTGAGCAATGAATTGCATTCCACTCTTCCTGTGGCTTTTGTATTTTCCTAGTTCTTCTTGAAATGGAACATTTAATCCTTTCCATGGTATATCAACTCTGTCTACACGGAACGAAAAAATCCTACCGTTACAGTCACATAACTTTCTATATAACTGGCCCGATCCATATAAACCTGAAGAATAATAGGACATACATGCAACTTTGGGAGAATATAATACACAATTGGCAGATTACATTACACTATTTACATCTCAGAGAAAATGTTGAAAGTGTCCTTCACTAGCATCTATACATGTTTTCACTCGTCTCACCATATTCTCTGAAGTTTTCCGGAGAGTATCCTCGCCAATGTTACTTACTTCGGTTCGAATGGATTCCTTGAGAACATCAATTGTCCGTGGCCTATTCTTGTACACTCTATTTTTAGAAAGCCGCACAAAAAAATCCGGTGTAGTTAGGTCAGAGGATCTGGGGGGGGGGCTACAAAAAATTTGAGATTATTCGTATATCAAAGAAACTGGTTACAAGTTCCATGGTGTCATTAGATGTATGGAACGTTGCTCCATCTTGCTGGAAATAACCTTCTCTCAATTCGATATCATGCAGCTGCTCCACAAATGTCTTGAAGATACCCATATAAACTTCAGTGTATATAGTCGTATCAAAGAAAATGGGACCAACGATCCATAGATGCTGGTGGAGGACACATCCTAATTTTTCTCTAAGATGTAGATAGTGTAATGTAATCTCCCAATTGTGTATTATATTCTCCCACAGTTGTACGTGTGTCCTATAATTGGTTCAAAGGTTATGGTTATTGAAATGGTTTAGGTTTATATTGAACACACTGTATACTCGCATCTCTGCCTATCACGGGCGTCATGAGTGGGCTGCAGTACTGGAAGATGGGACGTGGTCAGCGCCCTGCTCCATTCCACTCGGTATTCACAACCAGAGGCCACTATTTCTCTATCTCAGCCACCTTGGACACCTAATACATGGGGACAATGCGATTCTCAAAACTTCATGTGTGGGCACTAAAATTTCACATTCTTTCTTGGTTTTTAAAACTAAACATATCGGTAAGAGCACTTAAAACATTCTGTGGCACATTACATTCTCTACTTGTTCCCCAACTAACGTTTCTTACATAACCTAATTCGTCATTCTACTACATATAATCGAGATAGAATTTGCAGAATTAGATTTATTGCATATTTCCTTATAGGTACAAGCGAAGTTAGAGAAAACAGTGGGCTGTAGGTAATAATGTGCCTTCTAAGAGTTTGTCGCCATGTGATGGGTTTGACCCGGGGCGGCTTCTGAGGTATTGCTGCTGTGCCATGGCACCATCTGTATGAAAACGAAAGATAGAGAAGTGTATTGGAATTACGCAAAAAAAGATTGTTTCTGAGATTCTTGTGCATCGTGTGAATAGGCGCCTTAAACGCAAGCGCTCTGTCCTGGTTGTTTTCCGTGGCTTGGCGCCGATTTTAGAACGCCACCATCTACGCTCATAAGCGCCTGTGTTAAGGGCTAGGATGTCTGCTTACACACGGCTTCTTATGGGAAAAGGTGGTGCCGAAGTTTCTCCGGCGCATTACTTACGTTTTATCCGCTAGCATGCAGTAAAGCACGGGACTTAAAATAACTGTCTCTCTGTCGCGAAATCGTACACGAACGCTTCCTATCACATTCTCGATGAACTGTATTATCAAACTTTTACTGTACACGTTACACCTGTGCGCAACAAGAGTACGGATGTAATAAATATCTATTTCCATTTCCTTGTACGTTCTGTTTGGTACAGTATATTATAAAATAGAATGGATTATTGATAAGATTGCCTAAATCGTTCGAAATTTGTGCACATATTTATATTTTAACAACCCTTATTTATTTGTTTATTTATGTATTTATTTATATATTTATTCATTTATTTATTGCACCGTCAATACAATGCCTCACCGGCCGCCCCTGTAGTTTGACATTACATTCTCTTTACATGACTATGGCATACAATTCGAATCATTTGTTCATAAATTCGAACCATTAAAATGGAATTCCTTGAATATCTAGAAAAGGATGATAGCTACAAAAATATACTTCACAAAAGTTCTGTCGTTTAGCGAGACCTACATTTTATGCCTAAGGTTTTGTTATGCGTATTCTTTTCTTTTCTTTTTGCTGCGAAAATGTGTTAAACATTTGTTACAGCCGGTTTTGAGAACATTAAGGGTTTTGGAGAAAGTTTCCAAAGGGTAATTTAGGATTGGAGGACATTCTTGAAAATCGTTGTGTGATATTCTTAGCGTATGTTGACCTTAAACACCAAGTTTGGTATTTGAGCAATTGTTTTTAATTTGTTTGTTTGTTTCTTTGTTTAGGTTTAGATTTAATGGGGAGGGTCATGAAACTACCTATCTCCTGCGACCATTTTTGATCTACTGTGCATCCCTTAATTTAGTATCCAAGAATAACAGAATCCTTGACAGAAAATGCTTTTTGGGAGAGACCATTGATGGTTGATGCTTAGACATCAACCAATGGTTCAACTGTTTAACCCTGAGTGCTACCAGTGAATTGCAGTTAACAAATGAAAAGCTAATTCATCTGCTTTGTGGCATCTTCTGCAGGTTGGATCAACTTGTTTCCAATCTTATAGAGATGTCCTCGCAACTGGCAGTGTCCAGTTGTTAGGCGTACTATCCAGCTGTCCATTGAGCAGTTCTTTGGTCCTGCTTTTGATGATTATTCTTCATAATTATCTTTGGTCCTGTTACAGACAAGTATTCACTGTGTATAATGTCAGTCCATTCCTGGATTTCCTCTCTGACATAGCCATAGGACAGCCCTAGGCAGGGCTCAGGACCCACAAAAGGCCTTATGAATTCCTACTTGGCCAAGTCATCAATCTTCTCATTGCCATGGATGCCCCTGTGTCACAGAATTCCACATCAATTTGATTGAGTTGTGTCCAGTTGTCTCCGTTAAGGCATCCTGATATTAGAGTACCAGTTTAGATTAGGCCTCCACACATACAGGGACTTTCCCCTAAAATGCTTTTGTTTGGGTTTAGAGCGTCTCAAAGAATGTATTTGTGATAGAGTCCTGGCATCAAGCTTTTGAGTGCAGTAGAGAAGGCACTAATAAAACTGATGTTTTTATGTTTTCCTTGTTTCAGAAAATGAAGCAGCGCAAGAAGCCCACTGAGAGCATACACAGTATCCCAAGGCTGACTTTGCCTAAGCTGAACATTTCCAGCGAATATGAACTCACCAGGACGTTGGCGGAGGGCAGTTTTGCTCGTGTCTTCTTGGCCAGACACCGTAGAACCAACACCAGAGTAGTGCTTAAGGCAATACACATGGAGCTCACAACAGAAACGGAATTCCTAAGAGAGTATCACTACAGTTACCACTTAAGCCCACATCCCAACATACTCTCTGTATACCCCGTGGCCTTTTCCAGTCAAGGCTGCTACGTTTTCGCACAGGAATATGCCCCTCTGGGAGACCTAGCGGGAGCAGTGGTTATTGGAGGCCTGCCTGAACCCCAAGTGAAGAGAATAGCCCAGCAGCTCTCTTCAGCATTGAGTTTCCTTCATTCGCTGAAGCTCGTCCACAGAGACCTCAAGTTGGAAAACGTGCTTATTTTCGCTGAGGACATGTCCGTAATCAAACTATGTGACTTTGGTGCTACAGTCTGTGAAGGCACGCTCGTGACGCGACATCGGTGTACGTGGCAATCCTTCCTGCCACCCGAGGTCGTCGAACTTGTACCCAATGAACGCTATGAGTGTCGCCTCGCCTCCGATGCCTGGCAGCTAGGTATAACTATATTTGTTTGCATGACTGGCTGTCCGCCCTGGCAGATGGCAGACATATCCGACGTGGCTTATCACAGATTCCTGCGGTGGCAAAAACGGAAAACGACGGTGATTCCAGCGCAGTTTCATCTCTTCACAACCCGCTTCATACGCCTCTTGAAACGACTGCTAGAGTGCAAACCCGATAAAAGAGCTTCTGTATCAGAGGTTAACAAATATCTCAAGGACGACTGGGTCGATCGTAAGCATTCCTCAGCAAAGACTTCTGCAATTGGTGCAGGATCCAGCGCTGCTCTCTCCAGGAAGGGTTCCTTAAATATGTATATAAACCACGATGATGGTACGGCTGAAGAGAAAAAGTCTCGACTCAAGAAGCTCATGAGCTCTTATGGTTTGGAAACCACGGTAGACCAGAAGACAATTAGTCGGAGAGTGTGGGAGTGGATACTGACGTGTGACAATCAGACTATGCCCGTCGTATGAGACACCTTGCTGGACCAGCATGACCAGGCTGAGGGCTTTGAAATATAAAGACATTGTTATACAGAAAAACTTTTAACCAAGAGTAAAGTTTATCATAAACTTTGATATTTCTTTCCAAGTGCAAAACCGAATGAAACAGGGCAAACTGGAATTCATTCTTTTGCTGGGCTTAACAGAAGACTCAATTAGTTATTTTAATATGCTATTTTAAGCGGGCACCGAGGTGCCAGTTCAATAATTTTGGTACAAAACACGTACTGTATTTCAAATCACGTCAAAATTTATCTTTGTCCTCGTAAATTTGCGACAGTTCTATGATATCTTTTCCCTGCTCAAAGCCCATCTTCTCCATCTTAAGTAGATATATGAACATTTTTGGAAATGCATTTCTTAATGTAGATGGTACCAGAAGGAAATTCTAATATTGGTAAGAGTGCTTTTTAACATTTTACATTTAAAACCATCTTTTAAGAAAGCTGTCCGGAATATGAACGTTTCTATTGGGCATTTTCACAAAGATAATGAGTGTAATTGTAAATAATGGCAGCCCTAGTTCATATTGGTTGCAGAAGATGATTTTAATTGCGTTAATGACCCTAATATAAATTTATTAATATCTCAAGAATGCATTTAATTACTGAAATGTACTTCTGTACACACACTTCCATTTTAGTAATTCCTATGCGAAAAAATCTGTAGATGTAGTGTAACAAATCACCTCGGTGTCCGCTTAAGTCGGTAAATTATGAAAAAATTTATCTTCATAATGAAAACTCGTAAATTTTAAATCAGGCCTGAGAAACAGCACTCCCCAGGTGTCAAACCATTCCTCCATTTCTGTTCCCTTGGGGACCACCAAAGTGAAGAACGGATTCCGCTTAGTGTGTGTATGTATGTGTGGCTATTGCAGGTAAGTAGATGAGGATCTAATGTCTTCACACCTTCGGAGTACTCTTCCTCAGTCCTGTAGTATATCTTGTTTTCATTTTTTATGGGTGCATTTATTCTCTTACTCGTATGCTTGTATAAACTGAAGTAATGCCGTCCCTTCTTGTTCAAATTTCCTTTTTTTCAGATAAAGAGCCAAGTTTAGTGTCATGAGATTTCTTTGCAATGTTAATAAATGTCAGCAAAAGTGAAATACACATGTACCGTCCTCTTCCTGAACATATGCTCATTTGGAGACCACTTACACGAAATGATGAGCTAAGAGGGGACGGCATTAATTGAGTGTACCCACCATAAAAGTGGTACCACTTAAAAAGGCATTATATGAAGCGCATTCTAAAATGTATTAACTTTGGAATTAATTCCAATTCAATATATCCTATCAGAGTTAAGCATTCTTTCTGCTAGAAAATAAAATATAAATTTTCGCGAATACTTATGATTCGGTCTTTATTTATAGCTACAGTTAGAATACATAAAAACTCTTATATGCGGGGGTAATTCACGCTTCTTCCAAGGTCGAGTGGTTTCCTTGAGATATTTTCTTGATGCCGTGTAAATGCTTGTCCAAACTATTTGCTATTGTGTATTCTGTAATTTTGCACAATGCGATGTCTTGTACAAAGTTTGTGAGAAATGTATATTCAATCTTTGGATGTTCGGGAGTATATATTTACCGTCAACTATAAGATGTGTATGGTGATGCAATAATAAGTAAAATAAATGTGAGAAAATTTTGTAAACGTTCAACAATGAACCTGCATGACGAAACTCGACCAGGACGCCTCTTAAATTTCACTAGTGATTTGAAGACTCCAACGAAAATCAATGGAAGACTAAACGTGTAATTTTAAATGAGCTACAAATTTAAAAACTGAAGCTTTCTTGGCAACGAATATGCTCAAGTTGTTCTTGGGAAGCAAGTCAGGTGAGAAGACGATTAGAAATGACGTTTCGGCAGCGTACATCTCTCCCGAAGAGTCGGCTCTGCGAGAGGAGCATGCGTAATCCTGATGCTGGATTTCAGTTCAGCTCCTCTTGGAAACCGGCCTTAAAAATGGACATCCGTCAACTTAAGAAGCACAGATATATACAGCCAGCCTGATAATCAAGTTAAGTAGTTACGTTTCTTTGACCCAATTAATTTTCTACACACACGCCATCTCCTGACATGACATTTAATTTACTGAAAACAGTCTTTTGTTCAGTAATGCGAATTTTGATGGTGTTTTGTCTTCGTGTATATCCAGTGATTTGCCCGCCTCGGTAGCGTAGATGGTAGCATTGCTGCCTCACGTTCAAGAGGTCCCGAATTCGAATCTCGGTTAGGTTGAGTTACCTGGATAAGGTTTTTACTGGGGTTTTCTCTTATCCTCAAAGGCGAGTGTCCGGTAACTCTAAGGTCTATGGACCCTGGGCTCATTTCAGCATCATTTAACCCATTCCATTCATCGTCCCATATGACTTAACGTTGGAGGACGTAAATTACAAGAAAAAAATTCCAGTGATTCATCTGTGGTTATAACATTTAATAAATATCCTGATGATGGGAGAGATGCACACTCCCGAAACGTCGATATCTAATCGTCTTCTCACATGGCTCGCTTCCCGAGAAAAACTTGAGAGCTACAAATTTCTTTCCCAGTTAATTCCCGTTCGTTTCTTAGTAAAACTAAGTCAAAACATATTGACTAAATGTACAGCCGAGTACAGCACGGTAATTCTAAAACTGTGGACAGATGTATAAATTTCTTAAATAATATAACTTGAATTTTTTTTAAACAAGTGACGTGAGACTGACCAAAACGGCCATTACTTTCTGGATTACCCTCGTAATTTGCTTCTATTATTGTGTCTACTTTTCTAATTTTTCACCAAAAGAAGTTTAAACGTGAAATAATTCAATTTTGCAAAAGAAATGTTAAATTTGTAGTATATGTAAGAGGTGCTAAAGGTGTAATGTGATATGTGTATAAGGTATTCCTTAAAGAATGAACCAGTCATTTGAAGACTGATTCACTTTCAAATGAATATTATTGAGGATTTATAGAAAACCTTACTTAATATATTTTTAAAATGTAAAACATTTTAATAATGCTATAATGAATTTAGAATAGATATTGGTAACTGTTTAGCTCTTGCATAACAATTCCTATTATAATGCTTTCATAGTGGCGAGTCTATTCAAGGTCACGCACGTACGTACCCACTCTTACTCTGTATCTTTCTATAAATCAACCACCCTCAGGAGTGGGAGGGATAGCTGCAAAGCAGGGTAGAGGTGACCTTGAATGGACTGGCGAAAGTGTTCCTTAGTGTTTAAGAACTGTAAATGTATATACTTAGCTATGTTCTGGAATTATGATGCTTCATATCTTAACAAATAATGTAGCCATGATTGAGGTTAGTCACCCTCCTGAAAATCTGGCTAAAGTTCCAATATTTAATGTATCTGGAAACACGGTTTCATTTTAGAGTACTACATATACCAGATGGTCCGGAATTTTTTGGCCTCTTTTGATATACTAGGTGCTGTCCGTTTATAAGATGGTAAATTACTGATATCAAGAGAAATTATAGGCCAGCAGTGTTACATTTATCTTCCTCTGTCCTTAATCATTAGCTGAAATAATTTCATGACTCGTTTTATTCTAAGTTTCGAAACAAAATTGGTAATCAAGAGGTTTAAAATCAAGCGGTTATAATGCGGGCATTAAAATGACGTACTATTTCCATGGTAACTTGAGAAACAATTTAATAGCGACAGCTATAAACATTAAAAACACAACAAAATTCAAAGTAATATTATCAAGTTCCAGAAAATGGCTAACAAAATTTCTTTTTAATAAATTATATATTTTAAAGATATCCGGTTGTTTCGCAACGACACCGAACGAATATAGCCCTTTCGTAGTTTATAACTTAACTAGTCCGAATTTTGATGACGCATCTTCGAAGTTCTCTTAGATATAATTTTATGCAACATTAAATATTTCATTATTTTGTGATTAGGCAGCTCAGGAACCACTGATGCGCGAACCTCAAAAGCTGTTATTGGGACGCACCGGCCATGAAAACAAGAGCATTGCTTCTTGCTCTTTATCAGTGACCCTGGCGTCGCAGTTACTTGGCCTCGCAGTTAGGGCAAAGGGCAGTTACTTGTGAAAAGGTCGACAATGGCTCGGACAGTTCCAAGGTTGCTCCTTTTACTATAATCTTAACTGTACAGTGCTTTCAGCCAGTTACTGTAAAATCAACAGCTTCCTTTTAGGTTACAAATGCTTTATTTAGTATTATTAAACACAGCGAAAAAAATGCTTGCCTCTTTGCATAAGGCATTCAGTTTTGGTTAATTTATCTATAATTCTTTGATACTATTCTCAGCCTTTTTATCTTTTAATGCTTCCATTCTGAACCTCACTAACATTGCCTTCCCTCTAAAAGATTTAAATTGCATATGTCACTAGCTTATTTGCCGTCATTGACTGTTACAAAGGAATACTGTAACACGTTAAACATCCACAAAACAAATAACTAAAGGATAGCTTCTTTATTGCTGTTTCATAAACCAAAAAAAGTCTTAATAGTAGCAAGTTACCATGGAGTATGTCAGTATGTTTAGTAACAGCTACAGCATGCGACACGGTGTGTCACCTACCTGCGAACTTCGATAGCGGGAGGCACGCGGCGTTGTTCCTATAACTGCCTAATCCACACTCATTACATTAGCGGTAAAACTATCTATATGTGTCACAAAGAAGCTGAGCAACTAGGTACTTCTATGTAAAAAAAAAAAAAAAAAAAAAAAAACTTCTGAGAGTGAAGTAAACTGAGTATTAACAATAAAAAATATAAATGATGTTTCCACTCTTAAAAGGGAAAAAATTATTATATTTTCAAAAATTTACTTATCATCCATGGGCAAATAGAAAGTTCCAAAAGATTTTCAAAGAACTGGGCATAATCCTGGCACTTGAAAATAAATACAGCATACAAAATTTACTACAGTTTCCTAAAAAGGACACAATTTCAGACAGCTCAAGTAACTGTTTCGAATGCGAAAAGATTTATATTTGTAGGACCAAACGTAATTTAGAAACCAGAGAGAAGGAATATTTCCGAAATATTGACAGACAGATAAATTGGCAGTGGCTGACCATTTTTGGTGTTCTAATCATAAAGTAAACCCAGAGGTTAAATTAGTGAAACATCTGAACGAACCGATGTATTTAATGGTTTGGGAGAAAATATTTATTTTGAAAAATAAGGATCGCGTGATGAATTTTGATATCCCTGCAGTAGAAGTCATCAATAAGTTTGTGTTGTCCCCGGTAGATGGCAGTAAGGCAGGGAGCTATTCTTCAAACTCTGGAAGTGGTCAAGGTCAGTCAGTCAGTGGGTCAGTGTCAAGCTGACAAAATGAAGCAGATGTTGCTTTGAAACCGGCCCCAAGGATTTTAAATAAGATAAGTACAGCGAAGTTGTGTTACAAGTGTTTTGTTATACGTACTTCTATATATTCGTACGGTGTCGTTTGGAGACGCCCTGTATAACATTTTGTATTTATTCTCTAGGAGTCAAAGTTTGTATGTTATAACAATTATTTATTGTTAAACTATGGAGTAATACCGATAAAAATCAGAGGAAAGAACTAAAATTCTTTGGAATTAGTTATAGCTGCAGCATTTATCCTTCATAGTGATGTTAAAACTGTTTGTTAGTACCTAAGTGTAATACAAAAGTTTTAGCATCTGTGAGTTAGCAAGAACTTAACTATGACTCTTGCTCTTTGGCTTCCCTCTAGACCGCAGGGATATGGTATCCAAATTCATTCCTTGTAATATTGCAGTTCAAAAAATAAATTAGCTACGCTGTAAGTAGAACTGACAGCGCCGGTGTATTTTAGTATAATATTCGCAGTTGTAATGTGCCAACCTTTTTGCCTCTATGTATTCAGCACCGTTTTTCTGGATCACCTGGTGTGTAAGAAGTAAACTAGTCTCCTAACCAGAACTTGACATTCAAGTCCCTGATCCTCAGTTACAGAGGAATTATTCTTGTCCAAATTTGTATATAGACTATATAAAAAGATAGGAAAACCAGGTATAAATCTAATTATATAAATATTATTAAGGAAAAGCTAGAGTTAAACTTAGTTGTGACTGAAATATCAGATTAAGTGTATTAACAAATCTCTGGTAGGGAGCATTCGCGAAAAATCTGGTGAAAGTTTATTCAAAGAAAGACTTCTCAATATTTTTAATGCAAGTATATAGAAATTAATCTTCACTCTGTGGGATATAGGTTAGTACTATATCAAACACAAGCCTTCGCGAATGTTCCTGAAAAAGTCAAATTATTTTAAATCTCCTTAAAATCTAAATATGTTTTTCTTCACAAAATTCTGGGTACAAATGTTGAACTTATAAATGTTCTGTATTACGTTGTATATAATTGTCTAAGGAGGTTTATAATCAGTGTATAAATAATATGTACACACATAAAACATAAACAAACCACAAAAAATAATAATATATGAAGCTAACATCAAGTTTCGTGCAGTGACGTGGGTGCAAGTTTTGAAACGTTAGTTTATTTCCAGCAAATTTCAGGTGGAAATAAACTGGCATCCTTCCAAAACCTCCTATATATATTTATGTATGTTTCTTGACCTGCACGCTACAAAATTGCATACTTAGGATTCATCTGGTTTTAAAGCAAGCTATTGTATCAATTCTCATCAGAATAGTTGTTTAATTCGTGCAGTCTTTGTCTTTACATCAAATGCAGAACTTAATCAATAAAATTATATATTGGATGTCAATACAATGCACGAAAACAGCAAATGTTTGATTATAAATCAAATGATGCTGTTTCTTGGTAACTTTACCACTGAATAGAAATCGCGCATAATGGTTAATCAGTAATAGTTGAATAAGGTGCTAATTCACAGGGAATCTGTAGCAATTGGGCACATGGAACAACCAGCAAAACCAGTTTCAGGTACTGAGGTTAAGAGAGACACAGGAGCTTTCATTGCTGATGCTCATTTTTATTATTTTGTCGAGAAAACTGGTTTAAGAGATGCTTAGTCAGCTATGCCTGTTTAAAGCATACTGTGAATTTCTGGGTTCGCAGAATTAAAAGTCCAATTTGCATAAATTCAAATCGTTCTTTATTTGCGTAGAAATATACTCACAGTAGCAGTATTACATCACATTCACCATCACAATCTACCAAGGTCGATGACCACAACAGCGAACGGATTACACCTGTTTACATCAGCTCCCGTTAATACATTTGTTCACGACTGCCCTTGTCGAGTCGTTGCTTCTTTAAATACCTCCACTGATAATTTCCAGATTGTTCCAGAACAATCAAGAAACCGAACGCTCTCCATCAATCAAGATGTTGCCAGAATGTTCTAACTTTATATGTTTTGGCATGCGTTTTATCTCAGTGATACGCTATCCGACTATTATATTTATCTGCAGGCTCTTTGGGTACACAAGCCGCGCTTATCTCTCGGCACCGAACATTCTATGCTTTTCGCCGCGACAATACTGTTTCCGGGGTACACCAGTGGAGGTGATCTCTTATCGCATCCCAAAAATTTATATTTTTGTTATAACTATTACACTTTATTCATTCTGCTAGGAGCTATCAATGAGTTTTGTGTCTTCTTGGCCAACAATTTAGCTTACATTTAATTACAAGCTCATTCAGAAAGATTCATCACATTTTTTCATTATTTAAGTTCCTTCGTGTAAAACAGAATTTGTCAATAATTTACAAGTTCATTCAGAAAGAATTTATCATATTTCTTCATTATTGAAGTTCATTCGTATAAAACAGAATTTGTCAATAATTTACAAGCTCATTCAGAGAGATTTCATCACATTTCTTCATTATTTAAATTCATTCGTATAAAACAGAATTTGTCAATAATTTACAAGCTAATTCAGAAAGAATTCGTCATATTTATTCATTATTTAATTTCATTCGTATAAAATAGAGTTTGTCATACATAGGCAAGACTTCTCAGACTTTTCTTAAATCTCTAGTTTCCTCAAGATCTTTCGGGCTATTGGCAATCCTACTGTCCAGTGTAATTGAAGACTTTCTTCGTTTTTTACCCTCCAAGTTGAGTTCTTTTCTGTCGAAAATATATCCCTTGTATTCTGCATCATCCTTCAAGGTCTTAACTAGCGTGAGTATGTTAGGCTGTGGCCTTTGCACGATTTTGTTGAACCGGTGGTTCCAACCTTCAACAACATTGTTGGTATTGAAGGATTATCCAGCCACTGTTCCACAAGGTAATCGTAGAACAAACTTAATTGCTCATTTTCTGGCGAGTTTTCTTGTATATTGAGGCAACCATCGTCAATTTTATTAAGCGGAAGATGAGCCAATGCAGAACACATCCTTAAATGAAGTCTAATTTCGTCATTTTGAATGTAGTCACGTGCCAGTCCTAATTCTTGCACCTTTCTCCAAATACACCGATTGAAATGATAGTTGCAACCAGAAACCTTGTCTGCCTCGGTAGCGTAGATAGTAGCGTGTCTGGCTCACGTTCAAGAGGTCCCGAGTTGGAATCTCGGTTAGGGTGAGTTATCTGGGTAAGTTTTTTCCGGGGTTTTCCCTTATCCTGAAAGACGAATGTCGGTTAACTACGCTCCATGGAAACTGGGCCCATTTGAGCATCATTTCAACCATTTCGTTCATCGTCCGATATGACTTAAAAAGTTAAATGACGTAAATTAAAAAAAAAAACAAGGGACCACATGTGGGATTAAAGCCGGAAGAAGTGGAGTCTGGTTGTTGTTTTTTTTATTTCAGATTCTCCAGTTTCTTCCGCTATTCATCCCTAATACTCTATAATGACCTTTCCCTTCATCAACTTGACGGACATTTCATATCATACACTCATTCCAGTCATTGGGGCTGGTCACTCTCCAGGCTACTCTATCTCTCTCTCTGATCCAGGGTTTGTTTCTCGACAGGCGTCAGATCCCAAGCGCTGGGGAAGTTGTAAGTACTCACACTACGAAATGCTGTTACTTTCAGGAACAAAGTTTCTGATAAACTAACCAAACAACCAAAAACAAAAGAGGCGATTACCACGAATCTGTGCTTAATTGCCTTCACATAGGTACATAGAACAAAGAAACAGAACTAAACCAGAGAATTATAATACGGTACATAGGGGAAAAGCACTTTAAATACCCGTTAAAATCTACGTCTTCCAGTAGCCAGAATTTTGTGACACTTTTATAATTTTTATTTGAATTCCTCATAGTCCATATGCTACTTTAAAAAATTAAGAAAATTTGCCAAAGATAATTCATTCCCTTGTACGTGAGATAAAGCTAGAGTAATAGTTTAGAAATATTAATAAAAATTACTAATATTATAGCCACTATTGAACAATAGGTGGTATTTTAGAAAGTAAAAAATGTAAAATAAGGAATTTGTATATATTATTGCATTTAAGTATGTGTGTGTTTTGATCACATTTAAATGTGAAAGATTTTATATTATAAAACTTTTTGGTAAATTTCTTTGTATATAAAATGTATGTGTAATTATATGTATATATGACAGAAATAAGTGTAATTTATGAATTAGTTTAGTTTATAATGTTAGTCTTAATACAATATTAGACCGCTGGTTCCAAAACTGACTGGAGCTCACTTGTCTATGAGTTTCTTCGACTTCAATATAATCCTTTGTAATATAGTTTATTAATTTATAAAATAGATTTTGGGGCATATAAGTTTTAAATATAATTTTGCAAGAGTAACCAGCAAGTGCCCAGCTCCTACAGCATTATATGGCACGATCTTGTGCGAAGTCTAAATGAGATACTAGTGCAGAGTGGTTTTGATACAAGCTTTATGTAATGCAACCTAAACCTATGTAATTAAATATACAGATATATAAGGGAGGCTAAGGGTACATTAAACTTTTCGTTTAAAACTGATCACACATGATAATCAGAGGAACTAATCAGCTGTTACGAGGGCTGTTCAATAAAGAATGATCATAATTTTCTACGGTCACAACTTTTCGCACTAAAATTCAATCTTATTATATTCTGTTAGCTTAATGTGAAACAAACACGCCGTAGTAGTTTCATTGTTGGTACTCCTGGGTCTCCCCTGTGAGAACCAGGGAAGTTCAGACATGTTCAGTATCACCTACCGCTGCAATGGAGGTAACATGCAGTTAAAGTTGATGTTAGAGGAAGATCCGGAGTTTCTTTCAAACGTAATCACTGCTGATGAAACTTGACTACATGATTTTGATCCTGAGAGCAAACAGAAAAGCTCAGTGTGGAAATCTCCTTCATCACCAACCCCCAAAAAAGCAAAAATGGTTGCTTCTGCTGGGAAAGTTATGGTCATCTCATTCTTTGGTATTCATGGAATGCTTTATCAGCATGTTTTACCTGCACACACATCAGAAACTGGACAATACTACAGGGATGTCCTGAAAACATTGCAAGTCCATATTAGGCGCAAAAGACCACATTTCCGTGAAGCAGGCTGGATGCTGCACCACGATAATGCGCGACCGCATATTGCCAATGTTGTTGCTGAATATCTTGCAAAAATCAACGTGAAGTATATCGCTCAGCCTCCCTATAGTTCGGATTTAGCCCCATGTGACTTTTTTGTATTCCCTAACTTGAAGAAATGCCTTCGCGGGAGGCCTTATCCATCAGTGGTGAAGGCTGCGGAGGCGATTTTGAAGGATCTCTCAAAAATGGTTTCCAGCATGTCTTTGAAGACTGGCAGAAACGGTTGGACAAGTGCATCGCATTCAGGGGAGACTATTTTGAGAACGACCATCAAAATTATGAGGATGAGTAAAGGGACGTTGTCAAAAAAAAGTTGTGCTCATTCTTTATTGAACAACCCTCGTACGAGTACGGTTCAGTAAGTAATGCAACACATTTTATTTTCTGAAACAGGGGTCGCTTTATTCGTCATTAAAGTACACCATATTATTCCCCAATCTTTAAGCTACACAATATTATTTTTCAACGTAATCTCCGCTCAATATTTAGGCTTTACGCCACCTGTATGCCTGCACGGCACCATTCCACTGGTCGATGTCGAAGCCAACGTCGTACTTCTTCATCGGCGTAGTGCGTCGCACGGATTGGGCCAAACATATGGAAATCCGATGGTGCTAGATCAGGGCTGTAGGGAGGATGCGGTATAGTAGTCCACTGAAGTTTTGTGAGCTCCTCTCGTGTGCGAAGGCTTGTGTGAGGTCTTCCGTTGTCATGGAGTACAAGTTAGTTCGGAGACGTCAAGTTGAGTACTAAGGTGTTTGACATCCGGTGATCATCTCGAATGAGTGTTCGCACGCTCCAACGTTGCAGGAGTCAGAGCGGTGCACGGCGGCCCAGCAGGAGGGAGATCAGACAGTTTTGCTGGACCTTGCGGCGATGATGACATACGCTTTGCCTAATGACTTACCGTGCTTTTGTCCACTGCCAGATCACCGTAGACGTTCTGCAAGCCCCTGTGAATATCTGAGATGCCCTGGTTTTTCCGCCGAATCACTGTTTGTTGTTTGGAACGCACCTCCGTTACAGACGCCGTTCTAAAAGCTCTGTATAGCGCTGTCACCCATCGGAAGTCAATGAAACTTTACGAGACGAAGCGGGAATGTTTGAAAATGTTCCACAAGAAATGTCAGGTTTTTCCCAACCAAAATTGGCCGAGTAAAAAACATGTGTTCCATTACTTACTGAACTCCCCCTCGTATTATGTCATTAGAAACAGTGTTTAATCCTCCCAAAGGAAAAGAGCGGTGGAAAATCCAGGTTAAACAACAGTAAATATTAAATGCAATATGCAATACTGATTACGCAGTCCGAGAACTCTCACGTGCTTTCGTCGGCGACAGGCAGTCCTTCTGCTTGTTGATTTAGTAGCATGCAGCACTTCTTAATTTTTTCCTTCACAATAGACTCGCTTAGCAAGAAGCTACCTTAAAACTCAGGTCTTAAATGGAGCTACATTTAATGAAAATGAATGTACTGTATTTAGTTCAGCTGGAGTATGTAATCGAATACTGTTTAATTACTAGCTTAAAAATAAAACACTTTCGGCGTCATTTTTGAGACTGAGTAGCATCACTGCGTTACTCTAAATGTCAAAATGTGTATTGATTTTGCTTCTCGGAAGATTCTAAGTGATGTTAACTTTACGAGTAGTGAAATGATTCTTTTGATTTCATTCAAGTAACACGTATAATGCAGCAGTGCTATCTAATCAGTTATAAAAAAGCTAATGGATGCTGATATTTAAGACTAGTAACTCGGAGCCCGGTGTGCCCTGGGTTCAACTGGGCCTACAGGTTTAATGTAAACAAAGTGACAGTACTGTATTGGCAGGAGTTAAATTGACATTGCTAGGTCCCAACTTCTGTGCTTAACGCAGACCAAGTCATCCCGCAGGTAAAGTCATGGAGTCTGACACTTGCTGGGAAGGCTTGTACAACCACATGTTATTTTGGGAACTACAGTGAGAGCCCACTCTGCATTTTTAGCAAGCTGTTAGGAGAATGTGTACTTCTGGATTACGAAAAATCTATTAGAATAAATGACTAAGAACCATTACATAAAAAAAAAAAAACTTGTTTTGTGGTTCCATTTGCATTAAACAATAGAATGCAAAGATCCTTAACATCAATTATTCAAATTTCAAATGTCCGAAATGTTGTTTTCGTACTCTACAAAATACCAGAATACTGTAAAATATAAAATTAGTTTAAATCACAGTATAGTTGCACTTAAAACAAGAGGGTTTTCATTCAGTTTTGTTAACGCTACACTTTAAGATACAAATAGACAAAGGAGAAAGTTGAACCAAAGAGATATGAACCAAAAATGGATAGACTAGAGCTGTGATTATGTTTTAGACTATAGCTAGGTATATATTTATACAGACCAAATAATTAAATGTATACAATTGTTGTGAATAGTTTTATAATCGATTTAGAGGTATATATACTTAAAATGTCAAATAGTATTTCTTTTTTGAAGTTTTGAATAAATTATATTTGAATTTTCTCAAATTATTTGAATATTACTGCAGAAGACCTGTCTCCAAAATTACGCACCTTTCCTTTATTCTCCCTTTCTTTCCTTTCTAAGATTGTTTGAAACTTTCTTTAAAAGGGATGTGAATTAAAGTGTAGGATGCTGAGAAGGAAATTATGACTTACTTACTTTTGATCATAGTGTTACATGACGGTTTTGGGGGATTGATAGAAATTGCGAGAGGTGCAAATGTACAGGGTTTGGAACCCGGTGCCGAGATCATATGCTACATGACAAAACTACCAGGTGTTGTAAGGGTTTAAAAGGTACGGAGCTTTAACCTTTAACCGAATGTAACTGGGAGCATAGCTATGGATAAGGTAGAGCAGAAAAAAGCACCTACTTCAAAATAAACTGAGTAACTGTATTTCAGGGATGCCTAGGTTTTCTACAGGGCATTCCCTGGATCTGGATGAGATCACGGACGTTCTGGTAACATTTAAAACATTTGTGTTAGGTAAAATTTGGTTATGAAGGTTATAGATAGAATACAATATTCTGTATGGACTTTCTTTATTAAGTGTGATCAAAGTAAATTAAAATATGCACTTTAATTTATTCATGAATCCTCAAATGAAATATTTAACAGATTGCATCCCTCCGCCTCGTGGTTCTGGGAACCAGTTAAAAATTTCTTCCCATAATTTCTGTTACACTAAAGTAGGAGAACTAAAGAGGTCAAAATGTTTTTCCCCTCCAGTCTTCACCTCGAACATTTGGCACGTTCTTCGATATTTTTAAATACAAATTAAGCAGATTTCATTGAGTTCCGCTGGGTGTTCCAATCTGGCATGATACCAGAAAACGGCTTGTAAATTTATCGCCGCCAAACTGTCAGCAATAGTCATTTGTTACCTAGTTTTACTATACAGTATACACACCCCCAAGATACGCCTGTCGGTCTGCTTTGAAACGTTCTACACACACGGCACTATTCTAAGCTTCTAGCACATCTACAAGGTCGTTTCAGTAGGAATGAAAACGATAATTTTTTCAGACAAAACTTATTTCTCAACATAGATCTTTCTAGGGATATACTCCTATGTTCCTCCCAATGCTTAACTCATAAAATTTGTAATTTTCAAGCTCTGCAAAATATACCTCTGTCTGAACAACCTTGTCTTATCTAAATTTTGTTCCCACAAGTTGCCTTTTAATATTTGGAAACAACAAGAAATTATTGAATGCCAGATAAACGAAAATTGAGTTTGCAGCAATAATTCATAACGTAGTTTTTTTTTTAAAGTTTGTCACTGGCTGAGGGCGATGGATTTTGATACCGAAATTAAAGGATTGCAAAGAATGTTGGATCTTTGTTACAACACGTGCAGTGTAACAAAAGACACGGGAGAAAGAGGATTTTCTTAGTAAGAATCCTGAATGGATAACAGTTGACTCCGTTTGAAAAGGTATTCTTCGGACCCTTAATAATGGCATGGCCGAGACTAATAATCACAATGGATAAAATAGTCACAAAGGGAATCTTTGTGTGAAAAGAGGGCTTCCAGAAGTGAAAGTTACACATACCCACGCGCAGCTGTGCCCAGTAAGGAGAGACAGTTCGTAACTGGCAAGCCATTAAGAAGGTCGTCACTTCTGTTTTGGTCAAAGGAGACCAGAAGCAATGAGAGAAGATATTTGTCGGTTCATGTCTGTGTGAAGAACGAATTAAGTTTTATCGAGTAATAACCATTCCACCTTCATTAATTCTAAACAGTGACATTATTGGTAACCCGTGGTCGACAACTTCGAGTTTGATGTTATGATAAAAAGAAGCAGTCATTAAATCATTTTGAAATGGGCATTCCAGTGTCATTAGAAGCAATCCTTACTTATATATATCCACACATACCCTGAGAGAAACATCATTACGCAACCCTGAGCTACCCATATTATTTGCTTCAAACTGTGGTGTTAAAGTGGAACCCTGTGCGACACCCATCTTATTGCTTCAACTTTTTAGGACGTAAACATTCTCAGCATAGCTACCTTCTCAATATAACTAAAGCCGGTGGTCGCGTCTAAGATTTAACGTGTAAACGAATCTCAAGCTTGCTAAAGAGGCATCTGAGCCAAATTAAACGGTCTCTCGTGACCAATATAGGTACAGTAGTTAAGTATAGAGCTCAATAAATCTTCTTCTTCACTTCACGGATTAGGCATTTCTGCCTGTTTCATCTTCGGATTCCATCCTCCATCCTGTCCTTCCATTTCATCTCCATTATCATTTCATATCATCTCTGATCTGGTGGTCTATTTCAGGGTTGAAGTGTCGGCGAGTGTCTCGGCGGTGCATGGCAGGATGATGTGCTCTGAGGAAAACTACTTCCTCCTCCGGGAGGCCGGTTGCCGGCCTCAGCTCCTCTGCTGGGACCATTTCGTGACACCCAGCCAGGGACCTTTGGGGCTCTGCTGCTGGGCTCGTTGCTCGTTAATGTCAGGACGGTGCGTTGGCCATGGTAGCTCAAAGGTTAAGAGCTACTGAATGGAAACCAGGAGATTCATGGTTCAAATCCCGGTCATGGCATTGAATTTTTCATGTTGACTCTATCCATCAAATATGTTAGCCTATATACGGCTAGTGTGGAGAAATAATTAATTTCCATCAATTAACTAAAATAGTGGTTTATTTATTTGTATTAGAAAAAGTATTTGAGCAAAAATATGGGGTTTTCATGGTTATGTTAGATACATTACGCTCTACCTTCCAGATGGATCAGTTTTGGCAAAATCTGACTTTTATCTTGGCGAGAATAGTATTTATTAGAAATTGATTAGGTTGGCGCTCCTCAAACACCACTTAGCGGGAATGCAATACGACAACACCGCAGGACTGCAACTGGTTGCTCACCTAGTAGCGCTCAAGGACAAACACCTTCCCATCTGAAACAGATAAATAGGTCATCTCATCAAGCATACATAGCTTGTTCATGTCAGTTATCAGGTGGAATTCCATTCTCACAAGCTGTGTCCCTCATTTTAAAAGAAGTTATACGTTAAAGGGTGTCGTTATTATTCCCAAAGACAAAGTTTTGCGTGAAAAGTGGGTTATAAATATCCCAAGAAAAGACTGGACACCTTCAGACGCAAGTGCCATCTGTGTTAAACTTTTTTAACCAGATTACATTCATCGTGAAATATCATACCTGGATTCAAAAGGGAAAAAAGCAGTGTTAGTTCATGAATAGCCTAAGTTAAAAATTTGTCCCATTCCTATATATCTTAAGTCTTTCCAGCATCTTTCTAAAAAGCCGCCGGCAAATAGGAAAAATCCCAAAGAGAGAGCTGCCGTCATTTAAAGAAGAAAATTAATTACTGAACTTCAAGTTTGTAAAGATGCTGCAGAGAGGAAAAAACAACGAAGTTTGAAGAGTTAATAACGGGAATTGAGAAGAAATTGCTTCTTACACAATTAAAAAATAAGGTAATCAATTTTATGATTGACAGTGATAAACTTAATGTCTATAATATTAACTTAGAATCTATTTCAATAGACTTCCATACGAAAGTAGAAAGATATCTTAAAGGCTCTTCTTATTTGAATCGCAACCAAATTTTTTACCAAGCCCTCAGTTACTTCTTGGATAGGGGTTCTGAAATGGCCGATATAACAAGAAAGGTTGTGGAAATTATTGAAAAACATGCCTTCAAATTATTTTGTGTCATTTCGGATAACAACAAGGTAAATCAGAGCATAAGATCTGAAGCTTTCCTGGCGATGAATATGCTCAATTACTTCTCGGGCAGCAAGCCAGGTGAAAGGACGATTGGAAACCGACGTTTCTGGAGTGTGCATCTCTCCCATCATCAGGATATTTATTACGAGGGCTGTTCAATATTTTTACTGTCGTAATTTTTCGCACTAAATTCCATCTTACTATATTATGTCAGCTTAATGAGAAACAAACACGCCGTAGTAGTCCCATTGTTGGTACTCCTGGTTACCGCCTGTGAGAACCTGTTCAGTACCGCCTACCGCTGAAATGGAGATAACACGGTTGGAACAATATGCGGCTTTGAAATTCTGACTTCGTCTCAACAAATCTTCAGTTGAGGCCTGTGCAATGTTACAGGAGACCTATGGCGAGTCTATTCTTCCTTACAGAACAGCTTGAAGGTGGTTTAAAATGTTTAAAGAGGGGAGACCAGGTGCTCCAGTTACTGCTCTTACGCAAGAAAACATCAACACTGCTGCGGCCATTGTGAGAGAGGATCGACAAATTACCTTAAGATCTCTTTCTGAAATATGAACATTTCATTGGGTGCCACCCGCACGCTGGTGACAGAAACATTACACATGAGACGTGTTTGTGCGCGAAGGGTTCCAAGACTGTTGGTTCCCGAACAAAAGAACATTAGCATTCACTGCATTAAAGTTGAAGTTGATATTAGAGGAAGATCCGGAGTTTCTTTCAAACGTAATCACTGCTGATGAAACTTGGCTACATCATTTTGATCCTGAGAGCAAACAGCAAAGCTCAGTGTGGAAATCTCCTTCATCACTAACCCCCCAAAAAAGTAAAAGTGGTTGCTTCTCCTGGGAAAGTTATGCTCATCTTATTCTTTGATATTCATGGAATGGTCTATCAGCAAGTTGTACCTGCACACACATCAGTAACTGGCAACTACTACAGGGATGTCCTGAAAACATTGCAAGTCCATATCAGACGCAAAATACCACATTTCCATGAAGCAGGCTGGATGCTGCACCACGATTATGCGCGACCGCATATTGCCAATGTAGTTGCTGAATATCTTGCAAAAATCAACTTGAAGTGCATCCCTCAAACTCCCTATAGTCCGGATTTAGCCCCATGTGACTTTTTTCTATTCCCTAACTTGAAGAGGCATTATGGGAGGCATTATCCATCATCAGAAGCAATGGTGAAGGCCGAGGAGGCGATTTTGAAGGATCTCTCAAAAAATGGTTTCCAGCATGTCTTTGAAGACTGGCAGAAACGCTGGGACAAGTGCATCGAATTCAGGGAGACTATTTTGAGAAGGGGCATCAAGATTATGAGGATGAGTAAAGGTACGTTGTAAAAAAATTGTGTTCTTCTTTGTTGAACAGTCCTCGTAAATGTTATAACTACAGATGAATCACTGGATATAACACAAATACAAAGACAAAACACTATCAAAATTCGCAATACTGAACAAAAGACTGCTTTCAGTAAATTAAATGCCGGGTCAGTTGATGACGTGAGTATAGAAAATTAATTGGTTCAACTTAACTTGAATATCAAGTTGTATTGATCTGTGCTTCTTAATTCGACGGATTTCCATTTTTAAGGCCAGTTTCCAAGAGAAGCTGAACTGAAATCCAGCATCACGATTAAGCGTGCGCCTTTCAGGGTAAATCACCAATGCCTCCTTGATTCTCCGCTCCCAGTAACTGTTGCATATTGCCAAGATGGTCGTCTCTCGAAAATTGGCTCTATGGTCGTTAAAACAATGATCTGCCAACCCAGACTTCTCAGGTTGCATTAAACTAATGCTCCGTTCATGTTCGTTTATTCTGCTAGCGATGGTCCTTCCGGTTTTTCCTGTATACGGCGTCCCACATACACAGGGAATGCGATTCAATTCAATTCATTTCCAGGCTGGCAGGCTGTTTGGAACAGCCCGAAGGGTGGTCAAGTCGTGTACCTGCTCTGGGAAGAGCTTTACCACGTAGTGGTGGGATGTGGATGTTGTAGGATGACGGGTGAAAATTAAGTGGGTGTAGAGAATGGAGGTAGCTTGTTGCTCCTCGAGGAATGATGAACCAGGTGCTACAGTCAGCGTGCACCGCTGGTGGATTAGTTAATAAACTTGGAAGAAGATAAGTATAATTGGAGTTTTCCAGAATAGATATTGGATAGCTGTAATTTAGTTTAGGCTGGAATGGGGATCATGTGGTTACCGGTAATGACCGCAAGACATGCGGGGTAACCGGTATCGCTTTAAGCGACGCTCACGAGGTACATAGTCCCCAAGGGATCTGACTAGGGCACTCTGATGATGAGGCAAACTCTCGAAGAAATTGGTGGCCCGGCGCCTAATTTCATCCTCCACATATCGGAGGGATGAAGCCTCATGAAGTAGTCTCACTGGGAACCTTGTGCATACAGAATAAATAATCCGAAGACATTTATTCTGTGCACGTTGGATCAGTACCAAGTTTGAGCCTGCGGCCGTAACCCAGACTTCGCACGCATAGAGCATGACAGTGAGGACCAGAGCCATAAAGAGGCGCAACTTTAGGGAAACAGACATCGCAGACCGAAGCACAGGGTATAGTGATGCCACGGCACCACACGACCGATGAGCTTGCTCCTGGATGTGTTCCCGAAAAGTTAGGCCCTTGTCCAGCTTGACTCCCAAGTATTTGATTGAATTCTCCCACCTGATCCCTTTCCCAAAGTAGGTGAATGTGGGGAAATTGGCGGGAAAGCGGCGCTTGGTGAACAGTATCGCTTGGCTTTTCTCCGTGTTAATGGACAATCGCCAAAGCGTGCACCAATCCTGGAGGAGGTTTAAATATCCTTGAATGGGGTTGAAGGTTCTGCGTGGGTGACTGTAGAAAATAGCAGCACGTCGTCAGCAAATTGCGCTATGTTGACGTGCTGTTCAGCGGGAAGGTCAGCCACGTAGACGCTATAGAGCTTCGGGGATAACACGGAACCTTGGGGGACTCCGCCATGGATAGACTTTCGTGTAGATGTTTTTCCCGCCACTGTGACTGTGAAGGGAATGCGATATACTCCCGGAACTTGGAAATCAAGGTGTCAACAGATGTTTAATCTTCGGAAGTGGCTTGTGGATAGTCCTGATGTTGTATTTGACGATAATTCTGCTGATTCTGCCGGATAGATTTCCGGTAAACGGGATGCAGGCTGTAGCGGTAGTCTTTTCTGACGCTTGCTGTATTACAAGCTTCCGTTTATTAGCGCTAGTGATCGAGGCTTCACCGTCATATTCGGAGTAGCCGTTATGACTAACATTAAATTAAACATCTGTTTTCTTGGTCACGTGCTTCAGGAGCTCCATGGGTAATATATTTCCTAAACTCTAAAGTGTTACTCGACCAGGAATAAAGTTACCTGAAAGTAAACGAGGCTTTAAAAATCATTCAGATTCTCTTACTCTAGGAATTGGCAATCACTACAGAGAACAAGAGAACATGAAAAGAGTGCAAGGAAAAACAAACAGACGATACAAGACTGCGATGACGTAGGAGTAGGAACACCAATGGCGCGGAGCAACAATTTGCTATAAACGTTCCTGTTTATTTATAGAACACAAGCTATTTTATGAACAATAAAATACGTTTGAAGTATTTTTGACCTCTTACGTTTTCTCTGAGCAAAACAAAGTGTTCAGACGAACCTTCAAGTCTCGCGCTATCTATAATAACATGCTATTTGAGCAGTTCATGCTGTGTGAAGGAGTGGCTCTCTCAAAACAAAACTTTAAGTAAGCGGGATTTCATTTGTTTAATTTACCATAGTTACAAGAAATTATGATTTACAACATGTTGCATAAAGCTCAAAATCTGGACTTCTAGAATGACATCATAAACAGTGCGATCCATATAAACCTGAACCAATATTAGGACCCACGTACAACTTTGGAAGAATATAATACACAATTGGGAGATACATTACTCAATTTACATCTCAGAGAAAATGGAAAGATAGAGCCAGACTGAAAAATTCAATCCATAAGCGGGATTTAACCCACAGTTTTTCTGGTTGCCGTCTAGCTGCTCTAACCCTTGAGCTACTATGGCCAACGTGCCGACATGATATTAAATTCTCCAAATGACTCGTGTTTTCTCGGTAAACAACTTAGGAGTTCTCATAAACACATGAGACAACTAACTTAATGGCAACTTACAACGTGTCAGTAGTTTAAGACACGGGCTTTATAGTTAATCACTCTTAGGTCAATTAATGGAAATTAATTGTTCTTTCACACTAGCCGTGTGTAGGCTGAAGTATGGAAAGATAGAGCCAGACTGAAAAATTCAATGCCATAGCCGGGATTTGAACCACGGATCTTCTGGTTGCCGTGCAGTTAAAGTACTGACACGTTGTAAGTCGATGTCATGTCGGCGCGTTAGCCAAAGTAGCTCAAGGGTTAGAGCGACTGGACGGCAACCAGAAGATCCGTGGTTCAAGTCCCGGCTATGGCATTGAATTTTTCGGTCTGGCTGTATCTTTCCATACTTTAGCCTACACGGCCAGTGTGAAAGAACAATTAATTTCCTCAGAGAAAATGTTGGAAGTGTCCTCCACCAGCATCTATACATGTTTGCACTCGTCTCACCATATTCTCTGAAATTTTACGGGGAGTATCCTCGCCAATGTTACTTATTGGGTTTGAATGGATTCCTTGAAAACATCAATTGTCCGTAGCCTATTCTTGTACACTCTATTTCTTAGATACCCCCCCCCCCCAAGGAAAAATCCGGGGAGGGTTAGGTCAGGGTATCTGGGAGGCCACAGAACATTTGAGATTATTCGATTACCAAAGAAACTGATTACAAGTTCCATGGTGTTATTAGATGTATGGCACGTTGCTCCATCTTGCTGGAAATAACCTTCTCTCAATTCGATACCATCTCCGTTATCAATTCGATATCCTACTCACACATCAGTAACTGGACAATACTACAGGGATGTTCTAAAAACATTGCAAGTGCATATCAGGTGCAAAAGTCCACATTTACATAAGCAGGCTGTATGCTGCACCACGATAACGCGCGGCCGCATATTGCCAATTTTGTTGCTGAATATCTTTCAAACATCAACGTGAAGTGCATCCCTCACCCTCCCTATACTCCGCATTTAGCCCCAAGTGACGTTTTCCTATTGCCTAACTTGAAGAAACGCCTTCGTGGGAGGCATTATACATTATCAGAAGCAGTGGTGAAGGCTGCGGAGGCGATTTTAAAGGATCTCTCAAAAAGTGGTTTCCAGTATGTCTTTGAAGACTGGCAGAAACGCTGAGACAAGTGCATCGCATTCAGGGGAGACTATTTTGAGAAGGACCATCAAAATTGTGAGGATGAGTAAAGGTACGTTGTCAAAAAAAATTGTGATCATTCTTTACTGAACAGCCCTCGTATCTCTTTCAGAGTACAAGTGCCAGGGTGTGTCCTGGCGTTGCATGGCAGGATGATATGCTCCTGCTAAATAATTTCTCCTCTGGCGAGACGGACTTCGGTCTCTGAGTCAGCCTAGTGGGACGTTTAGAAACGCGGCAAGAGGGCCGCCGGCTTTGCCAACCTACCAGGGGATGGCCGCCGATTTCGAGCCTGTCCTCGTAGACTGTATCGGGCCGCGATAAGAGGACGGTCTATTGTTCTGGACTGCCAAAATGCCTCTCTCCAACTGGTAAAGTGTAGGTACCCTACCCTCTGTACTCTCGTCTCTACTTAGGGTCAGTCGCACTCTGTCTCCTCTCGCCTCATCCTCCATAACGCGGTTGCCCAACTTGGCGCATAGGTATAAAAGAGCAGTCTGGTCCACGTGCCAAGTTCTCTCCGCAAATTCTTATCTTCACATCTAAAGTTTATTAGTGCGCATACAAACCATAGTTACAAAAGATTAATACTTTTTCTGCCACTCACCTAGGAAGCATCAATGTTGATATTTTACAGGAAATAAACTTTTGAATCTCCCTTAATCCAAAACAGAAATTTTTAAAGAATGATATTCAAGTTCACTACCTTCCAAGGACGTGATATGTAGAGTTTCCTGAAAATTCCTCTCAACAAACTAACCTTTACATGGAACACTTTTCGAAAAGATCAGTTTTTTCTCAAGCTATTGTAAAAAATAAAACGATATCATCCAAACTAAACAGTTAAACTCCATAAATGAAACTATTTGAAATAAAGTGGGAGCCGCGCCGTGGCCAAGCGCTTGACTCTCATCAAGGTGGCTCGAGTTTATCCCAGGTGACCACAAAGTGAGATTAGTGGTGGACAACACGGCACCGGGGCGGGTTTTCTCCGGGAACTCCGGTTTCTCCCTCCATTTTATTCCACCAATTGCTCCATTACTATCTTTCCTTTCATCCACGTAGCCTGCATCCCATTCACCTATTTCTCTCATCCCTGGGGCCTACCTCGGTATATACGGGATTGGCAATTCCAGGTTCCCGAGCCAAATGTGTTGATTAGGTGCCTATAGTAGGAGAGCTATTCACAAACGCCCAAAACTTTGGTCCACATCCGTATTTGACCCATAAACTTTAAACTCCTTGAACACAAGTCTGATGCACAACTAGTGTGGAGGAGCGCATGGTGACAGGATAACGCGTAACTCTCAGCCAATGGTTAATATGTAGGAATGTGTTAGTATCTGCTAATAAAGGTCAGCCCCGGGAAGGGGCTGCATGAGCTGTTACACTGCTGAAGGCGATTGGGTCCCTCTCTCTATATATTGGGAGATGAAATCCTGAGGTGAGTAATGTGCAGGCCAGGATTCTCATCTAAGCTGGGGTGGCGCCAGGATGTGAGCATGCCATCAGAGGCGTTTGCAATGGTGGAGGACATTTTGCTATGGGCATAGTTAAAAAATAAACAAAAACGTTAACAGTAGAAAAGAAGTAGCGGAGTCTTGTTGTCCTTACTACTTGGTTATTACTACAACTGAGGAAGGCCGGAAATGTACTACCGTGAACCCGTTTATTACACAGAAGGGTTTAGATAATATTGCTGATTATGTAAATTCATGGCACGCAATGGCACGCTCCTGGTCGAAGCAGTTTTAGCGACGCAGGCCGCGAAAATTATGAAAGTGAATATGCTTACGAGCTATCCGTTGCATGTTGAAATGTACAGGACCCTCAACTCCTCTCGTGGTGTTGTAACCACCGAGGCATTGGACGGTATGTCCAACGAGAACATCCAGGTAAACTTGGCGGAACAAGGCGTGACAAATGTATATCGAGTCCACCGCAATGAACGAGGTGCCAACTCGTACCCTGTTTGTTACCTTTGATCGGGTAGATCTGCCACAAAGATTAAGGCAGGGTATGAAGCTATTGAAGTGAGGCAGTATACACCTAATCCATTGAGGTGTTATAAATGCCAGCGCTTTGGCCATACAAGTGATTCTTGTAATGGAGTTGCTACTTGCGTTGACTGTTGGGAAGTTAAGCATGATGATCCATGTACTTCACCTGCAACATGTGTTAACTGCAAATCTAACTCAAGAGAATGCCCCCATTTTATGAAGTAAAAGGCGATACAAGAGATACGGCTAAGAGAGAAGGTGCTTAGTATTCGTAAGCATTCTGTTCCTAGCACCGTTACCTATAGCGCAGTTGCATTTAAATCGTTACCCTAGACGTGAAATCGCAACACAAACTAGCGACCTAAATGGGGCAGTATTGCGGAAAGAATAATTACATTAAGATCACAGCCAAAGCAATAGACACCAGCACGAACTTGCCTACCAAGTCCAGACCAAAGAAGAACGATTAAGCCAAATTACCACCGAAAGCATCTACCTCAACAACGATATGTGAACAACTAGTACACAATATATTGCCCAGAAAGTTAAGATCACTTATGAAAGAACCGACTTCCTGAAGGAGAATAATAAGACTAGTGCCAAGAAAATAAACAAGTATAAAAGTCCACAACCATCTCCAAGGACATCTGAGGAATCGTCTGGAGAGGACTTAGATCAGCGACTATCATCTTCGTCCATCGCAGTTTCCGATCGGTTTGAGCCTGTCGTACCAAATTTTCAGCTAGAAAGCGGTCCTCCTCCGTAGAGGATGTAGAGCAGGAATATCCTGCCCTCATTGCCAGGATGATAGTGAAAAAAGGATAGGATAAACGTGCTAAAAATGCCAGCCCAACCCCCCTCCCAAAGAATCGTTGAAATTGATCCCACCACCGCTGTACAGGTAGTTTGTTTTGATATATTTAATATTAAAAACAGTTTATATGACTTTTGCCGTTTTATTGTTATTTATAGTTTCAATTGTTTTTTCTTCTTCTAAGTGTTCATGTCTATTTGATTGCCCTTTAGTTTTGAGTCTTTAATTTATCTCTGTCTATTTTCATGGTTTAGTTTTTGAGAGGGCGCTAATGACCAAGCAGTTGAGCACCCTTATATATTAATGACGATCTCACTCTCATACCAGACATTGGGCTGATCACCCTTCCTGGGTTATCTATCTGATCAGAGATTCTATTCCTCAATCCGAGCATAGAGGAGCAAGTATCCCCTAACACTGCGATAGTGGTATAACTATGGAAGTTAAAAATGCAGAAGAATTAAAGTCTGTATTTCCTATATAGTAAATTTTTCTATCCTTCACAATTTACAGATACGCAAGGGCTATTCCCAAAAAAGAGCACTTCAAAAGTTAGAGATAAACATTTCGTTTGTCATGCAAAACATTTTTAATCTATGGCAATTTAGAGCCATTGAGAGCCATTTTTGAGAAACTGGGTGTATAAGAAAATGTTTTATATGGACAGTAGTTTGGGATGAAACATTTGTGCCTCATTCTTGGATGACCTGAACTTATATATCAAGTTATAGGCATTAAATTGAATTTTTGTTTTTCACCTATGCTGTTCACCGAAAGAGGGTACGCTGACATACACACAGATATTTTTGTGGATATTCCTATATTTCTAAATGATGGAATCTCAAACATAAAATAAATAAAAAGCCCATAACATCCTTAAGAGCAAGGGCCTATCACGCACTGGTGTGGTCAGCTCGGCCATTTCTTACAGGATGAGCAAAACCCTGAAAGATACCAGTTCTTTGTCTATCCTTAGTTAATACTGTATCGTTGAAGTTTTTAATGTCAAAACAATTTTGTAAGTAAATTTAATGAAATAAATAGGAACTATGCCTTGACACATCTCTTCAATCTCTCCGGCCACTCATCTATCGCAGCACGCACGACATCTTGGGGTACTGAGGCAGCTGCCTTCACCAAATCTGCTTTTAAGGGCGTGATATTGTGGTGAGTTTTAGAATAGGCCTTCTGCTCTAAAATATCCCATAAGCAATAGTCTAGTAGATTTATGTCAGGGCTTCACTGGTCGAGATAAACTCCGAAACGTTGCTTTCCAGCCAACATTGTTTGGTCTTTGCCTTGTGGGCAGGTGCTGAGTCCTGCTGAAATATCCAGTGCTTAACCGCAATAAAGATGGAGTTTAGGGGCTTCAGAATCTTTTCCAGAATGTCTGTTTGGTAGTTGGTGGCACCTGTTTTCACCGCCTGTTCGCAGAAATGCAGTTAAGTGAGAGCCTCAAATGACAGCCCCCACCAAATCATCACATACGCTGAATAATGACCTCTTTCGACTCTTAGACTCTGGCCAGCAGCTTCCTGAGATGTGCGAGCATACACTCGATCTTTCTGGTGGTTGAGCTTTTCTTCTATGGTGAAAATTTTTTATCCGTGAAGCGAATTTGGCAGTGACTGTCATTTGCGTGCTTCTCCAGTGGTCTTTTGGCTTCCCTTAGGAGAGGGGATCCGTCCCCTTCAGCTGCCGTGGTACGGACGCTGCGGACCTCTAGCACTCGTGGTATCTCTGACGTTACTAGAGGAACCTCGTGCCGAACATTCGTGCCCCTTCCTGATTGGGAGGTGTTCGGATTGGGTTGGACCCGAGGGGGCAGTGATTCCCGATACCCGTGGGAGATCGGGTACGTCTCTGGACGGGGTTGAGGGAAGCCTAATATTTCCGCGTACTAGCCAGCATAGCTAGTAGAAGGTGTGCTAGATCACCAGGTGGCCCCACCGAGGTCATATCGGTAGCCTTCCCATTTTGGAGTTGGCGCGCTTAAGTGGATCCACTTCCATCTGGTCTTGAGTTCACAGGACCAGGTTAGTCTCTAGATCTAGCCCTATGGAAAGCCCCACGGAGGCGTCGGGCGCCCTTTCGGGACAGCTCGGCAACTCCCTGGTCGTCAGAGGGGGTAAGACTTCACTCTGTGATGATCTGCCCTGATAGATACCCTCGATTTTATATAGTCTCTTGTGGCTCTTATGTGCCTTAAAGCTACAGTCAGTCACTGTCCCTTTCTTCATCGGTATGCTGAAAGTCTAAGATCTTCCTTTATAAAGCCTGACATCATTCTCGGAGCGATTTTCATTTCCCTTGACATTATTCTTTGCTTACGGCGCGGATTTCTCCGGAATCTCTCAGCAACAGCTTTAATCGCTGCTGGTGTTCTGGTCGTACGTGGCCGACCACTTCTAGCACTGTCAGCAAAAAAGGAAGTCTCAGTATCGATAAACCAATTTCTGCATAATTTGCAGCAGTTGTAACAACTTGAAAATCTCTACTGGTGTCTTGTTATACTTGGGTTGTGCAACCACTGCGATGCGATTTTCCTTTGCTCCCCATTCCAACTTAAGTGCATGCATGTGGGAGCTGCATGTATAACGTTACTCTGGAGAGCGCCAAGTGACAGACCTGCTAACCTAATAGTTTCTGGTGGCAACTCAAACTTTGCGACAGAATTAACGGCAGGACTGTGCATATGTCTGAAAAACACCCCTTGGAATTTCAAACTTCTATCTTATATAGTTTCTGAAATAATTGCACCTAAAAGTGATGAATTTAACATTGGCGGGATGGGTAGTACAAACTCCCTTTAAAAATATTAACAGTAAATAATAACAGTAATAAATAGCAACAGAAACAAAGAATACATATTTCATGCTCTTTATTATTACATCTGAAGGTTTGATTTCATTCTACTGGATTCGTAGGTTCTGATCACTGGAGTAGGTAAATGTACTGTCCTATAGTCAAATACCAAACCAGGCCATAGCAGTGCGACAACTGAATCAACTTCATTCACAACTCAGTTAAAGCTGGATGTTACCTCTATACCTCTATTACTTCTCTCACATATTTTCATGTTTTCAAACAGTCACAAGAATCTAGTAAGGTTAGCATTTACTCACTCACAGGAAACACAGTCAAGGTCTATTAAGAACTAAATTCCAATTTTTTTTTAAATGTACGAGTTAGAAAATAAAGGGCAAATTGGACTACCAGCATTTCTCATGTACTGATAGTATAAATCTGAACGCAACAACCTTCAATGATGCAAAACGTTAATATTTAATATTATTTATCGAAAAGGTATTACAACGTATTTCTACGAGGGTGGTCTGTAAAGTTTCTGACCTCAACATGAAGATGACAGCACTTGGAAATAAAAGCTAGTAATTTTCGTTAAATAATCTCTTAACAGTTACTTGCCAAAGTTTCAGCCATTTTGGACTCTCAGTTGTTATATAACAGCCGTTTGAGTGAGTTGATATGAGTGCTTTTTTTTTTTTTTTTTTTTTTTTTTGAAATTGAAAAATCGAGTATCGAGCTGTCTTTAAATATTTGTTTTTGAAAGGCAATACGCCTACGAAAATCAAAGATGAGTTGGATTCCGTATGGGGACTCTGCACCATCATTTACCACAGAGAAATTCGGGCACCTGAACGTTCGGAACGTCAAAAAACTGCAACTAACGACGAAAACATCGCCAAAGTTCACCAAATGGTGCCAGACGACAGCCGAATTAAAGTGAGACAGCTAGCAGAGGCTATGAAAATGTCAAAAAAAACTGTTCGAATGAACATTTTACAAAACAAACTTCTCCGCAGTATTACAAGGCTCCATGGGTCATTAGAAATGATCAGCTCCATCAGGAACTTGGTATTCTTCCCATACATCTGTACTTCAAATTGATTTCAAAGACATTCTTCGTTAGATTATCCCAAGTACCCGGCGCTGTAACCTATGACAGTGGACGACGAAACTTAGAAAGGACCAGATTGAAAAGAAAACTGCCTCAAGATATCCTACTCACTGATTCAGAAGATAGCAGCTTTTCTCACTAATTCAAAGTATATCTTCTATGCTTTAATTGTTTTCCGTTTGTTTATATTATAAATGTATCACCTATAATGTATGTTAGACGAGAATATTTCCCCAGTTGTTGATTTGTATGCAGTACTTATGTAATTTATCACTGGCTTGTATAGCAATACTGCTGATCAGCCAAATAATAAATTAAAAATAAAGAATGAACATTTCCAACGCTCTGTTGGCGCAGTTTAGGCACAATAAATCCGAGTTTTTGGCGCCGATTAATTACTGTAGATGAAACTTGAATACACCATTATACGCTCAAAACAAAAATACAGACCAAACAATGGACTGCAAAGGGGGAACCGGCTACACAAGAAAAGCAAAAGCTGTCTTTTTTCGCCTGGCAAAGTGATGGCGACTCTTCTTGGGATAGCCAATTAGTTATTTTAATCGATTATCTTCGATAAGTAAAAATCATTACAGGAGCATACTACGCATCATTACTTAAAAAGCTGAAGGCAGAACTTGCAGAAAAACGGAAGCATTCTCAGAAAAAGAAAAACTTATTTCACTAAGACAACGCACCGTCTCACACATCAGCGGTTGTAATGGCGAAAATCCACGAATTACGGTTTGAACTGCTTGACCATCCACCTTACTCACCACATACAGCCACAATCGACCTCTTTTTGTTTCCTCATCTGAAAATTGCGCTTGGAGAACAGAGATTTTGGTCAAATGACGAGGAAATCACCTTCGTGAATAACTATTTAGCAGAGAAAAACGCCGAGTATTGTTTGGACGGGTTACAGAGATGGGAGCATCATTGGGAGAAGTGTGTAGAATTACAAGGAGACTATGTTGAAAAACGCCGAGTACTATTTGGACGGGTTACAGAGATAGTAAAATCGCTGGGAGAAGTGTATACAATTAAAAGGAGACTATGTTGAAAATCGCCGAGTTCTATTTGGACAGGTTACAGAGATGGGAGCGGCGCTGGGAGAAGTGTGTAGAATTACAAGGAGACTATGTTGAAAAACGCCGAGTACTATTTGGATGGGTTACAGGGATGGGAGCATCGCTGGGAGAAGTGTGTAGAGTTACAAGGAGACTATGTTGAAAAACGCCGAGTACTATTTGGACGGGTTACAGAGATGGGAGCATCGCTGGTAGAAGTGTGTAGAGTTACAAGGAGACTATGTTGAAAAACGCCGAGTACTATTTGGACGGGTTACAGAGATGGGAGCGGCGCTGGGAAAAGTGTGTGGAGTTAGAAAGAGACTATGTTGAAAAACGGCGAGTACTACTTGGACGTGTTACAGAGATGGGAGCGGCGCTGGGAGAAGTGTGTAGAACTACAAGGAGACTATGTTGAAAAACGCCGAGTACTATTTGGACGGGTTACAGAGATGGGAGCATATCTGGGAGAAGTGTGTAGAGTTACAAGGAGACTATGTTGGAAAACAAAATTATGAAAAAATGTCTTGTATCTTTATTAGATCGAAACTTTCCAGATCATCTACGTATATCACTCAGTATCGATTATGGACACGATGGATGTTCTGTCCCTTTATATGTAGGGAGCTATATATATTCAGATGTGATTCATGCATCCCTTTACATCTTCAATTCATTTTCATAAACCCTAGCTTTGTCAAAGCCACGTATGAAACATTTCAGGAGATTTAAATCAGCAGGTCTTACTCACCAGCAAATGCATCAAACACTACGTATTATCTCTTAAAGAAATGCAAACTTTCAGAATACAACCCTAGGACATATCAACATTTCGATAGTTTACCCGTATATCATAATTCATAACCATATCTGCGAATATCTTCGTAAAAATGGCAGTAATTATCTCTTCAAATGAAGTACTAACTCCGTGTGTAGATAGACAACCACATGAGGCTTATTGCAATAAACACGACCTCGTGACAGTTTACTTGCTACGCCAGTCTGCCCCTTTGGAAATCAGTGATGCGGCAACCCTTCTTGCACGCCTGTGTGTGGAAAACATATCTTCCGTGGGCTATGGACATAAGCTTTACCCAATATTGCATATAGGTGTGTGTGTGTGTGTGTGTGTGTGTGTGTGTGTGTGTGTGTGTGTGTGTGTGTGTATGCGTGTGTACAAAAGAGTTATAGAATATCTTTTACAGCAACAAGGATCTATCATATAAGTTTTGTAATAGGTATAATAGGATATGGCGCAAATTTAATCCGGGAAACTCAGAGACAAGTACTACTTCTCAGCAGCGGAGATACAAAAACGACATCTACTTTGTCCCTACTAATAGTAGCGGGAGTTTGGCCTATTGACTATATCATTAGATTAAGGGGTGCAACTTATTGTCTAAAGCAGGAAGAATATGGGAATGTTTTTAAAATTATGAGAAAAAAAATGCAATACTAAGAAAGAATTGAAAAATTATTTATTACAAGAATGGCAAGAAGAGTGGGATAATGCACACGTAACAAGAAGGGTACATGATTTATTTCCGGACATTAAAGAGATTCTAAAATTGGAACATATAGAACCAAGAAAAGGATTTTTTCATTTTGTTACAGGACATGACCTATACAATGCATATTTAAAAAGAATAGGGAAGAAGAACTCAGATTTATGTGAGCAATGTAACTGTTAAATTCGCCTCAACATGTTATTTTTGAGTGCAATAAATATAGTGAACTCGTAGAAGACAGTCAAAGGAAACTTCAAGGAAAATGTTTATGGAACGTCTTAATAGATTCAGAAGATTATCTATATTTAGAAAATATGTCACAGATAATATCCGCTAAGGCGTTATAGGAATGTATGGCCCTCGACCAAATGCTTCAAGAAAGAAGTGCAGGAACATTTCTATCTACGAGAAAAGAATATTACTTAAGAGATCGTCAGAGGGAAATAGGACCATGAGAAACTGAAGATACAGATTACCAGACTTGAAGACCTGATTAAAGACACACAACTGATAAATAGAAGACGCCAATTATGGATTTCGGAAAGAAGACAGAAAGACAAAAAGACCACAGACAGAAAGAGAATAACAGGAGAGGGAAGATGTGTATGCAGAGTATCAGAGCGGACAGACACAACTGATAATGCAGAAGAGCAAAGATGACTACCCGGATGTCTGGAACTGACAAACCAGCTCCATCTACTGATGCTAGTCCCTTTAGGAGATGAATACCAGTAGGAGGAAGCTTTGGATACCAATTGCAGAAGCGGAAATTTTTAAATTGTAGGAAACAGTCTTTCGTAGCTAGTTATAAGAATTAAAGCTGTAGTAGTAACGTAGATTTGATTTATATTGTTGGAGTAGAAGTAAAACAGAAAAAAGACTGTTTTAGATAGATTAGATGAATATATTTGTAAGGTTAGTGGAATACAGTAATCTATAGGTTTAGTTAGTTCGTTAAGGTAGAAAGTAGATTATATCTGCAAAATTTGTAAATTGTTTAGGGAAATCTGATTTAGAACTTAATAAATTTAAAACTGAAGTGAATGGATTCCAGAAACCGGGCTATTAAATATGCAGATTTTATTTTATTATTTATAATTTTATTTTACTTTTTATTTTGTGCATGCGTGTGTGTGCGCGCGCACGCCACGCGCATGGCGTCTATCTGTGAGCAGTATAACTCAAAATCTTTTTTGTTTTAGTGTAATATATTTTTCCGTTTAATGCAAATTATACTTACAATATTTCGAGGTAAATGTTTGCTGAAATTAACATATTCCAAATTTTCTTGTAGATGCAAACAGACTAATGGAATAAAATAGCCGTTAAGATACACTCAAATATATTAATAGTACAGCTGGTCACTGAGTAACGGTTTTAAAATTTAGTATTGTGTCTGCGAGGGTTATGTACATTCGGAAATCCGTTTGCAAAAATCTAAAACAACTTTTGATGCAGTAAAAACACGTGAAATTGACAATAAGCTGTCTTCGAGGTCGACTCGGTGCTCCGCCGCACGAAAACAAATGAAAGAAATCACTTGCGGTACACTTCAATCGTCCAGTGTCACAATAACCAGCACACAACTGCCGCTCCTAACACCTTGTGGGGTATTCATACCGCTCAGCCATAGTTTCTTGAATACCGCGGACATTCTGAGAAATTTCTCGGTAAAAGCAATATGAGAACGCTCTGGAGCCTCTATCTCTTTCTCTCCTGTCCACGCGCCCAGCTCCGGCTAGTCGCGGCAGCTCAACAATGCTAAACACTGACAGTATTCTTTGCATGACCAAGAGAGAGAAAGAGAATGACGCATTCCTATTTAAAAAACCTTAGCACATGAAATTGTCCGCTCACCTTGTACAAGATATGCTTAGTGATCTTATGCTAATATCTACTACATGTTAATCGAGACAGGCATTTACACAATTAGTCTTAATAAATATATACGAGGGCTGTTCATCAAAGAATGATCACAATTTTTCTTTGACAACGTATCTCTACTCATCCTCATAATTTTGATGGTCCTTCTCAAAATAGTCTCCTCTGAATGCGATGCACTTGTCCCAGAGTTTCTGCCAGTCTTCAAAGATATGCTTGAAACCATTTTTTGAGAAATCCCTCAAAATCGCCTCCGCAGCCTTCACCACTACTTCTGATGATGAATAATGCCTCCCATGAAGGCGTTTCTTCCAGTTAGGGAATAGAAAAATGTTATATGGGGCTAAATCCGGACTATAGGGAGGGTGAGGGGTGTACTTTACGTTGAGCTTTGCAAGATATTCAGCAACAACTTTGGCAATATGCGACCGCGCATTATCGTGGTGCAGCAACCAGTCTGGTTCACGGAACTGTGGTCTTTTGCGCCTGATATGGACTTGCAATGTTTTCAGGACAGCCCTGCAGTATTGTCCAGCTACTGATGTGTGTTTAAGTACAACATGCTGATAAGCCATTCCATGAATATCAAAGAGTGGTATGGCCATCACTTTCCTAGTAGAAGCAACCACTTTTGCTTTTTGGGGGTTGGTGATGAAGGAGATTTCCACACTGAGCTTTAGTGTTTGTGCTCAGGATCAAAATGATGTAGCCAAGTTTCATCAGCAGTGATTACGTTTGAAAGAAACTCCGGATTTTCCTCTAACATCAACTTTAACTTCATGTTACCTCCATTGCAGCGGTGGGCGATACTGAACATGTCTGTACTAGCTTGGTTCTCACAGGCGGGAACCAGGAGTACCAAAAATGAAACTACTACGGCTGTTTGTTTCACATTAAGCTAACAGAATATAATAAGATTGAATTTTTGTGCGAAAAATTATGATCATTTTTTATTGAACAGCCCTCGTAAATGTAGGTACAACAGGGGCAGGAGATCATAGTAGATTTAAGAAACAGTAAAATCTTTTAAACTTTATGCACGAACCAATTAATATTCAATTAGATTTAGAACAAATAGTTACAAAATCTAAAACTTCCAAACCTGTACTAAAAGCACTAGCATTAGAAACTGTGAACAATAGATACCCACCTGCAGAATGGTTACATATCTATACAGATGGATCTAACTTGGACAACAACTCAGGAGCAGGAATTAAGTGTGCACTGTTCTCATTGTATCAACCAGCAAGATACCACACAACAAATTTTGATGCAGAAGTGACGGCTATTCATATTTCACTCCAGCACCTTCTATACAGAATAGATAAATTCAAAAATGCTGTCATACTTTCTGATTCTAAAGCAGCATTATGTGCAATAAGTTCATATAAAATTAGGTCAATACAAACTAAAGAATGTCACAAAATGATCCAACAACTTCAAATACTACAAAAAAGAATTATATTACAGTGGATACCTGCACATTGTGGAATTGCTGGAAGTGAATCATCTGATTTTCTTGCGAAAAGAGGTGCAAATTTAATTCAAAACAGAAGTAAAAACTTATCCTTTACATCCATAAAAAGATTAATCAAAAAAAATATAAAAATGAACAAAACCAATCAACATCTAACAAAGCCAAAGATAAAAAATGGAACATTTTAATTAAAAATCCAGAAATTATTCCAGAAATCCCACGTAAAGCTGCAGTAGAAAATTTTAGATTACTCACGGAATATGATTATTTGGCCAAACACTTACACAGAATAGGAATTTATACAAGTCCAAATTGTCCTCTGTGCAACAAAGAAGAGGAAATGACTGAAGAACATCTTTTAACCTGTGAAGCCCTACCTGCCGGACCCACTACACAAAACTATTGGAGAGCAAGAGAGCTAATGACTTCATTGCCAAAGCCTAGTATTTTACAACAAAGAAGAGGAAATGACTGAAGAACATCTTTTAACTTGTGAAGTCCTACCTGCCGGATCCACTACACAGCAATATTGGAGAGCAAGAGAGCTAATGGCTTCATTACCAAAGCCTAACATTTGAAAACAACAACAACACTTTATGCCTATGTGATGGCTTTAATACTCCATTCTCTTTGCAAGTAGATATACGTTTTAATAGGTATAGTTTTGTAGAACAGTAACTGCACAAGGCCATATCAGTGTAACAAAAATAGCCTCCTTTTTTCTTTCTTTCAGTTATGAAAATAGTTTATTGAATGTTGCCAATTTAGTCGACTTGAAGCAAAGGGGCCGCACGTGACCTTGAACTCACAGACTTGTGTGGTCTGCACAGTTTACGTAGGACGCACACGTCGACACAGATACAGAGCTAAAATCTGCGCAGGGAAGCTGTAAACAGCTGAAGCCGTTAACGTTTCAACACCAAAATGTATAAGCATCACGCCCACTTTTGGAATATTAGCACGCATCTGTGGACGTCGGTGTTGAAAGAACCCGCAACACCCCTCCACCCCGTTAGTTTTATCTAAGTTGATATCACACCACGACATGACATACCCCAGTTATGTTTGGGCATTGCACTCTTGTTTCGAGGTTTAAATCAAAATATTAAGTTAACTTTAATGGCATAACTTGAAGGTATACTTGTACTAACCAGTTATCTAGTTAATACCTAATATTTTACTGTCTCAATTACCTAGATTCAATTAGTAAGAGAATTACTATTTTCTAACAAAGATTTCATACCAGAAAAATACGCAATTTAGGCTCCCAGGATTAAAAAGTTCTGACTTTTGCAGTCCTATAACGTCGTCTATGTTCAAGAAATGTGTAAGTATTGGAAAATTTAAACCAATAACGAGGAATAACTCCTAAATGGCTCATTCCTAAAATCTTTGACATCTATCGTATGATTTAATCAGATTTGCTTTTTTAATTTACATCTTCTCCTTCTTCTTTAACTTCCCTAATTATATCATTATCGTGGTGTTAGGGAATTCTTTTTTTTAAGCTTGGAAGTGTAGCTATGGATTCGATAGAGAACCAGGATAGGTGATCAGCAGCTCAATGCCTGGTGTGCGGGTGAAGGAAGTGGATGGTATATATATATATGAGGACGAGATGAATGATAGCAAAGATGATGATGGAGCAATTGGTGGAATGCTGACTGGGGAAACCGGAGAACCCGAAAAAATGTGTTCCAGCGCTATGTTGTCCACCACAAATCACACTTTGCGGTTGACTAGGATCGAACCCGGACCGTCTTGGTGATAGCCAAGTGGTCTAGGATTAAGAATAGGATTTCACTACAAAGGGAATTCGGAACGTAGGCCATCTTGCTGGGCCCATTGTACCTATACTCCCAATGGGGCATCCCTGGAAGGATGAGGTGAGAGGAGACACAGGGCGACCGACCCAAGGAGCCACGACAATACAGAGGGCAGGGTCCCTACCACTTACTTAGAAAATTCCCCCGACAGGCCAGGACAATAGACACGCTGCCCTACTTCAGGACGGCAACGAGCCCAGCGGCCGAGCCCCAAAGGTCCCTGGTTGATGGTCCCCAAATGGTCCCAGCAGAGGGCCTGAGGCAGGCAACCGACCTACCGGAGGAGGAAGTGGCTTACCTCACAGGACAATGGACACGCTGCCCTACTTCGGGACGGCAACGAACCCAGCGGCCGAGCCCCAAAGGTCCCTAGTTGGTGGTCCCCAAATGGTCCCAGCAGAGGGCCTGAGGCAGGCAACCGACCTACCGGAGGAGGAAGTGGCTTACCTCACAGGGCAATGGACACGCTGCCCTACTTCGGGACGGCAACGAACCCAGCGGCCGAGCCCCAAAGGTCCCTGGTTGGTGGTCCCCAAATGGTCCCAGCAGAGGGCCTGAGGCAGGCAACCGACCTACCGGAGGAGGAAGTGGCTTACCTCACAGGGCAATGGACACGCTGCCCTACTTCGGGACGGCAACGAACCCAGCGGCCGAGCCCCAAAGGTCCCTAGTTGGTGGTCCCCAAATGGTGCCAGCAGAGGGCCTGAGGCAGGCAACCGACCTACCGGAGGAGGAAGTGGCTTACCTCACAGGGCAATGGACACGCTGCCCTACTTCAGGACGGCAACGAACCCAGCGGCCGAGCCCCAAAGGTCCCTGGTTGGTGGTCCCCAAATGGTCCCAGCAGAGGGCCTGAGGCAGGCAACCGACCTACCGGAGGAGGAAGTGGCTTACCTCACAGCATATCATCCTGCGATGCACCGCCGAGACTCCCACCGACACTTCTACCCTGAAAGAGACCAGCAGATGAGGGATGATGTGAAATAATGGAGATAAAATGGAGAGACAGGAAATTAGGGGGATGTAATTAACTTATCCAGCATTCGCGCAGCGACCCGAGAAAATCCCCTGAAAACCCATGTGTCAGCTAGGTCGGCCATGGGAATCGAACCCGGGTCTCCCGAATGCGGGCCATAGACGAAACCGCCTGAGCTATCAGCGAAGCGGTCTATCCACCCAGCCACGGCGCGGTCTCCATTTTACACAATTTACAGTATTACACAATATTTCTATTGTCTACCTTACCCTTATTACAAATTATAGCCTAACCATTCATTTTCCTCTTGGCTCCCTGGTTGCCTGGCTCCCTTGCCCTTGGTTCACCTCGTGGTAACATTCCTCTACTCTTTCCCTTCCTTCTCACCTCCCTTCTCCATTCTCTTCTTCTCCTCTTTTATTCTTGCTTCATTTCTCTTTAATGTTTTTTTTTTAAATTCCCCCATGCTCTTATTTTTCTTTTCCCCTTTTCTTGTTAGAATTCTCATGGCTTCTATTTTTTATCTATTTTATCCCATTTTTCCTCCCATATCTTATTTCTCCACTCCGTTGTTTCCCCGCACTCTATCATATAATGCTCTTTAGTCCCTTTAGAAACAGTGTTCCTGTTCTCATCCATGCCAGCCCTTCTCTGTCCTCCTTATTGCAATGATTCACGCATTCCCCTCTTCCTCACTTTCTTTTTATTATTCTCTAGAGACCCAATGATTTTTTTTACCCTCTAAGTTCCCCCATATCTCTTGTCTTCCAATGTTCTCTATCATATGTCTCACCATATTCCAAAATCCTTCCCTATTTCCTGCGCCCTTCTCACAAACATCCCCCATTCCTGTTTCATTTTACATTCTACCCCTAACCAGCAAATGCTCTCACTTATCATACATTTTTGCTCGTCTATACAGTAACTAAAAATTTCTTTGTGTTCCTTTATCTGTTAATTACATGTTTACCACACATACAAAGTTACTATTTCAAATAAAACATATAAATGAACTTTCAATCACAGATTATTTTAAAATCCCCCAAAAAGCCCAGGGGTCAGGGTCATGTCCGCCACGGGAATCGAACTCGGGACTCCCGAATGCGGGCCACACATGAAAATGGCCTATAAATTCTTGAAAAAGAAAGAAAATGCATTTAAATGTTTAAAAATGACTTTATTATAAAAATGTGGGAAAAATGCATTTTGATGGCCTATAAAAACCATATATATATATATATATATATATATATATATATATATATATATATATATATATAACGTATTTGTTCCAGAATGCACTTAATTTCCTATAAACATCGTCTGTGACTACTCAGAAAAAAGATGACTTTTCATAAAAATCCGCGCCCTACTCATGGCCATACTGAGCTTAAAGTCTTCTGTAAATTTCAGCAGGTATTATATGCTCATTCATTAGACACTTCATCCATTTCTCTCTGCTGATGTTGTTGAGAAGTTCTCTAACACCATGGATGAACTGTCACACAGTTCCATGATGTTGGAAGGATATAGCGCTTGGTAGTAAGAGACAAATGGAAGACGCCATTTTTTTACACCATAGTCATGCAAAGAAGATTATGTTTTACCTGCAATAGTCTTAACAAGAATCAGGCAGAAGAATAAGTCCCGAGTTTGAATCTTGGCCAGGGTAAGTTATTTTTATAATGTTTCTTCCGGCGCTTTCCCTTATCCTGAAGATGAATATCGGGTAACTCTAACAATAATTTCTATGAACGCTGGACTTATCATTCATGGTGTGATATGACTTAATATTGGAAAATGTAAATTAAAAATAAAGCAGAAAAATAAACTTCTGGAAGAAAACTTCGTACAAAAATAAACAAAGAAAGCCAAAGAATTTCACAAGGGCTTTTTCCCTTTACTTCATTTACACTATTATTTGTAAGAATGTTTTTTAAAGTTATATAAAAATAAATAAGATTATAGTGGGTGGACAAACTACGTAGGAGCTTAACACATCAGTTTTGTTTTCCATTGGCGTCCACATCTTTACGTTTAACTAGCAAAAGTGGGTATTTTTGTCTGATGGCAGAAATTTGACAGAGTCTGTATCCTTTGTCTATTCAAGTTTTCACTGATTTATTCTGGTCTCTGGAGTCTGCGTTGCACAACTCAAAGTTACGTGCCCGATGCAACGGCCAATTAAACTCTCACTACCGCCTTGCGTAAAGTATAAAGATAGCTCAAGTTGCTTACAGCTGGCCCAGTGCGTGTTTCTATTATTTGTGAGATATAACCTTTGTTCTCTTAAATATTTGTATTTCATTCTGTTAAATTATTAAAATTAACAATCTTGCTCAAGATAAATTAAACCTGTTGAATGATATAAATTACATTACACCTTTTTGTAATATAAATTACACTGGGCAACAATGAAAATGTTTCAGGCTTAAAAATAGCGAATTTACAAGTATTTCCATCTGCTGAATTTAAAAATCACCATAAAAATGATAGATTAACTCTTGTTTTGAAGATAAAGTGACATTTCATTTTTAGAGTGAATATTCTACATTTGGGGGAATTTTTTGGTAGTTGGCACACCTGTCAAATAACAAAACACAATCAGAGAGAATTTTTGGAAATTAAGTTATACAAAAGTTAAGGAAGTCATTTTTGTCGCACTACAAATAAGAGAACTTGTAAAGGATCCTGCATTTGACCAAATTTTGGAGCGGAAAGAAAAGGAAGCATGGGAAGCCTTCAAGGGTGTTGTTTAAGGATTGCTAGGCAACAAAAGGGATGACAACTACAAGTGTTTGGTGACAGTGCTCCTGCAAAATTACTGTAACCTTGGATGTAACATGTCCCTTAAGATGCATTTTCTCCACTCCCACCTAGACTTTTTCCCTTCTAGTTGTGGAGTTGTTAGTGATGAACATGGGGAGAGATTCCATCAGGACATTTCTGTTATGGAACAAAGATATCAGGGCCGTTGGAATGAAGTAATGCTTACGGATTACTGTTGGTCTTTGTATAGGGATTCTGCGGAACTCCATCACAAGAGGCAAGCTAAAAGACGACGAAGTCAATAGGCCACCACATAATTCTCTTCACACACGACTATCTGCGACGTATTTTTACAGCAATTTACAACTCTTAGCATGTAATTACCAGTTAAAAAATGAAATACACTTTCATTGTAGTTAGCATGTATGTGATTAAAATGTATCCTTTTCTCTCAATCTGTTAATATGTAATACTTCCACCTTGTATATATCATAGAAACTAGGGCTAATAAAAATTTTTCATTGTCATATTTGTTTTTCTCAACCCAAAAATAGTAGGAATTTCCTCAGGAAGTGCTCGAAACGTTGAAAAATTATTTTTTGTTGCCCAGTGTTATCTTACTACAACGGGAAGAGGAGAGGGAGTAGAAAAGAGGAGGGAAGATGTGGGAGAGGAGAGGAGGAAACGGAAAGTGTAGGAGGAGAAGTGAGGGGGATGGAAGAGGAAACGAGAGAAAAAATAAACTATAAAAATGAAGGTAGCGAAGGGAAGAGAAGTAGAAAGGACAGAAGAGAGGAGAGGGTAAGAGGAGAGCGGAGAGCACAAAAGAGGAGAAGGGAGTTAGATCATAGGGGAGAGTGGAGAGAGGGGAGAGGGTTGTTGAAAGAGAAGGGTCGTGGGAGGATAAAGGAGGGGAAGAGAGGGAGCGGGAGGAGAGAAGAGAAAATGTGGGAAGGGAAGAGCTGCATTTTTAATTTCAAGTGACCATCAGTTATGTAAAATACTGAAGCTGCTGACAGTGAAGCAAACTAAGTATTCGGTTTAAAAACTAAAATTATAGTAACGCAACTTTACTATTACTCTTCTTATTCACAATATTTTGGGACCGGTTTCGAAGCAAATTTTACTTCATTTTCAACCTGTCAGCCTGACACGGTGACACTGACACACTACCTGGCTGACCTTGACGACTTCCGGAATTTGAAGAATAGCTCCGTACCTAACTGCCATCTACCGGGGACAACACAAACTTATTGATGACATCTACTTCTGGGATATCAAAATTCATCACACCATCTTTATTTGTCAAAGTAAATATTTTCTCCTAAACCATTAAATCTAGCCGTACCTTCAATTGTTTCAATAATTTAACTTCCGAGTTTATTTCATGTTTAGATGACCAAAAATTATCACTCACTGCCAATTTACCTGTCTGTTTATATTTAATAATTCTGAAATGTTCCTTCACTCTGGCTTCTCAATTGCGTTCGATCCTACCAATAAAAGATTAATTCCTAGCAATAAGAAAAGTGAAGGAAGCGAAGGGAAGAGAAGTGGAAAGGAGAGGAGAAGGGGAGAGCGGAGAGGACAATAGAGCAGAGCGGAATGGGTTCGGAGGAGAGAGTGGAGAAGAGGGGGCGTGGAAAGGGAAGGGACGTGAGAGAGGAAAGGAGGGTAAGAGGGAGAGGGAGAGGTCAGCAGAGAAAAGGTGGGAAGGGTAGAACTGTCTTTTTAAATTCAGATGACCAATTAATAATTTAATTTATCTCTACTCGTTCATTACAGCCTTCCCTTTAGCCTTTACAATTGTAATTTCATATACTGCATGTGAAACTTCGGCGGAATTTCCGACTTTCTTAACCTCCCTCCCCCTCACAGTCTTCTAAATCATATATCTATCTTCTGGGGGTGGTATATCCTTTGTCAGAATGGTTAAGACACCTTTTAGTTAATTATAGTAACTTAAATGCTAAATATTTGTATTTTATTTCTTGTCATATAGTTATTTCAGAACAAAACAGCTACAAATTTGTCACATAAAGCGGAAGTGAAAGAAGGAAAATCCCATACTGACTTGTCCTAAAGTAATCTTCTTGGAAAATAACACATATTATACGGCCACAAAAATAATTGTATATATAATTAATATAATAATACGAGGGCTGTACAATAAAGAATGACCACAACCTTTTTGACAACGTACCCTTACTCATCCTCATAGTTGTGATGGTCCTTTTCAAAATAGTCTTCCCGGAATGCGATGCACTTGTCCCAGCGTTTCTGCCAGTCTTCAATGACAAGCTGAAAACCATTTTTGGGAGATCCTTCAAAATCCCCTCCGCAGCCTTCACCACTGCATTTGGTGATGGATAATGTCTCCCACGAAGGCGTTTCTTCAAGTTAGGGAATAGAAAAAAGTCACATTGGACTAAATCCGGACTATAGGGAGGGTGAGGGATGCACTTCACGTTGATTTTTGCAAGATATTCTGCAACAACATTGGCAATATGCGGCCGCGCATTATCGTGATGCAGCATCCAGCCTGCTCCACGGAAATGTGGTCTTTTGCTCCTGATATGGACTTGCAATGTTTCCAGGATATCCCTGTAGTATTGACGAGTTACTGATGTGTGTGCAGGTACAACATGCTGATAAATCATTCCATGAATATTAAAGAATGACATAACTACAACTTTCCCAGCAGAAGCAACCACTTTTGCTTTTTTGCGGGTTGGTAATTAAGGAGATTTCCACACTGAGCTTTTCTGTTTGCTCTCAGCATCTAAATGATGTAGCCAAGTTTCATCAGTAGTGATTACGTTTGAAAGAATTTCCGGATCTTACTCTAACATCAACTTTAACTGCATGCAGACCTGCATGCGAATGTCCTTTTTTCGGGAATCAACAGTCTTGGAACCCATCGCGCACAAACACGTCTGATATGTAATGTTTCTCTCACCAACGTGTGTGTGGCACCCAATGAAATGTTCAGTATTTTAGAAAGTGATCTTAAGGTAATTCGTCGATCCTCTCTCATAATGGCAGCGGCAGTGTTGACGTTTTCTTCCGTATGAGCAGTAACTGGAGCACCGGATCCACCTGCCTTTGAAGTTGATTTTCTCCCCTATTTAAGCATTTAAGCCACCTTAGAGCTGTGCTGTAGGGAACAACACTCTCCATAGGCCTCCAGTAACACTGTATAGGCCTCTACTGAAGATTTGTTGAGACGAAGGCAGAATTTCAAAGCCGCACATATTGTTCCTCGCGTGTTACCTCCATTGCAGCGGTAGGCGATACTGAACATGTCTGAACTTACCTGGTTCTCACAGGCGGGAACAAGGAGTACTAACAATGAAACTACTACGGCGTGTTTGTTTCACATTAAGCTAGCAGAATATAACAATGTTGAATTTTAGTGCAAAAAATTATGACCGTAAAAAAGTATGATCATTTTTTATTAAACATCCCTCGTATATAAGTTAATATAAAATGTCAAATGTTAGCATTTTCTACATTTATGCAACTATTTAGCATTGCCTTCTAACGAACTTTATTTCAACATTAAGTACAAAGGAAATAGTTGAAGGAAAGGCATCTTGTATAAGGGTTATTATACTTAGGTTTACACTAATTTCAGCCCATACATCTATTGAAATATAACAATGGTTATTTAGGATTTTTAACATTGTTTCAATACGTACACATCTGTAGTATTTAAATGACAAACAAACAAATGTAGGTCGGCATTGCTCTGTTGGTTAGTCGTGGTTTTATAACTACGTTATTTTTATTAAATACAAGGGCGTCCAGAAGGTAAGTTCTGTTTCAATTTATCTCCGCTGTAGCGCTGCAATCGCAGTTCCGCACATGCGCGGTAGACGCTCTATATCAAGGAGAGCAAACGTGCGCCATTGTGAGATCGCTGTCAGCCACGTACGCTTTGTTGTGCTTGTTTACAATGTCGGTGTTGATTGTCCACCGCTTGTGAAATCTAATATGTGATACGTTTTCTAAATGATAGGAAAGCGAAACCAATTGAAATTTATCGGCAAACTTGCGATGTTTATGGACAAAATGCGATGAGTGATACAACGATGAGAAGATGGGTCCGTAGTGAAGTGTACGATGAAGAACGAGTGGGCGTCCATCTTTGGTAATGGAAGATCTGGTTCACGTGATTGGTGACAAGATCCAGGAAAACCGCAAGTTTACAATTAGTGCTCTCGCTATGGAATTTCCCCAAATCTCGCGATCACTAGTTCATGAAATTGTTACCGAAAAACTGAAATTTCGTAAACTTTGCTCACGTTGGGTGCCAAAGATTTTTACTGAGCAACTCAAAACAAAACGGATGGGTAGTGCACTTTAGTTTTTGACCCGTTATGATGAAGGCGGCAAAGAATTTCTGACACAGATAGTCACAGGAGATGCAACTTGGGTTTCTTACGACACCCCTGAAAGTAAACGTCTATCAATGGAATGGAGGCACACCTCATCCCCAGCAAAGGTTAAGGGGATACAAATCTTGACACCTCCAAAAATGATGTGCTTTGTGTTCTGGTAGAAAAAAGGCATCTTACTCATAGATTTCTTACCGCATGGGCAAACAATGAAAGCAGATGTTTATTGCGAGACCCTTAGGAAATTGCGCCGCGCAATACAGACTAAGCGTCGAGGAATGCTGTCAAAATGTGTTGTGTTTCTTCACGACAACGCACGACCACACACTACAAATGTGACGAAAAACATCCTACAGGGATTTGGCTGGGACGTGTTTGACCACCCCCGTACAGCCCTGACCTCTCTCCTAGCGACTTTCATCTGTTTTTGCATCTCAAATCTTTCCTTGGTGGTCAACACTTCAACAATGACGAAGAGCTGAAAGAAAATGTTTCCAAATGGTTGAAGACACAGGCGGCAAACTTCTATGATGAAGGTATACATAAACTTGTGCCTCACTATGAGAAATGCCTGCAAAATTTCGGCAGTTATGTGGAAAAGAAGTTTAAGAATTGTAGAATTTTGTGCAATAAATAATTTTTCTGTATCTGTACAAAGTTTAATTTTATTACGAAACAGATCTTTCTTTCTGGAGGTACCTCGAACTTTTTTGGAGGGAATATAATACTTCCCTTATATACTATGCCTAGTAAAAGAAGCAAAAGTACGTATGGAAAAGTTCAAGACAGTAGGATGAAGCGATCGCTTCTCAAGTGGCTAGGATGCTTCCTCCACGTTTGGAAGTAAACAATGAAGCTGTCACGTAACTGACAGAAGCCAATACAACCTGGCTCACAGCATCTTTCTCAGAACTGCCATCAATCATTAGTTATTACTGGAATTGATTATGTACAGCAGTTAGTCAACTTAAGTTAAATTCTATTTTCACTTTCTCTACACGAATCTAGAAAATAAACACTTCAGCAAAAATCCGAGACTACACAAAATGCCTCTTTTTAAATTTCTTGAAATAAAGAAAAGGATTTTACAAAAGTTTCGAGTATGTATTTTGTGCATGTGTACGTCTGTGGCGGGCTATGAACACCATGTTTAAAAAAAATTATCTGGTAATATGCTTCTAAGATGTAAACAAAGACATGGTCCCAAAACCAACAACTTTTTACATGGAACCTATTTTCTACTTATCTATTTGTAAAATAAACTGAAATACTATGTATCTAAGATTACTAAATAGTAAATGAAATGAATATCTCCAACTTTCTGGAAATACCCTGTGAATTTCCCATTTGAAAGCAATTCCACTTAATTTTGAATAACTGCTAAACTTAACTTAAAGGCAGATACAGTACAAAAAATATAAATTTATTTAAACCGCACAACTTACTTCAAATAACTTTCTGATATATTAAATATAGCGTTTTGCATTCATCCATTTCACAGATATTAATTATTATTGCTTTGAAATTTTTAGCATGCTGTCATTTTATAAAGTGCGGTATGCGCCAAAATATACAGTACTCAGAACGTCTGCAAGTTGTCACATCGCCATGATGTATAGTTAGTTGTGTTATAATGATTGGAAGTGAAAATGGGAATCGTGACGTTAATAAAAAGTGCTTATAGTGGAGTATTACGAGGGCTGTTCAATAAAGAATGATCACAACTTTTTTTTTTGGGCAACGTGCCTTTACTCATCCTCATAATTTTGATGGTTCTTCTCAAAACATTCTTCCCTGAATGCGATGCACTTGTCCCAGCGTTTCTGTCAGTCTTCAAAGACATTATGGAAACCATTTTTGAGAGATCCTTCAACATCGCCTCCGCAGCCTTCACCACTGCTTCTGATGATGAATAATGCATCCCACGAAGGCGTTTCTTCAAGTTAGGGAATAGAAAACCTCACATGGCCCTAAATCCGGGATATAGGGAGAGTGAGGGATGCACTTCACATTGATTCTTACAAGATATTCAGCAACAATATTGGCAATATGCGGCCGCGCATTATCTTGGTGGAGCATCCAGTCTACATTATGGAAATGTGGTCTTTTGCGCCCGATATGGCTTACAATGTTTTCAGGACATCCCTGTAGTATTTTCCAGTTACTGATGTGTGTGCAGGTACAACATGCTGATTATTCATTCCATGAATATCAAAGAATGAGATGACCATAACTTTCCCAGCAGAAGCAACCACTTTTGCCTTTTTAGGGGGGTTGGTGGTGAAGGAGATTTCCACACTGAGCTTCGCTGTTTGTTCTCAGGATCCAAATAATGTAGCCAAGTTTCATCAGCAGTGATTATGTTTGAAATAAACTCCGGATCTTCCTCTAACATCAATTTTAACTTCATGTTACCTCCATTGCAGCAGTAGGCGATACTGAACATGTCTGAACTTGCCTGGTTCTCACAGGTGGGAACCAGGAGTACCGATAATGAAACTACTGCGGCGTGTTTGCTTCACATTAAGCTAACAGAATAGAATAAGATTGAATTTTTGTGCGAAAAATTATGACCGTAAAAAATTATGATCAATCTTTATTGAACATCCCTGGTATATTCGCTCGTACGGAAACGGCTATCAAAGCGGGCCGTGTTTAAAGTTAATGGCGGACCAATATCGTGAACACTGCAATAAAGCATCATCTAGCAGCACAGTTATGCTACCTGATGTTAAAAAAATCGTCATATGGGTAGTGTATTGTGTCAACTCAAGGGAAGGACTGGTAGGCCAGTAACTATGTCCACAAATGAAAATCATGGACGTGTCCGCAATTAGGTGTTACACTCTCCAAAGCGAAGTCTTCGGCGAACATCCATGAAATTAATCATCAGCAATACATCATTTCGACGATTGTTTAAAGACATAGTACTGAATACAGGTTGGACAACGACTGACGGAGCACGATAGGAATGTCAGGGTAGAATATTGTGCACGATTTTTGGCGATGGTGTGCGAGGATCCAGATTTCTTGTTCAATGTGTAGTTCTCCGACGAAAGTCACATTCACTTCGACGGTTTTATCAATCGCCAAACAACTCACTTTCTTGGTTTAGAGAGGGCAGACACTATAGTCCAGAAAGGGCTACATAGTGTGCGTGTGACGATTTGGGGTGTAGTGTCTGGAAACTGTGTACTAGGTCCGTATTTTATAGAGAATAATGTTGGTGTACCTCTTACTGTTAACAAGGAACGATATAGGAACTGGTGATCGGGACATTTATTCAGAATATAATAGGGGAGATGCGCCCAGTACCGTACAGTGCCTAGAACCGCACTGTGCCAGTATCTCGTAGTTGCCGATAGATAGTAGAAGCTCATGATGTGTATTTAGACAAACAACTATCTTTGTTACCAACGGAAAGTTTTCCCTCCTCTTTGACCGTTGAATCTGAAGTTATTGTTCAGAGAAGTGTAGTGAACTGAAGCTGTGCTGTTAATAACTTGCTGACATTGCTGCTGTCTTGTCCGGTGAAGAACTAATTAAGTATTTGTACTCATATTATTTTGTATTAAGTAGACTACATAAACACAAAATACAGTGTCGGTTTAAAAGAATCGGGCCGTGATATGACGTTATATATACGTACGTGTGAGTTGCTCAGTACCGTACGATAGCAATTTTCCCAGTACCGTACGCGGAGTTATACTTTTATCCCCTGAACTTGCACTGACATTAGATTATAGGCATTCCTGTCAACATGGAGGCCAAAAAGAAAGGAAAATGGATAGAAGAAAATATGAAACAAGCAATAAAAATTGTGATAGAAGGATCAATGAGCCTGGGAGTAGCAATATACATTGCTGAAACATGAACATCGACTCCGTATAAGTTGATGTTGCAGGAAAAGATACAAAAACAGAAGAACAAACCAATAGCAAAGGGGCGCAAGACTAACATTAATAAAACTATAAATAGAGAAGCTAGCTCTAACTTTGGGCCAACAGAAACTGGAAATAGTGAAGAGCCTTAGAAGACAAAAAGAAAATTAAATTTTTAAACCAAAACCAGTGGCGATTGAAGTGTTCTAACAGAGTGTATCATTTGTTTAGAAATCACAGACGAGGCTTGGGTTCAGTGTGTATCGTGCAAGGGTTGAACACATATTAAATGTACAGGGCAAGAGAACATTGATTTTAATAAATCTAATCCCTGTGTTTAAAAAATGTTTCATTAGTTCTAAGACATTTATATTTTGTTGTGATAATCTCTAGAAAACGCTTTGAAAAATATATTATCATGTTACCGTGTTCTGTTTTTATCTCAAAAATACAATAATTATGATACGAATAATTATCTTGTGATGTATTATGCAGTTCCACTTCCTTTACTTAGAAATATGTATTTATTTACGTCTGTCCGGTACTAGGAAACCGTTTTTGAGATGCGCAGTTATCACTAATATTTACTTTAGTTTTTAACTGTCAACATGACTCGCGTTCATGAATGTTCATTATTAATGTTGTTTCTGTATGTTATTAGCTTCATGATAATAGTAACACGCCACTAGTTCTCTATTGCATCTTCTTTGAATTTTGATGAAAGGCTTGGGTGTGCGGTACTGGGCGCATCGCACCTAAGGTTTTGTCGAGCCAGGAACATGCAGATGAATAGACAGTGGTTCCAACACAACTTGACAGTCTATGGCTACGCTGCAAGGAACCTTTCCAGTAATTTCACGCGGAGCTGAGTGCCCCTACCCACCACATTCCACTGTCAGAAGATTGTCTCGTTCTTCGGTACTCTACAGCAATCTGCGTTCCGGAATATGTTGGAAAATATGCGTGTTTGTTATGAACACTGCCTACAGCACAATGGAGCACATTTTGAACACTATCATCTCTATACCGAATAATGTCGAGTACTGTATATTTTTGGCACATACTGTACTACGGTTATTCGGTTGTGTCTCACAACTGAGTTGATTCTAGTCCAACATACAGAAGGTTAGGGGTATTTTGGTAACACCAGTCAAGAAATTTCAACTTTTGTCTGCCATATGAACAAAAATGAGTCACTTCACTAAACAGAAGCTTTTATGTACGAAAATGACGGTAAAAGTTACGTAACAACTAACATCTTTGTGCGACAGAGCGGAGGCGGATTCTCTCAAAATCAACAAAATATTTCACTTTGTTAGTATATGGCTGTATTAATGTGATGAATATTCACTGAATACTAATTATCTTGTACATAAAATGTTTACCAAAAGATAACACAACGTAAAATAAAGTAACACCTCTGGCACAACTGAGCTATATTTCCATAATTTAAATAAAATCCTTAGTTTCTAGTTAACTTTTAGAATTTCTCTTTTCTAACTAACGAACTTGAAAAGGGTGACAAAAACAAAGCAAAATAACATCAGAAATAATATATTCACTCCAAATGTATGAAAGAAGATGAAAGTGATTTGGTAACAAAATGGAGGAATGGGATTCCGAAACGTATCCTGTCTACAAAATCAACAACATATATCAGACATAAGCGGAAATTGTGACATCGCTTCACCAGGATGCAACACGACAGGTGGACGCACACCGCGATTAGAATACCGCCGGACCAGACCGGAAACGGGCCGACTTCTAACTGATCAATAGTGGGCCAAAATAACAACAAACAGATGAACTTGAAAAACCACAAAGTGCAGCCGATATTCGAGTACGACACTGAATACCTTTGGAATGCCATATTTCTGAAAGCAAATTAAATGTCTTTTTATCTATTCAAAAATTGTATGTATACTCCAAAAAGGATTTAGCTAACGAATATTGGCGCTATGACCTTTTTACCATTTTATATCATCATCAGAATATAAACAATATAAAGATGGGCCTAGAAATGTACTGACAAAAAAACTTTATCTGAGACAATTTATACTGGCTACAGGGAATTTGAGAGAATGGTTACTTCTTTGTGATAAATTTAATAAAGGGCACCCTAGAAGGCCTGCCTCGGTAGCGTGGTGGTGGTATGTCTGCCTCACGTTCAAGAGGTCCCGAGTTCGAATCTCGGTCAGGGTGAGTTACCTGGTTAAGGTTTTTCCGGGGTTTTCCCTTATCCTGATAGACGAATGTCAGGTAACTCTAAGCTCCATGAACCCGAACTCATTTGAGCATCATTTTACCAATTTCATCCAGCATCCGATATGACTTAAGTTGGAGGACGTAAATTAAAACAAAGAAGATGCCCAAGAGTTAGTGCTAACTACTGTTAAAAATATAGCTGTTGTTTAAGCAATTCTTGAAGATGTATGATTATCTTATACATTTATTCGGCAACAATGGGCATTGATGTGAGTCAAATAACCTTTTACATAAAAAAGACAGTAAACTTTTGAAGATGAAACGGTCATTCTGGAATCTGCATTGGATTTTCTTTCTTTTTTCCTTCTCTGCCTTTCATTCCTTCCTTCTTCCTCTCTCTTTCCTTCTTTCTTTCTTTCTTTCTTTCTTTCTTTCTTTCTTTCTTTCTTTCTTTCTTTCTTTCTTTCTTTCTTTCTTTCTTTCTTTCTTTCTTTGTCTCTTTCTTTCTCTCTCTTTCTCCCTTTCTTTCTCTCTCTATCTTTATTTCTCTTTCTTTCTTTCGTTCTTTCTTTCTTTCTTTCTTTCTTTCTTTCTTTCTTTCTTTCTTTCTTTCTTTCTTTCTAAGCCGTACGTCTTTTATGATGGACCAGGCACGACAGAAACACTATTAGGTATGATGCTTTTACATCTTTTGTTCATCTTACCCAATATGATATTTGTTTCGCTATCGTTTCATTTTCGGAAATGTCCAAACCTCCCTCATTTTCACTTTCCGATTCATCATATAAATTGAATTTCAATCTATCACTAATTTCATCTATTAATCCAGCTCTCTCTCAATACACATGTCCTTCAATCAATCATATTCAGTAGCTTGTCGTTAGTTTTGCTCGGTCACTTTCTCTAATATACAGGATGTCTCTAAAGTTACTATCTATTTCTATGAAAATGCAATTTTTTTTTTCTTTTCAGATACTGGTATCTTAGTGCAAGATGTTTAGCACAGAAGAACGGGTGGTCGTTGCTTGTGCACGGGTAGGCGGATTGACATATTGTGACTTTGTGGGTTCGTGAAATTAAAAGTCCAATTGCACCACTCAAAAATGTTCTTTATTTCCACCGAATTACAATCGAACACTTGCCGATTACACAGAATTACGTAATGCACACAATCACAATTCACCAGTTCGTCTGTCACAGGTCCACTGCACGCAGTTACGTACACTCCTCCGATGCACGTACACAGTCCGTTCCGTCACTGGGCGCTCCTCACCGCTGCTCGACAAGAACTGAACTGAACTAACGGCAGCCCCCTTTTATAGGGATATCGCTGTTTCTCGAAGTCTCTCGTTTCAGTGAATCACCGCGAAGGTTCTAGACGGCAGGGGGAGGGGGAAGAGGCGGCCAGCGACCGGTGACACTTCCCTCCCCATCCCCTTCAGTGAACGCTACAAGATAGATGGGCTGGGCGTGGCCTAAATGCCTCCTGTCGTCCACCCAGCTGCTAGCTGGCCGTGCTTTCCGGTAAATAGGTGACAATATGAAGGCGCCAGAGCAGAATTTACCGTAAATTCCACAAACCAGCCCCATTAAGGGCACACATTCGTCTGCTTGTGAACAAATTTAAGCGTACCGGCAGTGTGTGTGATGATACACGTCCTGGACGACCACACGTCTTGGCAGAAACAGTACAGCAGTGCAAATTGCCAGTGATAGGAGTCCGAAGGCATCAATTCGACGCCTGAGTAGGGAATTGAGTGTCCCTCGAAACACAGTGTGGGAAATTCTACTTTTCACTCTACGAAAACGTCCATATCACATTCAAGTTCTGCACCATCTTGAGGACGAGGATTTCGCCTGTTGTCGGGCAATGTGCTATGACCTCCTGGAATGTGTAGAGATTGAGAACATAATGGACAATATTTTAAGCTCCGATGAAGCCACTTTACAAGTTTGTGGGAAAGTGCACAGACAGAACAGCCGAATATGGGCATATGAAGAACTTCATGAGGTATCTGAGTTGGAACGTGATACGCCGAAAGTCAATGTTTGGTTGGGTATGACAAACGCAAAACTGTATGGCCCATTTTTCTTTGCCGAAAGGTCAATAACAGGTAACATCTACGACAAAGTGTTAGAACTGTTCCTTGAACCGCAGCTTCAAGAGGATGGCATACTGGATACAGTTGTGTTTCAGCAAGATGGTGCATCTCCATATTTTGCAAACTTCGTCCATGATTACCTGAACAGAACCTTTCCAGGAAGATGGATAGGCAGAAGTTCACCTCGGCTGTGGGCTTCCGGTTTACCGGACCTTACTCCTTTAGACTTTTTTGTATAGGGGTACATCAAACCTAAAGTGTACACTAGCAAAGTGAATAGTCTGCCTGAGTTATGGAATCGTATCAGGGAAGCAGCAGGTCGAATTACGGTTGACATGTTACAGTCTACATTTCGTTCCACTACCGAAAGATGGTAGATGGAGGTCATATAGAAGGGCACTACAATACGTGTAACACTTCAAAATAATATTGATTCTTCAATCACTGTTTTTCCTTCATTGAAATGGATAGTAACTTTAGAGACACCCTGTACAATCGTGTTTACGTCACTAAGCCTAAATAACTTGTGTTTAAGCAAGTTCAGATAAGTTCTGTTGCATTTAAGTCGCAATGATAAGGAAGTAGTGAAATATTACACCACGGCCATGCATTTGCCTTCTATTTCATAATGCCAATTAGTCTTTTCTACTTTATTAATTCATATATTGCAGCTTTGACGGAATACGGATCGAATTTAATATTACGGCTGTGGCTGCAGCGAATTATCCTCGACTCGGACAGTTGACTTTCCGCATTTTGGAGTTTCCTATTCGTCTGTAAACAATTCATGGACATTGATCTGACCTTCTTCCCACGTTTCCTAGAACTAACACAGACATTACCACAATCCATAGCACAAAATTCTCAATTTCTAGAGAATTCTCCAACCAATGTTTTATTTCTAAGAATTATTATGAAATCAGTGATTTAAACTCAGTACTGCCAACGGGTTGGCGAGGGCAAGTTGCTACATCAAGAATATTGTTGGATGGTATTCAAAATTTGTGAGAATACAAAGGAAAATTTCAAGTAAATTAATAATAAAAACAAATAATATAAACCAAATTATTACAATTTTCAATGGAATATTATATTTCTTTACAGTATTTGTAAGTTTATAATGTTTAACTTAAATGTACTGAAAAAGAAAGATAATTTGAAGTTCAATTCTGACTGTATGGTATCATACGAAGGTGGGTTGCCTCCCATTTTGTTCTCTTTTAATTACCAATAACATTGAATCCAATTTACGTAGCTTGAAAACAACAACACCGGCAATTAATTTGTCACTATTCAATATAATCTCCGAACTTTTCCATAGTTTTGGTCCACCTTTTAACTAGGGCATGTATTCTAGTGTGGTAAAACAGGGTCGTACTTCCTAAGCCATTGACGCACTGACGTTTTCACAGCCTCCGCATCTTCAAAATGAATCCCACGATGAGCTTCCTTTAGTGGCCCGAACAGATGGAAGTCTGATGGTGCCAGGACAGTGCTGAGGTAAGACTTGCCATCCCAATTTCTCAATGTCTGTAGTGGTGTAACGGCTGGTGTGTGGTCTTGCATTGTCATGTAAAAGAAGAACATCCGCCATAGTTTTTGTTGGGCGAACTCGACGTGCTTTCAGCTTTTTGAGAGTTCTGACGTATTGGACAGAATTTATTGGGCATCCATGCTCCAAAAAATCTATCATAAGCACACCCTCTGTATCCCAAAACACTGTCGCCATAACTTTCCCTGCCGACCGCTCAGTTTGACTGTTTTTTTCTTCGGTGACGTTGTGTGATGCCATTCCATTGACTGCCTCTTTGATTCAGGTTCAAAAAAAGGAACCCATGTTTGGTCTCCAGTAACAATTTTTTCCAGAAACTCCTCTCCCTCCAAATTGAAGCGCTGCAAGTTTTCGGAGGCTATTGTTTTCCTTGTTTCTTTGTTTTTGGGTGGTTAACATTCTTGGTACCCAACGTGAACAAACTTTCGAGTAACCCAGTTGTTGAATAATCGTCATCACACTGCCTTTACTGAGGGAGGTAATGCGACACAATTCACCTGTTGTTACCCGGCGATCACCACAAATGATGCCATCGACTCGCTGAATGTTGCATGGAGTCATTGCAGTCACTGGCCTGCCCCTTCGCTTTTCATCTGCCAATGGTGCTTGCCCTTCAGCTTTGTTACAGCGACGAACCCATCGTCTAACAGTGCTGACATCCACCGTTGTATCAGCATACAAATTTTTTATCCTTTCGTGAATGCGAATTGGCGTTTCACCTTCCACAGTCAAAAATTCAATCACAGAACGCTGTCTAATACGAATGTCCATGTCAGCCATTTTGCAAGAGGATGCAGTGCTGCCACCTGTTGACTTAGTAAGTAAGTACTGCAGGGAATTGGAGAAGAAGGTTTGAGGAATTGCACCAAATTCAAAGTTTTCACATAACTTACCTGTTTAAGGGGGAAAAATAGGAGGCATTACTTTTTTACCCACCCTCGTACGACGCATTAAATGATAACTTTTGTATTTACAGTAGCACTTCATTTACCCGGATCAACTAGGACCAGGGCCAATCCCAGTTAACGAAAATCCGGGTTATCCGGAGAATGACATAAAAACTATAAAAAAACTCCGAAATATTTTAATGTACTTTATAAATTACAACCGGCATACTTTCATTTACAAACACGTATACTGTATATACTGTCACCCGAACGTTGGTACACCCAATAGAGCGGGCAAGCAGGAGACGGTCGGCGTTCGCCCCGCCCCCTCGTTTGTCTTATAGCGTTAAGGAGGGATGGCTGGGACAAAAAGCATAACTGCGCCGTCTCTTTCTGTTCCACCTATGTTCTCGAACTTACGGGATATTTCATCTAATCGAGAACCTTCCAGATCGGCAAGCTGACCCTATATAAGCAACACGTCGTGCAAGAGGAGTGAGTCAGAGTTCTTGGCGAGCAGTGTAAGAGTGCAGTGCTAGTGTACGACGAGAAGACTGTGTACGTGCATCGGAGTATTGTATGTAATTACGAGTGCAAGTGAAACTGCAACGGACGAACTGGTGAATCGTAATTGTGTGCATTACGTAATCCTGTGTAATTGGCAAGTGTTCAACTGTAAGTCGGTGGAAATAAAGAACATTTTGAGTGGTGTAATTGGACTTTTCATTTCACGAACCCACAAAGTCACAATACTGTCATAGCCTACGTATTTGCACTGTACACAGTATAGCTACAAACTAGTCTAAAAGGGTAGTGAGCTTCTGCTGTCTCAGTTTAGTGCATCGCTAACAAACAGCGCGATCTCGCTTTAACATTAGAAATTCATTTGGCAATGTTTCGGCTTGACTCTCGAAATAAAGCATAAATTTCTTAATGTTTAGTACTGCTTTTGTATGCGTCATAAGCACAGCTGTTTCATCAACACTGTCTGAATCTAAATATTCATTTCACTTTCAGTAGCACTGCATGGTGTAACAATGCCTTCCTCTGTAATCGGTTTACGAAAATTTAAAAAACTTAAGAGTATGATCTGAAAGGTTTCTGATCTCAACATAAAGATGGCAACACTCGTAAATAAAATCTTGTGAAGTTTGCTGTCCATCTGTTGACAGTTACTCACCAAAGTTTCAGCCTGTTTGGACGCTCAGCTGGTATGTAACAGTCGTTTGCATGAGTTGATGTGCATGTTTTTATGAAAATGGACAAAATCGAGTCATTAAATATTTGTTTTTAAAAGTCAATACGCCTACGCAAATCAAAGGTTCCGTGTATGGGGATTGTGCATCATCATTTACCACAGCGAAATTTGGGCACCTGAATTTAAATGGCCGTAAGAGCTTGGGAGACGGTAGACGTTTGTAATAAGGTAATTCCTTTAACAATTATTTTAAGAAATATGTACTCATGTTTCTAAAGGGTAGCAAATTTTTGTATAAACTTTAGATCCTTGGAACTGGTATGCTATAATGTAAACATTGGTACACTGAATGAAGTCCATTCAGTATGTCACTGAGTGACCATGGTTATCTGCCCAAAGGTTCATACTTGAGCTATGAACAGATAACATTTCATATATATATATATATATATATATATATATATATATATATATATATATATATATATATATATACATGTAATTTACTGGACAGAAGTAAGCGTAACGTCTCATCAGAGGGAGACTTACTCTGCCTTGCACTTCATCTTTATATACATCTGTACTTTGAGCTGGATATTGTTTTAACTACACACACACTTACAATTTCATATTCTGCATTAATAAACATCACACATCAGTTACTACTAAAATCTTTTATTACGTAGACAAAGAGCTACTACGAACCTATTCTGGAAATTCCAGAACAATCTCATTACAAGTTCGGGACTTCCAAAAACTGCAACTACCGACGAAAATATCGCCAAAGTTCACCAAATGGCGCTAGGCGACCGCCGAATTAAAGTGAGAGGGCTATGAAGATATCAAAAGAACGTGTTTCTCATATATTAAATCAACAATTAGACATGAGAAGGCTGTTGGGTGCCACGTTTGCTCACGTTAGACCAAAAACGTGTTCAAATGAACATTTCCAACGCTCTTTTGGCGCAGTTTAGGTGCAATAAATCCGAGTTTTGGCGCCGATTTATTATACTGCAGATGAAACTTGGATACACCATTATACGTTCGAAACAAATCCACAGTCCAAACAGTGCACTGCAAAGGGGGAACGGGCTCCAAAAATAGCAATAACTGTCTTTTTTTTCGGCTGCGAAAGTGATGGCGACTGTTTTTTGGGATAGTAATGGAGTTATTTTAATCGATTATCTTCAAAAGGGATAAACCATTACAGGAGCATACTACGCATAATTACTTGACGAGCTGAAGGCAGAGCTTTCGGAAAAAGAAAATCCTATATTACCAAGACAACACAGCGTCTCACACCTCAGCGGTTGCAATGGCGAAAATGCACGAATTACGGTTTGAACTACTTGACCATCCGTCTTACTCACCAGATCTAGCCCCAAGCGACTTCTTTTTGCTCCCTCATCTGAAAATTGCGCTAGGAGGGTTGAGATTTTCGTCAAATGAAGACGCAATAACTTTCGTGAACAATTATTTTACAGAGAAAAACGCCGAGTATTATTTGGACGGTTTACAGAGATGGGAGCATCGCTGGGAGAAGTGTGTAGAGTTACAAGGAGACTATGTTGAAAAACGCCGAGTACTATTTGGATGGGTTACAGAGATGGGAGAATCGCTGGGAGAAGTGTGTAGAGTTACAAGGAAACTATGTTGAAAAATGCCGAGTACTATTTGGACGGGTTACAGAGATGGGAGCATCGCTGGGAGAAGTGTGTAGAGTTACAAGGAAACTATGTTGAAAAATGCCGAGTTTTATTTGGACGGGTTACAGAGATGGGAGCATCCCTGGGAGAAGTGTTTAGAGTTACAAGGAAACTATGTTGAAAAATGCCGAGTTCTATTTGGACGGGTTACAGAGATGGGAGCATCGCTGGGAGAAGTGTGTAGAGTTACAAGGAAACTATGTTGAAAATGTCGAGTTCTATTTGGACGGGTTACAGAGATGGGAGCATCGCTGGGAGAAGTGTGTAGAGTTACAAGGAAACTATGTTGAAAAATGCCGAGTACTATTTGGACGGGTTACAGAGATGGGAGCATCGCTGGGAGAAGTGTGTAGAGTTACAAGGAAACTATGTTGAAAAATGCCGAGTACTATTTGGACGGGTTACGAGATGGGAGCATCGCTGGGAGAAATGTGTAGAGTTACAAGGAGAATATGTTGAAACACGCCGAGTACTATTTGGACGGATTACAGAGATGGGAGCATCGCTGGCAGAATTGTGTAGAGCTACAAGGAGACTATGTTGAAAAACGCCGAGTACTATTTGGACGGATTACAGAGATGGGAGCATCGCTGGGAGAAGTGTGTAGAGTTACAAGGAGACTATGTTGAAACACGCCGAGTACTATTTGGACGGGTTACAGAGATGGGAGCATAGCTGGGAGAACTGTTTAGAGTTACAAGGAGAATATGTTGAAAAATAAACAAAATATGAAAAATTTGAAGGAATATCGTATATCATTATGAGGTCAGAAACTTTTCAGACCACCTATGTACTTTGAAAGTATTGTTCTAGGTGGAGTTAAACCCGCAAAACTTTGAATTGTTAGGCAACGTCTAACAAGTCAGCCACGCAGACCTTCATATTAGTAACAGGATATCTGTTGTAAACAGCATAAGAAAACAGGCCGCTGGCTACATCAGACCTAGGACTTGTTACAAGTGATTGCCTGGGGCAATCGGTTGCTCCCAAAAACGAAGGTCTCGATAACCTTATTGACGCGGCACCAATGCGTCAGTCAAACGTTACACAAAAGAACCCATCATTTAGGAGGAAACACGAGGTGGGCTATATTTAACACACACTCGAAGTGCACTGCTGATTCAAACTCTTATTGCTAAGTGCTTCAGCACAAGGTTACAACGCAGTAAGCCAGACATCACGAGCTCTCTGTTTACCAATCGATGTGGTTCACATAGAGTCGACACATTTTAGAAACATTAACAACCGAAATGTAATGAATTATATTTTCTGTCACCAATTCATTTCCCTAACATGCATGATTCTGGGGTTTTCTCTAAAAATATGTCTACTTTTCTAAATTTGATGTGCTGATTCCAAAACTGTAATAAGTTTTTTTTTCTACCTCACACCATTTTTTTTACAGTTAGTAGCTGTACCTTAAATATTTTAATGTACGAGGGCTGTTCAATAAAGAATGATGATAATTTTTATGGTCATAATTTTTCGCACTAAAATTCAATCTTATTATATTCTGTTAGCTTAATATGAAACAAATACTCCGTAGTAGTTTCATTGTTAGTACTCCTGGTTCCCGCCTGTGAGAACCAGGCAAGTTCAGACATGTTCAGTATCGCCTACCGCTGCAATGGAGGTAACATGCAGTTAAAGTTGATATTAGAAGAAGATTCTGAGTTTATTTCAAACGTAATCACTGCTGATGAAACTTGGCTACATCATTTTGATCCTGAGAGCAAACAGCAAAGCTCAGTGTGGAAATCTCCTTCATCACCAGCCCTCAAAAAAGCAAAAGTGGTTGCTTCTGCTGGGACAGTTATGGTCATCTCATTCTTTGATATTCATGGAATGGTTTATCAGCATGTTGTACCTGCACACACATCGGTAACTGGAAAATACTACAGGTATTTCCTGAAAACATTACAAGTCTATATCAGGCGCAAAAAACCACATTTCCGTGAAGCAGGCTGGATTCTGCAGCACGATAATGCGCGGCCGCATATTGCCAAGGTCGTTGCAGAATATCTTGTAAAAATCAACGTCAAGTGCCCCCCCCCCCCCGCATACTCCCTATGGTCCGGATTTAGCCCCATGTGACATTTTTCTATTCTCTAACTTGAAGAAACGCCCTCGTGGGAGGCATTATCCATCATCAGAAGCAGTGGTGAAGGCTGCGGAGGCGATTTTGAAGGATCTCTCATAAAATGTTTGTCAGCATGTCTTTGAAGACTGGCAGAAACGCTGGGACAAGTGCATCGCATTCAGGGGAGACTGTTTTGAGAAGGACCATCAAATTTATAAGGATGAATAAATGTACGTTGGCAAAAAATTGTGATCATTGTCTATGGAACAGCTCTCGTAGTTCTGCATATACATATTGTATGGAACTAAGAAATACTAATAATTTCTTTGTTCTAGTTAATATGCTATCCTATCTGCTTAACCGACCTTTTTCATTAAAATATCAAAGTGCACAATCCAGATCACAACCAATGCTCTCTGGTGTTCCACAAGGAAGTATTCTAGGCCCACTTCCTTATACAGTGTATACCTCAGACTTTCCTCAATACGCTCAGCTAACCATTGCACATTTTGCTGATGAATTTGCAATCCTTGGAAAGGCAGTTGTGAATCAGCAGCTGAGAAACTAAATAACTTCTGCACTGAAATCACAAAATAGTGTTCTAACTGGAGAGTGGGGATGAATGCACAGAAATCGCAAATAGTATATTTTATATATAAAAAGCAGATAACATATTATCCCATAGTTCTTGGAGGAATCGCTATACGCACCGCTCAGTCAGTTCGTTACCTCGGCCTCATATTGGACAGTAAACTAACTTGAAATCTTCACATCACATATCTTCTCTCAGGACTAAGACACCGAATCCAAAAAATCAAACATATAATACAGTCAAAATCGCCTATTGCAATGCCATATAAACGCATTCTATACATCTTACTGAATAAAACTATTTGGCAATATGGTTGCTCCATATGGGGCTCTGCTGCCGCGTCACAAGTAAAAAGAATCCATGTAATGCAGAACAGATACCTAAGATTGACCACAGGTGCCCCATGGTATGTTAGCAACGCCACACTTCACAGGGACCTGAACATATCAGAAGTGATGGATGTCATCAGAACAACCTACACCAGACTACACCAAACTTTTGCCAATCATCCAAATCCACTGATATAGGACATTTTCCTACACCCTCCTCCATAACCGCAAAATAGAAGACTAAAAAGAAAAACGACACAATGACCTGCTTATTTAATATCATGTGTTTTGTATGTATGATAAAGTGTTCTTTTTTGTTTCATGATTATAATACAAGGGGCGTCCAGAAAGTAAGTTCTGTTTCAATTTATCTCCGCTGCAGCGCTGTGATCGTAGTCAGCCACGTACGCTTTGTTGTGCTTGTTTACAAAGTCGGTGTTGATTAAAAATCCCGCCGCTTGTGAAATCAGATCTGTAATTCGTTTTCTGAATGCTAGAAAAGTGAAATCAATTGCCAATTTGCCAATTTATTGGCAAATTTGCGATGTCAAATCGTGTTCTGTTTCTTCACGACAACACACCACAACATACTGCAAATGCGACGAGAAACATCCTACAGGGATTTGGCTGGGTCGTGTTTGACTACAGCCCATACATCCCTGATCTCACCCCTGGCGACTTTCATCTGTTTTTGCATCTCAAATCTTTCCTTGGCGGTTAACACTTCAACAATGACGAAGAGCTGAAAGAAAATGTTTCCAACTGGTTGAAGACACAGACGGCAAACTTCTATGAAGAAGGTATACAAAAACTTGTGCATCGCTATGACAAATGACTGCAAAATTTCGGCAGTTATGTGGAAAAGTAAAATAAGAGTTGTAGAATTTTGTGCAATAAATAATTTTTCTGTATCTGTACACAATTTAATTTTATTACCAAACAGAACTTACTTTCTGGACGTACCTCGGATTATATGTTTGTTAATATTTAAATGTAACTGATGTAGGGCTGTTACTGAACAGCATCCTAACACATGCTTCAAGTGATGTAATATTACTCTTGCTCACAACTATAAGTACCATAATGTATTTGGATACAATAAAGCTTATCGAAAATTTAAAAAAAAAAATACAATAACACCAATGAAACAGACAACACTAAGGTTAGTTTGGCACAGAGGTTTATTGCATGTAATTTTCTGACTTCCCTATAGGGGCGGTGGTAGTGGTTTGATGTCTTTTGTTTAGTATTTGGTTACGCCACCGTCTCTATCGGAAGGTCGGGGCCGGATACCTTGCTTGGAGCGGTGCTGAAGAACGAAGAATATTCTTAAAACTCCTCAGTGTTCGTTGTCGTGAAGTTGAAGAACATTCTAAAACTGTTCAGTCTACCTTTATATGAAAACAAGTGTTCTATTTACACGAATGTTCAATTTCGTTGTCTTGACGTCATTGTATAGGCTGAACTGTATTTAACACTAGAAGGACCGCAGTCGTCATTTTGACGGATGTGCTGCTTTAGAAGACTCATTTCATGCTTATGTTTTTTTCTACACTTCCCATGTTCTACTATTTTAATAAATACTTATTGATAAACACGTTTACAAAGAATTAAGCATTTTGGGCCTTTCTAAAAACTGGTACAAGCAACTCCTACTAAAAGGCCCGTCATCCGTCATTTTGACGGGTACGAGAGTTTGAACAATAGCCTTCGGATTTGTCCACATGTGTTGTTGTTTTCCTTCCTGATTGGTTTAAGGCACTCTGCAGACACTTTGTCGATGAGTAAGAAAGCTTTATTGCCCAAGTGGCGCAATTCGTGCTACCACTTATGAAAGATGTTGGAGCAAAACACTTTCTACTGGAGTTGTTATGGTCAAATACCTAGGATCACCATTTTTTCAGGAACACAATGAGCAAAAACAAATTCGCTGAAAATTTTGGTTTATGCGATTTGATGACAAGGACACACGTTCTCAAAGACTAAGTACAGATCGTTTTGCAGCTGCTACTCCTGTCTGGAATCCTTTTATTGCCAATTCCTTGCAGTGTTACATTCCAAGTGAAAATATCACTGTGGAAGAGCAACTGTTTCCTTACAAAGCTAGATGATCTTTCATTCAACACATGAGCTAAAGTGCATCCCTCACCGTCCCTATAGTCCGGATTTAGCACCATGTGACTTTTTTCTATTCCCTAACTTGAAGAAACGCCTTCGTGGGAGACATTTTTCATCATCACAAGCAGTGGTGAAGGCTGCGGAGGCGATTATGAAGGATCTCTCAAAAAATGGTTTCCAGCATGTCTTTGAAGACTGGCAGAAACACTTGGACAAGTGCATCGCATTCAGGGGAGACCATTTTGAGAATGACAGTGAAAATTATGAGGATGAGTAAGGGTACGTTGTCAAAAAAGTTGTGATCATTCTTTATTGAACAGCCCTCGTATATTGTCGCGGCGACGGGCACAAAGGTTTCGGCGCAGAGAGATAACGGACTAATAGTGTATCACGGAGATAAAGAGCTTGCCTAAGCAGATAAACATAGCACATAGGTAAAAGGCATGCCAAAACAGATAAAATTATATAAAAAGGAAAATTCCAGTGACATCTTGATTGTCTTACAGAACATTCGATTTCTTGTTTGTTACAGAATATTCCAGAAATGTCTAGTGTTGCCAGCAGAGAGTAGTTGTAACAAGGGTAGTTGTAAACAGAGTTGTAAACAGAGTCGTAATGAGAGAGTGATAATTGAATTGGAAGTTGAGTGAGCTCCTTGTTTGTGGTCAAAGACCCTCCTCGGTAGCGTGGTGGTAGCGTGTCTGCCTCACGTTCAAGAGGTCTCGAGTTCGAATCTCGGTCAGGGTGAGTTACTGGGATAATGTTTTTTCCAGGGTTTTCGCTTATCCTGAAAGACGAATGTCGAGTAACTCTAAGCTCCATGGATCCCGGCCTCACTTGAGCATCCTTTCACCCATTCCATTCATTGTCCGATATGACTTAACGTTGGAGGACGTAAATTACAAAGAAAAGTCCTTGGAGATTGTGTTTGTGTGTGTGTTACATAATTCTGCTGTAATCGGAAGTGTACCAAGTGTATTTCTACAAAAATAAAGAACGTTTTAAATTTCAGCAACCTGGATTTTTAGTTCTGCGAATCCACAAAGTCACAATATGCATATGCACAACGTGCATTTCTGCTGAAAAGTTGACACTGATTTCTTGGATGAAATGCAAACCTTCCATTATAAAATAGGTGAATTTAAAGAGAGACGGAGAAGGTCAACAAAACAAAATTAGGATATAATAATACCGAGTACTGAAAATATAGCTATGTACCTTCAGAACAGAAGAGAATTTCTGAGAATCTGTATTGCCTGTTCACACACTATTATTTAGCTAGGTTTCACAAAAAGAAAAACAGATTATCTTGGAGCTGACATGTAAGCAAGAGCAGATGTAAGGTTGTAAATGGCTGCGTCAGACTGTGTGGGCGAGGAACCAAACATCAATATTGAGAGAGGTGTTTTGCAATTTCCAAGAAGCTGGTTTCTTAGCGACGCACAGAGTTAGAAATGGCTTCTCTTACTTCCACAGCAGGAACACTTCCATGAGTTTTATTGGAGCTTCTGGGTATGAGCACGGGAGTAAACCATTTCAGGAATGCCATATTTCTAAAATAAAATGAAGTATCTTTACATTTTTCAACTTCTTCCTAAAGTTTTACAAGTTGACTGTCATCTAGTTTATTGAATTTCTTCTATAATTTCCTTAATTTATTATTTAAATATTTTGAAGTGTATAAATAAAAAGATGCATCCGAACAGGCATTAAGTTCACAATATTTTCCTTTTTGTCTTTGTTGTACTGAGAGATAGGCTGCAATCTGTTTACACCTTTCAGGGTGTGACATCTTACGTACTCTTTCCCACACAGTTCAGAAGAACAGCTTTGACATGGCTTGCGGTATATTTTGTTTTTACATAGTTCATGATTGAAGACATGGGTCGCTAGTTTTGTAATGATATGCCTCTGAGATTGATTTTCCTTGATTCAGGATCCTTCCAGCATTGCACTAGAGGTGTAGAGGTCCTCGTATATCTCCCTTCTGACATTCTTCTCTCTTCTGACACTTCCTCAGATGCACCGGTAGATGGCAGCAGGTATGTCAGGCGTATGTCTTCCAAGAAGAAGTCTCCCTGGTAAGCTCATAAAGCTGTCGGGATTTGGTGCTTTACCTACTATACAACACAGATAGAAACGCACGCAGAGCCTTCAACCCAATACAGCGACACCTAAGCCTCATTCATGACTGGTGTAGGCTTTGGCGATTGTCTATCAACCCAGAGAAAAGCCAAGCCATACTCTTCACCAAGCGACACTTTCCCGCCAACCTCCCCGCCTTTAACTATTCTGGCAGAAGCACAGATTGGACAAACTCTCTAAAGTACCTAGGTGTAAAGCTGGGCAAGGTCCTAGCTTTTGGGGGTCACATCCAGGAGGTGGCTCATCGGGCATGCGGAGCTTCGGCTTCGTTGTACCCCATGATGCGCTCAGGGATGCCGACACCCCTTAAGTTGCGCCTTTTTCAGGCTTTAATTCTTCCAATCATGCTTTATGCATGTGAGATCTGGGGCATGGCCGCAGGAACCAATCTACGACATATTCAGCGTGCACAAAATAGATGTCTTAGGGCCATCTATTCTGTTTGCTGGAGGTTTCCCGTGAGATACCTCTATGAAGCTTCATCTCTCCACTATGTGGAAGATGTCACTAGACGCCGGGCCACAAAATTCTACGCAAGTTTGCCTCAACATCAGAGCGCCCTGGTTAGGTCTCTAGGGAACTATAGAACCTCCGAAAGACGCTACAAGCTCTACCTGCTTCCCCGCATGGCATGCGGGCACACCCGGTAACAATAAAGTTGTTATTACAACCTCAAAATTATTACTGTTTGAAATTAATAGACTTTCTAAATCAAACTCTCCCTAAAATTATCACACCAGCGGTGCACACATAGCGTTGCACCCGAGTTGGCTGCCATGAGAATCTACGGCTACCTCCCTTCTTTTCATCTACCTAAATTTAAACCTACACCCTGCAAAACCCCACATATCCTGTCATTAAGTGGTTAAGTCCGTGTAGGACAGGTACACGAATGACAAACATCGAGCTGACCCTCAGTCAGCCGCCAGCTGCTTGATTGATTGCTTTACCTTACACCCAGAAACTTCATTAGATACGTCGTTTGTACTTTCTCTAGCCTTTTAAGGTCGGTTTTTTTATCTTCTGCCAAATTAGTTCTATACCATAGCTAGTCATTTTAGGTTCTTTATATCGTATATGGCTTTGATTGCAGTGACTAAACAAACGACTCCCTCCATCAAGAAGTCCGAATCCCGACCATCCCCGAGGCATTGGAAAAAAGAGGCTCCTCCATTTGGGTTCGCATTCGCCGGCATACAAACCCTTTAATCCATAACAACGGAAAAGGCGAGCCAAAACACTGCAAACATAAACGGGTGGAAATGCTGTAAATAAGGACGACTCGCCACCCATTGTGCGGCCAAAATTCCCGGCCCAAGTCCTCACAAACCGCCGGCAGGGGCCGCCACTCCCGGGCTGCCTAATGAACTGAGCGACATGCTGCCGCACAGCAGGACAACTGAGTGTAAATAGTGTACAAAGTGTACAAAGTGAAGTGAAGTGTGCGTGAATGAGTGTGTGAGTGCGAGGGACGTACTACGTATGCCCATGAGTGCGTACGTCAGTGAGTGTGTGTGTGTGTGTGTGTGTGTGTGTGTGTGTGTGTGTGTGTTATATATAAATAAAATCACACAAAAACATAAAATTCAAGGAAAAACTGGAGCACCTAAAAGAAAACGAACTAACTAAAGCTGTTCTCGGTGCGCCCATAAAGGGACGCCGTATGGGCTTTATGTAAAGCCATGACGTCAAAACGAACAAAAACTGAATACTGAAATATCATGCAAATGTAGAGCCTGTAAGCCGGGTCCATGGTACCGGCACCAGGTATATCAAACAAAAATAAAAAGCCTAAGCCTAAACTCTGTCTTGAAAGATGAAATTGTCGGTTGTAGTGTGACTTCCAGATATTAGGAGCTATTTACTGTTGCCAATGAAGTTCCATAGAGCCTTATACCGTCATTTCGAGGTAGTCTCCCACCTTTGCTTCACTAATGACAAATTTATTGTCTTTCGTCCACTCTTGCGATCGTTCAAGGGCTACTTCTAGCTCCTCCTTGTCTTTCGAGCTCATCACCATATCGTCCGCATACATAATCAGATCTTTTTGTGCCAGGCTTGTTACTGTTGTAACTATGTCATCAGTGACATGTGAGACCGAAATTATGGTTTGCCAGAAGCAAAGAATCATGATAGATGTCAAAGGAATGTTGGTTCTTTGTTACGACAAGGGGCAAAGCCAGTTGAGTTGGGGAAAGTGTTATAACAAAGCCATGTAAGAGGCAGTGTCCTTAGTAGGTTTCTAAAGGAATTGTCACTTGACGTGTATGAATAGGGAATTCTTTGGTTCATTTACAATGGCGACCAAAACAGCCACAAAGGGACTTTGTTTGAAAAGAATTTTGAGAGTGAAAGTTAGAGATATACACACGCGCAGCTGTGGTTAGAGAGCACTCTTCGGCGTGTAGCCGATGGGGACAGTTCGCGGCTAGGAAGCCATTATAAACAGTCTTCGGCTTGAAGCCGAGCAGAGGAGTCTGAGACGTGAAGCCTATTAGAGCGGTCAACTTGTTCTGTTTTGAATATTTGTCGGGTCATCAAAATTTATCGAGGAATAAACGATTAGCATTCACTAACTCTAAACCGAGATTGGTTACCCTCGGTCGGGAACTTCCATTTCGATGTTTGAAAAAAAGCAGTGAATAAATAATTTGGAGACGGGCATTCCAGTGTTGTGAAAATCTCCTTCTCACACCCATCCACGCATACCCTGAGAGAAACCTCATTGCTCGCCAATCATATTTGATCGTACACCAATCATTTTTGTATCACATGTTAAATAACAGAGGGCTGATTGTAGTACCCTATTTGTTGTACATGCTCAGAAGGTCGCTCCGTCTTCGATTCGGACTAAGACGGGGTGGCCCGATGCTACGAGCTATGCAGTGATATACATTGAATATTCTGAAGTCTCCCAAAATTAATTTGGCTATAGAACATTTACAGAACAACATTCTCTACAATTTTAACACCGAAAGAATGTGAAGATCGACTAAGAAATGCATTTCAACAAATATCCAATGGATTTTCTCCATCTTGCTTAGTGCTGTAATTTGTGAGGAACGCCCAATAACTTCTGTTACTGATTTAAACATTGCCGTTGTTCAAGCTTGATGTCTTATGCTTATATTGTCAACGTAGAGTATTGGCATGAGTCAAATCCAAAATATTTTACAACCAAAGCTAGACTTGAGGAAACTTTGCTGTCGATGGACTACAAATAAACTGCCTCCGAATATAAAACAAATATGCATTGATTACTGCAGGAATAACCGCAAAATTTTCAAGATGGCAGATGAAATTTGATTTGGAATATAATTACTGCGATAAAACCTAGATTTATTGCTGTGATTCTGAAAATAAACGTCAGTCGGCTCAATATGTTTCTAATAGAACATAATCCTGCAAGAATCCAACGAATTCTGAATGCTGGTAGGAAGATTGTTGCAAATTTTGTTTCTAAAACAGGTAATATTGTCACTATAACATTAGAAGATAGACGTAGCATTCCTGCCAATGGTTCGACAAATACCTGTTCAGAACAATGTTTTTAAAAAAAATTGCACATCGCATACCTCATCATCGCATACTTAAAGCAAAACTGAAAGCTTAATGTCTCAACCATGAACCCCCACTATACAGATCTAACTTATCATATTGTAATTTATTTTTGTTTACAAAAATTATAGATATGATCTATAGAATCACTTTTTCGTCTTCAAACGAAGCAGTACAACGTTATAAAACTGGTTTTGGAAATGTTTCAAGAAGAGTAGTATCATTGCTTCAAATTGACAAGTTTCATCGAGTGAAATATTCAGCGATATTCTGAAAAGCAAACAAACAAACAACATTTGGAATTTAGGTACTGGGTACCAAGACTTTTTAGGGATATATCCTCTTCAGCCCAGAAGCGTTTCTTTATTTAGGGTTTGTCTGGAAGAGATCATTGTGCGTGGTAGTGCTAGCCCCAACAACCAGCTCATGCTCGGGCGTGCCCAGGAAGACCTATCTTATGCTTCACTTTTTATTGTGGTTTTTGGCTGGGTCATGCTTGTGTTGCTCTAAATTGGTGTTTTATTGGGGTTTTTAAAATTTCGTTAGGCTATTCGTTGTTGTAGTTGTTGGATGTGGTTTTGTAATTGCTGTATCTCTTCTTCTTGTTCTCTTCTCATAGAGGGATATTAGTTTTAGTAGTGGATTGTGTCTGTTAGGTTTTGCTTCATTTTTTGGGAGCTCTGTATTAGTTTCCTTCTGTAGGGTCTGTTGTGTGCTGCATCTATGTATTTCAGCATTCCTCTCTTAATGTGTTGGTCAATGGTTTCTCTCTGGGTGGTTTGATGGACTGTTGCGTTTCTGTGGCTTTTTAGTAATCTGAAACATGTGCGCAGACATCTGCGCTCAAACTCCTGATCTTCAGTTCTCTGGAGAAACATGGCGGTTGCGGCGTATGTTATTATTGGTCGTATTAGGGTTTTATATAGTTTTTTTTCAGGATTTTGGATGCTATGCCAGGTTTGTTGATCCTGGAGAGGAAATTTAGTGTGGCGTGGACTACTCTGGCTTTCTTGATTAGGTTTGTGTAATGTTTAGTTGTGGACAGCTTTTGGTGTATAGTTATTCCTAAATATTTCACTGATGGCTGGCTCTTGATATTTTGGTTATTTAATTTTATTGTTACAGTGTAGTATTTCCCTTTGCGTTTTTCTTTATGACGATTAGTTGTGTTTTTTGAGGGTTGATCTTAATTCGCCATTTTTTAGTCCAGTTTGTGAATATTTGTAGTTGAGTTTGTAAGTGTGATTTATATAACTTTTTATAACCGTACTTGGTTGCTGTCTAAACATTTTCAGGTAAATTGTCTCAATAGTACTCGTATTTGTACCCGTTAGGCAAACATGGAATCTAAGCATAAGTGTTATCGTGGTAGAACAGAGTTCCCACCTATTGAATGATCTAGAGGCCCGTACTTTCTTAATGGGGTTATATGAAGCTCAGTTTTTGTCTTTTAGGAATTGTTCCGATGTTATCTCAGGTGCGGAGTTAAATACGAGGATCTACTCCCATTAGTCCTGGACCCGTAGGACCAGAACCCGGGCCTCTCGGGTATATTTACCGTAGGACAGTACCTATTTTATAAACCGCCCCCCCCCCAGCTGCTCACGGCAGACAGGACGGAAGTGGATACCTCACTTACACACCGGTCCTTAATGAATCAGCTACCAAATAACCTTGGTAGGGCCGCCGATGATCTAGAACACCAACTACTAGCTCTGCAGGCTAGTCCCCGGGACTTATTAGGCAACCCTCTACCCCCTCCGGGCGGCCGGTAGCCTGGCCAGAGGTACCCAATTTCCCGTGGGTGGCGGGAACACACTGCCCCCTCGAGTCCAACCCAATCCGAACAGCTCCCAGAGGGAAGGGCTCGAATGTTCGGCCCGAGGTTCCTCTAGTAACGTCAGAGGTACCACGAGTGCTAGGGGTCCTCAGCGCCCGCACCTTGGCAGCTGAAAGGGAAGGGGTACCTGAATCAGTAATAAAAGTGTATAAAACTGCTCAATAGGGAACTCATGGTCGCTACGTGGGTTGTGCCACTTTCTACACTTTGGCCAAGTGGCGCAATATACCCCAAGTATTACTGAACAACTTCCTTAAGTATAAGGATAGTCCGATTCCTAAGAGTGACCCTGGAGTATTGGACTTGCCCGCTACGTCCACCCGTCCGTGGAGTACACAGCCCGAAGGTGTGCGTGCGTGCTGCGTGCCCACCCATTTAATGGGTTTTACCGCTCAATGATTTCTTGTGGATTTTTCAGGTTGATTTTGGCGACTTTGTCGGAACTGGATTATCAGGTAGCTATTACACCCTTCTAAATTCGAACTATACTATGTCTAACGAGAGAGTAAAATACCGTAGTATCACTCCGCGTCCACATACGTTCGAAATGACACTACTGTTACCTCTTCGGTAAGTATAATATTAATATGTATTAATAATATGACAATGCATTTTCAACACAAAAACAATATTTATTCAAGCCAACCGCTAAATGGCTTCGCTAAGTATCATATTAATACAAATTAATTCTTGTACCACATTTTGTTTTGACACAACTTTTAAGTGGACATGGTAAATTTGGTAAATACCTATCACGCTTTCACTTAACATCCAACCTCGAGTGCATGTGTGGTGAAGAATTTCAAACTGTGGTTCATCTCCTTTTCTGTTGTCCCATTTTTTGGAGAGAAAGACAAGAATTAATATTCAAGTTAGACTCTCTAGGAACTGAATTTTCTGTTCCGCTCACGTCTTTGCTAATGAAACCACAACAGTATAAGTACTTCATGATGTTTATAAACTCAGTGTTTAAATTAATATTCATTAGATTAAAACATCATTTCTTCCTTCTAATATTTAAAATATTTTTGTTAAAATTGTATATTTTTATGTGTCAACTCTAACCCTAATATACCACTGTGTAAAATAGGTTTCAATAAATCTGGATAAAAAATTACACATTCTCAACACTAAAGGCACCTTTCTTGTGCTAAGTATAACGCAGCACACTGTTAATATCCATGGAAATTGACTGCTCGTACTCTTTAGCACGAGACTTGACCATTGCCAGCAATTCCGCCCTTAACATGACCCTCGTGGAAAATATACCTGGAAAATTATACTTTTATTCTGTAGCCTTTCTATGATGTCACTTGTTAACTCATGTGCAGTCGGCCGCTGCCTTTGACGAACCCTTATAATCGTTTTACAACACCGACCCTCCTTCTCCCGGATCTTTCTGCAAGGTTGCCACCTTTCTCGATACGTCATGGCTATCGTACGAGGTTTCGTCTAAATAAATTATGTTATGTCCATTACTGCAAAACTTTCTTAGTTTTGACAATATGTATCGCCAAGCTACAATTCTACTGAATTCCATAATAACCCTTAAATTATTCAATGTGCAGTATTTGAAACCCAGCTCGTTTAGGAGACCGCGGAAAGTGCAGTGCCCATAAGAAAAATCACAATTTTCTTGCAAATGTGCAACCAATTCGTCTAATGTGGGCGCTCTCCCTTTTGCATAGAATCTATAAATTTCTCGTCGAATTAAAACGCATGTGAAATTGTCTACTTTAGAGAAACGTTTCCTTTTGTTTTCACACTTGATCGGCGTCTTTGGTATTCCTTTCGTCACAATATTTCTTACTGTATTTCTGTGAATACCCAGAATTTATCATCAGGTTCATTGCACGACCATTACCAAGATTATTTCTCAGCACATATTTATATGTGTTCAAAACAAGCGCTTGAATTTGCTTAGAAACAGTTCCCGTTATAACTTTGTTTTTTGAGGCTTTTCCAGTAGTATAACTCGGCCCAGTTATTCACACTATTGTCTTTAGTTTGATTATTTTCACGTGACTGAAATTTATCTACTACTTCATTTGCATTTACCACAGCATTTCCCTCCTACGATCTCCACATCGTGACACACAACGAATTTCTACACGTAATGAAACAGATCAACTGGAAGTTGGAACTTTGGCAACTGAGACTCCACGTGGAGTAGACATGCGACTGTCACTTCGAGAAAATAAGGGTTGTTATTGGTCCTCAACGACAGTGTTCCATTTCTGAAGTGTGGAGATAGATTTATGACGGTCATTAGTGGGCGGGAAGCTCAGGTTCCTTTGACTCCATACTGCACACGCGTTAACTAAACAGACTTTATGCGTTCTAACCTCACACTGTGGTAGGGGGCATTGCCCATCACAATAACGCTATTCGGTTGTAATTTGGGGAGAATCTTTTCAAACCAGAATTTAAAAAACGTCGCCATTCATTTCTTCATGATAGTCTCCCGTTGTTTTGGGGAGGAACACAAGCTCGCCACCCTCGACAAAGCCATCATCACTTCCTATGTGCAAAACTATAAGACCTTACCCCTCCCCTTAGTATTTCTAAGTCCTGCACTTAAACCAGACCAAAATGCATGTTCTTTTTTATTTCACTATAATGTCAGACCATACTTTGCTTGTCGCGTGTCCCTCGTTAACCCACGTCTCGTCTAAATAATAAACCTTAAGCGTTCTACGGAGTTCCTTCAATATGCGCGCGCATCATGATTTACTTTAATTACAAACTAACTTAACTATCTATTAGTATATGTTTTCATAGAGCGAATCGGGGGGGGGGGGAGATACCTATCGGGGTGAGATGCCTAAAGTTTATAGTTACGATGGCTGAGAACAGATCGCGACTCCAACCTTTTTTTTTATATATATATAATTTTTATTGATCGATAAGCAGTACAATGCTTTACAGATCAGAGTGAAAAGAAGGTAACAGTACAAAAAGAACAATAACACTCAGGGGTAGGTTAACAGGCCGCCCCTAACTACATTAAGTTAGAACTCATGTAATACTCTCTGAGAAATTATGTCAATATTGAAGATGTAAGACAGACATCAAGCACTAGAATCACTAGGATCAGATGTATCACTTAGAAGCAGGTCCTGTGGTAGTCTCCTCTTCAAGCGTGAGGGCTGGCGCGTGGGGACGCCGATGTTATAATGCACGGCTCCTGGAACTTCTTGCAGCCTGGAAAAAGAAACGACGAGCGATCCTGCGAATGTAGTCGTGAAGAGGTAACAGTCCTAGTTCGTGATGGAGCTGCTGATTACGGATGAACCATGGAGCGTTGGTAGCGATGCGCATGAAGCGATTCTGTATGACCTGAAGATGACGCAGATGACATGTGTGTGCGGCCCCCCACACTTGGCAGACATATGTAATAAGCGGACGAACGAGTTATTTGTAGAGTAACAATGAAGACTGTAGGCCGAGGCTGGAACGGCGATGCAACAGAGGTGAGAGTTTTGAAGGTCGCCCGGAGGCCAGTGATATAAGACGATCGATATGACCACGCCAGATCAGTCGAGAGTCCAATAGCACTCCAAGGTATTTAACGGGAGTTGTAGTGGGGAGCTAAGGGACATTGTTCCTGTAGAGACAAAACGGAGTAAGCGGAGTATATCGGCGAAGAGTGAAGATTTTAGCTTCGGTTTTCTGAGGGTTCAATGAGATCCGCCAAGTGCTGAACCAATGAGTTAGGCGATCTAAGGAGAGCTGTACTACTTGTGCGTGCTGGAGATTAACATGAGAATAATATAGTACTGTGTCATCAGCGTAAAGAGCTAAAGAAGTCGGAGCTAAGTCAGGAATATCAGAAATGTATATATTAAATAGAGTTGGGGCCAAGATATAGCGACTCCAACCTGTACGGCACTTGTTAGTGGCAATGTGTCGTAAAGGCAAATGCGTGTTTCATTGCGTTAGGTGTTTCTTCACTTTTAAACCAACAAATACAGATAAGGTCTAAACATAGATGCCAGGTTAATGGTGCACAGTTATTTTAAAGTATGTGCAAGAGCATGAATAAAGTAGCAGAGCAGTAGTAGGTATGTTGTGGTGTAGTTTGCCATCCTCTGTTGCTATGCAGCGACCGTATTTTGGCAGTCATCAAAAGTGGTATTTCACCCTGATCCTTAGGAGAGATGCCACTGTTTTTTCGGGGTGACATGCCTACTTTTATTCCTCACTTATACGGGTTTTATTTTCGTAGGAGATGCCTCAAGTATGTGTTAGAACTTCAAATAGATGTCAGTGGCCTGAAGAATGTCTACAGATGGCTCTGAAACGTATGAGGACTGGCGGAGTGAATTGTTTTAAGGCTTCCCAAGAATATAGCATTCCATATCGAACTCTAAAACGACGTTTGATGAAGAACGATTCCAGAATGTGTATCAAATTTCCGATATGGTTGCCCCTGATCATGCATGAAAGGATTCAAGAAAGTGAACCAAACAGGATAGAATGTGCTGAAGCTGTTCTCTCGGATTATTCAGAATGAACCACAACATCTTTGAAGAATTTACTTCTGTGCCTTTATTTGATCCACTGAAATCTAATCGCAAGAAGAAGCATGCTGAAGTTCTCACAGAACAAAATTGCATAAAAGAGGTCAAAATTAGATCAGAGTGAATTAAACACAGGAAATCTGCAGCAAAATGAGTCAAAGATTACAGGACCAAACAGGTCATAAAATGACAGTGATTGTGTTGAGTGTGCTCTCAATTACTACGATAAAACTGGACCACAGGTTGATTGGATTCAGGATGTCGTTTGCAGTAGATGATTGCATGAAACCTGTACAGAAGAAGAAAATTTGTGCAACAACTGTGCAGAAGAACTTTGATTGCATTTGCATGTAATCATGTCATTTGTTTATTCTTATATCCACTATTACCTTTCTTTAGTATTTTATTATTTATAATACTAATAAATATACTTTCTAAAATGTGTATTTGTATCTCAAATGCACAAAAATAGTACTCCATTTTTCTTTCGATATGATTGCCATCTCACCCCGATGTTCGGCGTGAAATGCCTAAACTACATTTTTGATTAAAGAAAAAAAAACACATTTAATTAACAATAATAACGTAACAAAAACTTGCACATATGTAGAGAAGGCTCCTCAGTGAATGCCAGTTTAATGCTGAACCTAAACTCTCAATTAAACTCAACTTTTGATCCCTAAAACCTTAAGTATGGCATCCTCCCCCGATCTAATCTAGTTGAAATATACTTAGTACGCACTTGTTGAGCACTTTGGCAAAACTCAAGACTCCACAACTCAGTAGCAGTACTTTTTCAAGGGATTATTTACACGGCGGAAGCATCATGGAAATTGTGAAGAAGGCGTCCTACGATCAACGGTCACGTAGTTTTCTTTACATCTACTTTATTCTCCCGCTCTAAGCAGTATGGAATAAAAAACCTACTGCACCCTGTGTGTATAAAGTTCAAAAATTTGATTGATTTTTTTTAATTTAGAGATCAAGCAGTTCTTGGATAGATTATACCAAGCTCAGCTTTTGCTGCTGTACGGTTTAGCTCCGGCGTTACCTCAGGTGTCCTCAAGCCAATGGGAGTCTAGTGGGGTCATAATCTCCTAGAGACCTAACCAGGGGCTTCTGTTTTGAGACAATTTGTCATAGAATTTTAAAACCCGACGGCTAATTTCGTCCTCCACGAAAGGAAGAGAGTCTTTATGGAGGCACCTCACGGGAAAGGAGTGGAGGGGCTTATCAAACAAATGGACCGAAGCTATCTATTCTGTGCACTTTGAAGCCACAAAATCCAGCTGTCTGCCGCCATGCCCCAGATTTCGTAGGCATACAGCATCAACTGGACCACGAGCGCTGGGAAGAGATACAACTTCTAGACAACAGGCATCGAAACCAAGCCCAGCATTGGATACAAGCGAAGCGATACACCCCTGCACCCGCGCCGAGAGGTACCTGAAGTGAAAGCGAAATGTGAAACTTCTATCCACACTGAGGTCCAAGTACTGGATAGAAGTTTTCCGCAGGATCCTTTCACCTCAGTAGTGGAAGTTGGGGCAGTCTGTGGGGGCGTGGCGCCTTGTATATAATGTGGCTTTTGTTCGAATTAATGGATATCTGCCCACACCGGCACCACTCTTGGGTGAGATGGAGGTGTCTTTGTATTGGGTTGAAAGCTCTGATAATGCGTCTGTCTGCAGATATCCCCGCGACGCCTTGCCCGCCGTTCTTATAGACTTTATGGAATGGGCGAATTGTTTCCGTGAGAGAATATTAATCCTGTGTACCGGTATAAGAAGTTTATGCCTGTATAGTTCCATACCGGTTTCAAATGGACCATTCAGACTAATAAGTTTTAAAGAATTTATGATAGGAAATTATAAGTTTTAATGATAAATATTGATGACTATCCTTTTTCTGCCACGTATCTAATAGGTATAGAAAGTACTGAATTCCAAAGAAAGAATTCGATACTGAGAGTTTATTAGAAGTACAGTTTTTAAATCCCCTGCATTCCAAAACTCATTTTAGAAGATCCGTAAATGTGCACTTGTAAAGGATAATTATGGTAGGGAATTTTCGTGTACATCTCCATTTCACATACATGGAAAATGCCGAACTTAAATATCATTTGGTAAAACCTCAGAAAAATCATTTCTTGACGTTTTGGAAACATTATATGACTAAATATGTTGTGAAAGGCAAATCCATGTTAATTTATATACCATGTTACATTTTTAGCATTGACATTTTTTGAGCTTACGAATAGATGTGTTTTGCGCAATATACACAAAGTATCTGAGTTATCTGTGACGGTTCAAGTAAAGCATTAATCGCCCAAAAGATTTTTATTTCAGCTTTAAATGAAGTAAAGAAAGTACATATTATTGGCATTCCGCTCTTTAAATTTGATCACCTAATCTTCAGTGGAGTATTGAAAATCCTCCAAATTCCCTCCCCTCCAATATTGTTTAACTCCATGCACCATTAAGAGTGATTTCTTTTGCATTATAAACCAAAAGTAATGAAGAAACCAACCTTTTGTTTATTTGTAATTTACGTCCTCCGACGTTAAGTCATATCGGACGATAAATGAAATGAGTGAAATGATGCTCAAATGAGCCCAGGGTCCATATATCTTAGAGTTACCCGACATTAGTCCTGCCTCCCACCAAGGCGGCCCGGGTGTGATCCAGGCGACCGCAAAGTGAGATTTGTGGTGGACAACACGGCGCTGGGGTGGGTTTTCTCCGGGATCTCCGGTTTCCCCCGCCATCTCATTCCACTGGTGCTCCATCTTCATTTCATGTATCATCACTGTCATCGCCTGCGGTGCCGTATGTGGTAAAAACGGGCGTTAAACACTACACATTTCATTTATTCGTCCTGCAGGATAAGGGAAAACCCGGAAAACACCTTAGCCAGGTAACTCGCCCTGACCGAGATTCGAACTCGCGACCTCATGAACCTGAGGCAGACACGCTACCACCTACGTTACCGAGGCCGGAAAACTAACATACATGCTTTCTACTGTTGGTGAAATATGCCTGTATCCATTTGAGTATCTTCAAAATTATTCCTGTTGAATATTCTCCACTCCCTCTCCGTCGTGGGCAACAGCTCTTGTTATATCGTTCCTGAAGGTATATAAAGAACATTATTTATATTTTAGTTTTACAAAACTATTAGGACATCTAGCCCGTTTGTGTAAGAAGCCCTCAAAATTGTCCTTCACAAAACAATTTCCCTTTTCCCTCTTTCGGTAGGTGTGGGTTTTTGTGATAGTCCCCCGACAGCACTTTACTGCTGTGCAGAAAGACAATTTATTTGCACAGAAAAATCTCCAAAATGGCTCCCTCATTCAATTTGAAATCCCATCAGCCATTAAGGGTGGCGTTGTGCATCACCACTCCCAAAAGAATGAAAGGAGGAGCTGTAATTTTCAAAATTATTTCTCGTTAAACGTATTTCATTCAAATTGTGACTGCTATTTCATGTTTTTCAAATATTAAATAATTTTTTTTAATTGTTCTGGAAAAACCAATTTGTACAAAATAGGAAATTGGGTATGACACGGAATGATGCAACACAACTTAAATGTTACATAACATTGTTGTTATTGGTAATTACAATAATTAAAGTACGTAATGTAGTGACGTGGACCAATAAAAGAAAGGTAATTAAGTTGATATAGAAACATCGTGTGCAGAGAACCTAGAATAATAAGACAGCTTGGCGTCACTGTTCAAACGACCGTCCTGATAGACGTGTATTTGTGTCGTGCTGCGATTGTGCAGAAAACGTTTAGTTGTGAATGCATTTGCGTGTGCCAGAGATATAAAGTTTATCGATGCAACAACAATTGTTTGTGAAAGGACAGTATCTACGTTAATTAAAATTACAGCAGAATTTACTAATTGTTTCGTTGAATAAATCTTACAATATTTAAAAGAGAAAAGTTGTTTATTTTCCAACAATTGCAGTATCAAATACCTTTACTACGAGACTGCGACCAGAGGTAAGACTCATTGCTCCAGAGCTCCGAGACATCTACAAGGTTTCTACTAGATCGTCACCAAAGGTGAGAAACTAATCAGCATCTTCCATCACGCCTTTTGCAATCTTTCTGTTGCAGACGTAGTTTAGAAACTTAAATATATATTACTAGTACTAAGTCTGTAGGATAGAGGACACGTTGCTTTCGGTCCAACACTTCGATCATATAGTTTCATCAAACTGAGTGATTTCATCAAATCAGTGATTGCTTGAGTCAGTGAAAGGGTGTGTGAGTGAATGATTTAAGTGTGACTCAGTGTATGTGAGTGAGAGAATGAACAAATGACTGGCTGGCTGGTTGATCAATTGTACTATATTATCAAAAACAAACGTTAGATAAATATACACCTTTGTTAGCAATAAAAACTAAACACTAGTAACGTGGCCATAGTAGCTCAATGGTCTAGAGCGGCTGGACGGAGACCAGAAGATCCGTGGGTCAAATCCCGGCTATGGCATTGAATTTTTCAGTCTGGCTCTATCTTTCCATACTTTAGCCTACACACGGCCAGTGTGAAGTAACAATTAATTTCCAGTTCTTAAGTTTTTGTTTAGATTTCTCCAGTTTTATATCCAGTTTCGAAATCTGATCATCATTTTATTTCATGTATTTAATGTTCACACCAATACAACAAACATCAACAATCTGAGTTAGAGATAATAACCTGGTCATCTGCGGACGTAAGGGATATTACAAAGTTGTTTACGTAAGATTTGTGATATACAAGGGCTGTTCAATAAAGAATGATCATAATTTTTGCACTAAAATTCAATCTTATTATATTCTGTGAGCTTAATGTGAAACAAAACATGCCGTAGTAGTTTCATTGTTGGTACTCCTGGTTGCCGCCTGTGAGAAACAGGCAAGTTCAGACATGTTCAGTATCGCCTACCGCTGCAATGGAGGTAACACGCAGTTAAAGTTGATGTCAGAGGAAGATCCGGAGTTTCTTTCAAACGTAATCACTGCTCATGAAACTTGGCTACATCATTTTGACCCTGAGAGCAAACAGCAAAGCTCAGTGTGGAAATCTCCTTCATCATCAACCCCCAAAATGCAAAAGTGGTTGCTTCTGCTGGGAAAGTTATGGTCAGCTCATTCTTTGATATTCATGGAATGGTTTATCAGCATGTTGTACCTGCACACACATCAGTAACTGGACAATACTACAGGGATGTCGTGAAAACATTGTAAGTCCAGATCAGGCGCAAAAGACTATATTTCCTTGAAGCAGGTTGGATGCTGCACTGCATATTGCCAATGTTGTTGCTAAATATCTTGCAAAAATCAACGTGAAGTCTATCCCTCACCCTCCCTATAGTTCGGATTTAGCCCCATGTGACTTTTTGCTATTCCCTAATTTGAAGAAACGCCTTCGAGGGAGGCACTATCCATCATCGGAAGCAGTGGTGAAGGCTGCGGAGGCGATTTTGAAGGATCTCTCAAAAATGGATTCTAGCATATCTTTGAAGACTGGCAGAAACGCTGGGACAAGTGCATCGCATTCAGGAGAGAGTATTTTGAGAAGGTGCATCAAAATTATGAGGATGAGTAAAGGTAAGTTGTCAAAAAATGTGGTCATTCTTTATTGAACAGGCCTGGTATATTACTATCCTACTAACCCATTGTCTCAAAATTTCGTCCATATAAATGTTAAAATGTAGAGTGGACATACTGTAGCTTTGTCTTAAGCCTAGATTTATTTTCTCTATTTCTATCTTTGTGTTCTTATAGATATTTTAATAGTTTATATTAGGTGAAGTGGAATATCTATTATTTCTATAATTTTACATGGTATTTGTCTCTTAATCTTATCAAAAGCCTGAAAGATACGTTTCTCTGTTTTATTCTCTATGTTTTTTCTATCACTTGTTTTAGTAGAAATATATTGTCTATGCAAGACCTTCCTACTCTAAAGGCACTTTGTCCTTCTAATAAGATTACGTCTAATATTGGATTTAGTCGTTCCGTTATTAAGGATGTAAATTTAAATTTAAGGATGTAAATAAATACATCCCCTTGTGGCCTACCTAGGTGTAATTATTTTTTGACATTTTTGTGAGTGTCAATTAATTATTGCGTTTGGTTACAATATAAAGTTCATCAAACTGGACATGTAATATTATGATGTGGAGCAACTAAAATGATTACACAAGCCACAATAACAAATATAAAAAAGATTAGTTTTTGGGCATATTGAGTGCACTGTATTGCCAATATGGCATATTTAATTTCTGTTAGTAGCACATTTCAAATAATGGAGACTAATGAAACTAAGGAAATGTGATTTAGAGTATGCATTATGTTTATTATCACCAGATAATGTAAACAGAACTTTCACCTCCAGTTATGGGCTGATCACGCAACCTAGTATCTCTGATTGAGGCACTTATGATTCTCAACCCATTGCCTGCAGGCCTAGGGTTTGCGCGGTTCAGAACGCCCTATGCTCCACTTAGGAACTACAGGGATTCATTAATTCATTATATACTGACATTCCTTATGTGGCAAAGATTTTAAAGGATTTTTTTAATACTGCTCCTGTTGCAGTTGCACAAGAGACAACAGTTACATTTTCTCTATGTTCATTGCCAATTATGTGTCCTACTCTGCGTGCATCCTTTTTTACCAGTACCCATGGTTCTTTGTGTAAATTCAATCTGCAACCTTTCTCATCCAATGTTAAAAAGTCCTTCAGGATTTCCAAAAATACCAATTTCTTCAAAAAAAAGTTTTAAATTTTTGAAAATGGTCTTGAACAACTACTTTGTTTAACTTCTGTGTCCTAGCTGGATTAAGAGTTTGGGATTTTCTGATATAAGTTTCCTTGCCCACTTTTGGCTTGCAATCTGCTTAACATCAGAAAATTTTTGAGTAATATTGTTTTTCTTGCAGCGTCTGTAGACACATAATCTTAAAATGTTAGTTGTTATTGGATATCCCACTTCTGCCAACCTCACTATACGTGCACAGAGTTCACCAGTTTGTTCTTCAGACGAAGTAATCTTTCGCCCCAATTTTGCTTTGATTTTACATCCAGATTTGATATACCTACGGGAAGTTCTTCGTAGAATAGCAAATTATTTTTCTGCTTGGTAGTCTGGCATTTTTGTCTTCCTGATGGCTTCCACAGATTTGTTGGGTCATCCAGGCTCCATCGACCGCGTATCTTATCGTGATTTGAAATCATTACTACAGAAAATAAATAAAAAATTACCAGTAAAAGTCTATACCCAATATGGCCTGCTATGGCTAAAATGTATACTCAGTATGACCTAATAGGCCATGTTGGATCCACATTACAAGCAACTCAATTCACACATATAGCTACATAATCGTTTTTCTATTCATAAAGGTTATTATATTGTCACGGCAACAGGCATAAAAGTTTCGGCACAAATAAGAAAACAGTCGCCGGATAAAGTTTCGTGGTAATAATGAGCCTTGCTAAGCAGTTAATGATAGCGCGGCGAGTGTTCACAAAGCCGACAAACAATGTTACCTCAGATAAAGCATTCGCCGGCACATATAGGATTTCATGTCTGGAAGTTTCTAGAGATATCTCGATTGACGGAGAATGGTTGCTTTTCTTGTTTGCTCGAGAAGTTTCTCGAGTTATGAATGAGATATAAAAGGGATTGTGACACGCCAGTAGGACAGTTGTAAGCAGGAAGAGTAATCAGAGTTGTAGTTGTGTAACAAGCGTGTTGTTATAACGAGAGCTAATGTAATCAGCTGTCACGGTTTGTAATTGTCATCGACCTTGGAAGATTGTGTTATTATGTCATGTAATGTTGTTACGCGAGAATTGAACAGTGTATCTCTACGGAAATAAAGGTGATTTTTAATTTCTGCAACTCGGCCTTTTAGTTCTACGAACCCACAAAGTCACAATATAATTTAAAACAGGAGAGTTACGTGAAGCAATTGACACGGTAACACATTTGTAGAAAAATTCTAATGTATCATTAACACAAGAAGCTTATTTGCATAAAATAATAACGGGCGGCAAACAAACAAACAAATCTCAGCTGTGAAAAGGCTATTAGTCACTGCGTACTGGGTGTAACACAGAGATAATTGAAATAGCTTACCAAACGTGAATGAGCACCCATCTAGCGGATTACCATCATAGTTACCAAGAAATAGCTACTAGGCCTACCAAACCACTTCCTACTTAATGCATCTCATTCACTCCTACCTCCCTGGCAGAACCTTTGCTGTCTCTCACGACGGAATCTTTTCCTCATCCCATCCCATTAGAGCTGGTGTTCCCCAAGGTAGTGTCCTGGCACCCACTCTCTTCCTTCTATACATCAACACCCTACTATCCCTTCCACGCTGCTCACTGCATCTCTTTGCTGACGATACAGCTGTCACCTCCACATCATCAGAGCTCAACCTGTGTACTCGCAGGATTCAAGAACATGCTGACCTCCTCACCACCTGGTTCGAACGTTGGTGCCTACGCGTCCACCCACAGAAGGGCCAGGCCATCACCTTCTCTCGAAGACGAATAGCGGATCCTCCACCAATTCGTCTAACTGGTGAGGACGTTCACTGGAAAACTTACGTTAAGTATCTTGGTGTTCTGCTCGTCATCAAATTGACGTGGAGAGACCACATTACAAATGTGTCTAATAAAGTTAGCAAAAGAATGGGTATGCTCTACCCTCTCTATAACCAACGATCGGTGATGTCTCTGCCTACAAAACTGCTCCTGTATAAGCAAGTACTCCGAACAGCCATCACATACGCCAGTGAAATATGGGGAGTAGCAGCCAAGTCTCACCTACACCGCCTTGAAATTCTACAATCCCGATTTCTCCGCATTGCCACAGACTCCGCTTGGTACATCCCCAATCTAGTTATCCGACGTAACCTACCTATCCCCACAATAACAGACTACATCCATACCCTTTCACGTTCCTTCTATCAAAACCTCTCCCACAACTTCAACTCCTCATCCGCGGTCTAGGTGAGTACGACATCGATCCTGGAGAACGCTACAAACGCCCGAGACTGCTTCTAGGCACATAAAATAACACATCAGATGGCTTATATATAACTTCAACCTCATCTTCTGCCGTATATTATCCTTCCTTACAAAACACTCCACTGCCACTGCCTAGCCCAGATCTGGCTTGAGAACGAAGGTCTGGCATTCAGATCTTCAATGTCCAGTCGTGTGTGTGTCCATATTGAGTAACTGGCCATATGGGGTACAGTTACCTTACATATCATACTTAGGTTTAGGTGGTACCCAGGGAACGACACTTGTGTACTAAATCACCGGTTTACAAACTTGCAGCTTCAAATATAAAACTGGACTGATTACTGAAGAAGGTGAAAGAAATACAGAGAGCATACACTTGACTGTGTTGCTTCTGAACTTGATAGAGTAACCTTTTCTTTTGGTATTGTTACTGTCTAGCAGGGGGCGGCTGATGGCTCTGAAAATCGGTGGTTCACAAAGTTACCCATACAATTTAATTTTTTTTAAAGTAACAAACGTTTCTTTAAGCTTGTCACTATATACTGCTGTATACACAAGTTAACGGTAATTCACAGCGTTTAACACAACATGGGTATTTAAAAAACACTTTGGAGCATAAAACTCAATTATTTATACAGCTAAAACAGGGAAATCTGATTTCTTTTGATACCTCTTCATGGCAGACTTCAAGGATACATTGCAAGATTTCGTTCTAGATTGTCTTGGAGTTCCCAATAAACACTTTAGCATTCTCAAGGCAAGAGCAGAAGTTAAAAGATATACAAGGAAACTAAATAGAGAACACTGGGGCAAATACATAGCAGATCTAGAAATGAAATGAAATGTGTAGTGTTTAACGCCCGCTTTTACTACATACGGCACCGCAGGCGGTGACACTGATGATACACGAGATGAAGATGGAGCACCGGTGGAATGAGATGGTGGGGGAAACCGGAGATCCCGGAGAAAACCCGCCCCAGCGCCGTGTTGTCCATCACAAATCTCACTTTGCGGTCGCCTGGGAACGAACCCGGGCCACCTTGGTGAGAGCCAAGCGGTCTAACCACTGAGCCACGGCGCGGCCACAGATCTAGAACATAACCTACATGGCCACCAAGATAAAGTTTATAAATTTATTAGAAACCTAAATTCAATGGAAAAAGACAAAGCAAGTATAAAAATCATTAAAGATGAAGAATTAGAGGAATATTATAAAATTTTCTGGAACACAGGAGATAAACAAAATTGGGAAATAGATAAATTTTTCAGAGCAGAAGTAGACCGGTTAGAAGTAGAAGAAATAACGGAAAGTATAGCTAAAAGTAGAAATAGGAAAGCCTGCGGAATAGGTAATATTAATTTAGAATTAATTAAATATGATCTTAAAGAATTACATGACAGATTACTGTATCTATATAACAAGTGTTGGGAAACAAAAGAAATACCGCAAGAATGGAAGATAGCTAAAGTGATATCAATATTTAAGAAAGGGGAAAGAACAAGATCTGAAAGTTATACAGGGATTAGTTTATTGTGTGCTGCCTACAAAATATATGCCAAAATAATAAGTACTTGGTTAAACAAAATAACAGATGCAATACTCCTAGAAGAACAAACTGGTTTTAGAAAATGAAGAAGCACCATTGACAATGTTTTTACTCTTAAACAAATAATAGAAAAACTACGAGAACAAAATTAAGAGACGCACTTACTATTTATTGACTATTATAAAGCTTTTGACAAAGTATCACGAATGATACTGTGGAAATGTTTAAATAATAGAGACATACCTTTACAACTAATTGAAGTTATAAGAAGTATGTACATTGACACAAAAATAAATAAAAGAAAACCTGTAATAGTTAATGGTGACGTAAAACAAAGTTGTCCTTTATCAACCGCACTTTCTAATTTGTATGTTGACGAAATAGTAAGGATTTGGTCGAATAAAGTCAATGGAGGCATTAATGTATCAGGAGCTAAATTGAAAACTATGTTGTATGCAGATGATCAAATAATAATGGCCACAAATGAAGATGACCTGCAGAAAATGCTGTATAGTCTAGACAAAATTGCTATAGAATATGGAACGAAAATATCAGCAAATAAATCCAAAACCATGGTATTTAAAGGAATTAATCCAGTAACATCAAAAATAGTGTTATATAACATAATAATTGAGCAGAAATCACACTTTAAGTATTTAGGATGTAATGTCTCGTACCAAGGGGAAGCTTATATTATAGAGAAATTAAAACTCAGATCTATGGATCAGAAACATGGACACTAACAAAAAGAAATAGTACGAGAATACAGTCATCAGAAATGAAATTCATAAGAGCAATAGCTGGATATACCAAAATTGATAGAAAACGTAGTCAGGATATTAGGACAGAATTAAAAGTAGAAGAAATAAACCATACTATTGAAAGAAATAGAAATCAGTGGAAAGAACATGTTCAGAGGATTAATAATAACAGAATACCAAAAATAGCCTTAAACTATAAACCTATAGGAAGAAGAAACCAGGGAATATCGAAGAAAAGATGGGCAGACCAATTTGGAGCCGGAACTGGTTAAACAACCCAAAGCCGTGAGGTAGAAGAAGAAGAAGCATTCTCTAGACGGGTTTTCAGAACACAGTCTAGCTCTGCACTGAAGTTTATCAGTCCTCGAAAAATACCAGGACTGATTGACGTAGCTGACTCATCGTGTCCTCGTATAGCTAACTCAAGGCCCCACAAAACTTAATACAATTAACAGTAATGTTTAAAACATACCTATTTAGTGCCAATTTCTGGTTGTGTTCCTTAATTCTTCTCCAATATGCACTGTCCATCTGTTTTGCTATGTTTACATTGTCAAGCACAGCAAAACTGACTGTGTTTTTCATGTGCATTTTGAACTTACGTGTCTTTTAGCACGATCATGTAGGTGCTGCAAATCATTCATGCCAAGTTTTTTCCACGGCTTCACTACCAAACAGAACGCAAGGAAAGCAAAGCAGGGCATTTTTAATATCACAACCACACATCAAATTGTATATCTCATATACATCGTTGTTAAAGTTCCTGTTAAAACATCTTGTTTTTGTTTTAACTACCTGTGTGATTTTTATTTTTGGCGAGGGTATTTCAAGTCGCTTAATTTCAGTCTTTACTTCTAAGCTCATTTTTTAAAAAAAGATGTGTTAATAGACATTGTAATAATAATAATAATAATAATAATAATAATAATAATAATAATAATAATAATAATAATAATAATAATAATAATAATAATAATAATAATAATAATAATAATAATAATAATAATAATAATAATAATAATAATAATAATAATAATAATAATAATAATAATAATAATAATAATAATAATAATAATAATAATAATAATAATAATAATAATAATAATAATAATAATAATAATAATAATAATAATAATAATAATAATAATAATAATAATAATAATAATAATAATAATAATAATAATAATAATAATAATAATAATAATAATAATAATAATAATAATAATAATAATAATAATAATAATAATAATAATAATAATAATAATAATAATAATAATAATAATAATAATAATAATAATAATAATAATAATAATAATAATAATAATAATAATAATAATAATAATAATAATAATAATAATAATAATAATAATAATAATAATAATAATAATAATAATAATAATAATAATAATAATAATAATAATAATAATAATAATAATAATAATAATAATAATAATAATAATAATAATAATAATAATAATAATAATAATAATAATAATAATAATAATATTTATTGAGAAACTAAGCTTTTGCAATTTTTGTACTGCCCTTTTTTATGGCCCAGGCCACTGCTACACAGGACAGTCCATTAAGTATATTTATAGACGTGTTACAATATGTGTTATTACAGAATAGTCTCTTATTATTCCTTCTCTATTTTTACAGTCCATATCCAATTGTTTTTTTACCTTACTTAAAAACTGACCTATGCTTTTAAAATTTTTACTTAAAACCTTGATTAAGCTGATTCTTCTATTAATTTTTGATATTTGACATTCTTTCCTCCAAATATCTTGTTTCCTTACAATCAAACAGTGTATTTCCTATATCCTCTTTGTCCCCACACAATGGACACTCATCTTACAGGTATCCATTTCTTTGACCTCTTAATCTCCATATCCTTGCTCTTAACCATGCTAACCCCTTTCTTTCTTTACTGTTGGTGCTATTTATATACCTCTCCCTCCCCCAGTCATTTTTCAATGGACTATAGAAAACAAGTGATCTCTTCTCTGCTATTTGACTAAACAGTTTCTGGATCTCCATGTCTTCAAATCTTATTCTAGCCCCTTTCCAAAAACCTTTATAATTAGTTTCTCTCTTTCTCCAAATATCACCCATACCATTATCTTCCAAATTATTTCGTAAAATAGACATTGTATGGAATTCATTGTTTCTCCTTATATAACACAATTTACCTGTATTTAAATAAATCACTATGGTACACTACTTAAAATACAGCACAGCTAACAAAACACGGCACAAACCAGGTGGCTATGCACTGGTAGGTTGACTGATACGGCCATTTAATATTAGAATAATAGATAGCGCTGAAAGCAGAAGGAGAAGGCTTGGCATCCACTACTCTCTGGCTGCTAGGTTAACCAACCTTATGCAGCCTTAAGCCCCGCACTACCTCCCTGCTTGCCTCAGCAATCCCTAGATACATACTGCCTTATACCTACCCATTGTGTACCAGTGGTTTGCATCTGGATGTGAACTACTTGCTAGGTTAACCAACCTTATGCAGCCTTAAGACCCGCACTCCCCACCCTGCTTGCCTCGGCAATCCCTAGATCCATCCTGCCCTATACCTACCCATTGTATACCAGTGGTTTGCATTTGGAAGTGAACTACTTGCTAGGTTAACCAACCTTATGCAGCCCTAAGCCCCGTACTATCTCCCTGCTTGCCTCAGCAATCCCCAGATCCATCCTGCCCTATACCTACCCATTGAATACCAGTGGTTTGCATCTGGAAGTGACCTACTTGCTAGGTTAACCAACCTTATGCAGCCTTAAGACCCGCACTCCCCCCTGCTTACCACAGGAATCCCTAGATCCATCCTGCCCTATACCTACCCATTGTATACCAGTGGTTTGCATTTGGAAGTGAACTACTTGTTAGGTTAACAAACCTTATGCAGTCTTAAGCCCCGCACTCCCCCCTGCTTACCACAGGAATCCCTAGATCCATCCTGCCCTATACCTACCCATTGTATACCAGTGGTTTGCATCTGGAAGTGAACTACCTGCTAGGTTAACCAGCCTTATGCAGCCTTAAGCCTCGCACTCCCCCCCTGTTTACCTCGGCATTCCCTAGATACATCCTGCGCTATACCTACCCATTGTATACCAGTGGTTTGCATCTGAAAGTGAACTACTTGCTAGGTTAACTAACCTTATGCAGCCTTAAGCACCGCACTCCCCCCCGGATTGCCACCGCAATCCCTAGATCCATCCTGCCCTATACCTACCCATTGTATACCAGTGGTTTTATCTGGAAGTGAACTACTTGCTAGGCTAACCAACCTTATGCAGCCTTAAGCCCCGCACTCCCCCCCCCCTGTTTGCCTCGGCAATCCCCAGATCCATCCTGCCCTATACCTACCCATGGTATACCAGTGCTTTGCAACTGGAAGTGAACTACTTGCTAGGTTAACCAAACTTATGCAGCCTTAAGAGCCGCACTCCCCCCCCTGCTTGCCTCGGCAATCCCTAGGTCCATCCTTCCCTATACCTGCCTATTGTATACCAGTGGTTTGCATCTGGAAGTGAACTACTTGCTAGGTTAACCAACCTTATGCAGCCTTAAGCCCCGCACTACCTCCCTGCTTGCCTCAGCAATCCCTAGATCCATCCTGCCCTATACGTACCCATTGTATACCAGTAGTTTGCATCTGGAAGTAAACTACTTGCTAGGTTAACCAACCTTATGCAGCTTTAAGCCCCGCACTACCTCCCTGCTTGCCTCAGCAATCTCTAGATCCATCCTGCCCTATACCTACCCATTGTATACCAGAAGTTTTCATCTGGAAGTGAACTACTTGGAACCTGCAAACAATGCATCGCGCTGAGGTCCACTGCACTAGACAAGGTAGTAATGAACTCCAAATGGAAGGGAGACCCAGCATTTTGGTTGTAGCGCAAACATGCTACCCTATTGAGAAGTCACCCCTGCTGTCTAGTGTTAAGGAGAAGGCTGTTTAGAAATTAATGGGGCGAGGCCGTTAAGCTTTGAAAACAAGTGTAAACAACTAAATCACTTAAATTCCCAAACACTATCAAGTATATACAAACAGAATACATTTCATTTAAGATGCCTCTTTGTACACTAGTATTCAATCTATAGACAAAAAACTCCTTGTGCTAGGCTGATATCTATACGAAGTGTTTGTGTGTTTAACGTTAGCAAGGTGAAGCACGTGTTACAAGGGAGAAAAAACAGAAGGCGATCTCGAAGAGAACAGCGTAAAGGAATATCACATTTGCTGTTCACAAAGCAGCCATAAACACGGCAGTCAAATAGAAACAATAGCTCACAGCTGCGGCCGCACAGGAATCGATCTGCTTCACTATTTACGGCAGCATCCCGACAGATCGCTCTCCACAGTGACTCTTGACCTTTGCCAAGCTTTAACCCTTTCGCTGCTAACGACGAATATATCCATCGGAGCGCTTGTCTTCTTTAACGGTGGCCTTCCTGAATGAAATCAGTGTTTCAAACTATGCTCTCGATCCTCAAAACTTTAACCCAATCCATTTTTTTGTTTTACTTTGTACATGGATATGACTCTCGACTTTACTTATAGTATATTAAGGTTCAATTTAGAAATGCTTGCTATGTTAGTACAGGTAAATACCATGACGTCACCACAAATACTGTTTTAAAATTAATTGTTCTTTCACACTGGCTGTATGTAGGCTAAAGTATGGAAAGGTAGAGTCAGACTGAAAAATTCAATGATTTGAACCACGGATCTTCTAGTTGACTTCTAGCTGCTCTAACCCTTGAGCTACTATGGCCAACGTGCCAACATGACATTAAATTCTCCAGCTGACTCGTGTTTGTCCCGGTAAACCACTTAGGAGTTCTCATAAACACATGAGACAACTACCTTAATGGCGACTTACTATGCTGTACGTACTTTAAGGCCTGGGCTTCATAGTTAACCACTATCAGGACAATTACCGGGAAAAACACGAGTCAGTTGGAGAATTTAATATCATCTCGGCACGTTGGCCATAGTAGCTCAAGGTTTAGAGCGGCTGGACGGCAACTAGAAGATCCGTGGTTCAAATCCCGGCTGTGGCATAGAATTTTTCAGTCTGACTCTAACTTTCCGTTCTTTAGCCTACATACGGCCAGTGTGAAAGAACAATTAATGTCCAATAATTGACCTTATAGTGGTTAACTATAAAGCCCGGGCCTTAAAGTACTTACAGCATAGTAAGTCGTCATTAAGGTAGTTGTCTCATGTGTTTATGAGAACTCCTAACGTGGTTTACCGGGAAAAACACGAGTCAATTGGAGAATTTAATATCATCTCGGTACGTTGGCCATAGTAGCTCAAGGGTTAGAGCGGCTGGATGGCAACTAGAAGATCCGTGGTTTCAAATCCCGGCTATGGCATTGAATTTTTCAGAGTGACTCTAACTTTCCTACTTTAGCTTACACACGGCCAGTATGAAAGAACAATTAATTTCCAATAATTGACCTAATAGTGGTTAACTATAAAGCCCGGGCCTTAAAGTACTTTCATGTTGTAAGTCACCACTAAGGTATCTCATGTGTTTATGAGAACTCCTATGTGGTTTACCGGGAAAAACACGAGTCAATTGGAGAATTTAATATCATCTCGGCACGTTGGCCATAGTAGCTCAAGGTTTAGAGCGGCTGGACGGCAACTAGAAGATCCGTGGTTCAAATCCCGGCTATGGCATTGAATTTTTCAGTCTGACTCTAACTTTCCATACTTAGGCCTACACACGGCCAGTGTGAAAGATCAATTAATTTCCAATAATTGACCTAATAGTGGTTAACTATAAAGTCCGGGCCTTAAAGTACTTACATGTTGTAAGTCACCATTAAGGTAGTTGTCTCGTGTGTTTATGAGAACTCCTAAGTGGTTTACCATGAAAAACACGAGTCAGTTGGAGAATGTCGGCACGTTGGTCATAGTAGCTCAAGGGTTAGAGCAGCTAGACGGCAACTAGAAGATCCGTGGCTCAAATCCCGGCTATGGCATTGAATTTTTCAGTCTGACTCTACCTTTCCATACAGTTTTAAAATTTTCTAAATCCATTTTGGGATCCGCATGTGTATATGTGTGCGTTTGAACAGCATAATTCATAATCAAAATGTTGTTTAAATACTAAACCTAGCATTAAAACAGCATTTTACAAGGGCACGACACAAAGATTTTGAATTATCCATCGCACAAGGAAAAATATTGCAATTTTTTGTTTTCTCAACAGTGGCTTAACAGGCCATATCTATAACAAACACACTTTTATGACTAAGGGGCCGAATTTTATAGCCTAAAAGTGGAAAATATGCATGCATTTATGACCTAAAAATGGCTTAAATATGACCCAAAAGACCAAAATATGGCCTTTACAACCTAATTAATTTATTAATAATATTATATTAATTTACAGTTACACTTTAACAAAACTGAAGCACTGAGATTAAGAAGTTGTTCAGTCAATGTTTTGGAGAAATCCTGTTACACACACGATAAGCACTGAATACCAGTTCTGTAATAGTGCTAAAAGATTTGTGGATCAGAAGATGTTAGGTCGAACATTTTATGACGCTGTCATGTTGAATGGGCATCAATTTCAGAAACAAAAGTCAAGCATTTCGAGTTAGATGTTAAGTCAAGTAGTTGCCGCATTAGCCGTTTGGTGGTGCAACTACACTGTGCCAACTAAGCTCTTTGATATCAGCTGTTGATATATTTAGACAATAAACATTTTTTAGACATTCCTCAAGTGTATTTTCAGAAAGTTTGTCTGTACTTCCCAATACCAGGGCACTCTTTCAGACCTATTGACCGAATTTTTGGCAATATTGAGAAGAAACAATCAATGGATGAAGTCTTATTCCGTTCCTTGCACATGGGCGCAACTGATCAAACATTCATTACAGAAGAAGCCCATTGATGTTGTCCACTGACCGATAACGGGGAACATGATGACACTCCAGTTGTTGAAGTTTTTCACATCAAAGATGCCCTCGACCATGTCCTTGTAAGAAGTATTCCTGAATTCACTTTAATCCGGGGTGTGTATTTCCAAAGAGGATGTGTACCAGAAGTTCATCACACAATGTCTTCCTCACTTTATCGTCCCCAGTCTCATTTGAGGAGACTAGTGAGGTTACAAGCCTTATACAAGGCATGTGATAGTACGAAAAACACACCAAATAGGTTCCTGAAGCTTAAGAAGGCAAAATATTACGATGTTCGTTCACTACTGGAACATGTCACTCTGCCAGAAGATCCCATATTTTATGACACAATGACATGGAAGTAATGATGTAGTAGAGATGGAGTGATTTTTTGATGACAATGTTGTATGTCAATCCTTGAAGTGCCTGCCTCGGTAGCGTAGATGGTAGCGTGTCTGCCTCACGTTCAAGAGGTTCCGAGTTTGAATCTCGGTCAGAATGAGTTACCTGGATAAGGTTTTTCCGAGGTGTTCCCTTATCCTTCAAGACGAATGTCGGGTAACTCTAAGCTCCACGGACCCTGGACTCATTTGAGCATCACTTCACCCAATTCATTCATCGTCCGATATGACTTAATGTTGGAGGACGTAAATCACAAAAAAAAAAAAAAAAAATCCTTGAAGTTCATATTGGATCAGTCCATATTAGAGATGTACTGGTGAAAATAAAGTAATAGCTTATCCATGGCTAAATATTATAATATTGTATAATGGACAAACTGTAACATTTTTTTAAGAAGGAGCTTTATTTTCTGATCATGACGTTACGAAAATCCTGTCTCTACGACACTTATAACGCGAGCGATGCACGCTTTATCGTCACATGTTATGGTTACAGCCAACAGATAAGCCTGAAAAACAACAACATTCTTTTCTCATAATATCATACGCATAAATAAATAATGCACCTCCTATTTTTTCTTTTATTTTTTATTTATTTTTTATATGGCACATATTTTATTTCAAGTCATAGAAACTAAATACAATCAACTGCTATTTGCAACATAAGTCAAGTTAATACAGTTTAAAGTAGAGTGTTAAGATTACAATTAAAACACTCAGAAATATGATAAAATGGATTAAGAAGGTGCCAATTTTTCAACTTTTGTTTGAGGTATTTGAGGCTACAGTATTGAGCTTCTATAGCCAGTCTACTTTTTTTTACATAACATTAAGAATCAGAAGCTTTTAAGTCAAATGACTTAACTTTTCATCCATTTTAAGTTAAAAGTTGTTAAATCCAAATAATAAAATAACCTGTACCACATGCTACATATGTCAAACCATGAGAAACACTTCAACACAGTACTGTGTCTCTCCGAACGGACCAATCACATAAAGTTCTTTCATTTGTATTACCATTTTGGTATTTAAAATTACTTTTGAAAACGTTTAACAGCTCTCCTGCACAATTTTGAAACAGTGAATTAGTAACTTCTGCTTCTGATCGCTTCAATTGTTCATACAACATTTTAATTGTTTCTGCAGAAAAAATAATCTTCTGTACTTCTTAATTCAGCGCTTTATGGAATATGTAAGTTTAAATGGTCCTAAATTAAAGAAGACGAAGAATTATTGTAACTTAAGAAAGGAATAATTAAAAAATATACATTCATATCTGAGTGTTTGCTTTCATCAGCAACAAAACTGCATTGAATGACAATGTGTACTTTTAGGTAGTCAAACCCCTTCCTCTCGAGGGGCACCCTATTAGTACACATGAACATTTGAGGTGCTACGTCTACCCTTCCGACTCATAAGGGTATAGTTATCCCTTAAACATATTTTATTATCGTATTCCCATTGTAACTATAAGGAAGTATGTAATAAAACCATTTCTATAAGCTCTTATACAAGTCAAAACGAGTGGAAATGGACAACAGGTCCCTAAAATATGAATTATTATGTTTGTAAATTGAAAAGAGTAGCTCATAGTCACATAAAAGTTGAAAGGATTTTGACGGGAAAGAAGTACATAAAATCATTACTGAAATAATCGAAAAACAACGTGGGTTAATCTTGTTTATGGAGAACTGACGACAAAGGAGGAATTGATCAAAGTATGAATTTAAGAAAGTGTATTCTGTCGAGCTGTGGAAATGCCTTTGAATATTTACCGTGGCTATTAAATTAGCTGTGAGTGAGACATAGCCTTTTAGTTAATTGAGGGAAATTAATCATTTCTTTACACTAGCCGTATACAGGCTAAGGTTTTTGACAGAGTTAACAAGAAGAATTCAATGCCATGGCCGGGATTTGAACCACGGATCTCCTGGTTTCCGTCCAGTCGCTGTAACCCATTGAGCTACCATGGTCAACGTACCGTCCTGATATTAATTCTCCAATTGACTCGTATATTTCCCCGGTAAACCACCAGGGGCTCTCGCAATTCGAGATAAATCGTTTGTGGCGACTTACTATCGTGAGTACTTGAGTCCCAGGCTTCATAACTTAACTCTTATTATTTTAGTTAATTGATGGAAAGTAATCATTTCTTCACACTAGCCGTATATAGGCTAAGGTTTTTGATAGAGCCAATATGAAAAATTTATGTTCGGGATTTGAACCACGGATCTCCTGGTTTCCGTCCAGTTGCTCTAACCCATTGAGCTACCATGGCCAGCTTGCCATCATGACATTAAATTATCTATTTGACTCGTATATTTCCCCGCTAAACCACTAGGGGGCTCTCGCATCCTAGATACACCATCGAGACATAGTGTATTCAATATTCTGTTATAAAATTAAATAGTTAAAAGTTACACAGCTATATTAAAAAAAATTAAGTTGAATTAATGGAATGAATATTGTTTGCAAAAACGTAGGTATATATAAGGAAATATCTAAATAAAATCATTTCTATAAGCTCTTACAAAGGGTGAGCTAAGGGAACCTGGCGATTTTTAAAGTAATACAAATCGGATAAGATTTTAATTGAAATTTTAATTCTGTAACATTGCAATAGATATTGAATGCCATTTGTGTACGTTACCTTATTTTCTAAATAGGACATCTCTTAAATGCCTTCCACTACTTAATCCTTGTTTCACATAAGCTTGCCCAGTATCTCTTAAAGGTCACGTGACCTAATCACCTCTCATAGGCTGCTGTTGTAGTATACACTGTTGTGAGGTAAAAATTAGTTCGTTATTTAACACGGTGATATATCTTTATATGTAAGAAGAGAATTGTCAAATTTATATTTTCGTAACTGTTTGAATTAAATATATTACGCAGCAGAGTTGATTTATCTGAAATGCATATACTTCTTAAACGAAGTAAAGAGGAGGTTGCTTTGCTCTCAAGCACATGGCACGATAGCACGTGATTTAGCGGTAGTGATGACATATTTGTTTATATCACTTTTATCACTGACCTTATTTTGAACTGGATTAGTCATATATCGCCATTCGAAGGTGTGTTGTGCCGAGTACGAGAGCTAAATTATTTTATTGATCGTTTATTGCGCGTGTAATTATTATATGTATAATGGCAGAGTCTACCGCCAGTTTGTCGCTGAAGTATCGCAAGGCTGAACCTTTACAAAGCGGAAAAAATAGAATTGTGGTGCATGTGTTTAATGCACTCACAGAGAACAATCCATCTTTTTCAGTGAGAGAAGTCGAACAGCTGTGCTCGGAACTTGCAGGTGTGAGTGTTAGATCCGTAGGACATTGCGACATGAAATTGAGACAACAGGAAAACTTACCACTCCAGGGGCGATATTGCTGTGTGGCGAAGTCGTTATTTCAGGACAATCAGACTGTACCGGGATACAAATCGCAAAATATACTATATTGACGAGACTTGGGTGAATGAAGAACATACAAGTATGGCGTGACACGACTTTTAAGACTGAAGGCAAGCATTTTTGCAAGGTATGTGTGCTGGTTTAAAAAATCCCAGTGGAAAATGCCGAAGGCCCTTCATTATAAACTTGTTTCAGTTTCATTGCTCATTCATTCAGTTTCAACATGCTCAGTTTCATTATAAACTTGTATTTTTGCATGCTTTCATATTCTTATTTGTATGAGTTTATCTATCTTCCTGGCAATTATTGAATCAGATTTGAATCACTCCAATAGCGAACATTAAGTTTTATCACCATAAAGTGTCAATGAAAATGAGCCTCATCACTCATTAACAGACTATATCATCATGACAACCGAGTCACCATTTTTATAAAAAGATTCCACCACGAAGGCACGATGTTCAGCATTCCATTCATTCAAACTTTGGGGTTGTTAGTGATATCTCGCGCATTCATTTATTTGTCATATTTAGCATCTTATTTAAACTTGAAAATCGTCAGGTCTCCCTGACCCACCCTTTATTAATTCACATGAAGAAAATAGAAACGGAACACCTTCAATAAGAGTATGTACAAAATGAATAGATAAAAGTCACAAGAAGATGAATGGAGTACATATTTGCGAGTATCACGGTGTCGCTGTACAATGGGATGAACCTGCTTTAGTGGTAAGCCGAAGGATTTAGCAAGCCACATCAATGTCGTTAGCCCCACGAGCGGCTTACCTCCCACACGTGACTCTGCCTGTTCCAAACCTCTCTCTATCTTGCTCTTCCTAAATTCCCATAAAACTCGATATGTATCTCCGTATTTTAGTGTTTTCTACACCAAATACATACATATAACACGTGCTCGATTTAATATCCCTGTCTCTTTTTACTCCTATCGCTTGGTTCAAAGTCCGACCTAAAATTCCTTATTGACATTTCTTAAAAAATATAACCTTTGGAGTACACTATCAAAAAATCCCATACACCCACTCACATAACTTTTTCTACCTATTCTTACACACATTCTTTAAAACTAGGTGTGGTCTTAGATACTAAGGACACTTCGATACTCACGATATTTGTATGGTATCGACATCGAAAATCCGTTGGGTACTTTGTCGATACTTCGATAGTGATTTTACAATTTTCATTGTATTTTAAAATGACAAAATGTTATTGCCGCAAGTGGAACATTACAAAGCCCGAGAAATTTCCAAGAATGTTGTACCTGTATTCTTTATTCTGCAAGAAAATAGTCGTGTGTTAGATTTAGTGCCAGTTACCAGTTTCCATGAAGAAATCAATGCACATCTGAACAACGATTTGTCACCTCTTTCTAGTGTACTGGACTACTGGAAAACAAATACATAACATAAAATAACCTCTAAATATTTGTGTATTCCACCTGCAACAGTTTTCTCTTAAAGACTATGTAGCACAGCACGACTCATATGTGACAGAAAAAGAAATAGACTTGACCCCGAAATAGTGAAAATGTAAGTATTTTTTTTAACAAAAACTTATAAAAGTGGACTGCTTTGCGTTTAAATATCTAATGTAGATTTTAAAACTGATGGTTATAAGTTGTGTATCTATTTAATTTTACTATCATTACACTGTCCTCCCAACATTCTATTTTGTTTGGATAAAATCAGACTGAGAAGTGCAATGCCATGACCGGGGTTTGAACCGCAGATCTCCCGCTCTCTGTCTGGTTGCTGAAACAGCATTATCAGGCATCGATTACGAGGCGGCGAAATAATCGAAGTCAAATAATTAACAGAGAAGATAAATTAATAGAAATGCTTTGCTAAACTAATATAACAATATTGTTATAATAATATGAAATTAGAATGATTAAATTAGCAGTTGATTTAAAGAATAACAAAGGAAGAATATAATTTAATATAACATATATACTAGCATCCGGGCAAGAAAGAGAAAATATTCTTTTAAAAATCTGTACACGTCGGGGAGATAGGAAAGAAGGACCGTTACCTTCTTTGTGTTAGTAAAAGTTCAATGTCTGAAAACTATTGTATTCTTTCAGCTAGGAATGTTTTGGGACAAAGGACTTTCAAAATGCGGTTGAGCATGAACGATAAAGAGATTTACTTCGCTGATTAGGTAACGATGCATACCGTTACAAACAACTCAGGGTAGGCGTTCCCCAACTCAGGGTCGGCAGAACGTCAGTGAGTCATATGAGTTTTGAAAACCAATGCAAATATTCGGAATAAAATGAGAAACCAATAATAATGCAACATTTGAGAAGGGTGAGTTAGTTTAGTCACGTGATAAAGTTATAGAGGGGGTTAGAATAAGGTTCGAACTGAATGGTGAAGTAAGAAAAACCTTACTTACAAGTTGATACTACGGCGGGAAGAACTTTTTCATGCGCATTAAGAAGAGAAGCGAAGATTTCGAAGTCCGAAAGGTGGTCACCGATCCAAGTCGATAAGCCAACATAGATTCAAGAATTAAATGAAATAATTCTACCACAAACAAAGCATTATTAATATGACTGAGTAGCCAAAAACCATCAAAAATCCATTTCCTACAACCATTCACCTGAGGACAAGAGAACTCATAGCTCCAATTAAGCTCCAATTAGAATCCCATTAATTTAACTATGCTATGCGGGTTTGCCGCATTGCTCTTAATCCTTGAACTACCAAGCTACCATGGCCAACATGCCAGCATGACATTAAATTCTCCAACTGACTCGTATGTTTTTCGGTAAACCACTAGGGGCTCTCGTATACAATGAGATACACACCGTTTATGGCGGCTTACTATACTGTAAGTACTTAAGTTAAAGTTAACCACTGGCGCGACATCCCTTAGATGGCCAAGGCCTACCAACCCGACTGCCGGCCTCACGCCCACTTGAGCACGGCAGAGGTGGACGATCATCCAACCCATACGGGGAGGAGATGTGGTCAGAATCTCGGCATCCCCCAGCCGGAATGTTGGTTTAGTGACCAGGGCCGCTTAACTAGTGTAAGCTCCTCACTTTTCTCACGATGCTGAGTTGGCACCGGTCCTATATCCTGGACCTAAAATCCCCACCACATGGGTAGGATAGAACCCGGCCCACTTTCCTTGGCCAGGGACCAAGGCATGCTATGTTAGCCCGCTACGCCACGGCGCAGGACAACTACTTAAGTACCAGGCTTTATAGTTAAGTTAATTGATGGAAATTTAATTGTGCTGCCATACTTGAATAGGTAGAGATAGAGTCAGACTGAAGGGCTAAGATATGTATATATATATCCGTTACATCGCTGTTCACGGTGTTAGGGAAGGCGGTTTCCACTAGCTCGGAAAGTGGACGCAAGGGAAGTCGAGGCACTGAGTCTAATAGTGTCTGAAGGAGCAGCCTAAAGCCTGCGATGAGAGCAAGAGGAGTGGATGATGATATGAGGGTGAGATAAATTATAGATATTCGTAGAAACAGAATAGGAAATAGAACTGGTGGAATGACGGCAGGGGAAACCAGAAGTCCCCAACGTGTTGTCTTTCACAAATCTCACTTTGCTGTCTCCTGGAATCGAACCCACACTTGATGAAAGTCTAACCCTCGGCCAAGGGGAGTTTATTACAATCAAAAACTGGATAAATAATGCTTTACAGTGTGATGGTATTTGTGAGTCTGACATTATGCGAACTACTTTCTTCTGTGGTATAAGAACTCCTTTTATATGGCTACCACTGCCCCAGAGCAAGATACCATAGAATATTATGCTCTGAAAGAATGTAGAATAAGCTGATCTTAGATATTTACATGGTACACAACCCTTTAAATTTCTAATAAGGTATATTATCTTCCAAACCTTAGCAGTAATGTGTTTGATGTGTGGTTCCCCAGTTACTTCATTATCCACAATTATGCCCAGAAATTTAACGTTTTCTGAGTATTAGGCTATAGAAAAGTTTCATAAGCTAAGTATCACGTATTGGATTGTCATTTCTTTAAGTAGCCATTGGTACGAATCTAGATGTCTGATTCGGACTAAGCATTTTCTCTAGCTGAAAGAGTATGTAAATCTGGGCTATTACTAAGAAAATTGGTATCACCTACATTTAAGATTACTATCATCTGTGGCTAGACATTAATAATTAGTGTGAATAATATAGGCCCCAGAATAGAACCCTGGGGAACACCGTATTTTAACTCAGTAGGATATGATTCCTTCTTACGTACATATATAATTTGTTTGCGAGAATCAAGAAAGGACTTAATTAGCTTCAGGTCTCTATTGTTTACTCCATAGCATTTTAATTAATAAATAAGTATGATCTATACAGTCAAATGCCTTACTTAAATCCAAGAGAGAAGCCTGAGCGAAGTGTTTTGCCTTGAATACTTGAACCTTTTTCAGAAAATATTTTTGGAGGATTCTGGACATATGCAAAATTTTGACATGAAATGTTTGTGTGAAATACAGTACTTATCCTATATATATGTAGCACGGAAAGTAAAAGTAGATCTATTACAGTCATAGAACCTTCTCAACTCATTCTAACACAAACTACTCTCATAAATACTTATCATTTTACCTATTTTTACTTCACATTAGCTGTTAAGTAAATAGTAAGTAAATCTTTAATCCATTTTCAATGTGTATTTTGTTCTGTCACAGCTTCAAAATTCCAATTTCCTCGAATGGCCACAAGAAAGAAACTAAGTTCACATTCGAAAAGTGTATAAGTATTTCATAAATAAAACCAAAAACAAAGAGTACCTGGGAAGTGGTTAATGAAAAAATCATTTTTATTTTACATAAACTGTGAACCTTTTTGAAATCTTCAGTTTTTAAGGTAACAATATTTTGTCTATATTTTTCATTTACCGACTATACAAAACTTATTCCCAGAGAAGAGGAAGGACTTCATAGACTATTTTCAAAACCTTTAAGATATATATTTCATTCTTATATAATTTTGTGATATTTAATAAAAATATTACAACTACAATAATACTGGGCAACAAAAATTAATTTTTGAATGTTTCAAGCACTTGATGAGGCAATTCCTACTAATTTTGGGTTGGGAAAAACAAATATGACTGAAAAACTTTTATTAGCTCTAGTTTCTATGATATACACAAGGTGGATGTATTACGTATTAACGGATTGAGAGAAAAGGATATATTTTAATTACATACATGCTAACCACAATGAAAGTGCATTTGATTTTTAACTGGTAATTACATGCTAAGAGTTCTAAATTGCTGGAAGAATACTTCGTAGATAGTCGTGTCTGAAGAGAATCATGTGGTGGCCTATTGACTTCGTCGTCTTTTAGCTTTCCTCTTGTGATGGAATTCCGCAGAATCCCTATACAAAGACCAACAGTAATCCGCAAGCATTACTTCATTCCAACGGCCCTGATATCTTTGTTCCATAACAGAAATGTCCTGATGGAATCTCTTCCCATGTTCATCACTAACAGCTCCACAACTAGGAGGGACAAAGTCTAGGTGGGAGTGGGGAAAATGGATCTTAAGGGAAATCGAAATTTTGGATGGAACATTACTGTATTCTACCTTCTCTACCTACAAAATACATGGTAGAGAAAATAATATTGAAATGACTCTACAAAATCAACTTTTACATTTTAGTTTGTAATTGAAAATATTATAAAATTGTAATTGCAATAGACATTAATGAAGTAATAATTCCTCCTGATTTATTCGGAGCCCGCCTCGGTAGCGTGGTGGTAGCCTGTCTGCCTCACGCTCAAGAGGTCCCGAGTTCGAATATCTTTCAGGGTGAGTTACCTGGATAAGGTTTTTCCGGGGTTTCCCTTATCCTGATAGACGAATGTCGGGTAACTCTAAGCTCCTTGGACTCCGGACTCATTTGAGCATCATTTCACCAATTTCATCCATCATTCGATATGACTTAACGTTGGAGGACGTAAATAAAAAAAAAAACGTAGAATTTCATAACAAATATACGTCTGTCTCTCAGTCAGTATGGCAATTGTTTATTTTCACATTGACGCCCTATGTCCATGTATAGTGGTCACATTTACGACGTTGTAGTAACTGCAGCACAGCTCTAGGAACAGACACCATCTGTGATTTCGGCAGTTGTGACGTCAGCAGCTAGCAATTACAGTTCCTACGAAGCCTGCATCTTGTCTGAGTTTTCCGTGTTATAGTTCCACGTCAGACTTCTTGCGCAATCTGTTGTACCTACACACGACTTTACTGGTATTTCCTGGATTCAATGTCTAAACTACTGCTAGAAATCGGTGCATATGATTCTACGGATTTTATGTACTGTTTAGTAAATATTGCACTGAAAAAAGTATCATACAGATATTACGCCGAAAACATATCCCTTTTTTTAAATAAACATTTTTACAAAACACACCTCGGTTATGTTTCTGTGTACCGCATAACTCAAAAGGAAAGTACATCAAAATTAAGTTTATACATGTTAGTATCTTCCAGAGGTAAATACGGATCTTCAAGAAATTCTTCACACCCTGAGGTATCAATGCATGGACTACTAACAAGGGCAACAATGAAAGTGTTTTGGGCTTAAAAATTGTTAATTTACATGTATTTCCATCTGCTGAATTTAGAAATCACTATAAAATGATATATTAGCTCTTGTTTTGAAGATAAAGTAACATTTCCTTTTTTAAAGTGAAGCTTTTAAATTTGGGGGGATTTTTGGGGGAGTTGGCACACCTGTCAAATAGCAAAACATAATCAGAGAGAAATTTTGGAAATTAAGTGAAGCAAAAGTTAAAAGTTAAGGAAGGCATTTTCCTCGCACCACAAATAAGATAACTTGTAAAGTGTCCTGCATTTGAACAAATTTTGGAGGGGAAAGGAAAGGAAGCTTGAGAAGCCTTCAAGGGTTCATGGATTTTTAAGCAACAAAAGAGATGACAACTACAAGCATTTGCTGACAGTGCTCCTGAAAAAATACCGTAACCTTGGATGCAACATGTCCCTTAAGATCCATTTTCTCCACTCCCACGTAGACTTTTTCTCTCCTAGATGTGGTGCTGTTAGTGAGGAACATGAGGAGAGATTCCATCAGGACATTTCTGTTATGGAACAAAGATATCAGGGCCGTTGGAATGAAGTAATGCTTGCAGATTGCTGTTGGTGTTTGTATAGGGATTATGCGGAACTCCATCACAAGAGGCAAACTAAAAGACGACGAAGTCAATAGGCCACCACATGATTCTCTTCAGACACGACTATCTGCGAAGTATTTTTCCAGCAATTTAGAACTCTTAGCATAAAATTACCAGTTAAAACATCAAATGCACTTTCATTGTTGTTAGCATGTATGTAATTAAAATGTATCCTTTTCTCTCAATCCGTTAATGTGTAATACTTCCACCTTGTGTGTACCATAGCAACTAGAACTAATAACAAATTTTCATTGTCATATTTGATTTCTCAACCCAAAATTAGTAGGAACTGCCTCATGAAGTTTTCGAAACATTCAAAAATAATTTTTTGTTACCCAGTGTTATAAAATTACAGATGTATTATTTTATGTTGACAGGAATCCTGCGCGGTAGGGATGAGTAGCAACTGTGGTGGGGATAGTGCATCTATCGCCACAATGCGTCACACGCGTAAGATTAAGAGAGGGGAGGGCGGTGCATAAGGTGTCTAAAAACAAATTTCATTCTGGAAGCCAGTTTTTGTAGCTCTTATAAACTAAGTTGTAATTCTTACTATGGTAGTAATCTCCACGCTTTTGTTGGATCTTAAATAGTACATAGGCATTTTGAACAAAACCCTGTTCTCCTCCAGCAGGCATGATAAACAACTGTCGGCCTTTCAATATCGCTGCAGAACCCCTGTAACGTATTTCACTCCAGGCATATGGTCCAGTATGTGCTGTATTTATATAAGATTCTTCCATATAAACTTCACTTCGATATCTTGGAATATTTCGTAAATACTTAAGCCTTTCTGCACGTATGGTGCGATGTTCGATTAAAATTTGTCTGTCACGCTTAGTGCTTTTTTTTTTTTCAAATAATCCTAGTTTCAAAAGAACTCTTCTTAATGTTCAGACACTGCCTCGGAAGTCAGTAGAATTTTTAGCTTCATAAGCACTTTCTTCAAAGTTGTTCTTTGTTTTCTGCGCTTTAAAAATTATTCATAGTTCGCCTAACTACTTCTGAATTAAAACATCCAAATTAGATTTTGTGCATGTTCTTAATCTTTGTGTACTGCGCATAGAGAAGGACGTTGTTGAACTAGCACCAATGGCACTTCTTTCCTTAATAACTCTCCTAAACTGCTTTCAGACACAACTGTTGCCCCAGATACCCTTCCCCAGATTTTTATAGCTGAGCCAGGCCATTGTTTCTTTTTTATAAATCTATGGATATTGGTTATTACTTCTGGTGTTTTTAAATGTAGCACTTTATTTCCTAATGTGCTGCTAGGAGGCGTCATTTATAAATGCCCTCATGGAACCAGGAGACAAGCACATTTTGAAACAAGCTGTATTGTTACCGAGTAGCTCTGCACGTGTTTAGTTGCTCGCAACTGGTACGCAACTGACCTGCCCTCCCCTCCAGTTGCAACCGTTCTGAGGTGGACTCGTCCAGATACCACTGCGCTCGCTCTGCATTTTTCAAGATAAAAATATACATCTGTACTTTCACACTTTTACTTGTTATCTTAAACATCCTTTTCTATTCCATGCAATTAAAATCATTTTTAAATAAAATTGAACCTAAAATAACTGTTTCAAGAAATAAAAAGAATTGAATTGCTTTGTAATGTCAACAATATTACCGATTGCACATTTAATATTCTAATCAATAAATAATTCATGTGCGTAAAATATGATGCTAGTTACAGTGAAGGCACAAATACTAACCATATATAATAATTTGTAACATAAAACTTCACTTATCTTAGAAGAAAATGATGAACATTTTATTAATTGAAATGTATCGCGATTTCGTAAATACTCGTTCACATTATCAGCACAAACAACCTCGTTGTCAAGGTTACAATCGCTAGAGGTCATTATGTTTTTGTCAGTATTACCAAAATTTGAAAAGGAAATAAAAACAGAACCGACTGCCGCTTTTTTTAAATAAATACTTTTTCCCAAACCATTAAATCTATCGGACCATTTAATTGTTTTAATAATTTAACTTCTGGATTTATTTCATGGTTAAATGACCAGATATGATCGGCTACGGCCGATATCAGTGTGTTTGTACTTAAATGTTACGAAAATGTTCTTTCGTTCTGGTTTCTAAATTACGTTTTGTATTTCCAATATAAGTTTAATCATAATCTGAACAATTAAATTGATAAATACCAGATTTTTTATTATTAGGAATTTTATCTTTCCTAGAAAAATGTAGTAAATTTTTAATACTATATTTACTTTGAGGAACTTAAGTTATACCAGCTTTTTAAAAAATGAAAATGTTTATTAAAAGTAAAATGCTTTTTTTTAAATAAAGGAACGATTTTAATTTTAAAATTGTACTTACCATCCTTGGGTTAATCAATTAAATTTAACATCACCATACATTAGAAAAACTCAATGAGTCATATTTTATTAAAACTTAACTCATGTCAAATATTAGAAACGTTGCACTTTGGGATCATTCCAATCCCATCTGCAGCTGATTAACGATTGACCACTATCTTCACAGTCAATTGTCAGGTGGACTTCTGTAATTGGCTCTCTCTCTCCCTCTCTCTCTCTCTCTCTCTCTCTCTCTCTCTCTCTCTCTCTCTCTCTCTGAATATTTCCTACATAAGTGCATTAGAGAGTGCATGTCAAAATTTAAAATATATGGAATGTTTACATTGAAAATGAAGCTTGCTACAATGAAGCAATAAATATTACACAAATATAAATATTTGTAACAAAAGACTTTGCTTATCTTAAGAAAATGTTGTCAGTTCTCCTTTCTAATGGAAATCTATTTCACAAATAGATTGCTTGTATCTTCAGTCCTTTAATAAACTTCGTTGTCAAGGATTCCAGTTACCACGTTCTTATGTTTTTTCAGTATTACCAAAATCTGACGAAACACACCTAAAAACAGAATCAACTGCTGGTATTTCAAAATTCATTACGCGATGCTTATGTTTTAAAATCAATATATTTTCGTAAGCCATTAAATCTATTGGACCATTTAACGTTTTAATAATTTAACTTTTGGATTTATTTCATGGTTAAATGACCAGAAATGTTCTGCTACGGCCGGTATCAGTTTGTTTATACTTAATGGCGCGAAAATTTTCTTCCATTCTTATTTATAAATTACGTTTTGTCTTTCCAATATAAACTTGATCATAATCTGAACAATCAAATTTATAAATATCAGATTTTTTGTTATTTGGAGTATTATCTTTTAAGAGAAATGTAGTAAATTTTAATACCAAAACTTTTAAAAGTTTTTTTGAAAATATTTATTAACCCAAGGGTGGTAAGTAAATTTTTAAAATTATAATCGTCTTTTATTTGTAAGGGTAGAAGTATCCTTAACAGTTTTTTCATTTAAATTTTTAATTTTTTTATGTATAAAGTCTTTATTAAAACCACTAATTAAAGCAGTATTGATAATATGTTTATACCCTTTAATAAATTCCTCTTTATTCAGGGGTATATTTATTAATCTATAATTCAAACTATTCAAAATGCATATTTATGTGAAAATTTTAGCTTATTGTTCTGCTGAGTATTACGTCACTTCCTACTTGTACTGTATGTATTGGTGACCAGTAAAACAAGAACTGGATGAATGACTTGTTTCCATGACAATTCACAAGTGAATTGTAAATTTAGCTAACACAACCGAATACGTGTTAATCAAGTACTGGAAAATATATAAGACAATTTCTACAAATGTTTATCTCGATTAACTGAAGTAGATAGCGGAATAAGCGTTTGTAAGAATAACTTGAACCAGAAAGGAGAAAAGTCACGCTAATGCAACACTACAGGCAATTTTTCCCCCGCGTGGGAGCATGAGCATCCTTGTTATATTGGTTGGGGGTATTTGCTGTTAACTAACACGTCACATCGAACACCCACGCTGTAAACAACAGGATCGTGTAGGTGTCACTTGTGATGCAGGAACGCCTACCTTCGGTTTCTGCTCTACTACAAATTACTGTTTACCTACGGTTGTTGCCAACTGAACCATGCCTACATCTAATTCCTTCTATATTACCTTGATTATTTCCTATGTGTTACCATCAGCAAAAAATATGTCTGCAGGTAAATAGAAAAATGGAAAGAGTTGCATTTCTGTACTCCGTAGTCTAATAACCAGTTTCCAGTTTGTATGCAAATTACGAAGGCTCTTCAATAAAGAATGATCATAAATTTTGCGACCATAATTTTTCGCACTAAAACTCAACCTTATTATATTCTGTTAGCTTAATGTGAAATAAACATGCCGTAGTAGTTTTATTGTTGGTACTCCTGGTTCCGGACTGTGAGAACCAGGCAAGTTCAGACATGTTCAGTATCGCTTACCGCTGCAATGGAGGTAACACGCAAGGAACAATATTCGGCTTTGAAATTCTGCTTTCGTCTCAACAAGTCTTCAGTTGAGGCTTATACAATGTTACAGAAAGCCTATGGGGAGTCTGTTCTTCCCTAAGTCACAACACAAAGGTGTTTGAAATGTTTAAAGAAGGGAGACCATCAATTTCAAAGGAAGGTGGACCAGATGCTCCAGTTACTGCTCTTATGGAAGAAAACATCAACACTGCTGCTGCCATTGCGAGAGAGGATCGACGAATTACCTTAAGATCACTTTCTGAAATACTGAACATTTCATTGGGTGCCATCCACACGTTTGTGACAGAAACATTACACATGAGACGTGTTTTTTCGCGATTGATTCCAAGACTGTTGATCCCGAACAAAAGGACATTCGCATACAGGTCTGCATGCAGTTAAAATTGATGTTACAGGAAGATCCGGAGTTTCTTTCAAACGTAATCACTGCTGATGAAACCTAGATACATCATTTTGATCCTGAGAGCAAACAGAAAAGCTCAGTTTGGAAATCTCCTTCATCACCAACACCCCAAAAAAGTAAAACTGTTTGCTTCTACTGGGAAAGTTATGGTAATGTTTTTTTTTTTTTTTTTAATTTACGTTTTCCAACATTTAGTCATATCGGACGATGAATGAAATGGGTGAAATGATGCTCAATGCATCCGGGGTCCATGGAGCTTAGAGTTACCCGACATTCGTCTTTTAAGATAAGGGAAAACCCCGGGAAAAAACCTTTTCCAGGTAACTCACCCTGACCGAGATTCGAATTCGAGACCTCTTGAACGTAAGGCAGATATGCTACCATCTACGCAACCGAGGTGGCCTTAGTTATGGTCATCTCATTCTTTGATACTCATGGAATGCTTTGTCAGCAGGCTGTACCTGCACACACATCAGTAACTGGACAATAATACAGGGATGTCCTGAAAACATTGTAAGTCCATATCAGGCACAAAAGACCACATTTCCGTGAAGCAGGCTAGATGCTGCACCACGATAATGGGCGGCCGCATCTTGCCAATATTTTTGCTGAATGTCTTGCAAAAATCAACGTGAAGTGCATCCCTCACCCTCCCTATAGTCCGGATTTAGCCCCATGTGGCTCTTTTCTGTTCCCTAACTTGAAGAAATGCCTTCGTGGGAGGCATTATCTATCATCAGAAGTAGTGGGGAAGGCTGCGGAGGAGATTTTGAAGGATCTCTCAAAAATGGTTTCCAACATGTCTTTGACGACTGGCAAAACGCTGGGAAAAGTGCATCGCATTCAGGGGAGACTATTTTGAGAAGGACCATAAAAATTATGAGGTTGAATAAAGATATGTTGTCAAAAAAATTGTGATCATTCTTTATTGAACGGCCCTCGTATGTTCTGTGATAGATAATTGCCCTTGAAGAGAAATTATTTTAAAGATCAGTTTATGAAATTGTGGTCTTTTGCGCCTGTAATAGACTTACAATGTTTTCAGGAAATCCCTGTAGTATTGTCCAGTTACTGATGTGTGTGCATGTACAACATGCTGATAAACCATTCCATGAATATCAAAGAATGAGATGACATAACTTTCCCAGCCGAAGCAACCACTTTGGCTTTTTGGGGGGCTGGTGATGAAGGAGACTTCCACACTGGGTTTTGCTGTTTGCTCTCAGGATCAAAATGATGTAGCCAAGTTTCATCAGCAGTGATTACGTTTGAAATAAACTCCAGATATTCCTCTAACATCAACTTTAACTGCATATTACCTCCATTGCAGCAGTAGGAAATATTGAACATGTCTGAACTTACTAGGTTCTCACAGGCGGGAACCAGGAGTACCAACAATGAAACTACTACAGCATGTTTTTTCACATTAAGCTAATAGAATATAATAAGTTAGAATTCTAGTGCCAAAAAGTTTGTCCGTAAAAAAATAATGATCAGTGTTTATTGAGCAGCCCTCGTATATTAGAAGTCAACCTCCCATGTTAATCGTTGTCAACACAAGGTGATCGCAGCGCCCCTATTTTCGGGTGGCAAACTAAATTATGAAAAATCGCGCGCCCAAATAGTTTACGTTGCCAATAGGCTGTAGCTGTATTTTTCATACCTGCCTAGCTGTCGGCTGGTGTTTATGTTCCAATACCGCATTGCTACAGATGACCCACAAAGATAATTACGTGAGCATTGACAGATGTGACTGCAGTTTCAAAGTTATTGCATTTTTTAAAGCTGCATCACATAATTATCTTCAATAATCTGTGGCAATACAGTATAAGAACATATAATCAACTGAATCTTGCAGTGAATTTTCTCCATGGCACCTGTACATTATTTTCTACTTTAATGAATTACCTCAAAATTTTGTACAAACTTTCAACTAATTAACAATAGGATATATGTGAGACAGGAAAATTTGGGAAATCCAATACTTTACTTTGTTTATTAATTTTATATAATAGTAATGGTCTCTGCAATGGCCGCAAGTTCAAGAAACCAATTCTCTGAATAGTAATGTCACAGATCTCATTTTTTGTTTTGGAGCCGCGAGAAGCCAGTAAGCAGGAAAGAAAGAGACAAATAGTGGCGCGCAGAATTGGACGCTTAGCGAGTGAGAGAAAGAGACAGAGAGATGTCTGGATAGTTCCAACTTTCTCTCACTGCGTCGCGATCTTTCTCGGAGCTCTACTGCATTCTAGAAGAAAGACTGGAGGTATAAAAACCCGCAAAGTGTGAGAGCGGAGTCAGTTGTTAGTTGAGTTGTGCAGTTGTCTTGTAATTGTGCGTTTGAACTGTACCGCAGCGAATTCTTTCGTTTGTTTACCTGTGGCAATGGAACGAGATGACCTTGAAGACAGCGTTTGCATATGTATATCATTTTGCTGCTGCCAGGGTAGTACAAAGTTACTGTTTTCTACAATAAAGAGTATTTTAAATTTCTGCAAAAAAGACTTTTAATCCTACCAACCCACGAAGTCACAGTAACAACAAAACTAGCCATGTAATAAAACATAAATCAATTATATTATTCATTCTACAGTTGAGTCTTGCAATGCATTTTCTGTAGGGCATTCATTCATTACTATATTCTACTTTAATGAATTGCCCCAACGATTTCGTATGAACTTTCAAGGAATTAACAATAGGATGTGGTATTTGACAGGAAGTTTTAATAATAACATTGATTTGACAGTTACTGCTTCCTTTTATTATTCTGTCTCATTAGCATAACAAATTAATTTGATATTTACTTAAATAAGATGATTAATTCGATTAAATCCATTACAAGGAATCCGTAGCACAACACTGGTTACAACACTGTAGCTATAACTCAAACCACTTAAAAGTGATACAACATGGCTAATTCAGTTAAGTACAAAGGAAATTTAGCAAAGCATTCTGTTGAACATTACATACATTTGTAAATTATATGAATAACACGGCTAACATTTCTTCATTTAAAATAAAGATACTTTAACATAAAACTACAGCTGTTGCACAAAGTGTTGTAAATAACAGAAATGAAAAACTTGAATATTTTACAAATAAGCCTTAAGTAACATTCTGTAATAACACTGTAGGGATTGCTGAAGGGTTTAAAGTTATAACATGAGTAGTTCATTGTATTACAAGAAACGTTTAGCATAGCATTGTAACACTTTAGCTATGTATTTAGCATAATATTTAGTTCGTTCAATACACATTGGCACTCACCCAATAACTCCTACAAAGCGTGAGCTTAAAATATATGTCGATGTGTGGGTAAAGATAGATGATAGTGCTGTTTACTGCCACCAAAAGGTGTTGGTACTTCCCACAGACGGATTGTACCGTCTGGAGAATATCTGTGAAACAACATGAAAGCAGACAAGCACGGTCAAAGGTGGACTGTATGGATTCTCTGGAGGGACGCAGTGACTGCTTCAGACATCCACAAGAGGTTAGTGGTCATATGTGGGGAGTCTGCACCAGGTTGCAGGTCCATGTTCCGTTGGGTGTCCGAATACAGAGATGGTGCTGAAAAACACAAAAGCACTGGGCGTCCAGCAACAGTACACAGACCAAACAGTACCCAGTTTGTTAATGACCTGACACAGAAGAACACGCAAATAACATTTCATGAATTAGTGCAGGCAACAGGTCTATCTCGAGGAACCGTCCACACCATAACCCGTGAAGATTTGATGATGAAAAAGGTGTGTGCACAATGGGTATCACATACCCACTGAGCAGAAACAGAAGCGTGTGGAGGTATGCCAATAGTTGCTGCAACAGTATAGTCCAAATCTAGAAAAATTCTTTGCCAAACTGTTCACCGACGACGAGTCCTGGGTTTTCCAAGACTACTGAAAAGAAACGCCAATTAATGGAGTGGAAGCATAACACAACAAACAAATGTACACAAACCGAACAATACCGAACTTGTTAACGACCTGACACAGAAAAACACGCAAGTCAAATTTCATGAGTTAGTGCAGGTAACAGGTTTATCAACAGGAACCGTCCACACCGTACCCCACGAAGATTTGATGAGGAAAAAGGTGTGTGTACAATGGGTATCACATACTCTCACTACTGCGCAGAAGCAGAAGCGTGTGGAGGTAAGCCAATGGTTTCTGCAACAGTATAGTGCAAATCTAGACAAATTCTTTGCCAAACTCTTCACCGACGATGAGTCCTGGTTTTTCCAAAACTACGGAAAAGAAACGCCAGTTAATGAAGTGGAAGCATACTGCGAGGGCCTCGTCTCAAGAAGTCACGGCCAGGACTACTCGTTCAGAAACACATAGCAACTGTGTTCTGTGGGATCAGGAGGAGATACTGCTTGTGGATAGGCTTCCTACCAATGCGAACATCAACAGTGAGTGGTACTGCAGTTCACTGCAACAACTCCGCCGATGCATTCAATAACGCCGCCATCAAAACCGGGGTCATGGTGTTCTTCAACAAGAGAATACATGACCACATGACAGTAGCCAGACCATGGTCAACATTCGTTCACTAGGGTTTACTGTGCTGCCACATTACCTATATTTATCCGATTAGGCTTCTAGTGACTATGCTCTATTCGACTCATGAGAGAGGTCATACGGGATACGAAGTTTACCACTAATGACGAAATCCATGCAGTTGTCCATCAGTGATACCACGATATCCCAATGAATGTTTTGCTGCACACATACGGAACCTGCCAGAACGATGAAACAAGTGCATAGACATTGGCGAGGAACACATGTAGTGTTACCTCAATGAGTTTGTTTAATAAATGGTTCCTTTAAAAAAAATAAGTCGCAGTGCCAATCGGTTTTGGACGCCCCTAGTAAATTTTTTTAAATATTAATGAGATTAGTTGCCCCAGGCATTACCTGGCATTTGCCTAAAGTTAAGGAAAAACCTTTGATACAGAACCTCAAATAAGTAATGAAATATACAAATTAAAGTAACAAAGCAATTAAATCAATGTAATCACAGTATTACACTATAACATATCACAAAGCAGTTCGAGAGGAATGACTGCTTTTAGACAAAAGATTAGTTTAATGATATTAACTACTCATTCAGAAACTGTAAAAATTATACATTAAAAATATAAATTATAATAATGCATAGTTGGTTTGTTCCCAACACGCCCCACATGGCAACCTTGGCCTTCGGGGTAACCTCGCCCCACCACGTGATGACCGGAACCATTTCTCAGGTAGAGGTACCCAGACGGCGGGCCCATTACCTCTAATGATAGGGTGATAGTGAAGACAGGGAGGCGAGAGGACCTATAATTCTTACCGTAGACTCCGAACCACCTTGGACATAGGGGACACTTCACATGTACTAGACAGAGGTGAAGGCGTAGATAGGACCGACTTAAAATTGCCAACCCCAGAGTCAGGAATCCAAATCGAGACCCTTAGCATGGCAGTCACAAACGAAACCACTGCACTAACCAGGTGCCCCATAACAATAATACATTGTACTTCATAAAATGATTAGAGTTTATAAAAGTTAGTGTCAATTGCAGCATTTGAAGAAATAAAGTTAATTAGGCAATTTACTGCTTCTATAATTGCCTCAACAAGTTTTAAATTTTTATCTATTTAAAAATCTGGAAAACAACATCAGAACAACTATCACTTAACTGACCAACAAAAACAAGTACAGAAAAGGACTGAAATTATACAAATCTGAATAATTCCATCTTTTTTTTTCATAGCTTGTGGTATCCAGTAACCTTTATAATTTAACCAACCTTATCCCTGTATTACAATCTCCGGTTACTAGCCGAGGTTTGTTACCTTTCAGTTATCGATAACTATTGGTGAGGTTTAGTGGCTAGTATTACAAACTCGACGTTTAGCATAGTTCTGTGTATTTATTATTATACTTCGTTTACAATTTAGATTTTTCCATAGTATTAGACAGATTCTCTTTCATAGCACGGGGTTAGTGTTATAGGTTATATGCGTTGCGTTAGGTTAGTGTTATAGATTATATAGGTTAGATATATGGAGAATATATGGAATGATTTGCTAATTTATGAACACCAAGAGACTTTCAGTCAAACAATTTTAAAAATAAGGTCACACAACGTTTATTAATTCTGATAAAAGTATTGCATTAATGTTATAATTTGGCTAAAATCATTTGGTTAGTAGTTTATCCTCATGGATAAATCACATCTTCTTATATAAATTATCATTTCACAAAGGAATAAAAGCAAGGTTATAAAATATGCATTATGGCACCAGTAACTTTGTACCTGAAATGTTTTTGTCTTTAAAAATAATATATTTGTCTAGTTATGAAGAAATATTTTTTCTTTTCCTTTAGGAAAATAGGTTATGGAAAACATATTTCTTCTTGGTCTTTCATAATAAAACGACCACTTTTCAGTCACAGCATTGTGCCCTTGTTTTGAAAACGTCATTGAACAAATAAATGGGTTTATTTAAATACCATAGGGTACAACATGGGCAGGTTTTAACATTTCTTTATGTGTGCAATTCGCAGCAAATTTTATTTAGTAATGCATTTCCACAATCTATAGTATGTGCGGCACGAATCAGAAGTAATACCTAAACTTGCATTGAGACAGCGCACACATCCCATTTGCACAATCTACAGTATGTACGGCAAGAATCAGAAGTCATACCTCAACTTGCATTGAGACAGCGCATTCACTGCATTTGCACAATCTATAGTATGTACGGCACGAATCAGAAGTAATACCTCAACTTGCATTGAGACAGCGCACACATGCCATTTGCACAATCTATAGTATGTACGGCACGAATCAGAAGTAATGCCTCAACTTGCATTGAGACAGCGCACTCACTGCATTTGCACAATCTATAGTATGTACGGCACGAATCAGAAGTAATATCTCAACTTGCATTGAGACAGCGCACACATCCCATTTGCACGATCTATAGTATGTACGGCAAGAATCAGAAGTAATACCTCAACATGCATTGAGACAGCGCACTCACTGCATTTGCACAATCTATAGTATGTACGGCACGAATCAGAAGTAATATCTCAACTTGCATTGAGACAGCGCACACATCCCATTTGCACGATCTATAGTATGTACGGCAAGAATCAGAAGTAATACCTCAACATGCATTGAGACAGCGCACTCACTGCATTTGCAAAATCTATAGTATGTACAAAAAGAATCAGAAGTAATACCTCAACTTGCATTGAGACAGCGCACACACTGCATTTGCACAATCTATAGTATGTACGACACGAATCAGAAGTAATACAGCGCTCAGGAGTGATGATGAGTATAAGGGCGCTCAACTGCAGAGGTCATCAGCGCCCTTTGTAAAAGAAACTGGTCATGGCAAAAGCCAGATATAAATTATTCTAAAACACTATAAATATGTCAATAGAATGACAAGAAATACATACACGTTAAAAAAACACAGTAGAAATGTCATCTAAAAAGCCATAAATTCTATTTGCTAAATCCTAAAATCTAATCTCGAAAAGAATCTAAAAACCTTCTTCACTACTGCGTTATCGTCCGCTAGCATTTCTGCAAAGCTGACCGGCAGCTGCAGAGACGTCCTAAGGTCTGCTAGGCGAAAACACTCTAGCAGCACGTGTCGTACAGACAACGCTTCATTGCAAAACGGACACAGTGGAGAAGGCTCCTTTTTAAAAAGAAAACTATGAGTAAAAAAGCAGTGCCCAATTCGTAACCGAGCCAAACTCACCTCCTCGCGACGAGATGACCGACAGGAGGTAACCCAGGGAATCCGAAGTTCTTTGACAGATCTAAGTTTATTATTGCGGAGAGCGGACCACTCTTCCTGCCAGCAGGTTTGCACAGCTCTCCGCAATACGGCCCTAAAGTCTTCCGATGTCACAGATGGTATTCGAACCCTGGGCTTCATGATAGCCGTCTTGGCTGCTGAATCCGCCATTTCATTCCCCCGCAAGCCTACGTGACCAGGGATCCATGCACACACCACGTAAACGCCAGAAGCGTGTAAAACGTGGAGGGCATCCTGTATACGCTGCACAATAGGGTGGTAGTTGTACAGCTGCCGTAGGCTTTGAAGTGCACTGAGGGAATCACTCAGGATTAAGCAGTCCCCCAACTTTCGTCGACGTACGTTTAAAATGGCCCGGTATATTGCATAAAGCTCTGCAGTAAAAATGGAAGTGCTAGTGTGGAATCCGAATGTATACGGTTCGGTTCCACACACGTAAGCACAACCAACACCATTTGAGTTCTTGGAGCCATCAGTATAAATTACAAAATAGTCCTCATATCGCGATAAAAATTCTAAAAAACATGTGCGGATACTAGACATAGGCATGGTAGATTTATCATATTTAGTCATGCCCAGATCAACCGGAGACGCTCTGCTCAACCAAGGAGGGCATGTCCTCTCCCCCCTAGGATATATCTTGGGCATGTCAGTATCAAGATGTCTAAGGAGCTCCCGAAGACGAAAACCAGGTGGCTTTGGTTTAATAGTAGTGTTCCTATAACGCACGTCCATGAAGGTATTAAAGAACGGCGTAAACGATGGATGTGTGGGCATGCAATTAAGTCCACAGCCATAATGGGCTAATAACATTTTGCGCCTGTACTGCAGAGGAGGTTCTGCAGACTCAGCATACAGGCTTATAACTCGGCTCGTTGGAAATGTCCCAACTGCTATACGTATGCCACAATTATGGACTTTGTCTAATCTCTTCAACACAGATGGTCGTGCTGAGCCACAAACGATACTACCATAATCTAATTTGGAACGAATGAGTGCCCGATAAAGTCGCAATAACACTGTACGATCCGCTCCCCACGATTTTCGGCTTAGTACCCGCAAGATATTTAAAGATCGGTCACATCGTGCTTTCAGTTGTGCTATATGTGACGACCAACTAAGTTTTCTATCAAATATCAATCCAAGGAACCTCGTCTCATCTGCAAAAAGTAGTAGATCAGCGCCTAGCCGGAGCCTTGGAGGTAGTCGACTCTGCTGACGCCAGAAGTTAACACAGATGGTTTTCTCAGCGGAGAATTGGAAGCCGTTTTTTAAACTCCAACTCTTGAGGTTGTCCAAGGTGGTCTGAAGACGGCGCTCTAAAAACGGAGTGCGCTGAGATGTACAGTAGACGGCAAAGTCGTCTACAAATAGGCATGACGAGACACCCGGAGGCACACATTTCGAGATAGAATTAATCGCAATAGCAAATAACGTAGCACTTAGTACCGATCCCTGTGGTACACCGTTCTCTTGAACAAAAGGGTTCGAAAAAACCGAGCCAACCCTTACTCGGAATACGCGGTCTTTCAAAAATTCCTGAAGGAAGAGTGGTAGGCGTCCACGTATATTCCAGGTGTGCAGAGTACGTAGCAACCCTGCCCGCCAACACGTATCATAAGCCTTTTCGAGGTCAAATAATATTCCGACTGTTTGACAGTTCTTAAGAAATCCGTTCATAATCTGTGTCGACATGGACACAAGATGATCCACTGTTGAACGGCGTCGTCGAAAACCGCACTGGATGTTATTCAGTAGGTTGTGCGTTTCCAACAACCATACCAACCGCCCATTTATCATGCGTTCCATCACCTTGCATACGCAACTGGTGAGGGAAATAGGACGGTAGCTAGAAGGGAGGTGACGGTCCTTGCCGGCTTTCAAGATAGGTATAATGGTGGCTTCTCGCCACTTGTCAGGAAACGTGGCATCAACCCAAAAACGGTTATAGACCTCGAGCAGGAATGCCTTACTTTCAGGTGAGAGATGTTGTAACATTTGAACGTGGATTCCGTCCGGTCCTGGTGCTGTCAGTCGCGATGACGAAAGAGCGTGTTCTAACTCTGCCAAGATGAAGAGGCGGTTATAGTCTTCAAGGTTTCTGGAACTAAACACGAAACCTTGAGATTCTACCTGAGTCTTAATTGAGATAAACTCAGGGGCATAATTGCTTGAGCTAGACACCTGAGCAAAAGCACAGCCGAAGGTGTTAGCCACAACAAACGAATCAACAACAACTCCTGCAGTTGTTTTCAGACCAGCGATTGTCAGGTGGGTTGATTTTCCGGCCACGCGCCTTAATTTATCCCATACAACAGATGAGGGTGTACATCTGTTAAAAGATGATACAAATTTGTTCCATGAGGTCTTTTTGCTATCCTTAATTATTTGCCTAGATTTTGCACGCGCTTTCTTGTACTCAATTAGACTACTTAGGGTAGGGTGTCGTTGGAATACCCTTAGAGCACGTCTACGAGCACGAATAGCATTCCGGCAGTCGTTGGTCCACCATGGGACAGGAAATCGACCGGGTTGGGTAGCCGAACGTGGAATAGACTGTTCTGCAGCGGAAAGAATTTTCTCTGTGAGATGATCAACTAAATCATTCACAGAATCGTGCTCGTTGTATTCAAAGACAGCCAACTGGGTGTAAAGGTTCCAGTTGGCACGATCAAAGCGCCATCTAGGGATACGTGAGGGAGACACATCTTGTGCTAAGAGACTAAGAAGACATGGAAAGTGGTCGCTGGGATGTAAATCAGAGATGACATTCCACTGTAATGAAACAGCTAACTGGGATGAACACACTGCCAAATCGATGTGCGAATAGGTGTTAAACGCGTCTGAGAGGAATGTGGGCTCTCCGGTGTTCAGGAGAACCAAGTTATTGCTCTCCAGGAATTTTGCAATGAGGTTGCCTCTCGAACATGCCCGATTTGAGCCCCAAAGTGGGTGATAGGCATTAAAGTCTCCCACTATTAGAAATGGTGTTGATAGTTGGAAAACCAGATCTTCAAGGTCAATTAGCGAGAGGTCATCTGATGGCGGTACATATACATTGCAAATGCAAAATTCGATTGATGGTAGCTTAATCCTTACAGCCACAGATTGTATATCAGACTGTAGCTGTAACGGATCTACAAATATGTCATCCCTGAGGAGCATCATAGTACCCCCGTGAGCAGGAATGCCCTCTTCTGTTTCGACATCACACCTCATTGGTGTGTAGCGTCTGACTTTAAAGTTGTCTTGTGGTCGTAGCTTAGTCTCTTGTAAGCATACCAACAAGGGGTGATGCTTACTGAGCAAAAGTTCCACTTCTGGTCGATGCGCTCTTAAGCCTCGTATGTTCCATTGTAGGATAGCCATTGGAACTATGGGATATAAGATGTAAAGGTAGTCTACATTAAGACGACTTCATGGGTGGCCGAATCAATTTGCCCTTTTTCTTTGGTGTAGGGCTAGTTTCGGCAGGTTTATCCTGCCTCTTCTTTGCTGCAGATGCAGCAGCGTGGTCAGATGTTTCCTGCTCCATATCCTCTATGGAAGAGGACGGTTTTCCTTCTACAACTTTCGATTCGAGGGGCTCGAAGCAATTGGAAATTCCGACCGACGTAGATGACGGTCGCCGGTCGGAGTCCTCCCCAGAAGATGACTCCGACGATGATCTCGGAGACGCTCTAGGGCTACGTTTCTTGGTCTTTTCTGGAGCAGACTTTGTGCTTTCTTTCAGGAAGGCGGTTCTATCATACTGCGTCTTGAACTTCATCTCTGGTGCTTGGTACACAATGGGCAATTTCGTCCTGTTGTTAGACGTGGATGCTTTGTCAGGCGACTTCACTGACTTGTTATTTTCAGTAGCCTTAAGTGTTCTCGGAGTTTTAGATGGTGTTACTGATGCTCTTGGTTGCGATCTAGGCACTAGAACTTTCTCGGATATTGTTGCCCCGTTTATATCAGATGTTTGGGTACCAGCCTCCCATTTCGGTGACGGAGTAGCCGCCACAGAGCTATAGGTACGGGAGGTGGTTGAAGAGGGCTTGAGGATACATAGAAGTTTCCGGGCTTTCGAAAAGGATACCTTTCCTCTAACCCGGATCTCCTGAATAGCTCGCTCTTCAATATAACGGGGGCATTCTCGTGAACTTGATGGATGTTCACCGCTACAATTTACGCATGCTGGAGGTGATGTACATGCATTTTCATGCATGCCGACTCCACAGCTGACACATGTAGGTGCGCCTTTACAGAATGCACTAGTGTGACCGAACCGCTGACATTGGTAGCATCTCAGAGGGTTAGGTATGTATGGTCTAATCTCAATCACTTCATATCCTGCCCTGATCCTTTGAGGGAGATCTACCCGATCAAAGGTCAGGAACAGGGTGCGAGTAGGAACCATATCCCCTTTTTCTCTCCTTTGGACACGATAGACTGCAGTTTCGCCTTGTTCCTGGAGGTTCTCCTGAATATCGTCGTTGGACATTCCATCCAACGCGCTAGTGTTTACAACACCGCGCGAGGAATTCAGGGTCCTATGCATCTCCAATTTGACTGGATAACTGCCCAGCATGTTGGCTTTCAGTATCTTTGCTGCCTGGGATGCTGTAGTTGCTTCCACCAGCAGCGTGCCATTTCTAGATTTTGTACATGATTTAACAGCACCAGCTATTTTGTCAAGACCTTTCTGTATAATAAACGGATTAACCGTAGAAAAAGTTCTACCTTCCTCCCTTCGCTTAATAACTAAGTAGCGAGGACCACACTCAACTACTTGTTTAACACTGTTTTCAAACAAATCCTTTCCACGTTTATTGTTTTTTGGGGGGTGTAGGTTAACCATAATAGTTGGTCTAAATTTCATCCCCCAGTGCTCCCCACCCACCACGGAGTCCAACAAGGGGTCATCACACTGGGATGACAGGGCTACACAGGTGATAAGGCGAGCTCGCCGTCCCACTCACCCTGGAGGTCGGTACAATACTTAGTCCTGGCCGATTGATTAGGGGTGGGTTAGTCCCTAACCACCCGTTTAGGCGAAGCAGAAGCCAAAGTAGTGTATTAGAAATGCGCACCCTCCCCGAATTCAGAAAAACACTGTTACGAGCTCAGATACGCATCCCTCAACCATCAGGACAAACCTTTCCACCGACACGGGTCTCCACGCACGGCCTACACGTGAGTGGGCCTGTTGACCGTCTCCCTCAACCACGAAGAGGAGCCCACACGAGGGAGACTGTTGGCTCGGGACCCCGGGTTCGCCAAACCCGTACCTACCGAAGTAGGCCCCTGGGGGGAGACAGCGCACACACTGCATTTACACAATCTATAGTATGTACGGCAAAAATCAGAAGTAATACCTCAACTTGCATTGAGATAGCGTCCTCACTGCATAAATCACAATAGTTTAAGGCACACTGTAGGACAAAACCACTCTGTTATTGTACATTCAACCAACTACATTACATGTGTGAACAGTGTTTGCAATAATGGTTAAACATCTGCACAAATTGCACAACCTATAAATTTTGTTTTATTCACTGTTTGCTTTATAGCTTGTTACTTTCCTCTGGTACTACTTTGAGGAAACGTAAATTCAACATTACACCCACTATTAGCACAGTCGAATGTTTACTACTTCAGTATGTTTCTAATCTTTTATACATATCTACCCATAAGGTGTTGCGTGTATTTTCCAGTATAGATTTAATATGCTTTGTTTATTACATTTAAGTTCGTTAAAAAGAACATGTTGCAATATGACCGCATAAAATATCCTATTCCTTGCAACAACTTACTGACACCATGGGACACTAGAAATTATCATTCAATATCCTATTACGTTAATATATACCTAATACTTATATGGTTTATTTTACTTCACCTTCATCATGTCACGAATATATCATATTATGTATATACTCCTCGAAATTATCTTCCCGCACTCTAATTCTTTTAGATCTTCTTCTATTAAATGCTGTGCTAACATGCTTTTGACATAATCTGGACTGGAGGTACGCCATTTTATGTTTTGTGTGTGAAGGTATAACTCTAAGCTATCTCACTACGCGCTACTTGAGGTAAGGGTAAGTTTACCTCTAGAAATAACGCTCAGGTAGCCCTTAACTGAATGTCGTAATACCCACATCTGCGTGTAACTCCAAGTTAACCGGTAACCAACACCTTAACGAGAGTTCGTAATACAAGCTCCTTGTTACAGTGTTTCTGTGTATTTTATACATATGACAACTTTAAGGAAAACACGATAATTTTGAAACTCCGTTACCCATAACACACTTTTTCTTGTTTTACTAAAGTGCCGTCCTGAGAAGCACACTGTTCTTGAGTTCAATTCCACACACAAATAATACAAAACAAAGCTTACTGCTGAGCTACTCTTCTGCATACAACTTGTTTGAAAGTAATATGTAGTAACACATCGGCAAAAGTCACTGTCGTCTGTCAACCTTGTACACGTGGGCGCAGAGTAATACAGAAAGTGTGTTTCCTACGACGGATGCAGTATAACTCCGCACCACCTTCATAATTGTCAGTGTTTTTTTTGGAAGACCTTGTTGAACTGATTCACTATTGGCATTATCACCTCCATATTGAAACCTAGCACTGCATGGGACCATTTCCAAATGTTTTTCTACCTTTCCCTGCTTTATCATACGTCTAGAACCAATTGTGACGTTTTGTTCCAGAAAATGGTACTCACACACATGAAAGGAAGCACAACCTTCACTGAAAATTTTGCAAATATCTTCTGTAGCACTGCTGACTTCCTGGGACCTTTATAGAAGTGCACATTGGTATATGTGCAGCGTAGACCAAGGGGCTGCTCGTCCAGCACGCTGGGAACTTGCAGGACTACTTCAGCCGCAATTTGCCACTGTGCATATCCTGTTAAGAATAAACAAACAAATGTTTTGGAATATCCTAAACATAATTTTAAGCTTGAGAGATCTCCAATAATAAATCAATGATAATATAGCATGGCAGAAAGTAAAGTACAATTAAAGATTGTATGAGACGCAAATGGCATGGAATTTCACATTACTTTGTTGGCAGTATTCTAACCTATCTGCTGTAAAATCTTCTCATAGCCACTTGAGAAAGTCCATATTGCTGTAATACTTTCTGCTGTTGCAGCTTAAAATGTTTTATGACTATAGTTACTCCGTTATTAGATATGGCTTCATAAATTCCAAATAACAAATGCAATTATGATTGATTTTCTACCTGCAAGTGACGGAACATTTCTGAACTTACAACGAAGTTCAATACACTCCAGGTTCAGTATTGGATCTTTCACTTCTTGAATGTTGCATCTGAAAATATAATAAAAGTTATGTAATTCCAATAAGGATTTATTTCTCCGTGAATGGTTTTCACAGCAATCCTTTGGATACGTGTTATAGCGCCTTAAAGTACAACAGATATTGATAGTAGCCCTCTAATAATAATAATGACAATTTTAAACACAAATATATCATTATTCCCTGTACCTGGAGTAAGTAGCCAAGATCACGCGATGATTTACCCAATTCTCTGTCTTACACAGAAACATAGAACAAGCTTCTTTCTTCCACATTGAAAATTTCAAGATGGCCAACCACACAGTATCAAACCGACGCTACTTTTGAAGAGAAATAAGAACAGCGTCAATTGTATGCTGACTTTGGAAAGAAACTTTACATTGGAAAGTAAACTCTGACACAGTTCACAGCTTTTTTTCATCACTAGTGTTATTATGCTGAAAAGGATGTATGTGGGTTTAAACTATCACACACACAAATGTTATAGCTGGAGAGATAGTGATAAGTGACGATGCAAGAGAAGGTATACGCCAGAAGTTTAAGGCAAATGTAAGTAGTGACAAAGGTGGAGCATGTCTTGACGTGTTTCACATAAAATGGCTACAAGAACAGTTTACATGGCATTATCAAGCTAACGGATATCGGTCCACTTCTTTCCATGAGCTTATGATAGGTTATGACATGGATTTTCCAACCTCTAAAGCTGTACCCAGGAACGCAATGGTCCAGAAGTTGGAGCTAGAGCAAGCAACGAGAGAGCTTCAGGAAAAGAAAAAATATTGACAACACAAGAGCTAATGACCCTGAGGACGTAATATACCAAATCCAGGAAATCAACAGACAAGTCATGGCCGTTGCTCAATTTATCTTCCCTGTGCTAGACGGATTTGCCTTTGGATGTAAAGCCATAGAACTAATTGGACTTCGGAATCAGACTACTGCGTGGTATGATGTTCGCTCCCATCTTTGCATTAGCAGAAATATACTTCCTTACCAAGAAACTCAGTGAAGACGATACTCTCCTTTCCATCACAAACTTCATTCATTTATACAAAACCTCATATATTTGTGAGTTTATTGGTTTACGATATTCTTTTGTTTTGCTACATTCTTTTCTTTGGTCATAAGTAACAAAGGAGAGATGGCTTCCTATGTTTTAAGAACTGAGTGGTTGTAATGTTAATTATTGTAATAAATAGTTATATACTCCTGAATTGAAATTTATTTCACTATAATAGAACCTCTGAATACACGGGTAGCGTAAATAACACTGCTCTGCAGCAAAAGTGATGTTAACCAATGATTGAGTGTTCCAAAATAGTATGTGTGCCCTCAGTTCAACGGTGCAATTCGTTTGTTTCTATCACTTCAGGTTTTTGAGACCATATAGAATTCACATTTTATAAACCCTCGTAGTAGAGCATGGTAAGTTTATATTGCTAAAGTAAAACACCATTGTATTGTTAACATTTTAAGCACATATGTAGTATTGTTACATGACGGTTTTGGGGGTTTGATAGAAATTGCAAGAGGTTCAAAGGTACAGGGTTTGGAACCCGGTGCCGAGATCATATGCTACATGACAAAACTACCAGGTGTTGTAAGGGTTAAACAGGTATTGCGTTTTAACCTTTAACCGCATGTACCTGGGAGCGTAGCTGTGGATAAGGTAGAGCAGAAAAAAGCATCTACTTCAAAATGAACTGAGTAACTGTATTTCAGAGATGCCTAGCCTTTCTACAGGACACACCCTGGATCTGGATGAAATCAGCGGAGCTTTAGTAACATTTAAATACATAATAACATAATGCAACTATATCTTTATAGATGCGTTGTTTGTATGGCTGAGCCTTGTGCAACTGGCAAGAGATGCACGGTCTGGTGTACCCTGCTGGCTATCTTACTCCTAGTACCACTTTAAAATAATCCCTTGTTAATTTTTATAGAGACCATTAGCAAGTCCCCTCTCAAATCGCTCTGTCAAGACCCCCCGGGAGCTTACTCAACCAGGCTTAAATAGGGGTCCTACCCAAAAGCCAACTCATCAATTCCCACCCTAACTATTAATTTTCTCCCAACTATTGCACCATATTCTGGAATCATTGTTTACATCATTGAGAACATGTTTAACCCTGTTACTGACAATCTAATCATTATTTCCCTTCATCAGCAGGATGTGCGATTCATTGTTTACAACATTGAGAACAGGTTAACGCCTATAGATAGAGTCAACATGAAAAACTCAATGCCATTGCCGGGATTTGAACCACGGATTTCCTGGTCCCCTTGCAGTCTCTCCTACCCATTAAGCTACAATGGCCAATATGCCGTCCTGTCATTAAATTCTGCAGTTGACTCGTATATTTCCCCGGAGACCACTAGGGGCTTTCGCATCCGAGATACACCGTTTGTGACGACTTACTATCGTAGGTGATTAAGTCCCAGGCTTCATCATTTAACTATTATTATTTTAGTTAATTGTTGGAAATTAATTATTTCTCCACACTAGCCGTATATAGGCTAAGGTTTTAGATAGAGAGAGCCAACATGAAAAATTCAATGCCATGGCTGGGATTTGAACCAAGGATCTCCTGGTTAAATGATGAAGTCTGGGACTTACAATAGTAAGTCGCCACAAAAGGTATATCTTGGATGCGAGAGCCCCTAGTGCTCTACCGGGGAAATATACGAGACAAATGGAGAATTTAATGTCAGAACGGCACGTTGGCCATGGTAGCTCAAAGGCTAAGAGCGACTGGACGGAAACCAGGAGATCTGTTGTTCAAATCCCGGCCATGGCATTGAATTTTTCATGTTGACTATATCTATCAAAAACCTTTGCCTATATACCGCTAGTGTGCAGAAATAAATAACTTCCATCAATTAACTAAAAGTTTAGGCTAATTACTGGCCACCTGTGCCTCATTTCCCCTGACCATCAGGATGTGTGATTCATTGTTTACAACATGGAGAACAAGTTGAGGCCTATTACAGGCCACCTATGCATTATTTCCCTTGATCAGCAGGATGTGTTTACAACATGGAGAACATCTTGAGGCCTGTTACTGGCCACCTGTGCATTATTTCCCTTGATCAGCAGGATGTGTGATTCATTGTTTACAACATGGAGAACATGTTGAGGCCTGTTTCTCGCCATCTGTGCATTATTTCCCTTGAACAACAGGATGTGTGATTTGATTGTTTACAACATGGAGAATATGTTGAGGTCTGTTACTGGCCACCTGTGCATTATTTCCCTTGATTAGCGGGATGTGTGATTCATTGTTTACAACATGGAGAACATGTTGAGGCCTGGTTCTCGCCACCTGTGCATTATTTCCCTTGATCAACAGGATGTGTGCTTTGATTGTTTACAACATGGAGAACACGTTGAGGCCTGTTACAGCCCACCTGTGCGTTATTTCCCTTGATCAGCAGGATGTGTGATACATTGTTTACCACATGGGGAACAAGTTGAGGCCTGTTACAGGCCACCTTTGCATTATTTCCCTTCATCAACAGTATGTGCGATTCATTGTTTACATCATGGAGAACAAGTTGAGGCCTGTTACAGGCCACCTGTGCACTATTTCCCTTCATCAACAGGATGTACGATTCATTGTTTACATCATGGAGAACAAGTTGAGGCCTGTTACAGACCACCTTGCATTATTTCCCTTCATCAACAGGATGTACGATTCATTGTTTACCACATGGGGAACAAGTTGGGGCCTGTTACAGGCCACGTGTGCATTATTTCCCTTCATCAACAGTATGTGCGATTCATTGTTTACATCATGGAGAACAAGTTGAGGCCTGTTACAGGCCACCTGTGCATTATTTCCCTTCATCAACAGGATGTATGATTCATTGTTTACATCATGGAGAACAAGTTGAGGCCTGTTACATGCCACCTGTAGATTATTTCTCTTGACCAGCAGGATGTGTGGTTCACCAGTCCAAAGTACATGTTTTGCCATTCAGCAGAATTGAATCTTAATCATCAACAAACAGCTTTACTTAAACTCAAGGCACCGGAAATAAATGTTACATAATAATGATTATATTAATTTCCATATCTTGCTTAGCCTATAGACGAATTACCCTAGATAAGCTGAACGCAGGTGTTTTTAGGGAACCACAGGTCAGAAAATTAATATGTGACCTCAATTTTGAAAATAAAATGAACCAAACAGAAAAGCGTGCCTGCAGAGCTATAAAGATGTTGTAGACAACTTCTTAAGAAATACAAGGAGTCAAGATCACAAAATTAAGTGAGCACCATGTTGGAGCACTTGAATAAAACTTGATGTAACATGAGCTTGAAACTGCACATCCTTCATGCTCACAATGTCTATGTAATGGTTGTTTTGCTTTAAGCCCCGAGAGTTGAAAAATATCTAAATGTGTTTAAATATGTGGTTTAAAAAGCGATATGGACATGTTAAAACGAATATTAAAGAAAATTGTTAAAATTCAGTAGGTAATGAGATGATGCAACATGTAAGTGATATCATGTGAATGTTTTATGATTGGTAGTTTTAAAAATGAGATTATGTAATGTGTGACGTAGACCAATAAAAATAAAGTTTGATTGCTAGTGATGGCAACGAGAGGGTAAAAAGAAATCAATAATTTTGGTAAAACAACTAGGTAAGAAAGCTTCTTTTTTTTCGTAACGTCGAAGCGTACAGACGTGTTTTGGATTGTAGAATGTCGAAGTGAACGGACTAAGATATTAAAAATAATCAAAATATATTGAATAAAAAATATTTTTATGTAAAGTGTTGTATAAAAAATGACATAAGATATCGCAGTTAAATTACAATTTTGAATGTTTACACGAGCGCTGTTCAATAAAGAATGATCATAATTTTTTACGGTCATAATTTTTCGCACTAAAATTCAATCTTGTTATATTCTGTTAGCTTAATGTGAAACAAACACGCCAGAGTAGTTCCATTTTTGGTACTCCTGGTTCCAACCTGTGAGAACCGGGCAACTTCAGACATGTTCAGTATCGCCTACTGCTGAAATGGAGGTAACACGCGAGAAACAATATGCAGCTTTGAAATTCTGCTTTCGTGTCAACAGGTCTTCAGTTGAGGCCTATACAACGCTACATGAGGCCTATGGAGAGTCTGTTCTTCCCTACAGCACAGCTCGAAGGTGGTTTAAAATGTTTAAGGAGGGGAGGCAATCAATTTCAAATGAAGGCGGACCTGGTGCACAAGTTACTGCTATTACGGAAGAAAACATCAACACTGCTGCTGCCATTGTGAGAGAGAATCGACGATTTACCTTAAGATCACTTTCTGAAGTACTGAACATTTCATTGAGTGCCACGCAAACGTTTCTGACAGAAACATTACACATGTGACGTGTTTGTGCGTGATGGGTTCCAAGACTGTTGATTCCCAAACAAAAGGATATTAGTATGCAGGTGTGTATGCAGTTAAAGTTGATGTTACAGGAAAATTCGGAGTTTCTTTCAAACATAATCACTGCTGATAAAACTTGGCTACATCATTTTGATCCTGAGAGCAAACAGCAAAGCTCAATGAGGAAATCTCCTTCATCACCAACCCCCCAAAAAGCAAATGTGGTTGCTTCTGCTTGGAAAGATATGGTCATCACATTCTTTGATATACATGGAATGGTTTATCAGAATGTTGTACCTGCACACACATCAGTAACTGGACAATAATTCAGGGATGTCCTGAAAACATTGTAAGTGCATATTAGGCGCAAAAGACCACATTTCCGTGAAGCAGGTTGGATGCTGCACCACGATAATGCGCGGCGCATATTGCCAGTGTTGTTGTCGAATATCTTGCAAAAACCAACGTGAAGTGCATCCCTCACCCCCCCCCCCTATGGTCTGTACTTAGCCACATGTGACCTTTTTCTATTCCCTAACTTGAAGAAACGCCTTCGTGGGAGGCATTATACATCACCAGAAACAGTGGTGAGGCCTGCGGAGGCGATTTTGAAGGATCTCCTATTTTGAGAAGGACCGTCAAAATTATGAGGATGAGTAAAGGTACGTTGTCAAAAAAATTGTGATCATTCTTTATTGAACTCCCTCGTACATATGCCCGATTTCAACAACAGACGTTAAAATCCACGTTAACAAATGTAACGTAACAGTTGTCACAGCGTTAAGAAAAGTGTTAGAAAAATGTCAAGAAAATGTTAAACACATTTTAACGCCGAGAAACTTATAAATATCACATGCAGTTACTCCAAAAAGTATTCGTCTAGTGCATGAGTTTATGTTTAAGGATGTATGTATAGTGGAAAATTATCAGCATAAGTACAGCAGGGACACCGTCTTATTCTTTGATTAGTGAAAAAGAGAATACCATAAAGAAACACATAGAGTATTTATTCACATAACATAGTTAAACGTTCAAAAGTAAATATATGCAATATAAGAAGCAAAATGAGTATTGGTCTGCATACTGAAAATGGTGTAGAATGACACCGTTAGTACTTAGTAGGCCCTCCATTCCTCTTTATAATCTCTTGCATTCTCCTTGCCATGGATTTCACCAAAGATTGAGTTGTTTCCACTGTAATTTCACGCCAATCCTATATTAGAGCGTTCTTTACATCCTTCATATTAGATATCTGGTGATACCTAATATTTTTGTCCAGTATACTCCACAATTTCTCTATTGGATTCATGTCTGGGGATTGCGGTGGTGGCAGCATCCATCGTGGAGTATTTTACAACAACCATAGCCTTGCATCTAGAGCTCTGTATTTTGTGTGAGTCTTGTGTGAAAAACATAATCCTCAGAAACACACATATTATTCACACTTTTGGACAGATGTGTTCTTCGGATGTTTATATAAACCTTATGGTTCGTAATTCCATCAATAAAACAGAAATCCCCCACGCCATTTGCACTCACGCAGCCCCAGACAAGTACTGAACTGTCACCTTGTTTAACAGAAGCTGTTATATTTTCCTCTTCAAGCTCACAATTCATTTTTATCTATACTACTACCTCGCCCTTTTGACAGAGCTCAAATTGACTCTCGTCAGATTTCTTCCAGGAATCAAAGCAATCGTATTTATGTTCTTTTGCAAAAGCAACTCGCCTCTTTCTGTTGATTTCACTAATGTGTGGTTTTGTACGGGCTGTTCGGCCTCCATACTCAGCTTCATAAAGCACGTTTCTTATAGTTTGTGCTGAAACGGACTTTCCTGTGTGTGTTTGAACTGTAATAGCAAGTTTTTCGGGCACTTAGTTTAGGATTTTTCTTGACTTCTCTAAGTAACTGTCGTTTCTCCATCTCGGATAGAACTGCACGACGAACAATTTTTGATTGATTTTCCTAAGTTTTATTCTGATCAAGCCTGTATATAAAAGTCTTCACTGTACTGGTAAGTCTACCAATGCTTACTCCAAACTCTTGTAACGATTTTCTTTTTTTAAATAACCCGAAGCAAATTTCTGTCTCTTCCTTTGTAGTTTCACGACCTTTACGACAAATATTACTTAAGTAGCAGTCAACGGCTTTGTAAACAGAGATGGATCTATCAACGGCAATGGATGAAACACAACTGCATAAGCAAAGGGAAGGAGTGTGTGTCAGCGAGACACCATAACTGGGATCTTGTTTACTAGACGAGTACTTTTTTGACATCAAATGGGACATGATTTTAAATAACTTAGACCTATTCAATAATTAAGCAAAATATGAACCCAAAATTTGTTTTATTTTTAAATCTAGATATCAACCGAGGTAAGGAAATAGTTATTGTTCGATCCTTATCTACGTTTATCTGATTTAACTTGATATATCCTATAATCTATGATTAGACGAATACCTTTTGGAGTATTCTATATGGAAGGCTATAAAAGAATCGCATTTTTTCTGAACGTATTGCGATGCCCCTTTGTTTTTATTTCGTGTACATACACCTGAACAAAATCAGAAGAGAAGCCTTGGGACAAATTTCGGATCAATAGAGAAAGAACAGTTAGTTAAATTAGTAACTAAATATAAGGATATTGTTTAAAATAAGAGGAGGATTGTGTTAAATGTGACGTGGGAAAAGACTGGAAATGAATTTAATTCGAATGCAACTTCGTCAATATTACGTAAATTTAAAACAAGATGCGAAGGACGGAATTGACAAGAGACTTTAATGTTTCAAGAAAAGAGGTGGAAAGTGTGTTATCCACAGAATTCAGTGAATTATAAAACCGTAAAGTTATTAATACTTGAGGAAAAGTCGAGATCGGCATATTCCTATTCGATGCATGATCTAACCTCTTTGTACTTCCGCAGTAACCTTTATAACTTGTATCGACAGTTTATATGTTCGCAAAACATTTTTTCTGACTGATCCTCAAAATATTTTCTCTTCATAAGCCGTTCTCTATTACAGGACTTACGACGGCCGCTCATTAAATATTTTTTGACAACATACCTTTACTCAACCTCATAATTTTGATGGTCCTTCTCAAAATAGTCTCTCCTGAATGCGATGCACTTGTCCCAGCATTCCTGCCAGTCTTCAAAGATATGCTGGAAACCATTTTTGAGAGATCCTTCAAAATCGCCTCTACAGCCTTCACCACTGCTTCTGATGATGGCTAATACCTCCCACGAAGGGGTTTCAAGCTAGGGAATATAAAAAATAAACATGGGGCTAAATCCGGACTACAGGGAGGGTGAGGGATGCACTTCACGTTGAATTTTGCAAGATATTCAGCAACAACATTGGAAATATGCGGCCGCGCATTATCGTGGTGCAGCATCCAGCCTGCTTCATGGAAATGTGGCCTTTTCCGCCTGATATGGACTTGCAATGTTTTAAGGACATCCGTGTACTATTGTCCAGTTACTGATGTGTGTGCAGGTGCAACATGCTGATAACCATTCCATGAATATCAAAGAATGAGATGACCAGAACTTCCCCAGAAGAAGCAACCACTTTTGCTTTTTCGGGTCTTGGTGATGAAGGAAATTTCCACACTGAGCTTTGCTGTTTGCTCTCAGGATCAAAACGATGTAGCCAAGTTTCATCAGCAGTGATTACATTTGAAACAAACTCCAGATCTTCCTCTAACATCAACTTTAACTGCATATTACCTCCATTACAGCGGTAGGCGATATTGAACATGTGTGAACTTACCTGGTTCTCACAGGCAGGAACCAGGAGTACCATCAATGAAACTACTACAGCATGTTTGTTTCACATCTAGCTAACATAATATAATAAGTTTGAATTTTAGTCCGAAAAATTATGACCGTAAAAAAGTAATGATCAGTGTTTATTGAACAGCCCTCGCATATTGGAAGAGAACCTCACATGTTAATGGTTGGCAACAAAAGGTGGTTGCAGCGCCCCTATTTTTGGATGACAAACTAAATTATGACAACATCGCGCGCCCAAATCGTTTACGTTGCCGGAAGGCTGTAGCTGTATTCTTCATACCTGCCTAGCTGTCGGCTGGTGTTTATATTCCAATACCGCATTGCTACACATGACGCTCAAAAATAATTACGTGAGCATTGACAGCTGTAACTGCATTTTCGAAGTTGTTGCACTTTCTGAAAGCTGGGTCATATAATTATCTTCAATAATCTGTACCAATACAGTATTAGAACATATAATCAGCTCAGTCTTACAGTGAAATTTCTCCGTGGCACCTGTACATTATTCTCTACTTTAATGAATTACCTCAAAATTTTGTACGATCTTTCAAGGAATAAACAATAGGATATGCTATGTGAGAGAGGAAAATTTGTAAAATACATTACATTACTTTGTTTATTAATTTTTATATAATAGTAATGGCCCGTAATGGCTGCAGGTTCAAGAAACCAATTCTCTGAATAGTAATGTGACAGATCTCATTTTTTGTGTTGGAGCCGCGACAAGTCAGTGCGCGGGAAACAAAGAGACAGATAGTGACGCGCAGAATTGGACGCTTGCCGAGAGAGAGAATGAGACAGAGAGATTGTATAGTTGCGTCTTTCTCTCACTGCGTCGCGATCTTTTTCGGAGACCTACTGCATTCTAGAACAAAGACTGGAGGTATAAAAAAGCCGCAAAGTGTGAGAGCGGAGTCAATTGTTAGTTGAGTTGTGCAGTTGTGTTGTCATTATGCGTTTGAGCTACACCACAGCTTATTCTTTCGTTTGTTTACTTGTGCCAATAAAACGAGACGACCTTGAAGACCGCGTTTTCATATGTATATCATTTTGCTGCTGCCAGGGTTGTACAAAGCTAATGCTTACTACACTAAAGAGTATTTTAACTTTCTGCAAACAAGACTTTTAATTCTATCAACCCAAGAAGTCACAGTAACAACAGAACTAGTCATGTGATAAAACATAATCCAATTATATTATTCATTCTACAGTGGAGTCTTGCAATGCATTTTCTGTAGGGCACACATTCATTACTATATTCTACTTTAATGAATTGCCCCAACGAACTTTCAAGGAATTAACAATAGGATGTGGTATTTAATAGGAAAATTTGAATAATAACATTGTTTTGACAGTTACAGATTCCTTTTATTATTTGTTTCATTAGCTTAACAAATTAATTTGATATTTACTTAAATGACATGAGTAATGCAACTAAATCAATTACAAAGATTCCATAGCACAACACTAGTTACAACATTGTAGCTATAGCTCAAACCACTTAAAAAAGATACAACATGGCTAATTCATTTAAGTACAAGGATACATTAGTAAAACCTCTGTCTAACATTACATATAGTTGTAAATTATATGAATTATATGACTAATGCAACTAACATTTTTAATTTAAAATAAAGATACTTTTAACATAAAATTACAGCTCTTCCACAAAGTGTCCTAATTAACAGAAATGACAAACTTGAATATTTTACAAATAAGCTTTAAGTTAAATTCTGTAATAACACTGTAGGGATTATTGAATGGTTTAAAGTGATAAATGACATGAGTCGTTCATTGTATTACAAGAAAAGTTTAGCATAGCATTATAAAATTTTAGTTATGTATTTAGCATAGTATTTAGTTCGTCCAATACAGATTTGAACTCACCCAATAACTACTACAAAGTATGAGTTTAAACTATGTGTCGATGTGTGGGTAAAGATAGGTGATAGTACTGACTACTGCAACCAAATGTTGTTGCTACTTCCCATAGATGGCGCACTGGAGCAGCAACTGTGCCGTCTGGAGATCATCTGTGAAACATCATGAAAGCAGACAAGCACGGGTAAAGTGGACTGTATGTGACTGCAGTGACTGCTTCAGACATCCACAAGAGGTTAGTTGTCATATGTGGGGAGACTGCACCAAGCTGCAGGCCCATGTTTCGTTGGGTGTCCAAATTCAAAGACGGAGCTGAAAAACACAAAAGCACTGGGCGTCCAGCAAGTGTACACGAACCAAAAAATACCCCGCTTGTTAATAACCTGACCCTGAAGAACACGCAAATAACACTTCATGAGTTAGTGCAGGCAACAGGTCTATCTCGAGGAACCGTCCACACCATAACCCATGAAGATTTGATAATGAAAAAGGTGTGTGCACAATGGGTATCACATACTCTCACCACTGCGCAGAAACAGAAGCGTGTAGAGGTATGCCAATAGTTACTGCAACAGTATAGTGCAAAACTAGAAAAATTCTTTGCTAAACTGGTCACCTTCGACGAGTCCTGGTTTTTCCAAGACTACTGAAATGGAACGCCAGTTAATGGAGTGGAAGCATACTGCGAGCCTTCGTCCAAGAAGTCACGGCCAGGACTACTCGATCAGAAATACATGACAACTGTGTTCTGTGGGATCAGGAAGGGGTACTTCTGGCGGACTGGCTCCCTACCAATGCGAACATCAACAGTGAGTGGTACTGCAGCTCACTGCAACAACTCCGTCGATGCATTCAACAACGTCGCCATCAAAAATGGTGCCATGGTGTTCTTCTCCAACAAGAGAATACATGACCACATGACAGTAGCCAGACCATGGCCACCATTCGTACACTAGGGTTTACTGTGCTGCCACATTCTCTATATTCATCCGATTTGGCTTCTAGTGACTATGCTCTATTCGACTCGATGAGAGAGGTCATGCGGGGTAAGAAGTTCACCACTAATGACGAAATTCATGCAGTTGTCCGTCAGTAGTGCCAGAATACCCAATGAATGGTTTGCTGCACAAATACGGAACTTGCCAGAACGTTGAAACACGTGCATAGACATTGGCGAGGAACACCTGTAGTGTTACCTGAATGCGTTTGTTCAATAAATGGTTCCTGTAAAAAAAAATCGTAGTGCCAATCAGTTTTGAACGCCCTAGTACAGTTTTCAATATTAATGAGATGAGTTGCCCCAGGCATTACCTGGCATTTGCCTAAAGTTAAGGAAAAACCTTTGATACAGAACCTCAAACACGTAATGAAATACACAAATTAAAGTACAATGAATAATTAAATCAATGTAACCACAGTATTACACTATAACATATCACTAAGCAGTTCGAGAGGAATGACTGCTTTTAGACAAAAGATTAGTTTAATGATATTAACTACTCATTCAGAAACTGTAAAAATTATACATTAAAAATATAAATTATAATAATGCATAGTTGGTTTGTTACCAACACGCCCCACGTGGCAACCTTGGCCCTCGGGTTAACCTCGCCCCACCACGTGATGACCGGACCCATTTCTCAGGTGGAGGTATCAGATGGCGGGCTCATTAACTCTAATGATAGTGAAGATGACAGTGAGGCGAGAGGATCTATAGCTTTTACCGTGGACTCCGAACCATCTTGGGCATAGGGGACACTTCATATGTGCTAGACAGAGGTGAAGGCGTGGATAGGGCCGACTTAAAATCACCAACCCCAGAGCCGGGAAAACAAATCGAGACCCTTAACACGGGAGCGACAAACGAAACCACTGCGTTACCAAGGTGCCCCATTACAATAATACATTGCACTTTACACAACGATTGGAGTTTATACAAGTGGGTGCCAATTACAGCATTTGAAGAAATAACGTTAATTAGGCAATTTAATGCTTTTATAATTGCCTCAACAAGTCTTAAATTATTATGTATTTAAAAATCTGGAAAACAATATCAAAACAAATATCACTTACTTGGCCAACAAAAACAAGTACAGAAAAGGACTGAAATTACACACATCTGAATATTTTCATCTTTTTTTCATAGCTTGTGGTAGCCAGTAACTTTTTTAATTTAACCAACCTTATCCCTGTATTACGATCTCCGGTTACTAGCCGAGGTTTGTTACCTTTCAGTTATCGATAACTAATGGTTAGGTTTAGTGGCTCGTATTACAAACTCTATTTACCTGTTGGTTTGTCACCCTGTGCATTCTGGTGGTATATGAACCGTTGGCAATATCTTGCACTAGGACGTTACCTTGTTTGCAACGCTACCTTGTGTTTAGAATGTGTAATTAACGGGTATACCAAACATATGTAGTAGCATCAGGCGTCTTGTTTTAACTTTTTACTAGATGTTTTCTGTATATTTTCGTAATATTTTCATTAATAGTGCATTCGTAATGAGGTTTAGCATAGTTCTGTATATTTATTATTATACTTCGTTTACAGTTTAGTTTTTTCCAAAGCGTTAGACAGATTCTTTTTCATAGAGTTAGGTTATATAGGTTAGATATATGGAGAATATATGGAATGATTTGCTAATTTATGAACACCAAGAGACTTCCAGTCAAACAGTTTTAAAAATAAGGACATACGACGTCTATTAATTCTGATAATAGTATCGCACAAATATTATAATTTGGCTAAAATCAAATGGTTAGTAGTTGATCCTCATGGATAAATCACCTCTTATATATTATCATTTCACAGAGGTATATGCAGAGAGAGATGGTCCACAAATTACTAGTCATTCATGAAGAAGAGCAAGGTTATAAAATATGCATTATGGCACCAGTAACTTGGTACCTGAAATGTTTTTGTTTTTAAAAATAATATATTTGCCTAGTTATGAAGAAATATGTTTTGTTTTCCTTTAAGAAAATAGGTTATAGAAAACATATTTCCTCTTGGTCTTTCATAATCAAACGCAACATTTCAGTCACAGCATTGTGCCCTTGATTTGGAAAAGTAATTGAACAAATAAACAGCTTTACTTAAATACCATAGGGTACAAGATTGTTAAGTATTAGAATTTCTCTATGTGTACAACTCGCAGCAAATATATTTAGTACTGCGTTTGCACAATCTATAGTATGTACGGCAAAAATCTGAAGTAATACCTAAACTTGCATTGAGACCGCGCACACACTGCATTTGCACAATCTATAGTATGTACGCCAAGAATCAGAAGTAATACCTCAACTTGCATTGAGACAGCGCACACACTGCACTTGCACAATCTATAATATGTACGGCAAGAATCAGAAGTAATACCTCATCTTGCATTGAGACAGCGCACACACTACATTTGCACAACCTATAGTATGTACGGAAAGAATCAGAAGTAATACTTCAACTTGCATTGACACAGCGCACACACTGCATTTGCACAATCTATAGTACGTACGGCAAGAATCAGAAGTAATACTTCAAATCTCATTGAGGCAGCGCACTCACTGCATAAATCACAATAGTTTAAGGCACACTGTAGGACAAAACCATTCTGTTATTGTACATGCAACCAACTACATGTGGTTGCATGTGTGAACAGTGTTTGCAATAACGGCTGGACACCAGCACAAATTTCATAACCTATAAATTTTGTTTATTCACTGTTTTCTTTATAGCTTGTTACTTTCCTCTGGTACTACTTTGAGGAAACGTAAATTCAACATTACACCCACTATTAGCACAGTCGAATGTTTACTACTTCAGTATGTTTCTAATCTTTTATACATATCTACCCATAAAGTGTTGCGTGTATTTTCCAGTATAGATTTAATATGCTTTGTTTATTATATTTATGTTCGTTGAAACATGTTGCAATATAATCGTATAAAATATCCTATTGCTTGCAACAAGATACTGACACCATGGGACACTAGAAATTATCATTCAATATCCTATTACGTTAATATATACCTAATTCTTATATGGTTTATTTTACTTCACCTTCATCATGTAACGAATATATCATATTATACATATACTCCTCAAAATTATCTTTCCGCATTCTAATTCTTTGAACTCTTCTTCTTGTGTGTTAAGGTAAACACCAAGTTATCTCACTACCCGCTACTTGAGGTGAGGATCAGTTTACCTCCAGAAATAGCACCCAGTTAGTCCTTAACTGAATGTCTTAATACCGACATTTACGTGTAACACCAAGTTAACCGGTAACCAACACCTTAACCAGAGATCGTAATACAGGCCCCTTGTCACAGTGTTTCCGTGTATTTTATACATATGAAAACTTTAAGGAAACAACGATAATTTTGAAACTCCGTTACACATAACACATTTTTTCTTGTTTTGCTTAAGTGCCGTCCTTCGATGCACACATCTTTTGTGTTCAATTCCACACACAAATAATACAAAACAAAACCTACTGCTGAGCTAGTCTTGAGCATACAAATTGTTTGAATGTAATATGTAGTAACACATGGGCAAAAGTACCAATGTCGGCTGTCAACCTTGTACAACGTGGGCGCAGAGTAATACTGAAAGTGTGTTTCTTTAACGGATGCAGTATAACTCCGCACCACCTTCATAATTATCAGTGATTTTTGGAAGACCCTTTTGAACTGATTCACTGTTGGCATTATCATCTTCATGTTGAAACCTAGCACTGCATGAGACCATTTCCAAATGTTTTGCTACCACTCCATGCTTTATCATACGTCTAGTAACAATTGTGACGTTTTGTTCCAGAACATGGTACTCACAAACATGAAAGGAAGCACAACTTTCGTTGGAAATTTTGCAAATATCTTCTGTTTCACTGCTGACTTCCTGGGACATTTATAGAAGTGCCCATTGGTATGTGTGCAGCATAGCCTTAGGGGCTGCTCCTCCAGCACGGTGGGAACTTGCAGGAATACTTCAGCCACAATTTGGCACTGTGCATATCCTGTTAAGAATAAACAAGCAAACGTTTTGGAATATCCTAAACATAATTTTAAGCTTGAGCGATCTTAAATAATAAATCAATGATAATATAGCATGGCAGAAAGCAAAGTACAATTAAACATTTTATCAGACGCAAATGGCATGGAATTTCACATTATTTTGTTGGCAGTATTCTAACCTATCTGCTGTAAAATATTTTCATAGCCACTTGAGAAAGCCCATATTGCTGTAATAGTTTCTGCTGTAGCAGCTTTCAATGTTTCATGAATATAATTATTCCGTTATTAGGTATGGCTTCATAAATTACAAATAACAAATGCAATTATGATTGATTTTATACCTGCAAGTGACGGAACATTACTGAAATCTCCAACGAAGTTCAATGAAGTTCAAGTTCAATATTGGTTCTTTCACATCTTGAATGTTGCATCTGAAAATATAATAAAAGTAATGTAATTCCAATAAGTTTTTATTTCTCCGTGAATGGTTTTCACAGCAATCCATTGTATACGTGTTAAAGCATCTTAAAGTACAACAGCTATTGATAGTAGTCCTCAATAATAATGATGACAATTTTAAACACAAGCATATCATTATTCTCTGTAAACTGGAGTAAGTAACCAAGATCACGCTAAGATTTATCCAGTTCTCTGTCTTACACAGGAACATAGAACAAGCTTCCTTCTTCCACATTGAAATTTCCAAGATGGCCAAACCACAGAGTATCAAACCGACGCTACTTTCGAAGAGAAATAAGAACAGCGTCAATTGTATGCTGACCTTGGAAAGAAACTTTACATTGGAAAGTAAACTCTTAGACAGTTCACAGCTTTTTTTCATCACTAGTGTTATTATGCTGAAAAGGATGTATGTGGGTTTAAACTATCACACAAACAAATGTTATAGCTGGAGAGATAGTGATAAGTGACGATGCAAGAGAAGGTATACGCCAGAAGCTTAAGGCAAGTGTAAGTAGTGACAAAGATGGAGCATGTCTTGACATGTTTGACATAAAATGGCTACAAGAACAGTTTACATGGCATTATCAAGCTAATGGATATCGGTCCACTTCCTTCCATGAGCTTATGATAGGTTATGGCATCGATTTTCCAACCTCTAAAGCTGTACCCAGGAACGTAATGGGCCTGAAGTTTGAGCTAGAGCAAGCAGCAAGAGAGCTTCAGGAAAAGAAAAAATATTGACAAGCTAAGAGCTAATGACCCTGAGGGCGCAACATAACAAATCAAGCAAATCAACAGACAAGTCATTGCAGTTGCTCGATTTATCTTCTCTGTGCTAGACGGATTTGCCTTTGGATGTAAAGCCATAGAACTAATTGGACTTCGGATTCAGACTACTGCGTGGTATGATGTTCACTCTCATCATTGCATTAGCAGAAATATACTTCCTTACCAAGAAACTCAGTGAAGACGATACTCTCCTTTCCATCACAAACTTCATTCATTTATAAAAAAAACTCATATATTTGTGAGTTTATTGGTTTACGATATTCTTTTGTTTTGCTACATTCTTTGGTCAAAGTAACAAAGGAGACATGGCTTCCTATGTTTTAAGAACACAGTGGTTGTAATGTTAATTATTAAAATAAATAGTTATATACTCCTGAAGTGAGATTTATTTCATTATAATAGAACCTCTGAATACACGGGTAGCGTAAATAACTCTGCTCTGCAGCAAAAATGATGTTAACCAATGTTTGAGTGTTCCAAAATAATATTTTTGCCCTCACTTCAACGGTGCAATTCGTTTGTTTCTATCACTTCAGGTTTTTGAGAACATAGAGAATTCACATTTCATAAACACTCGTAGTAGAGCGTGGGAAGTTTATATTGCTAAAGTAAAACACCATTGTATTGTAAACATTTTAAGCACATATGTAGTATTGTTACCCGACGGTTTTGGGTGTTATTGAATTATTTATTAAATGTAAATGTGTAGTGTTTAACGCCCGCTTTTACTACATAGGGCACCGCAGGCGGTGACACTGATGATACATGAGATGAAGATGGAGCACCGGTGGAATGAGCTGGCGGGGGAAACCGGAGGTCTCGTAGAAAACCCGCCCAAGCGCCGTGTTGTCCACTAGAAATCTCACTTTACGGTCGCCTGGTATCGAACCCGGGCCGCAATGGTGAGAGCCAAGCGGTCTAACCACTGAGCAAAGGCGCAGCCTTCTCAGATGCGAGAGCCCCTAGTGGTCTGTTGGGGAAATGTACGAGTCAACTGAAGAAATTAGTGTCAGGATGGCACGTTGGCCATGGTAGCTCAATGGGTTCCAGCGACTGGACGGAAACCACGTGAACTGCGGTTCAAATCCCGGCCATGGCATTGAATTTTTCATGAGTACCAACAATGAAACTACTACGGCGTGTTTGTTTCACATTAAGCTCACAGAATATAATAAGTTTGAATTTTAGTGAGAAAAATTATGACCGTAAAAAAGTAATGATCAGTGTTTATTGAACAGCCCTCGTATATTAGAAGTGAAACTCCCAGCTTAATCGTTGGCAACCGAAGGTGATCGCAGCGCCCCTATTTTCGGGTGGCAAACTAAATTAAGAATAATCGCGCTCCCAAGTCGTTTACGTTGCCGGAAGGCTGTAACTGTATTTTTCATACCTGCCTAGCTGTCGTCTGGTGTTTATGTTCCAATACCGCATTGTTGCAGATGACGCTCAAAGATAATTACGTGAGCATTGACAGTTGTGACTGCAGTTTCAAGGTTGTTGCATTTTCTAAAAGCTGGATCACATAATTATTTTCAATAATATGTAGCAATACAGTATTAGAACATATAATCAACTGAATCTTGCAGTGAATTTTCTTCATGCCACCTTTACATTATTTTCTACTTTAATGAATTACCTCAAAATTTTGTACAAACTTTCAAGGAATTAACAATAGGATATATGTGAGACAGGAAAAATTGGAAAAACCATAACTTCACTTTGTTTATAGTAATGGTCTCTGTAATGGCTGCAGGTTCAAGAAACCAATTCTCTAAATAGTAATGTCACAGATTTCATTTTTTGTGTTGGAGCCGCGACAAGCCAGTGCGCGGGAAAGAAAGAGACAGATGGTGGCGTGCAGAATTGGACGCTTGCCGAGAGAGAGAAAGAGACAGAGAGATGTCTGGATAGTTGCGTCTTTCTCTCACTGCGTCCCGATCTTTCTCGCAGCTCTACTGCATTCTAGAACAAAGACTGGAGTTATAAAAAAGCCGCAAAGTGTGAGAGTGGAGTCAGTTGTTAGTTGAGTTGTGCAGTTGTGTTGTCATTGTGCGTTTGAACTGTACGGCAGCGAATTCTTTCGTTTGTTTACGTGTGGCAATGTAACGAGACGACCTTGAAGACTGCGTTTGTATATGTATATCATTTTGTCACAGTAACAACAAAACCAGTCATGTAATAAAACATAATCCAATTATACTATTCATTCTACAGTGGAGTCTTGCGATGCATTTTCTGTAGGGCACACATTCATTACTATATTCTACTTTAATGAATTGCCCCAACGAACTTTCAAGGAATTAACAATAGGATGTGGTATTTAATAGGAAAATTTGAAAAATAACATCGTTTTGACAGTTACCGCTTCCTTTTATTATTCTGTCTCATTAGCATAACAAATTAATTTAATATTTACTTAAATATCATGAATAATCCAACTAAATCAATTACAAAGAATCCATAGCACAACTCTGGTTCCAACATTGTAGCTACAACTCAAACCACTTAAAAGTGATACAACATGGCTAATTTAGTTAAGTACAAATAAACTTTAGCAAAACATTCTGTTTAACATTAGATACAGGTGTAAATTATATAAATTATAGAATAACATGACTAACATTTTCATTTAAAATAAGGATACTTTAATATGAAGCTACAGCTGTTGCCCAAAGTGATGTAAATAACAGAAATGATAATCTTGAATATTTTACAAATCAGCTTTAAGTAACATTCTGTAATAACACTGTAGGAATTGATGAAGGATTTAAAGTGATAAATAAAATGAGTAGTTCATTGCATTACAAAAAACGTTTAGCATAGCATTATCACACTTTAGCTATGTATTTAGCATAATATTTAATTCGTTCAATACAGATTGGCACTCACCCAATAACTACTACAAAGTATGAGTTAAAAATATGTGTCGATGTGTGGGTAAAGATAGGTGATAGTACTGTCTACTGTCAACAAATGGCGTTGCTACTTCCCATAGATGGCGCACTGGGGCAGCAACTGTACCGTCTGGAGATCATCTGTGAAACATCATGAAATCAGACAAGCACGGGCAAAGATGGACTGTATGGTTACTCTGGAGGGAAACAGTGACTGCTTCAGACATCCACAAGAGGTTAATGATCATATGTGAGGAGTCTGCACCAAGTTGCAGGTCCATGTTTCGTTGAGTGTCCGAATTCAAAGATGGTGCTGAAAAACACAATAGCACTGGGCGTCCAGCAACTGTACACAAACCAAACAATACCCAGCTTGTTAATGACCTGACACAGAAGAACACGCAAATCACATTTCATGAATTAGTGCAGGCAACAGGTCTATCACGAGGAACCGTCCACACCAAAACCCATGAACATTTGAGACTGAAAAGGTGGTGCACAATGGGTATCACATACTCTTACCACTGCGCAGAAACAGAAGCGTTTGGAGATATGCCAACAGTTTCTGCAACAGTATAGTGCAAATCTAGAAAATTCCTTGCCAAACTGCTCACCGTTGACGAGTCTTGGTTTTTGCAAGACTAAGGAAAGGAAACACCAGTTAATGAAGTGGAAGCATACTGCGAGCCCTCGTCCTAAGAAGTCACAGTTAGGACTACTCGTTCAGAAACACATGGCAGCTGTGTTCTGTGGGATCAGGAGGAGACACTGCTGGTGGATTGGCTCCCTACCAATGCGAACATCAATATTGAGTGGTACTGCAGTTCACTGCAACAACTCCGCCGATGCACTTAACAACGCCGCCATCAGAAATGGAGCCATGGTGTTCTTCTCCAACAAGAGAATGCATGACCACATGACAGTAGCCAGACCATGGCCACCATTCGTACACTAGGGTTTACTGTGCTGCCACATTCTCTATATTCATCCGATTTGGCTTCTAGTGACTATGCTCTAGTCGGCACAACGAGAGAGGTCATGCGGGATAAGAAGTTCACCACTAATGACGAAATTCATGCAGTTGTCCATCAGTAGTGCCAGAATACCCCCACTGAATGGTGTGCTGCACAAATACGGAACTTGCCAGTACGATGAAACAAGTGCATAGACATTGGCGAGGAACACCTGTAGTGTTACCTGAATGAGTTTGTTCGATAAATGTTTCCTGTATAAAAAATAAGTCCTAGTGCCAATCAGTATTGAGCGCCCCTAGTACATTTTTTCAATATCAATGAGATTAGTTGCCCCAGGCATTACCTGGCATTTGCCTAAAGTTAAGGAAATACCTTTGATACAGAATCTCAAACATGTAATTAAATACACAAATTAAAGTTCAGAAACAATTAAATCAACGTAATCACAGTATTACACTATAACATCACTAAGCAGTTCGAGAGTAATGACTGCTTTTAGACAAAGTATTAGTTAAATGATATTAAACAGTCATTCAGAAACTGTAAACATCATACACAAAAATATATATTATAATGCATAGTTGGTTTGTTACCAACACGCTCCACATGGCAACCTTGGCCATCGGGTTAATCACGCCCCACCACGTAATGACCGGACCCATTTCTCAGGTGGAGGTACACAGATGGCGGGCCCATTACCTCTAATGATTGGGTGATAGTGAAGATGACATTGAGGCGAGAGGATCTATAGCTTTTACCGTGGGCACCGAACCACCTTGGGCATAGGGGACACTTCACATGAACTAGACAGAGGTGAAGGCGTGGATAGGACCGACTTAAAATTGCCAACCCCAGAGTCAGGAATCCAAATCGAGACCTTTAGCATGGCAGTCACGAACGAAACCACTGCACTACCCAGGTGCCCCATAACAATAATACATTGTACTTCACAAAATGATTAGAGTTTATAAAAGTGAGTGTCAATTGCAGCATTTGAAGAAATAACGTTAATTAGGCAATTTACTGCTTCTATAATTGCCTCAACAAGTTTTAAATTATTATCTATTTAAAAATCTCGAAAACAATAACAGAACAACTATCACTTAACTGACCAACAAAAACAAGTACAGAAAAGGACAGAAATTACACAAATCTGAATAATTCCATCTTTTTTTATAGCTTGTGGTAGCCAGTAACATTTTTAATTTAACCAACCTTATCCCTGTATTACGATCTCCGGTTACTAGCCGAGGTTTGTTACCTTTCAGTTATCGATAACTATTGGTTAGGTTTAGTGGCTCGTATTACAAATTCTATTTACCTGAAGGTTTGTTATCTTGTGCATTATGGTGGTATATCAACGGTTGGCAATATCTTGCACTAGGATTTTACCCTGTTTGCAACGCTATCTTGTGTTCAGAATGTGTGATTAGCGGGAAAGCCAAACATATGTAGTAGCATCAGGCGTCTTGTTTTAACTTTTATTAGCGGTTTTCTGTATATTTTCCTAATATTTTCATTAATAGTGCATTCGTAATGAGGTTTAGCATAGTTCTGTGTATTTATTATTATACTTCGTTTACAGTTTAGATTTTTCCATAGCATTAGACAGATTCTCTTTCATAGCACTGGGTTAGTGTTATAGGTTATATGCGTTGCCTCAGGTTAGTGTTATAGATTATATAGGTCAGATATATGGAGAATATATGGAATGATTTGCTAATTTATGAACACCAAGAGACTTCCAGTCAAACAATTTTAAAAATAAGATCACACAACGATTATTAATTCTGATAATAGTATTGCATTAATGTTATAATTTGGCTAAAATCATTTGGTTAGTAGTTTATCCTCATGGATAAATCACATCTTCTTACATAAATGATCATTTCACAAAGGAATAAAAGCAAGGTTATAAAATATGCATTATGGCACCAGTAACTTTGTACCTGAAATGTTTTTGTTTTTAAAAATTATATATTTGGCTAGTTATGAAGAAATATGTTTTGCTTTCCTTTAGGAAAATAGGTTATAGAAAACATATTTCTTCTTGGGCTTTCAAACGCCACGTTTCAGTCTCAGCATTGTGTCCTTGATTTGAAAACGTAATTGAACAAATAAATGGCTTTATTTAAATACCACAGGGTACAAGATGGGCAGGATTTAACATTTCCTTATGTGTGCAACTCCCAGAAAATATATTTAGTACTGCAAATGCACAATCTATAGTATGTGCGGCAAGCATCAGAAGTAATACCTCAACTTGCATTGAGACAGCGTACACACTGCATTTGCACAATCTATAGTATGTAGGGCAAGAATCAAAAGTAATACTTCAACTTGCATTGAGACAGCGCACACACTGCATTTGCACAATCTATAGTATGTACGGCAAGAATCAGAAGTAATACTTCAACTTGCATTGAGACAGCGTACACACTGCATTTGCACAATCTATAGTATGTACGGCAAGAATCAAAAGTAATAATTCAACTTGCATTGAGACAGTGCACACACTGCATTTTCACAATTTATAGTATGTACGCCAATAATCAGAAGTAATACTTCACCTTGCATTGAGACAGCGCACACACTGCATTTTCACAATTTATAGTATGTACGGCAAGAATCAGAAGTAATACTTCAACTTGCATTGAGAGAGCTCAGACACTGCATTTGCACAATCTATAGAATGTACGGCAAGAATCAGAAGTAATACTTCAACTTGCATTGAGAAAGCTCAGACATTGCATTTGCACAATCTTTAGTATGTACGACAAGAATCAGAAGTGATACCTCAACTTGCAGTGAGACAGCGCACACACTGCATTTGCAAAATCTATAGTATTGTACGGCAAGAATCAGAAGTAATACCTCAACTTGCAGTGAGACAGCGCACACACTGCATTTGCACAATCTATAATATGTACGACAAGAATCAGAAGTAATACCTCAACTTGCAGTGAGACAGCGCACACACTGCATTTGCACAATCTATAGTATGTACGACAAGAATCAGAAGTGATACCTCAACTTGCAGTGAGACAACCCACACACTGCATTTGCAAAATCTATAGTATGTACGACAAGAATCAGAAGTAATACCTCAACTTGCAGTGAGACAGCGCACACACTGCATTTGCACAATCTATAGTATGTACGACAAGAATCAGAAGTGATACCTCAACTTTCAGTGAGACAGCGCACACACTGCATTTGCACAATCTATAGTATGTACGACAAGAATCAGAAGTGATACCTCAACTTGCAGTGAGACAGCGCACACACTGCATTTGCACAATCTATAGTATGTACGACAAGAATCAGAAGTGATACCTCAACTTGCAGTGAGACAGCGCACACACTGCATTTGCACAATCTATATTATGTACGACAAGAATCAGAAGTAATACCTCAACTTACATTGAGAAAGCGCACACACTGCATTTGCACAATCTATATTATGTACGACAAGAATCAGAAGTAATACCTCCACTTACATTGAGACAGCGCACACACTGCATTTGCACAATCTACATTATGTACGACAAGAATCAGAAGTAATACCTCAACTTACATTGAGACAGCGCACACACTGCACTTGCACAATCTATAGTATGTACGACAAGAATCAGAAGTGATACCTCAACTTGCATTGAGACAGCGCACACACTGCATATGCACAATCTATAGTATGTACGACAAGAATCAGAAGTAATACCTCAACTTGCAGTGAGAGAGCGCACACACTGCATTTGCACAATCTATATTATGTACGACAAGAATCAGAAGTGATACCTCAACTTACATTGAGACAGCGCACACACTGCATTTGCACAATCTATATTATGTACGACAAGAATCAGAAGTAATACCTCAACTTGCATTGAGACAGCGCACATACTGCATAAATCACAATAGTTCAAGGCACATTGTAGGACAAAACCATTCTGTTATTGTACACGCAACCAACTACATTACATGTGTGAACGGTGTTTTCAATAACGGTTGGATATCTGTACAAATTCCATAACCTATAAATTTTGTTTTATTCACTTTTTGCTTTACAGCTTGTTACTTTCCTCTGGTACTGCTCTGACGAAACGCAAATTCAACATTGCACCCACTATTAGCAAAGTCGATTGTTTACTACTTCAGTATGTTTCTGATCTTTTATACATATCTACCCATAAGGTGTTGCGTGTCTTTTCCAGTATAGATTTAACATGCTTTGTTTATTACATTTATGTTCGTTAAAACATGATGCAATATGATCGCGTAACATATCCTATTGCTTGTAACAAGTTACTGACACCATGGGACACCAGAAATAATCATTCCATTTCCTATTACGTTAATACATACCTAATACTTATGTTTTTTATTTTACTTCACCTTCATCATGTCACGTATATATCACATTATGTATATACTCCTCTAAATTATCTTTCCGCATTCTAATTCTTTGAACTCTTCTTCTTGTGTGTGAAGGTAAACACCAAGTTATCTCACTACCCGCTACTTGAGGTGAGGATCAGTTTACCTCCAGAAATAGCACCCAGTTAGTCCTTAACTGAATGTCTTAATACCGACATTTACGTGTAACACCAAGTTAACCGGTAACCAACACCTTAACGAGAGATCGTAATACAAGCCCCTTGTTAAAGTGTTTCTGTGTATTTTATACATATGACAACTTTAAGGAAAACACGATAATTTTGAAGCTCCGTTACCCATAACACACTTTTTCTTGTTTTGCTAAAGTGCCGTCCTGAGAAGCACATTGTTCTTGTGTTCAATTCCACACACAAATAATACAAAACAAAACCTACTGCTGAGCTAGTCTTGTGCATACAACTTGTTTGAATGTAATATGTAGTAACACATGGGCAAGAGTCACTCTCGTCTGTCAAACTTGTGACGTGGGCGCAGAGTAATACAGAAAGTGTGTTTCTTACGACGGATGCAGTATAACTCCGCACCACCTTCATAATTATCAGTGATTTTTGGAAGACCTTTTTGAACTAATTCACTATTGCCATTATCACCTCCATGTTGAAACCTAGCACTGCATGGGACTATCTCCAAACGTTTTGCTACCACTCCATGCTTTATCATACGTCCAGAACCAATTTTGACGTGTTGTTCTAGAACATGGTACTCACACACATGAAAGGAAACTCGACTTTCACTGGACATTTTGCAAATATCTTCTGTAGCACTGCTGACTTCCTGGGACTTCCTAAGTGCACATGTATATGTGCAGCATAGCCTTATGGGCTGCTCCTCCAGCACAGTGGGAACTTGCAGGAATACTTCAGCAATAAACTGGCACTGTACATATCCTGTTAAGAATAAACAAACAAACGTTTTGGAATATCCTAAACATTTTAAGCTTGAGAGATCTTCAATAATAAATAAATGATAATATAGCATGGCAGAAATCAAAGTACAATTAACAATTTTATCAGACGCAAATGGCATGGAATTTCGCATTATTTTGTTGGTAGTATTCTAATCTATCTGCTGTAAAATCTTCCCATAGCCACTTGAGAAAGTCCATATTGCTGTAATAGTTTCTGCTGTTGCAGCTTTCAATGTTTTATGACTATAATTATTCCGTTATTTGGTATGGCTTCATAAATTCCAAATACCAAATCCAATTTAGATTGATTTTATACCTGCAAGTGACGGAACATTACTGAAATCTCCAACGAAGTTCAATACACTTCAAGTTCAATATTGGATCTTTCACTTCTTGATTGCTGCATCTTAAAATATAATAAAAGTTATGTAATTCCAATATGGATTTTTTTCACCGTGAGTGATTTTCACAGCAATCCATTGTATACGTTTTATAGCATCTTAAAGTACAACAGCTATTGATAGTAGTCCTCTAATAATAATAAAGACAATTTTAAACACAAATATATCATTATCCTGTGTACCTGGAATAAGTAACCAAGATCACGCTAAGATTTATCCAGTTCTCTGTCTTACACAGAAACATAGAGCAAGCTTCCTTCTTCCACATTGAAAATTTCAAGATGGTCAAACCACAGAGTATCAAACCGACGCTACTTTCGAAGAGAAATAAGAACAGCGACAATTGTATGCTGACTTTGGAAAGAAACTTTACATTGGAAAGTAAACTCTGAGACAGTTCACAGCTTTTTTTCATCACTAGTGTTATTATGCTGAAAAGGATGTATGTGGGTTTAAACTATCACACAAACAAATGTTATAGCTGGAGAGATAGTGATAAGTGACGATGCACCAGAAGGTATACGCCAGAAGTAAGTAGTGACAAAGGTGGAGCATGTCTTGACGTGTTTGACATAAAATGGCTACAAGAACAGTTTGCATGGCATTATCAAGCTAATGGAATTCGGTCCACTTCTTTCCATGAGCTTATGATAGGTTATGGCATCGATTTTCCAACCTCTAAAGCTGTACCCAGGAACGTAATGGGCCTGAAGTTTGAGCTAGAGCAAGCAGCAAGAGAGCTTCAGGAAAAGAAAAAATATTGACAAGCTAAGAGCTAATGACCCTGAGGGCGCAACATAACAAATCCAGCAAATCAACAGACAAGTCATTGCAGTTGCTCGATTTATCTTCTCTGTCCTAGACGGATTTGCCTTTGGATGTAAAGCCATAGAACTAATTGGACTTCGGATTCAGACTACTGCGTGGTATGATGTTCACTCTCATCATTGCATTAGCAGAAATATACTTCCTTACCAAGAAACTCAGTGAAGACGATACTCTCCTTTCCATCACAAACTTCATTCATTTATAAAAAAAACTCATATATTTGTGAGTTTATTGGTTTACGATATTCTTTTGTTTTACTACATTCTTTGGTCAAAGTAACAAAGGAGACATGGCTTCCTATGTTTTAAGAACACAGTGGTTGTAATGTTAATTATTATAATAAATAGTTATATACTCCTGAAGTGAGATTTATTTCATTATAATAGAACCTCTGAATACACGGGTAGTGTAAATAACTCTGCTCTGCAGCAAAAATGATGTTAACCAATGTTTGAGTGTTCCAAAATAATACTTTTGCCCTCACTTCAACGGTGCAATTCGTTTGTTTCTATCACTTCAGGTTTTTGAGAACATATAGAGTTCACATTTCATAAACACTCGTAGTAGAGCATGGGAAGTTTATATTGATAAAGTAAAACACCATAGTATTGTAAACATTTTAAGCACATATGTAGTATTTTTACATGACGGTTTTTGGGGGTTGAATAGAAATTGTGAGAGGGGCAAATGTACAGGGTTTGGAACCCGGTGCCGAGATCATATACTACATGACAAAACTACCAGGTGTTGTAAGGGTTAAACAGGTACGGGGTTTTAACATTTAACCACGTGTAACTGGGAGCGTAGATATGGATAAGGTACAGCAGAAAAAAGCATCTAATTCAAAATGAACTGAGTAACTGTATTTAAGAGATGTCTAGCCTTTCTACAGGGCACGCCTTGGATCTGGTTGAGATCAGCGGAGCTTTAGTAACATTTAAATACATAATACCATAATGCAAGTATACCTTTAGAGATGCGTTGTTTGTATGGCTGAACCTTGTGCAACTGGCAAGAGATATACGGTCTGGGGCACCCTGCTGGCGAACTTACTCCTAGTACCACTTTAAAATAATCTCTTGTTAATTTTTATAGAGACCATCAGCAAGTCCTCTCTCAAATCTCTCTGTCAAGTCCCCCAGGGTGCTAATTCAACCAGGCTTAAATAGGGATCCTGCCCAAAAGTCAGCTCAGCGATTCCCACGCTAACTGTCAATTTCCTCCCAATTATTTCACCATATTGTGCAATCATTGTTTACATCATTGAGAACATGCTTAGCCCTGTTACTGACAACCTAAGCATTATCTCCCTTGATCATCAGGATGTGCGATTCATTGTTTACAATATAAGGAACAAGTTGAGGCCTGATATTGGCTACCTGTGCATTATTTCCCTTGACCAGTAGGAATTTTGTTTCATTGTTTACAACATGGAGAACAACTTGAGGCCTGTTACTGGCCACCTTTGCACTATTTCCCTTGTCCAGGAGGATGTGCGATTCATTGTGTACATCAGTGAGAACATATTTAGACCTGTTACTGGCCACCTGAGCATTATTTCCTTTGATCAGCAGGATGTGCGATTCAGTTTTTACAACATGGAGAACAGGTTTAGACCTGTTCAATTCCAAAATTTATGAAAGGCTGGTTATCCAAAAGCAACGTTGCGGATGATAAAATAGAGGAATACATCAAATTAACCACCCTATGTATTGAACAAAACAGCTTCACGTTCTCCAAGAAGATCTTCCAACAAACAGCAGGCTTGGCCATGGGTAACCCTCTTTCACCATTACTAGCTAATCTGTTCATGAGTAATTTGGAAACACACATTACTAAAGCCTTTCCACATAATTTCAAATGTTGGCATAGATATGTCGACGATGTGTTTGCGATAGTCCCTAGAAGACTAACCGAGGATGCTATAAAGTTGCTAAACCTACAAGAAAAATCCATAGTTTTCACCATTGAAGTAGAGCAGGATGAATGGCTACCTTTTCTAGATTTGAAAATCATTAGAACACCAACAGGATTACAATTTGGAATATACAGAAAAGCAACACATGTTGAAAATTACATTAAATGCAACCCATTCAACCCAGTATAACATCAATCTGCAGTATTCCATAGTTTGGTTCACAGATTAATCAACATTCCGCTAACAAAAACAAAATATGAACAGGAGTACGCTCACATACACCAGGTTGCCGAACTGAACAACTATAACACAAATTTCATCAAAAAACTTATCTACAGACACAAAAGAAACAAAAACTTAAGGGACATTACTACGTTAAAAAAACTAGAAAACCCTAACGCCAGATATGGAAAATTTACATTTCATCCAAAATACTTCAAAAAATTTGAAAAGATATTTAAGAGCTTCAACATAAAATTAGCCCCTCAGAACAAACACAACATCGCAACTTACTAAACCACCCTCTAAAAAATAGCACACCGAAAACTCAATTATCAGGCATTTACCAAAAGACTTGCCAGGATTGTGACAAGATATACATTGGTAAGACCAAAAGGAATCTAGGAACAAGAATGAAAGTACACTTTAGAAATATTAAATTTAAACAAATGGACAAGTCGGCTAAAGCACATCACTTTTGGTCTGAGAATCACAACATAAAACAAGAAATAGAACTGATCAAACAGGAAAAGAAACCTCTGGAACTACAGATTTGGGAAAACATATTTATTTTGTTAAAACAGGACCTCTTGATGAATTTTGAAATTCCCGCGGTAGATGACGTCATCAAACTCACCAGGACATTAGATGGCAGCACAACACCAAGCCAGATGCAGACACCGGATGCATCATCAGTCAACCACAGAACTGACGATAGGGGAGAAGTCCCCAGAAACTAGTCTTCATAAAAAACTTGCAAGTGGAGAAAACTATATACAAGGTTGACTCACTAGCCTAATTTTAGTAACAATGGCACTCCACTTTCTGAAATACTTCTTTTTATTCTATATAGGTTTAGACCTGTTAAAGACCACGTAAGCATTATTTCGCTAGATCAGCAGGATGTGTGATTCATTGTTTACAACATGGAGAACAAGTTGAGACCTGTTACTGTCCACCTGTGCATTATTTCCCTTGATTAACAGGATGCATGATTCATTGTTTCCCACATGGAGAACAAGTTGAGGCCTGCTACAGGCCACCTGTGCATAATTCCAGCAGGATGTGTGATTCACCAGTCCAAATTACATGTTTTGCCAGTCAGCAGAATTTAAGCTTAATCATCAACAAACAGCTTTGCTTAAACTCAAGGCGCTGGAAATAAATGTTACATAATAATTTCCAGGTCATGAGATGACGCAACATGAAAGTTATATGATGTGAATGCTTTATGACTGTTAGTTTTAAAAATGAGATTATGTAATGTGTGACGTGAACCAGTAAAAATAAAATTTGATTGCTAGTGATGGCAAAGAGAGTGTAAAAAGAAATCAATAATTTTGGTAAAACAACTAGGAAATAAGGCTTCTTTTGTTTGCGTAACGTCGAAGAGTACAGACGTGCTTTGGATTGTAGAATGTCGAAGTAAACAAACTAAAACATTAAAAATGATTAAAATAGATTAACTACAGAATTATTCTTATGTAAATTGTTGTATAAAATTGTCATAAAGTGTCGCAGTTAAATTAAAAGTTTGGATGTTTATACGAGGGCTGTTCAATAAAGAATGATCATAATTTTTACGGTCATAATTTTTAGTACTAATATTCAATTTTATTATATTCTGTTAGCTTAATGTGAAGCATACACGCCGTAGTATTTTCATTGTTGGTACTCCTGGTTCCCGCCTGTGTGAACCAGGCAAGTTCAGACATGTTCAGTATCGCCTACCGCTGAAATGGAGGTAACACGCGAGGAACAATATGCGTCTTTGAAATTCTGCTTTCCTCTCAACATATCTTCAGATGAAGCCAATGCAATGTTACTGGAGGCCTATGGAGAGTCTGTCCTTCCCTACAGCACGGCTCGAATGTGGTTTAGAATGTTTAATGAGGGGTGGCAATCAATTTCAAATGAAGGTGGGCCTGGTGCTCAGGTTACTGCTCTTACGGAAGAAAACATCAACACTGCTGCTGCCATTGTGGGAGAGATTCAACTAATTACCTTAAGATCACTTTCTGAAATACTGAACATTTCATTTCGTGCCACCCACAGTTGGTGACAGAAAAAATACACATGAGACGTGTTTATGCGCGATGGGTTCCAAGACTTTTGATTCACGAACTAAATGACATTCGCATGCAGGTCTGCATGTAGTTAAATTTGATGCTAGAGGAAGATCCGGAGCTTCTTTCAAACGTAATCACTGCTGATGAAACTTGGCTACATCATTTTGATCCTGAGAGCAAACAGCAAAACTCAGTCTGGAAATCTCCTTCATCACCAACACCCAAAAAAGCAAAAGTGGTTACTTCTGCTGGGAAAACTATGGCCATCTCATTCTTTGATATTCATGGAATAGGTTATCAGCATGTTGTACCTGCACACACATTAGTAACTGGACAATAATTCAGGGATGTCCTGAAAACATTGGAAGTCCATATCAGGCGCAAAAGACCACATTTCCGTGAAGCAGGCTGGATGCTGCACCACGATAATGCGCGGCCGCATATTGCCAATGTTGTTGCTGAATATCTTGTAAGAATCAACGTGAAGTGCATTCCTCACCCTCCTTAGAGTCAGGATTTAGCCCCATGTGACTTTTTTTCTGTTCCCTAACTTTAAGGAACGCCTTCATGGGAGACATTATCCATCATCAGAAGCAGTGATGAAGGCTGCGGAGGCGATTTTTAAGGATCTGTCAAAAAATTGTTTCCAGCTTGTCTTTGAAGACTGGCGGAAACGCCGGGACAAGTGCATGGCATTCATGTGAGACTATTTTGAGAAGGATCATCAAAATTATGAGGATGAGTAAAGGTACGTTTTTTAAAAGTATATTGTGATCATTGTTTATTGAACAGCCCTCGTACATATACCCGATTTCACCCAACAGATGTTAAAATCGACGTTAACAAATCTAACGTAGCAATTGCCACAGAGTTAAGAAAAGTGCTAGAAAACTGGAAAGAAATTGTTAAACACATTTTAACGCCGAGGGACTTGAAAATATTACATGCAGTTATTCCAAAAAGTATTCGTCTAGTGCATGAGTTTATGTTAAAGGATGTATGGATTGTGGAAAATCATCAGAATAGGGTACAGCATGGACACCGTCTTATTTTTTGATTAGTGAAAAAGAGAATACCATAAAGAAACACATAGAGTATTTATCCACATAACATTAAACGTTCAAAAGTAAAGATATGCAATATAAGAAGCAAAATAAGTATTCGTATGCATACTGAAAATGGTGTAGAGTGTTACGGTTAGTACTTAGTGGATCCTCCATTCCTCTTTATAATCTCTTGCCTTCTCCTTGACATGGATTTCACCAAAGATTGTCCTGTTTCCACTGTAATTTCACGCCAATCCTATATTAGAGCGTTCTTTACATTCTTTATATTAGATATCTCATGATACCTAACACTTTTGTACAGTATACTCCACAAATTCTCTATTGGATTCATATCTGGGGATTGCGGTGGTGTCGACATCCATCGTGGAGTATTATAAAACAACCACAGCCTTGCATCTAGAGCTGTGTGTTTTGTGTGAGTCTTGTGTGAAGAATATAATCCTCAGGAACACCCATATTGTTCACACTTTTGGACAGATGTGTTTTTCGGATGTTTATATAAATCTTATGGTTCATAATTCCATCAAAAACCACAAATCCTCCACAGCATTGGCACTCACGCAGCCCCAGACAAGTATTGAACTTTCACCATGTTTAACAGAAGCTGTTATATTTTCCTGTTCAGGCTCACAATTCTTTTTTCGCTACACTACTACCTCGCCCTTTTGAAAGAGCTCAAGTTGACTCTCGTAAGATTTCTTCCAGAAATCAAACCCATCGTAATCAACAAAATTATGAGGATGAGTGAAGGTACGTTTTTTAATAAAAATTGGAATCATTCTTTATTGAGCAGCCCTCGTACATATGCCCGATTTCACAAACAGATGTTAAAATCGACGTTGCTTTTTCAAAAGCAACTCGCTTCTTTCTGTTCATTTTACTGATGTATGGTTTCCTATGGGCTGTTCGGCCTCCATACTCAGCTTTGTAAAGCACGTTTCTTATAGCTTGTGCTGAAACAGACTTTCCTGTTTGTGTTTGAACTGTAATTGCAAGTTTTGGAGCACTTAGTTTAGGATTTTTCTTGCCTTCTCTAAGTAACAGTCGTTTCTCCATCTCGGATAGAACTGGAGGACGACCGCTTCTTGATTGATTTTCCTAAGTTTTGTTTCGATCAAACCTGTATACAATAGACTTCACTGTACTTGTAGGTCTTCCAATAGTTTCTCCAACTTCTTGAAAAGATTTCCCTTTTTTTAAATAACCCGAAGAAAATTTCTGTCCCTTCCATTGTAGTTTCAAGACGTTTACGACCCATATTACTTAAATAGCAGTCAACGGCTTTGAAAACAGAGATGGAACTGTCAACGGAAATGGATGAAGCACAACTGCATAAGAAAAGGTAAAGAGTGTGTGTCAGCGAGACACCATACCTGGGATCTTGTTTACTAGACGAATACTTATTTGACATCAAATGGGACATGATTTTAATAACTTAGAGCTGTTCACTAATTAAGCAAAATATTAACCCAAATTTGTTTTATTTTTAAATCTAGATATCAACCGATGTAAGGAAATAGTTATTGTTCGATCCTTGTCTACATTTATCTGATTTAGCTTGATATATCCTATAATCTATGATTAGACGAATTCCTTTTGGAGTATTCTATATGGAAGGCTATAGATGAATTGCATTTTTTCTGAACGTACTGCGATGCCCTTTTGTTTTTATTTTCGTGTACATACAACTGAACAAAATCAGAAGAGAAGCCTTGGGACAAATTTCGGATCAATCGAGAAAGAACTGTTAGTTAAATTAGTAACTAAATATAAGGATATTGTGGAAAATAAGAAGAGGATTGTGTTAAATGTGACGTGGGAAAAGACTGGAAATGAATTTAATTCGAATGCAACTTCGTCAATATTACGTAAATTTAAAACAAGATGCGAAGGACGGAATTGACAAGAGACTTTAATGTTTCAAGAAAAGAGGTGGAAAGTGTGTTATCCACAGAATTCAGTGAATTATAAAACCGTAAAGTTATTAATACTTGAGGAAAAGTCGAGGTCGACATATTCCTATTCGATGCATGATCTAACCTCTTTGTACTTCCGCAGTAACCTTTATAACTTGTATCGACAGTTTATATGTTCGCAAAACATTTTTTCTGACTGATCCTCAAAATATTTTCTCTTCATAAGCCGTTCTCTATTACAGGACTTACGACGGCCGCTCATTAAATATTTTTTGACAACATACCTTTACTCAACCTCATAATTTTGATGGTCCTTCTCAAAATAGTCTCTCCTGAATGCGATGCACTTGTCCCAGCATTCCTGCCAGTCTTCAAAGATATGCTGGAAACCATTTTTGAGAGATCCTTCAAAATCGCCTCTACAGCCTTCACCACTGCTTCTGATGATGGCTAATACCTCCCACGAAGGGGTTTCAAGCTAGGGAATATAAAAAATAAACATGGGGCTAAATCCGGACTACAGGGAGGGTGAGGGATGCACTTCACGTTGAATTTTGCAAGATATTCAGCAACAACATTGGAAATATGCGGCCGCGCATTATCGTGGTGCAGCATCCAGCCTGCTTCATGGAAATGTGGCCTTTTCCGCCTGATATGGACTTGCAGTGTTTTCAGGACATCCGTGTAATATTGACCAGTTACTGATGTGTGTGCAGGTACAACATGCTGATAAACCATTCCATGAATTTCAAAGAATGAGATGACCAGAACTTCCCCAGAAGAAGCAACCACTTTTGCTTTTTCGGGTCTTGGTGATGAAGGAAATTTCCACACTGAGCTTTGCTGTTTTCTCTCAGGATCAAAATGATGTAGCCAAGTTTCATCAGCAGTGATTACGTTTGAAACAAACTCCAGATCTTCCTCTATCATCAACTTTAACTGCATATTACCTCCATTACAGCGGTAGGCGATATTGAACATGTGTGAACTTACCTGGTTCTCACAGGCAGGAACCAGGAGTACCAACAATGAAACTACTACAGCATGTTTGTTTCACATCTAGCTAACATAATATAATAAGTTTGAATTTTAGTCCGAAAAATTATGACCGTAAAAAAGTAATGATCAGTGTTTATTGAACAGCCCTCGCATATTGGAAGAGAACCTCACATGTTAATGGTTGGCAACAAAAGGTGGTTGCAGCGCCCCTATTTTCGGATGACAAACTAAATTATGACAAAATCGCGCGCCCAAATCGTTTACGTTGCCGGAAGGCTGTAGCTGTATTCTTCATACCTGCCTAGCTGTCGGCTGGTGTTTATATTCCAATACCGAATTGCTACATATGACGCTCAAAAATAATTACGTGAGCATTGACAGCTGTAACTGCAGTTTCGAAGTTGTTGCACTTTCTGAAAGCTGGGTCATATAATTATCTTCAATAATCTGTAGCAATACAGTATTAGAACATATAATCAGCTCAGTCTTACAGTGAAATTTCTCCGTGGCACCTGTACATTATTCTCTACTTTAATGAATTACCTCAAAATTTTGTACGTTCTTTCAAGGAATAAACAATAGGATATGCTATGTGAGAGAGGAAAATTTGTAAAATACATTACATTACTTTGTTTATTAATTTTTATATAATAGTAATGGTCCGTAATGGCTGCAGGTTCAAGAAACCAATTCTCTGAATAGTAATGTCACAGATCTCATTTTTTGTGTTGGAGCCGCGACAAGCCAGTGCGCGGGAAACAAAGAGACAGATAGTGACGCGCAGAATTGGACGCTTGCCGAGAGAGAGAGACAGAGAGATGTCTGGATAGTTGCGTCTTTCTCTCACTGCGTCGCGATTTTTTCGGAGACCTACTGCATTCTAGAACAAAGACTGGAGGTATAAAAAAGCCGCAAAGTGTGAGAGCGGAGTCAGTTGTTAGTTGAGTTGTGCAGTTGTGTTGTCATTATGCGTTTGAGCTGCACCACAGCGAATTCTTTCGTTTGTTTACTTGTGCCAATAAAACGAGACGACCTTGAAGACCGCGTTTTCATATGTATATCATTTTGCTGCTGCCAGGGTTGTACAAAGCTAATGCTTACTACACTAAAGAGTATTTTAACTTTCTGCAAACAAGACTTTTAATTCTATCAACCCAAGAAGTCACAGTAACAATAGAACTAGTCATGTGATAAAACATAATCCAATTATATTATTCATTCTACAGTGGAGTCTTGCAATGCATTTTCTGTAGGGCACACATTCATTACTATATTCTTCTTTAATGAATTGCCCCAACGAACTTTCAAGGAATTAACAATAGGATGTGGTATTGTAAGGAAAATTTGAATAATAACATTGTTTTGACAGTTACAGCTTCCTTTTATTATTTGGTCTCACCATCACAACAAATTAATTTGATATTTACTTAAATAACATGAGTAGTTCCACTAAATCAATTACAAAGAATCCATAGCACAACACTAGTTACAACACTGTAGCTATAACTCAAGCCATTTAAAAGTGATACAACGTGGCTAATTCAGTTAAGTACAAAGAAACTTTAGCAAAACATTCTATTTAGCATTACATACAGTTGTAAATTATATAAATTATATTAATAACACGACTAACATTTTCATTTAAAATAAAGATACTTTAACATGAAGCTATAGTTGTTGCACAAAGTGATGTAAATAAAGAAATGATAAACTTGAGTATTTTATAAATAAGCTTTAAACAACATTCTGTAGTACAACTGTAGGGATTACTTAAGGGTTTAAAGTTATAAATAACATGAGTATTACAAGAAAAGTTCAGCATAGCATTATAAAACTTTAGCCATGTATATAGCATAGTATTTAGTTCGTTCAATACAGATTGGCACTCACCCAATAACTACTACAAAGTATGAGTTTAAAATATGTGTCGATGTGTGGGTAAAGATAGGTGATAGTACTATCTACTGCCACCAAATGATGTTGCTACTTCCCATAGATGGCGCACTGGAGCAGCTAATGTACCGTCTGGAGGACATCAGTGAAACAAAATGATAGCAGACAAGCACGGGCAATGCTAGACTGTATGGTTTCTCTGGAGGGAAGCAGTGACTGCTTCAGACATCCACAAGAGGTTAGTGGTCATATGTGAGGAGTCTGCACCAAGTTGCCGGTCAATGTTTCGTTGGGTGTCCGAATTCAAAGACGGTGCTCAAAAACACAAAAGCACTGGGCGTCCAGCAACAGTACACAAATCAAACAATACCCAGCTTGTTAATGACCTGACACAGAAGAACAGGCAAATCACATTTCATGAATTAGTGCAGGCAACAGGTCTATCAAGAGGAACCGTCCACACCATATCCCATGAAGACTTTATAATGAAAAAGTTGTGTGCACAATGGGTATCCGCTGCGCAGAAACAGAAACGTGTGGAGGTATGCCAATAGCTACTGCAACAGTGTAGTGAAAATCTAGAAAAATTCTTTGCCAAAATGGTCACCGCAGAAGAGTCCTGGTTCTTCCAAATCTACTGAAAAGAAACGCCAGTTAATGGAGTAGAACCATAAAACAACAGACACATGTACACAAACCAAACAATACCCAGCTTGTTAATGACCTGACCCAGAAGAACACGCAAATAACATTTCATGAATTAGTGCAGGCAACAGGTCTATCACGAGGAACCGTCCACACCAAAACCCATGAACATTTGAGACTGAAAAAGGTGTGTGCACAATGGGTATCACATACCCACTGCGCAGAAACAGAAGCGTGTGGAGGTATGCCAATATTTGCTGCAAAGGTATAGTTCAAATCTAGAAGAAATCTTTGCCAAACTGGTCAACGTCGACGAGTCCTGGTTTTTACAAGACTACTGAAAAGAAACACTAGTTAATGTAGTGGAAGCATACTGCGAGCCCTCATCCCAAGAAGTCGCGGCCAGGACTACTCGTTCAGAAACACATGGCAACTGTGTTCTGTGGGATCAGGAAGGGATACTGCTGGTGGATTGGCTCCCCACCAATGCGAAGATCAACCGTGAGTGGTACTGCAGTTCACTGCAACAACTCCGCCGATGCACTCAACAACGCCGCCATCAAAAATGGAGCCATGGTGTTCTTCTCCAACAAGAGAATGCATGACTACATGCCAGTAGCCATACCATGGCCACCATTCATACACTAGGGTTTACTCCACTGCCACATTCTCTATATTCATCAGATTTGGCTTCTAGTGACTATGCTCTATTCGACTCAATGAGAGAGGTCATGCGGGATAAGAAGTTCACCACTAATGGCGAAATTCATGCAGTTTATCCATCAGTAGCCCAGGATACCTCCAATGAATGGTTTGCTGCACAAATAAGGAACCTGCCAGAAAGATGGAACAAGTGCATAGACATTGGCGAGGAACAGCTGTAGTGTTACCTGAATGAGATTGTTCAATAAACCCCTGTAAAAAAAAGTCGCAGTGCCAATCAGTTTTGAACGCCCCCAGTACATTTTTTTAGATATTAATGAGATTAGTTGCCCCAGGCATTACCTGGCATTTGCCTAAAGTTAAGGAAAACCCTTTGATACAGAACCTCAAGCTCGTAATGAAATACACAAATTTAAGTACAAAAAACAATTAAATCGTTGTAATCGCAGTATTACACTATAACATATCACTAAGCTGTTCCAGGGGAATGACTGCTTTTAGAAAAAAGATTAGTTTAATGATATTAACTAGTCATTCTAAAGCTGTAAACATCATACACTAAAAATATAAATTATAATAATGCATGGTTGGTTTGTTACCAACACGCCCCACATTGCAACCTTCGCCTTCAGGGTAACGTCGCCCCACCACGTGATGACCGGACCCATTTCTCAGGTGGAGGTAAAAACGATGGCGGGCCCATTACCTCCAATGACAGGGTGATAGTGAAGATGACAGTGGGGCGAGAGGACGTACAGCTTTTACCGTGGATTCCGAACCACCTAGGGCATAGGGGACACTTCAGGTGTACTAGAGAGAGGTGAATGCGTGGATAGGGCTGACTTCAATTCGCCAACCCCAGAGCTGGGAATCCAAATCGAGACCCTTAACACGGGAGCCACGAACGAAACCCCTGCACTACCCGGGTGCCCCATTACAATAATACATTGTAATTTACACAATGATTAGAGTTTATACAAGTGGGTGCTACTTGCAGCATTTGAAGAATTAACGTTAATTGGGTAATTTACTGCTTCTATAATTGCCTCAACCAGTTTTAAATTATTATGCTTTTAAATATCTGGAAACAATATCAAAACAACTATCACTTAATTGTCCAATAAAAACAAGTACAGAAAAGGACTGAAATTACACACATCTGAATATTTTCATCTTTTCTTCATAGCTTGTGGTAGCCAGTAACTTTTTTAATTTAACCAACCTTATCCCTGTATTACGATCTCCGGTTACTAGCCGAGGTTTGTTACATTTCAGTTATCGATAACTAATGGTTAGGTTTAGTGGCTCGTATTACAAACTCTATTTACCTGTTGGTTTGTCACCCTGTGCATTCTGGTGGTATATGAACCGTTGGCAATATCTTGCACTAGGACGTTACCTTGTTTGCAACGCTATCTTGTGTTTAGAATGTGTAATTAACGGGTATAACAAAACATATGTAGTAGCATCAGGCGTCTTGTTTTAACTTTTTACTAGATGTTTTCTGTATATTTTCGTAATATTTTCATTAATAGTGCATTCGTAATGAGGTTTAGCATAGTTCTGTATATTTATTATTATACTTCGTTTACAGTTTAGTTTTTTCCAAAGCGTTAGACAGATTCTTTTTCATAGAGTTAGGTTATATAGGTTAGATATATGGAGAATATATGGAATGATTTGCTAATTTATGAACACCAAGAGACTTCCAGTCAAACAGTTTTAAAAATAAGGACATACGACGTCTATTAATTCTGATAATAGTATCGCACAAATATTATAATTTGGCTAAAATCAAATGGTTAGTAGTTGATCCTCATGGATAAATCACCTCTTATATATTATCATTTCACAGAGGTATATGCAGAGAGAGATGGTCCACAAATTACTAGTCATTCATGAAGAAGAGCAAGGTTATAAAATATGCATTATGGCACCAGTAACTTGGTACCTGAAATGTTTTTGTTTTTAAAAATAATATATTTGCCTAGTTATGAAGAAATATGTTTTGTTTTCCTTTAAGAAAATAGGTTATAGAAAACATATTTCTTCTTGGTCTTTCATAATGAAACGCAACATTTCAGTCACAGCATTGTGCCCTTGATTTGGAAAAGTAATTGAACAAATAAACAGCTTTACTTAAATACCATAGGGTACAAGATTGTTAAGTATTAGAATTTCTCTATGTGTGCAACTCGCAGCAAATATATTTAGTACTGCGTTTGCACAATCTATAGTATGTACGACAAGAATCAGAAGTAATACCTCAACTTGCATTGAGACAGCGCACACACTGCATTTGCACAATCTATAGTAAGTACGGCAAGAATCAGAAGTAATACTTCAACTTGCATTGAGACAGCGCACAGACTGCATTTGCACAATCTATAGTAGGTACGGCACGAATCAGAATTAATACCTCAACTTGCATTCAGACAGCGCACACATTGCATTTGCACAATCTATAGTAAGTACGGCAAGAATAAGAAGTAATACTTCAACTTGCATTGAAGCAGCGCACAGACTGAATTTGCACAATCTATAGTAGGTACGGCACGAATCAGAATTAATACCTCAACTTGCATTCAGACAGCGCACACACTGCATTTGCACAATCTATAGTAAGTACGGCAAGAATCAGAAGCGATACCTCAACCTGCATTGAGACAGCGCACACACTGCATTTGCACAATCTATAGTATGTACCGCAAGAATCAGAAGCGATACCTCAACCTGCATTGAGACAGCGCACACACTGCATTTGCACAATCTATAGTAAGTACGGCAAGAATCAGAAGCGATACCTCAACCTGCATTGAGACAGCGCACACACTGCATTTGCACAATCTATAGTAAGTACGGCAAGAATCAGAAGTAATACTTCAACTTGCATTCAGACAGCGCACACACTGCATTTGCACAATCTATAGTAAGTACGGCAAGAATCAGAAGCGATACCTCAACTTGCATTGAGACAGCGCACACACTGCATTTGCACAATCTATAGTAAGTACGGCAAGAATCAGAAGCGATACCTCAACCTGCATTGAGACAGCGCACACACTGCATTTGCACAATCTATAGTAAGTACGGCAAGAATCAGAAGCGATACCTCAACTTGCATTGAGACAGCGCACACACTGCATTTGCACAATCTATAGTAAGTACGGCAAGAATCAGAAGCGATACCTCAACCTGCATTGAGACAGCGCACACACTGCATTTGCACAATCTATAGTAAGTACGGCAAGAATCAGAAGTAATACTTCAACTTGCATTCAGACAGCGCACACACTGCATTTGCACAATCTATAGTAAGTACGGCAAGAATCAGAAGCGATACCTCAACTTGCATTCAGACAGCGCACACACTGCATTTGCACAATCTATAGTATGTATGGCAAGAATCAGAAGCGATACCTCAACTTGCATTCAGACAGCGCACACACTGCATTTGCAAAATCTATAGTAAGTACGGCAAGAATCAGAAGCGATACCTCAACTTGCATTCAGACAGCGCACACACTGCATTTGCACAATCTATAGTAGGTACGGCACGAATCAGAAGTAATACTGCAACTTGCATTGAGACAGCGCACACACTGCATTTGCACAATCTATAGTAGGTACGGCACGAATCAGAAGCGATACCTCAACTTGCATTCAGACAGCGCACACACTGCATTTGCACAATCTATAGTATGTACGGCGAGAATCAGAAGTAATACTTCAACTTGCATTGAGACAGCGCACACACTGCATTTGCACAATCTATAGTAGGTACGGCACGAATCAGAAGTAATACTGCAACTTGCATTCAGACAGCGCACACACTGCATAAATCACAATAGTTTAAGGTACACTGTAGGACTAAACCATTCTGTTATTGTACATGCAACCAACTACATTACACGTGTTAACAGTGTTTGCAATAACGGTTGGACATCTGTACAAATTCCATGACCTATAAATTTTGTTTTATTCACTGTTTGCTTTACAGCTTGTTACTTTCCTCTGGTATTTCTTTGACGACACGCAAATTCAACATTACGCCCACTATTAGCACAGTCGAATGTTTATTACTTCAGTATGTTTCTCATCTTTTATACATATCTACCCATAAGGTGTTGCGTGTATTTTCTAGTATAGATTTAACATGCTTTGTTTATTACATTTATGTTCGTTAAAACATGATGCAAAATGATCGCGTAACATATCCTATTGCTTGTAACAAGCTACTGACACCATGGGACACCAGAAATTATCATTCCATATCCTATTACGTTAATATATACCTATTACTTATGTGGTTTATTTTACTTCACCTACATCATATCAGGTATATATCACATTATGTATATACTCCTCGAAATTATCTTCCCGCATTCTAATTGTGTTAGCTCTTCTTTTATTAAATACTGTGCCAACATTTCATCCTCAGAATCGCTGTCGACATTCAATCTGGACTGGAGGTACGCCATTTTATGTTTTGTGTCTGAAGGTAAACTCCAAGTTATCTCACTAACCACTACTCGAGGGGAGGGTTATTTTACCTCCAGATATAACTCTCAGTTAGCCCTTAATTGAAAGTCGTAATACCGACATCTGTGTGTAACTTCAAGTTAACAGGTAACCAACACCTTAACCACAGATCGTAATACAGGCCCCTTGTTACAGTGTTTCTGTGTATTTTATACATATGACAATTTTTAGGACACAAAGATAATTTTGAAGCTCCGGCACCCAAAACACACTTTTTCTTGTTTTGCTAAAGTGAATGAGACTGTTTTACCTGAGTAAATACTTGAGCAAGCAGCTACGTTGTCATGAAAAGGATTAATACCTACACTCCTGCCATCCTAAGAAGCACGCTCTACTTGTGTTCAATTCCACACTCAAATAATACAAAACAAAGCCAAAGGCTGAGCTACTCTTGTGCATACAACTTGTTTGAATTGTAATATGTAGTAACACATGGGCAAAAGTGTCAATGTCGTCTGTCAACCTTGTGCACGTGGGTGCAGAGTAATACAGAAAGTGTGTTTCTTACGACGAACGCAGTATAACTCCGCACCACCTTCATAATTGCCAGTGATTTTTGGAAGACGTTTCTGAACTAATGTACTATTTGCATTATCACCTTCATGTTGAAACCTAGCACTACATGGGACTATCTCCAAATGTTTTGCTACCACTCCATGCTTTATCATACGTCTAGAACCAATTGTGACGTTTTGTTCCAGAACATGGTACTCACACACATGAAAGGAAGCACGACGTTCACTGGAAATTTTACAAATATCTTTCGTAGCACTTCTGACTTCCTGGGACATTTATAGAAGTGCACATTGGTAGATGTGCAGCATAGTCTTAGGGGCTGCTTCACCAGCACGGTGGGAACTTGCAGGAATACTTCAGCAATAAACTGGCACTGTGCACATCTTGTTAAGAATAAACAAACAAACGTTTTGGAATATCCTAAACATAATTTTAAGCTTGAGAGATCTTCAATAATAAATGAATGATAATATAGCATGGCAGAAAGCAAAGTACAATTAAAGATTGTATCAGACGCAAATGGCATGGAATTTCACATTATTTTGTTGGCAGTATTCTAACCTATCTGCTGTAAAATCTTCCCATAGCCACTTGAGAAAGTCCATATTGCTGTAATAGTTTCTGCTATTGCAGCTTTCAATGGGTTTATGACTACAACCATTCCGTTATTCAGTATGGCTTCATAAATTCCAAATACCAAATGCAATTATGATTGATTTTATACTTGCAAGTGACGGAACATGACAGAAATCTCCGACGAAGTTCAATACACATCAGGTTCAATATTGGATCTTTTACTTCTTGATTGTTGCATCTGAAAATATAATAAAAGTTATGTAATTCCAATAAGTTTTTATTTTTCCGTGAATGGTTTTCACAGCAACCCATTGCATATGTGTTATAGCGTCTTAAAGTACAACAGCTCTTGATAGTAGCCCTCTAATAATAATAATGACAATTTTAAACACAAATATATCATTATTCTCTGTACCTGGAGTAAGTAGCCAAGATCACGCGATGATTTATCCAATTCTCTGTCTTACACAGAAACATAGAGCAAGCTTCCTTCTTCCACATAGAAATTTTCAAGATGGCCATACCACAGAGTATAAAACCGACGCTACTTTTGAAGAGAAATAAGAACAGCGACAATTGTATGCTGACCTTGGAAAGAAACTTTACATTGGAAAGTAAACTCTGAGACAGTTCACAGCTTTTTTTCATCACTAGTGTTATTATGCTGAAAAGGATGTATGTGGGTTTAAACTATCACACAAACAAATGTTATAGCTGGAGAGATAGTGATAAGTGACGATGCACCAGAAGGTATACGCCAGAAGTTTAAGGCAAGTGTAAGTAGTGACAAAGATGGAGCATGTCTTGACATGTTTGACATCAAATGGCTACCTGAACAGTTTACATGGCATTATCAAGCTAATGGATATCGGTCCACTTCTTTCCATGAGCTTATGATAGGTTATGGCATCGATTTTCCAACCTCTGAAGCTGTACCCAGGAACGCAATGGTCCAGAAGTTGGAGCTACAGCAAGCAGCGAGAGAGCTTCAGGAAAAGAAAAAATATTGACAACATAAGAGCTAATGACCCTGAGGACACATTTGCATACCAAATCAAGCAAATCAACAGGCAAGTCATTGCCGTTGCTCAATTTATCTTCCCTGTGCTAGACGGATTTGCCTTTGGATGTAAAGCCATAGAACTAATTGGACTTCGGAATCAGACTACTGCGTGGTATGATGTTCGCTCCCATCTTTGCATTAGCAGAAATATACTTCCTTACCAAGAAACTCAGTGAAGACGATACTCTCCTTTCCATCACAAACTTCATTCATTTATACAAAACCTCATATATTTGTGAGTTTATTGGTTTACGATATTCTTTTGTTTTGCTACATTCTTTTCTTTGGTCATAAGTAACAAAGGAGAGATGGCTTCCTATGTTTTAAGAACTGAGTGGCTGTAATGTTAATTATTATAATAAATTGTTATATACTCCTGAAGTGAGATTTATTTCATTATAATAGAACCTCTGAATACACGGGTAGCGTAAATAACTCTGCTCTGCAGCAAAAATGACGTTAACCAATGTTTGAGTATTCCAAAATAATATTTTTGTCCTCACTTCAACGGTGCAATTCGTTTGTTTCTATCACTTCAGGTTTTTGAGAACATATAGAATTCACATTTCATAAACACTCGTAGTAGGGCATGGGTAGTTTATATTGCTAAAGTAAGACACCATTGTATTGTAAACATTTTAAGCACATATGTAGTATTGTTACATGACGGTTCTGGGGGTTGAATAGAAATTGCGAGAGGTTCAAAGGTACAGGGTTTGGAACCCGGTGCCGAGATCATATGCTACATGATAAAACTACCAGGTGTAGTAGGGGTTAAACAGGTACGGGGTTTTAACCTTTTTCCGCATGTAACTGGGAGCATAGCTGTGGATAAGGTAGAGCAGAAAAAACATCTACTTCAAAATGAACTAACTGTACTTCAGAGATGCCTAGGTTTTCTACAGGGCACTCCCTGGATCTGGATGAGATCAGCGGAGCTTTAGTAACATTTAAACACATAATAACATAATGCAACTGTACCTTTAGAGATGCGCAGTTTGTATGGCTGAGCCTTGTGCAACTGGCAAGAGATGTACGGTCTAGTGCACCCTCCTGGTGATCTTACTCGTAGTAGCACTTCAAAATAAACTCTTGTTAATGTTTATAGAGACCATCAGCAAGTCTTCTCTCAAATCTCTCTGTCAAGATCCTCGGGAGCTAACTCAAGCAACCTTAAATAGGGTTCCTGAACAAAAGCCAACTCAGCAATTTCCACGCTAACTGTTAATTCTCTCCCAACTATTGCACTATATTGTGAAATCATTGTTTACATCACTGAGAACATATTTAGACCTGTTACTGTCAACCTAAACATTATTTCCCTTGATCATCAGGATGTGCGATTCATTGCTTGAAACATGGAGAACAAGTTGAGGTCTATAGATAGAGTCAACGGGAAAATTTCAATGCCATGTTCGGGATTTGAAGCACGAATCTCCTGGTTTCCGTCCAGTCTCTCCTACCCATTAAGCTACCATGACCAAAGTACTATCTTGACATTAAATTCTCCATTTGACTCGTATATTTCCCCGGTAGACCACTAGGGTCTCTCGCATCCGAGATTCACCGTTTGAGGAGACTTACTATCGTAAGTACTTAAGTCCCAGGCTTCATCTTTTAACTCTTATTATTTTAGTTAATTGATGGAAATTAATTATTTCTCCACACTAGCCGTATGTAGACTAAGGTTTTAGATACGTAGAGTCAACATGAAAAATCCAATGCCATGGCCGGAATTTAAACCACGGATCTCCTGGTTAAATGATGAAGCTTGGGACTCAAGTGCTTACAATAGTAAGTCCTCACAAACGGTACATATCCGATGCGAGAGCCCCTAGGGGTCTGCCGGGGAAATATACGATTCAAATATAGAATTTAATCTCAGGACGGCACGTTGGCCGTGGTAGCTCAAAGGTTAAGAGCGACTGGACGGAAACCAGGAGATCTGTATCTCAAATCCCGGTCATGGCATTGAATTTTTCATATTGACTCTATCTATCAAAAACCTTAGCCTATATACGGCTAGTGTGGAGAAATAAATAACTTCCATTAATTAACTGAAGGTTTAGGGCTGTTACTGGCCACCTGTGCATTATTTCCCTGATCAGCTGGATGTGTGATTCATTGTTTACAACATGCAGAACAAGATGAGGCCTGTTACTGGCCACCTGTGAAATATTTCCCTTGATCAGCAGGATGTGTGATTCTTTGTTCACAACATGGAGAACAAGCTTAGGCCTGTTACTGCCCAGCTGTGCATCATTTCCCTTGATCAGCATGATGTGTGATTCATTGTTTACAACATGGAGAACAAGTTGAAGCCTGTTATTGGCCAACAAAGCATTATTTCCCTTGATCAGCAGGATGTACGATTTATTGTTTACAAAATGGAGAACATGTTGAGCCCTGTTACTGGACACCTGTGCAGTATTTCCCTTGATCAGTAGGATGTGTGATTTATTGTTTACAACATGGAGAACATGTTGAGGCCTGTTACTGGACACCTGTGCATTATTTCCCTTGATCAGCAGGATGTGCGATTCTTTGTTCACAACATGGAGAACAAGCTTAGGCCTGTTACTGCCCAGCTGTGCATCCTTTCCCTTGATCAGCATGATGTGTGATTCATTGCTTAAAACATGGAGAACATGTTTATACCTGTTACAGGCAAACTTTGCATTACTTCCTCTTGACGGTAGAATGTGCGAGTCATTGTTTACATTATGGAGAACAAGTTGAGGCTGTTACAGCCCACCTAAGCATTGTTTCCTCTTGACGGTAGAATGTGCGAGTCATTGTTTACATTATGGAGAACAAGTTGAGGCCTGTTACAGACCACCTTTGCATTATTTCCTCTTGACGGTAGAATGTGCGAGTCATTGTTTACATCATGGAGAACAAGTTGAGGCCTGTTACAGACCACCTAAGCATTATTTCCCTTGATCAACAGGATGTGTGAATCACTGTTTACATCATGGAGAACATGTTTAGACCTGTTACAGACCACCTAAGCATTATTTCCCTATATCAACAGGATGAGTGATTCATTGTTTCCATCGTAGAGAACATGTTTAGGGCTGTTACTGGCCACCTAAGCATTACTTCGCTTGAACAACAGGATTAGTGATTCATTGTTTACATAATTGAGAACATGTTTAGACCTGTTACTGGGCACCTAAGCATTATTTCCCTGGATCAACAGGATGTGTGATTCATTGTTTATATCATTGAGAACATGTTTAGACCTGTTACAGGCCACATTTGCATTATTTCCCTTGATCAACAGGATGTGTGATTCATTGTTTACATCATTGAGAACATGCTTAGACCTGTTACAGACCACCTAAGCATTATTTCCCTGGATCAGCAGGACGTGCAATCCATTGTTTACAACATTGAGAACATGCTTAGACCTGTTACAGACCACCTAAGCATTATTTCCCTGGATCAGCAGGACGTGCAATCCATTGTTTACAACATTGAGAACATGCTTAGACCTGTTACAGACCACCTAAGCATTATTTCCCTTGATCAACAGGACGTGCAATCCATTGTTTACAACATTGAGAACATGCTTAGACCTGTTACAGACCACCTAAGCATTATTTCCCTGGATCAGCAGGACGTGCAATCCATTGTTTATAACATGTAGAACATGTTTAGACCTGTTACAGACCACCTGTGCATTATTTTCCTTGACCAGTAGGATGTGTGATTCATTGTTTACAGCATGGCGATCAAGTTGAGGCCTGTTACAGGCCACCTGTGCATTATTTCCTCTTTATTAGCAGGATGTGTATTTCATCAGTCCAAAGTACATGTTTTGCCAGTGAGCAGAACTTAGGTTTAATCATCAACATACAGCTTTGCTCACCATCAAGGACCGGAAAAAAAGTTGTACATAATAATGGTTATAGTATTTATAACAGAATGACCCTAGATAGGCTGAAGGCAGCTGTTTTTAAAGCCCCACAAATCAGAGCATTAATATCTGACCCCAATTTTGAAAATAGAATGAGCCAAACAGAAAAACGTGCCTGGCAGAGCTACAAAGATGTGTAAATTACTTCTTAGGAAACACAAGGAGACAAGATTACAAAACCAAAGTAGACACAATATTTGAGAACTTGAGAAAACTTGATGTAGCATGGAATTGAAGTTGCACATCCTTCATGCTCAGAATGACTATCTAATGGTTGTTTTGCTTTAAGCTCCGAGAGCTGAAAAATATCTAAATATGTTTAAATATGTGGTTTAAAAAGCGATATGGACATGTTAAAATGAATAATAAAGGAAATTGTTAAAATTCAGTAGGTCATGAGATGACGCAACATGTAAGTGAAAGGAGTGAATGTTTTGTGACTGTTAGTTTCAAAAATGAGATTATGTAATGTGTGACGGGGACCAGTAAAAATAAAATTTGATTGCTAGTGATCGCAACGAGAGGATAAAAAAATCAATAATTTTAGTAAAACAACTAGGAAGGATAGCTTCTTTTGTTTGCGTAATGTCGAAGAGTACAGACCTGTTTTGGATTGTAGAATGTCGAAGTGAACGGACTAAAATATTAAAAATAATCAAAATATATCAAATATGGAACTATTCTTATGTAAAGTGTTGAATAAAGAATGACAAAGTATCGCAGTTAAATTGCAAGTTTGGATGTTTATACGAGGTCTGTTCAATAAATAATGATCATAACTTTTTACGGTGATAATTTTTAGCACTAAAATTCAATCTTATTATATTCTGTTAGCTTAATGTGAAACAAACACGCTGTAGTAGTTTCATTGTAGATACTCCAGGTTTCCATCTGTGAGAACCAGGCAAGTTCACACATGTTCAGCATCACCTACCGCTGAAATGGAGGTAACACGCGAGGAACAATATGCGGCTTTGAAATTCTGCTTTCGTCTCCTCAAATCTTCAGTTGAGGCCTATAACATGTTGCAGGAGGTCTATGGAGTGTCTGTTCTTCCCTACACCACAGCTCGGAGGTGGATTAAAATATTTAAAGAAGGGAGGCAATCAATTTCAAATGAAGGTGGACCCGGTGCTTAAGTTACTGCTCTTACGGAAGAAAACATCAACACTGCTGCTACCATTGTGAGAGAAATTCGACAAATTTTTTTAAGATCACTTTCTGAACTACTGAACATTTCATTGCGTGCCACTCACACGTTGGTAACAGAAACATTACAAATGAGACGTGTTTATGCGCGATGGGTTCCAAGTCTGATGATTCCCGAACAAAAGGACATTCGCATGCAAGTCTGCATGTAGTTAAGGTTGATGCTACAGGAAGATCCGGAGTTTCTGTCAAACGTAATCACTGCTGATGAAACTTGGCTACATCATTTTGATCCTGAGAGCAAACAGCAAAGCTCAGTCTGGAATTCTCCTTCATCACCAATCCCCCAAAAAGCAAAAGTGGTTGCTTCTGCTGGAAAAGTTATGGCCACCTTATTCTTTGCTAATCATGAAATGGTTTATCAGCTTGTTGTACCTGCACACACATCAGTAACTGGACAATAATAAAGGGATCTCCTGAAAAAATTGCAGTGCCATATCAGGGCTCGTCATCTCAGGCTACCACGAAAAAGATGGCAGACATTGAGAGTGCAGGATTATTGGATATTGTGTATGTTTCTTGTTTTGGTGATGTGCAGTGATCTTCAGGAACATTAGTAATGTAGCACAAAGCATTCTTTCCCACGTATACAGCAATTTAATGTGGCATATCAAATATTTCTTAAAGTTTGAGTTTCATTTCCTATCAGTGGAAAATTTAACAGAAAATTTAAGGAGTGCTGTGGCCAACATGTTAAAGTGAAAAGTGAAGTTATTTTAGAGAGTTTATTGGGTGTATTAGTTGTTGTGTTTGTACTTGTAGTTTTAAATTCAAAATATATAAGTCATATATAAGTCCATATAAGGTAAGTAATGTCCAGTTTAAATTACTGAAAAAATAGCTGCAAATTTTCAGATATATCAACACTGTGGCTGTGGATTTGTACAGAATTCAATTCTCTTCGATTTCTGTAAAATGTCTTTGTTTATAATTGGCTTCATCTGTGTTTATGTATAATCTGGGTGGCTTAAATTAAAATCTTTGGGCGAGAACCTTGATATGAATTTTACAAACGTTTTCTTTAAATTGCAATGATAAGTATTTTAAAGAATTAAGTTCTCTTAACCTTACTCATCAGTGTATATCTACATCACTGATAAAGAATGTAACAACTTTTAACAGCAATTAAATGTATGATCTGAGATTGCATGAACATAATCTGTTCTGTATTGTTTAATGCAGAAGTCATTATGCAATATTATTGTACACACTGCACCAAATTGTGTACCTCAATAACCATCCTAGAGCAGATCTGGTGGGATTAGAATTGATTTGAAAAAGCTTTAAAAGTTTTTAGGTGTAATTGTGCATTGCAAGAAATGATTAAAATTTCATTATATCATCAACATTATATGACACTTTAGCTTTTATTTCTAGTATTCCAGTTATTCTAAAACATGCACAATGTCAGCTAGCTAGGACCTAAACACAGTGTGGCTTGATCTCAAATTAGTAAAACTTCACAATAAATAATGGGTTATTAATCCTCTTCCTTGTTAACACACACAGATTATATATATATAAAGAGTGTCGAGCCCTAACACAATTTGGACAAATGGTTCGGAAAAATAAGTTTAAGTGATATTTGCACAGCATTGATGTATTATTCTGTGGTACATCTGTTCTCAACTTGTACTTGCCACCATTTATGAGTAATATTGGTACACAATTTCTGTAATGCTAAGGGTTTCAAGGGTGATACAGCGTTACTAGCGTGACCAACAGAAGTGTTACATGTGACATGAAACTACACTGTTAAGCATCCTCTCATTGTTCTAAGTTGGAATGAAAATCTCAATCTTTGGATGTAGAAAAGATGCTTAACCTAATATATGAGCCATCTGTTACATGCAGTGATGCGAAGCCACATAATAATTTTAAAAAGCAGATAAAATGCACATTATTTTGCTATATAATGCACTTCTTGTTTCTTTGTAGTGAACACATAAGGGAATTATGGATTGTCACAAGAAATAAAGGTTAGATGTGTGAGCAAATAATTTACATTACTAAATTATTTTCTATTAACTACTCAAACACACAGTTCCATCACTTTCACTGCATAACTAAAACTACAAACAGCTTTAATAGTTCATAGGGTGATCTTTCATTGTGTTACTTATGTGACACACATTCAGTTGTATGTCATGGACTGACAGGTTTACACTATGCAGAGGGCTCCATTTGCCATCTTACTCAGAAAGTACATTGCTTAAAGTCTTACCAAATTAAAGCAAACCACTTATCCAAACAATTGCTGTGCACATTAAGCAAATTGTACTTCACAGTCAGATAATTAACATGAAATAATCTCTTATTGGAAGATACACTGTGCATTAAATTTTATTTTTAAAACTGCACATTTTCTTCTTCAGCATTCATTACTGTGCATATGCATGTCATTGAAGCATTTAAAAATTCAACGCTGTAATATTCTTGTGTTGTGAAGACAAAGTTAAGTTTAGGACAATTTTAAATGAATGATACAGCTTTAATGTATTGATACAGCTTTATTCTGCACTTGTGAATGATAATTCAACCAAAGAGACTGGAAGTATATAAAATAGTGCCATTTAAGAAATTTATGTCACCAGTTGGTGGCACTGACTCATGTACTAATTTGACATTATTCATCTTATGTGAAAAGATCACAAATTTCAGGTTTTTCTCTTAATATACTTTAGTATACTTGTGCTGAAAATAATGTATGTACTATTGAGCTTTTAAAATTCTCATTAAATATAACAATTTTACGGCGTGATAAATTACCATAAACGTTCCAACAAATAACACCAGGAATTCTACCAAATACCACCCACAATAGGCAGTGGATCAGGCTGGGCTTCATGTCAAGCCCGTATCCCTGCATCAGAAATCACCCTCTGCTGAATCGCACTGCGAGACAGCTAAGATCATCTCCTGGAATGTGCGGGTGCTTAAGGCGGTACCGCAGCACATTTCTCCTTCCCAATCCGGTGGAGGTTTTTTAGTGGAGTAGTACTCTTGACGTGAAGCCCACATACCCCACTGTGCCCTCCAACACAGTGGTAATCCATAAATGGAGCTTTCCTCCACTCAGAAAAAACAAAACAAAAAAAACAACAATTTACAGAGCTGCTTTGTTGTCATTTAAAGAGATAGTGACATTTTTTTGTCTATTTGTTGGTGTCCTCATTTAAAATATATATATATATATATATTTCTTTAGTGTTTTTACACGTTTATTCCAGGGAATTCTTCAACATTCTGTGTACAAAGACATTACATTACACATAACATTATGGTATCCTATCCTGTTCCCGTGTATCTACAGAATCATTATTTTAGTGTAAATTTATCTTTATTTGAAGTATTACACTAAGAAGCTTTAGGGAAAGGGGTTACAGATGTATAATCTCAACAGCATCTTGGGTAATCTCACTCTCTAATTTTTAAAGCTGTAATTGTTTTTAAAGACACTTTGCAACAGGAATATTAAAGATATAATGCTTTGTGGAAGGCAATTATTCATATTTAACAGGAAAAGTTCAAGTAGGCAATAGGATATATGTGAGAGAGGAAAATCCAATACTTTCCTTTGTTTATTAATTTTTATATCATAGTAATGGACTCTGTAATGGCTGCAGGTTTAAGAAACCAATTCCCTCAATAGTAATGTCACAGAATTCATTTTTTGTGTAGGAGCCGCGACAAGCCAGTGCGCGGGAAAGAAAGAGACAGATAGTGGCGCGCAGAATTGGACGCTTGCCGAGTGAGAGAAAGAGACAGAGAGCTGTCTGCATAGTTCCGTCTTTCTCTCTACTGCGTCGCGATCTTTCTCCGAGCTCTACTGCATTCTAGAACAATGACTGGAGGTATAAAAAACCAGCAAAGTGTGAGAGCGGAGTCAGCTGTTAGTTGAGTTGTGCAGTTGTGTTGTAATTGTGGGTTGGAGCTGTACGGCAGCGAATTCTTTCGTTATTTACATGTGGCAATGGAACGACACGACCTTGAAGACTGCGTTAAAATATGTATATCATTTTGCTGCTGCCAGCGTTGTACAAAGTTACTGTTCACTACACTAAAGGGTATTTTAAATTTCTGCAAACAAGACTTTTAATTCCACCAACCCACGAAGTCACAGTAACAACAAAACTAGTCATGTGATAAAACATAATCGAATTATATTATTCATTCTACAGTTGAGTCTTGCAATGCTATTTCTGTAGGGCACACATTCATTACTATACTCTACTTTAATGAATTGCCTGCATGAACTTTCAACGAATTAAGAATAGGGTGTGGTATTTGACAGGAAAATTTGAATAATAACATTGTTTTGAAAGTTACTGCTTCATTTTATTATTCTGTCTCATTAGCATAACAAATTAATTTGATATTTACTTAAATAACATGAGTACTTCAACTAAATCAATTACAAAGAATCCATAGCACAACACCAGTTACAACACTGTAGCTAAAACTCAAACCACTTAAAAGTGATACAACATGGCTAATTTAGTTAATTACAAAGAAACCTTAGCAGAACATTCTGTTTAGCATTACATACAGTTGTAAATTATATGAAGAACACGACTAACATTTTTTATTTAAAATAAAAATAATTTAACATGAAGCTATAGCTGTTGCACAAAGTGATATAAATAACAGAACTGATAAACTTGTATATTTTACAAATCAGCTTTAAGTAACATTCTGTTATAACACTGTAGGGATTGCTGAAGAGTTTAAAGTGAAAAATAACATGAGACGTTCATTGTATTACAAGAAAAGTTTAGCATACCATTGTAACACTTTAGCTATGTATTTAGCATAATATTTAGTTCGTTCAATACAGATTGGCACTCATCCAATAACTACTACAAAGTATGAGTTTAAAATATGTGCGATGTGTGGGTAAAGATAGGTGATAGTACTGACTACTGTCAACAAATGGCGTTGCTACTTCCCATAGATGGCGCACTGGGGCAGCAACTGTACCGTCTGGAGATCATCTGTGAAACATCATGAAAGCAGACAAGCACGGGCAAAGATGGACTGTATGGTTTCTCTGGAGGGAAACAGTGACTGCTTCAGACATCCACAAGAGGTTAATGGTCATATGTGAGGAGTCTGCACCAAGTTGCAGGTCCATGTTTCGTTGAGTGTCCGCATTCAAAGATGGTGCTGAAAAATACAATAGCACTGGGCGTCCAGCAACAGTACACAAACCAAACAATACCCAGCTTGTTAATGACCTGACACAGAAGAACACGCAAATCACATTTCATGAATTAGTGCAGGCAACAGGTCTATCACGAGGAACCGTCCACACCAAAACCCATGAACATTTGAGACTGAAAAAGGTGGTGCACAATGGGTATCACATACTCTTACCACTGCGCAGAAACAGAAGCGTTTGGAGGTATGCCAACAGTTTCTGCAACAGTATAGTGCAAATCTAGAAAATTCCTTGCCAAACTGCTCACCGTTGACGAGTCTTGGTTTTTGCAAGACTAAGGAAAGGAAACACCAGTTAATGAAGTGGAAGCATACTGCGAGCCCTCGTCCTAAGAAGTCACAGTTAGGACTACTCGTTCAGAAACACATGGCAACTGTGTTCTGTGGGATCAGGAAGGGGTACTGCTGGTGGATTAGCTCCCTGCCAATGCGAACATCAACAGTGAGTGGTACTGCAGTTCACTGCAGCAACTCCGGCGATGCACTTAACAACGCCGCCATCAGAAATGGAGCCATGGTGTTCTTCTCCAACAAGAGAATGCATGAACACATGACAGTAGCCAGACCATGGCCACCATTCGTACACTAGGGTTTACTGTGCTGCCACATTCTCTATATTCATCCGATTTGGCTTCTAGTGACTATGCTCTAGTCGACACAACGAGAGAGGTCATGCGGGATAAGAAGTTCACCACTAATGACGAAATTCATGCAGTTGTCCATCAGTAGTGCCAGAATACCCCCAATGAATGGTGTGCTGCACAAATACGGAACTTGCCAGTACGATGAAACAAGTGCATAGACATTGGCGATGAACACCTGTAGTGTTACCTGAATGAGTTTGTTCGATAAATGTTTCCTGTATAAAAAATAAGTCCTAGTGCCAATCAGTATTGAGCGCCCCTAGTACATTTTTTCAATATTAATGAGATTAGTTGCCCCAGGCATTACCTGGCATTTGCCTAAATTTAAGGAAATACCTTTGATACAGAACCTCAAACATGTAATTAAATACACAAATTAAAGTTCAAAAACAATTAAATCAATTTAATCACAGTATTACACTATAACATCACTAAGCAGTTCGAGAGTAATGACTGCTTTTAGACAAAGTATTAGTTAAATGATATTAAACAGTGATTCAGAAACTGTAAACATCATACACAAAAATATATATTATAATGCATAGTTGGTTTGTTACCAACACGCTCCATATGGCAACCTTGGCCATCGGGTTAATCTCGCCCCACCACGTAATGACCGGTCCCATTACCTCAGGTGGAGGTAAACAGATGGCGGGCCCATTACCTCTAATGATAGGGTGATAGTGAAGATGACAGTGAGGCGAGAGGATCTATAGCTTTTACCGTGGGCACCGAACCACCTTGGGCATAGGGGACACTTCACATGAACTAGACAGAGGTGAAGGCGTGGATAGGACCGACTTAAAATTGCCAACCCCAGAGTCAGGAATCCAAATCGAGACCTTTAGCATGGCAGTCACGAACGAAACCACTGCACTACCCAGGTTCCCCATAACAATAATACATTGTACTTCACAAAATGATTAGAGTTTATAAAAGTGAGTGTCAATTGCAGCATTTGAAGAAATAACGTTAATTAGGCAATTTACTGCTTCTATAATTGCCTCAACAAGTTTTAAATTATTATCTATTTAAAAATCTCGAAAACAATAACAGAACAACTACCACTTAACTGACCAACAAAAACAAGTACAGAAAAGGACTGAAATTACACAAATCTGAATAATTCCATCTTTTTTTCATAGATTGTGGTACCCAGTAACATTTTTAATTTAACCAACCTTATCCCTGTATTACGATCTCCGGTTACTAGACGAGGTTTGTTACCTCTCTGTTATCGATAACTATTGGTTAGGTTTAGTGGCTCGTATTATAAACTCTATTTACCTGTAGGTTTGTCACCCTGTGCATTATGGTGGTATATCAACGGTTGGCAATATCTTGCACTAGGATTTTAACTTGTTTGCAAGGCTATCTTGTGTTTAGAATGTGTAATTAGCGGGAATACAAAAAATATGTAGTAGCATCAGGCGTCTTGTTTTAACTTTTTATTACCTGTTTTCTGTATATTTTCGTAATATTTTCATTAAAAGTGGATTCGTAATGAGGTTTAGCATAGTTCTGTATATTATTATAGTTCGTTTTCCCATATCATTAGACAGAGTATTTTTCAAAGCTTTGGGTTAGTTATAGGTTATATGCGTTGTGTTAGGTTAGTGTTATTGATTATATAGGTTAGATACATGGAGAATATATGGAAAGATTTGCTAAAACATGAACGCCAAGAGATTTCCAGTGAAACAAAATTAAAAAAAAAGTCACACAACTTTTATTAATTCTGATACTAGTATTGTGGCAACCCTGTATGGGTTGTCAGACCTGGCGCCACTGGCTTAACTTTGTTCGTTGGTTGCGCTGGGGAGGGGGATGGCATATCCTCTTCCCCCAGACGACCGGCCGCCACCAGCGTGAGAGGATGTGTTTGTAGCAACCCTCCGGAACACAAACCTCATTGAATGTAAGTTATCTGGGATTATTAAACCTCTTTTTAAAATGCATTTGTGAGTTTTCCTTCGCTGGACCTTCCACCTTTCACCACCATGCAGGTAAGCTAGTTATCAGTAAAATAACATGTCCACCCTACCGCGTGGTGTAACTAGTGTTTGTTGAGATAGTTTAGCTCTACCGCTACGGATTCCCCCCAAAGCTAATAAATATTAAATCTATTCTAATGTAGGATGTGACATATTGGTGGAGACGCGGGTAAGATCTCAAAAATTTTTTTTCTCCTTGCTTTAGTCCGGTTTTTATGAAAAAAATTTGAATGTATACGGTGGTGAAAGATGGAGGAAACATGGCAGACCGCGTGGTGTTCAATTAGTTAGAAATTCTAATCTGGTCATCGTCTCGTAATCCTTTAACTTTTGGTCTGTTTTTTATTTGATTTCTTCAATAGTAAACTTATTTCATAATATTGTGCTAAATTTTTTTTTATAACTACATGGAAATTGATAATGGACACCACGTGGTCACGTGTTGATTTTCAAGGGACGCTGTGCGAGTTTTGAGAGTAAAATTCAAAGTAAATAGTTTCTTTTTTTGGTGTTTTTGTGAAGTATGCACTTCATTTTTGTGTTCATTCCAGTTGGTAATTCTGCTTATTTTATTCTGGTGTCCAGTGTTACTTAAAAGTAAGTCAAAATGCCTAAGAAAACGCGGCAATCATCCAATGTGCCAGTTACAATGGATTCACATGATGTAATAGCTTCGACTTCTGCTTTAGCTAATCAAAGTGCACATGTACCTAGTAATTTAGAAGTATCCATGGCACCTAATGTTAATCAGACTCAGACAATGCAAGTTTCTCGGCCTTTTATTGATCCACCCTGTTTTGACAGGATAGCACTGATATCTCCTTCAGAATTTTTGAGAAAATTTAACTTAGTTTCTACAGCAAATGGTTGGTCAGATGTACAAAAGTTGAAGTTTTTCCCATGTTACTTGCGAGACACAGCAGCACTGTGGTACCGAACTTTTTGCCATAGACACCCTGAGCATGATTGGCATTTTCTAACTCAACAGTTTTTGGCAGCTTTTCAAATGTCCAATCAAGATGAATTGTTGGAAATTAAACTTAGGCAGAGGGTACAATTAGAAAATGAACCTGTATTAGATTACATTTATGATGTATTATCCTTGTGTGACCAAGTTAACGCTGCAATGACACAAATGGAGCAGGTAAAAAACTTAGTGAAAGGATTGAAACCTCAGTATGTGCAAGCTTTGCTCCCATTAAATCCACAAACAGTTGAGGAGGTTTTACAAATTATTAAAAGCGTTGATAAAGCTAATTTTTATGTACAACATAGACAACATTTAGTACAAGCACAAACATCAACTTACACTTCTCCACCTGTGTCATCTGCACCTGTTTTATCACGGTTTGAAAGTGTAAATCACTCTGAACCAGTTATTAATGTTGTTTCCACATTGAGTGAACAGGTCACTAAACTTGCTACCCAAATGCAACAGCTGCAGTCTCAATTCACTGCTGCTGCATCTACTGTGCAGCCACCTCCACTTAAGCCTCCAAGACATCATGAAAAGAGACAGCAGGCACCTATTGTGTGTTACAATTGCAACAAGCGTGGTCATATGGCACGTAATTGCTGGACTTCACCATCTGCTTCAAAAAACTCGAGAGGCCCAGCCTCCAACGACATAACCTAGAGGTACCCAAAGTAAGTTCACCTGTGTCTAATGTTGTTTCTCTTCCAGGTCAAATTTTGCAAATTTTGGGGTCCATTGGGGAGTCAAAACTTCCAATTTTGTTGGATACAGGAAGTGCAGTTAGCATTGTAAATGCAGCTCATATCAATGACATTTCAAAAATGAAACCTGTCGAGATTTTGCTTAAAACAGCTGGTAACAAGTTATTAGATGCGCCTTATCAAACAAATTTGAAATTTCAAATTAATGACTTTGTTTTTCTGGAGGATGTGTTAGTGGTAAAAGACTTGGCACATAATCTCATTTTGGGTAATGACTTTCTAACTTCACATAAAGTTACCATTGATTATTCTTGTGCAGAAGTTAAGATTCAAACTCATGAGGTAGAAATGGTACACATTCCTTTTGAAACAACATGTGGTGGTCCCTTTACAGATATTGCTGTGATTCCATTGAACGATGAGGTACAGATAGTTAATAAAGTTTCTGTTGTAAAAGATGTTAAATTGCCACCGCTTACCACTTGTTTTGTGGCAGTGCAGCCTTCAGCTGATATTACAAATGAGGTTATGTTCGAGCCTTCTACCAGTATTATGCATAAGAAGAATATTTCTATTCCACCTGTAGTTTGCAAATCTTCAAAGGACTTTGTGATACCAGTACATAATAATTCAGCTGTTCCTCAAACACTTTTTGCTAAAACTGTATTAGCTAATGCTCATGAAGTTGCATTTGTTCAAAGTAACTCAGTTTCACCTAAGGATGTTACTCCATTGAACGCTCCAAAGTTTGAATTTAATGTTAATACCAACTTAACTGAAGCTCAAAAGTCAGATCTTCATAATCTGTTGTTAAAATATGAACATGTTTTTGCCACTTCATTGCAAGATTTAGGCTCAACTAATGTAGCTGAATTTAAAATAGAGGTAAAGGATGAAAAACCTATTAGGCAACGACCCTATAGGGTAGCTCATAAGCAGAAAGAGATTATTTCCCAACAAGTAGAGGAAATGAAAAATGCTGGTATTATTAGAGATTCTCAGTCACCTTGGTCATCACCTGTTGTGTTGGTAAAGAAAAAAGATGGCTCTATGCGGTTTTGTGTAGATTATCGTCAACTGAATAAGGTTACAGTAAACTCAGCCTTTCCCTTGCCTCTTATTGATGACCTCCTTAGTTACCTTGGAGAAGCTAAATGGTTTGCTTCCTTAGATTTGTTGTCAGCATACTTTCAAATTCCTTTAGAGGAGAATAGTAAAAAGTATACCTCATTTGTTACTCATGAAGGGCAGTATGAATTTGAACGTTTGTCTTTTGGGCTTGCTAATGCACCAAGATTTTTCAGTTTTGTTGCTGAGAAATTGTTAGGAGACTTGAAATTTAAGAAAGCTTTAGCATATTTGGACGATATTGTTGTTTTTGCCAAAACTTTTGAAGAATTATTAGAAAACTTAGAAGCTGTTTTTCAACGTTTGGAAATGCATAATTTTAAACTGAAACCTGGGAAATGTTTCTTTGCTATGGAAAAGATAAAGTTATTGGGTTTTGAAGTATCTAAAGATGGAATTTCCCCAGATTCTGAGAAAGTTACAGTGATCAAAGAACTACCACGCCCAAAGAATGTTAGAGACGTCAGAAAAGTTTTAGGTTTGTTCAATTTCTACAGGAAATTTATTAAGAATTACTCTTACATTGCCCATCCATTGATTCAGCTGACCAAGAAAAGTCAAAGTTTTATTTGGGGCCCGGATCAGCAAACAGCATTCCAGCAGTTAAAGAACTCTCTTGTTTCTGCTCCTGTGTTGGCTCATTATAATCCTGGAGCCTATACAGAATTACACACTGATGCTAGTGGTCTAGGAATAGGATGTGTTTTACTACAGAAAGTAAATGATAATCTTAGACCTATTGCATATGCTTCTAGAACTTTGTCAAAATGTGAAAGAAATTACAGTGTACCAGAGTTAGAGCTTTTGGCAATCGTTTTTGGTTTAACACATTTCAGGACTTTTGTGTATGGCTATAAAGTGCATGTTATTTCAGACCATCACTCCCTTTGTTATCTGAACAATTTAAAGGATTTGACAGGCCGGTTGGCTCGATGGAGTCTAAAGTTACAGGAATTTGATTATGATATATGTTATAAATCTGGTAAGAAACATAATGACGCAGATGTTTTGTCAAGGTTCCCTGTGTTACAGCCTGAAGAGCATCAAATTGAACAACTTGATGAGCTAATTACCTGTTTGCTATCACCAGTTGAGGTTGCTCAGAAACAAAATGATGATCCAGTTCTGACTCCAATTATTAATGCCCTTAGGGATCCTGAATCTGCTCCTGCTAAGGTTCAACGTCAAGCTTCTACCTATATTTTGAAAAGTGATGTCTTGTACAGGAAAAATTCGGGTTCTACTGGTCCCTTGCATTTACTAGTCATTCCTGAGGTGTTAAAGCATGAAATTTTGTCCTCATGTCATGATGATCCGCTATCTGGTCATTTAGGTTTGTCTAAAACTTTTAGTAAGATTAATTCAAGATACTACTGGATAGGTATGAAAAAAGATATTGAGCATTTTGTGAAAACTTGTCCAAGTTGTCAGTCTAGGAAGGCACCTAAGAATCAAAAACCTGCTGGTCTTTTGCAGCCTATTCCAGTTAACTTTATTGGAGAACGTTGGGGAATAGATTTGTTAGGCCCTTTGCCTCGTTCTACGTCGGGTCATAAGTATATCATAGTTGCTACAGAATATGCTTCTAGGTGGGTTGAAGCTGCCCCTCTCTCTTTGGCTACCATTCCCCAGGTTACTAAGTTCATCTTACATCAGATTATTTGCAGGCATGGGGCCCCTGCCATGTTACTGTCTGATCGTGGTAGTGTCTTTCTGAGTGAAGTAACCCAGGAACTCTTGAAAGCTTTGTCAGTTTCCCCTCATTTTACTAGTTCATACCACCCTGCATGCAACGGCCTTACTGAACGATTTAACCAGACTTTACTAAATTGTCTTAGTCATTTTGTGGATTCAAATCAGCGCAATTGGTCTAATGTCTTGCCATATGTGATTTTTTCATACAATTCTTCTGTTCAGGAAACTACAAAATTTTCACCATTCTATTTGATATATGGTCGTGAACCTTCCTTACCAAATCAGGTGCAACTTCAGGCCACTTCAAATGATTTATTTGTTCGGCAAACTTTGGAAGAGATTCAGAAAGCTCGTGAAGTAGCCATCCATAATATTAATCAGCAACAGATTAAACAGAAAGAAAGATATGATGCTAAGCATAGAGATACTCATTTTGCAGTAGGTCAGCTTGTTAAGATTTTTACTCCAATTAGGAAAAAGGGAAAATGTACCAAATTGCTTCATAGATATTTTGGGCCTTTTGAAATTGTTCGACAAATTACTCCTGTTACTTATGTGGTTCGTCGACCAAATGCTCCTAGAGTTAAGGAACAATCAGTACATGTTTCTAGGATATTCCCATATTTTGATCCTGTGGGACCATATAGACTGTAAATGCATTTTACTTTTCTTTTGTGTCACATCAAATGTAAAAAGGTTGTATGTAAAGTATATTGTCCCTTGATTTCTGAGTGTGAATTTTGAGATTTAGTGTATAGTGTGCTAAGCTATTTTGTTTTGGAATATGATGTATATTATTGGCAAATGGCAATACTTGGATAGATGTTTGATGAATTAGATGTCAAAAGTTGAACATACAATTGTTATTATTGAAAGTCACAATTAATTGATATTAAAAGTATATGTTCCCTAATAACTGTTTTGAGTTGAATAACCTCATTTTATGATAAATTTTGCAATGATTAGAAAATTGAAATTTTGTTTATTAATTTAAGTTTACATTCTGGAATAGTGCTGTGCTACCTCGATAAGAAGGATGAATGAAATTACGTGTGATTATGTGAAAGATGTAGAGGTAAAGTTTATCTGGTTAATGGGGTTGCTGTAATGTGCCCGTTAATCCAGTGTTTTAGGCTCGATAAAATGGCTGAAATGTGCTTATCGATGCAAGTAATTAAGTGTATTTTTGAGTTTTGTTTAGCATTGGTGCTGAAATGTGCATGCTAAGATGATGAGGAAAACCTGAATCACAGAGAGGTTTGTGAATGACTGTTATGAAGCTGAGACCTGGGGGATGTTCTGTTTGTCTACCTCGCCATAGTTACCAGGTATTTGTGAGATAGCACATTACTAGTACAGATGTTTACTTTGTCTCTTTATTGCAGGATGCTAATAGTTTGAACATTTTGATAAAATTGTTTTGGATTAAGAGTGATATATATTTTGGAGTTGTGTGATTACCAGTATGCTTTAATGGTTTATTGAATTCTAAGTTTTATGTTGAAAAGCAAAAGTACCCTTCAATGTATACAAAAGTTTTTAGAATAGGCTAAGACATGATACTATATTTTCTCTTTTGTGTATCTAGGATGTGAAATTTTGAGGCCCCAGAACTTAATTTTTCTTTCAGTTTTGTTCTATGTATTGTGTTGTAGAACGATTTTTTTTTTTTTTTTTTGGTGTAGTAATGTGACAGTAGTTTTGTTGGCATGCAAAATGTTGATGTTGGTAGATTGTAAGTAGTTTTGTTGATTTGAAAGGTAGTAGTACTGATGATATTAAGTAGTGCGCGCACATAATAAATATGATTGAAATTATAATGGTAAAACAAAGAGAAAAACTGAGCTCATTTTTGTTTACGTGTACACGTCAGTTTTTGTTAAAAAGTTTATGGCCACGTGTAATATTTTGGGGTACCCCTCTAATTGTAAGTTTTGGTATTTTGATAATTTGTAATATTTTTATTCAATGTTTTGGAAGGTCAAATTATTTTGTGCTGTGTGTGTGTATTGTATGATTTCTACCCTAAGGGGTTTTTGTAAAGTCTTGATTGTGACATTCCTACGTTTTATGTATTCTTTTGTGAAGATTATTTTGTGAAGATTATTTGATTTATCTTGTCAAAATTTGTAAGCTCTATATATTGCCGAGTGATGGAAATTATCTTAGTTTTATCATGTATCTTGCTACCCAGATGGGGTGTACCTAATTTTTTTTATTATTTATTATTGTTCAGAAGTGAAGTTTGTTTTCAATGATGTAGTTGTCTTCTGTAATTGACGTACACTTATATTTTTGGAAATAATGTTGTAGTATGATGATACGTATCAAGCCAGCCCTATTTATCTGCGTTCCTGCTGCACCACACTGTTCCTACCGAACTGTTTGCACCATGGGAGTGCTAAACCTGCCACACTGCCTTGTGTCATCGGGCTCTGGTCCGCCCTTTATGACCACTGTTCGTCAGAGCTTTGGCAGCTATTAGTGCTGTCACTTCGTACCTGTGTTGGGGGCAGAAGAACTATTAATGCCCCACATTGTTATTCAGTGTAGAGCAAGTACAATTGTGCTCAATTCAGTGGTCTTTATTCATCAGTGACTGCAGTGCAAGCTTCAAGTTTTTATTACATTTGTGAGACCAGTGGGAATGGAATGTACTGTTCAGGCAGGTTGTGAAACTTTTTTTGCTTGGTGCAGTAGTGGTGAAAAGTGCTGAACTTCATTTATTTTTCTTTTAGGGCTTTTTAATTAAAGTTATAGACAGACACTGGAGTAAAGAAACGAATGTGTAACGTCAAGAGACAAGATTTAAGTTTGTAATGCTGTTTGTGATGTTTGTATGCTAATTTTTTTTTGTTCCATCACTCGAGCGAGTTTCTTTTCATTTGTTATTAATTGTTCTGTTGACCCTGGGTCAACAGCTTGTGGTCCGGGGGGAGGTGTGGCAACCCTGTATGGGTTGTCAGACCTGGCGCCACTGGCTTAACTTTGTTCGTTGGTTGCGCTGGGGAGGGGGATGGCATATCCTCTTCCCCCAGACGACCGGCCGCCACCAGCGTGAGAGGATGTGTTTGTAGCAACCCTCCGGAACACAAACCTCATTGAATGTAAGTTGTCTGGGATTATTAAACCTCTTTTTAAAATGCATTTGTGAGTTTTCCTTCGCTGGACCTTCCACCTTTCACCACCATGCAGGTAAGCTAGTTATCAGTAAAATAACATGTCCACCCTACCGCGTGGTGTAACTAGTGTTTGTTGAGATAGTTTAGCTCTACCGCTACGGATTCCCCCCAAAGCTAATAAATATTAAATCTATTCTAATGTAGGGTGTGACAGTATTGCACCAATGTTATAATTTGACTAAAATCATTTGGTTAGTAGTTTATCCTCATGGACAAATCACATCTTCTTATCTAAATGATCACTTCACAAAGGTATATGCAAAGAGCGAGGGTCCACAAATTACAAGTCATCCATGAATAAAAGCAAGGTAATAAATTTGCATTATAGCACCAGTAATTTGGTACCTGAAATTTTTTTGTTTTTAAAAATAATATACTTGGCTAGTTATGAAGAAATATGCATTTTATTTTAAGAAAATAGGTTATAGAAAACATATTTCTTCTTGGTCCTTCATAATCAAATGCCACATTTCAGTCACAACATTCGCCCTTGATTTGAAAACGTAATTGAACAAATTAATGGCTTCATTTAAATACCACAGAGTACAAGATGGGCAGGCTTTAACATTTCTTTTTGTGTGCATTTGCACAATCTATAGTAATTACGGCAAGAATCAGAAGTAATACCTCAACTTGCATTGAGACAGCGCACACACTGCATAAATCACACTAGTTTAAGGCACACTGTAGGACTAAACCATTCTGTTATTGTACATGCAACCAACTACATTACACGTGTTAACAGTGTTTGCAATAACGGTTGGACATCTGTACAAATTCCATGACCTATAAATTTTGTTTTATTCACTGTTTGCTTTACAGCTTGTTACTTTCCTCTGGTATTTCTTTGACGACACGCAAATTCAACATTACAATTAGCACAGTCGAATGTTTATTACTTCAGTATGTTTCTCATCTTTTATACATATCTACCCATAAGGTGTTGCGTGTATTTTCCAGTATAGATTTAACATGCTTTGTTTATTACATTTATGTTCGTTAAAACATGATGCAATATGATCGCGTAACATATCCTATTGCTTGTAACAAGTTACAGACACCATGGGGCACCAGAAATTATCATTCCATATCCTATTACGTTAATATATACCTAATACTTATGTGGTTTATTTTACTTCACCTTCATCATGTCACGTATATATCACATTATGTATATACTCCTCTAAATTATCTTTCCGCAATCTAATTCTTTGACCTCTTCTTCTAGTGTGTGAAGGTAAACACCAAGTTATCTCACTACCCGCTACTTGAGGTGAGGATCAGTTTACCTCCAGAAATAGCACCCAGTTAGTCCTTAACTGAATGTCTTAATACCGACATTTACGTGTAACACCAAGTTAACCGGTAACCAACACCTTAACGAGAGATCGTAATACAAGCCCCTTGTTAAAGTGTTTCTGTGTATTTTATACATATGACAACTGTAAGGAAACAACGATAATTTTGAAACTCCGTAACCCATAACACACTTTTTCTTGTTTTGCTAAAGTGCCGTCCTGAGAAGCACACTGTTCTTGTGTTGAATTCCACACACAAATAATACAAAACAAAACCTACTGCTGAGCTACTCTTGTGCATACAACTTGTTTGAATGTAATATATAGTAACACATCGGCAAAAGTGTCAATGTGGTCCGTCAACCTTGTGCACGTGGGCGCAGAGTAATTCAGAAAGTGTGTTTCTTACGACGGATGCAGTATAACTCCGCACCACCTTCATAATTGCCAGTGATTTTTGGAAGACGTTTCTGAACTAATGCACTATTGGCATTATCACCTCCATATTGAAACCTAGCACTGCATCGCTATCTCCAAATGTTTAGCTATCACTCAATGCTTTATCATACGTCTAGAACCAATTGTGACGTTTTTTTTCCAGAACATGGTACTCACACACATAAAAGGAAGCACAACTTTCACTGGAAATTTTGCAAATATCTTCTGTAGCACTGCTGATTTCCTGGGATATTTATAGAAGTGCACATTGGTATATGTGCAGCATAGCCTTAGGGAATCCTCCTCCAGCACGGTGGGAACTTGCAGGAATACTTCAGCAATAAATTGGCACTGTGCATATCCTGTTTAGAATAAACTAGCAAACGTTTTGGAATGTCCTAAACATAATTTTAAGCTTTAGAGATCTTCAATAATAAATCAATGATAATATTGCATGGCAGAAAACAAAGTACAATTAAAAATTTTATCAGATGCAAATAGCTTGCAATTTCACATTATTTTGTTGGCAGTATTCTAACCTATCTGCTGTAAAATCTCATAGCTACTTTAGAAAGTCCATATTGCTGTAATGGTTTCTGCTATTACAGCTTTCAATGTTGCTATGACTATAATCATTCCGTTATTCGGTATGGCTTCATAAAGTTCAAATAACAAATGCAATTAATATTGAATTTATACCTGCAAGTGACGGAACATGACTGAAATCTCCAACGAAGTTCAATGAAGTCAGGTTCAATATTGGATCTTTTACTTCTTGATTGTTGCATCTGAAAAAATAATAAAAGTTATGTAATTCCAATAAGTTTATATTTTTCCGTCAATGGTTTTGACAGCAATCCATTGCATACGTGTTATAGCGCCTTAAAGTACAACAGATATTGATAGTAGCCCTCTAATAATAATAATGACAATTTTAAACACAAATATATCATTATTCTCTGTACCTGAAGTAAGTAGCCAAGATCACGCGAAGATTTATCCAATTCTCTGTCTTACACAGAAACATAGAGCAAGCTTCCTTCTTCCACATTGAAATTTTCAAGATGGTCAAACCACAGAGTATCAAACCGACGCTACTTTTGAAGAGAAAGAAGAACAGCGCCAATTGTATGCTGACTTTGGAAAGAAACTTTACATTGGAAAGTAAACTCTGAGACAGTTCACAGCTTTTTTTCATCACTAGTGTTATTATGCTGAAAAGGATGTATGTGGGTTTAAACTATCAAGCAAAAAAATGTTATAGCTGGAGAGATAGTGATAAGTGACGATGCAAGAGAAGGTATACGCCAGAAGTTTAAGGCAAATGTAAGTAGCGACAAAGGTGGAGCATGTCTTGACATGTTTCACATAAAATGGCTACAAGAACAGTTTGCATTGCATTATCAAGCTAATGGATATCGGTCCACTTCTTTCCATGAGCTTATGATAGGTTATGACATGGATTTTCCAACCTCTAAGGTTGTACCCAGGAACGTAATGGGCCTGAAGTTGGAGCTAGAGCAAGCAACGAGAGAGCTTCAGGAAAAGAAAAAATATTGACAACACAAGAGCTAATGACCCTGAGGACGTAATATACCAAATCCAGGAAATCAACAGACAAGTCATGGCCGTTGCTCAATTTATCTTCCCTGTGCTAGACGGATTTGCCTTTGGATTTAATGCCATAGAACTAATTGGACTTCGGATTCAGACTACTGCGTGGTATGATGTTCACTCTCATCATTGCATTAGCAGAAATATACTTCCTTACCAAGAAACTCAGTGAAGACGAACTCTCCTTTCCATCACAAACTTCATTCATTTATACAAAACCTCATATATTTGTGAGTTTATTGGTTTACGATATTCTTTTGTTTTGCTACATTCTTTTCTTTGGTCATAAGTAACAAAGGAGAGATGGCTTCCTATGTTTTAAGAACTGAGTGCTTGTAATGTTATTTATTATATTAAATGGTTATAGACTTCTAACGTGAGATTTATTTCACTATAATAGAACCTCTGAATACACGGGTAGCGTAAATAACACTGCTCTGCAGCAAAAATGATGTTTACCAATGATTGACTGTTCCAAAATTATATTTGTGCCCTCACTTCAACGGTACAATCCGTTTGTTTCTATCACTTCAGGTTTTTGAGAAAATATAGTCATAATCATGATCCTTTATTCACCTTTAAGCTTACATGAAGCAATAGGATTCGTCAGTTACAAAAAGTATTTACAGTGTTTTTACATGTACAGAATGTTTACAAATTAAGTCATATAAAATTCTAGGTGAAATTGGATTATCTGCATGGCTTAAAGTAGTAATTATAGTAACTTAATAACTTTACTATAGTAATAATAAAATTAAACAATTAGTTACCTACTAGTATCATTTACAATAGTTTTACATAAAGTCACTAGCATGTATGTTATATTCTAAGTATTCTTGTACAGTATAAAATGCTTTCTGTTTAAACCAGGTTTTTAAGGCAAGGCTACATTGAAGATTACAAATTGTATAATAATAAACCTATCATTATGAAAATTTAGCCACATAAATTAGAGTATTAATTTAAACTTGCATGCAAATCTTTATGATGCTGCACCGAATAGTTCATTAATTATTAATTATTTTTGTGGAACTATTGTCACCTAATTATCGGAAGGCACGGCCAGATAGCAGCAGGGTAGGGCCAGACGGGATGCATTTAGACCACGCCTACCCATTTGTCTCGTGTCACTAAATGAGGGGGATGATTAGAAGAGCGGCATGGGCCCTGTTTCGTCCCTTTCCCCTCCCCTGACGCCTGTAACCTTCGGGATGATTCATTGAACCGCGAGACTTCCAGGAATGGCGATCTTCCCTTTATAAGGCCTGCAGTTGGCGAGTCAGTCAGTTCTTGGCGAGCAGCCGTGAGGTGCGCCGAGTGAGGGAACGGACTGGAAGACTCTGTACGTGCATTGGAGGAGTTGTACGTAATTGCGAGTGCAGAGTGGACCTGTGGCAGACGAACTGGAGAATTGTAATTGTGTGCGCTACGTAATTCTGTGTAATCGGCAAGTGTTCCAACTGTAATTCGGTGGAAATAAAGAACATTTTGAGTTTGTGCAATTGGACTTTTAATTTCACTAACCCACAAAGTCACAATATTGCAAATATTAAAAAAGTTCTACGCGTCAAAAAATTTGAAGTTTTAAGTTGAATCTTAGTTTTTTGCTAGTACAGAGCAATTTTAGAAGACCCACATTATTATTTTTGGGATACTCTTGTAGCATTTCTTCTAAAATATTTTCCACGTGTTAGCTCACAAAAGGTTGAAAATATTAACTTATTTTGTTACTCAACACCATATAGTTTTCAAAACATGAGCATTAACAAAAAAAAGGGGAATGTGAAGTTTTTTATTTACATATTATGGACCTATCCTGGAAGTTTAACCAGATTAAATGGAAAAATTTGACGCGTGGGGCATTTTGTATACTGAAAAGTGTTAGAAGTAAGTTTTCCGAGAAAATGAATTTTAAAGTCATGATTGTAACTTTCAACGATTGTTAAAGGTCTCTTTAAATTGTAACGTGATGTTCTAAAATTGTGCAAACGATAAAAAGAAGCATGCCATTTATTACTACAAACCCTAAGCTACCAAAAAGGCAAAAAAAAAAATTCATTATTTTCAAAATTTTCGACTAATTTTCAGGGTAGCCTTGCCTTAATACTATAACAAATCTGTTTTGTGGCAGTTCTTTTATTTCCAGAGGAAGCTTATTGAATAATTTTAACTGTTGTTTACCGTGGCTATTTATGGTCTTACTAAATCGGTTGTGAGGTGTATCTAAATTATGTTTGCTTTGAGTGGCATAACTGTGTACTGAGGAACGATTTATAAATAAGTTTTGATTTTCTTTAACGTGTATGATATTGGTGTATATATACACTGATGGTAAAGTCGTTATCTTAAGGTCCATAAAGCTAGGCCTACATGTATCCTGTTGTCCTAATCCTAGAATTAGTCTGAGAGATTTCTTTTGCCATATGAATGCATTTTTCCAGGTAGCACAATTACCCGAAAGCCTAACCCCATACAGTATATGTGGATGAAAGAAGGCATAGTAAGATGTTACTAACATATCTCGACTAACATATTTCTTTAGTTTCCCTGGAAGATACCAGATTCTAGCAAGCTTTTTACAAAGGTAAGGTATGTGTGTTTTCCATGTTAGTCTGGTGTCCAAATGTAATCCTAACAGATTCACTGAATTACAGTGGATATCATTATGTTGCAATATAACTAATCTTATTTCAGTTTTAGACATATTTAGACTTAGAATTCGTATTTCATAAAATCTCATAGTAGGGCAAGGGAAGTTTCTATTGCTAAAATAAAACAAAATTGTATTGTGAACGTTTTAACACTTTTTGTAGTATTTATAACAGAATGACCCTAGATACGCTGAACGCAGGTGTTTTTACAGCACCACAGATCAGAACATTAATATGTGACCTCAATTTTGAAAATAAAGTGAACCAAACAGAAAAGCGTGCCTGGCAGAGCTACGAAGATGTTGTAAGCTACTTCTTAGGAAACAGAAGGAGTCAAATAAAATATTTGTAACAGAATCTCCACTTAACAAGTTGATCTTAATACTTCACTATTCTTTATAAAAATCTATTTCAAAAGCATATCGCTTTCATCTCCAGTCAAACTCCGTTGTTAAGAAAATCTCGGTTACCATTCCTTTTTGCTTTTTTTATGTTACGTTACCAGCATTACCAACATCTGAAGACGAAACAAACCTAAAAAAGATTGCCGGTATGTCAAATTTCATTACGCGATTTTTATTTTTTAAAATATATATTCTTTCCACACTGTTAACTCCATGGGACTATTTAATTGTTTTAATAATTTAACTTCTGGATTTATTTCATGGTTAAATAACCAAAAATGATCTGCTAAGGGCTATTTATCAATCTGTTCATATTTAATATTACGAAAAAGTTCTTTCATTCTGGTTTCCATATTACATTTCACCTTTCCAATATAAACCTGATCACAATCCAAACAATTAAATTGATAAATACCAGATTTTTTATTATTAGGAATTTTATCTTTTTTAGAAAGTTGTTATAAATGTTAATACTTCATTTATTTTGAGGAACTAAAGTTATACCAACTTCTTTGAAGAAAAATTGAAAATGTTTATAAATCCAAGGATGGTAAGTGATTTTTTTAAAATGTAATATGTTTATCTTATTTATTAAAATCAAAGTATTATAAACAGCCAATTTATGTGAAAAAGAATTAACACTTTTATTTTTATGTAATTATCAATATGAGTAGATTTCCTATAAGTACAAAAATCTAATTTTTTAATATTTCTTATCATTTTCAAATCTAGAAAAGGAAGAAATCCATAAATTTCAGTTTCTAATGTGAATTTTATAGCGTCATCTTTATCAAAATTACATAGAAAATAAAAGTTCTAACCCTTTTTCACATAAATTTGCTGTTTTTAATAGTTTGATTTATTGATTAATAAATATACCACTGAATAAAGATGAATTTAATAAAGAATATAAACATATTATTAATACTGCTTTAATTAATGATTTTAATAAGGATTTTATACAAAAGAATGTTAAAAAGTTTAAATATGAAAAACTGTTAATGATATTTCTACTCTTAAAAAAATAAAAGATTATTATAATTTTAAAAAATTTATTGTGAACGTTTAGAGCACATTTGTAGTATTTATAACATAATGACCCTAGATTAGCTGAACGCGTCACATTTCAGAAAATTAATGTGTGACCACAATTTTGAAAATAAAATGAACCAAACAGAAAAGCGTGCCTGGCAGAGCTACAAAGATGTTGTAAACTGCTTCTTAGGAAACACAAGGAGTCAAGATTACAAAACTAAAGTGAATACCATGTTGGAGAACTTGAGAAAACTTGGTGAAACATGTGTTTGAAATTGCATATCCTTCATGCTCACAATGACTATGTAACAATTGTTTTGCTTTAAGCCCCAAGAGCTGAAAAATATCTAAATATGTTTAAATATGTGGTTTAAGAAGTGATATGGACATGTTAAAATGAATAATAAAGAAAATTGTCATGAGATGACACAACATATAAGAGATATGATGTGAATGTTTTATGACTGTTAGTTTTAAAAATTAGATTACGTAATGTGTGACGTGGACCAGTAAAAATAAAATTTGTTTGCTGGTGATGGCAACGAGAGGATAACAAAAATGAATAATTTTGGTAAAACAACTAGGAAAGGAACCTTCTTTTGTTTGCGTAACGTCGAAGAGTACAGACGTGTTTTGGATTGTAGAATGTGGAAGTGAACGGACTAAAATAATAAAAATAATTTCAATATTTTAAATAAAGGAATATTCTTATGTAAAGTACTGTATAAGCAAAGGCATAAAGTATTGCAGTTAATTACAAGTTTGGATGTTTATACGAGGGCTGTTCAATAAAGAATGATCATAACATTTTACGATAATAATTTTTCGCACTAAAATTCAAACTTATTATATTCTGTTAGCTTAATGTGAAACAAACACGCCGTAGTAGTTTCATCGCTTGTACTCCTTGTGAGAATCAGGGAAGTTCAGACATGTTTAGTATCACCTACCGCTGAAATGGAGGTAACACGCGAGGAACAATATACCGCTTTGAAATTCTGCTCTCGTCTCAATGTTACAGGGGGCCTATGGAGAGTCTGGTCTTCCCTACAGCACAGCTCGAAGGTGGTTTAAAATGTTTAAAGAGGGGAGGCAATCAATTTCAAATGAAGGTGGACCCGGTGCTCAAGTCACTGCTCTTATGGAAGAAAACATCAACACTGCTGCTCCCACTGTGAGAGAGATTCGATAAATTACCTTCAGATCATATCCTGAAATACTGAACATTTCATTGAGTGCCACCCACAAGTTGGTGACAGAAACATTACACATGAGACGTGTTTATGTGCGATGGGTTCCAAGACTGTTGATTCCCGATAAAAAGGACATTCGCATACAGGTCTGCATGCGGTTAAAGTTGATGTTAGAGGAAGATCCGGAGTTTCTTTCAAACGTAATCACTGCTGATGAAACTTGGCTACATCATTTTGATCCTGAGAGCAAACAGCAAAGCTCAGTGTGGAAATCTCCTTCATCACCAAGACCCGAAAAGGCAAAATTAGTTGCTTCTGTAGGGAAAGTGATGGTCATCTCATTCTTTGATATTCATGTAGTGGTTTATCAGCATATTGTACCTGCACACACATCAGTAACTGGACAATACTACAGGGATGTCCTGAAAACTTTGTAAGTCCATATCCGGCACAAAAGACCACATTTCCGTGAAGCAGGTTGGATGCTGCACCACGATAATGCTGGGCGCATATTGCTATTGTTGTTGTCGAATATCTTTCAAAAACCAAAGTGAAGTGCATCCCTCACGCTCCCTATAGTCCGTACTTAGCCTCATGTGACCTTTTTCTGTTCCCTAACTTGAATAAACGCCTTCGTGGGAGGCATTATCCATCTTCAGAAGCAGTGGTGAAGGCTGCAGAGGCGATTTTGAAGGATCTCTCAAAAATGGTTCCTAGCATGTCTTTGAGGACTGACAGAAACGCTGGGCCAAGTGCACCGCATTCAGGGGAGACTATTTTGAGAAGGACGTTCAAAATTATGAATATGGGTAAAGGTACCTTGTCAAAAAAGAATTGTGATCATTCTTTATTGAACCGCCCTCGTATATACGCGCGATTTCACGAACAGTTGTTAAAATCAACGTTAACAAAAGTAACGTAACAATTGTCACAACGTTAAGAAAAGTATTAGAAAAGTGTTAAGAAATTGTTAACAAACACAGTTTAACGCCGAGAGACTTGTAAATATCACATACAGTTACTCCAAAAAGTATTCGTCTAGTGCATGAGTTTATGTTTAAGGATGTATGAATTGTGGAAAATCGTCAGAATAATTTCAGCATGGACACCGTCTTATTATTTGATTAGTGAATAAGAGAGTGCCATAAAGAAACACATAGAGTATTTATTCACATAATCATAGTTAAACGTGCAAAAGTAAAGATATGCAGTATAAGATACAAAATAAATATTCGTCTGCATACTGAAAATGGTGTAGAATGTTACGGTTAGTACCCAGTAGGCCCTTCATTCCTCTTTATAATCTCTTGTATTCTCCTGGCCATGGATTTCACCAAAGATTGTGTTCTTTCCACTGTAATTTCACACCTATCCTATATTAGAGCTTTCTTTACATCCTTTATATTACATATCTGGTGATATCTAATATTTTTGTCGAGTATACTCCACAAATTCTCTATTGGATTCATGTCTGGGGATTGTGGTGGTATCAGCATCCATCGTGGAGTATTATACAACCATAGCTTTGCATCTAGAGCTGCGAGTTTTGTGTGAATCTTGTGTGAAAAACATAATCCTCAGAAACACCCATATTAGCCACACCTTTGGACACATGTGTTTTTTGGATGTTTATATAAACCTTATGGTTTATAATTCCACCAATAAAACAGAATTCCCCCACAGCATTTGCACTCACGCAGCCCCAGACAAATACTGAACTCTCACCGTGTTTTAACAGAAGCTGTTATACCTTTCTCTTCAAGCTCACAATTCTTTTTTCTCTACACTACTACCTCGCCCTTTGGAAAGAGCTCAAATTGACTCTCGTCAGTAAATACAACCTTCTTCGAGAAATCAAACCCATCGCAATTATGTTCTTTTGTAAAAGCAACTCACTTCTTTCCGTTGATTTTACAGATGTATGGTTGTCTACGGGATGTTCGCTCCCCATACTCAGCTTCATAAAGCACGTTTCTTAGTGTTTGTGCTGAAACAGTCTTGCCTGTGTGTGTTTGAACTGTAATAGCAAGTTCTGGAGCACTTACTTTAGGATTTTTCTTGACTTCTCTAAGTAACTGTCGTTTCTCCATCTCGAACAGAACTGCACGACGAACAATTTTTGATTGATTTTCCTAAGTTTTATTCTGATCAAGCCTGTATATAATAGTCTTCACTGTACTTGTAGGTCTTTCAATGGTTTCTCCAATTTCTTGTAAAGATTTTTTTTAAATAACCCGAAGAAATTTTCTGTCCCTTCCTTTGTAGTTTCAAGACGCTTACGACCCATATTACTTAAGTAGCAGTCAGCGGCTTTGAAAACAGAGATGGAACTATCAACGGCAATGGATGAAACACAACTGCATAAGCAAAGGGAAGGAGTGTGTGTCAGCGAGACACCATACCTGGGATCTTGTTTACTAGATGATTACTTGTTTGACATCAAATGGGATATGATTTTAAATAACTTAAAGCTATTCACTAATTGAGCAAAATATGAACCCAAATTTTGATATGTTTTTAAATCTACATATCAAACGATGTAAGGAAATAGTTATTGTTCGTTCCTTATCTACACTTATCTCATTTAGCTTGATATATCCTATAATCTATGATTAGATGAATACCTTTTGGAGTATTCTATATGGAAGGCTATAAAAGAATCGCATTTTCTCTGATCGTACTGCGATGCCCTTTTGTTTTTATTTCGTGTACATACAACTGAACAAAATCAGAAGAGAAGCCTTGGGACAAATTTCGGATCAATAGAGAAAGAACTGTTAGTTAAATTAGTAACTAAATATAAGGATATTGTTTAAAATAAGAGGAGGATTGTGTTAAATGTGACGTGGGAAAAGACTGGAAATGAATTTAATTCGAATGCAACTTCGTCAATATTACGTAAATTTAAAACAAGATGCGAAGGACGGAAGTGACAAGAGACTTGAGTGTTCCCAGACGGGAGGTGGAAAGTGCGTTATCCTCAGAATTCAGTGAATTATAAAATCGCAAAGTTATTAATACCTGAAGCAAAGTCGAGATCGACATATTCCTATTCGATGCATGATCTAACCGCTCTGGTACTTCCTCAGTAACCTTTATCACTTGTATCGACAGTCTATATGTCCGTAGGAAATCTTCTTCCGGGAGATCCTCAAAATAATTTCTCTTCATAGGCCGTTCTCTATCACAGAACATACGAGGGCCGCTCATTAATTATTTTTTGACAACATACCTTACTGAACCTCATAATTTTCATGGCCCTTCTCAAAATAGTCTCCCCTAAATGCGATGCATTTATCCCAACGCTTCTGCCAGTCTTCAAAGACATGCTGGAAACCTTGTTAAGAGATCCTTCAAAATCACCTTCGCAGCCTTCACCACTGCTTCTGATGATGGATAATGCCTCCCACGAAGACGTTTCTTCAAGTTAGGGAATAGAAAAAAGTCACATAGGGCTAAATCCGGAATATAGGGAGGTTGAGGGATGTCTTTCACGTTGATTTTTGCAAGATATTCAGCAGAAACATTGGCAATATGCGGCCGCGCATTATCGTGGTGCAGCATCCAGCCTGCTTCATGGAAATGTGGCCTTTTACGCCTGATATAGACTTGCAATGTTTTCAGCAAATTCCTGTAGTATTTTCCAGTTACTGATGTGTGTGCAGGTACAACATGCTGATAAACCATTCCATGAATATCAAGGAATGAGATCACCATAACTTTCCCAGCAGAAGCAACCACTTTTGCTTTTTGGGGGTTGGTGATGAAGGAGATTTCCACACTGAGCTTTGTTGTTTGCTCTCAGGATCCAAATGATGTAGCCAAGTTTCATCAGCAGTGATTACATTTGAAAGAAAGTCTAGATCTTCCTCTAACATCAGCTTTAACTGCATGTTACCTCCATTGCAGCGGTAGGCGATACTGAGCATGTGTGAACTTACCTGGTTCTCATAGGCAGGAACCAGGAGTACCAACAATGAAAATACTATGGTATGTTTGTTTCACATTAAGCTAACAGAGTATAATAAGTTTGAAATTTAGTGCGAAAAATTATGACCGTAAGAAAATAATGATCAGTCTTTATTGAACAGCCCTCGTATATTAGAAGTGAACCTCCCTTGTTAATCATTGGCAACACAAGGAGGTTGCAGCTGCCCTATTTTCGGGTGGCAAACTAAATTATGAATAATCGCGCGCCCAAATCGTTTACGTTGCGGGAAGTCTATAGCTGTATTTTTCATACCTGCCTAGCTATCGGCTGCTGTTTATGTTCCAATACCGCATTGCTACAGGTGAGGCTCAAAGATAATTACGTGAGCATTGACAGTTGTGACTGCAGTTTCAAAGTTGTTGCATTTTCTAAACGCTGGATCACATAATTATCTTCAATAATCTGTAGCCATACAGTACTAGAACATATAATCAACTGAATCTTGCAGTGAATTTTCTCCATGACACCTGTACATTATTTTCTACTTTAATGAATTATCTCAAAATTATGTACGAACGTTCAAGGAATTCACAATAAGATATATGTGAGACAGGAAAATTTGGAAAATCCAATTCTCTACTTTGTTTATTAAATTTTATATAATAGTAATGGTCTCTGTAATGGCTGCAGGTTCAAGAAACGAATTCTTGAATAGTAATGTCACAGATTTCATTTTTTGTGTTGGAGACGCGACAAGCCAGTCCGCGGGAAAGAAAGAGACAGATAGTGGCGCGCAGAATTGGACGCTTGACGAGAGAGAGAGACAGAGAGATGTCTGGATAGTTGCGTCTTTCTCTCACTGCGTCGCGATCTTTTTCGGAGATCTACTGCATCCTAGAACAAAGACTGGAGGTATAAAAACCCGCAAAGTGTGAGAGTGGAGTTAGTTGTTAGTTGAGTTGTGCAGTTGGGCTGTAATTGTGCGTTTGAGCTGTACCGCAGCGAATTATTTCGTTTGTTTACGTGTGGTAATGGAACGAGACGACCTTGAAGACAGCGTTTGCATATGTATATCATTTTGCTGCTGCCAGGGTTGTACAAAGCTAATGCTTACTACACTAAAGAGTATTTTAACTTTCTGCAAACAAGACTTTTAATTCTACCAACCCAAGAAGTCACAGTAACAACAGAACTAGTCATGTGATAAAACATAGTCCAATTATATTATTCATTCTACAGTGGAGTCTTGCAATGCATTTTCTGTAGGGCACACATTCATTACTATATTCTACTTTAATGAATTGCCCCAACGAACTTTCAAGGAATTAACAATAGGATGTGGTATTGTAAGGAAAATTTGAATAATAACATTGTTTTGACAGTTACAGCTTCCTTTTATTATTTGGTCTCACCATCATAACAAATTAATTTGATATTTACTTAAATAACATGAGTAGCTCCACTAAATCAATTACAAAGAATCCATAGCACAACACTATATACAACACTGTAGCTATAACTCAAACCACTTAAAAGTGATACAACGTGGCTAATTCAGTTAAGTACAAAGAAACTTTAGCAAAACATTCTATTTAGCATTACATATAGTTGTAAATTATATAAATTATATTAATAACACGACTAACATTTTCATTTAAAATAAAGATACTTTAACATGAAGCTATAGTTGTTGAACAAAGTGATGTAAATAAAGAAATGATAAACTTGAGTCTTTTATAAATAAGCTTTAAGTAACATTCTGTAATACAACTGTAGGGATTACTTAAGGGTTTAAAGTTATAAATAACATGAGTATTACAAGAAAAGTTCAGCATAGCATTATAAAACTTTAGCTATGTATATAGCATAGTATTTAGTTCGTTCAATACAGATTGGCACTCACCCAATAACTACTACAAAGTATGAGTTTAAAATATGTGTCGATGTGTGGGTAAGATATGTGATAGTACTGTCTACTGCGACCAGATGGTGTTGCTACTTCCCACACATGGCGCACTGGAGCAGCAAATGTACCGTCTGGGGAACATCTGTGAAACATCATGAAAGCAGAAAAGCACGGGCAAGGGTGGACTGTATGGATTCTCTGGAGGGAAGCAGTGACTGCTTCAGAAATCCACAAGAGGTCAGTGGTCATATGTGGGGAGTCTGCACCAAGTTGAACGTCCATGTTTCGTTGGATGTCCGAATACAAAGATGGTGCTGAAAAACTCAAAAGCACTGGGCGTCCAGCAACAGTACACAAACCAAACAATACCCCGCTTGTTAATGACCTGACACAGAAGAACACGCAAATCACATTTCATGAATTAGTGCAGGCAACAGGTCTATCACGAGGAACCGTCCACACCATAACCCATGAAGATTTGTTAATGATAAAGGTGTGTGCACAATGGGTATCACATACCCACTGCGCAGAAACAGAAGCGTGTGGTGGTATGCCAATACTTGCTGCAACAGTATAGTCCAAATCTAGAAAAACTCTTTGCCAAACTGTTCACCGTCGATGAGTCCCGGTTTTTCCAAGACTACTGAGAAGGAACGCCAGTTAATGGAGTGGAAGCATACTGCGAGCCCTCGTCCTAAGGAGTCATGGCCAGGACTACTCGTTCAGAAACACATGGCAACTGTGTTCTGTGGGATCAGGAAGGGGTACTTCTGGTGGATTGGCTCCCTACTAATGCGAACATCAACAGTGAGTGGTACTGCACTTCACTGCAACAACTCCGCCGATGCATTCAACAACGCCGCCATCAAAAATGGTGCCATGGTGTTCTTCTCCAACAAGAGAATGCATGACCACATGACAGTAGCCAGACCATGGCCACCATTCGTACACTAGGGTTTACTGTGCTGCCACATTCTCTATATTCATCCGATTTGGCTTCTAGTGCCTATGCTCTTTTCGACACGATGAGAGAAGTCATTTGGGGTAAGAAGTTCACCACTAATGACGAAATTCATGCAGTTTTCCATTAGCAGAGCCAGAATACACCCAATGAATGGTTTGCTGCACAAATACGGAATCTGCCAGAACGATGAAACAAGTGCATAGACATTGCGAAGGAACACCTGTAGTGTTACCTGAACGAGTTTGTTCAATAAATGGTTCCTGTTAAAAAAATTAGTCGTAGTGCCAATCAGCTTTGAACGCCCCTAGTACATTTTTTTCAATATTAATGGGATTATTTGCCCCAGGCATTACCTGGTATTTGCCTAAATTTAAGGAAAACCCTTTGATACAGAACCACAAACACGTAATCAAGGACACAAATTAAAGTACAAAAAGCAATTAAATCAATGTAATCACAGTATTACACTATAAGATATCACTAAGCAGTTCGAGAGGAATGACTGCTTTGAGACAAAAGATTAATTTAATGATATTAACTAGTCGTTCAGAAACTGTAAACATCATACACTAAAAACATAAATTATAATAATGCATATTTGGTTTGTTACCAACAAGGCCCACATGGCAACCTTGGCTTTCGGGGTAACCTCGCCCCACCACGTGATGACCGGACCCATTTCTCAGGTGGAGGTACCCAGATAGCGGGCCCATTACCTCCAACGATAGGGTGATAGTGAAGAGGACAGTGAGGCGAGAGGGCCTATAGCTTTTACCGTGGACTCCGAACCACCTTGCGCATAGGGGACACTTCATATGTACTAGACAGAGGTGAAGGTGTGGATAGGGGCGACTTAAAATCGCCAACCCCAGAGCCGGGAATCCAAATCGAGACCCTTAGCACGGGAGTTACGAACGAAACCACTGCACTATTCAGGTGTCCCATTACACTTATACATTGTACTTCACAAAGTGATTAGAGATTATAAAAGTGAGTGTCAATTGCAGCATTTGAAGAAATAACGTTAATTAGGCAATTTACTGCTTCTATAATTTCCTCAATAAGTCTTCAATGATTATGTATTTAAATATCTGGAAAACAATATCAAAAAACAACTATCACTTAATTGGTCAACAAAACCAAGCACAGAAAAGGACTGAAATTACACAGATCTGAATATTTTCATCTTTTTTTCATAGCTTGTGGTAGTCAGTAACTTGTTTAATTTAACCAACCTTATCCCTGTATTACGATCTCCGGTTACTAGCCGAGGTTTGTTACCTGTCAGTTATCGATAACTATTGGTTAGGTTTAGTGGCTCGTATTACAAACTCTATTTACCTGTAGGTTTGTCACCCTGTGCATTATGGTGGTATATGAACGGTTGGCAATATCTTGCACTAGGAGTTTACCTTGTTTGCAACGCTATCTTGTGTTTAGAATGTGTAATTAACGGGTATACCAAACATATGTAGTAGCATCAGCCGTCTTGTTTTAACTTTTATTAGCGGTTTTCTGTATATATTCCTAATATCTTCATTAATAGTGCATTCGTAATGAGGTTTAGCATAGTTCTCTGTATTTATTATTACACTTCGTTTACAATTTAGATTTTTCCATAGCATTAGACAGATTCTCTTTCATAGCACTGGGTTAGTGTTATAGGTTATATGCGTTGCATTAGGTTAGTGCTATAGATCATATAGGTTAGATATATGGAGAATATATGCAACGATTTGCTAATTTATGAACACCAAGAGACTTCCAGTCAAATAATTTTAAAAATAAGGTCACACAACGATTATTAATTGGGATGATAGTATTGCCTTAATGTTATAATTTGGCTAAAATCATTTGGTTAGTAGTTTATCCTCATGGATAAATCACATCTTCTTATATAAATTATCATTTCACAAAGGAATAAAAGCAAGGTTGTAAAATATGCTTTATGGCACCAGTAACTTTGTACCTGAAATGTTTTTGTTTTCAGAAATAATATATCTGGCTAGTTGTGAAGAAATATGTATTGTTTTCCTTTAAGAAAATAGGTTATACAAAACATATTTCTTCTTGGTCTTTCATAATCAAACGCCACATTTCAGTCACAGCATTGTGTCCTTGATTTGAAAACATCATTGAACAAATAAATGGCTTTATTTAAATACCACAGGGTACAACATGGGCAGGTTTTAACATTTCTTTATGTGTGCAATTAGCAGCAAATTTTATTTAGTAATGCATTTGCACAATCTATAGTATGTACGGCACGAATCAGAAGTAATACCTCAACTTGCAATGAGACAGCGCACATACTGCATTTGCACAATCTATAGTATGTACGGCAAGAATCAGAAGTAATACTTCAACTTGCATTGAGACAGCGCACACACTGCATTTGCACAATCTATAGTAGGTACGGCAAGGATCAGAAGTAATACTTCAACTTGCATTGTGACAGCGCGCGCACTGCATTTGCACAATCTATAGTACGTACGGCAAGAATCAGAAGTAATACCTCAACTTGCATTGAGTCAGCGCACACATTGCATTTGCACAATCTATAGTATGTACGGCAAAAATCAGAAGTAATACTTCAACTTGCATTGAGACAGCGCACACCCTGCATAAATCACAATAGTTTAAGGCACTCTGTAGGACAAAACCATTCTGTTATTGTACATGCAACCAACCACATACATGTGTGAACAGTGTTTGCAATAACGGTTGGACATCTGTACAAATTGCATAACCTATAAATTTTGTTTTATTCACTGTTTGCTTTATAGTTGGTTACTTTCCTCTGGTACTAATTTGAGGAAACGCAAATTCAACATTACACCCACTATAAGCACAGTCGAATGTTTATTACTTCAGTATGTTTCTCATCTTTTATACATATCTACCCATAAGGTGTTGCGTGTATTTTCCAGTATAGATTTAACATGCTTTGTTTATTACATTTATGTTCGTTAAAACATGATGCAATATGATCGCGTAACATATCCTATTGCTTGTAACAAGTTACTGACACCATGGGACACCAGAAATTATCATTCCATATCCTATTACGTTAATATATACCAATTACTTATGTGGTTTATTTTACTTCACCTTCATCATGTCACGTATATATCACATTATGTATATACTGCTCTAAATTATCTTTCCGCATTCTAATTCTTTGACCTCTTCTTCTTGTGTGTGAAGGTAAACACCAAGTTATCTCACTACCCGCTACTTGAGGTGAGGACCAGTTTACCTCCAGAAATAGCACCCAGTTAGTCCTTAACTGAATGTCTTAATACCGACATTTTGGTGTAACACCAAGTTAACCGGTAACCAACACCTTAACGAGAGATCGTAATACAAGCCCCTTGTTAAAGTGTTTCTGTGTATTTTATACATATGACAACTTTAAGGAAAACACGATAATTTTGAAACTCCGTTACCCATAACACACTTTTTCTTGTTTTGCTAGAGTGCCGTCCTGAGAAGCACACTGTTCTTGTGTTGAATTCCACACACAAATAATACAAAACAAAACCTACTGCTGAGCTACTCTTGTGCATACAACTTGTTTGAATGTAATATGTAGTAACACATGGGCAAGAGTCACTCTCGTCTGTCAACCTTATGACGTGGGCGCAGAGTAATACAGAAAGTGTGTTTCTTACGACGGATGCAGTATAACTCCGCACCACCTTAATAATTATCAGTGATTTTTGGAAGACCTTTTTGAACTAATTCACTATTGGCATTATCACCTCCATGTTGAAACCTAGCACTGCATGGGACTATCAACAAACGTTTTGCTACCACTCCATGCTTTATCATACGTCCAGAACCAATTGTGACGTGTTGTTCTAGAACATGGTACTCACACACATGAAAGGAAACTCGACTTTCACTGGACATTTTGCAAATATCTTCTGTAGCACTGCTGACTTCCTGGGACTTCCTGACTTATAGAAGTGCACATGTATATGTGCAGCATAGCCTTAGGGGCTGCTCCTCCAGCACGGTGGGAACTTGCAGGAATACTTCAGCAACAAATTGGCACCGTGCATATCCTGTTAAGAATAAACAAACAAACGTTTTGGAATATCCTAAACATAATTTTAAGCTTGAGAGATCTTCAATAATAAATCAATGATAATATAGCATGGCAGAAAGTAAAGTACAATTAAAGATTGTATCAGACGCAAATGGCATGGAATTTCGCATTATTTTGTTGGTAGTATGCTAACCTATATGCTGTAAAATCTTCTCATAGCCACTTGAGAAAGTCCATATTGCTGTAATAGTTTCTGCTGTTGCAGCTTTCAATGTTGTTATTACTATAATCATTCCGTTATTCGGTATGGCTTCATAAACTGCAAATAACAAATGCAATTAGGATTGATTTTCTACCTGCAAGTGACCGAACATGACGGAAATCTCCAACGAAGTTCAATACACATCAGGTTAAATATTGAATCATTCACTTCTTGATTGTTTCATCTGAAAATATAATAAAAGTTATGTAATACCAATATGTTTTTATTTTTCCCTGAATGGTTTTCACAGCAATCCATTGTATATGTGTTATAGCGCCTTAAAGTACAACAGCTATTGATAGTAGTCCTCTAATAATAATGACAATTTTAAACACAAACATATTATTATTCTCTGTACCTGGAGTAAGTAGCCAAGATCACGCGATGATTTATCCAATTCTCTGTCTTACACAGAAACATAGAACAAGCTTCCTTCTTCCACATTGAAATTTCCAAGATGGCCAAACCACAGAGTATCAAACCGACGCTACTTTTGAAGGAAAAGAAGAACCTCGACAATTGTATGCTGACCTTGGAAAGAAACTTTACATTGGAAAGTAAACTCTGATACTGTTCAAAGATTTTTTCCATCACTGCTGTAGTTATGCTGAAAAGGATGTATGTGGGTTTAAACTATCAAACAAACAAATGTTATAGCTGGAGAGATAGTGATAAGTGACGATGCACCAGAAGGTATACGCCAGAAGTTTAAGGCAAGTGTAAGTAGTGACAAAGATGGAGCATGTCTTGACATGTTTGACATCAAATGGCTACCTGAACAGTTTACATGGCATTATCAAGCTAATGGATATCGGTCCACTTCTTTCCATGAGCTTATGATAGGTTATGGCATCGATTTTCCAACCTCTGAAGCTGTACCCAGGAACGCAATGGTCCAGAATTTGGAGCTACAGCAAGCAGCGAGAGAGCTTCAGGAAAAGAAAAAATATTGACAACATAAGAGCTAATGACCCTGAGGACACATTTGCATACGAAATCAAGCAAATCAACAGGCAAGTCATTGCCGTTGCTCAATTTATCTTCCCTGTGCTAGACGGATTTGCCTTTGGATGTAAAGCCATAGAACTAATTGGACTTCGGAATCAGACTACTGCGTGGTATGATGTTCGCTCCCATCTTTGCATTAGCAGAAATATACTTCCTTACCAAGAAACTCAGTGAAGACGATACTCTCCTTTCCATCACAAACTTCATTCATTTATACAAAACCTCATATATTTGTGAGTTTATTGGTTTACGATATTCTTTTGTTTTGCTACATTCTTTTCTTTGGTCATAAGTAACAAAGGAGAGATGGCTTCCTATGTTTTAAGAACTGAGTGGTTGTAAAGTTAATTATTGTAATAAATAGTTATATACTCCTGAATTGAAATTTATTTCACTATAATAGAACCTCTGAATACACGGGTAGCGTAAATAACACTGCTCTGCAGCAAAAGTGATGTTAACCAATGATTGAGTGTTCCAAAATAGTATGTGTGCCCTCAGTTCAACGGTGCAATTCGTTTGTTTCTATCACTTCAGGTTTTTGAGACCATATAGAATTCACATTTCATAAACCCTCGTAGTAGAGCATGGTAAGTTTATATTGCTAATGTAAAACACCATTGTATTGTTAACATTTTAAGCACATATGTAGTATTGTTACATGACGGTTTTGGGGGTTTGATAGAAATTGCAAGAGGTGCAAAGGTACAGGGTTTGGAACCCGGTGCCGAGATCATATGCTACATGACAAAACTACCAGGTGTTGTAAGGGTTAAACAGGTATTGCGTTTTAACCTTTAACCGCATGTACCTGGGAGCGTAGCTGTGGATAAGGTAGAGCAGAAAAAAGCATCTACTTCAAAATGAACTGAGTAACTGTATTTCAGAGATGCCTAGCCTTTCTACAGGACACACCCTGGATCTGGATGAAATCAGCGGAGCTTTAGTAACATTTAAATACATAATAACATAATGCAACTATATCTTTATAGATGCGTTGTTTGTATGGCTGAGCCTTGTGCAACTGGCAAGAGATGCACGGTCTGGTGTACCCTGCTGGCTATCTTACTCCTAGTACCACTTTAAAATAATCCCTTGTTAATTTTTATAGAGACCATTAGCAAGTCCCCTCTCAAATCGCTCTGTCAAGACCCCCCGGGAGCTTACTCATCCAGGCTTAAATAGGTGTCCTACCCAAAAGCCACCTCATCAATTCCCACCCTAACTATTAATTTTCTCCCAACTATTGCACCATATTCTGCAATCATTGTTTACATCATTGAGAACAAGTTTAGACCTGTTACTGACAATCTAATCATTATTTCCCTTCATCAGCAGGATGTGCGATTCATTGTTTACAACATTGAGAACAGGTTAACGCCTATAGATAGAGTCAACATGAAAAACTCAATGCCATTGCCGGGATTTGAACCACGGATTTCCTGGTCCCCTTGCAGTCTCTCCTACCCATTAAGCTACAATGGCCAATATGCCGTCCTGTCATTAAATTCTGCAGTTGACTCGTATATTTCCCCGGAGACCACTAGGGGCTTTCGCATCCGAGATACACCGTTTGTGACGACTTACTATCGTAGGTGATTAAGTTCCAGGCTTCATCATTTAACTATTATTATTTTAGTTAATTGTTGGAAATTAATTATTTCTCCACACTAGCCGTATATAGGCTAAGGTTTTAGATAGAGAGAGCCAACATGAAAAATTCAATGCCATGGCTGGGATTTGAACCAAGGATCTCCTGGTTAAATGATGAAGGCTGGGACTTACAATAGTAAGTCGCCACAAAAGGTATATCTTGGATGCGAGAGCCCCTAGTGCTCTACCGGGGAAATATACGAGACAAATGGAGAATTTAATGTCAGAACGGCACGTTGGCCATGGTAGCTCAAAGGCTAAGAGCGACTGGACGGAAACCAGGAGATCTGTTGTTCAAATCCCGGCCATGGCATTGAATTTTTCATGTTGACTATATCTATCAAAAACCTTTGCCTATATACCGCTAGTGTGCAGAAATAAATAACTTCCATCAATTAACTAAAAGTTTAGGCTAATTACTGGCCACCTGTGCCTCATTTCCCCTGACCAGCAGGATGTGTGATTCATTGTCTACAACATGGAGAACAAGTTGAGGCCTATTACAGGCCACCTATGCATTATTTCCCTTGATCAGCAGGATGTGTTTACAACATGGAGAACATCTTGAGGCCTGTTACTGGCCACCTGTGCATTATTTCCCTTGATCAGCAGGATGTGTGATTCATTGTTTACAACATGGAGAACATGTTGAGGCCTGTTTCTCGCCATCTGTGCATTATTTCCCTTGAACAACAGGATGTGTGATTTGATTGTTTACAACATGGAGAATATGTTGAGGTCTGTTACTGGCCACCTGTGCATTATTTCCCTTGATTAGCGGGATGTGTGATTCATTGTTTACAACATGGAGAACACGTTGAGGCCTGTTACAGCCCACCTGTGCGTTATTTCCCTTGATCAGCAGGATGTGTGATACATTGTTTACCACATGGGGAACAAGTTGAGGCCTGTTACAGGCCACCTTTGCATTATTTCCCTTCATCAACAGTATGTGCGATTCATTGTTTACATCATGGAGAACAAGTTGAGGCCTGTTACAGGCCACCTGTGCATTATTTCCCTTCATCAACAGGATGTACGATTCATTGTTTACATCATGGAGAACAAGTTGAGGCCTGTTACAGGCCACCTTGCATTATTTCCCTTCATCAACAGGATGTACGATTCATTGTTTACCACATGGGGAACAAGTTGAGGCCTGTTACAGGCCACCTGTGCATTATTTCCCTTCATCAACAGTATGTGCGATTCATTGTTTACATCATGGAGAACAAGTTGAGGCCTGTTACAGGCCACCTGTGCATTATTTCCCTTCATCAACAGGATGTATGATTCATTGTTTACATCATGGAGAACAAGTTGAGGCCTGTTACATGCCACCTGTACATTATTTCTCTTGACGAGCAGGATGTGTGGTTCACCAGTCCAAAGTACATGTTTTGCCATTCAGCAGAATTGAATCTTAATCATCAACAAACAGCTTTACTTAAACTCAAGGCACCGGAAATAAATGTTACATAATAATGATTATATTAATTTCCATATCTTGCTTAGCCTATAGACGAATTACCCTAGATAAGCTGAACGCAGGTGTTTTTAGGGAACCACAGGTCAGAAAATTAATATGTGACCTCAATTTTGAAAATAAAATGAACCAAACAGAAAAGCGTGCCTGCAGAGCTATAAAGATGTTGTAGACAACTTCTTAAGAAATACAAGGAGTCAAGATCACAAAATTAAGTGAGCACCATGTGGGAGCACTTGAATGAAACTTGATGTAACATGAGCTTGAAACTGCACATCCTTCATGCTCACAATGTCTATGTAATGGTTGTTTTGCTTTAAGCCCCGAGAGTTGAAAAATATCTAAATGTGTTTAAATATGTGGTTTAAAAAGCGATATGGACATGTTAAAACGAATATTAAAGAAAATTGTTAAAATTCAGTAGGTAATGAGATGGTGCAACATGTAAGTGATATCATGTGAATGTTTTATGATTGGTAGTTTTAAAAATGAGATTATGTAATGTGTGACGTAGACCAATAAAAATAAAGTTTGATTGCTAGTGATGGCAACGAGAGGGTAAAAAGAAATCAATAATTTTGGTAAAACAACTAGGTAAGAAAGCTTCTTTTTTTTTTTCGTAACGTCGAAGCGTACAGACGTGTTTTGGATTGTAGAATGTCGAAGTGAACGGACTAAAATATTAAAAATAATCAAAATATATTGAATAAAAAATATTTTTATGTAAAGTGTTGTATAAAGAATGACATAAGATATCGCAGTTAAATTACAATTTTGAATGTTTACACGAGCGCTGTTCAATAAAGAATGATCATAATTTTTTACGGTCATAATTTTTCGCACTAAAATTCAATCTTGTTATATTCTGTTAGCTTAATGTGAAACAAACACGCCAGAGTAGTTCCATTTTTGGTACTCCTGGTTCCAACCTGTGAGAACCGGGCAACTTCAGACATGTTCAGTATCGCCTACTGCTGAAATGGAGGTAACACGCGAGAAACAATATGCAGCTATGAAATTCTGCTTTCGTGTCAACAGGTCTTCAGTTGAGGCCTATACAACGCTACATGAGGCCTATGGAGAGTCTGTTCTTCCCTACAGCACAGCTCGAAGGTGGTTTAAAATGTTTAAGGAGGGGAGGCAATCAATTTCAAATGAAGGCGGACCCGGTGCACAAGTTACTGCTATTACGGAAGAAAACATCAACACTGCTGCTGCCATTGTGAGAGAGAATCGACGATTTACCTTAAGATCACTTTCTGAAGTACTGAACATTTCACTGAGTGCCACGCACAGGTTTCTGACAGAAACATTACACATGAGACGTGTTTGTGCGTGATGGGTTCCAAGACTGTTGATTCCCAAACAAAAGGATATTAGTATGCAGGTGTGTATGCAGTTAAAGTTGATGTTACAGGAAAATTCGGAGTTTCTTTCAAACATAATCACTGCTGATAAAACTTGGCTACATCATTTTGATCCTGAGAGCAAACAGCAAAGCTCAATGAGGAAATCTCCTTCATCACCAACCCCCCCCAAAAAGCAAATGTGGTTGCTTCTGCTTGGAAAGATATGGTCATCACATTCTTTGATATACATGGAATGGTTTATCAGCATGTTGGACCTGCACACACATCAGTAACTCGACAATACTATAGGGATGTCCTGAAAACATTGCAAGTCCATATCAGGCACAAAAGACCACATTTCCATGAAGCAGGCTGGATTCTGCTCCACGATAAAGAGGCCGTGCCGTGGCTCAGTGGTTAGACAGCTTGGCTCTCACCAAGGCGGCCCGTTTTCGGTCCCAGGCGACCGTAAAGTGAGATTTGTGGTGGACAACACGTCGCTGGGGCGGGTTTTCTCCGGGATCTCTGGTTTCCCCCGCCATCTCATTCCACCGGAGCTCCATCTTCATCTCATGTATCATCAGTGTCATCGCCTGCGGTGCCGTATGTAGTAAAAGCGGGCGTTAAACACTACACATTTCATTTCATTCCCATGATAAAGCGCGGCCGCATATTGCCAATATTGTTGCTGAGTATCTTGCAAAAGTCGCCGTGAAGAGCATCTCTCACCGACCCTATAGTCTGGACTTAGCCCCATGTAACTTTTTTCTATTCCCTAACTTGAAGAAACGCCTTCGTGGGAGGCATTATTCATCATCAGAAGCAGTGGTGAAGGATGCGGAGGCGATTTTGAAGTATCTCTCAAAAATGGTTTCCATGTCTTTGAAGACTGGCAGAAACGCTGGGGCAAGTGCATCACATTCAGGGGAGACTATTTTGAGAAGTACAATCAAAATTATGAGGATGAGTAAAGGTACGTTGTCAAAAAAAATTGTGATCATTCTTTATTGAACAGCCCTACTACATATGCCCAATTTCACCCAACAGATATTAAAATCGACGTTAAGAAATTTAACGTAACAATTGTCACAGCATTAAGAAAAGTATTAGAAAACTGTTAAGAAAATGTTAACAAACACATTTTAACGCCACACATACAGTTACTGCAAAAAGCATTCGGCTGGTGCATGAGTTAAGGAGGTATGAATTGTGGAAAGTCATCAGAATAAAGTACAGCATGGACACCGCCTTATTTATTGATTAGTGGAAAAGAGAATACCATAAAGAAACACAGAGTATTTATTCACATAATCATAGTTAAACGTTCAAAATAAAGATATGCAATACAAGCAAAATAAGTATTCGTCTGCATAGTGAAAATGGTGTAGAATGTTACAGTTAGTACGTAGTAGGTCCATCATTCCTCTTTATAATCTCTTGCAGTCTCCCTGGCATGGATTTTGCCAAAGATTGTGCCGTTTCCACTGTAATTTCATACCAATCCCCTATTAAAGCGTTCTTTACATCCTTTATACAAGATATCTGATGATACCTAATATTTTTGTGTAGTATACTCCACAAATTCTCTATTGGATTCATGATTGGGGATTGCGGTGGTGTCGACATCCATCGTGGAGTATTTTACAACAACCATAGCCTTGCATCTAGAGCTGTGTATTTTGTGTGAATCTTGTGTGAAAAATATAATCTTCATAAACACTCATATGATTCACACTTTTGGACAGATGTGTTTTTTGGATGTTTATATAAACCTTATGGTTCACAATTTCATCAATAAAACAGAAATCCCCCACAGCATTTGCACTGACGCAGCCCCAGACAAATACTGAACTGTCACCATATTTAACAGAAGCTGTTATACTTTTCTCTTCAAGCTCACAATTCTTTTTTCTCTACACTATTACTTGCTCTTTTGACAGAGCTCAGATTGACTCTTGTCAAATTTCTTCCAGAAATCAAACCCATCGTATTTAGGTTCTTTTGCAAAAGCAACTCGCTTCTTTCTGTTGATTTTACTGATGTATAGTTTTTTACGGGCTGTTCGGCCTCCATACTCAGCTTCATAAAGTATGTTTCTTATAGTTTGTGCTGAAACAGGCTTTCCTGTGTGTGTGTTTGGACTGTAATAGCAAGTTTTGAAGCACTTAGTTTAGGATTTTTCTTGACTTCTCTAAGTAACTGTCGTTTCTCCATCTCGGATAGAACTGCACGACGAACAATTTTTGATTGATTTTCCTAAGTTTTATTCTGATCAAGCCTGTATATAAAAGTCTTCACTGTACTGGTAAGTCTACCAATGCTTTCTCCAAACTCTTGTAACGATTTTCTTTTTTTAAATAACCCGAAGCAAATTTCTGTCTCTTCCTTTGTAGTTTCACGACCTTTACGACAAATATTACTTAAGTAGCAGTCAACGGCTTTGTAAGCAGAGATGGATATATCAACGGCAATGGATGAAACACAACTGCATAAGCAAAGGGAAGGAGTGTGTGTCAGCGAGACACCATACCTGGGATCTTGTTTACTAGACGAGTACTTTTTTGACATCAGTAGTATGCAAAGACAGGAATTGGAACAATAATCCCTGTGCCAAAGACTGTCCAATGTATTTTAAATGGGAGAAATATTGTTCCAAAAACCTATGACAGATTTTGGAACAGTCGTATCGTTGTTTTTGAAAACAGCCTATACGAGAGGAAGGCAGCACAGCGATGCGCAGATGCCTGAAACATTGTTTCAGAATCCCTTGGGTGGATTTTTGGAACCGTCGAATCGTTGTTGCTGTTTTTTTTTGGAGTAGAAAAAAAAAACCTATGCTAGAGTAGGCGGGGACGATATGTTTTTTCGGGGATCGGAAAGTTTGGAAATGTGAATGAAGAGAATTGTGCTAATCTGTATGAAAATCATTGCAATGCTGGAGTGTGTAAATCGGTTTATGTGGGTAAGGAATGACATAAATATGTTAAAAAATAAGAATTATCATCATCTCTTAGGAAGTCGTATGTCTGTGTGTATGATCATGAGAGATGGCAGTTGAAAAGATATGCTTCATGTACAATCCTCGCTTTGAAAAAAGAAAAAAAAAACTAAGATCGCCCTCCCCCCACAAACTGTCGTTCCCCGGTGCAAGAATCAACATGTTCAAATCATTTTCCCATTCCATCCAAATTGCTCGTATAGCTTTATGAGCAATACGTGACCGAAAAAAAAGGTCAACAAAAAGGAGGTCATCAAGTTATACACGTGTACAGAGAACGTCCTCCTCCCCACCATCCCTACCTTGATGCAAGACTGAACATGTTTAAATCGTCTCCTATCCAGCCACGTCTGATGGGTGAGAGTATGATCGAATTGTGTGCACAGTTACTTGTGAGCCGTCAAGATGAACAGTGAAATAATCAAAAGTGCTATCGAGAGCGACAATGCATGCTGGGTGAATCTTGCCGATTACGAGAAGATGAAGCAACACTGTCTGGAAAAGCACGAGGAACATTGTAATGGTGATACGCATAGCATCATCTGCAAGGAACCTTCACAACATGATCAAATGACCACATTCTTTCGTTGTGGAGAATACTGCGATGTGTACCATAAGTTAAAAGGGTAAGTAAGATAATGCAAAAAATATATTTTTGACTGATATTACTATATGAGGTATCAGAACTAAAACAATACAAACTGTGTAATTGCAGAATGTATGAAGGTGAGGATGTGCCACCCTATCAGGATGTGGATCGTTCGAAGCCTGTGCCTGAAAGAACCGTGCAGCCCATGGACGAGAAAGAATGTGTAGAAGAAGAAGAAGAAGAAGAAGAAGGCAGGTTAGTACAAATAAACAAGACAGACATAGTGGCAAAAGAGCAAGCTATGTTTTATTTTTCATTTTTAATCGTCTGTACATTTGTCTCCAGGTCCGATAAGAAGCCTGATAAGAAGAGGAGCAAACCGAAGATCGTCAGCAAGAAGAAGGTGAACGACGCTGCTCTGGATAATATTATAGTACTTATCTTCGATGTCATTCCAGAAAAGCCCTTGAAAGATGAATCCAAATAGCGTGTATATGCTTGACAACATCTCCATCAGTGTGAACTGTCATGTGAATGTAGGGCTCCACTACGAACTCCCCACCCTATACATCATAGCAGCTGACGAGACATTCGTATACATAACAAAAGAAGACTGGGTGATAATACTTGAAAATATGTCAGTGATTGAAACATATCTTAGACACGGTAAGCTCCCAAGTGTTTCATACAGTGAAAATATAATATATGGTTATAATATAATATTGCATATGAATAAAATCAGTGAAATAGTTTTGAGAAACACTTGTCTAAACGAAAATATTATAAATCTAGACATAGCTGCAATAGTTGGACTCAAGAGACTAATTCCATACATTGAAAGACATTTATTTCAATTGCATGAAGCTCATAAATCAGGCTGTTCATATGACATTTCAGGTAGGAGTATCAGGAAAAAGGTTAAGGAGATGTATGCTAAAATCAATAAAAAGATCATATAATTGGTAATGTATTTTTTATTGACAGTCAAAGAAAGAAAATAAAACATTTTTCCTATATGATAGATTGAACAACATGAGTTAGAGGTTTGTAAGTGAACAATTTGTCATGAATAATTAAACAAAAAAATGATGTTTGTGGAGGAAAGTTTGCTGATGCTTGAACTTCTAGTCTGATGTTAACTGCTCCAGTAACTGTCTCCTCAGCTTGGTGAGAGCAGTCAATAACAAATAGCGGTGCATATTTCAGAAAGTCACTTCTCTTCAAAAGGGGATAATTCTCCTTACCGTAGAAAGAGTATTGAAATTTAGAATACTGATCATATAGAGAAGCAAACTTTGAATTTGTGAAATCCAAATTCATGTCATGATAGGGATAACATTCACTGTTGAGATAAAGTTTCAGGTTTGTGATATTACAATGATCAAAGAGAGAGCTATCTTTAGCGAGGTAATTTAATCTGTCGATTTGTGCGCCAATTATGACAAATCGAGGTTTCTCAAGCTTTGTTGTTGTTGCAACGTTCCAAGTGAAAGCTTTAGTCTGTGGTACTGCAGGTTGAGTATGAAGGTCCATCGTTCGAAAGGCCACGTGTAGAGGCTGATCCGACTTGACGAGTTTAAGTTTCTCCACTCTCTCGGCATCGGAAAGTCGCAGCACTGGCATCCTCCATTCGATCCTGGTTAGTTTAATAACAGTCGGTTCATTGCCCACTATACAATTATTAGAATTTTTCGATCTAATGAGAACAAGTTCAAACTTGCTATTAAGTATGACTTCCCTGTGATCATCGGCAAAACCCAAGAGCATCGAAAGAGGGACGATAGCGTTGAAGATACCATTCGATGCGTTCACGATGTCAACATCGTCTCCAGGATGGGTCCATCCTGCGTTCTGCAAACGATTGGAATCCAGAATGTTGAGAGCTGCATAGTTGCGCATGGTTGAAGAAATGCCAGGATTTCTAGTTCTATCAATAGTAGTACCATTCATATCCAATCGAATTTCATCAAACAGAAACGCCATGGCATTGTTGCTCAGCTTTGAAGAAGAGGGTCCTCCTTCAGGCTTAGCAAGAGTTCCCTCTATGTACAAATAACTTCTGCTAGGAAGCGTGTACAAATCTTCAGCTTGGCAAGGTATTCTAATTTCATCATTCGCTTCAAGGGCTGATGTGTTGTAAGGTAAGAATATGTGTTCCTCCTCTTTACTAATCTTATCGTCAAATGCTGGAACTCCCGTCACATCTAAAACATCCATTACAGAACCTTGAAGCCTAACCTCTCGAGGAACTTCCGATTAGATGATGTTAGCAGTTTGCGTGCTGAAGAGCGAGTAGGCTTCATCCTCGAGATAAGCTTTTTATTATAGCAAGATCTCTTAAAATTTAGTCCCATTCCGTCTTATGTGTAGTCTCACGGTAATAGTCTCGTTTCTAAAGTCGAGGGTATCACCGTTCTGATCTACCACTCGAATGTTGAGATGATCAATGAGATTTGTATCAATGATTGGTAGATATATAGGATTGGATGGTTCCTGCGAGATGTGGTAGCCTGGGGGGACAGATGGGAAGAATTCGTAAAGAGAGTGACCGCTTTTGCCGTCGATGAAGGAACTGCTTGCAAGGCTACACTCGATGCGTATTATGCTAACCTTAAAGATGTTCACCAGTTCATCAGACTCTGTCAGAATATGAGGCTCCACCATTCGTCCCCCGGTGAAACCGAGAATAGAACCGATCGATTTCTCTTGAGTAAAATCGATAGCGTAAGGGCATCGAATCTCTGCTTTCATAGTGTTATTGTTGGGGCGTAGAATGAAGTCATCGCCGACCTCCAGCCTTTCCTTGAGTAAACTGTTTATATCATCCAGTTCGTACGTGCCAGGCGGAATCACTATGGTCTCCAGCCTTCCATCGCGAACGAAATGAAAACGGTTATTACTCTGATCAATATTTGGTATCGAGTAAAATGTCTCAAAATTCAAAAGAGCAATCTCATAAACACCATCAGGATCTAGATGGAGTGGCGGATTTAGAAAAGTAGAGAGACTGGAATCAGAACCGCTCACAGTGATAGTATAACTCATTTTGACCATGCAAACACTGTAGCTAAAGCGTTTTATGAGAGAAACTGCAAGCACAAGTGACCACAAATTACAGAATCGAAATCTTGATACCTTTGTCTGTTATACATGATTCTGACTCCTGCGAGATATGACTCAATCTCCGCCGGAGGCTTCAGGTTGCCGAAACTATCAAAATAAAATGCTAAATTTCCATCCTTGCGTATGGCAACCCAGTGAGTTCCGGGATTATACGAAGTGTCCAAGTTAATGACAATCCTCTCTGTATGTCTAGGTATAGCAGGTAGTTTATCTAGCATGTACACGCCTCTAAAGTTGGGAATACGTAGACGTTTAGCATAGGCTTCAATCTCTGCTCCGCTTAACGCTTTTTCCGGGATATGTACAGGCCTCGCCCCGAGTTTTTTGGACGCAAATAGAGTCCTTTACCCATCCTCTTCTTCTTCTTCAGTTGCCTGCGTCCGTGCTTAAGACCTCTACCCTTTGCTGAAGCCTCCATCTGCTGATGGTGACGAATCATCTCGTTCAGCTGCTTATCTGCAGCGCGTTTCTTATTCACAGATGTAGCGATCTGAGCAGCACCCCCGGCCAGGCTACCCGCTGCACCCAAGGCAGCCAGCAGTGGGATTAAGGGTAAAAACCCTCCCCTAGCGGCTGGCGGCAGTGTCCTCTTTTGACGCTTACGCAAACCTGCACCTAAGGCTAGCTTTCCCTTCATGATGGCGGTTACAAATCGAGCAGCAAGCTTTTCGCCCAAAGAAGCGTCAGCGGAATGTGCGCGCTTCCAAGCTTTCTCTATAAGAACCTTATCAGCCGAATGTCTCGAACCGGTGTCCCGATGTGTAGCGTAGGCCAAGTCGTGCTCGCGGCAGGCGGTGTCCAGTCCGTTAAGGGGTTCGACGCCTTGTTGTAAACGCTTCTGTAGTTTTGTTCCAGGACCGCAGAATCTGTACCCTGGCAAATGAGCCTCAAAAGGAAGAGAGTTAATTAATGAATTAATTATTCCAGAACCTTTTTTGCTAGACTTCCGAACTCGTCCAGAGTTCATCGTATACTATGAAATAAAAATCAATAGATATGGCTTATAACCTTAGTTGCAAGATGGAAGTAGTGAAGCAAAAGTGTTCGCTGCCTATACAAGTCCTGGATTTTGACGATGACATCCGCGTCGGAAGACATGGATCTCTCTTCCCGAGCAACGTCAGAGCTCTCATACTGGGAAGCTCCAATGCCGGGAAGACGAACGTACTACTCAATCTGTTAATCCACGAGAATGGTCTAAGGTTTGAAAATCTCTACATTTACTCGAAATCGTTACATCAATCGAAATATCAATATCTGCTCAAAGTACTGAAAACCATACCCGATATAGGAGTATATACTTTTGAGGACGGCGAAAAAGTGCTCCCGACCTCTGACGCTAAGGAAAATTCGATATTTGTATTCGATGATGTCATCAATGAGAAACAGGGCAAGATAGCATCGTATTACAGCATGGGTAGACATCGTAACGTCGATGCAGTATACCTGGCACAGTCATATGCAAAAGTACCCAAACACTTAATTAGGGATAATGCAAATATGATAGTACTCTTCAGACAGGACAATCTCAACTTAAAGCATATATATGATGATTACGTAAATACTGATATGAATTATACAGAATTTAAAGAGCTGTGTAAGCAAGTGTGGGAGAGTAATCAGGGATCGAACACGAGACCTTTCGTTGTTATAGTACCTGAATTTCCTTTGAATGAAGGACGATACCGACACGGTTTTGACGTCTTTATCAGAGTGAATAAATAAGCATCATCATTCATTCCAGCTATGAGTATCGATAGATTCGGATCTAGGAGAATCATACCCTCTAGGGGTGTGCTTAACCGCTATATCATAAGTCGAGATGGCTCGGGAAACTATCAGTTCAGTAAGAAACGATTGTGCAACATCCAGGATCCTGAAGAAGCCGCTGATGCAACGACTAAACACTATGTGGATACGCTTACGGCTGTCATTGAAACTCGGATGCAAACTTTCGCCGAAAAGACTTCATATCAGCACATGGGTGACTTTGAAGCTATGCTTAGGAACCATGTGCAAACCTCACTCGATGCACAATATGAAAACCTAATGCAATTTCTAAGTAAATATGCATTCAAACGTGATGCCGAAAACAATGTTATTCTGGACACGATAAGAATGAAGGTACTACTGCCTCCAATTGACGACGACGATGTTCCAAATAAAAAATACATGCTAGATTATATACATGCAAGAACGCCCATTCAGGATTCGAACGGTAATGTTTCTTTTCAAAAGAAACGAATCAGGGAGGTAGCCGATCCTGTGGACGATAGCGACGCAGCAACCAAAAAATTTGTTAAACAATTTGTTGTAAAGAAACAAAATGAATCACAGCCTGCATTAAACAGAGCTCTATCTTCCATGGTTAATGATATTGCTTCGGCAGTAGACAAAAATATCGAGCCTCTAGTAAATCGTCAGTCCTCCCTGGATAAATACATAACCTCAACAATGGATAGTGTCAGTGTGCTTAAATCGCAAGTGAATGTTATAAATGCTATTTTAGACCAAATGAGGGGACAGCTCATTATTAAACTGCAAACGAAACCATACAGAGGAAGTTCGCAAAGATACACCTTAACATCAGGACTTGAATACTACAAGTCTTCTGTAAATGGAGAGGTGATCGACTGCAGTATGATATCTCCACCCCATCCCTATACGAGATCAGATACGATTTTTTCAATAAACGATGAAATTATTGAAAGTTATCCAGCACCCATTCAGATAGGTGATAAATTAACCTTCACCGCTCCACCCAATCGTACAAAAGATGGGCATATTCTAAGTATTGAGCTGAAAATTTCCTATAAATTGACATCACATATTTAAATATTCATTCAATATAAAGATGGATGCTGAAGGTATCAGACTCAAACAATCCATCGCCCGACACAGTAAGGCAATAAGGGAAAAGTTACGTTCCCTAAAGGGTCTCAAGTTCGAAACTCAACGTATAATGTCCGAGGTGCTACAGCCTGTAACCGATCCTCTAAATAATATAATCAAGAATCAGGAGAAGCAAAATCCTAAAGAAGAAGAAGAAGAAGAAAATGATGATGATTATGACGATGACGATCTCTCAAAGTATTTGCAGAAGGTTCGTACAGCTAGCGCTAGCGATATGGATGCCACCTATGGTGTACGCTACGAAGATGCTGATTATAAGTTAGGTAATAAAAGAATCATATTTGTAGACGACACTATTCAAATAGGAGAAGAGACCTATAAGGCTAGCCCTGGGCTGTACGAGTTGTTATTCAAGCGAGTACCTCGAAGTTCAGCGTATACTGAAGATGATCTGGATACATATTCAGAGATTTTGAAAAAAACTCTAGTTCACAGACAGGGATACAACAGAAGCGGTCGACTGAGGTCGAGCAGGGGATATAAATATAAAAATATAATACGAGGTCTAATTGCTAGTAGGACTGGATCGGGTCTCAAATGGAAGGAACACGTGCCCGATAGGGGTCTGGATTATGTGTACTGGTCTGACCCTAACATTCTGGTCAATAGACTCAAATTACTTATCGCATCGCAGCAGGCTGGAAATTTAAATCATTCATCTGAAATTCAAGAGATCGTCACGGAATTGAAAACCACAAAAGTAATAGCATGATCAGACGAAACATCGCTGGCGAGTTACATTCCCCTGCCAGACGGAGGTTCCTTTGCAGAAAAATAATTAGTAAAGGTCTTAATGACTTGTTGCAAATAGATCTTATAGAAATGATTCCATATGCAAAAGAAAATAGGAACTATAAGTACATTCTTATTGCCATTAATTTTTATTCAAAAATGGCTTATGCAAGACCTCTGAAGGACAAGAGTGGGATTAATGTTACAAAAGCAATGAGTAATATATTAGCTCAATTGGATTCGGCACCAAAGAATATCCAATCGGATAATGGCAAAGAATTTTACAATAGACACTTCAGGCAATTAATGGCTAAACATAGAATTAATCATTATAGTACATTCAGCGTCATAAAGGCTGCTGCTGTCGAGCGTTTAATACGAACACTTAAAGGTATGATGCATAGAGAATTTTTGGCTAGAGGTTCTCATAAATGGCTTGATCTCCTACCGGAAATCATAAATACCTACAACAATACTTACCACTCGACGATCAGAATGCGACCTGTCGACGTCAGCAACAATGATCTGCTCCTCACCGTGTATCGTCGTGACAATTTCGGTAAAGAGAAGCGGAATGCCAAGAAATTCAACATCGGAGATTATGTCAGAATATCTAGACATAAGGGCTTACTGGAGAAAGGGTACACACCCAATTGGAGCACTGAAATATTTCGTATTATTAGGATAAGGAATACAATTCCGGTTACTTATGTTCTTCAGGACAGTGATGGAGTGGAAATACAGGGAGGAGTTTATGGTCATGAATTATTAAAAACTCAGTACCCTGATACCTATCTGATTGAAAAAGTCGTGCGCCGACGTGGGAATAAGTTACTTGTTAAGTGGTTAGGTTTTCCTAAAGCTGAGTGGATAGAACACGATGCTGTAGTGTAGCTGCAATAAAAAAAAGCTGTGAAAAAATGAAGGATTTCGGGATGTGTTTGTATATTTGATCTTTGGGATGAAATAAAAAGAAACGTTATTCAAATAAACCTCAGTTTTATTATTTTTGTTACCCCCCCACATTCCCAACCATCATGTTATTTTTATCCATATTCCCATCCACCATCGATCACATCGTGAAATATTAATTACAATCACCATGTATTGATATACATCCCTCAGCCACATAAAAACATTAATCTAATGTATACAAACGAAAGTACTTATAAATGTTTTTTTGAGTATCAAATTCAGACATGTAAGAGCCCCATATTCGGCAGAGACTTTTAACTATGGGGAACACAGCTTCTCAGTGTTCAAAACTGTTTCACTTTTAGCATGGCATCAAATCTTTGCATCAATGGCATCAAATTTTATCCATATTCCCATCCAACATCAATCACATCGTGAAATATTAATTACAATCATCATGTATTGCTATACATCCCACAGCCACATAAAAACATTAATCTAAAGTTTTATACTGTTACAAGATATAATGTATATAAACGAAAGTACTTATAAATGTTTTTTTGAGTATAAAATTCTGACATGTAAGAGCCCTTATTAGGCAGAGACTTTTAACTATGGGGAACACAGCTTCTCAGTGTTCAAAACTGTTTTCACTCTTAGCATGGCATCAAATCTTGAAAACATAACTATGACATGCAACATCCATGCGTTAAATGTGAAAAGAACAGAGAAAATATTTCTTTCTTTATTTTAAATCCACCCTCCCCTCTAGCATCTTTTGTTTGATGCATAAAAAGCTACACTTATTTAAGTTTTTTTACAAAAACTTCAATTTTTCACTGAATGTGCACAATTTTTTTTTACAAATTCACACAGGCTCACACATACAGGTACATTACAATATCTCAGTCATGAGCAGATGAAAAAGGATTTTAATAAAGTTAAATGAAATTGTTTAAGCATGTAACACACATTTATTCCCCTGACTATGTCAGCATCTTTCACTTAAGAGTAAATATTTCCCTCTCTCCCCTCAACATGACAATGTATATTTAAGCTGCACAAAAATTTCAATGGTTATAAACATTTTTTCAAAAATAATCTCCCTTTTAATTTCAATGGTTATAAACATTTTTTCAAAATTAATCCCCCTTTTTTTTACATTAAATATCTTGTTTCTTTTATTTCTTTTTTTTTTAACTTAATACTCTGTCATGCTCAGAGGAAAAGGTATTTGTGTCAATTGAATAATGATTCCAAGCTAAAGTGGAATGAGATTGTTTGAGCATATAACGCTTCGTGCCTAAGCCTCTCAGAGCCACTTTATTCATTTCTACCGTGTGAACGTCATGTTTATAACTCCTGAAAGACACTTGTTTAGAGAAATGTGTTGCATTCATGTCGTGCAGGCATGACAAATAATCTTCAAATGTGATTGAGCGCATTCCCATTTTTGAAATTCCTTTTGATTTTTTAACAAGCTGACCGTCATAACGAAAAGCATACAATTTAGATCGTAATCCTGCATATTCAGTCATGACTCTACCGGAGAGTTCATCCTTAAAAAGTCCGGGCACTTTTTTGTTTACCAAAGGTATTGCATATACGTTATCCGACGGGTAATTTGATGTATCAAAATACTGTATGTGAGTTTTGATAAATTCATAGATATCAGTACTTGTTTCAAAAAGAAATGCATCTGTGTCCATAAAATTCAAAGTTAAATCATTTAAGTTCTTTTTCAGAACGTTATAATAAAAGTCATACATGATAAATTTGGATAAGTCAAGAATCGCCTGACCGATGTATATAGGCTTACACATATGAATTTCCTCTCTTAATAACTCGATTCCGACAAGATTTTCATCAAAAATTATATAACGTTGAAATGTTTGGCGCGATATGAGCTTTCTCGCCTGTTTCCAGCTCGTAACGAGCTTGAAGTCCTTATAAGAACGGACATTCTCCATAAATTTTCCATAAACACAATTGCTCATTTTTTTCCATAGATTCTGACCAAATTTAGACTTTTCCTCGGCTCGTTTTTTAGCATTTAGATCAATATACTTTTTCAACCAATGTGATTGCTTATAAGCTACCGCTCTATGTATGCATTTCAATTTCAAACCCAACTGTATGCACTGTTGCAGATTGCGGTAATGTATAATGTATTTCTCTTTATCCGACAGTGTAGCTAGCAACTTTTTATGTTTATCATTGGGAGGAATCTCACTCCTCGGACATAGTGGTAGATCGTTATGTGCATCGTGAATTTCTTTAGGATATTCCAGATCGACCTCTAATACATATCCTATTTCAGCGTCTTCCGGTATTTTTAAGAAATCGATCTCGTTAATTTCTACCTCAGTTAACCATTTAAGTTCGCCATAAGGGATATTTTCATGTCCCATCACAGAACCATAAAGAGAATTAGAATCTGTATAAAATAAATATTTAGACGGTAAAGACTCATTATAATTAGTCATATACTTGTTATTTGCCTTGGAGTAACGTTTAGACACTGTACATAATCCCCCCCTTATGCCAGATTCGAAAAATTCCATCATCTCTCTATCGGTAATTAGTGATATTTGAATGCCTGTCGTCTTAAGCATCGCATCGAATGCCAATCCTGGTATGGTATAATATTGACAAGGGTCCAGCTCGTATAAATTTAGACATAACGCTCTGAATTGTTGAAAAATGTCTGCGAGCAATAACGTGTCAGTTTTAAGATATAAATCACTATATTCTCCTAAAGTTTGGATATTGAATGTTCTCCATACTGTTTGAGCGTGCAAGTAATCTTCATGACTTATGTCGTCAAAGAATATTTCATCCGGTAATGCATTTTCATCCAATTTCTCTATACAATCTAGATAAGTGTATGGAAAAATACCCTTCCGCGTCATCAACTCTCGATGTATAGGATTTTTGTATTCTTCATTAATAATTTTAAAGTTCTCGGGGTTTAGCATGTCAGCTAAGCTGCTCAATTTATCATCTAAGAATCTATAACTGTCAAGAAATCTGAAATATATGGTTTTCCCACCTGAGGTATATCTCTTACTGAACGAAAGATAGTTCTCAGATGTCTGCGAGATGCATGTTATAGGCTCTTGATCGTAAGCTAGATTTTTTACAAGAAAATGAGCATCATAATTTGATAGACAATGAAAAATAATTGGAATGAAGTTTGGTAGTTTTCTGTTCAAGTTACAAGAATTGTGAGCTGCCCCTAAATATTTACCCGAAATGTGACAGTGATCTCTGACTTTTGTCACATTAGTCTCAAAGTCATGTTTACATAGGTAACACTGATTTGCATTTTGAAAATTGGTTTCATCCTCATCGGACATATTCAGTTCTTTTTTATGTGAATATACCTCCATGACATCATCGGCAATTACAGTAAGTTCCTTGAAAAAATCTTGAATCGCATTGGGGCCTCTAAAAATTTTGAATTTTGATAAGGAATCATCATAGTCGCATACTAATTTTAGCGATATTGAAATCGCTTCATGTCTCTGCACGCTTCTTGTCCAACTACTGTCATCAGATGGCTGACATGAGTGAACCTTTTTAAGTATCGATTCGATATCAGCGTAAATGACGAATGGAACCGCTGTACACTTGGAATATGCATTGAATTCAATTTTATCATTTACACCTATTTCAGGCATAGTTAAAACTTGAGATTTCTCGCATTTAAGTTTATGTTTGGCTAAATTTGTCTCATTTGAAAAATTCCTCAAACAACTTTCACATATACACATTTTATGTTTGCTTTTATTTATCTGTTTAGACAACAGTCGGGATATATCATTTATTAAACAATAGTGTGATTTGCTATCATTGCCTATTCTTAACAGGTTTACATGATGTTTTTTTATTTCTCTGGTATGATAGAGCAAAGTTATTGAATGGTCGTCTAGGCCGTATACTGTAATAGATATATTTTGATTCTGCTTTTCGAATTTTTCAATATCATCAAGAGATACAGGAAATGTTATTCCACTGAAATCGAATTCTTTAAACATGTTATACTTAGAGTAAGATCTAACTCTATGTTTATTAGTCTTTGCAGGATATTTAGATGCAAGCAGACAATAGCCGAAACATTTGTTATCTTCATTTTTTATATTAGTTACCGCCTTTTTGTTCTTTATGTATTCCGGAAGCTTTGTATAACATCCTGCATTTAAAGGATCATATTGACAGGCATTTAGCACTAACGAGCTTATCTGATATAGAGATTTGGAACTACTTTTTGATTCGAATGTATCGATACTTGAAAGAATAGGTTCTTTAAGTTTACTCTCATACCATTCAGTAGTATCTGTACTCTTTAATATAGCTTCCATTTTGCTATGAAAATTAAATGATTCAATTTTTTCATCATCAGGAGTCTGTATTATATACTGGCATACTAACGTACCACAAAATTTTATTCCCGAAGTGTATCGTGTCAGATTATTCCTAATTTCATTGGTAACTAGAGCCTTACATTCATTCAAAAATAACTCGGGATCTATCATATTCAATGTATTGTTTATCTGACTTGTGTAAATGCGATTTTTAAATGCTGATTCTATAATGTTACATGTCAAATCCTTTTTTCTCTGCTCACTCACCGATTCCATTTTAGATATCTTTGCAGAGGTCCCATCGGTTTCCAAGGATTTTCTCTTCGTTCCAGATATAACAGGAGCCTGCGTAACACTGTCTGAAATAATACAAATCTTATTAGTATATTCCGACCTTACTAGCCGCTATAATCTGAAAAGAAAAGCGTGTTATGCATTAACATGTCTTTTTTATTTTTAAGCCGGAATATATATGATATGCATGCATTATGACCTTTTTCTAAACACATTTATTATCCTGCCTAACAGGTAAAGAGAAGCGAATTATGCAGTAAAATGTCTTGTTTCTTATGCATGAAATATATAAGGTATGCATGCATTATAACTTTTTAATAATTTTTTATGGTAAGATAAATTTTGTAAAGTTAATATTATACTTCACACATTATATATGCTGTATGTTTTATCAAATACATATAAGAAAAACATTCTAATGTTTTAACAACAATAACATCAACAACAATAATAATAAACAGAAATAATAGTAATGATAATAATATAAATAATAACCAATATTAATTATAAATCTCAATGGAAAGTTTTTCTACGATTGTGCTCATGACAGACATCAAAATTTAAAGATGTTTATATGTAATGTTGATTATGACTTCTATTTTTTCTAACTGTATGTGTTTTTTAAGTACAAAATTATTGTTTTTTTATATACTATGTATTAAGATGATTTATATAAGACTGAATGAAAGCAAGATACTTTTATTTTTTAAAAAAGTAATAATGCGAAAAAAGATAACGTTACTTTTTAAAAAAACAATAAATAAGTAGATTTATAATTTGTCTTACCTTGGCGGTCTGATGGTACTGCTGTGACGCTGTGTGAAACTCCTCCGTCTGACTTTACTGAGATGTCTGAAATAATAAAATGCATTATTAGAAACTTTTGAACAATGGTTTTTACAGGTGTTGTATATAAAACTGCTTCTTTTCATAACACATACCTTTGCTTGTAAAAAAGTAATCCTGTGCCTCTTGTATCCCGTGGATAGGGCCTCTTGCCCCATATAGACCAATTGAACACCTCCCTCATTTATTGTCTTCTTCTGAACATCAGTCATATTCTTAAAGCGTTCCGGTAGAAATATTTGGAATTCGTCTAGCTCTAAGACGATCCTGTCTCCATATTTGGTCGCTACTGTTTTCAGTGACTTGATTTGAAATGGCGTATTTTGATCTACTTCCCTCAGCTTTCTTGTTGGAAGAATCTTACATCCTCCCGCCAATTCATTTAATTCTTGCATGAGTTGATCTGTAACATAACGATTTAAAACAAACTCTTTTAGTCTAGAATATATATATATATATATATATATATATATATATATATATATATATATATATATATATATATATATATATATATATATGTACAGTCCAATTTACAGATATTAAGAACATATTTTTGAAGACTTCGAATACTGATATATGTGGTTAAACATGACTCCCGTTCAATGATTGACAAAAAAAAATAACTGAAAGTGTTCCATTTATATAGATCAAACTAAGTTGGTAATTTCGATCATAATTGAAACGTTTAAACTTACAAAAAACGAGATAAAGAGTTTCAATTATTAACACTTTTTTTTTCACGAAACACATGCATGAATAAGCTAATATAGAAGGGAAACAGAACGTATATGTTTTTTAAAAAAGCACGCTATTATAATATTGAAAAAAGATGATATCCATACAAAATGATTATACTTCTCAAACACATAACATATTCAAGTACTTACCAGCCATTGCTCGTTCCTTCCGTGTATATCTGCGGTCACAGTTGAATTAGATGTTTCATTTCAGTCGAGGCTTCTTTTATATTATCAGGAAAGACACACACGCAGATCAGATTTACAGGATTTAACAAGTTAAAATCCCCCACTACCTACGGAACTAGCCTTGACACACTTGAAACTACTCCACCCATAGTTTAAGAGTCTCTACCTAATATTGCTCTTACATTTCAAAATTTGATACTAAAGTCTAAAGTACTAAGACCAGCGTCTTTATACTCAAAAGTCTTTTTCCATATGGAGGCGGGAACTTCCACCCCACCATACAGAAAAACTTTCTCTATGCGCACGCATATCTATTTCTATTGGATAATTCTTTTTTGTACTTATACACATTACCTTCTTCAAGGTGCCCGGAGGGGAGGTCAACTCGAAAGAGTGGACACATTCTCAGCCCATCGTTAGGATCGAGAGATCCGCCCTTCCATAAATGTTTCTCCTTACATCCGAAAGTTAATTATATACATGAGATTTTAGAGGATAACCATGCCCCGTCCTCGACAGAAAGTTATAAAACATCGATATTTATCATCCTGCTAGCCTTTTTCTCACCGTACAACTTAACATGTATACAAGATAGATAAGAGGAGCTTCATTTAACACTCTGGACATGTCCAGAGAGAAATATACTTGACCTCAAAAACGAAAGTATACACACACCTGCTCATCCTTAGTCAAAATATAAAAGTCATGACATACAAGTATCCGAAAGTTAATTATATACATGAGATTTTAGAGGATAACCATGCCCCGTCCTCGACAGAAAGTTATAAAACATCGATATTTATCATCCTGCTAGCCTTTTTCTCACCGTACAACTTAACATGTATACAAGATAGATAAGAGGAGCTTCATTTAACACTCTGGACATGTCACTCGACCTCAAAACGAAAGTATACACACACCTGCTCATCCTTAGTCAAAATATAAAAGTCACGACATACAATAATAACCATTAGCATTAATTTCCTATAACATCGGGGCGTATCCTGCTCACACACGTACACAACGGTTCACTAAGACCCCTTTCCACCGCGCAACACCACTTCCGCCCCCTACTGAAGCATAGGGTGTTTCAAAAACAACGATACGACTGTTCCAAAATCTGTCATAGGTTTTTGGAACAATATTTCTCCCATTTAAAATACATTGGACAGTCTTTGGCACAGGGATTATTGTTCCAATTCCTGTCTTTGCATACTACTGACATCAAATGGGACATGATTTTAAATAACTTAGACCTATTCACTAATTAAGCAGAATATGAACCCAAAATTTGTTTTATTTTTAAATCTAGATATCAACCGAGGTAAGGAAATTGTTATTGTTCGATCCTTATCTACGTTTATCTGATTTAACTTGATATATCCTATAATCTATGATTAGATGAATACCTTTTGGAGTATTCTATATGGAAGGCTATAAAAGAATCGCATATTTTCTGAACGTATTGCGATGCCCCTTTGTTTTTATTTCGTGTACATACACCTGAACAAAATCAAAAGAGAAGCCTTGGGACAAATTTCGGATCAATAGAGGAAGAACTGTTAGTTAAATTAGTAACTAAATATAAGGATATTGTTTAAAATAAGAGGAGGATTGTGTTAAATGTGACGTGGGAAAAGACTGGAAATGAATTTAATTCGAATGCAACTTCGTCAATATTACGTAAATTTAAAACAAGATGCGAAGGACGGAAGTGACAAGAGACTTGAATGTTCCAAGACGGGAGGTGGAAAGTGCGTTATCCTCAGAATTCAGTGAATTATAAAATCGCAAAGTTATTAATAATTGAAGCAAAGTCGAGGTCGACATATTCCTATTCGATGCATGATCTAACCTCTCTGGTACTTCCTCAGTAACCTTTATCACTTGTATCGACGGTCTATATGTCCGTAGGAAATCTTCTTCCGGGAGATCCTCAAAATAATTTCTCTTCATAGGCCGTTCTCTATCACAGAACATACGAGGGCCGCTCATTAATTATTTTTTGACAACATACCTTACTGAACCTCATAATTTTCATGGCCCTTCTCAAAATAGTCTCCCCTAAATGCGATGCATTTATCCCAACGCTTCTGCCAGTCTTCAAAGACATGCTGGAAACCTTTTTAAGAGATCCTTCAAAATCACCTTCGCAGCCTTCACCACTGCTTCTGATGATGGATAATGCCTCCCACGAAGACGTTTCTTCAAGTTAGGGAATAGAAAAAAGTCACATAGGGCTAAATCCGGAATATAGGGAGGTTGAGGGATGTCTTTCACGTTGATTTTTGCAAGATATTCAGCAGAAACATTGGCAATATGCGGCCGCGCATTATCGTGGTGCAGCATCCAGCCTGCTTCATGGAAATGTGGCCTTTTACGCCTGATATAGACTTGCAATGTTTTCAGCAAATTCCTGTAGTATTTTCCAGTTACTGATGTGTGTGCAGGTACAACATGCTGATAAACCATTCCATGAATATCAAGGAATGAGATCACCATAACTTTCCCAGCAGAAGCAACCACTTTTGCTTTTTGGGGGTTGGTGATGAAGGAGATTTCCACACTGAGCTTTGTTGTTTGCTCTCAGGATCCAAATGATGTAGCCAAGTTTCATCAGCAGTGATTACATTTGAAAGAAAGTCTAGATCTTCCTCTAACATCAGCTTTAACTGCATGTTACCTCCATTGCAGCGGTAGGCGATACTGAGCATGTGTGAACTTACCTGGTTCTCATAGGCAGGAACCAGGAGTACCAACAATGAAAATACTATGGTATGTTTGTTTCACATTAAGCTAACAGAGTATAATAAGTTTGAAATTTAGTGCGAAAAATTATGACCGTAAGAAAATAATGATCAGTCTTTATTGAACAGCCCTCGTATATTAGAAGTGAACCTCCCTTGTTAATCATTGGCAACACAAGGAGGTTGCAGCTGCCCTATTTTCGGGTGGCAAACTAAATTATGAATAATCGCGCGCCCAAATCGTTTACGTTGCGGGAAGTCTATAGCTGTATTTTTCATACCTGCCTAGCTATCGGCTGCTGTTTATGTTCCAATACCGCATTGCTACAGGTGAGGCTCAAAGATAATTACGTGAGCATTGACAGTTGTGACTGCAGTTTCAAAGTTGTTGCATTTTCTAAACGCTGGATCACATAATTATCTTCAATAATCTGTAGCCATACAGTACTAGAACATATAATCAACTGAATCTTGCAGTGAATTTTCTCCATGACACCTGTACATTATTTTATACTTTAATGAATTATCTCAAAATTATGTACGAACGTTCAAGGAATTCACAATAAGATATATGTGAGACAGGAAAATTTGGAAAATCCAATTCTCTACTTTGTTTATTAAATTTTATATAATAGTAATGGTCTCTGTAATGGCTGCAGGTTCAAGAAACGAATTCTTGAATAGTAATGTCACAGATTTCATTTTTTGTGTTGGAGACGCGACAAGCCAGTCCGCGGGAAAGAAAGAGACAGATAGTGGCGCGCAGAATTGGACGCTTGCCGAGAGAGAGAGACAGAGAGATGTCTGGATAGTTGCGTCTTTCTCTCACTGCGTCGCGATCTTTTTCGGAGATCTACTGCATCCTAGAACAAAGACTGGAGGTATAAAAACCCGCAAAGTGTGAGAGTGGAGTTAGTTGTTAGTTGAGTTGTGCAGATGGGCTGTAATTGTGCGTTTGAGCTGTACCGCAGCGAATTATTTCGTTTGTTTACGTGTGGTAATGGAACGAGACGACCTTGAAGACAGCGTTTGCATATGTATATCATTTTGCTGCTGCCAGGGTTGTACAAAGCTAATGCTTACTACACTAAAGAGTATTTTAACTTTCTGCAAACAAGACTTTTAATTCTACCAACCCAAGAAGTCACAGTAACAACAGAACTAGTCATGTGATAAAACATAGTCCAATTATATTATTCATTCTACAGTGGAGTCTTGCAATGCATTTTCTGTAGGGCACACATTCATTACTGTATTCTACTTTAATGAATTGCCCCAACGAACTTTCAAGGAATTAACAATAGGATGTGGTATTGTAAGGAAAATTTGAATAATAACATTGTTTTGACAGTTACAGCTTCCTTTTATTATTTGGTCTCACCATCATAACAAATTAATTTGATATTTACTTAAATAACATGAGTAGCTCCACTAAATCAATTACAAAGAATCCATAGCACAACACTAGTTACAACACTGTAGCTATAACTCAAACCACTTAAAAGTGATACAACGTGGCTAATTCAGTTAAGTACAAAGAAACTTTAGCAAAACATTCTATTTAGCATTACATATAGTTGTAAATTATATAAATTATATTAATAACACGACTAACATTTTCATTTAAAATAAAGATACTTTAACATGAAGCTATAGTTGTTGAACAAAGTGATGTAAATAAAGAAATGATAAACTTGAGTCTTTTATAAATAAGCTTTAAGTAACATTCTGTAATACAACTGTAGGGATTACTTAAGGGTTTAAAGTTATAAATAACATGAGTATTACAAGAAAAGTTCAGCATAGCATTATAAAACTTTAGCTATGTATATAGCATAGTATTTAGTTCGTTCAATACAGATTGGCACTCACCCAATAACTACTCCAAAGTATGAGTTTAAAATATGTGTCGATGTGTGGGTAAAGATAGGTGATATTACTGTCTACTGCCACCAAATGGTGTTGCTACTTCTCATAGATGGAGCACTGGAGCAGCAAATGTACCGTCTGGAGATCATCTGTGAAACATCATGAAAGCAGACAAGCACGGGCAAGGGTGGGCTGTATGTTTTCTCTGGAGGGCAACAGTGACTGCTTCAGACATCCGCAAATGGTTAATTGGTCATATGTGAGGAGTCTGCACTAAGTTGCAAGTCCATGTTTCGTTGAGTGTCCCAATTCAAAGATGGTGCTGAAAAACATAAAAGCACTGGGCGTCCAGCAAGAGTACACAAACCAAACAGTACCCAGTTTGTTAATGACCTGACCCTGAAGAACACGCAAATCACATTTCATGAATTAGTGCAGGCAACAAGTCTATCACGAGGAACCTTACACACCATAACCCATGAAGATTTGATGATGAAAAAGGTGTGTGCACAATGGGTATCACATACCTAATGCGCAGAAACAGAAGCGTGTGGAGGTATGCCAATAGTTGCTGCAACAGTATAGTGCAAATCTAGAACAATTCTTTGCCAAACTGTTCACCGTCGACGAGTCCGTAGTTCCAAGACTACGGAAAAGAAACGCCAGTTAATGAAGTGGAAGCATACTGCGAGCCCTCGTCCCAAGAAGTCACAGCCAGGACTACTCGTTCAGAAACACATGGGAACTGTGTTCTGCTGGATCAGGAGGAGATACTGCTGGTGGATTGGCTCCCTAACAATGCAAACATCAACAGTGAGTGGTACTGCACTTCACTGCAACAACTCCGCCGATGCAATCGAAACGCCACCATCAAAAATGGGGCCATTATGTTCTTCTCCAACAAGAGAATGCATGACCACATGACAGTAGCCAGACCATGGTCATCATTCGCACACTAGGGGTTACTGCGCTGCCACATTCTCTATATTCATCCGATTTGGCTTCTAGTGACGATGCTCTATTCGACACAACGAGAGAGGTCCTACGGGGTAAGAAGTTCACCACTAATGACGAAATTCATGCAGTTGTCCATCTGTAGTGCCAGAATACCCCCAATGAATGGTTTGCTGCACAATTACGGAACCTGCCAGAACGATGAAACAAGTGCATAGACATTAGCGAGGAACACCTGTAGTGTTACCTGAATGAGTTTGTTCAATAAATGGTTCCTGAAAAAAAAAGCCGAAGTGCCAATCAGTTTTGAACGCCCCTAGTACATTTTTCAATATTAATGAGATTAGTTGCCCCAGGCATTACCTGGCATACGCCTAAAGTTAAGGAAAAACCTTTGATACAGACCCTCAAACACGTAATGAAATACACAAATTAAAGTACAAAAACAATTAAATCAATGCAATCACAGTATTACACTATAACATATCACTAAATAGTTCGAGAGGAATGACTGCTTTGGGACAAAAGATTAATTTAATGATATGAACTAGTCATTCAGAAACTGTAAACATCATACATAAAAATATAAATTATAATAATGCATATTTGGTTTGTTACCAACACGCCCCACATTGCAAACTTCGCCTTCGGGGTAACCTCGCCCCATCACGTGATGCCGGACTCATTTCTCAGATTGTGGCTCCATTACCTCCAATGACAGAGTGAGGCGAGAGGACCTATTGCTTTTACCGTGGACTCCGAACCACCTTGGGCATAGGGGACACTTCACATGTACTAGAGAGAGGTGAAGACGTGGATAGGACCGACTTAAAATTGCCAACCCCAGAGTCAGGAATCCAAATCGAGACCCTTAGCATGGCAGTCACGAACGAAACCAGTGCACTACCCAGGTGCCCCATAACAATAATATATTGTACTTCACAAAATGATTAGAGTTTATAAAAGTGAGTGTCAATTGCAGCATTTGAAGAAATAAGGTTAATTAGGCAATTTACTGCTTCTATAATTGCCTCAAAAAGTTTTAAATTGTTATGTATTTAAAAATCTGGAAAACCATTTTAAAGGCACTATCACTTAATTGGCCAACAAAAACAAGTACAGAAAAGGCCTGAAATACACAGATCTGAATATTTTCATATTTTTTTCATAGCTTGTGGCAGCCAGTAACTTTTTTAATTTAACCAAACTAAGGCTTGTATTACGATCTCCGGTTACTAGCCGAGGTTCGTTATCTCTCATTCATCGATAACTATTGGTTAGGTTTAGTGGCTCGTATTACAAACTCTATTTACCTGTAGGTTTGTCACCCTGTGCATTATGGTGGTATATGAACTTTTGGCAATATCTTGTACTAGGTTTTTACCTTGTTTGCAACGCTATCTTGTGTTTAGAATGTGTAATTATCGAGAAAGCCAAACATATGTAGTAGCATCAGGCGTCTTGTTTTAAAATTTTATTAGCTGTTTTCTGTGTATTTTCGTAATATTTTCATTAATAGTGCATTTGGAATGAAGTTTAGCACAGTTCTGTATATTTATTATTATACTTCGTTTGTATTTGAGTTTTTTCCAAAACGTTAGACAGATACTTTTTATAGAGTTAGGTTAGTGTTATAGGTTATATAGGTTAGATATATGGCGAATATATGGAATGATTTGCCAATTTATGAACACCAAGAGACTTACAGTCAAACAGTTTTAAAAATAAGGTCACACAACGTTTATTAATTCAGATAATAATATCACACAAATGTTGTAAATTGGCTAAAATCATTTGGTTAGTAGTTCATCCTAATTTATATATCACCTCTTCTTATATAAATGATCAATTCACAAAGGTATATGCAAAGAGATCGGGTCCACAAATTACAAGTCGTCCATGAATAAAAGTAAGGTTATAAAATATGCATTCTGGGACCAGTAACTTGGTACCTGATATGTTTTTTATTTTAAACATAATATATTTGGCTAGTTATAAAGAAATATTTATTGTTTTCCTTTAAGAAAATAGGTTATAGGAAACATATTTCTTCTTGGTATTTGATATTCAAAGGCAACATTTCAGTCACAGCATTGTGCTCCCGATTTGAAAGCGTATTTGAACAAAAAATGGCTTTATATAAATACCACAGGCAGGTTTTAAAATTTCTTTATGTGTGCAACTCGTATCAAATATATTTAGTACTGCATTTGCACAATCTATGGTAAGTACGGCAAGAATCAGAAGTAACACCTCAACTTGCATTGAGAAAGCGCACACCCTACATAAATCACAATAGTTTAAGGTAAACTGTAGGACGAAACCATTCTGTTATTGTACATGCAACCAATTACATTACATGTGTGAAGAGTATTTGGAATAAATGTTGGACATCTGTACAAATTACATAACCTATAAATTTTGTTTTATTCACTGCTTGCTTTATATCTTGTTACTTTCCTCTGGTACTGCTTTGACAAAACGCAAATTCAACATTACACCCGCCATTAGCAAAGTCGAATGCTTATTACTTCAGTATGTTTCTCATCCTTTATACATATCTACCCATAAGGTGTTGCGTGTATTTTCCAGTATACATTTGAGATGCTTTGTTTATTACGTTTATGTTCGTTACAACATTTTGCAATATGACCGCAAAAAATATCGTATTCCTTGCAACAAGTTACTGACACCACGGGACACCTGAAATTATCATTCAATATCCTATAACGTTAATATATACCTAATACTTATGTGGTTTATTTTACTTCACTTTCAAAATGTCACGAATATATCACATTATGTATATACAACTCGAAATTATCTTCCCGCATTCTAATTCTTTTAGCTCTTCATTTATTAAATACTGTGCCAACATGCTGTTGGCATTTAATCTGGACTGGAGGTACGCCACTTTGTTTTCTGTGTGTGAAGGTAAACTCCAAGTTATTACACTACCCGCTACTTGAGGTAAGGGTAAGTTTACCTCCAGAAATAACTCCCAGTTAGTCCTTAACTGAATGTCGTAAAACCGACACCTGCGTGTAACTCCAAGTTAACCGCTAACCAACACCTTTAGGAGAGATCGTAATACAAGCCCCTTGTTGCAGTGTTTCTGTGTATTTTATACATATGCCAACTTTAAGGAAATAATAATTTTGAAAGTCCGTTACCATTAATACACTTTTTCTTGTTTTGCTACAGTGCCGTCCTGAGAAGCACACTGTTCTTGGGTTCAATTCCACACACAAATAATACAAAACAAAGCCAAAGGCTGAGCTACTCTTGTGCATACAACTTGTTTGAATGTAATATGTAGTAACACATGGGCAAAAGTCACTGTCGTCTGTCAACCTTGTGACGTGGGCGCAGAGTAATACAGAAAGTGTGTTTCTTACGGCGGATGCAGTATAACTCCGCACCACCTTCATAATTATCAGTGATTTTTGGAAGACCTTTTTGAACTAACTCACTATTGGCATTATCACCTCCAAGTTGAAACCTAGCACTGCATGGGACTATCTCCAAACGTTTTGCTACCACTCCATGCTTTATCATACGTCCAGAACCAATTGTGACGTGTTGTTCTAGAACATGGTACTCACAAACATGAAAGGAAGCACAACTTTCGCTGGAAATTTTGCAAATATCTTCTGTTTCACTGCTGACTTCCTGGGACATTTATAGAAGTGCCCATTGGTATATGTGCAGCATAGCCTTAGGGGCTGCTCCTCCAGCACGGTGGGAACTTGCAGGAATACTTCAGCCACAATTTGGCACTGTGCATATCCTGTTAAGAATAAACAAGCAAACATTTTGGAATATCCTAAACATAATTTTAAGCTTCAGCGATCTTAAATAATAAATCAATGATAATATAGCATGGCAGAAAGCAAAGTACAGTTAAACATTTTATCAGACGCAAATGGCATGGAATTTTGCATTACTTTGTTGGCAGTATTCCAACCTATCTGCTGTAAAATATTTTCATAGCCACTTGAGAAAGTCCATATTGCTGTAATAGTTTCTGCTGTTGCAGCTTTCAATGTTTCATGACTATAATTATTCCGTTATTACGTATGGCTTCATAAAGTCGAAATAACAAATCCAATTATGATTGGTTTTCTACCTGCAAGTGACGGAACATTTCTGAACTTACAACGAAGTTCAATACACCTCGGGTTCAATATTGGATCTTTCACTTCTTGAATGTTGCATCTGAAAATATAATAGAAGTTATGTAATTCCAATAAGGATTTATTTCTCCGTGAATGGTTTTCACAGTAATCCATTGGATACGTGTTATAGCGCCTTAAAGTACAACAGATATTGATAGCAGCACTCTAATAATAATAATAATAATAATAATAATAATAATAATAATAATAATAATAATAATAATAATAATAATAATAATAATAATAATAATAATAATAATAATAATAATAATAATAATAATAATAATAATAATAATAATAATAATAATAATAATAATAATAATAATAATAATAATAATAATAATAATAATAATAATAATAATAATAATAATAATAATAATAATAATAATAATAATAATAATAATAATAATAATAATAATAATAATAATAATAATAATAATAATAATAATAATAATAATAATAATAATAATAATAATAATAATAATAATAATAATAATAATAATAATAATAATAATAATAATAATAATAATAATAATAATAATAATAATAATAATAATAATAATAATAATAATAATAATAATAATAATAATAATAATAATAATAATAATAATAATAATAATAATAATAATAATAATAATAATAATAATAATAATAATAATAATAATAATAATAATAATAATAATAATAATAATAATAATAATAATAATAATAATAATAATAATAATAATAATAATAATAATAATAATAATAATAATAATAATAATAATAATAATAATAATAATAATAATAATAATAATAATAATAATAATAATAATAATAATAATAATAATAATAATAATAATAATAATAATAATAATAATAATAATAATAATAATAATAATAATAATAATAATAATAATAATAATAATAATAATAATAATAATAATAATAATAATAATAATAATAATAATAATAATAATAATAATAATAATAATAATAATAATAATAATAATAATAATAATAATAATAATAATAATAATAATAATAATAATAATAATAATAATAATAATAATAAAATGGCAATTTTAAACACAAATATATCATTATTCTCTGTACCTGGAGTAAGTAGCCAAGATCACGCGATGATTTATCCAATTCTCTGTCTTACACAGAAACATAGAGCAAGCTTCTTTCTTCCACATTGAAAATTTCAAGATGGCCAAACCACAGAGTATCAAACCGACGCTACTTTTGAAGAGAAGGAAGAACAGCGATAATTTTATGCTGACTTTGGAAAGAAACTTTACATTGGAAAGTAAACTCTGAGACAGTTCACAGCTTTTTTTCATCACTAGTGTTATTATGCTGAAAAGGATGTATGTGGGTTTAAACTATCACACAAACAAATGCTATAGCTGGAGAGATAGTGATAACTGACGATGCACCAGAAGGTATACGCCGGAAGTTTAAGGCAAGTATAAGTAGTGACAAAGATGGAGCATGTCTTGACATGTTTGACATAAAATGGCTACAAGAACTGTTTTCATGGCATTATCAAGCTAATGGATATCGGTCCACTTCTTTCCATGAGCTTATGATAGGTTATGGCATCGATTTTCCAACCTCTAAAGCTGTACCCAGGAACGCGATTGTCCAGATGTTGGAGCTAGAGCAAGCAACGAGAGAGCTTCAGGAAAAGAAAAAATATTGACAACATAAGAGCTAATGACCCTGAGGACGTAATATACCAAATCCAGCAAATCAACAGACAAGTCATTGCAGTTGCTCGATTTATCTTCTCTGTGCTAGACGGATTTGCCTTTGGATGTAAAGCCATAGAACTAATTGGACTTCGGATTCAGACTACTGCGTGGTATGATGTTCACTTTCATTATTGCATTAGCAGAAATATACTTCCTTACCAAGAAACTCAGTGAAGACGATACTCTCCTTTCCATCACAAACTTCATTCATTTATAAAAAAAACCTCATATATTTGTGAGTTTATTGGTTTACGATATTCTTTTGTTTTGCTACATTCTTTGGTCAAAGTAACAAAGGAGACATGGCTTCCTATGTTTTAAGAACACAGTGGTTGTAATGCTAATTATTATAATAAATAGTTATATACTCCTGAAGTGAGATTTATTTCATTATAATAGAACCTCTGAATACACGGGTAGCGTAAATAACTCTGCTCTGCAGCAAAAATGATGTTAACCAATGTTTGAGTGTTCCAAAATAATATTTTTGCCCTCACTTCAACGGTGCAATTCGTTTGTTTCTATCACTTCAGGTTTTTGAGAACATATAGAATTCACATTTCATAAACACTCGTAGTAGAGCGTGGGAAGTTTATATTGCTAAAGTAAAACACCATTGTATTGTAAACATTTTAAGCACATATGTAGTATTGTTACATGACGGTTTTGGGTGTTATTGAATTATTTATTAAATGTAAATGTGTAGTGTTTAACGCCCGCTTTTACTACATATGGCACCGCAGGCGGTGACACTGATGATACATGAGATGAAGATGGAGCACCGGTGGAATGAGCTGGCGGGGGAAACCGGAGGTCTCGTAGAAAACCCGCCCAAGCGCCGTGTTGTCCACTAGAAATCTCACTTTACGGTCGCCTGGTATCGAACCCGGGCCGCAATGGTGAGAGCCAAGCGGTCTAACCACTGAGCAAAGGCGCAGCCTTCTCAGATGCGAGAGCCTCTAGTGGTCTGTTGGGGAAATGTACGAGTCAACTGAAGAAATTAGTGTCAGGATGGCACGTTGGCCATGGTAGCTCAATGGGTTACAGCGACTGGACGGAAACCAGGTGAACTGTGGTTCAAATCCCGGCCATGGCATTGAATTTTTCATGAGTACCAACAATGAAACTACTACGGCGTGTTTGTTTCACATTAAGCTCACAGAATATAATAAGTTTGAATTTTAGTGAGAAAAATTATGACCGTAAAAAAGTAATGATCAGTGTTTATTGAACAGCCCTCGTATATTAGAAGTGAAACTCCCAGCTTAATCGTTGGCAACCGAAGGTGATCGCAGTGCCCCTATTTTCGAGTGGCAAACTAAATTAAGAATAATCGCGCTCCCAAGTCGTTTACGTTGCCGGAAGGCTGTAACTGTATTTTTCATACCTGCCTAGCTGTCGTCTGGTGTTTATGTTCCAATACCGCATTGTTGCAGATGACACTCAAAGATAATTACGTGAGCATTGACAGTTGTGACTGCAGTTTCAAGGTTGTTGCATTTTCTAAAAGCTGGATCACATAATTATTTTCAATAATATGTAGCAATACAGTATTAGAACATATAATCAACTGAATCTTGCAGTGAATTTTCTTCATGCCACCTTTACATTATTTTCTACTTTAATGAATTACCTCAAAATTTTGTACAAACTTTCAAGGAATTAACAATAGGATATATGTGAGACAGGAAAAATTGGAAAAACCATAACGTCACTTTGTTTATAGTAATGGTCTCTGTAATGGCTGCAGGTTCAAGAAACCAATTCTCTAAATAGTAATGTCACAGATTTCATTTTTTGTGTTGGAGCCGCGACAAGCCAGTGCGCGGGAAAGAAAGAGACAGATGGTGGCGTGCAGAATTGGACGCTTGCCGAGAGAGAGAAAGAGACAGAGAGATGTCTGGATAGTTGCGTCTTTCTCTCACTGCGTCCCGATCTTTCTCGCAGCTCTACTGCATTCTAGAACAAAGACTGGAGTTATAAAAAAGCCGCAAAGTGTGAGAGTGGAGTCAGTTGTTAGTTGAGTTGTGCAGTTGTGTTGTCATTGTGCGTTTGAACTGTACGGCAGCGAATTCTTTCGTTTGTTTACGTGTGGCAATGTAACGAGACGACCTTGAAGACTGCGTTTGTATATGTATATCATTTTGTCACAGTAACAACAAAACCAGTCATGTAATAAAACATAATCCAATTATACTATTCATTCTACAGTGGAGTCTTGCGATGCATTTTCTGTAGGGCACACATTCATTACTATATTCTACTTTAATGAATTGCCCCAACGAACTTTCAAGGAATTAACAATAGGATGTGGTATTTAATAGGAAAATTTGAAAAATAACATCGTTTTGACAGTTACCGCTTCCTTTTATTATTCTGTCTCATTAGCATAACAAATTAATTTAACATTTACTTAAATATCATGAATAATCCAACTAAATCAATTACAAAGAATCCATAGCACAACTCTGGTTCCAACATTGTAGCTACAACTCAAACCACTTAAAAGTGATACAACATGGCTAATTTAGTTAAGTACAAAGAAACTTTAGAAACACATTCTGTTTAACATTACATACAGGTGTAAATTATATAAATTATAGAATAACATGACTAACATTTTCATTTAAAATAAGGATACTTTAATATGAAGCTACAGCTGTTACCCAGAGTGATGTAAATAACAGAAATGATAATCTTGAATATTTTACAAATCAGCTTTAAGTAACATTCTGTAATAACACTGTAGGAATTGCTGAAGGGTTTAAAGTGATAAATAAAATGAGTAGTTCATTGCATTACAAGAAACGTTTAGCATAGCTATATCACACTTTAGCTATGTATTTAGCATAATATTTAGTTCGTTCAATACAGATTGGCACTCACCCAATAACTACTACAAAGTATGAGTTAAAAATATGTGTCGATGTGTGGGTAAAGATAGGTGATAGTACTGTCTACTGTCAACAAATGGGGTTGCTACTTCCCATAGATGGCGCACTGGGGCAGCAACTGTACCGTCTGGAGATCATCTGTGAAACATCATGAAAGCAGACAAGCACGGGCAAAGATGGACTGTATGGTTTCTCTGGAGGGCAACAGTGACTGCTTCAGACATCCACAAGAGGTTAATGGTCATATGTGAGGAGTCTGCACCAAGGTGCAGGTCCATGTTTCGTTGAGTGTCCGAATTCATAGATGGTGCTGAAAAACACAATAGCACTGGGCGTCCAGCAACTGTACACAAACCAAACAATACCCAGCTTGTTAATGACCTGACACAGAAGAACACGCAAATCACATTTCATGAATTAGTGCAGGCAACAGGTCTATCACGAGGAACCGTCCACACCAAAACCCATGAACATTTGAGACTGAAAAAGGTGGTGCACAATGGGTATCACATACTCTTACCACTGCGCAGAAACAGAAGCGTTTGGAGGTATGCCAACAGTTTCTGCAACAGTATAGTGCAAATCTAGAAAATTCCTTGCCAAACTGCTCACCGTTGACGAGTCTTGGTTTTTGCAAGACTAAGGAAAGGAAACACCAGTTAATGAAGTGGAAGCATACTGCGAGCCCTCGTCCTAAGAAGTCACAGTTAGGACTACTCGTTCAGAAACACATGGCAACTGTGTTCTGTGGGATCAGGAAGGGATACTGCTGGTGGATTAGCTCCCTGCTAATGCGAACATCAACAGTGAGTGGTACTGCAGTTCACTGCAACAACTCCGCCGATGCACTTAACAACGCCGCCATCAGAAATGGAGCCATGGTGTTCTTCTCCAACAAGAGAATGCAAGACCACATGACAGTAGCCAGACCATGGCCACCATTCGTACACTAGGGTTTACTGTGCTGCCACATTCTGTATATTCATCCGATTTGGCTTCTAGTGACTATGCTCTAGTCGACACAACGAGAGAGGTCATGCGGGATAAGAAGTTCACCACTAATGACGAAATTCATGCAGTTGTCCATCAGTAGTGCCAGAATACCCCCAATGAATGGTGTGCTGCACAAATACGGAACTTGCCAGTACGATGAAACAAGTGCATAGACATTGGCGAGGAACACCTGTAGTGTTACCTGAATGAGTTTGTTCGATAAATGTTTCCTGTATAAAAAATAAGTCCTAGTGCCAATCAGTATTGAGCGCCCCTAGTACATTTTTTCAATATTAATGAGATTAGTTGCCCCAGGCATTACCTGGCATTTGCCTAAAGTTAAGGAAATACCTTTTATACAGAACCTCCAACACGTAATTAAATACACAAATTAAAGTTCAGAAACAATTAAATTAATGTAATCACAGTATTACACTATAACATCACTAAGCAGTTCGAGAGTAATGACTGCTTTTAGACAAAGTATTAGTTAAATGATATTAAACAGTCATTCAGAAACTGTAAACATCACACAAAAATATATATTATAATGCATAGTTGGTTTGTTACCAACACGCTCCACATGGCAACCTTGGCCATCGGGTTAATCTCGCCCCACCACGTAATGACCGGACCCATTTCTCAGGTGGAGGTACACAGATGGCGGGCCCATTACCTCTAATGATAGGGTGATAGTGAAGATGACAGTGAGGCGAGAGGATCTATAGCTTTTACCGTGGGCACCGAACCACCTTGGGCATAGGGGACACTTCACATGAACTAGACAGAGGTAAAGGCGTGGATAGGACCGACTTAAAATTGCCAACCCCAGAGTCAGGAATCCAAATCGAGACCTTGAGCATGGCAGTCACGAAAGAAACCACTGCACTACCCAGGTGCCCCATAACAATAATACATTGTACTTCACAAAATGATTAGAGCTTATAAAAGTGAGTGTCAATTACAGCATTTGAAGAAATAACGTTAATTAGGCAATTTACTGCTTCTATAATTGCCTCAACAAGTTTTAAATTATTATCTATTTAAAAATCTCGAAAACAATAACAGAACAACTATCACTTAACTGACCAACAAAAACAAGTACAGAAAAGGACTGAAATTACACAAATCTGAATAATTCTATCTTTTTTTCATAGATTGTGGTACCCAGTAACATTTTTAATTTAACCAACCTTATCCCTGTATTACGATCTCCGGTTACTAGCCGAGGTTTGTTACCTTTCAGTTATCGATAACTAATGGTTAGGTTTAGTGGCTCGTATTACAAACTCCATTTACCTGTTGGTTTGTCACCCTGTGCATTATGGTGGTATATCAACCGTTGGCAATATCTTGCACTAGGACGTTACCTTGTTTGCAACGCTATCTTGTGTTTAGAATGTGTAATTAACGGGTATACCAAACATATGTAGTAGCATCAGGCGTCTTGTTTTAACTTTTTACTAGATGTTTTCTGTATATTTTCGTAATATTTTCATTAATAGTGCATTCGTAATGAGGTTTAGCATAGTTCTGTATATTTATTATTATACTTCGTTTACAGTTTAGTTTTTTCCAAAGCGTTAGACAGATTCTTTTTCATAGAGTTAGGTTATATAGGTTAGATATATGGAGAATATATGGAATGATTTGCTAATTTATGAACACCAAGGGACTTCCAGTCAAACAGTTTTAAAAATAAGGACATACGACGTCTATTAATTCTGATAATAGTATCGCACAAATATTATAATTTGGCTAAAATCAAATGGTTAGTAGTTGATCCTCATGGATAAATCACCTCTTATATATTATCATTTCACAGAGGCATATGCAGAGAGAGAGGGTCCACAAATTACTAGTCATTCATGAAGAAGAGCAAGGTTATAAAATATGCATTATGGCACCAGTAACTTGGTACCTGAAATGTTTTTGTTTTTAAAAATAATATATTTGCCTAGTTATGAAGAAATATGTTTTGTTTTCCTTTAAGAAAATAGGTTATAGAAAACATATTTCTTCTTGGTCTTTCATAATCAAACGCAACATTTCAGTCACAGCATTGTGCCCTTGATTTGGAAAAGTAATTGAACAAATAAACAGCTTTACTTAAATACCATAGGGTACAAGATTGTTAAGTATTAGAATTTCTCTATGTGTGCAACTCGCAGCAAATATATTTAGTACTGCGTTTGCACAATCTATAGTATGTACGGCAAGAATCAGAAGTAATACCTCAACTTGCATTGAGACAGCGCACACACTGCATTTGCACAATCTATAGTATGGACGGCAAGAATCAGAAGTAATACCTCAACTTGCATTGAGACAGCGCACACACTGCATTTGCACAATCTATAGTATGTACGGCAAGAATCAGAAGTAATACCTCAACTTGCATTGAGACAGCGCACAGACTGCATTTGCACAATCTATAGTAGGTACGGCACGAATCAGAATTAATACCTCAGCTTGCATTCAGACAGCGCAAACACTGCATTTGCACAATCTATAGTAAGTACGGCAAGAATCAGAAGTAATACTTCAACTTGCATTCAGACAGCGCACACACTGCATTTGCACAATCTATAGTAAGTACGGCAAGAATCAGAATTAATACCTCAACTTGCATTCAGACAGCGCACACACTACATTTGCACAATCTATAGTATGTACCGCAAGAATCAGAAGTAATACCTCAACTTGCATTCTGACAGCGCACACACTGCATTTATACAATCTATAGTAAGTACGGCAAGAATCAGAAGTAATACTTCAACTTGCATTGAGACAGCGCACAGACTGCATTTGCACAATCTAAGTAGGTACGGCACGAATCAGAATTAATACCTCAACTTGCATTCAGACAGCGCACACACTGCATTTGCACAATCTATAGTAAGTACGGCAAGAATCAGAAGCGATACCTTAACTTCCATTGAGACAGCGCACACACTGCATTTGCACAATCTATAGTAAGTACGGCAAGAATCAGAAGCGATACCTCAACTTGCATTCAGACAGCGCACACACTGCATTTGCACAATCTATAGTATGTATGGCAAGAATCAGAAGCGATACCTCAACTTGCATTCAGACAGCGCACACACTGCATTTGCAAAATCTATAGTAAGTACGGCAAGAATCAGAAGCGATACCTCAACTTGCATTCAGACAGCGCACACACTGCATTTGCACAATCTATAGTATGTACGGCGAGAATCAGAAGTAATACTTCAACTTGCATTGAGACAGCGCACACACTGCATTTGCACAATCTATAGTAGGTACGGCACGAATCAGAAGTAATACTTCAACTTGCATTCAGAGAGCGCACACACTGCATTTGCACAATCCATAGTAAGTACGGCAAGAATCAGAAGTAATACCTCATCTTGCATTGAGACAGCGTACACACTGCATTTGCACAACCTATAGTATGTACGGAAAGAATCAGAAGTAATACTTCAACTTGCATTGAGGCAGCGCACTCACTGCATAAATCACAATAGTTTAAGGCACACTGTAGGACAAAACCATTCTGTTATTGTACATGCAACCAACTACATGTGGTTGCATGTGTGAACAGTGTTTGCAATAACGGCTGGACACCAGCACAAATTTCATAACCTATAAATTTTGTTTATTCACTGTTTTCTTTATAGCTTGTTACTTTCCTCTGGTACTACTTTGAGGAAACGTAAATTCAACATTACACCCACTATTAGCACAGTCGAATGTTTACTACTTCAGTATGTTTCTAATCTTTTATACATATCTACCCATAAGGTGTTGCGTGTATTTTCCAGTATAGATTTAATATGCTTTGTTTATTATATTTATGTTCGTTGAAACATGTTGCAATATAATCGTATAAAATATCGTATTGCTTGCAACAAGATACTGACACCATGGGACACTAGAAATTATCATTCAATATCCTATTACGTTAATATATACCTAATACTTATATGGTTTATTTTACTTCACCTTCATCATGTAACGAATATATCATATTATATATTGTGACTTTGTGGGTTCGTGAAATGAAAAGTCCAATTACACAAACTCAACAATGTTCTTTATTTCTACCGACTTACAGTTTAACACTTGCCAATTACACAGAATTACGTGCTGCACACAATTACAATTCACCAGTTCGTCCGTTACAATTTCACTTGCACTAGTAATTACGGACAATACTCCGATGCACGTACACAGTCTTCTCGTTCCTTAACACGGCACTCGTTCGCTAGCACGTCAAATACTGACTGACTCCCCTGGCACGACGTGTTGCTTATATAGGGTTTGCTTGCCGATCGAGAAGGTTCTCGATTAAATTGAATGTCCCGAGTTTCCAGAACCTAGGAGAAGGGTAAAGAGACGGCTCAGGAGCCCGACATCCCTCCCCTAACCATCCCTTCAGTTAGTGACAGGAGACAAATGAGTGGGCGTGGCGTTGCCTCCGGTCCCTTCTCAGCTGTTGTTTGTGGTGCTTCCCGATAATTGGGTGACACTGCTCCCTCCTCAAAGCTGGTCGTCCCGAACAGCACCATCGTAGCGGGCTAGACGATCCAGGTGTACCACCAACATCTTCCCTCGGGGAACCTTCTGGATGCGGTGGACCACGTCGTTAATCCTCTTCACCACCCGGTACGGTCCTTGCCATGGCTGCTGGAGCTTCGGGCAGCGTCCCTTGGTCCGGGTCGGACGGTACAACCAGACTAGGTCACCTTGCTGGAACCCTTGGCTGTTGGCTTCCCTGTCATACCTGGTCTTCATGCGGTCGCTCGCCTTCTGGGTGTTCTGGCGAGCCATCTCGTGCATGTCGTGGAGATGGTCCACCAAGTTCTCCACATACTCGGTCGCTGGCTGTTTCGCTTCCGGAGGGCTTCCAAAAGCCAGGTCACAAGGGAGGCGTAACTCTCGGCCGAACATTAAGCTGGCTGGCGTCATCACAGTTGTGTCGTGTGTAGACGAGCGATAGACCAGCAAGAACAGTGGCACCTTGACGTCCCAGTCTCGCTGATGGCTGGCCACGACCTTCCTCAGGTGTTCCTCTAAGGTCTTGATGAACCTTTCGACCATGCCATCCGATTGGGGATGTAGAGGCGTAGTGCGAGTCTTGTTCACCCCAAGCCTTTGTAGTGCCTCCTTCATTAGGTTGGACTCAAAGTTGGTACCCTGGTCACTGTGTAGCTCTAACGGCACCCCAAATCGACAGAATACTTGCTCCACGAGGCAGTCTGTGACTGTCTTTGCCTCTTCGTTTGGGATGGCATACACCTCCGGCCACTTGGTGAAGTAGTCCACGACCACCATTAGGTACTTGATGCCTCGGTCGGAAACTGGGAACGGTCCAGCAATGTCAACGGCGATCCGTTCGAATGGCGCTCCGACGTTGTACTGCTGCATGCGACCCCGGCTCCTAGTCTGAGGGCCACGACTCGCCGCGCACACGTGACACTGACGGCACCATCTCTCAGCATCTGCTCGGAGTCTCAGCCAGTAGTAGCGCTGCCGTAGTTTGTCAATTGTTCGGTTCGCTCCCAGGTGTCCTCCCGAAGTACCGGCGTGCACTTCCTCCAGGACTTCCAGGACCTTACTCCGGGGAAGTACCAACTGCTCTCTCTGCGTCTTCCCATCGGGTGATTCCCATACCCGGAACAGCACGCCCTCTCTGGTCTTCAACGAGTCCCACTGGGCCCAGTACGACTTGTAGGTGGCGCTCCTCGGTGCGATGTCCTCCCAGGTTGGTCTCATCCCTGCCTCCACTTCCCTCAAGAGTGGCCCCAAGTCTGCGTCCGCCAGCTGCTCCCTCCTCAGTCCTGCGCTATCCCAGCCTTCAGCAGGCACTGCCACAACTACTCGGACTGCTGCGGCACGCTCCTTCTCTTCCACCCTTGTGCACTGGCCGCACTCTTCTGGACAGGGTCTTCGGGACATGGCGTCTGCGTTACCGTGGCTCTTCCCTCTACGATGTTCCGAGGTGAAGTCGTACTCCTGCAGCCTCTGGACCCAAAGTGCTGTCTGGCCTTCCAGGTTCTTAAAGCTCAATAACCAGGTTAGGGCGGAATGGTCAGTCCTCAGGTGGAATGGCTGACCGTACAGGTACTTGTGGAAGTGCTCCAATGTCTTTACTACCGCCAGTAACTCCCGTCGGGTGACGCAGTAGTTCTTCTCTGCCTTGGATAGCGTCTTGCTGTAATAGGCTATCACCCGCTCATGGCCATCCTGGATCTGCGATAGGACACCTCCAATGCAATGGTCGCTGGCGTCGGTGTCCACAATGAAGGCGCCACCCGGTTGTGGGAAACCCAAAATTGGAGCACTGCACAGGGTCTCCTTTAGGTGCTGGAAAGCATTTTCTGCGTCCTCCGTCCACACATAAGGCCGGTGTTCCTCTGTCAGGCGGGTGAGGGGTTTTGCGATGTTGGAGAACCCCTTTATGAAGCGCCTGTAATAACTGCACAGCCCCAGGAAACTGCGCAATTCTTTCTTATCCTTTGGGCGAGGCCAATCTCTCACAGCCTGCGTCTTCTCCGGGTCTGTGGCCACTCCGGTTGCTGAGACTATGTGGCCCAAGTAGTTAACTTCCTTGCGGAAGAGCTGGCACTTCTTCGCGTTCAGCTTCAAGTTGGTCGCCTGCAGTCTCTGTAGCACCTTACTCAGATTCTCGAGGTGATCTTCAAAAGTCTTCCCGACGATGATGATGTCGTCCAGGTATAGCAGGCAGGCATGGTAAGTCAGCCCTCTCATCACTGACTCCATGAGGCGTTGGAAGGTAGCTGGTGCGTTGCAGAGGCCAAAGGGCATAACCGTGAACTGCCAAAGACCTTGGCCCGTCGAGAATGCGGTCTTCTCCTTGTCTCTCGGGTCTAGAGCTACCTGCCAGTAGCCCGACTTCAGGTCCAGGGTCGAGAACCAGTGTGCACCAGCTAGCGTGTCCAGGGTGTCGTCAATCCGGGGTAAGGGAAAACAGTCCTTCCGGGTGACGGCGTTCAACTTTCTGTAGTCTACGCAGAAGCGCAGCTCACCGTTCTTCTTTGTCACCAAGACTACAGGGGAACACCAAGGGCTGTCAGACTCTTCAATCACTCCCCTGGATCTCATGTCCTCCAGCATGTCTCGTGCCGCCCCTTGCTTCGCCAGCGGAACGCGTCTATGTGGTTGCCGAATAGGCCGGGCGTCCCCGGTGTCGATGCGGTGAAGCACTTTGTCCGTGCGGCCGTAGTCACTATCACCTTAGCTGAAGACGCGCTGATACCGCCTTAGCAGTTGTCGAACCTTCTCCAGCTGTTCTGTGGTCAGGTGGTCGGCCGCCCTCTCCACCAAGCTTTCTAGCCGGGGCCCCAGGTGCTGCTTCAGCGCCGGCACCTGGGTCTCGTCGATAGCTGTTACGCTCACCACGGGCTCGCACATTCCCAACTGCGTCCCGGCCTGGACGTCGTGATCGGCGTCCGTAGGATTTAGCAGTCTCACGGGCACCTCCTCTCGGCACGGCAGCAATGCCCTGGTTACACACAGTCCGTTTACAGGCGTCTTCTGGTCCAGCATCATGTTCCTGGTTCTCTGGCCCTCCAGTCGCGCCGTCACCACCACCTCGCTCCTCGCGGGGACAACCACGTCTTCGTCCAAGACGACCCTGCACATTCCGAGGCGCTCTTCGGGTTGACGGAGTATAACCTCTTCTCCGTTAAGCCGCAGGACCTTCTTGCCGACGTCGACCGTCGCCTCATAGCTCCTGAGGGCATCCAGTCCCAGGATCACCTCCTCAGCCACCTTCGCGACGAACACCCACAGACGCACGGCACTCCGTCCCAGGTTCAGCTCCAGCAGGGCCTCCTTCTCCACAGGCAAGGTGTCGCCCGATGCCGTGACAAGCTGGTATAGCCGGCTTGGCTTCCTTGCCGGCAAACCCTTCGCCACGTCAGGTCTGATGATGGTCACGGCCGCCCCGGTGTCCACCAGCACGCGGCACGGCTTCCCTCTTACCCAACCGTCCGCGATGAGGCTGTCATCCATACGCCGGCTGACGGCGCGCAGTGTCACTCGAGGGGATGGTGGTGATGGCGCCGACTTGCCCCTCTCCACGACGGCCCTTACTCGTTTTCCGGCAGCTCTTCCTGGTGTGGGCAGTCTCTCTGCAGGTGTCCGGGATGTCCACACCCCCAACACAGGCCACTAGGTGTTCGCCGGCGTCCCTCAGCTGGTCTTCTGTCTCCGGCGTAGCGGACACTCCTCGTTCTCGACGTCGGGATGGATGTTATTTTGGCCGCCTCCATCCTTAATGCCGCTGTCAGCGCCTCGTGGATGGTTTTATATTCCCCGAGCATTAGGCGCTGACGAATCTCCGTGTCCCGTACTCCGTCGACAAAATTGTAGGCGGCTTCCCGGGATACGAACTCCAGTGGCAGGTCAACCAAGGCCTTGCTAGCCAGCTGCTCGATCGCAATGGCGAACTCCTGCAGCGTCTCCCCCGGTTGCTGTGACCTTGCCTTTAGCTGACTGCGGTATGCTGCGGCTAAGCGGTGGTTCCCGAAGCGATTCTCCAGGGCTTCCCAGATGTCCTTGGGCACCGCCGTCGTCTGCACCGCGTTTAGGACTTCCGCGGCTCTTCCCTGGAGGCTGGCTATTAACTGTGTGGCCTCCTCCTCCAGTGACCATCCGTTGTGCCTGGCCACTGTGTCGAACTGTCGGCGGAAGACCTCAAACGTTGACGCGCCGTCATACTTGGGAGGTTTGACGCGCGCAGATGTTGTGTCGCGTCCCGGCGCGTCGGCCTTTAAATCCTTCAGCTTCCGGCCGACGACGTCCTCCACCATGGCGTTCAGGGACTTCACGCTGCTGTCGGCTTTTCCTTCCAGCTCATTAACGCGGCTCGCCAGGTCTTCGACGCGCTCGCCTAACTCTGTGACGTCCTCTTTTACGCCGGCCAACTGTTCTTCAAACTTTGCGGCGAGAGCCTCGTTCGCCGCCTTCATTTCCGTGGCCAGACTGCCGTTCGCTGCTCTCATTTCTGTGGTTAACTCGGCCTTCATTTCTTCCATCTTCTCGGTGATGTTGTCGTTGGCCGTCTTCATTTGTTTCAGTTCCGCGGTGATGTTGTCGTTGCCCGTCTTCATTTCTTTCAGTTCCGCTAAAGTCTTTTCTAATGCTGCCTCCATTGTGTTATGTTGCACTTTTGACACCTTTTGTGACTTTGGTGGGTTCGTGAAATGAAAAGTCCAATTACACAAACTCAACAATGTTCTTTATTTCTACCGACTTACAGTTTAACACTTGCCAATTACACAGAATTACGTGCTGCACACAATTACAATTCACCAGTTCGTCCGTTACAATTTCACTTGCACTAGTAATTACGGACAATACTCCGATGCACGTACACAGTCTTCTCGTTCCTTAACACGGCGCTCGTTCGCTAGCACGTCAAATACTGACTGACTCCCCTGGCACGTCGTGTTGCTTATATAGGGTTTGCTTGCCGATCTAGAAGGTTCTCGATTAAATTGAATGTCCCGAGTTTCCAGAACCTAGGAGAAGGGTAAAGAGACGGCTCAGGGGCCCGACATCCCTCCCCTAACCATCCCTTCAGTTAGTGACAGGAGACAAATGAGTGGGCGTGGCGTGGCCTCCGGTCCCTTCTCAGCTGTTGTTTGTGGTGCTTCCCGATAATTGGGTGACAATATATACTCCTCAAAATTATCTTTCCGCATTCTAATTCTCTGAACTCTTCTTCTTGTGTGTGAAGGTAAACACCAAGTTATCTCACTACCCGCTACTTGAGGTGAGGATCAGTTTACCTCCAGAAATAGCACCCAGTTAGTCCTTAACTGAATGTCCTAATACCGACATTTACGTGTAACACCAAGTTAACCGGTAACCAACACCTTAACCAGAGATCGTAATACAGGCCCCTTGTCACAGTGTTTCCGTGTATTTTATACATATGACAACTTTAAGGAAACAACGATAATTTTGAAACTCCGTTACACATAACACATTTTTTCTTGTTTTGCTTAAGTGTTGTCCTTCGATGCACACATCTTTTGTGTTCAATTCCACACACAAATAATACAAAACAAAACCAACTGCTGAGCCAATCTTGCGCATACAAATTGTTTGAATGTAATATGTAGTAACACATGGGCAAAAGTACCAATGTCGGCTGTCAACCTTGTACAACGTGGGCGCAGAGTAATACAGAAAGTGTGTTTCTTACAACGGATGCAGTATAACTCCGCACCACCTTCATAATTATCAGTGATTTTTGGAAGACCCTTTTGAACTGATTCACTATTGGCATTATCACCTTCATGTTGAAACCTAGCACTGCATGAGACCATTTCCAAATGTTTTGCTACCACTCCATGCTTTATCATACGTCTAGAAACAATTGTGACGTTTTGTTCCAGAACATGGTACTCACAAACATGAAAGGAAGCACAACTTTCGTTGGAAATTTTGCAAATATCTTCTGTTTCACTGCTGACTTCCTGGGACATTTATAGAAGTGCCCATTGGTATGTGTGCAGCATAGCCTTAGGGGCTGCTCCTCCAGCACGGTGGGAACTTGCAGGAATACTTCAGCAATAAACTGGCACTGTGCACATCCTGTTAAGAATAAACAAACAAACGTTTTGGAATATCCTAAACATAATTTTAAGCTTGAGCGATCTTCAATAATAAATCAATGATAATATAGCATGGCAGAAAGCAAAGTACAATTAAACATTTTATCAGACGCAAATGGCATGGAATTTCACATTATTTTGTTGGCAGTATTCTAACCTATCTGCTGTAAAATATTTTCATAGCCACTTGAGAAAGTCCATATTGCTGTAATAGTTTCTGCTGTAGCAGCTATCAATGTTTCATGAATATAATTATTCCGTTATCAGGTATGGCTTCATAAATTCCAAATAACAAATCCAATTATGATTGATTTTCTACCTGCAAGTGACGGAACATTACTGAAATCTCCAACGAAGTTCAATGAAGTTCAAGTTCAATATTGGTTCTTTCACTTCTTGAAAGTTGCATCTGAAAATATAATAAAAGTAATGTAATTCCAATAAGTTTTTATTTCTCCGTGAATGGTTTTCACAGCAATCCATTGTATACGTGTTAAAGCATCTTAAAGTACAACAGCTATTGATAGTAGTCCTCAATAATAATGATGACAATTTTAAACACAAACATATCATTATTCTCTGTACCTGGAGTAAGTAACCAAGATCACGCTAAGATTTATCCAGTTCTCTGTCTTACACAGCAACATAGAACAAGCTTCCTTCTTCCACATTGAAATTTCCAAGATGGCCAAACCACAGAGTATCAAACCGACGCTACTTTCGAAGAGAAATAAGAACAGCGTCAATTGTATGCTGACCTTGGAAAGAAACTTTACATTGGAAAGTAAACTCTGAGACAGTTCACAGCTTTTTTTCATCACTAGTGTTATTATGCTGAAAAGGATGTATGTGGGTTTAAACTATCACACAAACAAGTGTTATAGCTGGAGAGATAGTGATAAGTGACGATGCAAGAGAAGGTATACGCCAGAAGCTTAAGGCAAGTGTAAGTAGTGACAAAGATGGAGCATGTCTTGACATGTTTGACATCAAATGGCTACAAGAACAGTTTACATGGCATTATCAAGCTAATGGATATCGGTCCACTTCTTTCCATGAGCTTATGATAGGTTATGGCATCGATTTTCCAACCTCTAAAGCTGTACCCAGGAACGTAATGGGCCTGAAGTTTGAGCTAGAGCAAGCAGCAAGAGAGCTTCAGGAAAAGAAAAAATATTGACAAGCTAAGAGCTAATGACCCTGAGGGCGCAACATAACAAATCAAGCAAATCAACAGACAAGTCATTGCAGTTGCTCGATTTATCTTCTCTGTGCTAGACGGATTTGCCTTTGGATGTAAAGCCATAGAACTAATTGGACTTCGGATTCAGACTACTGCGTGGTATGATGTTCACTCTCATCATTGCATTAGCAGAAATATACTTCCTTACCAAGAAACTCGGCGAAGACGAACTCTCCTTTCCATCACAAACTTCATTCATTTATAAAAAAAACTCATATATTTGTGAGTTTATTGGTTTACGATATTCTTTTGTTTTGCTGCATTCTTTGGTCAAAGTAACAAAGGAGGCATGGCTTCCTATGTTTTAAGAACACAGTGGTTGTAATGTTAATTATTAAAATAAATAGTTATATACTCCTGAAGTGAGATTTATTTCATTATAATAGAACCTCTGAATACACGGGTAGCGTAAATAACTCTGCTCTGCAGCAAAAATGACGTTAACCAATGTTTGAGTGTTCCAAAATAATATTTTTGCCCTCACTTCAACGGTGCAATTCGTTTGTTTCTATCACTTCAGGTTTTTGAGAACATATAGGATTCACATTTCATAAACACTCGTAGTAGAGCGTGGGAAGTTTATATTGCTAAAGTAAAACACCATTGTATTGTAAACATTTTAAGCACATATGTAGTATTGTTACCCGACGGATTTGGGAGTTATTAAATTATTTATTAAATGTAAATGTGTAGTGTTTAACGCCCGCTTTTACTACATATGGCACCGCAGGCGGTGACACTGATGATACATGAGATGAAGATGGAGCACCGGTGGAATGAGATGGCGGGGGAAACCGGAGGTCTCGTAGAAAACCCGCCCCAGCGCCGTGTTGTCCACTACAAATCTCACTTTACGGTCGCCTGGAATCGAACCCGGGCCGCAATGGTGAGAGCCAAGCGGTCTAACCACTGAGCCAAGGCGCAGCCTTCTCAGATGCGAGAGCCCCTAGTGGTCTGTCGGGGAAATGTACGAGTCAACTGAAGAAATTAGTGTCAGAATGGCACGTTGGCCATGGTAGCTCAATGGGTTACAGCGACTGCACGGAAACCAGGTGAACTGTGGTTCAAATCCCGGCCATGGCATTGAATTTTTCATGTTGACTCTATGTATTAAAAACCTCAGCCTATATACGGCTAGTATGGAGAAACAATTAATGTCCATCAATTAATAAAAGTTTAGGCCTGTTACTGGCCACCTGTGCCTCATTTCCTCTTGACCAACAGGTTGTGTGATTCATAGTTTCAAACATGGACCAAAAGTTGAGGCCTGTTACAGGCCACCTGTGCATTATTTCCCTTGATCAGCAGGATGCGTGATTCATTGTTTACAACATGGAGAACATGCTAAGGCCTGTTACTGGCCAGCTGTGCATTATTTCCCTTGGTCAGCAGGCTGTGTGATTTATTGCTAACAACATGGAAAACAAGTTGAGGCCTGTTACTGGCTACCTGTGCATTATTTCCCCTAATCAGCAGGATGTGCGATTCATTGTTTACAACATGGAGAACAAGTTGAGGCCTGTTACTGGCCACCTGTGCATTATTTCTCCTGATCATCAGGATATGCGATACATTGCTTACAACATGCAGAACAAGTTGAGGCCTGTTCCTGGCCACCTGTGCATTATTTCCCTTGATCAGCAGGATGTGCAATTCATTGCTCACAACACCAAGAACAAGTTGAGGCCTGTTACTGGCCACCTGTGCATTATTTCTCCTGATCAGCAGGATATGCGATACATTGTTTACAACATGCAGAACAAGTTGAGGCCTGTTCCTGGCCACCTGTGCATTATTTCCCTTGATCAGCAGGATGTGCAATTCATTGCTCACAACACCAAGAACAAGTTGAGGCCTCTTACTGGCCACCTGTGCATTATTTCCCTTGATCAGCAGGGTGTGTCATTCATTGTTTACATCATGGAAAACAAGTTGAGGCCTCTTACTGGCCACCTGTGCATTATTTCCCTTGATAAGCTGGATGTGCAATTCATTGTTTACAACATGGAGAACAAGTTGAGGCCTGTTACTGGCCACCTATGCATTATTTCCATTGAAAAGCAGGATGTGCGATTCATTGTTTACAACATGGAGAACAAGTTGAGGCCTGTTGCTGGCCATCTATGCATTATTTCCCTTGATCAGTAGGGTGTGCCATTCATTGTTTACAACATGGAGAACAAGTTGAGGCCTGTTACTGGCCACCTGTGCATTATTTCCCTTGATCAGCAGGGTGTGCCATTCATTGTTTACCTCATGGAGAACAAGTTGAGGCTTGTTACAGGCCACCTGTGCATTATTTCTGCTTGATCAGCAGGATGTGTGATTCACCACTCCAAAGTACATGTTTTGCCAGTGACCAGAATTTAAGCTTAATCATCAACGAACAGCTTTGTTCAAACTCATGGCACCGGAAATAAATGTTATATAATAATGGTTATAGTATTTAAAGCAGATTGACCCTAGAAAGGCTGATGGCAGGTGTTTTTACAGCACCACAAATCAGAGCATTAATATGTGACTTCTATTATGCTAATAAAATGAACCAAACAGAATAGCGTGAATGGCAGAGCTACAAAGATGTTGTAAACTACTTCTTAGTAGACACAATGAGTCAAGATTACAAAGCTAAAGTGAGCACCATGTTGGAGAACTTGAAAAAACTTGGTGTAGCATGTGTTTGAAGTTGCACATCCTTCATGCTCACAATGACTATGTAAGGCTTGTTTTGCTTTAAGCCCCAAGGGCTGAAAAATATTTAAACATGTTTAAATATGTGGTATAAAAAGTGATATGGACATTTTAAAATGAATAATAAAGGAAATTGTTAAAATTCAGTAGGTCATTAGATGACACAACATGTAAGTGTTATGAGTGAATCTTTTATGACTGTTAGTTTTAAAAATGAGATTATGTAATGTGTGACTGGGACCAGTAAAAATAACACTTGATTGCTAGTGATCGCAACGAGAGGATAAAAAAGTCGATAATTTTAGTAAAACAACTAGGAAAGAAAGCTTCTTTTGTTTGCGTAACGTCGAGTACAGACCTGTTTTTTTTTTGTAGAATGTCGACGTGAACGGACTAGAATATTAAAAATAATCAAACTATATTAAATACAGAAATATTCTTATGTATAGTTTTGAATAAAGAATGACAAAGTATCGCAGTTAAATTGCAAGTTTGGATGTTTATACGAGGGCTGTTCATTAAAGAATTATCAGAATTTTTACGGTCATAATTTTTAGCACTAAAATTCAATCTTATTATATTCTGTTAGCTTAATGTGAAACAAACACGCCATAGTAGTTTCATTGTTGGTACTCCAAGTTCCCGCCTGTGAGAACCAGGCAACTTCAGACATGTACAGTATCGCCTACCACTGAAATGGAGGTAACATGCGAGGAACAATATGCGTCTTTGATATTCTGCTTTTGTCTCAACAAATGTTCAGGGGAGCCCTATACAACGTTACAGGAGGCCTATGGAGAGTATGTTCTTCCCTACAGCACAGCTCGAAGCGTGGTTTCAAATGTTTAAAGAGGGGAGGCAATCAATTTCAAAGGATGGTGGACCCGGTGCTCCAGTTACTGCTCTTATGGAAGAAAACATCAACACTGCTGCTACCGTTGTGAGATAGATTCGACAAATTACTTTAAGATCACTTTCTGAAATACTCAACATTTCATTGTGTGGCACCCACACGTTGGTGACAGAAACTTTACACATGAGACGTGTTTGTGCGCGATGGGTTCCAAGACTGTTGATTCCCGAACAAAAGGACATTCGCATGCAGGTCTGCATGTAGTTAAAGTTGATACTAGAGGAATATATATGAAGCATATTTCACACTGAGCTTTGCTGTTTTCTCTCAGGATCAGAATGATGTAGCCAAGTTTCATCAGCAGTGATTACGTTTGAATCAAACTCCGGATCTTCCTATACCATCAACTTTAACTGCACATTACCTCCTTTGCAGCGGTAGGAGATTTTGAACTTGTGTGAACTACCAACAATGAAACTACTACGGCGTGTTTGTTTCACATCAAGCTAACATAATATAATAAGTTTGAATTTTAGTCCGTAAAATTATGACCGTAAAAAAGTAATGATCAGTGTTTATTGAACAGCCCTCGTATATTAGAAGTGAACCTCCCAGCTTAATCGTTGGCAACCGAAGGTGATCGCAGCGCCCCTATTTTCGGGTGGCAAACTAAATTATGAATAATCGCGCTCCCAAGTCGCTTACGTTGCCGGAAGGCTGTAACTGTATTTTTCATACCTGCCTAGCTGTCGTCTGGTGTTTATGTTCCAATACCGCATTGTTGCAGATGACGCTCAAAGATAATTACGTGAGCATTGACAGTTGTGACTGCAGTTTCAAGGTTGTTGCATTTTCTAAAAGCTGGATCACATAATTATTTTCAATAATATGTAGCAATACAGTATTAGAACATATATTCAACTGAATCTTGCAGTGAATTTTCTTCATGCCACCTTTACATTATTTTCTACTTTAATGAATTACCTCAAAATTTTGTACAAACTTTCAAGGAATTAACAATAGGATATATGTGAGACAGGAAAAATTGGAAAATCCAATACTTCACTTTGTTTATTAATTTTTATATAATAGTAATGGTCTCTGTAATGGCTGCAGGTTCAAGTAACCAATTCTCTAAATAGTAATGTCACAGATTTCATTTTTTGTGTTGGAGCCGCGACAAGCCAGTGCGCGGGAAAGAAAGAGACAGATGGTGGCTGCAGAATTGGACGCTTGCCGAGAGAGAGAAAGAGACAGAGAGATGTCTGGATAGTTGCGTCTTTCTCTCACTGCGTCCCGATCTTTCTCGCAGCTCTACTGCATTCTAGAACAAAGACTGGAGTTATAAAAAAGCCGCAAAGTGTGAGAGTGGAGTCAGTTGTTTGTTGAGTTGTGCAGTTGTGTCATTGTGCGTTTGAACTGTACGGCAGCGAATTCTTTCGTTTGTTTACGTGTGGCTGTAGAACGACTCGACCTTGAAGACTGCGTTTCCATATGTATATCATTTTGCTGCGGTCAGGGTTGTACAAAGTTACAGTTTACTACAATAGAGAATATTTTAAATTTCTGCAAACAAAACTTTTAATTCTACCAACCCACGAAGTCACAGTAACAACAAAATCAGTCATGTAATAAAACATAATCCAATTATACTATTCATTCTACAGTGGAGTCTTGCAATGCATTTTCTGTAGGGCACACATTCATTACTATATTCTACTTTAATGAATTGCCCCAACGAACTTTCAAGGAATTAACAATAGGATGTGGTATTTAATAGGAAAATTTGAAAAATAACATCGTTTTGACAGTTACAGCTTCCTTTTATTATTCTGTCTCATTAGCATACCAAATTAATTTGATATTTACTTAAATATCATGAATAATGCAACTAAATCAATTACAAAGAATCCATAGCACAACTCTGGTTCCAGCATTGTAGCTACAACTCAAACCATTTAAAAGTGATACAACATGGCTAATTTAGTTAAGTACAAATAAACTTTAGCAAAACATTCTGTTTAACATTACATACAGGTGTAAATTATATAAATTATAGAATAACATGACTAACATTTTCATTTAAAATAAGGATACTTTAATATGAAGCTACAGCTGTTGCCCAAAGTGATGTAAATAACAGAAATGATAATCTTGAATATTTTACAAATCAGCTTTAAGTAACATTCTGTAATAACACTGTAGGAATTGATGAAGGATTTAAAGTGATAAATAAAATGAGTAGTTCATTGCATTACAAAAAACGTTTAGCATAGCATTATCACACTTTAGCTATGTATTTAGCATAATATTTAGTTCGTTCAATACAGATTGGCACTCACCCAATAACTACTACAAAGTATGGGTTAAAAATATGTGTCGATGTGTGGGTAAAGATAGGTGATAGTACTGTCTACTGTCAACAAATGGCGTTGCTACTTTCCATAGATGGCGCACTGGGGCAGCAACTGTACCGTCTGGAGATCATCTGTGAAACATCATGAAAGCAGACAAGCACGGGCAAAGATGGACTGTATGGTTTCTCTGGAGGGAAACAGTGACTGCTTCAGACATCCACAAGAGGTTAATGGTCATATGTGGGGAGTCTGCACCAAGTAGCAGGTCCATGTTTCGTTGAGAGTCCGAATTCAAAGATGGTGCTGAAAAATACAATAGCACTGGGCGTCCAGCAAGAGTACACAAACCAAACAGTACCCAGCTTGTTAATGACCTGACACAGAAGAACACGCAAATCACATTTCATGAATTAGTGCAGGCAACAGGTCTATCACGAGGAACCGTCCACACCAAAACCCATGAACATTTGAGACTGAAAAAGGTGGTGCACAATGGGTATCACATACTCTTACCACTGCGCAGAAACAGAAGCGTTTGGAGATATGCCAACAGTTTCTGCAACAGTATAGTGCAAATCTAGAAAATTCCTTGCCAAACTGCTCGCCGTTGACGAGTCTTGGTTTTTGCAAGACTAAGGAAAGGAAACACCAGTTAATGAAGTGGAAGCATACTGCGAGCCCTCGTCCTAAGAAGTCACAGTTAGGACTACTCGTTCAGAAACACATGGCAACTGTGTTCTGTGGGATCAGGAAGGGATACTGCTGGTGGATTGGCTCCCTGCCAATGCGAACATCAACAGTGAGTAGTACTGCAGTTCACTGCAACAACTCCGCCGATGCACTTAACAACGCCGCCATCAGAAATGGAGCCATGGTGTTCTTCTCCAACAAGAGAATGCATGACCACATGACAGTAGCCAGACCATGGCCACCATTCGTACACTGGGGTTTACTGTGCTGCCACATTCTCTATATTCATCCGATTTGGCTTCTAGTGACTATGCTCTAGTCGACACAACGAGAGAGGTCATGCGGGATAAGAAGTTCACCACTAATGACGAAATTCATGCAGTTGTGCATCAGTAGTGCCAGAATACCCCCACTGAATGGTGTGCTGCACAAATACGGACTTGCCAGTACGATGAAACAAGTGCATAGACATTGGCGAGGAACACCTGTAGTGTTACCTGAATGAGTTTGTTCGATAAATGTTTCCTGTATAAAAAATAAGTCCTAGTGCCAATCAGTATTGAGCGCCCCTAGTACATTTTTTCAATATTAATGAGATTAGTTGCCCCAGGCATTACCTGGCATTTGCCTAAAGTTAAGGAAATACCTTTGATACAGAATCTCAAACATGTAATTAAATACACAAATTAAAGTTCAGAAACAATTAAATCAATGTAATCACAGTATTACACTATAACATCACTAAGCAGTTCGAGAGTAATGACTGCTTTTAGACAAAGTACTAGTTAAATGATATTAAACAGTCATTCAGAAACTGCAAACATCATACACAAAAATATATATTATAATGCATAGTTGGTTTGTTACCAACACGCTCCACATGGCAACCTTGGCCATCGGGTTAATCTCGCCCCACCACGTAATGACCGGACCCATTTCTCAGGTGGAGGTACACAGATGGCGGGCCCATTACCTCTAATGATAGGGTGATAGTGAAGATGACAGTGAGGCGAGAGGATCTATAGCTTTTACCGTGGGCACCGAACCACCTTGGGCATAGGGGACACTTCACATGAACTAGACAGAGGTGAAGGCGTGGATAGGACCGACTTAAAATTGCCAACCCCAGAGTCAGGAATCCAAATCGAGACCTTGAGCATGGCAGTCACGAACGAAACCACTGCACTACCCAGGTGCCCCATAACAACAATACATTGTACTTCACAAAATGATTAGAGTTTATAAAAGTGAGTGTCAATTGCAGCATTTGAAGAAATAACGTTAATTAGGCAATTTACTGCTTCTATAATTGCCTCAACAAGTTTTAAATTATCTATTTAAAAATCTCGAAAACAATAACAGAACAACTATCACTTAACTGACCAACAAAAACAAGTACAGAAAAGGACTGAAATTACACAAATCTGAATAATTCCATCTTTTTTTCATAGATTGTGGTACCCAGTAACATGTTTAATTTAACCAACCTTATCCCTGTATTACGATCTCCGGTTACTAGACGAGGTTTGTTACCTCTCTGTTATCGATAACTATTGGTTAGGTTTAGTGGCTCGTATTATAAACTCTATTTACCTGTAGGTTTGTCACCCTGTGCATTATGGTGGTATATCAGCGGTTGGCAATATCTTGCACTAGGATTTTAACTTGTTTGCAAGGCTATCTTGTGTTTAGAATGTGTAATTAGCGGGAATACAAAAAATATGTAGTAGCATCAGGCGTCTTGTTTTAACTTTTTATTACCTGTTTTCTGTATATTTTCGTAATATTTTCATTAAAAGTGCATTCGTAATGAGGTTTAGCATAGTTCTGTATATTATTATAGTTCGTTTTCCCATATCATTAGACAGAGTCTTTTTCAAAGCATTGGGTTAGTTATAGGTTATATGCGTTGTGTTAGGTTAGTGTTATTGGTTATATAGGTTAGATACATGGAGAATATATGGAAAGATTTGCTAAAACATGAACGCCAAGAGATTTCCAGTGAAACAAAATTAAAAAAAAAAAAAGTCACACAACTTTTATTAATTCTGATACTAGTATTGCACCAATGTTATAATTTGACTAAAATCATTTGGTTAGCAGTCTATCCTCATGGACAAATCACATCTTCTTATCTAAATGATCATTTCACAAAGGTATATGCAAAGAGCGAGGGTCCACAAATTACAAGTCATCCATGAATAAAAGCAAGGTAATAAATTTGCATTATAGCACCAGTAATTTGGTACCTGAAATTTTTTTGTTTTTAAAAATAATATACTTGGCTCGTTATGAAGAAATATGCATTTTCGTTTAAGAAATTAGGTTATAGAAAACATATTTCTTCTTGGTCCTTCATAATCAAATGCCACATTTCAGTCACAGCATTGGCCCTTGATTTGAAAACGTAATTGAACAAATAAATGGCTTCATTTAAATACCACAGAGTACAAGATGGGCAGGCTTTAACATTTCTTTTTGTGTGCATTTGCACAATCTATAGTAAGTACGGCAAGAATCAGAAGTAATACCTCAACTTGCATTGAGACAGCGCACACACTGCATAAATCACAATAGTTTAAGGCACACTGTAGAACTAAACCATTCTGTTATTGTACATGCAACCAACTACATTACACGTGTTAACAGTGTTTGCAATAACGGTTGGACATCTGTACAAATTCCATGACCTATAAATTTTGTTTTATTCACTGTTTGCTTTACAGCTTGTTACTTTCCTCTGGTATTTCTTTGACGACACGCAAATTCAACATTACGCCCACTATTAGCACAGTCGAATGTTTATTACTTCAGTATGTTTCTCATCTTTTATACATATCTACCCATAAGGTGTTGCGTGTATTTTCCAGTATAGATTTAACATGCTTTGTTTATTACATTTATGTTCGTTAAAACATGATGCAATATGATCGCGTAACATATCCTATTGCTTGTAACAAGTTACTGACACCATGGGACACCAGAAATTATCATTCCATATCCTATTACGTTAATATATACCTAATACTTATGTGGTTTATTTTACTTCACCTTCATCATGTCACGTATATATCACATTATGTATATACTCCTCTAAATTATCTTTCCGCATTCTAATTCTTTGACCTCTTCTTCGTGTGTGAAGGTAAACAGCAAGTTATCTCACTACTCGCTACTTGAGGTGAGGATCAGTTTACCTCCAGAAATAGCACCCAGTTAGTCCTTATCTGAATGTCGTAATACCGACATTTACGTGTAACACCAAGTTAACCGGTAACCAACACCTTAACGAGAGATCGTAATACAAGTCCCTTGTTAAAGTGTTTCTGTGTATTTTATACATATGACAACTTTAAGGAAAACACGATAATTTTTAAACTCCGTTACCCATAACACACTTTTTCTTGTTTTGCTAAAGTGCCGTCCTGAGAAGCACACTCCTCTTGTGTTGAATTCCACACACAAATAATACAAAACAAAACCTACAGCTGAGCTACTCTTGTGCATACAACTTGTTTGAATGTAATATGTAGTAACACATGGGCAAGAGTCACTCTCGTCTGTCAACCTTGTGACGTGGGCGCAGAGTAATACAGAAAGTGCGTTTCTTACGACGGATGCAGTATAAGTCCGCACCACCTTCATAATTATCAGTGATTTTTGGAAGACCTTTTTGAACTAATTCACTATTGGCATTATCACCTCCATGTTGAAACCTAGCACTGCATGGGACTATCTCCAAACGTTTTGCTACCACTCCATGCTTTATCATACGTCCAGAACCAATTGTGACGTGTTGTTCTAGAACATGGTACTCACACACATGAAAGGAAACTCGACTTTCACTGGACATTTTGCAAATATCTTCTGTAGCACTGCTGACTTCCTGGGACTTCCTGACTTATAGAAGTGCACATGTATATGTGCAGCATAGCCTTAGGGGCTGCTCCTCCAGAACGGTGGGAACTTGCAGGAATACTTCAGCAATAAACTGGCACTGTACATATCCTGTTAAGAATAAACAAACAAACGTTTTGGAATATCCTAAACATTTTAAGCTTGAGAGATCTTCAATAATAAATAAATGATAATATAGCATGGCAGAAATCAAAGTACAATTAACAATTTAGAAGACGCAAATGGCATGGAATTTCGCATTATTTTGTTGGCAGTATTCTAACCTATCTGCTGTAAAATATTTTCATAGCCACTTGAGAAAGTCCATATTGCTGTAATAGTTTCTGCTGTTGCAGCTTTCAATGTTTTATGACTATAATTATTCCGTTATTACGTATGGCTTCATAAATTCCAAATAACAAATCCAATTATGATTGATTTTCTACCTGCAAGTGACGGAACATTTCTGAACTTACAACGAAGTTCAATACACCTCGGGTTCAACATTGGATCTTTCACTTCTTGAATGTTGCATCTGAAAATATAATAAAAGTTATGTAATTCCAATAAGGATTTATTTCACCGTGAATGGTTTTCACAGTAATCCATTGGATACGTGTTATAGCGCCTTAAAGTACAACAGATATTGATAGTAGCCCTCTAATAATAATAATCACAATTTTAAACACAAATATATCATTATTCTCTGTACCTGGAGTAAGTAGCCAAGATCACGCGATGATTTATCCAATTCTCTGTCTTACACAGAAACATAGAACAAGCTTCTTTCTTCCACATTAAGATATCCAAGATGGCCAAACCACAGAGTATCAAACCGACGCTACTTTTGAAGAGAAAGGAGAACGGCGACAATTGTATGCTGACTTTGGAAAGAAACTTTACATTGGAAAGTAAACTCTGAGACAGTTCACAGCTTTTTTCATCACTAGTGTTATTATGCTGAAAAGGATGTATGTGGGTTTAAACTATCACACAAACAAATGTTATAGCTGGAGAGATAGTGATAAGTGACGATGCAAGAGAAGGTATACGCCAGAAGTTTAAGGCAAATGTAAGTAGTGACAAAGGTGGAGCATGTCTTGACATGTTTCACATAAAATGGCTACAAGAACAGTTTGCATTGCATTATCAAGCTAATGGATATCGGTCCACTTCTTTCCATGAGCTTTCCAACCTCTAAAGCTGTACACAGGAACGTAATGGACCAGAGGTTAGAGCTAGAGCAAGCAACGAGAGAGCTTCAGGAAAAGAAAAAATATTGACAACACAAGAGCTAATGACCCTGAGGACGTAATATACCAAATCCAGGAAATCAACAGACAAGTCATTGCAGTTGCTCGATTTATCTTCTCTGTGCTAGCCGGATTTGCATTTGGATGTAAAGCCATAGAACTAATTGGACTTCGGATTCAGACTACTGCGTGGTATGATGTTCACTCTCATCATTGCATTAGCAGAAATATACTTCCTTACCAAGAAACTCAGTGAAGACGATACTCTCCTTTCCATCACAAACTTCATTCATTTATAAAAAAACCTCATATATTTGTGAGTTTATTGGTTTACGATATTCTTTTGTTTTGCTACATTCTTTGGTCAGAGTAACAAAGGAGACATGGCTTCCTATGTTTTAAGAACATAGTGGTTGTAATGCTAATTATTATAATAAATAGTTATATACTCCTGAAGTGAGATTTATTTCATTATAATAGAACCTCTGAATACACGGGTAGCGTAAATAACTCTGCTCTGCAGCAAAAATGATGTTAACCAATGTTTGAGTGTTCCAAAATAATATTTTTGCCCTCACTTCAACGGTGCAATTCGTTTGTTTCTATCACCTCAGGTTTTTGAGAACATATAGAATTCACATTTCATAAACACTCGTAGTAGAGCATGGGAAGTTTATATTGCTAAAGTAAAACACCGTGGTATTGTAAACATTTTAAGCACATATGTAGTATTGTTACATGACGGTTTTGGGGGTTTGATAGAAATTGCGAGAGGTGTAAAGGTACAGGGTTTGGAACCCGGTGCCGAGATCATATGCTACATGACAAAACTACCAGGTTTTGTAAGGGTTAAACAGGTACGGGGTTTTAACCTTTAACCGCACGTAACTGGGAGCGTAGCTGTGGATAGGGTAGAGCAGAAAAAAGCATCTACTTCAAAATGAACTGAGTAACTGTATTTCAGAGATGCCTAGGTTTTCTATAGGGCACTCACTGGATCTGGATGAGATCAGCGGAGCTTTAGTAACATTTAAATACATAATTTCATAATGAAAGTATACCTTTAGAGATGCGTTGTTTGTATTGCTGAACCCTGTGCAACTGGCAAGAGATGTACGGACTGGTGCACGCTGCATGGCGATCCTACTCGCAGTAGCACTTTAAAATAAACTCTTGTTAATTTTGATGGAGACCATCAGCAAGTCCCTTCTCAAATCTCTCTGTCAAGTCCCCCCGGGAGCTAACTCAACCAAGCTTAAATAGGGGTCCTACCCAAAAGTCAACGCAGCAATTCCCATGCTACTGTTAATTTTCTCCCAACTATTGCACCATATTGTGCAATTATTGTTCACATCATTGAGAACATATTTTTGACCTGTTACTGACAACCTAAGCATTATTTCCCTTAAACAGAAGGATGTGCAATTCGTTGTTTACAACATGGAGTACAAGTTGAGGTCTATAGATAGAGTCAACACGAAGAAATCTATGCCATGGTCGGGATATGAACCACGGATCTCCTGGTTTCCGTCCAGTCTCTCCTACCCATTAAACTACCATGACCAAAGTACCATCTTGACATTAAATTCTCCATTTGACTCGTATATTTCCCCGGTAGACCACTAGGGGCTCTCGCATCCGAGATACACCGTTTGTGGCGACTTACTATCGTAAGTACTTAAGTCCCAGGCTTCATCTTTTAACTCTTATTATTTTAGTTAATTGATGGAAATTAATTATTTCTCCACACTAGCCGTATATAGACTAAGGTTTTAGATACGTAGAGTCAACATGAAAAATTCAATGCCATGGCCGGAATTTAAACCACGGATCTCCTGGTTAAATGATGAAGCTTGGGACTCAAGTGCTTACAATAGTAAGTCCTCACAAACGGTACATATCCGATGCGAGAGCCCCTAGGGGTCTGCCGGGGAAATATACGATTCAAATATAGAATTTAATCTCAGGACGGCACGTTGGCCGTGGTAGCTCAAAGGTTAAGAGCGACTGGACGGAAACCAGGAGATCTGTATCTCAAATCCCGGTCATGGCATTGAATTTTTCATATTGACTCTATCTATCAAAAACCTTCGCCTATATACGGCTAGTGTGGAGAAATAAATAACTTCCATTAATTAACTGAAGGTTTAGGCCTGTTACTGGCCACGTGTGCATTATTTCCCCTGATCAGCAGGATGTGTGATTCATTGTTTACAACATGGAGAACAAGATGAGGCCTGTTACTGGCCACCTGTGCAATATTTCCCTTGATCAGCAGGATGTGTGATTCTTTGTTCACAACATGGAGAACAAGCTTAGGCCTGTTACTGCCCAGCTGTGCATCATTTCCCTTGATCAGCATGATGTGTGATTCATTGTTTACAACATGGAGAACAAGTTGAAGCCTGTTATTGGCCAACAAAGCATTATTTCCCTTGATCAGCAGGATGTACGGTTTATTGTTTACAAAATGGAGAACATGTTGAGCCCTGTTACTGGACACCTGTGCAGTATTTCCCTTGATCAGTAGGATGTGTGATTTATTGTTTACAACATGGAGAACATGTTGAGGCCTGTTACTGGACACCTGTGCATTATTTCCCTTGATCAGCAGGATGTGCGATTCTTTGTTCACAACATGGAGAACAAGCTTAGGCCTGTTACTGCCCAGCTGTGCATCCTTTCCCTTGATCAGCATGATGTGTGATTCATTGCTTAAAACATGGAGAACATGTTTATACCTGTTACAGGCCAACTTTGCATTATTTCCTCTTGACGGTAGAATGTGCGAGTCATTATTTACATCATGGAGAACAAGTTGAGGCCTGATACAGACCTCCTAAGCATTGTTTCCTCTTGACGGTAGAATGTGCGATTCATTGTTTACATTATGGAGAACAAGTTGAGGCCTGTTACAGACCACCTAAGCATTATTTCCTCTTGACGATAGAATGTGCGAATCATTGTTTACATTATGGAGAACAAGTTGAGGCCTGTTACAGACCACCTTTGCATTATTTCCTCTTGACGGTAGAATGTGCGAGTCATTGTTTACATCATGGAGAACAAGTTGAGGCCTGTTACAGACCACCTAAGCATTATTTCCCTTGATCAACAGGATGTGTGAATCACTGTTTACATCATGGAGAACATGTTTAGACCTGTTACAGACCACCTAAGCATTATTTCCCTATATCAACAGGATGAGTGATTCATTGTTTCCATCGTAGAGAACATGTTTAGGGCTGTTACTGGCCACCTAAGCATTACTTCGCTTGAACAACAGGATTAGTGATTCATTGTTTACAACATTGAGAACATGTTTAGACCTGTTACAGACCACCTAAGCATTATTTCCCTGGATCAGCAGGACGTGCAATCCATTGTTTTCAACATTGAGAACATGCTTAGACCTGTTACAGACCACCTAAGCATTATTTCCCTGGATCAGCAGGACGTGCAATCCATTGTTTACAACATGGAGAACATGTTTAGGCCTGTTACAGACCACCTGTGCATTATTTTCCTTGACCAGTAGGATGTGTGATTCATTGTTTACAGCATGGCGATCAAGTTGAGGCCTGTTACAGGCCACCTGTGCATTATTTCCTCTTTATTAGCAGGATGTGTATTTCATCAGTCCAAAGTACATGTTTTGCCAGTGAGCAGAATTTAAGTTTAATCATCAACAAACAGCTTTGCTCACACTGAAGGACCGGAAAAAAAGTTGTACATAATAATGTTTATAGTATTTATAACAGAATGACCCTAGATAGGCTGAAGGCAGCTGTTTTTAAAGCCCCACAAATCAGAGCATTAATATCTGACCCCAATTTTGAAAATAGAATGAGCCAAACAGAAAAACGTGCCTGGCAGAGCTACAAAGATGTGTGAATTACTTCTTAGGAAACACAAGGAGACAAGATTACAAAACCAAAGTAGACACAATATTTGAGAACTTGAGAAAACTTGATGTAGCATGGAATTGATGTTGCACATCCTTCATGCTCAGAATGACTATCTAATGGTTGTTTTGCTTTAAGCTCCGAGCGCTGAAAAATATCTAAATATGTTTAAATATGTGGTTTAAAAAGCGATATGGGCATGTTAAAATGAATAATAAAGGAAATTGTTAAGATTCAGTAGGTCATGAGATGACGCAACATGTAAGTGAAATGAGTGAATCTTTTGTGACTGTTAGTTTCAAAAATGAGATTATGTAATGTGTGACGGGGACCAGTAAAAATAAAATTTGATTGCTAGTGATCGCAACGAGAGGATAAAAAAATCAATAATTTTAGTAAAACAACTAGGAAGGATAGCTTCTTTTGTTTGCGTAATGTCGAAGAGTACAGACCTGTTTTGGATTGTAGAATGTCGAAGTGAACGGACTAAAATATTAAAAATAATCAAAATATATCAAATATGGAAATATTCTTATGTAAAGTGTTGAATAAAGAATGACAAAGTATCGCAGTTAAATTGCAAGTTTGGATGTTTATACGAGGTCTGTTCAATAAATAATGATCATAACTTTTTACGGTGATAATTTTTAGCACTAAAATTCAATCTTATTATATTCTGTTAGCTTAATGTGAAACAAACACGCTGTAGTAGTTTCATTGTAGATACTCCAGGTTTCCATCTGTGAGAACCAGGCAAGTTCACACATGTTCAGCATCACCTACCGCTGAAATGGAGGTAACACACGAGGAACAATATGCGGCTTTGAAATTCTGCTTTCGTCTCCTCAAATCTTCAGTTGAGGCCTATAACATGTTGCAGGAGGCCTATGGAGTGTCTGTTCTTCCCTACACCACAGCTCGGAGGTGGATTAAAATATTTAAAGAAGGGAGGCAATCAATTTCAAATGAAGGTGGACCCGGTGCTTAAGTTACTGCTCTTACGGAAGAAAACATCAACACTGCTGCTACCATTGTGAGAGAAATTCGACAAATTTTTTTAAGATCACTTTCTGAACTACTGAACATTTCATTGCGTGCCACTCACACGTTGGTAACAGAAACATTACACATGAGACGTGTTTATGCGCGATGGGTTCCAAGTCTGATGATTCCCGAACAAAAGGACATTCGCATGCAGGTCTGCATGTAGTTAAGGTTGATGCTACAGGAAGATCCGGAGTTTCTGTCAAACGTAATCACTGCTGATGAAACTTGGCTACATCATTTTGATCCTGAGAGCAAACAGCAAAGCTCAGTCTGGAAATCTCCTTCATCACCAATCCCCCAAAAAGCAAAAGTGGTTGCTTCTGCTGGAAAAGTTATGGCCACCTTATTCTTTGCTATTCATGAAATGGTTTATCAGCTTGTTGTATCTGCACACACATCAGTAACTGGACAATAATAAAGGGATCTCCTGAAAAAATTGCAGTGCCATATGAGGGCTCGTCATCTCAGGCTACCACGAAAAAGATGGCAGACATTGAGAGTGCAGGATTATTGGATATTGTGTATGTTTCTTGTTTTGGTGATGTGCAGTGATCTTCAGGAACATTAGTAATGTAGCACAAAGCATTCTTTCCCACGTATACAGCAATTTAATGTGGCATATCAAATATTTCTTAAAGTTTGAGTTTCATTTCCTATCAGTGGAAAATTTAACAGAAAATTTAAGGAGTGCTGTGGCCAACATGTTAAAGTGAAATGTGAAGTTATGTTAGAGAGTTTATTGGGTGTATTAGTTGTTGTGTTTGTACTTGTAGTTTTAAATTCAAAATATATGAGTCATATATAAGTCCATATAAGGTAAGTAATATCCAGTTTAAATTACTGAAAAAATAGCTGCAAATTTTCAGATATATCAACACTGTGGCTGTGGATTTGTACAGAATTCAATTCTCTTTGATTTCTGTAAAATGTCTTTGTTTATAATTGGCTTCATCTGTGTTTATGTATAATCTGGGTGGCTTAAATTAAAATCTTTGGGCGAGAACCTTGATATGAATTTTATAAACGTTTTCTTTAAATTGCAATGATAAGTATTTTGAAGAATTAAGTTCTCTTAACCTTACTCATCAGTGTATATCTACATCACTGATAAAGAATGTAACAACTTTTAACAGCAATTAAAAGTATGATCTGAGATTGCATGAACATAATCTGTTCTGTATTGTTTAATGCAGAAGTCATTATGCAATATTATTGTACACACTGCACCAAATTGTGTACCTCAATAACCATCCTAGAGCAGATCTGGTGGGATTAGAATTGATTTGAAAAAGCTTTAAAAGTTTTTAGGTGTAATTGTGCATTGCAAGAAATGATTAAAATTTCATTATGTCATCAACATTATATGACACTTTTGCTTTTATTTCTAGTATTCCAGTTATTCTAAAACATGCACAATGTCAGCTAGCTAGGACCTAAACACAGTGTGGCTTGATCTCAAATTAGTAAAACTTCACAATAAATAATGGGTTATTAATCCTCTTCCTTGTTAACACACACAGATTATATATATATATATAAAGAGTGTCGAGCCCTAACACAATTTGGACAAATGGTTCGGAAAAATAAGTTTAAGTGATATTTGCACAGCATTGATGTATTATTCTGTGGTACATCTGTTCTCAACTTGTACTTGCCACCATTTATGAGTAATATTGGTACACAATTTCTGTAATGCTAAGGGTTTTAAGGGTGATACAGCGTTACTAGCGTGACCAACAGAAGTGCTACATGTGACATGAAACTACACTGTTAAGCATCCTCTCATTGTTCTAAGTTGGAATGAAAATCTCAATCTTTGGATGGAGAAAAGATGCTTAACCTAATATATGAGCCATCTGTTACATGCAGTGATGCGAAGCCACATAATAATTTTAAAAAGCAGATAAAATGCACATTATTTTGCTATATAATGCACTTCTTGTTTCTTTGTAGTGAACACATAAGGGAATTATGGATTGTCACAAGAAATAAAGGTTAGATGTGTGAGCAAATAAATTACATTACTAAATTATTTTCTATTAACTACTCAAACACACAGTTCCATCACTTTCACTGCATAACTAAAACTACAAACAGCTTTAATAGTTCATAGGGTGATCTTTCATTGTGTTACTTATGTGACACACATTCAGTTGTATGTCATGGACTGACAGGTTTACACTATGCAGAGGGCTCCATTTGCCATCTTAGTCAGAAAGTACAGTGCTTAAAGTCTTACCAAATTAAAGCAAGCCACTTATCCAAACAATTGCTGTGCACATTAAGCAAATTGTACTTCACAGTCAGATAATTAACATGAAATAATCTCTTATTAGAAGATACACTGTGCATTAAATTTTATTTTTAAAACTGCACATTTTCTTCTTCAGCATTCATTACTGTGCATATGCATGTCATTGAAGCATTTAAAAATTCAACGCTGTAATATTCTTGTGTTGTGAAGACAAAGTTAAGTTTAGGACAATTTTAAATGAATGATACAGCTTTAATGTATTGATACAGCTTTATTCTGCACTTGTGAATGATAATTCAACCAAAGAGACTGGAAGTATATAAAATAGTGCCATTTAAGAAATTTATGTCACCAGTTGGTGGTACTGACTCATGTACTAATTTGACATTATTCATCTTATGTGAAAAGATCACAAATTTCAGGTTTTTCTCTTAATATACTTTAGTATACTTGTGCTGAAAATAATGTATGTACTATTGAGCTTTTAAAATTCTCATTAAATATAACAATTTTACGGCGTGATAAATTACCATAAACGTTCCAACAAATAACACCAGGAATTCTACCAAATACCACCCACAATAGGCAGTGGATCAGGCTGGGCTTCATGTCAAGCCTGTATCCCTGCATCAGAAATCACCCTCTGCTGAATCGCACTGCGAGACAGCTAAGATCATCTCCTGGAATGTGCGGGTGCTTAAGGCGGTACCGCAGCACATTTCTCCTTCTCAATCCAGTGGAGGTTTTTTAGTGGAGTAGTACTCTTGACGTGAAGCCCACATACCCCACTGTGCCCTCCAACACAGTGGTAATCCATAAATGGATCTTTTCTCCACTCAAAAAAAAAAAAAAAAAAAAACAACAATTTACAGAGCTGCTTTGTTGTCATTTAAAGAGATAGTGACATTTTTTTGTCTATTTGTTGGTGTCCTCATTTAAAATATATATATTTCTTTAGTGTTTTTACACGTTTATTCCAGGGAATTCTTCAACATTCTGTGTACAAAGACATTACATTACACATAACATTATGGTATCCTATCCTGTTCCCGTGTATCTACAGAATCATTATTTTAGTGTTAAGTTATCTTTATTTTAAGTATTACACTAAGAAGCTTGAGGGAAAGGGGTTACAGAGGTATAATCTCAACAGCATCTTGGGTAATCTCACTCTCTAATTTTTAAAGTTGTAATTGCTTTTTAAAGACACTTTGCAACAGGAATATTAAAGATATAATGTTTTGTGGAAGGCAATTATTCATATTTAACAGGAAAAGTTCAAGTAGGCAATAGGATATATGTGAGAGAGGAAAATCCAATACTTTCCTTTGTTTATTAATTTTTATATCATAGTAATGGACTCTGTAATGGCTGCAGGTTTAAGAAACCAATTCCCTGAATAGTAATGTCACAGAATTCATTTTTTGTGTAGGAGCCGCGACAAGCCAGTGCGCGGGAAAGAAAGAGACAGATAGCGGCGCGCAGAATTAGACGCTTGCCGAGTGAGAGAAAGAGACAGGGAGCTGTCTGCATAGTTCCGTCTTTCTCTCTACTGCGTCGCGATCTTTCTCCGAGCTCTACTGCATTCTAGAACAATGACTGGAGGTATAAAAAACCAGCAAAGTGTGAGAGCGGAGTCAGCTGTTAGTTGAGTTGTGCAGTTGTGTTGTAATTGTGGGTTGGAGCTGTACGGCAGCGAATTCTTTCGTTATTTACATGTGGCAATGGAACGACACGACCTTGAAGACTGCGTTAAAATATGTATATCATTTTGCTGCTGCCAGCGTTGTACAAAGTTACTGTTCACTACACTAAAGGGTATTTTAAATTTCTGCAAACAAGACTTTTAATTCCACCAACCCACGAAGTCACAGTAACAACAAAACTAGTCATGTGATAAAACATAATCGAATTATATTATTCATTCTACAGTTGAGTCTTGCAATGCTATTTCTGTAGGGCACACATTCATTACTATACTCTACTTTAATGAATTGCCTGCATGAACTTTCAACGAATTAAGAATAGGGTGTGGTATTTGACAGGAAAATTTGAATAATAACATTGTTTTGAAAGTTACTGCTTCATTTTATTATTCTGTCTCATTAGCATAACAAATTAATTTGATATTTACTTAATTAACATGAGTACTTCAACTAAATCAATTACAAAGAATCCATAGCACAACACCAGTTACAACACTGTAGCTAAAACTCAAACCACTTAAAACTGATACAACATGGCTAATTCAGTTAATTACAAAGAAACCTTAGCAGAACATTCTGTTTAGCATTACATACAGTTGTAAATTATATGAAGAACACGACTAACATTTTTATTTAAAATAAAAATAATTTAACATGAAGCTATAGCTGCTGCACAAAGTGATATAAATAACAGAACTGATAAACTTGTATATTTTACAAATCAGCTTTAAGTAACATTCTGTTATAACACTGTAGGGATTGCTGAAGAGTTTAAAGTGATAAATAACATGAGACGTTCATTGTATTACAAGAAAAGTTTAGCATACCATTGTAACACTTTAGCTATGTATTAAGCATAATATTTAGTTCGTTCAATACAGATTGGCACTCATCCAATAACTACTACAAAGTATGAGTTTAAAATATGTGTCGATGTGTGGCTAAAGATAAGTGATCATACTGTCTACTACCACAAAATGATGTTGCTACTTCCCATAGATGCCGCACTGGAGATCAACTGTGAAACATCATGAAAGCAGACAAGCACGGTCAAAGGTGGACTCTATGGTTTCTCTGGAGGGAAACAGTGACTACTTCAGACATCCACAAGAGGTTAGTGGTCATATGTGGGGAGTCTGCACCAAGTTGCACGTCCATGTTTCGTTGAGTGTCCGAATTCAAAGATGGTGCTGAAAAACACAAAAGCACTGGGCGTCCAGCAACAGTACACAATCCAAACAATACGCAGCTTGTTAATGACCTGACACAGAAGAACACGCAAATCACATTTCATGTATTATTGCAGGCAACAGGTCCATCAAGAGGAACCGTCCACACCAAAACCCATGAACATTTGAGACTAAAAAAGGTGGTGCACAATGGGTATCACATACTCTTACCACTGCGCAGAAACAGAAGCGTTTGGAGGTATGCCAACAGTTTCTGCAACAGTATAGTGCAAATCTAGAAAATTCCTTGCCAAACTGCTCACCGTTGACGAGTCTTGGTTTTTGCAAGACTAAGGAAAGGAAACACCAGTTAATGAAGTGGAAGCATACTGCGAGCCCTCGTCCTAAGAAGTCACAGTTAGGACTACTCCTTCAGAAACACATGGCAACTGTGTTCTGTGGGATCAGGAAGGGATACTGCTGGTGGATTAGCTCCCTGCCAATGCGAACATCAACAGTGAATGGTACTGCAGTTCACTGCAACAACTCCGCCGATGCACTTAACAACGCCGCCATCAGAAATGGAGCCATGGTGTTCTTCTCCAACAAGAGAATGCATGAACACATGACAGTAGCCAGACCATGGCCACCATTCGTACACTAGGGTTTACTGTGCTGCCACATTCTCTATATTCATCCGATTTGGCTTCTAGTGACTATGCTCTATTCGACACAACGAGAGAGGTCATGCGGGATAAGAAGTTCACCACTAATGACGAAATTCATGCAGTTGTCCATCAGTAGTGCCAGAATACCCCCAATGAATGGTGTGCTGCACAAATACGGAACTTGCCAGTACGATGAAACAAGTGCATAGACATTGGCGAGGAACACCTGTAGTGTTACCTGAATGAGTTTGTTCGATAAATGTTTCCTGTATAAAAAATAAGTCCTAGTGCCAAACAGTATTGAGCGCCCCTAGTACATTTTTTCAATATTAATGAGATTAGTTGCCCCAGGCATTACCTGGCATTTGCCTAAAGTTAAGGAAATACCTTTGATACAGGACCTCAAACATGTAATTAAATACACAAATTAAAGTTCAGAAACAATTAAATCAATGTTATCACAGTATTACACTATAACATCACTAAGCAGTTCGAGAGTAATGACTGCTTTTAGACAAAGTATTAGTTAAATGATATTAAACAGTCATTCAGAAACTGTAAACATCATACACAAAAATATATATTATAATGCATAGTTGGTTTGTTACCAACACGCTCCACATGGCAACCTTGGCCATCGGGTTAATCACGCCCCACCACGTAATGACCGGACCCATTTCTCAGGTGGAGGTACACAGATAACGGTGCCATTACCTCTAATGATAGGGTGATAGTGAATATGACAGTGAGGCGAGAGGATCTATAGCTTTTACCGTGGGCACCGAACCACCTTGGACATAGGGGACACTTCACATGAACTAGACAGAGGTGAAGGCGTGGATAGCACCGACTTAAAATTGCCAACCCCAGAGTCAGGAATCCAAATCGAGACCTTTAGCATGGCAGTCACGAACGAAACCACTGCACTACCCAGGTGCCCCATAACAATAATACATTGTACTTCACAAAATGAAAAGAGTTTATAAAAGTGAGTGTCAATTGCAGCATTTGAAGAAATAACGTTAATTAGGCAATTTACTGCTTCTATAATTGCCTCAACAAGTTTTAAATTATTATCTATTTAAAAATCTCGAAAACAATAACAGAACAACTATCACTTAACTGACCAACAAAAACAAGTACAGAAAAGGACTGAAATTACACAAATCTGAATAATTCCATCTTTTTTTCATAGATTGTGGTACCCAGTAACATTTTTAATTTAACCAACCTTATCCCTGTATTACGATCTCCGGTTACTACACGGGGTTTGTTACCTCTCTGTAATCGATAACTATTGGTTAGGTTTAGTGGCTCGTATTATAAACTCTATTTACCTGTAGGTTTGTCACCCTGTGCATTATGGTGGTATATCAACGGTTGGCAATATCCTGCACTAGGATTTTAACTTGTTTGCAAGGCTATCTTGTGTTTAGAATGTGTAATTAGCGGGAATACAAAAAATATGTAGTAGCATCAGGCGTCTTGTTTTAACTTTTTATTACCTGTTTTCTGTATATTTTCGTAATATTTTCATTAAAAGTGCATTCGTCATGAGGTTTAGCATAGTTCTGTATATTATTATAGTTCGTTTTCCCATATCATTAGACAGAGTCTTTTTCAAAGCATTGGGTTAGTTATAGGTTATATGCGTTGTGTTAGGTTAGTGTTATTGATTATATAGGTTAGATACATGGAGAATATATGGAAAGATTTGCTAAAACATGAACGCCAAGAGATTTCCAGCGAAACAAAATTAAAAAAAAAAGTCACACAACTTTTATTAATTCTGATACTAGTATTACACCAATGTTATAATTTAACTAAAATCATTTGGTTAGTAGTTTATCCTCATGGACAAATCACATCTTCTTATCTAAATGATCATTTCACAAAGGTATATGCAAAGAGCGAGGGTCCACAAATTACAAGTCATCCATGAATAAAAGCAAGGTAATAAATTTGCATTATAGCACCAGTAATTTGGTACCTGAAATTTTTTTGTTTTTAAAAATAATATACTTGGCTAGTTATGAAGAAATATGCATTTTATTTTAAGAAAATAGGTTATAGAAAACATATTTCTTCTTGGTCCTTCATAATCAAATGCCACATTTCAGTCACAGCATTGGCCCTTGATTTGAAAACGTAATTGAACAAATAAATGGCTTCATTTAAATACCACAGAGTACAAGATGGGCAGGCTTTAACATTTCTTTTTGTGTGCATTTGCACAATCTATAGTAAGTACGGCAAGAATCAGAAGTAATACCTCAACTTGCATTGAGACAGCGCACACACTGCATAAATCACAATAGTTCAAGGCACACTGTAGGACTAAACCATTCTGTTATTGTACATGCAACCAACTTCATTACACGTGTTAACAGTGTTTGCAATAACGGTTGGACATCTGTACAAATTCCATGACCTATAAATTTTGTTTTATTCACTGTTTGCTTTACAGCTTGTTACTTTCCTCTGGTATTTCTTTGACGACACGCAAATTCAACATTACGCCCACTATTAGCACAGTCGAATGTTTATTACTTCAGTACGTTTCTCATCTTTTATACATATCTACCCATAAGGTGTTGCGTGTATTTTCCAGTATAGATTTAACATGCTTTGTTTATTACATTTATGTTCGTTAAAACATGATGCAATATGATCGCGTAACATATCCTATTGCTTGTAACAAGTTACTGCCACCATGGGACACCAGAAATTATCATTCCATATCCTATTACGTTAATATATACCTAATACTTATGTGGTTTATTTTACTTCACCTTCATCATGTCACGTATATATCACATTATGTATATACTCCTCTAAATTATCTTTCCGCAATCTAATTCTTTGACCTCTTCTTCTTGTGTGTGAAGGTAAACACCAAGTTATCTCACTACCCGCTACTTGAGGTGAGGATCAGTTTACCTCCAGAAATAGCACCCAGTTAGTCCTTAACTGAATGTCTTAATACCGACAGTTACGTGTAACACCAAGTTAACCGGTAACCAACACCTTAACGAGAGATCGTAATACAGGCCCCTTGTTAAAGTGTTTCTGTGTATTTTATACATATGACAACTTTAAGGAAACAACGATAATTTTGAAACTCCGTTACACATAACACATTTTTTCTTGTTTTGCTTAAGTGCCGTCCTTCGATGCACACATCTTTTGTGTTCAATTCCACACACAAATAATACAAAACAAAACCAACTGCTGAGCTAATCTTGTGCATACAAATTGTTTGAATGTAATATGTAGTAACACATGGGCAAAAGTACCAATATCGGCTGTCAACCTCGTACAACGTGGGCGCAGAGTAATACAGAAAGTGTGTTTCTTACAACGGATGCAGTATAACTCCCCACCACCTTCATAATTATCAGTGATTTTTGGAAGACCCTTTTGAACTAATTCACTATTGGCATTATCACCTTCATGTTAAAACCTAGCACTGCATGAGACCATTTCCAAATGTTTTGCTACCACTCCATGCTTTATCATACGTCTAGAAACAATTGTGACGTTTTGTTCATGAACATGGTACTCACAAACATGAAAGGAAGCACAACTTTCGTTGGAAATTTTGCAAATATCTTCTGTTTCACTGCTGACTTCCTGGGACATTTATAGAAGTGCCCCTTGGTATGTGTGCAGCATAGCCTTAGGGGCTGCTCCTCCAGCACGGTGGGAACTTGCAGGAATACTTCAGCAATAAACTGGCACTGTGCACATCCTGTTAAGAATAAACAAACAAACGTTTTGGAATATCCTAAACATAATTTTAAGCTTGAGCGATCTTCAATAATAAATCAATGATAATATAGCATGGCAGAAAGCAAAGTACAATTAAACATTTTATCAGACGCAAATGGCATGGAATTTCACATTATTTTGTTGGCAGTATTCTAACCTATCTGCTGTAAAATATTTTCATAGCCACTTGAGAAAGTCCATATTGCTGTAATAGTTTCTGCTGTTGCAGCTTTCAATGTTTCATGAATATAATTATTCCGTTATTAGGTATGGCTTCATAAATTCCAAATAACAAATGCAATTATGATTGATTTTATACCTACAAGTGACGGAACATTACTGAAATCTCCAACGAAGTTCAATGAAGTTCAAGTTCAATATTGGTTCTTTCACTTCTTGAATGTTGCATCTGAAAATATAATAAAAGTAATGTAATTCCAATAAGTTTTTATTTCTGCGTGAACGGTTTTCACAGCAATCCATTGTATACGTGTTAAAGCATCTTAAAGTACAACAGCTATTGATAGTAGTCCTCAATAATAATGATGACAATTTTAAACACAAACATATCATTATTCTCTGTACCTGGAGTAAGTAACCAAGATCACGCTAAGATTTATCCAGTTCTCTGTCTTACACAGGAACATAGAGCAAGCTTCCTTCTTCCACATTGAAATTTCCAAGATGGCCAAACCACAGAGTATCAAACCGACGCTACTTTCGAAGAGAAATAAGAGCAGCGTCAATTGTATGCTGACCTTGGAAAGAAACTTTACATTGGAAAGTAAACTCTGAGACAGTTCACAGCTTTTTTTCATCACTAGTGTTATTATGCTGAAAAGGATGTATGTGGGTTTAAACTATCACACAAACTCTTGTTATAGCTGGAGAGATAGTGATAAGTGACGATGCAAGAGAAGGTATACGCCAGAAGCTTAAGGCAAGTGTAAGTAGTGACAAAGATGGAGCATGTCTTGACATGTTTGACATAAAATGGCTACAAGAACAGTTTACATGGCATTATCAAGCTAATGGATATCGGTCCACTTCTTTCCATGAGCTTATGATAGGTTATGGCATCGATTTTCCAACCTCTAAAGCTGTACCCAGGAACGTAATGGGCCTGAAGTTTGAGCTAGAGCAAGCAGCAAGAGAGCTTCAGGAAAAGAAAAAATATTGACAAGCTAAGAGCTAATGACCCTGAGGGCGCAACATAACAAATCAAGCAAATCAACAGACAAGTCATTGCAGTTGCTCGATTTATCTTCTCTGTGCTAGACGGATTTGCCTTTGGATGTAAAGCCATAGAACTGATTGGACTTCGGATTCAGACTACTGCGTGGTATGATGTTCACTCTCATCATTGCATTAGTAGAAATATACTTCCTTACCAAGAAATTCAGTGAAGACGATACTCTCCTTTCCAACACAAACTTCATTCATTTATAAAAAAACCTCATATATTTGTGAGTTTATTGGTTTACGATATTCTTTTGTTTTGCTACATTCTTTGTTCAAAGTAACAAAGGAGACATGGCTTCCTATGTTTTAAGAGCACAGTGGTTGTAATGTTAATTATTAAAATAAATAGTTATATACTCCTGAAGTGAGATTTATTTCATTATAATAGAACCTCTGAATACACGGGTAGCGTAAATAACTCTGCTCTGCAGCAAAAATGATGTTAACCAATGTTTGAGTGTTCCAAAATAATATTTATGCCCTCACTTCAACGGTGCAATTCGTTTGTTTCTATCACTTCAGGTTTTTGAGAACATATAGAATTCACATTTCATAAACACTCGTAGTAGAGCATGGGAAGTTTATATTGCTAAAGTAAAACACCATTGTATTGTAAACATTTTAAGCACATATGTAGTATTGTTACCCGACGGATTTGGGAGTTATTAAATTATTTATTAAATGTAAATGTGTAGTGTTTAACGCCCGCTTTTACTACATATGGCACCGCAGGCGGTGACACTGATGATACATGAGATGAAGATGGAGCACCGGTGGAATGAGATGGCGGGGGAAACCGGAGGTCTCGTAGAAAACCCGCCCCAGCGCCGTGTTGTCCACTACAAATCTCACTTTACGGTCGCCTGGAATCGAACCCGGGCCGCAATGGTGAGAGCCAAGCGGTCTAACCACTGAGCCAAGGCGCAGCCTTCTCAGATGCGAGAGCCCCTAGTGGTCTGTCGGGGAAATGTACGAGTCAACTGAAGAAATTAGTGTCAGAATGGCACGTTGGCCATGGTAGCTCAATGGGTTACAGCGACTGCACGGAAACCAGGTGAACTGTGGTTCAAATCCCGGCCATGGCATTGAATTTTTCATGTTGACTCTATGTATTAAAAACCTCAGCCTATATACGGCTAGTATGGAGAAACAATTAATGTCCATCAATTAATAAAAGTTTAGGCCTGTTACTGGCCACCTGTGCCTCATTTCCTCTTGACCAACAGGTTGTGTGATTCATAGTTTCAAACATGGACCAAAAGTTGAGGCCTGTTACAGGCCACCTGTGCATTATTTCCCTTGATCAGCAGGATGCGTGATTCATTGTTTACAACATGGAGAACATGCTAAGGCCTGTTACTGGCCAGCTGTGCATTATTTCCCTTGGTCAGCAGGCTGTGTGATTTATTGCTAACAACATGGAAAACAAGTTGAGGCCTGTTACTGGCTACCTGTGCATTATTTCCCCTAATCAGCAGGATGTGCGATTCATTGTTTACAACATGGAGAACAAGTTGAGGCCTGTTACTGGCCACCTGTGCATTATTTCTCCTGATCAGCAGGATATGCGATACATTGCTTACAACATGCAGAACAAGTTGAGGCCTGTTCCTGGCCACCTGTGCATTATTTCCCTTGATCAGCAGGATGTGCAATTCATTGCTCACAACACCAAGAACAAGTTGAGGCCTGTTACTGGCCACCTGTGCATTATTTCTCCTGATCAGCAGGATATGCGATACATTGTTTACAACATGCAGAACAAGTTGAGGCCTGTTCCTGGCCACCTGTGCATTATTTCCCTTGATCAGCAGGATGTGCAATTCATTGCTCACAACACCAAGAACAAGTTGAGGCCTCTTACTGGCCACCTGTGCATTATTTCCCTTGATCAGCAGGGTGTGTCATTCATTGTTTACATCATGGAAAACAAGTTGAGGCCTCTTACTGGCCACCTGTGCATTATTTCCCTTGATAAGCTGGATGTGCAATTCATTGTTTACAACATGGAGAACAAGTTGAGGCCTGTTACTGGCCACCTATGCATTATTTCCATTGAAAAGCAGGATGTGCGATTCATTGTTTACAACATGGAGAACAAGTTGAGGCCTGTTGCTGGCCATCTATGCATTATTTCCCTTGATCAGTAGGGTGTGCCATTCATTGTTTACAACATGGAGAACAAGTTGAGGCCTGTTACTGGCCACCTGTGCATTATTTCCCTTGATCAGCAGGGTGTGCCATTCATTGTTTACCTCATGGAGAACAAGTTGAGGCTTGTTACAGGCCACCTGTGCATTATTTCTGCTTGATCAGCAGGATGTGTGATTCACCACTCCAAAGTACATGTTTTGCCAGTGACCAGAATTTAAGCTTAATCATCAACGAACAGCTTTGTTCAAACTCATGGCACCGGAAATAAATGTTATGTAATAATGGTTATAGTATTTAAAGCAGATTGACCCTAGAAAGGCTGATGGCAGGTGTTTTTACAGCACCACAAATCAGAGCATTAATATGTGACTTCTATTATGCTAATAAAATGAACCAAACAGAATAGCGTGAATGGCAGAGCTACAAAGATGTTGTAAACTACTTCTTAGTAGACACAAGGAGTCAAGATTACAAAGCTAAAGTGAGCACCATGTTGGAGAACTTGAAAAAACTTGGTGTAGCATGTGTTTGAAGTTGCACATCCTTCATGCTCACAATGACTATGTAAGGCTTGTTTTGCTTTAAGCCCCAAGGGCTGAAAAATATTTAAACATGTTTAAATATGTGGTATAAAAAGTGATATGGACATTTTAAAATGAATAATAAAGGAAATTGTTAAAATTCAGTAGGTCATTAGATGACACAACATGTAAGTGTTATGAGTGAATCTTTTATGACTGTTAGTTTTAAAAATGAGATTATGTAATGTGTGACTGGGACCAGTAAAAATAACACTTGATTGCTAGTGATCGCAACGAGAGGATAAAAAAGTCGATAATTTTAGTAAAACAACTAGGAAAGAAAGCTTCTTTTGTTTGCGTAACGTCGAGTACAGACCTGTTTTTTTTTTTTTTTTTTTTTTGTAGAATGTCGACGTGAACGGACTAGAATATTAAAAATAATCAAACTATATTAAATACAGAAATATTCTTATGTATAGTTTTGAATAAAGAATGACAAAGTATCGCAGTTAAATTGCAAGTTTGGATGTTTATACGAGGGCTGTTCATTAAAGAATTATCAGAATTTTTACGGTCATAATTTTTAGCACTAAATATCAATCTTATTATATTCTTTTAGCTTAATGTGAAACAAACACGCCATAGTAGTTTCATTGTTGGTACTCCAAGTTCCCGCCTGTGAGAACCAGGCAACTTCAGACATGTACAGTATCGCCCACCACTGAAATGGAGGTAACATGCGAGGAACAATATGCGTCTTTGAAATTCTGCTTTTGTCTCAACAAATGTTCAGGGGAGCCCTATACAACGTTACAGGAGGCCTATGGAGAGTATGTTCTTCCCTACAGCACAGCTCGAAGCGTGGTTTAAAATGTTTAAAGAGGGGAGGCAATCAATTTCAAAGGATGGTGGACCCGGTGCTCCAGTTACTGCTCTTATGGAAGAAAACATCAACACTGCTGCTACCGTTGTGAGATAGATTCGACAAATTACTTTAAGATCACTTTCTGAAATACTCAACATTTCATTGTGTGGCACCCACACGTTGGTGACAGAAACTTTACACATGAGACGTGTTTGTGCGCGATGGGTTCCAAGACTGTTGATTCCCGAACAAAAGGACATTCGCATGCAGGTCTGCATGTAGTTAAAGTTGATACTAGAGGAATATATATGAAGCATATTTCACACTGAGCTTTGCTGTTTTCTCTCAGGATCAGAATGATGTAGCCAAGTTTCATCAGCAGTGATTACGTTTGAAACAAACTCCGGATCTTCCTATAACATCAACTTTAACTGCACATTACCTCCTTTGCAGCGGTAGGAGATTTTGAACTTGTGTGAACTACCAACAATGAAACTACTACGGCGTGTTTGTTTCACATCAAGCTAACATAATATAATAAGTTTGAATTTTAGTCCGAAAAATTATGACCGTAAAAAAGTAATGATCAGTGTTTATTGAACAGCCCTCGTATATTAGAAGTGAACCTCCCAGCTTAATCGTTGGCAACCGAAGGTGATCGCAGCGCCCCTATTTTCGGGTGGCAAACTAAATTATGAATAATCGCGCTCCCAAGTCGCTTACGTTGCCGGAAGGCTGTAACTGTATTTTTCATACCTGCCTAGCTGTCGTCTGGTGTTTATGTTCCAATACCGCATTGTTGCAGATGACGCTCAAAGATAATTACGTGAGCATTGACAGTTGTGACTGCAGTTTCAAGGTTGTTGCATTTTCTAAAAGCTGGATCACATAATTATTTTCAATAATATGTAGCAATACAGTATTAGAACATATATTCAACTGAATCTTGCAGTGAATTTTCTTCATGCCACCTTTACATTATTTTCTACTTTAATGAATTACCTCAAAATTTTGTACAAACTTTCAAGGAATTAACAATAGGATATATGTGAGACAGGAAAAATTGGAAAATCCAATACTTCACTTTGTTTATTAATTTTTATATAATAGTAATGGTCTCTGTAATGGCTGCAGGTTCAAGTAACCAATTCTCTAAATAGTAATGTCACAGATTTCATTTTTTGTGTTGGAGCCGCGACAAGCCAGTGCGCGGGAAAGAAAGAGACAGATGGTGGCTGCAGAATTGGACGCTTGCCGAGAGAGAGAAAGAGACAGAGAGATGTCTGGATAGTTGCGTCTTTCTCTCACTGCGTCCCGATCTTTCTCGCAGCTCTACTGCATTCTAGAACAAAGACTGGAGTTATAAAAAAGCCGCAAAGTGTGAGAGTGGAGTCAGTTGTTAGTTGAGTTGTGCAGTTGTGTCATTGTGCGTTTGAACTGTACGGCAGCGAATTCTTTCGTTTGTTTACGTGTGGCTGTAGAACGACTCGACCTTGAAGACTGCGTTTCCATATGTATATCATTTTGCTGCGGTCAGGGTTGTACAAAGTTACAGTTTACTACAATAGAGAATATTTTAAATTTCTGCAAACAAAACTTTTAATTCTACCAACCCATGAAGTCACAGTAACAACAAAATCAGTCATGTAATAAAACATAATCCAATTATACTATTCATTCTACAGTGGAGTCTTGCAATGCATTGTCTGTAGGGCACACATTCATTACTATATTCTACTTTAATGAATTGCCCCAACGAACTTTCAAGGAATTAACAATAGGATGTGGTATTTAATAGGAAAATTTGAAAAATAACATCGTTTTGACAGTTACAGCTTCCTTTTATTATTCTGTCTCATTAGCATACCAAATTAATTTGATATTTACTTAAATATCATGAATAATGCAACTAAATCAATTACAAAGAATCCATAGCACAACTCTGGTTCCAGCATTGTAGCTACAACTCAAACCATTTAAAAGTGATACAACATGGCTAATTTAGTTAAGTACAAATAAACTTTAGCAAAACATTCTGTTTAACATTACATACAGGTGTAAATTATATAAATTATAGAATAACATGACTAACATTTTCATTTAAAATAAGGATACTTTAATATGAAGCTACAGCTGTTGCCCAAAGTGATGTAAATAACAGAAATGATAATCTTGAATATTTTACAAATCAGCTTTAAGTAACATTCTGTAATAACACTGTAGGAATTGATGAAGGATTTAAAGTGATAAATAAAATGAGTAGTTCATTGCATTACAAAAAACGTTTAGCATAGCATTATCACACTTGAGCTATGTATTTAGCATAATATTTAGTTCGTTCAATACAGATTGGCACTCACCCAATATCTACTACAAAGTATGGGTTAAAAATATGTGTCGATGTGTGGGTAAAGATAGGTGATAGTACTGTCTACTGTCAACAAATGGCGTTGCTACTTTCCATAGATGGCGCACTGGGGCAGCAACTGTACCGTCTGGAGATCATCTGTGAAACATCATGAAAGCAGACAAGCACGGGCAAAGATGGACTGTATGGTTTCTCTGGAGGGAAACAGTGACTGCTTCAGACATCCACAAGAGGTTAATGGTCATATGTGGGGAGTCTGCACCAAGTAGCAGGTCCATGTTTCGTTGAGAGTCCGAATTCAAAGATGGTGCTGAAAAATACAATAGCACTGGGCGTCCAGCAACTGTACACAAACCAAACAGTACCCAGCTTGTTAATGACCTGACACAGAAGAACACGCAAATCACATTTCATGAATTAGTGCAGGCAACAGGTCTATCACGAGGAACCGTCCACACCAAAACCCATGAACATTTGAGACTGAAAAAGGTGGTGCACAATGGGTATCACATACTCTTACCACTGCGCAGAAACAGAAGCGTTTGGAGATATGCCAACAGTTTCTGCAACAGTATAGTGCAAATCTAGAAAATTCCTTGCCAAACTGCTCACCGTTGACGAGTCTTGGTTTTTGCAAGACTAAGGAAAGGAAACACCAGTTAATGAAGTGGAAGCATACTGCGAGCCCTCGTCCTAAGAAGTCACAGTTAGGACTACTCGTTCAGAAACACATGGCAACTGTGTGCTGTGGGATCAGGAAGGGATACTGCTGGTGGATTAGCTCCCTGCTAATGCGAACATCAACAGTGAGTGGTACTGCAGTTCACTGCAACAACTCCGCCGATGCACTTAACCACGCCGCCATCAGAAATGGAGCCATGGTGTTCTTCTCCAACAAGAGTATGCATGACCACATGAAATTAGCCAGACCATGGCCACCATTCGTACACTAGGGTTTACTGTGCTGCCACATTCTCTATATTCATCCGATTTGGCTTCTAGTGACTATGCTCTAATCGAAACAACGAGAGAGGTCATGCGTGATAAGAGGTTCACCACTAATGACGAAGTTGACGCAGTTGTCCATCAGTAGTGCCAGAATACCCCCACTGAATGGTGTGCTGCCCAAATACGGAACTTGCCAGTACGATGAAACAAGTGCATAGACATTGGCGAGGAACACCTGTAGTGTTACCTGAATGAGTTTGTTCGATAAATGTTTCCTGTATAAAAAATAAGTCCTAGTGCCAATCAGTATTGAGTGCCCCTAGTACATTTTTTTAATATTAATGAGATTAGTTGCCCCAGGCATTACCTGGCATTTGCCTAAAGTTAAGGAAATACCTTTGATACAGAACCTCAAACATTTAATTAAATACACAAATTAAAGTTCAGAAACAATTAAATCAATGTAATCACAGTATTACACTATAACATCACTAAGCAGTTCGAGAGTAATGACTGCTTTTAGACAAAGTATTAGTTAAATGATATTAAACAGTCATTCAGAAACTGTAAACATCATACACAAAAATATATATTATAATGCATAGTTGGTTTGTTACCAACACGCTCCACATGGCAACCTTGGCCATCGGGTTAATCTCGCCCCACCACGTAATGACCGGACCCATTTCTCAGGTGGAGGTACACAGATGGCGGGCCCATTACCTCTAATGATAGGGTGATAGTGAAGATGACAGTGAGGCGAGAGGATCTATAGCTTTTACCGTGGGCACCGAACCACCTTGGGCATAGGGGACACTTCACATGAACTAGACAGAGGTGAAGGCGTGGATAGGACCGACTTAAAATTGCCAACCCCAGAGTCAGGAATCCAAATCGAGACCTTTAGCATGGCAGTCACGAACGAAACCACTGCACTACCCAGGTGCCCCATAACAATAATACAGTGTACTTCACAAAATGATTAGAGTTTATAAAAGTGAGTGTCAATTGCAGCATTTGAATAAATAACGTTAATTAGGCAATTTACCGCTTCTATAATTGCCTCAACAAGTCTTAAATTATTATGTATTTAAAAATCTGGAAAACAATATCAAAACAAATATCACTTAATATCCAACAAAAACAAGTACAGAAAAGGATTGAAATTACACAGAATTTTTTCATCTTTTTTCATAGCTTGTGGTAGTCAGCAACTGTTTTAATTTAACCAACCTTGGGCTTGTATTACGATCTCCGGTTACTAGACGAGGTTTGTTACCTCTCTGTTATCGATAACTATTGGTTAGGTTTAGTAGCTCGTATTATAAACTCTATTTACCTGTAGGTTTGTCACACTGTGCATTATGGTGGTATATCAACGGTTGGCAATATCTTGCACTAGGATTTTAACTTGTTTGCAAGGCTATCTTGTGTTTAGAATGTGTAATTAGCGGGAATACAAAAACTATGTAGTAGCATCAGGCGTCTTGTTTTAACTTTTTATTACCTGTTTTCTGTATATTTTCGTAATATTTTCATTAAAAGTGCATTCGTAATGAGGTTTAGCATAGTTCTGTATATTATTATAGTTCGTTTTCCCATATCATTAGACAGAGTCTTTTTCAAAGCATTTGGTTAGTTATAGGTTATAGGCGTTGTGTTAGGTTAGTGTTATTGATTATATAGGTTAGATACATGGAGAATATATGGAAAGATTTGCTAAAACATGAACGCCAAGAGATTTCCAGTGAAACAAAATTAAAAAAAAAAAAGTCACACAACTTTTATTAATTCTGATACTAGTATTGCACCAATGTTATAATTTGACTAAAATCATTTGGTTAGTAGTTTATCCTCATGGACAAATCACATCTTCTTATCTAAATGATCATTTCACAAAGGTATATGCAAAGAGCGAGGGTCCACAAATTACAAGCCGTCCATGAATAAAAGCAAGGTAATAAATTTACATTATAGAACCAGTAACTTGGTACCTGAAATTTTTTTGTTTTTAAAAATAATATACTTGGCTAGTTATGAAGAAATATGCATTTTCTTTTAAGAAAATAGGTTATAGAAAACATATTTCTTCTTCGTCCTTCATAATCAAATGCCACATTTCAGTCACAGCATTGGCCCTTGATTTGAAAACGTAATTGAACAAATAAATGGCTTCATTTAAATGCCACAGAGTACAAGATGGGCAGGCTTTAACATTTCTTTTTGTGTGCATTTGCACAATCTATAGTAAGTACGGCAAGAATCAGAAGTAATACCTCAACTTGCATTGAGACAGCGCACACACTGCATAAATCACAATAGTTTAAGGCACACTGTAGGACTAAACCATTCTGTTATTGTACATGCAACCAACTACATTACACGTGTTAACAGTGTTTGCAATAACGGTTGGACATCTGTACAAATTCCATGACCTATAAATTTTGTTTTATTCACTGTTTGCTTTACAGCTTGTTACTTTCCTCTGGTATTTCTTTGACGATACGCAAATTCAACATTACGCCCACTATTAGCACAGTCGAATGTTTATTACTTCAGTATGTTTCTCATCTTTTATACATATCTACCCATAAGGTGTTGCGTGTATTTTCCAGTATAGATTTAACATGCTTTGTTTATTACATTTATGTTCGTTAAAACATGATGCAATATGATCGCGTAACATATCCTATTGCTTGTAACAAGTTACTGACACCATGGGACACCAGAAATTATCATTCCATATCCTATTACATTAATATATACCTAATACTTATGTTGTTTATTTTACTTCACCTTCATCATGTCACGTATATATCACATTATGTATATACTCCTCTAAATTATCTTTCCGCATTCTAGTTCTTTGACCTCTTCTTCTTGTGTGTGAAGGTAAACACCAAGTTATCTCACTACCCGCTACTTGAGGTGAGGATCAGTTTACCTCCAGAAATAGCACCCAGTTAGTCCTTAACTGAATGTCTTAATACCGACATTTACGTGTAACACCAAGTTAACCGGTAACCAACACCTTAACCAGAGATCGTAATACAAGCCCCTTGTCACAGTGTTTCCGTGTATTTTATACATATGACAACTTTAAGGAAACAACGATAATTTTGAAACTCCGTAACCCATAACACACTTTTTCTTGTTTTGCTAAAGTGCCGTCCTGAGAAGAACACTCTTCTTGTGTTCAATTACACACACAAATAATACAAAACAAAACCTACTGCTGAGCTACTCTTGTGCATACAACTTGTTTGAATGTAATATATAGTAACACATCGGCAAAAGTGTCAATGTGGTCCCTCAACCTTGTGCACGTGGGCGCAGAGTAATTCAGAAAGTGTGTTTCTTACGACGGATGCAGTATAACCCGCACCACCTTCATAATTGCCAGTGATTTTTGGAAGACGTTTCTGAACTAATGCACTATTGGTATTATCACCTCCATATTGAAACCTAGCACTGCATCGCTATCCCCAAATGTTTAGCTATCACTCAATGCTTTATCATACGTCTAGAACCAATTGTGACGTTTTTTTCCAGAACATGGTACTCACACACATGAAAGGAAGCACAACTTTCACTGGAAATTTTGCAAATATCTTCTGTAGCACTGCTGATTTCCTGGGACATTTATAGATGTGCACATTGGTATATGTGCAGCATAGCCTTAGGGGATCCTCCTCCAGCACGGTGGGAACTTGCAGGAATACTTCAGCAATAAATTGGCACTGTGCATATCCTGTTAAGAATAAACAAGCAAACGTTTTGGAATGTCCTAAACATAATTTTAAGCTTTAGAGATCTTCAATAATAAATCAATGATAATATTGCATGGCAGAAAACGAAGTACAATTAAAAATTTTATCAGATGCAAATAGCTTGCAATTTCACATTATTTTGTTGGCAGTATTCTAACCTATCTGCTGTAAAATCTCATAGCTACTTTAGAAAGTCCATATTGCTGTAATGGTTTCTGCTATTACAGCTTTCAATGTTGCTATGACTATAATCATTCCGTTATTCGGTATGGCTTCATAAAGTTCAAATAACAAATGCAATTAATATTGATTTTATACCTGCAAGTGACGGAACATGACTGAAATCTCCAACGAAGTTCAATGAAGTCAGGTTCAAATTGGATCTTTTACTTCTTGATTGTTGCATCTGAAAAAATAATAAAAGTTATGTAATTCCAATAAGTTTATATTTTTCCGTCAATGGTTTTCACAGCAATCCATTGCATACGTGTTATAGCGCCTTAAAGTACAACAGATATTGATAGTAGCCCTCTAATAATAATAATGACAATTTTAAACACAAATATATCATTATTCCCTGTACCTGGAGTAAGTAGCCAAGATCACGCGAAGATTTATCCAATTCTCTGTCTTACACAGAAACATAGAGCAAGCTTCCTTCTTCCACATTGAAATTTTCAAGATGGTCAAACCACAGAGTATCAAACCGACGCTACTTTTGAAGAGAAAGAAGAACAGCGCCAATTGTATGCTGACTTTGGAAAGAAACTTTACATTGCAAAGTAAACTCTGAGACAGTTCACAGCTTTTTTTCATCACTAGTGTTATTATGCTGAAAAGGATGTATGTGGGTTTAAACTATCAAGCAAACAAATGTTATAGCTGGATAAATAGTGATAAGTGACGATGCAAGAGAAGGTATACGCCAGAAGTTTAAGGCAAATGTAAGTAGCGACAAAGGTGGAGCATGTCTTGACATGTTTCACATAAAATGGCTACAAGAACAGTTTGCATTGCATTATCAAGCTAATGGATATCGGTCCACTTCTTTCCATGAGCTTATGATAGGTTATGACATGGATTTTCCAACCTCTAAAGTTGTACCCAGGAACGTTATGGGCCTGAAGTTGGAGCTAGAGCAAGCAACGAGAGAGCTTCAGGAAAAGAAAAAATATTAACAACACAAGAGCTAATGACCCTGAGGACGTAATATACCAAATCCAGGAAATCAACAGACAAGTCATGGCCGTTGCTCAATTTATCTTCCCTGTGCTAGACGGATTTGCCTTTGGATTTAATGCCATAGAACTAATTGGACTTCGGATTCAGACTACTGCGTGGTATGATGTTCACTCTCATCATTGCATTAGCAGAAATATACTTCCTTACCAAGAAACTCAGTGAAGACGAACTCTCCTTTCCATCACAAACTTCATTCATTTATACAAAACCTCATATATTTGTGAGTTTATTGGTTTACGATATTCTTTTGTTTTGCTACATTCTTTTCTTTGGTCATAAGTAACAAAGGAGAGATGGCTTCCTATGTTTTAAGAACTGAGTGCTTGTAATGTTATTTATTATATTAAATGGTTATAGACTCCTAACGTGAGATTTATTTCACTATAATAGAACCTCTGAATACACGGGTAGCGTAAATAACTCTGCTCTGCAGCAAAAATGATGTTAACCAATGATTGAGTGTTCCAAAATTATATTTGTGCCCTCACTTCAACGGTACAATCCGTTTGTTTCTATCACTTCAGGTTTTTGAGAAAATATAGTCATAATCATTATCCTTTATTCACCTTTAAGCTTACATGAAGCAATAGGATTCGTCAGTTACAAAAAGTATTTACAGTGTTTTTACATGTACAGAATGTTTACAAATTAAATCATATAAAGTTCTAGGTGAAATTGGATTATCTGCATGGCTTAAAGTAGTAATTATAGTAACTTAATAACTTTACTATAGTAATAATAAAATTAAACAATTAGTTACCTACTACTATCATTTACAATAGTTTTACAACAAGTCACTAGCATGTATGTTATATTCTAAGTATTCTTGTACAGTATAAAATGCTTTCTGTTTAAACCAGGTTTTTAAGGCAAGGCTACATTGAAGATTACAAATTGTATAATAATAAACCTATCATTATGAAAATTTGGCCACATAAATTAGAGTATTATTTTAAACTTGCATGCAAATCTTTATGATGCTGCACCGAATAGTTCATTAATTATTAATTATTTTTGTGGAACTATTGTCACCTAATTATCGGAAGGCACGGCCAGATAGCAGCAGGGTAGGGCGAGACGGGATGCATTTAGACCACGCCTACCCATTTGTCTCGTGTCACTAAATGAGGGGGATGATTAGAAGAGCGGCATGGGCCCTGTTTCGTCCCTTTCCCCTCCCCTGACGCCTGTAACCTTCGGGATGATTCATTGAACCGCGAGAATTCCAGGAATGGCGATCTTCCCTCTATAAGGCCTGCAGTTGGCGAGTCAGTCAGTTCTTGGCGAGCAGCCGTGAGGTGCGCTGAGTGAGGGAACGGACTGGAAGACTCTGTACGTGCATTGGAGGAGTTGTACGTAATTGCGAGTGCAGAGTGGAACTGTGGCAGACGAACTGGAGAATTGTAATTGTGTGCGCTACGTAATTCTGTGTAATCGGCAAGTGTTCCAACTGTAATTCGGTGGAAATAAAGAACATTTTGAGTTTGTGCAATTGGACTTTTAATTTCACTAACCCACAAAGTCACAATATTGCAAATATTAAAAAAGTTCTACGCGTCAAATAATTTGAAATTTTAAGTTGAAGCTTTGTTTTTTGCTAGTACAGAGCAATTTTAGGAGACCCACATTATTATTTTTGGGATACTCTTGTAGCATTTCTTGATAAATATTTTCCACGTGTTAGCTCACAAAATTTTGAAAATATTAACTTATTTTGTTACTCAACACCATACAGTTTTCAAAACATGAGCATTAACAAAAAAGGGGAATGTGAAGTTTCTTATTTATATATTATGGACCTATCCTGGAAGTGTTAGAAAAAAGTTTTCCCATAAAATGAATTTTAAAGTCATGATTGTAACTTTCAACGATTGTTAAAGGTCTCTTTACATTGTAACGTGATGTTCTAAAATGGTGCAAATTATAAAAAGAAGCATGCCAATTATTACTACAAACCCTAAGCTACCAAAAAGGCAAAAAAAATCATTATTTTCAAAATTTTCGGCTAATTTTCAGTGTAGCCTTGCCTTAATACTATAACAAATCTGTTTTGTGGCAGTTGTTTTATTTCCAGAGGAAGGTTTTTGAAAAATTTTAACTGTTGATAACAGTGGCTATTTATTGTCTTGCTCAATCGGTTGTGAGGTGTATCTAAATTATGTTTGCATCGAGGGTCATAACTGTGTACTGAGGAACGATTTATAAATAAGTTTTGATTTTCTTTAACGTGTATGATATTGGTGTATATATACATTGACGGTAAAGTCATTATCTTAAGGTCTATAAAGCTAGGCTTACATGCATCCTGTTGTCCTAATCCTAGAATTAGTCTGAGAGATTTCTTTGTCATATGAATGCATTTTTCGAGGTAGCACAATTACCCCGAAGCCTAACCCCATAGAGTATATGTGGGTGAAAGAAGGCATAGTAAGATGTTATTAAGATATCTCGACTAACACATTTCTTTAGTTTCCCTGGAAGATACCAGATTCTAGCAAGCTTTTTACAAAGGTAAGGTATGTGTGTTTCCCATGTTAGTCTGTTGTCTAAATGTAATCCTAACAGATTTACTGAATTACAGTGGATATCATTATGTTGCAATATAAATAATCTTATTTCAGTTTTAGACATATTTAGACTTAGAATTCGTATTTCATAAAATCTTATAGTAGGACATGGGAAGTTTCTATTTCTAAAGTAAAACAACATTGTAATGTGAACGTTTTAACACTTTTTGTAGCAATTATGAAAGAATTACCCTAGATAAGCTGAACGCAGGTGTTTTTACAGCACCACAGATCAGAAAATTAATATGTGACATCGATTTTGAAAATAAAATGAGCCAAACAGAAAACCGTACCTGGAAGAGCTAAAAAGATGTTGTAAACTATATCTTAGGACACACAAGGAGTCAAATAAGAATATCTGTAACAGAATCTCCACTTAACTTAACAAGTTGATCTTAATGTTTCACTATTCTTTATCAAAATCTATTTCAAAAGCATATCGCTTTCATCTTCAGTCAAACTCCATTGTTAAGAAAATCTCGGTTACCATTCCTTTTTGCTTTTTTTATGTTACGTTTCCAGCATTACCAACATCTGAAGACGAAACAAACCTAAAAACAGATTGCCGGTATGTCAAATTTCATTACGCGATTTTTATTTTTTAAAATATATATTTTTCCACACTGTTAACTCCATGGGACCATTTAATTGTTTTAATAATTTAACTTCTGAATTTATTTCATGGTTAAATAACCAAAAAATGATCTTCTAGGGGTGATTTATCAATCTGTTTATATTTAATATTACGAAAATGTTCTTTCATTCTGGTTTCCATATTACATTTCGCCTTTCCAATATAAACCTGATCACAATCCAAACAATTAAATTGATAAATACCAGATTTTTTATTATTAGGAATTTTATCTTTCTTAGAAAGTTGTTATAAATGTTAATACTTCATTTATTTTGAGGAACTAAAGTTATACCAACTTCTTTGAAGAAAAATTGAAAATGTTTATAAATCCAAGGATGGTAAGTGATTTTTTTTAAAATGTAATATGTTTATCTTATTTATTAAAATCAAAATATTAAAAACAGCCAATTTATGTGAAAAAGAATTAACAGTTTTATTTTTATGTAATTATCAATATGAGTAGATTTCCTATAAGTACAAAAATCTAATTTGTTAATATTTTTTATTATTTTCAAATCTAGAAAAGGAAGAAATCCATAAATTTCAGTTTCTAATCTGAATTTTATAGCGTCATCTTTATCAAAATTACATAGAAAATAAAAGTTCTAGCGCTTTTTCACATAATTTTGCTGTTTTTAATAGTTTGATTTATTGATTAATAAATATACCACTGAATAAAGATGAATTTAATAAAGAATATAAACATATTATTAATACTGCTTTAATTAATGGTTTTAATAAGGATTTTATACAAAAGAATGTTAAAAAGTTTAAATATGAAAATACTGATAATGATATTTCTACTCTTAAAAAAATAAAAGATTATTATAATTTTAAAAAAATATTGTGAACGTTTGGAGCACATTTGTAGTATTTATAACATAATGACCCTAGATAAGCTGAACGCAAGTGTTTTTACAGCGTCACATTTCAGAAAATTAATGTGTGACCACAATTTTGAAAATAAAATGAACCAAACAGAAAAGCGTGCCTGGCAGAGCTACAAAGATGTTGTAAACTGCTTCTTAGAAAACACAACGAGTCAAGATTACAAAACTAAAGTGGAAACCATATTGGAGAACTTGAGAAAACTTGGTGAAGCATGTGTTTGAAGTTCCACTTCATGTTCACAATGACTATGTAACGGTTGTTTTGCTTTAAGTCCCAAGAGCTGAAAAATATCTAAATATGTTTAAATATGTGGTTTAAAAAGTGATATGGACATGTTAAAATGAATAATAAAGAAAATTGTTAAAATTCAGTAGGTAATGCGATGACGCAACATGTAAGAGATATGATGTGAATGTTTTATGACTGTTAGTTTTAAAAATGAAATTATGTAATGTGTGACATGGACCAGTAAAAATAAAATTTCATTGCTAGTGATGACAACGAGAGGATAAAAAAATCAGAAATTTTGGTAAAACATCTAGGAAAGAAAGCTTCTTTTGTTTGCTTAACCTCCAAGAGTACAGACGTGTTTTGGATTGTAGAATGTCGAACTGAACGGACTAAAACATTAAAAATAATTAAAATATTTTAAGTAAAGAAATATTCTAATGTAAATTGTTGTATAAAAATGGCATAAAGTATCGCAGTTAAATTACAAGTTTGGATGTTTATAGGGGACTTTTCAATAAGGAATGATCATAATTTTTACAGTCAAAATTTTTCGCACTAAAATTCAGAGTTATATTCTGTTAGCTTAATGTGAAACAAACACGCCGTAGTAGTTTCATTTTTGGTACTCCTGGTTCCTGCCTGTGAGAATTAGGTAAGTTCAGACATGTTCAGCATCGCCTACCACTGCAATGGAGGTAACACGCGAGGAACAATATGCAGCTTTGGTATTCTGCTTTCGTCTCAACAAGTATTCCGCTGAGGCCTATACAATGTTACAGGAGGCCTATGAAGAGTCAGTCCTTCCCTATAGCACAGCTCCAAAGCGGTTTAAATTGTTTAAAGAGGGGAGGCAATCAATTTCAAAGGAAGGAGGACCCGGTGGTCCAGTCACTGCTCTTATGGAAGAAAACATCAACACTGCTGCTCCCACTGTGAGAGAGATTCGACAAATTACCTTCAGATCACTTCCTGAAATACTGAACATTTCACTGAGTGCCAACCACACGTTGGTGACAGAAACATTACACATGAGACGTGTTTGTACGCGATGGGTTCCAGGACTGTTCATTCCTGAAAATAAAAGGACATTCGCATGCAGCTCTGCATGCAGTTAAAGTTGATGTTAGAGGAAGATCCGGAGTTTGTTTCAAACGTAATCACTGCTGATGAAACTTGGCTACATCATTTTGATCCTGAGAGCAAACAGCAAAGCTCAGTGTGGAAATCTCCTTCATCACCGACCCCCAAATAATCAAAAGTGGTTGCTTCTGCTGAGAAGGACCATCAAAATTATGAGGAGTAAAGGTGCATGAAAAAATTATTATCATTCTTTACAGAACAGCCCTCGTACATATGCCCAATTTCACAAACAGATGTTAAAATCGACGTTAACAGATGTAACGTAACAATTGTGACAATGTTAAGAAAAGTGTTAAGGTTGGACGTACGAGAAAATGTTCAAAATATCTAATTTTTTATTGTTTTGTAAAATAGTATATAGTGTTAGCTATCAAACACCAAAATATTATGACTGTACGTGGTCTGTCTGTACCTTCAAAACATTAAATGCCCTAGTGTTGCATAGTAGCAACACATAGTCTTCCATCAGCTGTCTTGGAATCTATAAAGCCCACCTAGCCAATTCTTAGCACACCCAGACTTGCTAAACAAATGTCTGTATGGAGAGACACAAAAGCCAGATGAAAGCCTCAACAGTTTGATATGGAAAAGGTGTCCCAAAACATCATTTGTGTCCTCCATAGTGGTGAAACTTGCTACATTTGATGCTGCAATAGTGTTTAATGATGGGAATGTTGGCAGAAAGAAAGTTATGCACCAGTTAGCAGACCAGCAGAAGAGACGAGTCGTCCAGGTTTACCTGGACGGAGTGTATGCTGCCCAGCACCTAGCCGCTTCTAGCGTCTTTATCTGGGCAGTATAGAAGAATCATTAGTGTCGCAGGCGATTGTTTTGGGCAGTGGACATATCTAGCCTTGGTGTGCGCCGTCGCCGCGTTGAAGGGGGGATGCGCCAGTGCTGGCTGCGCTCTTCCGCCTGCCTGGGAGGCATCTGAGCACAGTCCGCTAAACAGGCTAGAGGGAAAGGATCTGTGTTACTGTATAAAGTTTACCTAGCCCATTACTGGGCTTAGGAAGTTGGAGTCAGGGGAATGTGGCCCTGTTCAGTGCTAGGTACCCAAGGCATCTTTGGGTAGCCGATAGCGTGGTCGCCGGCGAGGAACCCTATGGTCGTAACGGCCTAGGGTATTCACCAGTATGTTGGGGTGGGAGTCCAGCTTATTGTAGATGGTGCGGGATCTCTCCCGCACCACGTCAACGATATACGGGGCCCCAGAGTGAGTGTGTAGGATGTGGGACGGAAATCTCCGCCCGGTATCGTAGATCATGCGCAAAGCCCTGTTCTGGACGTACTGGAGTCTGCGAATATTGGTGGGAGCCGCTGATCCCCAGACTTCGCAGCCGTACAGAATCAGGGGCGGTATGATCACCCGATATAGGCCTAGTTTGAGGTGAGCAGGCATGGTGGACTTAAAAATGGAGTATAGCTGTGTTAATGCTGCATGCCCTTGTCCGGCTTTGATCGGATATGAGGTGCGTAGGTGAGACCGCGATCCAGGTGGGCGCCAAGGTATTTGGCAGTGGGAACCCAAGGGATTTGCCTCTGCCTCAACCTCAGCGATCAGTCTGGTCGCCTAGCTCGGACCTTAGCCAGGAGAAGTGCAGAGCTCTTCTCGGGGCTATTGGCCATTCTCCACATCTCATTCCAACGGCCAATGGCTCGGAGTTGGCGCTGCAGCGGAGGATGACAATATCGTAAGTTTTTGTTACGTGCCATTATGAGGACGTCGTCAGCATATTGGCACGTAACAGTCTGTGGTTCCAAGGGTAAGTCAGACATGTAGGCCGCAAAGAGTATCGGGGACAGTACACTTTCAGTCCTTCCACTCTCACCCTGAAAGTGCGGTTTCTGAGGAAACTACTAATCAGGGCCAGATAGGGAGGAGGTAGGTTGGCCTCCCTGAGTTTGTACAGTAGGCCTTGGTGCCAGGTTGTGGCAAAGGCTTTCTCTACGTCTAGCAACACCGCGACTGTCTTGAGGTTTTCCTGGAAACCCTGGGCTGTCCTCTCGGCCAGGCGCAGTAGCTGTAGGGTCGTGGAGTGTCCATGACGAAAACCAAACTGGTGATCGGGTAGGAGCTGCCTTTCCTCGAAGAGAGGGGTCAGGCGGGATAGGAGCAACCGCTCAAATAGTTTTGAGACGGTTGGGAGAAGACTTATGGGTCGGTAGCTAGACGGAAAGACCGGATCCTTGCCGGGCTTCAGGATGCACACCACTCTCGCCTCCTTCCAGCAAGCCGGGAAGTGGCGGAGGTGGAGGCACGCATTGAAGATCCGCGTCAAGTGGATAACGGCCCTCATGGGAAGGTGCTGGAGCATGAGTGTGCTAACACCGTCATGTCCAGGGGATTTGTTGGGTTTCATTTTTCGGATTTCAGCAGTCACCGCCTTTGGGGTGACTATTGGGATATGGATCGCCTCATGGCGTCGCTGTGGCTCCTCATAGAGGTCTTCCACAGCAGCCTCCACGAGGTCAGTGAAGTCTTCGTCCTGGGGGTCCTTCCTCGGCTCAAATTGACTTTCCAAATGATCCGCGAAAGCTGTGGCCTTATCTTGGGGCTCGTAAGCGAGTCTCCCGCGAGTGCCATGCAGCGGATGCTGGTACAGAGTTTTGTCCCTCCTGAGGGATTTGATGATCTTCCAAGGGTGCTTTTCCTGGAGGTCGACGTTTCGGAATGTGTTCTCCCAGGCCACCTTACGGTGGGCACGGAGCAGCCGCCTTGCCAGGGATTTGAACCGCTGGTAAACTGCTCCTATCCTGGGATGACGGAAACGCTGCCATAGCTTCCGAACAGCTGCCTTGGCTTTTAGCAGCTGCCGGATCTCGTTAGTGATGGACAGAGGGTTATGTGTGTTGGTGGGTAAACGGTGAGTGTGTGTACTCACCGCTAGGCGGACCTGCTGGGAAAAACTCATCGCCGCAGCCTCCAGCGCCTCTACGTCGTCGATGCGTGGACGAGGGTCGATGGTTTGGTTATGTTTGAGGATGGCTGCATCCCAGTCTACCTCTAGCTCCCAGTCTGAGTTTAACAGAGCTGGCATGGTGACGTCGGAATCGACCGTGACAGGGTCATGGTCTGAGTCCAATTCATTCACCGCCGAGAGGTCTAGATGGAATGGAAAGTTCTTGGTGATCATGATGTCGATGACATCCGGCCTGCCACGAGCCGGATGGAAAGTTGGACCTCTCGGCCCGTGCGCGGCGAGATTTGGGTCTCCGCTTATGAGGCGGTAGAGCCCTCGTCCCCTCTGGTTGCTTGTGCGGCTGTGCCAGAGCCCGTGTTTCGCGTTGAGGTCTCCTGCAATGCAAACCACTGGGTGTAGGTTGAAAAGGGTAGTGTAGTCAGCTTCAAAGAACTGGTTGCCAGGTGGGTCATATGCCGCTACCAGCAGGGTGTCCTGTCCGCCGACTGAGAGCCGGATGGCGCAGGCCTCCACGTGCTGCAGGGCAGGGAGAGGAACAGGTGTGTGCGTGATGATGTTTTTCACGAGTATAGCTGTACCGCCACCCCGCCGACCGTTTCGATCAGTGCGGTGGGTGACGTAACTTGGCAGCGAGAAGTCTATACCAGCCTTCAGGTGCGTCTCGCAGATCATGGTATCCACCTGGTGTGTTTATGGAAACAATGTTGCAGAGTGTCGACAACATTCGCATGGCTGGTGTAGAAAGAGTTATGAAATTAATGCAGAAAGAAGCAAGACAGAAGAGGAATTTAAAAAGAAAGGCTGAAGAAGATCAGAATGAGGATACAGACTATGGATATGGGAAGTTCTGACTTAAAATTAAAAGGCAAACTGAATAATACTTATTGCATTTTAATTGCCTTTCTCCGTAACTTGCATATTCTACAACTTCAACTCATTTTTCTCTCAAACTACTTTATTTACAGTGATGCAATTTAGCACACAGCTTTCTTAGGCCACAATGGAGATTTTGTTTGTTCTAGAATTTAAGATTAAGCTCCAGATGGAATGTGATGATACAAAATATATGAAATTATTTTAATTTTTAAAGGATGCATATGATTAACCTTTTTTTAAAATTCTATGCAACTTCATTAGGAAATCTAAATCCAACACATTCATTTTTAGTGTGTTTTAAAATAACATACCAGGTTTCAGAACGATAGCATATGTGAATTTTGAAGAAAATGGGCTTAAGTTTCTAAATAACGTAGCATTAGTTATATACAATGCAAAATTATGAAAAACATTGTGCTTATTATCTGTATTAACCTAAATGTGTATACCAAGTTTCACTTCTCTAACGTGAAAACCGTGTTTTCTGAAAATGTTAACAAACACATTTTAACGCCGAGAGACTTGTAAATATCACATACAGCTACTCCAAAAATTATTCGTCTAGTGCATGAGTTTATGTTTAAGGATGTATGGATAGTGGAAGGTCATCTGAATAAAGTACAACAGGGACACCGTCTTATTTATTGATTAGTGAAAAAGAGAATGCCATAAAGAAACACATAGAGTATTTATTCACATAACATAGTTAAACGTTCAAAAGTAAAGATATGCAATATAAGAAGCAAAATAAGTATTCGTCTGCATACTGAAAATGGTCTAAAATGTTACGGTTAGTACTTAGTAGACCCTCCATTCCTCTTTATAATCTCTTGCATTCGCCTACGTATGGATTTCACCAAAGATTGTGTTATTTCCACTGTAATTTTACACCATTCCTCTACTAGAACGTTCTTTACTTCCTTTATATTAGATATCTGTTGATAATTAATAATTCTGTACAGTATACTCCACAAATTCTCTATTGGATCCATATCTGGGGTTGCAGTGGTATCAGCATCCATCGTGGAGTATTATAAAACAACCATAGCTTTGCAGAACTGTGAGTTTTGTGTGAGTCTTGTGTGAAAAACATAATCCTCAGAAACACCCATATTATTCACACTTCTGGATAGATATGTCTTTTGGATGTTTATATAAAACTTATGGTTCACAATTCCATCAATAAAACAGAAATCCCCCACAGCATTTGCACTCACTCAGCCCCCGACAAGTACTGAACTGTCACCATGTTTAACAGAAGCTGTTATATTTTTCTCTTTAAGCGCACAATTCTCTATTTCTCTACACTATTAACTCGTCCTTTTGAAAGAGCTCAAATTGACTCTCGTCACATTTCTTCCAGAAATCAAACCCATCGTATTTAGGTTCTTTTGCAAAAGCAACTCGCATCTTTCTGGTGATTTCACTAATGTGTGGTTTTGTACGGGCTGTTCGACCCCCATACTCTGCTTCATAAAGCACGTTTCTTATAGTTTTGCTGAAACAGACTTTCCTGTGTGTGTTTTAACTGTAATAGCAAGTTTGGAAGCACCTAGTTTAGGATTCTTCTTAACTTCTCTAAGTGACCGTCGTTTCTCCAACTGGGATAGAACTGCAGGACGAACAATTTTGATTGATTTTCGTAAGTTTATTCTGATCAAGCCTGTATATAATAGTCTTCACTGTACTTGTAGGTCTTTCAATGGTTTCTCCAACTTCTTGTAAACATTTTCGTTTTTTAAATAACCGGAAGCAAACAAGATGCGAAGGAAAAGTGACGAGTGACTTGAAAGTTTCAAGACGGGAGGTAGACAGTGTGTTGCCCATATAATTCCGCGAATTATAAATTCGCAAAGTTATTAATACTTGCAGCAAAGACGAGTTCGGCATATTCCTATTCGATGCATGATCTGACCTCTTTGTACTTCCGCAGTAACCTTTATAACTTGTATCGACAGTTTATATGTCCGCAAAACATTTTTTCTGACTGATCCTCAAAGTATTTTCTCTTCATAAGCCGTTCTCTATTACAGGACTTACGAGGGCGTCTCATTAAATATTTTTTGACAACATACCTTTACTCAACCTCATAATTTTGATGGTCCTTCTCAAAATAGTCTCCTCTGAATGCGATGCACTTGTCCCAGCATTCCTGTCAGTCTTCAAAGATATGCTGGAAACCATTTTTGAGAGATCCTTCAAAATCGCCTCTACAGCCTTCACCACTGCTTCTGATGATGGCTAATACCTCCCACGAAGGGGTTTCAAGCTAGGGAATATAAAAAATAAACATGGGGCTAAATCCGGACTACAGGGAGGGTGAGGGATGCACTTCACGTTGAATTTTGCAAGATATTCAGCAACAACGTTGGAAATATGCAGCCGCGCATTATCGTGTTGCAGCATCCAGCCTGCTTCATGGAAATGTCGTCTTTTCCGCCTGATATGGACTTGCAATGTTTTAAGGACATCCGTGTCCTATTGTCCAGTTACTGATGTGTGTGCAGGTGCAACATGCTGATAACCATTCCATGAATATCAAAGAATGAGATGACCAGAACTTCCCCAGAAGAAGCAACCACTTTTGCTTTTTCGGGTCTTGGTGATGAAGGAAATTTCCACACTGAGCTTTGCTGTTTGCTCTCAGGATCAAAACGATGTAGCCAAGTTTCATCAGCAGTGATTACATTTGAAACAAACTCCAGATCTTCCTCTAACATCAACTTTAACTGCATGTTACCTCCATTGCAGCGGTAGGCGATATTGAACATGTGTGAACTTACCTGGTTCTCACAGGCAGGAACCAGGAGTACCATCAATGAAACTACTACAGCATGTTTGTTTCACATCTAGCTAACATAATATAATAAGTTTGAATTTTAGTCCGAAAAATTATGACCGTAAAAAGTAATGATCAGTGTTTATTGAACAGCCCTCGCATATTGGAAGAGAACCTCACATGTTAATGGTTGGCAACAAAAGGTGGTTGCAGCGCCCCTATTTTTGGATGACAAACTAAATTATGACAACATCGCGCGCCCAAATCGTTTACGTTGCCGGAAGGCTGTAGCTGTATTCTTCATACCTGCCTAGCTGTCGGCTGGTGTTTATATTGCAATACCGCATTGCTACACATGACGCTCAAAAATAATTACGTGAGCATTGACAGCTGTAACTGCAGTTTCGAAGTTGTTGCACTTTCTGAAAGCTGGGTCATATAATTATCTTCAATAATCTGTACCAATACAGTATTAGAACATATAATCAGCTCAGTCTTACAGTGAAATTTCTCCGTGGCACCTGTACATTATTCTCTACTTTAATGAATTACCTCAAAATTTTGTACGATCTTTCAAGGAATAAACAATAGGATATGCTATGTGAGAGAGGAAAATTTGTAAAATACAATACATTACTTTGATTATTAATTTTTATATAATAGTAATGGTCCGTAATGGCTGCAGGTTCAAGAAACCAATTCTCTGAATAGTAATGTGACAGATCTCATTTTTTGTGTTGGAGCCGCGACAAGCCAGTGCGCGGGAAACAAAGAGACAGATAGTGACGCGCAGAATTGGACGCTTGCCGAGAGAGAGAATGAGACAGAGAGATTGTATAGTTGCGTCTTTCTCTCACTGCGTCGCGATCTTTTTCGGAGACCTACTGCATTCTAGAACAAAGACTGGAGGTATAAAAAAGCCGCAAAGTGTGAGAGCGGAGTCAGTTGTTAGTTGAGTTGTGCAGTTGTGTTGTCTTTATGCGTTTGAGCTACACCACAGCTTATTCTTTCGTTTGTTTACTTGTGCCAATAAAACGAGACGACCTTGAAGACCGCGTTTTCATATGTATATCATTTTGCTGCTGCCAGGGTTGTACAAAGCTAATGCTTACTACACTAAAGAGTATTTTAACTTTCTGCAAACAAGACTTTTAATTCTATCAACCCAAGAAGTCACAGTAACAACAGAACTAGTCATGTGATAAAACATAATCCAATTATATTATTCATTCTACAGTGGAGTCTTGCAATGCATTTTCTGTAGGGCACACATTCATTACTATATTCTACTTTAATGAATTGCCCCAACGAACTTTTAAGGAATTAACAATAGGATGTGGTATTGTAAGGAAAATTTGAATAATAACATTGTTTTGACAGTTACAGCTTCCTTTTATTATTTGGTCTCACCATCATAACAAATCAATTTGATATTTACTTAAATAACATGAGTAGTTCCACTAAATCAATTACAAAGAATCCATAGCACAACACTAGTTACAACACTGTAGCTATAACTCAAACCATTTAAAAGTGATACAACATGGCTAATTCAGTTAAGTACAAAGAAACTTTAGCAAAACATTCTATTTAGCGTTACATACAGTTGTAAATTATATAAATTATATTAATAACACGACTAACATTTTCATTTAAAATAAAGATACTTTAACTTGAAGCTATAGTTGTTGCACAAAGTGGTGTAAATAAAGAAATGATAAACTTGAGTATTTTATAAATAAGCTTTAAGTAATATTCTGTAATACAACTGTAGGGATTACGTAAGGGTTTAAAGTTATAAATAACATGAGTATTACAAGAAAAGTTCAGCATAACATTATAAAATTTTAGCTATGTATATAGCATAGTATTTAGTTCGTTCAATACAGATTGGCACTCACCCAATAACTACTACAAAGTATGAGTTTAAAATATGTGTCGAAGTGTGGGAAAGATATGTGATAGTATTGTCTACTGCCACCAAATGGTGTTGCTACTTCCCACACATGGCGCACTGGAGCAGCAAATGTACCGTCTGGGGAACATCTGTGAAACATCATGAAAGCAGACAAGCACGGGCAAGGGTGGACTGTATGGATTCTCTGGAGGGAAGCAGTGACTGCTTCAGACATCCACAAGAGGTCAGTGGTCATATGTGGGGAGTCTGCACCAAGTTGAACGTCCATGTTTCGTTGGATGTCCGAATACAAAGATGGTGCTGAAAAAGACAAAAGCACTGGGCGTCCAGCAACACTACACAAACCAAACAATACCCAGCTTGTTAATGACCTGACACAGAAGAACACGCAAATCACATTTCATGAATTAGTGCAGGCAACAGGTCTATCACGAGGAACCGTCCACACCATAACCCATGAAGATTTGTTAATGAAAAAGGTGTGTGCACAATGGGCATCACATACCCACTGCGCAGAAACAGAAGCGTGTGGAGGTATGCCAATACTTGCTGCAACAGTATAGTGCAAATCTAGAAAAACTCTTTGCCAAACTGTTCACCGTCGATGAGTCCTGGTTTTTCAAAGACTACTGAGAAGGAACGCCAGTTAATGGAGTGGAAGCATACTGCGAGCCCTCGTCCTAAGGAGTCATGGCCAGGACTACTCGTTCAGAAACACATGGCAACTGTGTTCTGTGGGATCAGGAAGGGGTACTTCTGGTGGATTGGCTCCCTACTAATGCGAACATCAACAGTGAGTGGTACTGCACTTCACTGCAACAACTCCGCCGATGCATTCAACAACGCCGCCATCAAAAATGGTGCCATGGTGTTCTTCTCCAACAAGAGAATGCATGACCACATGACAGTAGCCAGACCATGGTCACCATTCGTACACTAGGGTTTACTGTGCTGCCACATTCTCTATATTCATCCGATTTGGCTTCTAGTGACTATGCTCTATTCGACACGATGAGAGAAGTCATTTGGGGTAAGAAGTTCACCACTAATGACGAAATTCATGCAGTTTTCCATTAGCAGAGCCAGAATACACCCAATGAATGGTTTGCTGCACAAATACGGAATCTGCCAGAACGATGAAACAAGTGCATAGACATTGCGAAGGAACACCTGTAGTGTTACCTGAACGAGTTTGTTCAATAAATGGTCCCTGTTAAAAAAATTAGTCGTAGTGCCAATCAGTTTTGAACGCCCCTAGTACATTTTTTCAATATTAATGAGATTATTTGCCCCAGGCATTACCTGGTATTTGCCTAAATTTAAGGAAAACCCTTTGATACAGAACCACAAACTCGTAATCAAGGACACAAATTAAAGTACAAAAAGCAATTAAATCAATGTAATCACAGTATTACACTATAAGATATCACTAAGCAGTTCGAGAGGAATGACTGCTTTGAGACAAAAGCTTAATTTAATGATTATAACTAGTCGTTCAGAAACTGTAAACATCATACACTAAAAACATAAATTATAATAATGCATAGTTGGTTTGTTACCAACAAGGCCCACATGGCAACCTTGGCCTTCGTGGTAACCTCGCCCCACCACGTGATGACCGGACCCATTTCTCAGGTGGAGGTACCCAGATAGCGGGCCCATTACCTCCAATGATAGGGTGATAGTGAAGAGGACAGTGAGGCGAGAGGGCCTATAGCTTTTACCGTGGACTCCGAACCACCTTGCGCATAGGGGACACTTCATATGTACTAGACAGAGGTGAAGGTGTGGATAGGGGCGACTTAAAATCGCCAACCCCAGAGCCGGGAATCCAAATCGAGACCCTTAGCACGGGAGTTACGAACGAAACCACTGCACTACCCAGGTGTCCCATTACACTAATACATTGTACTTCACAAAGTGATTAGAGATTATAAAAGTGAGTGTCAATTGCAGCATTTGAAGAAATAACGTTAATTAGGCAATTTACTGCTTTTATAATTTCCTCAATAAGTCTTCAATGATTATGTATTTAAATATCTGGAAAACAATATCAAAAAACAACTATCACTTAATTGGTCAACAAAACCAAGCACAGAAAAGGACTGAAATTACACAGATCTGAATATTTTCATGTTTTTTTCATAGCTTGTGGTAGTCAGTAACTTGTTTAATTTAACCAACCTTATCCCTGTATTACGATCTCCGGTTACTAGACGAGGTTTGTTACCTGTCAGTTATCGATAACTATTGGTTAGGTTTAGTGGCTCGTATTACAAACTCTATTTACCTGTAGGTTTGTCACCCTGTGCATTATGGTGGTATATGAACGGTTGGCAATATCTTGCACTAGGAGTTTACCTTGTTTGCAACGCTATCTTGTGTTTAGAATGTGTAATTAGCGGGAAAACCAAACATATGTAGTAGCATCAGCCATCTTGTTTTAACTTTTATTAGCGGTTTTCTGTATATATTCCTAATATCTTCATTAATAGTGCATTCGTAATGAGGTTTAGCATAGTTCTGTGTATTTATTATTACACTTCGTTTACAATTTAGATTTTTCCATAGCATTAGACAGATTCTCTTTCATAGCACTGGGTTAGTGTTATAGGTTATATGCGTTGCATTAGGTTAGTGCTATAGATCATATAGGTTAGATATATGGAGAATATATGCAACGATTTGCTAATTTATGAACACCAAGAGACTTCCAGTCAAATAATTTTAAAAATAAGGTCACACAACGATTATTAATTGGGATAATAGTATTGCCTTAATGTTATAATTTGGCTAAAATCATTTGGTTAGTAGTTTATCCTCATGGATAAATCACATCTTCTTATATAAATTATCATTTCACAAAGGAATAAAAGCAAGGTTATAAAATATGCTTTATGGCACCAGTAACTTGGTACCTGAAATGTTTTTGTTTTTAGAAATAATATATCTGGCTAGTTGTGAAGAAATATGTATTGTTTTCCTTTAAGAAAATAGGTTATACAAAACATATTTCTTCTTGGTCTTTCATAATCAAACGCCACATTTCAGTCACAGCATTGTGTCCTAGATTTGAAAACATCATTGAACAAATAAATGGCTTTATTCAAATACCACAGGGTACAACATGGGCAGGTTTTAACATTTCTTTATGTGTGCAATTAGCAGCATATTTTATTTAGTAATGCATTTGCACAATCTATAGTATGTACGGCACGAATCAGAAGTAATACCTCAACTTGCAATGAGACAGCGCACATACTGCATTTGCACAATCTATAGTATGTACGGCAAGAATCAGAAGTAATACTTCAACTTGCATTGAGACAGCGCACACACTGCATTTGCACAATCTATAATATGTACGGCAAGAATCAGAAGTTATACTTCAACTTGCATTGAGACAGCGCACACACTGTCTTTGCACAATCTATAGTAGGTACGGCAAGGATCAGAAGTAATACTTCAACTTGCATTGTGACAGCGCGCGCACTGCATTTGCACAATCTATAGTACGTACGGCAAGAATCAGAAGTAATACCTCAACTTGCATTGAGTCAGCGCACACATTGCATTTGCACAATCTATAGTATGTACGGCAAAAATCAGAAGTAATACTTCAACTTGCATTGAGACAGCGCACACCCTGCATAAATCACAATAGTTTAAGGCACACTGTAGGACAAAACCATTCTGTTATTGTACATGCAACCAACCACATACATGTGTGAACAGTGTTTGCAATAACGGTTGGACATCTGTACAAATTGCATAACCTATAAATTTTGTTTTATTCACTGTTTGCTTTATAGTTGGTTACTTTCCTCTGGTACTAATTTGAGGAAACGCAAATTCAACATTACACCCACTATTAGCACAGTCGAATGTTTTTTACTTCAGTATCTTTCTCATCTTTTATACACATCTACCCATAAGGTGTTGCGTGTATTTTCCAGTATAGATTTAACATGCTTTGTTTATTACATTTATGTTCGTTAAAACATGATGCAATATGATCGCATAACATATCCTATTGCTTGTAACAAGTTACTGACACCATGGCACACCAGAAATTGTCATTCCATATCCTATTACGTTAATATATACCTATTACTTATGTGGTTTATTTTACTTCACCTTCATCATGTCACGTATATATCACATTATGTATATACTCCTCTAAATTATCTTTCCGCATTCTAATTCTTTGACCTCTTCTTCTTGTGTGTGAAGGTAAACTCCAAGTTATCTTACTAACCGCTACTTGAGGTGAGGATCAGTTTACCTCCAGAAATAGCACCCAGTTAGTCCTTAACTGAATGTCGTAATACCGACATTTACGTGTAACACCAAGTTAACCGGTAACCAACACCTTAACGAGAGATCGTAATACAAGCCCCTTGTTAAAGTGTTTCTGTGTATTTTATACATATGACAACTTTAAGGAAAACACGATAATTTTGAAACTCCGTTACCCATAACACACTTTTTCTTGTTTTGCTAAAGTGCCGTCCTGAGTAGCACATTGTTCTTGTGTTCAATTCCACACACAAATAATACAAAACAAAACCTACTGCTGAGCTAGTCTTGTGCATACAACTTGTTTGAATGTAATATGTAGTAACACATGGGCAAGAGTCACTCTCGTCTGTCAAACTTGTGACGTGGGCGCAGAGTAATACAGAAAGTGTGTTTCTTACGACGGATGCAGTATAACTCCGCACCACCTTCATAATTATCAGTGATTTTTGGAAGACCTTTTTGAACTAATTCACTATTGCCATTATCACCTCCATGTAGAAACCTAGCACTGCATGGGACTATCTCCAAACGCTTTGCTACCACTCCATGCTTTATCATACGTCCAGAACCAATTGTGACGTGTTGTTCTAGAACATGGTACTCACACACATGAAAGGAAACTCGACTTTCACTGGACATTTTGCAAATATCTTCTGTAGCACTGCTGACTTCCTGGGACTTCCTAAGTGCACATGTATATGTGCAGCATAGCCTTATGGGCTGCTCCTCCAGCACAGTGGGAACTTGCAGGAATACTTCAGCAATAAACTGGCACTGTACATTTCCTGTTAAGAATAAACAAACAAACGTTTTGGAATATCCTAAACATTTTAAGCTTGAGAGATCTTCAATAATAAATAAATGATAATATAGCATGGCAGAAATCAAAGTACAATTAACAATTTTATCAGACGCAAATGGCATGGAATTTCGCATTATTTTGTTGGTAGTATTCTAATCTATCTGCTGTAAAATCTTCCCATAGCCACTTGAGAAAGTCCATATTGCTGTAATAGTTTCTGCTGTTGCAGCTTTCAATGTTTTATGACCATAATTATTCCGTTATTTGGTATGGCTTCATAAATTCCAAATACCAAATCCAATTTAGATTGATTTTATACCTGCAAGTGACGGAACATTACTGAAATCTCCAACGAAGTTCAATACACTTCAAGTTCAATATTGGATCTTTCACTTCTTGATTGCTGCATCTTAAAATATAATAAAAGTTATGTAATTCCAATATGGATTTTTTTCTCCGTGAGTGATTTTCACAGCAATCCATTGTATACGTTTTATAGCATCTTAAAGTACAACAGCTAATGATAGTAGTCCTCTAATAATAATAATGACAATTTTAAACACAAATATATCATTATTCTCTGTACCTGGAATAAGTAACCAAGATCACGCTAAGATTTATCCAGTTCTCTGTCTTACACAGAAACATAGAGCAAGCTTCCTTCTTCAACATTGAAAATTTCAAAATGGTCAAACCACAGAGTATCAAACCGACGCTACTTTCGAAGAGAAATAAGAACAGCGACAATTGTATGCTGACTTTGGAAAGAAACTTTACATTGGAAAGTAAACTCTGAGACAGTTCACAGCTTTTTTCATCACTAGTGTTATTATGCTGAAAAGGATGTATGTGGGTTTAAACTATCACACAAACAAATGTTATAGCTGGAGAGATAGTGATAAGTGACGATGCACCAGAAGGTATACGCCAGAAGTAAGTAGTGACAAAGGTGGAGCATGTCTTGACGTGTTTGACATAAAATGGCTACAAGAACAGTTTGCATGGCATTATCAAGCTAATGGAATTCGATCCACTTCTTTCCATGAGCTTATGATAGGTTATGGCATCGATTTTCCAACCTCTAAAGCTGTACCCAGGAACGTAATGGGCCTGAAGTTTGAGCTAGAGCAAGCAGCAAGAGAGCTTCAGGAAAAGAAAAAATATTGACAAGCTAAGAGCTAATGACCCTGAGGGCGCAACATAACAAATCCAGCAAATCAACAGACAAGTCATTGCAGTTGCTCGATTTATCTTCTCTGTCCTAGACGGATTTGCCTTTGGATGTAAAGCCATAGAACTAATTGGACTTCGAATTCAGACTACTGCGTGGTATGATGTTCACTCTCATCATTGCATTAGCAGAAATATACTTCCTTACCAAGAAACTCAGTGAAGACGATACTCTCCTTTCCATCACAAACTTCATTCATTTATAAAAAAACCTCATATATTTGTGAGTTTATTGGTTTACGATATTCTTTTGTTTTACTACATTCTTTGGTCAAAGTAACAAAGGAGACATGGCTTCCTATGTTTTAAGAACACAGTGGTTGTAATGTTAATTATTATAATAAATAGTTATATACTCCTGAAGTGAGATTTAGTTCATTATAATAGAACCTCTGAATACACGGGTAGTGTAAATAACTCTGCTCTGCAGCAAAAATGATGTTCACCAATGTTTGAGTGTTCCAAAATAATACTTTTGCCCTCACTTCAACGGTGCAATTCGTTTGTTTCTATCACTTCAGGTTTTTGAGAACATATAGAGTTCACATTTCATAAACACTCGTAGTAGAGCATTGGAAGTTTATATTGATAAAGTAAAACACCATAGTATTGTAAACATTTTAAGCACATATGTAGTATTTTTACATGACGGTTTTTGGGGGTTGAATAGAAATTGTGAGAGGGGCAAAGGTACAGGGTTTGGAACCCGGTGCCGAGATCATATACTACATGACAAAACTACCAGGTGTTGTAAGGGTTAAACAGGTACGGGGTTTTAACATTTAACCACATGTAACTGGGAGCGTAGATATGGATAAGGTACAGCAGAAAAAAGCATCTAATTCAAAATGAACTGAGTAACTGTATTTAAGAGATGTCTAGCCTTTCTACAGGGCACGCCTTGGATCTGGTTGAGATCAGCGGAGCTTTAGTAACATTTAAATACATAATACCATAATGCAAGTATACCTTTAGAGATGCGTTGTTTGTATGGCTGAACCTTGTGCAACTGGCAAGAGATATACGGTCTGGGGCAGCCTGCTGGCGAACTTACTCCTAGTACCACTTTAAAATAATCTCTTGTTAATTTTTATAGAGACCATCAGCAAGTCCTCTCTCAAATCTCTCTGTCAAGTCCCCCAGGGTGCTAATTCAACCAGGCTTAAATAGGGATCCTGCCCAAAAGTCAACTCAGCGATTCCCACGCTAACTGTCAATTTCCTCCCAATTAGTTCACCATATTGTGCAATCATTGTTTACATCATTGAGAACATGCTTAGCCCTGTTACTGACAACCTAAGCATTATCTCCCTTGATCATCAGGATGTGCGATTCATTGTTTACAATATAAGGAACAAGTTGAGGCCTGATATTGGCTACCTGTGCATTATTTCCCTTGACCAGTAGGAATCTTGTTTCATTGTTTACAACATGGAGAACAACTTGAGGCCTGTTACTGGCCACCTGTGCACTATTTCCCTTGTCCAGGAGGATGTGCGATTCATTGTGTACATCAGTGAGAACATATTTAGACCTGTTACTGGCCACCTGAGCATTATTTCCTTTGATCAGCAGGATGTGCGATTCAGTTTTTACAACATGGAGAACAGGTTTAGACCTGTTCAATTCCAAAATTTATGAAAGGCTGGTTATCCAAAAGCAACGTTGCGGATGATAAAATAGAGGAATACATCAAATTAACCACCCTATGTATTGAACAAAACAGCTTCACGTTCTCCAAGAAGATCTTCCAACAAACAGCAGGCTTGGCCATGGGTAACCCTCTTTCACCATTACTAGCTAATCTGTTCATGAGTAATTTGGAAACACACATTACTAAAGCCTTTCCACATAATTTCAAATGTTGGCTTAGATATGTCGACGATGTGATTGCGATAGTCCCTAGAAGACTAACCGAGGATGCCTAAAGTTGCTAAACCTACAAGAAAAATCCATAGTTTTCACCATGGAAGTAGAGCAGGATGAATGGCTACCTTTTCTACATTTGAAAATCATTAGAACACCAACAGGATTACAATATGGAATATACAGAAAAGCAACACATGTTGAAAATTACATTAAATGCAACCCATTCAACCCAGTATAACATCAATCTGCAGTATTCCATAGTTTGGTTCACAGATTAATCAACATTCCGCTAACAAAAACAAAATATGAACAGGAGTACGCTCACATACACCAGGTTGCCGAACTGAACAACTATAACACAAATTTCATCAAAAAACTTATCTACAGACACAAAAGAAACAAACACTTAAGGGACATTACTACGTTAAAAAAACTAGAAAACCCTAACGCCAGATATGGAAAATTTACATTTCATCCAAAATACTTCAAAAAATTTGAAAAGATATTTAAGAGCTTCAACATAAAATTAGCCCCTCAGAACAAACACAACATCGCAACTTACTAAACCACCCTCTAAAAAATAGCACACCGAAAACTCAATTATCAGGCATTTACCAAAAGACTTGCCAGGATCTTGACAAGATATACATTGGTAAGACCAAAAGGAATCTAGGAACAAGAATGAAAGTACACTTTAGAAATATTAAATTTAAACAAATGGACAAGTCGGCTAAAGCACATCACTTTTGGTCTGAGAATCACAACATAAAACAAGAAATAGAACTGATCAAACAGGAAAAGAAACCTCTGGAACTACAGATTTGGGAAAACATATTTATTTTGTTAAAACAGGACCTCTTGATGAATTTTGAAATTCCCGCGGTAGATGACGTCATCAAACTCACCAGGACATTAGATGGCAGCACAACACCAAGCCAGATGCAGACACCGGATGCATCATCAGTCAACCACAGAACTGACGATAGGGCAGAGGTCCCCAGAAACTAGTCTTCATAAAAAACTTGCAAGTGGAGAAAACTATATACAAGGTTGACTCACTAGCCTAACTTTAGTAACAATGGCACTCCACTTTCTGAAATACTTCTTTTTATTCTATATAGGTTTAGACCTGTTAAAGACCACGTAAGCATTATTTCGCTAGATCAGCAGGATGTGTGATTCATTGTTTACAACATGGAGAACAAGTTGAGACCTGTTACTGTCCACCTGTGCATTATTTCCCTTGATTAACAGGATGCATGATTCATTGTTTCCCACATGGAGAACAAGTTGAGGCCTGCTACAGGCCACCTGTGCATAATTCCAGCAGGATGTGTGATTCACCAGTCCAAATTACATGTTTTGCCAGTCAGCAGAATTTAAGCTTAATCATCAACAAACAGCTTTGCTTAAACTCAAGGCGCTGGAAATAAATGTTACATAATAATTTCCAGGTCATGAGATGACGCAACATGAAAGTTATATGATGTGAATGCTTTATGACTGTTAGTTTTAAAAATGAGATTATGTAATGTGTGACGTGAACCAGTAAAAATAAAATTTGATTGCTAGTGATGGCAAAGAGAGTGTAAAAAGAAATCAATAATTTTGGTAAAACAACTAGGAAATAAGGCTTCTTTTGTTTGCGTAACGTCGAAGAGTACAGACGTGCTTTGGATTGTAGAATGTCGAAGTAAACAAACTAAAACATTAAAAATGATTAAAATAGATTAACTACAGAATTATTCTTATGTAAATTGTTGTATAAAATTGTCATAAAGTGTCGCAGTTAAATTAAAAGTTTGGATGTTTATACGAGGGCTGTTCAATAAAGAATGATCATAATTTTTACGGTCATAATTTTTAGTACTAATATTCAATTTTATTATATTCTGTTAGCTTAATGTGAAGCATACACGCCGTAGTATTTTCATTGTTGGTACTCCTGGTTCCCGCCTGTGTGAACCAGGCAAGTTCAGACATGTTCAGTATCGCCTACCGCTGAAATGGAGGTAACACGCGAGGAACAATATGCGTCTTTGAAATTCTGCTTTCCTCTCAACAAATCTTCAGATGAAGCCAATGCAATGTTACTGGAGGCCTATGGAGAGTCTGTCCTTCCCTACAGCATGACTCGAATGTGGTTTAGAATGTTTAATGAGGGGTGGCAATCAATTTCAAATGAAGGTGGGCCTGGTGCTCAGGTTACTGCTCTTACGGAAGAAAACATCAACACTGCTGCTGCCATTGTGGGAGAGATTCAACTAATTACCTTAAGATCACTTTCTGAAATACTGAACATTTCATTTCGTGCCACCCACAGTTGGTGACAGAAAAAATACACATGAGACGTGTTTATGCGCGATGGGTTCCAAGACTTTTGATTCACGAACTAAATGACATTCGCATGCAGGTCTGCATGTAGTTAAATTTGATGCTAGAGGAAGATCCGGAGCTTCTTTCAAACGTAATCACTGCTGATGAAACTTGGCTACATCATTTTGATCCTGAGAGCAAACAGCAAAACTCAGTCTGGAAATCTCCTTCATCACCAACACCCAAAAAAGCAAAAGTGGTTACTTCTGCTGGGAAAACTATGGCCATCTCATTCTTTGATATTCATGGAATAGGTTATCAGCATGTTGTACCTGCACACACATTAGTAACTGGACAATAATTCAGGGATGTCCTGAAAACATTGGAAGTCCATATCAGGCGCAAAAGACCACATTTCCGTGAAGCAGGCTGGATGCTGCACCACGATAATGCGCGGCCGCATATTGCCAATGTTGTTGCTGAATATCTTGTAAGAATCAACGTGAAGTGCATTCCTCACCCTCCTTAGAGTCAGGATTTAGCCCCATGTGACTTTTTTCTGTTCCCTAACTTTAAGGAGCGCCTTCATGGGAGACATTATCCATCATCAGAAGCAGTGATGAAGGCTGCGGAGGCAATTTTTAAGGATCTGTCAAAAAAATTGTTTCCAGCTTGTCTTTGAAGACTGGCGGAAACGCCGGGACAAGTGCATGGCATTCATGTGAGACTATTTTGAGAAGGATCATCAAAATTATGAGGATGAGTAAAGGTACGTTTTTTAAAAGTATATTGTGATCATTGTTTATTGAACAGCCCTCGTACATATACCCGATTTCACCCAACAGATGTTAAAATCGACGTTAACAAATCTAACGTAGCAATTGCCACAGAGTTAAGAAAAGTGCTAGAAAACTGGAAAGAAATTGTTAAACACATTTTAACGCCGAGGGACTTGAAAATATTACATACAGTTACTCCAAAAAGTATTCGTCTAGTGCATGAGTTTATGTTTAAGGATGTATGAATTGTGGAAAATCGTCAGAATAATTTCAGCATGGACACCGTCTTATTATTTGATTAGTGAATAAGAGAGTGCCATAAAGAAACACATAGAGTATTTATTCACATAATCATAGTTAAACGTGCAAAAGTAAAGATATGCAGTATAAGATACAAAATAAATATTCGTCTGCATACTGAAAATGGTGTAGAATGTTACGGTTAGTACCCAGTAGGCCCTTCATTCCTCTTTATAATCTCTTGTATTCTCCTGGCCATGGATTTCACCAAAGATTGTGTTCTTTCCACTGTAATTTCACACCTATCCTATATTAGAGCTTTCTTTACATCCTTTATATTACATATCTGGTGATATCTAATATTTTTGTCGAGTATACTCCACAAATTCTCTATTGGATTCATGTCTGGGGATTGTGGTGGTATCAGCATCCATCGTGGAGTATTATACAACCATAGCTTTGCATCTAGAGCTGCGAGTTTTGTGTGAATCTTGTGTGAAAAATATAATCTTCATAAACACTCATATTATTCACATTTTTGGACAGATGTGTTTTTTGGATGTTTATATAAACCTTATGGTTCACAATTTCATCAATAAAACAGAAATACCCCACAGCATTTGCACTGACGCAGCCCCAGACAAATACTGAACTGTCACCATATTTAACAGAAGCTGTTATACTTTTCTCTTCAAGCTCACAATTCTTTTTTCTCTACACTATTACTTGCTCTTTTGACAGAGCTCAGATTGACTCTCGTCAAATTTCTTCCAGAAATCAAACCCATCGTATTTAGGTTCTTTTGCAAAAGCAACTCGCTTCTTTCTGTTGATTTTACTGATGTATAGTTTCTTACGGGCTGTTCGGCCTCCATACTCAGCTTCATAAAGTATGTTTCTTATAGTTTGTGCTGAAACAGGCTTTCCTGTGTGTGTGTTTGGACTGTAATAGCAAGTTTTGGATCACTTAGTTTAGGATTTTTCTTGACTTCTCTAAGTAACTGTCGTTTTTCCATCTGGGACAGAACTGCAGGACGACTGCTTCTTGATTGATTTTCCTAAGTTTTGTTTCGATCAAACCTGTATACAATAGACTTCACTGTACTTGTAGGTCTTCCAATAGTTTCTCCAACTTCTTGAAAAGATTTCCCTTTTTTTAAATAACCCGAAGAAAATTTCTGTCCCTTCCTTTGTAGTTTCAAGACGTTTACGACCCATATTACTTAAATAGCAGTCAACGGCTTTGAAAACAGAGATGGAACTGTCAACGGAAATGGATGAAGCACAACTGCATAAGAAAAGGTAAAGAGTGTGTGTCAGCGAGACACCATACCTGGGATCTTGTTTACTAGACGAATACTTATTTGACATCAAATGGGACATGATTTTAAATAACTTAGACCTATTCACTAATTAAGCAGAATATGAACCCAAAATTTGTTTTATTTTTAAATCTAGATATCAACCGAGGTAAGGAAATAGTCATTGTTCGATCCTTATCTACGTTTATCTGATTTAACTTGATATATCCTATAATCTATGATTAGATGAATACCTTTTGGAGTATTCTATATGGAAGGCTATAAAAGAATCGCATTTTTTCTGAACGTATTGCGATGCCCCTTTGTTTTTATTTCGTGTACATACACCTGAACAAAATCAAAAGAGAAGCCTTGGGACAAATTTCGGATCAATAGAGAAAGAACTGTTAGTTAAATTAGTAACTAAATATAAGGATATTGTGGAAAATAAGAAGAGGATTGTGTTAAATGTGACGTGGGAAAAGACTGGAAATGAATTTAATTCGAATTCAACTTCGTCAATATTACGTAAATTTAAAAGAAGATGCGAAGGACGGAATTGACAAGAGACTTTAATGTTTCAAGACGGCAGGTGGAAAGTGTGTTATCCACAGAATTCAGTGAATTATAAAACCGTAAAGTTATTAATACTTGAGGCAAAGTCGAGATCGTCATATTCCTATTCGATGTATGTTCTAACCTCTCTTGTACTTCCGCAGTAACCTTCATACCAACTTGTATCCACAGTCTCTATGTCCGTAGAAAATTTTCTTCTGGCAGATCCTCAAAATAATTTCTCTTCATAATCCGTTCTCTATCACAGAACCTAATAGGGCCGCGCATTAATTACTTTTGACAACATACCTTTACTCAACCTCATAATTTTGATGGCCCTTCTCAAAATAGACTCCGCTAAATGCGATGCACCTATCCCAGCGTTTCTGCCAGTCTTCAAAGACATGCTGGAAAGCATTTTAAGAGATCCTTCAAAATCACCTCCGCAGCCTTCCCCACTGCTTCTGATGATGGATAATGCCTCCCACGAAGGCGTTTCTTCAAGTTAGGGAATAGAAAAAAGACACATGGGGCTAAATCCAGTTTTAAGGAAGGGTGAGGGGTGTAGTTGGCGTTGATTTTTGCAAGATATTCAGCAACAACTTTGGCAATATGCGGCCGCGCATTATCGTAGTGCATCATCCAGCCTGCTTCACGGAAATGTGGTCTTTTGCGCCTGATATGAACTTGCAATATTTTCAGGAAATCTCTGTATTATTGTCCAGTTACTGATGTGTGTGCAGGTACAACATGCTGATAAACCATTCCATGAATAACAAAGAATGAGATGACCATAACTTTCCCAGCAGAAGCAGCCACTTTTGCTTTTTGGGGGTTGGTGATGAAGGAGATTTCCACACTGAGCTTTGCTGTTTGCTCTCAGGATCAAAATGATGTAGCCAAGTTTCATCAGCAGTGATTACATTTGAAAGAAAGTCTAGATCTTCCTCTAACATCAACTTTAATTGCATGTTACCTCCATTGCAGCGGTAGGCGATACTGAGCATATGTGAACTTACCTGGTTCTCATAGGCAGGAACCAGGAGTACCAACAATGAAAATACTATGGTATGTTTGTTTCACATTAAGCTAACAGAGTATAATAAGTTTGAAATTTAGTGCGAAAAATTATGACCGTAAGAAAATAATGATCAGTCTTTATTGAACAGCCCTCGTATATTAGAAGTGAACCTCCCTTGTTAATCATTGGCAACACAAGGAGGTTGCAGCTGCCCTATTTTCGGGTGGCAAACTAAATTATGAATAATCGCGCGCCCAAATCGTTTACGTTGCGGGAAGTCTATAGCTGTATTTTTCATACCTGCCTAGCTATCGGCTGCTGTTTATGTTCCAATACCGCATTGCTACAGGTGAGGCTCAAAGATAATTACGTGAGCATTGACAGTTGTGACTGCAGTTTCAAAGTTGTTGCATTTTCTAAACGCTGGATCACATAATTATCTTCAATAATCTGTAGCCATACAGTACTAGAACATATAATCAACTGAATCTTGCAGTGAATTTTCTCCATGACACCTGTACATTATTTTCTACTTTAATGAATTATCTCAAAATTATGTACGAACGTTCAAGGAATTCACAATAGGATATATGTGAGACAGGAAAATTTGGAAAATCCAATTCTCTACTTTGTTTATTAAATTTTATATAATAGTAATGGTCTCTGTAATGGCTGCAGGTTCAAGAAACGAATTCTTGAATAGTAATGTCACAGATTTCATTTTTTGTGTTGGAGACGCGACAAGCCAGTCCGCGGGAAAGAAAGAGACAGATAGTGGCGCGCAGAATTGGACGCTTGCCGAGAGAGAGAGACAGAGAGATGTCTGGATAGTTGCGTCTTTCTCTCACTGCGTCGCGATCTTTTTCGGAGATCTACTGCATCCTAGAACAAAGACTGGAGGTATAAAAACCCGCAAAGTGTGAGAGTGGAGTTAGTTGTTAGTTGAATTGTGCAGTTGGGCTGTAATTGTGCGTTTGAGCTGTACCGCAGCGAATTATTTCGTTTGTTTACGTGTGGTAATGGAACGAGACGACCTTGAAGACAGCGTTTGCATATGTATATCATTTTGCTGCTGCCAGGGTTGTACAAAGCTAATGCTTACTACACTAAAGAGTATTTTAACTTTCTGCAAACAAGACTTTTAATTCTACCAACCCAAGAAGTCACAGTAACAACAGAACTAGTCATGTGATAAAACATAGTCCAATTATATTATTCATTCTACAGTGGAGTCTTGCAATGCATTTTCTGTAGGGCACACATTCATTACTATATTCTACTTTAATGAATTGCCCCAACGAACTTTCAAGGAATTAACAATAGGATGTGGTATTGTAAGGAAAATTTGAATAATAACATTGTTTTGACAGTTACAGCTTCCTTTTATTATTTGGTCTCACCATCATAACAAATTAATTTGATATTTACTTAAATAACATGAGTAGCTCCACTAAATCAATTACAAAGAATCCATAGCACAACACTAGTTACAACACTGTAGCTATAACTCAAACCACTTAAAAGTGATACAACGTGGCTAATTCAGTTAAGTACAAAGAAACTTTAGCAAAACATTCTATTTAGCATTACATATATTTGTAAATTATATAAATTATATTAATAACACGACTAACATTTTCATTTAAAATAAAGATACTTTAACATGAAGCTATAGTTGTTGAACAAAGTGATGTAAATGAAGAAATGATAAACTTGAGTCTTCTTTAAATAAGCTTTAAGTAACATTCTGTAATACAACTGTAGGGATTACTTAAGGGTTTAAAGTTATAAATAACATGAGTATTACAAGAAAAGTTCAGCATAGCATTATAAAACTTTAGCTATGTATATAGCATAGTATTTAGTTCGTTCAATACAGATTGGCACTCACCCAATAACTACTCCAAAGTATGAGTTTAAAATATGTGTCGATGTGTGGGTAAAGATAGTTGATAGTACTGTCTACTGCCACCAAATGGTGTTGCTACTTCTCATAGATGGAGCACTGGAGCAGCAAATGTACCGTCTGGAGATCATCTGTGAAACATCATGAAAGGAGACAAGCACGGGCAAGGGTGGACTGTATGTTTTCTCTGGAGGGCAACAGTGACTGCTTCAGACATCCGCAAATGGTTAATTGGTCATATGTGAGGAGTCTGCACCAAGTTGCAAGTCCATGTTTCGTTGAGTGTCCCAATTCAAAGATGGTGCTGAAAAACATAAAAGCACTGGGCGTCCAGCAAGAGTACACAAACCAAACAGTACCCAGTTTGTTAATGACCTGACCCTGAAGAACACGCAAATCACATTTCATGAATTAGTGCAGGCAACAAGTCTATCACGAGGAACCTTACACACCATAACCCATGAAGATTTGATGATGAAAAAGGTGTGTGCACAATGGGTATCACATACCTAATGCGCAGAAACAGAAGCGTGTGGAGGTATGCCAATAGTTGCTGCAACAGTATAGTGCAAATCTAGAACAATTCTTTACCAAACTGTTCACCGTCGACGAGTCCGTAGTTCCAAGACTACGGAAAAGAAACGCCAGTTAATGAAGTGGAAGCATACTGCGAGCCCTCGTCCCAAGAAGTCACAGCCAGGACTACTCGTTCAGAAACACATGGGAACTGTGTTCTGCTGGATCAGGAGGAGATACTGCTGGTGGATTGGCTCCCTAACAATGCAAACATCAACAGTGAGTGGTACTGCACTTCACTGCAACAACTCCGCCGATGCAATCGACAACGCCACCATCAAAAATGGGGCCATTATGTTCTTCTCCAACAAGAGACAGTAGCCAGACCATGGTCATCATTCGCACACTAGGGGTTACTGCGCTGCCACATTCTCTATATTCATCCGATTTGGCTTCTAGTGACTATGCTCTATTCGACACAACGAGAGAGGTCCTACGGGGTAAGAAGTTCACCACTAATGACGAAATTCATGCAGTTGTCCATCTGTAGTGCCAGAATACCCCCAATGAATGGTTTGCTGCACAAATACGGAACCTGCCAGAACGATGAAACAAGTGCATAGACATTAGCGAGGAACACCTGTAGTGTTACCTGAATGAGTTTGTTCAGTAAATGGTTCCTGAAAAAAAAGCCGAAGTGCCAATCAGTTTTGAACGCCCCTAGTACATTTTTCAATATTAATGAGATTAGTTGCCCCAGGCATTACCTGGCATACGCCTAAAGTTAAGGAAAAACCTTTGATACAGAACCTCAAACACGTAATGAAATACACAAATTAAAGTACAAAAACAATTAAATCAATGCAATCACAGTATTACACTATAACATATCACTAAGTAGTTCGAGAGGAATGACTGCTTTGGGACAAAAGATTAATTTAATGATATGAACTAGTCATTCAGAAACTGTAAACATCATACATAAAAATATAAATTATAATAATGCATATTTAGTTTGTTACCAACACGCCCCACATGGCAAACTTCGCCTTCGGGGTAACCTCGCCCCATCACGTGATGGCGGACTCATTTCTCAGATTGTGGCTCCATTACCTCCAATGACAGAGTGAGGCGAGAGGACCTATTGCTTTTACCGTGGACTCCGAACCACCTTGGGCATAGGGGACACTTCACATGTACTAGAGAGAGGTGAAGACGTGGATAGGACCGACTTAAAATTGCCAACCCCAGAGTCAGGAATCCAAATCGAGACCCTTAGCATGGCAGTCACGAACGAAACCAGTGCACTACCCAGGTGCCCCATAACAATAATATATTGTACTTCACAAAATGATTAGAGTTTATAAAAGTGAGTGTCAATTGCAGCATTTGAAGAAATAAAGTTAATTAGGCAATTTCCTGCTTCTATAATTGCCTCAAAAAGCTTTAAATTGTTATGTATTTAAAAATCTGGAAAACCATTTTAAAGGCACTATCACTTAATTGGCCAACAAAAACAAGTACAGAAAAGGCCTGAAATACACAGATCTGAATATTTTCATATTTTTTTCATAGCTTGTGGCAGCCAGTAACTTTTTTAATTTAACCAAACTAAGGCTTGTATTACGATCTCCGGTTACTAGCCGAGGTTCGTTACCTCTCATTCATCGATAACTATTGGTTAGGTTTAGTGGCTCGTATTATCAACTCTATTTACCTGTAGGTTTGTCACCCTGTGCATTATGGTGGTATATGAACTTTTGGCAATATCTTGTCCTAGGTTTTTACCTTGTTTGCAACGCTATCTTGTGTTTAGAATGTGTAATTATCGAGAAAGCCAAACATATGTAGTAGCATCAGGCGTCTTGTTTTAAAATTTTATTAGCTGTTTTCTGTGTATTTTCGTAATATTTTCATTAATAGTGCATTTGGAATGAAGTTTAGCACAGTTCTGTATATTTATTATTATACTTCGTTTGTATTTGAGTTTTTTCCAAAACGTTAGACAGATACTTTTTTATAGAGTTAGGTTAGTGTTATAGGTTATATAGGTTAGATATATGGCGAATATATGGAATGATTTGCTAATTTATGAACACCAAGAGACTTACAGTCAAACAGTTTTAAAAATAAGGTCACACAACGTTTATTAATTCAGATAATAATATCACACAAATGTTGTAAATTGGCTAAAATCATTTGGTTAGTAGTTTATCCTAATGGATATATCACCTCTTCTTATATAAATGATCAATTCACAAAGGTATATGCAAAGAGATCAGGTCCACAAATTACAAGTCATCCATGAATAAAAGTAAGGTTATAAAATATGCATTCTGGGACCAGTAACTTGGTACCTGATATGTTTTTGATTTTAAACATAATATATTTGGCTAGTTATAAAGAAATATTTATTGTTTTCCTTTAAGAAAATAGGTTACAGGAAACATATTTCTTCTTGGTATTTGATATTCAAAGGCAACATTTCAGTCACAGCATTGTGCTCCCGATTTGAAAGCGTATTTGAACAAAAAATGGCTTTATATAAATACCACAGGCAGGTTTTAAAATTTCTTTATGTGTGCAACTCGTATCAAATATATTTAGTACTGCATTTGCACAATCTATAGTAAGTACGGCAAGAATCAGAAGTAACACCTCAACTTGCATTGAGAAAGCGCACACCCTACATAAATCACAATAGTTTAAGGCAAACTGTAGGACAAAACCATTCTGTTATTGTACATGCAACCAATTACATTACATGTGTGAAGAGTATTTGCATAAAATGTTGGACATCTGTACAAATTACATAACCTATAAATTTTGTTTTATTCACTGTTTGCTTTATATCTTGTTACTTTCCTCTGGTACTGCTTTGACAAAACGCAAATTCAACATTACACCCGCCATTAGCAAAGTCGAATGCTTATTACTTCAGTATGTTTCTCATCCTTTATACATATCTACCCATAAGGTGTTGCGTGTATTTTCCAGTATACATTTGAGATGCTTTGTTTATTACGTTTATGTTCGTTAAAACATTTTGCAATATGACCGCAAAAAATATCGTATTCCTTGCAACAAGTTACTGACACCATGGGACACCTGAAATTATCATCCAATATCCTATAACGTTAATATATACCTAATACTTATGTGGTTTATTTTACTTCACTTTCAAAATGTCACGAATATATCACATTATGTATATACAACTCGAAATTATCTTCCCGCATTCTAATTCTTTTAGCTCTTCATTTATTAAATACTGTGCCAACATGCTGTTGGCATTTAATCTGGACTGGAGGTACGCCATTTTGTTTTCTGTGTGTGAAGGTAAACTCCAAGTTATTACACTACCCGCTACTTGAGGTAAGGGTAAGTTTACCTCCAGAAATAACTCCCAGTTAGTCCTTAACTGAATGTCGTAATACCGACACCTGCGTGTAACTCCAAGTTAACCGCTAACCAACACCTTTAGGAGAGATCGTAATACAAGCCCCTTGTTGCAGTGTTTCTGTGTATTTTATACATATGCCAACTTTAAGGAAATAATGATAATTTTGAAAGTCCGTTACCATTAATACACTTTTTCTTGTTTTGCTACAGTGCCGTCCTGAGAAGCACACTGTTCTTGGGTTCAATTCCACACACAAATAATACAAAACAAAGCCAAAGGCTGAGCTACTCTTGTGCATACAACTTGTTTGAATGTAATATGTAGTAACACATGGGCAAAAGTCACTGTCGTCTGTCAACCTTGTTACGTGGGCGCAGAGTAATACAGAAAGTGTGTTTCTTACGGCGGATGCAGTATAACTCCGCACCACCTTCATAATTATCAGTGATTTTTGGAAGACCTTTTTGAACTAATGCACTATTGGCATTATCACCTCCATGTTGAAACCTAGCACTGCATGGGACTATCTCCAAACGTTTTGCTACCACTCCATGCTTTATCATACGTCCAGAACCAATTGTGACGTGTTGTTCTAGAACATGGTACTCACAAACATGAAAGGAAGCACAACTTTCGCTGGAAATTTTGCAAATATCTTCTGTTTCACTGCTGACTTCCTGGGACATTTATAGAAGTGCCCATTGGTATATGTGCAGCATAGCCTTAGGGGCTGCTCCTCCAGCACGGTGGGAACTTGCAGGAATACTTCAGCCACAATTTGGCACTGTGCATATCCTCTTAAGAATAAACAAGCAAACGTTTTGGAATATCCTAAACATAATTTTAAGCTTGAGCGATCTTAAATAATAAATCAATGATAATATAGCATGGCAGAAAGCAAAGTACAATTAAACATTTTATCAGACGCAAATGGCATGGAATTCTGCATTACTTTGTTGGCAGTATTCCAACCTATCTGCTGTAAAATATTTTCATAGCCACTTAAGAAAGTCCATATTGCTGTAATAGTTTCTGCTGTTGCAGCTTTCAATGTTTCATGACTATAATTATTCCGTTATTAGGTATGGCTTCATAAAGTCCAAATAACAAATCCAATTATGATTGATTTTCTACCTGCAAGTGACGGAACATTTCTGAACTTACAACGAAGTTCAATACACCTCGGGTTCAATATTGGATCTTTCACTTCTTGAATGTTGCATCTGAAAATATAATAAAAGTTATGTAATTCCAATAAGGATTTATTTCTCCGTGAATGGTTTTCACAGTAATCCATTGGATACGTGTTATAGCGCCTTAAAGTACAACAGATATTGATAGCAGCACTCTAATAATAATAATAATAATAAAATGGCAATTTTAAACACAAATATATCATTATTCTCTGTACCTGGAGTAAGTAGCCAAGATCACGCGATGATTTATCCAATTCTCTGTCTTACACAGAAACATAGAGCAAGCTTCTTTCTTCCACATTGAAAATTTCAAGATGGTCAAACCACAGAGTATCAAACCGACGCTACTTTTGAAGAGAAAAAAGAACAGCGATAATTGTATGCTGACTTTGGAAAGAAACTTTACATTGGAAAGTAAACTCTGAGACAGTTCAAAGCTTTTTTTCATCACTAATGTTATTATGCTGAAAAGGATGTATGTGGGTTTAAACTATCACACAAACAAATGTTATAGCTGGAGAGATAGTGATAAGTGACGATGCACCAGAAGGTATACGCCGGAAGTTTAAGGCAAGTATAAGTAGTGACAAAGGTGGAGCATGTCTTGACGTGTTTGACATAAAATGGCTACATGAACAGTTTACATGGCATTATCAAGCTAATGGATATCGGTCCACTTCCTTCCATGAGCTTATGATAGGTTATGGCATCGATTTTCCAACCTCTAAAGCTGTACCCAGGAACGCAGTGGTCCAGAAGTTGGAGCTAGAGCAAGCAATGAGAGAGCTTCAGGAAAAGAAAAAATATTGACAAGCTAAGAGTTAATGACCCTGAGGGCGCAACATAACAAGTCAAGCAAATCAACAGACAAGTCATTGCAGTTGCTCGATTTATCTTCTCTGTGCTAGCCGGATTTGCATTTGGATGTAAAGCCATAGAACTAATTGGACTTCAAATTCAGACTACTGCGTGGTATGATGTTCACTCTCATCATTGCATTAGCAGAAATATACTTCCTAACCAAGAAACTCAGTGAAGTCGAACTCACCTTTCCATCACAAACTTCATTCGTTTATACAAAACCTCATATATTTGGGAGTTTATTGGTTTACGATATTCTTTTGTTTTGCTACATTCTTTTCTTTGGTTATAAGTAACAAAGGAGACATGGCTTCCTATGTTTTAAGAGCTGACTAGCTGTAATGTTAATTATTATAATATATAGTTATATACTCCTGAAGTGCGATTTATTTCACAATAATAGAGCCTCTGAATACACGGGTAGCGTAAATAACACTGCTCTGCAGCAAAAATGATGTTAACCAATGATTGAGTGTTCCAAAATGATATGTGTGCCCTCAGTTTAACGGTGCAATTCGTTTGTTTCTATCACTTGAGGTTTTTGAGGAAATATAGTCATAATCATAATCGTTTATTCACCATTAAACTTACAATAAGTAATAGGATTCGTCAGTTACAAAAAGTATTTACAGTGTTTTTACATGTACAGAAGGTTTACAAATTAATGCATATAAAATTCTAGGTGAAATCAGATTATTTGCATGGCTTAAAGTTGTAATTATAGTAACTTTAATAACTTTACTATAGTAATAATAAAATTAAACAATTAACCACCCGCTACTATAATTTGCAATTGTGTTACATAAACTCACTAGCATGTATGTTATATTCTAGGTATTCTTGTACAGTAAAAAATGCTTTTTTGTTTTAACAAGTTTTTAATACTATAACAAATGTGTTTTGTGGCAGTTGTTTTATTTCCAGAGGAAGCTTTTTGAACAATTTTAACTGTTGATAACAATGGCTATTTATGGTCTTGCTCAATTGGTTGTGAGGTGTATCTAAATTATGTTTGCTTCGAGTGGCATAACTGTGTACTGAGGAACGATTTATAAATAAGTTTTGATTTTCTTTAACGTGTATGATATTGGTGTATATATACATTGACGGTAAAGTCATTATCTTATGGTCTATAAAGCTAGGCTTACATGTATCCTTTTGTCCTTAATCCTAGAATTAGTCTGAGAGATTTCTTTTGCCACATGAATGCATTTTTCGAGGTAGCACAATTACCCCGAAGCCTAACCCCATACAGTATATGTGGATGAAAGAAGACATAGTAAGATGTTATTAACATATTTCGACTAACACATTTCTCTAGCTTCCCTAGAAGATACCAGATCCTAGCAAGCTTTTTACAAAGGTAAAGTATGTGTGTTTCCCATGTTAGTCTGGTGTCTAAATGTAATCCTAACAGATTTAATGGATTACAGTGGATATCATTACGTTGCAATGTACATTATATATTTTCAGTTTTAGACATATTTAGACTTAGAATTCGTATTTCATAAAATCTCACAGTAGGACAGGGGAAGTTACTATTTCTAAAGTAAAACAACATTGTACTGTGAACATTTTAACACTTTTTGTAGCAATTATGTAAGAATGACCCTAGATAAGCTGAACGCAGGTGTTTTTACAGCACCACAGATCGAAACATTAATATGTGACCTCAATTTTGAAAATAAATAGAAACAAATAGGAACGCGTGCCTGAAAGGGCTTCAAAGATGTTGTAAGCTACTTCTTAGGAAACAGAAGGAGTCAAATAAAAATATTTGTAACAGAATCTCCACTTAATTCACTATTCTGTATCAAAATCTATTTCAAAAGCATATCGCTTTCATCTTCAGTCAAACTCCGTTGTTAAGAAAATCTCGGTTACCATGTTTTTTTTCTCTTTTTTATGTTACGTTTCCACCATTACCAACATCTGAAGACGAAACAACCATAAAAACAGAATCAATTGCCGGTATGTCAAATTTCATTACGCGATTTTTATTTTTTTTAAATAAATATTTTCTCCCACACTATTAACTGTATGGGACCATTTAATTGTTTTAATAATTTAACTTCGGGATTTATTTCATGGTCAAAAGACCAAAAATGATCCGCTACGGCCGTTTTATCAATTTGTTTATATTTAATGTTATGAAAATGTTCTTTCTTTCTAGTACCCAAACTAGTTTTCGTCTTTCCAATATAAACCTGATCACAATCCAAACAATTAAATTGATAAGCAATGACTGGAGGTATAAAATCCTGCAAAGTGTGAGAGCGAAGTCAGTTGTTAGTTGGGTTGTGTAGTTGTGTTGTAATTGTGCGTTTGAACAGTACGGCAGCGAATTCTTTCGTTTGTTTACGAGTGGCAATGGAACGAGACGACCTTGAAGACTGCGTTTGCATATGTATATCATTTTGCTGCTGCCAGGATTGTACAAAGGTACTGCTTACTATAGTAAAAAGTAATTTAAATTTCTGCAAACAAGACTTTTAATTCTACCAACACTAGAAGTCACAGTAACAACAAAACTAGTCATGTAATAAAACATAATTCAATTATATTATTCATTCTACAGTTGAGTCTTGCAATGCATTTTCTGTAGGGCACACATTCATAACCATATTCTACTTTAATGAATTGTCCCAACGATTTTGTATGAACTTTCAAGGAATTAACAATAGGATGTGTATTTGTCAGGAAAACTTCAATAATGATATAGATTTGACAGTTACTGCTTCCTTTTATTATTCTGTCTCATTAACATAACAAATTGGTTTGATATTTACTTAAATATCATGAATAATCCAACTAAATAGCACAACACTAGTTACAACACTGTAGCTATAGCTCAAACCACTTAAAGGTGATACAACATGGCTAATTAAGTTAATTACAAAGAAACTTTAGCAAAACTTCTGTCTAACATTACATACAGTTGTAATTTATATAATATGAATTACACGATTAACATTTGTCATTTAAAATAAAGATACCTTAACAAGAAGCTACAGCTGTTGCACAAAGTGATGTAAAAACACAAATGATGAACTTGAATATTTTACAAATAAGCTTTAAGTAACATTCTATAATAACACTGTAGGGATTGCTGAAGGGTTTACAGTGATAAATAATACGAGTAGTGCATTGTATTACAAGAAAAGTTTAGCATAGCATTATAAAACTTTAGCTATGTATTTAGCATAATATTTAGTTCGTTCAATACAGATTGACACACACCCAATAACTACTACAAAGTGTGAGTTTAAAATATGTGTCGATGTGTGGGTAAAGATATGTGATAGTAATGTCTACTGCCACCAAATGGCGTTGCTACTTCCCATAGATGCCACACTGGAGCAGCAAATGTACCGTCTGGAGATCATCTGTGAAACAACATGAAAGCAGACAAGAACGGGCAAAGGTGAACTGTATGGTTTCTCTGGAGGGAAACAGTGACTGCTTCAGACATCCGCAAATGGTTAATTGGTCATATGTGAGGAGTCTGCACCAAGTTGCAAGTCCATGTTTCGTTGAGTGTCCCAATTCAAAGATGGTGCTGAAAAACACAAAAGCACTGGGCGTCCAGCAACTGTACACAAACCAAACAGTACCCAGCTTGTTAATGACCTGACACAGAAGAACACGCAAATCACATTTCATGAATTAGTGCAGGCAACAGGTCTATCACGAGGAACCGTCCACACCAAAACCCATGAACATTTGAGACTGAAAAAGGTGGTGCACAATGGGTATCACATACTCTTACCACTGCGCAGAAACAGAAGCGTTTGGAGATATGCCAACAGTTTCTGCAACAGTATAGTGCAAATCTAGAAAATTCCTTGCCAAACTGCTCACCGTTGACGAGTCTTGGTTTTTGCAAGACTAAGGAAAGGAAACACCAGTTAATGAAGTGGAAGCATACTGCGAGCCCTCGTCCTAAGAAGTCACAGTTAGGACTACTCGTTCAGAAACACATGGCAACTGTGTTCTGTGGGATCAGGAAGGGATACTGCTGGTGGATTGGCTCCCTGCCAATGCGAACATCAACAGTGAGTGGTACTGCAGTTCACTGCAACAACTCCGCCGATGCACTTAACAACGCCGCCATCAGAAATGGAGCCATGGTGTTCTTCTCCAACAAGAGAATGCATGACCACATGACAGTAGCCAGACCATGGCCACCATTCGTACACTGGGGTTTACTGTGCTGCCACATTCTCTATATTCATCCGATTTGGCTTCTAGTGACTATGCTCTATTCGACACAACGAGAGAGGTCATGCGGGATAAGAAGTTCACCACTAATGACGAAATTCATGCAGTTGTCCATCAGTAGTGCCAGAATACCCCCACTGAATGGTGTGCTGCACAAATACGGACTTGCCAGTACGATGAAACAAGTGCATAGACATTGGCGAGGAACACCTGTAGTGTTACCTGAATGAGTTTGTTCGATAAATGTTTCCTGTATAAAAAATAAGTCCTAGTGCCAATCAGTATTGAGCGCCCCTAGTACATTTTTTAATATTAATGAGATTAGTTGCCCCAGGCATTACCTGGCATTTGCCTAAAGTTAAGGAAATACCTTTTATACAGAACCTCCAACACGTAATGAAATACACAAATTAAAGTACAAAAACAATTAAATCAATGTAATCACAGTATTAAACTATAACATATCACTAAGCATTTCGAGAGGAATGACTGCTTTTAGACAAAGTATTAGTTAAATGATATTAAACAGTCATTCAGAAACTGTAAACATCATACACTAAATATATATATTATAATAATGCATAGTTGGTTTGTTCCCAACACGCTCCACATGGCAACCTTGGCCATCGGGTTAATCTCGCCCCACCACGTAATGACCGGACCCATTTCTCAGGTGGAGGTACACAGATGGCGGGCCCATTACCTCTAATGATAGGGTGATAGTGAAGATGACAGTGAGGGGAGTGGACCTATAGCTTTTACCGTGGATTCCGAACCACCTTGGATATAGGAAACACTTGATATGTTCCAGAGAGAGCTGAAGGCTTGGATAGGACCGACTTAAAATCGCCAACCCCAGAGCCGGGAATAGAAATCGAGACCCTTAACACGGGAGTCACGAACGAAAACACTGCGCTACCCAGGTGCCCCATTATAATAATACATTGTACTTCACAAAATGATTAGAGTTTATAAAAGTGAGTGTCAATGGCAGCATTTGAGGAAATAACATTAATTAGGCAATTTACTGCTTCTATAATTGCCTGAACAAGTTTTGAACTATTATCTATTTAAAAATCTCGAAAACAATATCAGAACAAGTATCACTTAACTGACCAACAAAAACAAGTACAGAAAGGACTCAAATTATACAAATCTGAATAAAATCCATCTTTTTTTCATAGCTTGTGGTACCCAGTAACATTTTTAATTTAACCAACCTTATCCCTGTATTACGATCTCCGGTTACTAGACGAGGTTTGTTACCTCTCTGTTATCGATAACTATTGGTTAGGTTTAGTAGCTCGTATTATAAACTCTATTTACCTGTAGGTTTGTCACCCTGTGCATTATGGTAGTATATCAACGGTTGGCAATATCTTGCACTAGGATTTTAACTTGTTTGCAAGGCTATCTTGTGTTTAGAATGTGTAATTAGCGGGAATACAAAAAATATGTAGTAGCATCAGGCGTCTTGTTTTAACTTTTTATTACCTGTTTTCTGTATATTTTCGTAATATTTTCATTAAAAGTGCATTCGTAATGAGGTTTAGCATAGTTCTGTATATTATTATAGTTCGTTTTCCCATATCATTAGACAGAGTCTTTTTCAAAGCATTGGGTTAGTTATAGGTTATATGCGTTGTGTTAGGTTAGTGTTATTGATTATATAGGTTAGATACATGGAGAATATATGGAAAGATTTGCTAAAACATGAACGCCAAGAGATTTACAGTGAAACAAAATTTAAAAAAAAAAAAAAAAAAAAAAAAAAAGTCACACAACTTATATTAATTCTGATACTAGTATTGCACCAATGTTATAATTTGACTAAAATCATTTGGTTAGTAGTTTATCCTCATGGACAAATCACATCTTCTTATCTAAATGATCATTTCACAAAGGTATATGCAAAGAGCGAGGGTCCACAAATTACAAGTCATCCATGAATAAAAGCAAGGTAATAAATTTGCATTATAGCACCAGTAATTTGGTACCTGAATTTTTTTTTTTTTGTTTTTATAAATAATATACTTGGCTAGTTATGAAGAAATATGCATTTTCGTTTAAGAAAATAGGTTATAGAAAACATATTTCTTCTTGGTCCTTCATAATCAAATGCCACATTTCAGTCACAGCATTGGCCCTTGATTTGAAAACGTAATTGAACAAATAAATGGCTTCATTTAAATACCACAGAGTACAAGATGGGCAGGCTTCAACATTTCTTTTTGTGTGCATTTGCACAAACTATAGTAAGTACGGCAAGAATCAGAAGTAATACCTCAACTTGCATTGAGACAGCGCACACACTGCATAAATCACAATAGTTTAAGGCACACTGTAGGACTAAACCATTCTGTTATTGTACATGCAGCCAACTACATTACACGTGTTAACAGTGTTTGCAATAACGGTTGGACATCTGTACAAATTCCATGACCTATAAATTTTGTTTTATTCACTGTTTGCTTTACAGCTTGTTACTTTCCTCTGGTATTTCTTTGACGACACGCAAATTCAACATTACGCCCACTATTAGCACAGTCGAATGTTTATTACTTCAGTATGTTTCTCATCTTTTATACATATCTACCCATTAGGTGTTGCGTGTATTTTCCAGTATAGATTTAACATGCTTTGTTTATTACATTTATGTTCGTTAAAACATGATGCAATATGATCGCGTAACATATCCTATTGCTTGTAACAAGTTACTGACACCATGGGACACCAGAAATTATCATTCAATATCCTATTACGTTAATATATACCTAATACTTATATGGTTTATTTTACTTCACCTTCATCATGTCACGAATATATCATATTATGTATATACTCCTCGAAATTATCTTTCCGCATTCTAATTCTTTGACCTCTTCTTCTTGTGTGTGAAGGTAAACACCAAGTTATCTCACTACCCGCTACTTGAGGTGAGGATCAGTTTACCTCCAGAAATAGCTCCCAGTTAGTCCTTATCTGAATGTCGTAATACCGACATTTGCGTGTAACTCCAAGTTAACCGGTAACCAACACCTTAACGAGAGATCGTAATACAAGCCCCTTGTTAAAGTGTTTCTGTGTATTTTATACATATGACAACTTTAAGGAAACAACGATAATTTTGAAACTCCGTTACCCATAACACACTTTTTCTTGTTTTGCTAAAGTGCCGTCCTGAGAAGCACACTGTTCTTGTGTTGAATTCCACAAACAAATAATACAAAACAAAACCTACTGCTGAGCTACTCTTGTGCATACAACTTGTTTGAATGTAATATGTAGTAACACATGGGCAAGAGTCACTCTCGTCTGTCAACCTTATGACGTGGGCGCAGAGTAATACAGAAAGTGTGTTTCTTACGACGGATGCAGTATAACTCCGCACCACCTTAATAATTATCAGTGATTTTTGGAAGACCTTTTTGAACTAATTCACTATTGGCATTATCACCTCCATGTTGAAACCTAGCACTGCATGGGACTATCAACAAACGTTTTGCTACCACTCCATGCTTTATCATACGTCCAGAACCAATTGTGACGTGTTGTTCTAGAACATGGTACTCACACACATGAAAGGAAACTCGACTTTCACTGGACATTTTGCAAATATCTTCTGTAGCACTGCTGACTTCCTGGGACTTCCTGACTTATAGAAGTGCACATGTATATGTGCAGCATAGCCTTAGGGGCTGCTCCTCCAGCACGGTGGGAACTTGCAGGAATACTTCAGCAACAAATTGGCACCGTGCATATCCTGTTAAGAATAAACAAACAAACGTTTTGGAATATCCTAAACATAATTTTAAGCTTGAGAGATCTTCAATAATAAATCAATGATAATATAGCATGGCAGAAAGTAAAGTACAATTAACAATTGTATCAGACGCAAATGGCATGGAATTTCGCATTATTTTGTTGGTAGTATGCTAACCTATATGCTGTAAAATCTTCTCATAGCCACTTGAGAAAGTCCATATTGCTGTAATAGTTTCTGCTGTTGCAGCTTTCAATGTTGTTATTACTATAATCATTCCGTTATTCGGTATGGCTTCATAAAGTGCAAATAACAAATGCAATTAGGATTGATTTTCTACCTGCAAGTGACGGAACATGACGGAAATCTCCAACGAAGTTCAATACACATCAGGTTAAAAATTGAATCATTCACTTCTTGATTGTTTCATCTGAAAATATAATAAAAGTTATGTAATACCAATATGTTTTTATTTTTCCCTGAATGGTTTTCACAGCAATCCATTGTATATGTGTTATAGCGCCTTAAAGTACAACAGCTATTGATAGTAGTCCTCTAATAATAATGACAATTTTAAACACAAACATATTATTATTCTCTGTACCTGGAGTAAGTAGCCAAGATCACGCGATGATTTATCCAAATCTCTGTCTTACACAGAAACATAGAACAAGCTTCCTTCTTCCACATTGAAATTTCCAAGATGGCCAAACCACAGAGTATCAAACCGACGCTACTTTTGAAGGAAAAGAAGAACCTCGACAATTGTATGCTGACCTTGGAAAGAAACTCTACATTGGAAAGTAAACTCTGATACTGTTCAAAGATTTTTTCCATCACTGCTGTAGTTATGCTGAAAAGGATGTATGTGGGTTTAAACTATCAAACAAACAAATGTTATAGCTGGAGAGATAGTGATAAGTGACGATGCACCAGAAGGTATACGCCAGAAGTTTAAGGCAAGAGTAAGTAGTGACAAAGGTGGAGCATGTCTTGACGTGTTTGACATAAAATGGCTACAAGAACAGTTTGCATGGCATTATCAAGCTAATGGATATCGGTCCACTTCTTTCCATGAGCTTATGATAGGTTATGACATGGATTTTCCAACCTCTAAAGCTGTAACCAGGAACGTAATGGACCAGAGGTTGGAGCTAGAGCAAGCAATGAGAGGGCATCAGGAAAAGAAAAAATATTGACAACATAAGAGCTAATGACCCTGAGGACGTAACATACCAAATCCAGGAAATCAACAGACAAGTCATTGCCGTTGCTCAATTTATCTTCCCTGTGCTAGACGGATTTGCCTTTGGATGTAAGGCCATAGAACTGATTGGACTTCGGATTCAGACTACTGCGTGGTATGATGTTCACTCTCATCATTGCATTAGCAGAAATATACGTCCTTACCAAGAAACTCAGTGAAGACGAACTCTCCTTTCCATCAGAAACTTCATTCATTTATAAAAAAGCCTCATATATTTGTGAGTTTATTTGTTTACGATATTCTTTTGTTTTGCTACATTCTTTTCTTTGGTTATAAGTAACAAAGGAGACATGGCTTTCTATGTTTTAAGAACTGATTGGTTGTAATGTTAATTATTATAATAAATAGTTATATACTCCTAACGTGAGATTTATTTCACTATAATAGAACCTCTGAATACACGGGTAGCGTAAATAACACTGCTCTAAAGCAAAAATGATGTTAACCAATGATTGAGTGTTCCAAACTAATATATGTGCCCTCAGTTCAACGGTGCAATTCGTTGGTGTCTATCACTTCAGGTTTTTGAGAAAATATAGTCGTAATCATAATCCTTTATTCACCATTAAGCTTACATGAAGCAATAGGTTTCGTCAGTTATAAAAAGTATTTACAATGTATTTACATGTACAGAAGTTTTACAAATAAATGCATATAAAATTCTAGGTGAAATCAGATTATTTGCATGGCTTAAGGTAGTAATTATAGTTACTTTAATAACTTTACTATAGCAATAATAAAATTAAATAATTAGGCACCCACTGCTATAATTTGCAATTGTGTTACATAAACTCACTAGCATGTATGTTATATTCTAGGTATTCTTGTACAGTAAAAAATGCTTTTTTGTTTTAACAAGTTTTTAATACTATAACAAATCTGTTTTGTGGCAGTTGTTTTATTTCCAGAGGAAGCTTTTTGAAAAATTTTAACTGTTGATAACAGTGGCTATTTATGGTCTTGCTCAATCGGTTGTGAGGTGTATCTAAATTATGTTTGCTTCGAGTGGCATAACTGTGTACTGAGGAACGATTTATAAATAAGTTTTGATTTTCTTTAACGTGACTGATATTGGTGTATATATACATTGACAGTAAGGTCATTATCTTAGGGTCTATAAAGCTAGGCTTACATGTATCCTGTTGTCCTAATCCTAGAATTAACCTGAGAGATTTCTTTGTCATATGAATGCATTTTTCCAGGTAGCACAATTACCCCGAAGCTGCAACGGGATTATATTTTCGTTCATCTTCAACTAATAAGAAGCAAGCCAACTTTTTATAAGATCCAAGTCGAGTTTTAATTTACTGAGAGTCGTGAGATCTTTTCTCAGGTGTGGATGCGGATTTTTGGTGAAAATAAAATTTAGATGAGTCCAATTTTGTAATATATTATTTAATTATATAATATGAACTATGATTCACTCTTATCTATTATAAATATTGAATAACACTTTTTGAATCTTATTAATTTTCCTTTACAATTACAATCATCGTAACGTCTTTCCTCGTTCTCCAGCAAGACACAAGATTCTCACTTTTTCTAGATTATTGATTTTCTTGTCCCCATAGTAATTCCCACTTTATTTTGTGATTGGCCGATTCACTGACACGTCATCACACCACGTCATACCACTACTACTTCGGCCAATCACACAACTACATACATTTTTATATATTTATTATTCCTTCGAACATTACTAAACAAAAATACTGTTACAAATGCCCCTCTTCGAAATATATGGAAAATAACCAAACAAAGGAATTAACAATCTGTTTCCATATATTTCGAAGAACAGCCCCAATTAACAATTTCGTTTACACCAATATTATACAACACCAATACAACATACATAAAATATAACAATATACATACATTGGATGAAATATAATAAATGAACATTTAACAACAATAAATTAACATTAATTAAAATACAACAATATATTGATGTTTAACAATGTTTTATTTTTATTATTATTTAACACACACATAGTATATATTCAATATTGTTTCAATTACTGTCAAGGCTTTTATGTGTATAGGGATCAGTATCATTCACTTTAAATGTGTGTGTGTATTTGTTACACAGTCCAGGTTTTGAACTAAAGGCTTTTCTATTCTTTAATATACACAATTTCAACTGTTCTTTTCTCGCTTGGTCTAAATTGTATGTGTTTTCTAACTTTACTTGTAATATTCTCTGGAATTCTATTTCTTCCTCCACTTGGCTTCCGCCGTTCTTATCTTGTATTGTATATAATTGGCAACAATGCTTTTCAAGGTCAGTTACATTATTTTACAATCCATCAATAATTAAATTCTTCCCACAATTTTCATTTTCATCGTATTCAATATTACCATTTTCTTGCAAAAGTATATCTTCCACAAAAAACCTTTCATTATTTATATTATCCCTGTTCTCTTCTTTTCTTCCATCTTCTTCCAATAATTTTATTACTAATAAATCATTTTCTGTCTTAACCTTCATTTCATGCATTTCGAAATTCAATACACTTTGCCATTCATATAATAAATCATTACCCAAAATTACATCTCTTGCCAAATGTGGAATTACCAACGCAATGAAATTGAAATTCCATTCACCTATTCGCCCTTAATTAATACTTTCATTGTTGGTTAGGTTGGTGCTATCGTTTATATTCGCATCATTCTCTGTGCTTTGTGTATTTTCGACTATTTCATTTTGATTACTTCTTTCAAATCTCACACCCCTAAAATCTCTTTGATTTGCACTAAATAAACTAGTACCTCTACCCCTATTAAAATTACTTATTCGCTGATTATTTCCTCGATAAAATCTTACATGGTTTATTTGATCATTTCTTCCAATTCTCGTCGACTGATTGTTATGATAATTCCTTTGCACATTATTTTGAACTCCACTTCCTGTTCCGGGAATTACAGATTCATAAGTTCGTCTAGGATCATAACCTCTACCTTCAAATCTTTGATTTCTCACGGGTGCTCCGCCCCAATTTAAACTCGTCCTATTATTCCTATTATTTGTAGGTTGTGATTCCTGTCGATTTCTTCCTCGCTCAATATGGACGTTATTATAGTTACCATCACAGGATGTAGTATCATTAATGAGGTTATGTGCTTCAAATTCGGATAATAATTCAATCATATCAGAGAAATCGATAGGCTTAGCCACAATTAAATGATTTCTGATATGTGGTGGATAATGACGTATTAGCATGTTGACAATTTCTGTCTCAGAAATTTCGGGATTGATCAACTTACTTTTGTTTGCTAATTTTAAGAAATATTCAGTCATAGAAATCCCTTTTTTAAACTCAAACCTACCCGTTGCTAACTCAACTTTTATTCTTCTTTGTCTCTCAGGTCCCCAAAATCTATTTATAAACAGATTTCTGAAAGTACTGTATGTTTCATGTGAAGCCAAAGTTAACCTTAACCACTCAAGAGCATTTTTCTTCAAACAGCGTTTTACTATTACCATCCGAAATTCATTGGGAATTCTCTTAATACGGAAATATTCTTCCAATTCCCTAAGAAATACTTTTGGATTATCACCTGATTCCTCATCAAAACTTGGTGGACTAATATCATTTAGTGAATAATGTACACATTCATTTTGACCTAGACTGTGGAGTTGTGTGTGTGAGGACATGTTCTGTGTGTTTCTGTGATAATTAATATCATTATCTGGACTCACAAAATCACTACATTCACTCACTACATCACTAGACTTCTGATGATTGCTTAATTCACCTGGTAAGTCACAATCGTTTATATTTGTAATTCTAGACATTTCTTTCCCGTTATTTACTTTTCTAGCCTGTAATGCAATTACAACTTGTGTCAATTTTCCTAAGTTATCCTTTTCTTTTTCAAAATGTTCTTTTACCTCTTTAATTTGCAAAATTACTTCTTCTTTTACTTTACTTATCTCATCAATTTGTAACTTTATTTCCTCTTGGTGTATCTTACTTTCATCATGTTGTAATTGCATTTCAGAACAAATTACATTGATTCTTTGTTCTACTTTATCTCCTAATTCTTCTCTTTGTTTTTGTGTTATTTCTGCCTGTTGTATCCTAAATGTTTCTAACTCTTTGTTTAATTCCATTCTTATTTCTTGTTTCACAATGTCCTGACCTAACCTAGTTTCCTGAATTATCTCTCTCAACTCATTGACTTCCTTTCTATTCTCATCCTTATTAATCTCTATGATCTGCATGAGCCTTTCCATATTATCCCTACACTCTTTTCTCCCTTCTCTAATCTCCTGTGAAATTTCAGATTTTAATTCCTGTTTTAGCTTCTGTAATAAATTAATTTCTAAGTTACTCACATTTTGTGCTAGTTCCTGTCTTACTCCTACATCTAAATCATTCATTTTCTTAGTTAAATCGTTTACATTTTGTTCTATTTTAGAATCTAAATTACTCATTTCTGATTTTACATCTTTCATTCTAGAATCTAAATTACTTATTTCTGATTTTACATCTTTCATTCTAGAATCTAAATTCTTTGCATTTTGTTCTATTTTAGAATCTAAATTACTTAACATTCTTGTTATTCTTTCCAACATTGACTCATTATCTATGCTTAATCTTGCATCCTCCCTATTCATTCCTACACTATCAGTAACTTCTCCTTCCACTATTATTTCTTTTCTACTCGCCATCTTTTTAACTATTTTCTGATTTCTTAACAACATAAATCTACTACTACTACTATTATTATTATTATTTTTTTTTTTTTTATTAATTTCACTCACTTAAACCAGTTCTCGTTTTCTTCTTTCTTCTCTCTTCTTTCTTCTTTCCTTTTAAATTCCCACGGAGCTGCACGATGCTTTAATCTCCTCTTCTTTATCCTATTCGAGCCCCACACGTTGCTGCGCCATTTGTAACGGGATTATATTTTCGTTCATCTTCAACTAATAAGAAGCAAGCCAACTTTTTATAAGATCCAAGTCGAGTTTTAATCTACTGAGAGTCGTGAGATCTTTTCTCAGGTGTGGATGCGGATTTTTGGTGAAAATAAAATTTAGATGAGTCCAATTTTGTAATATATTATTTAATTATATAATATGAACTATGATTCACTCTTATCTATTATAAATATTGAATAACACTTTTTGAATCTTATTAATTTTCCTTTACAATTACAATCATCGTAACGTCTTTCCTCGTTCTCCAGCAAGACACAAGATTCTCACTTTTTCTAGATTATTGATTTTCTTGTCCCCATAGTAATTCCCACTTTATTTTGTGATTGGCCGATTCACTGACACGTCATCACACCACGTCATACCACTACTACTTCGGCCAATCACACAACTACATACATTTTTATATATTTATTATTCCTTCGAACATTACTAAACAAAAATACTGTTACAAAGCCTAACCCCATACAGTAGATGTGGATGAAAGAAGGCATAGTAAGATGTTACTAACATATCTCGACTAACACATTTCTTTAGTTTCCCTGGAAGATTCCAGATTCTAGCAAGCATTTTACAAAGGTAAGGTATGTGTGTTTCCCATGTTAGTCTGTTGTCTAAATGTAATCCTAACAGATTCACTGAATTACAGTGGATATCATTATATTGCAATATAACCAATCTTACTTCAGTTTTAGACATATTTAGACTTAGAATTCGTATTTCATAAAATCTCATAGTAGGACAAGGGAAGTTTCTATTGCTAAAATAAAACAACATTGTATTGTGAACGTTTTAACACTTTTTGTAGTATTTATAACAGAATTACCCTAGATAAGCTGAACGCAGGTGTTTTTACAGCACCACAGATCAGAACATTAATATGTGACCTCAATTTTGAAAATAAAGTGAAGCAAACAGAAAAGCGTGCCTGGCAGAGCTACGAAGATGTAAACTACTTCTTAGGTAGTACAAGGAGTCAAATAAAATATTTGTAACAGAATCTCCACTTAACTTAACAAGTTGACCTTAATACTTCACTATTCTTTATCAAAATCTATTTCAAAAACATATCGCTTTCATCTTCAGTCAAACTCCATTGTTAAGAAAATCTCGGTTACCATTCCTTTTTGCTTTTTTTATGTTACGTTTCCAGCATTACCAACATCTGAAGACGAAACAAACCTAAAACAGAATCAATTGCGGTTATGTCAAAATTCATTACGCCATGTTTACTTTTTAAAATAAATAATTTTTCCCACACTATTAACTCTATGGGCCCATTTAATTGTTTTAACAATTTAACTTCGGGATTTATTTCATGGTTAAATGACCAAAAATGATCTGCTACGGTCGATTTATCAATTTGTTTATATTTAAAGTTATGAAAATGTTCTTTCTTTCTGGTTACCAAATTACGTTTTGCCTTTCCAATATAAACCTGATCACAATCCAAACAATTAAATTAATAAATACCAGATTTTTTATTATTAGGAATTTTATCTTTTTTAGAAAGTTGTTATAAATGTTAATACTTCATTTAATTTGAGGAACTAAAGTATTACCAACTTCTTTGAAGAAAAATTGAAAATGTTTATAAATCCAAGGATGGTAAGTGATTTTTTTAAAATGTAATATGTTTATCTTATTTATTAAAATCAAAATATTAAAAACAGCCAATTTATGTGAAAAAGAATTAAAACTTTTATTTTTATGTAATTATCAATATGAGTAGATTTCCTATAAGTACAAAAATCTAATTTGTTAATATTTCTTATTATTTTCAAATCTAGAAAAGGAAGAAATCCATAAATTTCAGTTTCTAATGTGAATTTTATTGCATCATCTTTATCAAAATTACATAGAAAATAAAAGTTTTAATCCTTTTTCACATAAATTTGCTGTTTTTAATAGTTTGATTTATTGATTAATAAATATACCACTGAATAAAGATGAATTTAATAAAGAATATAAACATATTATTAATACTGCTTTAATTAATGATTTCAATAAAGATTTTATACAAAAGAATGTTAAAAAGTTTAAATATGAAACAACTGTTAATGATATTTCTACTCTTAAAAAAATAAAAGATTATTATAATTTTAAAAAAATTATTGTGAACGTTTAGAGCACATTTGTAATATTTATAACATAATGACCCTAGATAAGCTGAACGCGTCACATTTCAGAAAATTAATGTGTGACCACAATTTTGAAAATAAAATGAACCAAACAGAAAAGCGTGCCTAGCAGAGCTACAAAGATGTTGTAAACTGCTTCTTAGGAAACACAACGAGTCAAGACTACAAAACTAAAGTGGACACCATATTGGAGAACTTGAGAAAGCTTGGTGAAGCATGTGTTTGAAGTTCCACTTACTTCATGCTCGCAATGAATATGTAACGGTTGTTTTGCTTTAAGCCCCAAGAGCTGAAAAATATCTAAATATGTTTAAATATGTGGTTTAAAAAGTGATATGGACATGTTAAAATGAATAATAAAGAAAATTGTTAAAATTCAGTAGGTAATGCGATGACGCAACATGTAAGAGATATGATGTGAATGTTTTATGACTGTTAGTTTTAAAAATGAAATTATGTAATGTGTGACATGGACCAGTAAAAATAAAATTTTATTGCTAGTGATGACAACGAGAGGATAAAAAAATCAGAAATTTTGGTAAAACATCTAGGAAAGAAATCTTCTTTTGTTTGCTTAACCTCCAAGAGTACAGACGTGTTTTGGATTGTAGAATGTCGAACTGAACGGACTAAAACATTAAAAATAATTAAAATATTTTAAGTAAAGAAATATTCTAATGTAAATTGTTGTATAAAAATGGCATAAAGTATCGCAGTTAAATTCCAGGTTCGGATGTTTATACGGGGACTGTTCAATAAAGAATGATCATAATCTTTTACGGTCACAACTTTTCGCACTAAAATTCAGAGTTATTATATTCTGTTAGCTTAATGTGAAACAAAAACGCCGTAGTAGTTTCATCGCTTGTACTCCTTGTGAGAATCAGGGAAGTTCAGACATGTTCAGTATCACCTACCGCTGAAATGTAGGTAACACGCGAGGAACAATATGCAGCTTTGGTATTCTGCTTTCGTCTCAACAAGTATTCCGTTGAGGCCTATACAATGTTACAGGAGGCCTATGAAGAGTCAGTCCTTCCCTATAGCACAGCTCAAAGGTGGTTTAAATTGTTTAAAGAGGGGAGGCAATCAATTTCAAAGGAAGGAGGACCCGGTGGTCCAGTTACTGCTCTTATGGAAGAATACATCAACACTGCTGCTGCCATTGTGAGAGAGATTCGACAAATTACCTTCAGATCACTTCCTGAAATACTGAACATTTCACTGAGTGCCAACCACAAGTTGGTGACAGAAACATTACACATGAGACGTGTTTGTACGCGATGGGTTCCAGGACTGTTCATTCCTGAAAATAAAAGGACATTCGCATGCAGCTCTGCATGCAGTTAAAGTTGATGTTAGAGGAAGATCCGGAGTTTGTTTCAAACGTAATCACTGCAGATGAAACTTGGCTACATCATTTTGATCCTGAGAGCAAACAGCAAAGCTCAGTGTGGAAATCTCCTTCATCACCAACCCCTAAATAATCAAAAGTGGTTGCTTCTGCTGAGAAGGACCATCAAAATTATGAGGAGTAAAGGTGCATGAAAAAATTATTATCATTCTTTACAGAACAGCCCTCGTACATATGCCCAATTTCACAAAGAGATGTTAAAATCGACGTTAACAGATGTAACGTAACAATTGTGACAATGTTAAGAAAAGTGTTAAGGTTGGACGTACGAGAAAATGTTCAAAATATCTAATTTTTTTATTGTTTTGTAAAATAGTATATAGTGTTAGCTATCAAATACCAAAATATTATGACTGTACGTGGTCTGTCTGTACCTTCAAAACATTAAATGCCCTAGTGTTGCATAGTAGGGACACATAGTCTTCCATCAGCTGTCTTGGAATCTATAAAGCCCACCTACCAATTCTTAGCACACCCAGACTTGCTAAACAAATGTCTGTATGGAGAGACACAAAACCCACATGAAAGCCTCAACAGTTTGATATGGAAAAGGTGTCCCAAAACATCATTCGTGTCTTCCATAGTGGTGAAAATTGCTACATTTGATGCTGCAATAGTGTTTAATGATGGGAATGTTGGCAGAAAGAAAGTTATGCACCAGTTAGCAGACCAGCAGAAGAGACGACTCGTCCAGGTTTACCTGGACGGAGTGTATGCTGCCCAGCACCTAGCCGCTTCTAGCGTCTTTATCTGGGCAGTATAGAAGAGTCATTAGTGTCGCAGGCGATTGTTTTGGGCAGTGGACATATCTAGCCTTGGTGTGCGCCGTCGCCCCGTTGAAGGGGGGATGCGCCAATGCTGGCTGCACTCTTCCGCCTGCCTGGGAGGCATCTGAGCACAGTCCGCTAAACAGGCTAGAGGGAAAGGATCCGTGTTACTGTATAAAGTTTACCTAGCCCATTACTGGGCTTAGGAAGTTGGAGTCAGGGGAATGTGGCCCTGTTCAGTGCTAGGTACCCAAGGCATCTTTGGGTAGCCGATAGCTTGGTCGCCGGCGAGGAACCCTATGGTCGTAACGGCCTAGGGTATTCACCAGTATGTTGGGGTGGGAGTCCAGCTTATCGTAGATGGTGCGGGATCTCTCCCGCACCACGTCAACGATATACGGGACCCCAGAGTGAGTGTGTAGGATGTGGGACGGAAATCTCCGCCCGGTATCGTAGATCATGCGCAAAGCCCTGTTCTGGACGTACTGGAGTCTGCGAATATTGGTGGGAGCCGCTGATCCCCAGACTTCGCAGCCGTACAGAATCAGGGGCGGTATGATCGCCCGATATAGGCGTAGTTTGAGGTGAGCAGGCATGGTGGACTTAAAAATGGAGTATAGTTGTGTTAATGCTGCATGCCCTTGTCCGGCTTTGACCCGGATATGAGGTAAGTAGGTGAGACCGCGATCCAGGTGGACGCCAAGGTATTTGGCAGTGGGAACCCAAGGGATTTGCCTCTGCCTCAACCTCAGCGACCAGTCTGGTCGCCTAGCTCGGACCTTAGCCAGGAGAAGTGCAGAGCTCTTCTCGAGGCTAATGGCCATTCTCAACATCTCATTCCAACGGCCAATGGCTCGGAGTTGGCGCTGCAGCGGAGGATGACAATATCGTAAGTTTTTGTTACGTGCCATTATGAGGAGGTCGTCAGCATATTAGCACGTAACAGTCTGTGGTTCCAAGAGTAAGTCAGACATGTAGGCCGCAAAGAGTATCGGGGACAGTACACTGCCCTCCGGGACTCCCGCGGCTATTGGTCTGGTAGATGACGTCCTTCCTTCCACTCTCACCCTGAAAGTGCGGTTTCTGAGGAAACTACTAATCAGGGCCAGATAGGGAGGAGGTAGGTTGGCCTCCCTGAGTTTGTACAGTAGGCCTTGGTACCAGGTTGTGGCAAAGGCTTTCTTACGTCTAGCAGCATCGCGACTGTCTTGAGGTTTTCCTGGAAGCCCAGGGCTGTCCTCTCGGCCAGGCGCAGTAGCTGTAGGGTCGTGGAGTGTCCATGACGAAAACCAAATTGGTGATCGGGTAGGAGCTGCCTTTCCTCGAAGAGAGGGGTCAGGCGGGATAGGAGCAACCGCTCAAATAGTTTTGAGACGGTTGGGAGAAGACTTATGGATCGGTAGCTAGACGGAAAGACCGGATCCTTCCCGGGCTTCAGGATGCACACCATTCTCGCCTCTTTCCAGCAAGCCGGGAAGTGGCGGAGGTGGAGGCACGCATTGAAGATCCGCGTCAAGAGGATAACGGCCCTCTTGGGAAGGTGCTGGAGCATGAGTGCGCTAACACCGTCATGTCCAGGGGATTTGTTGGGTTTCATTTTTCGGATTTCAGCAGTCACCGCCTTTGGGGTGACTATTGGGATATGGATCACCTCATGGCGTCGCTGTGGCTCCTCATAGAGGTCTTCCACAGCAGCCTCCACGAGGTCAGTGAAGTCTTCGTCCTGGGGGTCCTTCCTCGGCTCAAATTGACTTTCCAAATGATCCGCGAAAGCTGTGGCCTTATCTTGGGGCTCGTAAGCGAGTCTCCCGCGAGTGCCATGCAGCGGATGCTGGTACAGAGTTTTGTCCCTCCTGAGGGATTTGATGATCTTCCAGGGGTGCTTTTCCTGGAGGTCGAATGTTCGGAATGTGTTCTCCCAGGCCACCTTACGGTGGGCACGGAGCAGCCGCCTTGCCAGGGATTTGAACCGCTGGTAAACTGCTCCTATCCTGGGATGACGGAAACGCTGCCATAGCTTCCGAACAGCTGCCTTGGCTTTTAGCAGCTGCCGGATCTCGTTAGTGATGGACAGAGGGTTATGTGTGTTGGTGGGTATACGGTGAGTGTGTGTACACACCGCTAGGCGGACCTGCTGTGAAAAACTCATCGCCGCAGCCTCCAGCGCCTCTACGTCGTCGATGCGTGGACGAGGGTCGATGGTTTGGTTAAGTTTGAGGATGGCTGCATCCCAGTCTACCTCTAGCTCCCAGTCTGAGTTTAACAGAGCTGGCATGGTGACGTCGGAATCGACCGTGACAGGGTCATGGTCTGAGTCCAATTCATTCACCGCCGAGAGGTCTAGATGGAATGGAAAGTTCTTGGTGATCATGATGTCGATGACATCCGGCCTGCCACGAGCCGGATGGAAAGTTGGACCTCTCGGCCTGTGCGCGGCGAGATTTGGGTCTCCGCTTATGAGGCGGTAGAGCCCTCGTCCCCTCTGGTTGCTTGTGCGGCTGTGCCAGAGCCCGTGTTTCGCGTTGAGGTCTCCTGCAATGCAAACCACTGGGTGTAGGTTGAAAAGGGTAGTGTAGTCAGCTTCAAAGAACTGGTTGCCAGGTGGGTCATATGCCGCTACCAGCAGGGTGTCCTGTCCGCCAACTGAGAGCCGGATGGCGCAGGCCTCCACGTGCTGCAGGGCAGGGAGAGGAACAGGTGTGTGCGTGCTGATGTTTTTCACGAGTATAGCTGTACCGCCACCCCGCCGACCGTTTCGATCAGTGCGGTGGGTGACGTAACTTGGCAGCGAGAAGTCTATACCAGCCTTCAGGTGCGTCTCGCAGATCATGGTATCCACCTGGTGTGTTTATGGAAACAATGTTGCAGAGTGTCGACAACATTCGCATGGCTGGTGTAGAAAGAGTTATGAAATTAATGCAGAAAGAAGCAAGACAGAAGAGGAATTTAAAAAGAAAGGCTGAAGAAGATCAGAATGAGGATACAGACTATGGATATGGGAAGTTCTGACTTAAAATTAAAAGGCAAACTAAATAATACTTATTGCATTTTAATTGCCTTTCTCCGTAACTTGCATTTTCTACAACTTCAACTCATTTTTCTCTCAAACTACTTCATTTACTGTGATGCAATTTAGCGCACAGCTTTCTTAGGCCACAATGGAGATTTTGTTAGTTCTAGAATTTAAGATTAAGCTCCAGATGGAATGTGATGATACAAAATATATGAAATTATTTTAATTTTTAAAGGATGCATATGATTAACCTTTTTTTAAAATTCTATGCAACTTCATTAGGAAATCTAAATCCAACACATTCATTTTTAGTGTGTTTTAAAATAACATACCAGGTTTCAGAACGATAGCATATGTGAATTTTGAAGAAAATGGGCTTAAGTTTCTAAATAACGTAGCATTAGTTATATACAATGCAAAATTATGAAAAACATTGTGCTTATTATCTGTATTAACCTAAATGCGTATAGCAAGTTTCACTTCTCTAACGTGAAAACCGTGTTTTCTGAAAATGTTAACAAACACATTTTAACGCCGAGAGACTTGTAAATATCACATACAGTTACTCCAAAAATTATTCGTCTAGTGCATGAGTTTATGTTTAAGGATGTATGGATAGTGGAAGGTCATCTGAATAAAGTACAGCAGGGACACCGTCTTATTTATTGATTAGTGAAAAAGAGAATGCCATAAAGAAACACATGGAGTATTTATTCACATAACATAGTTAAACGTTCAAAAGTAAAGATATGGAATATAAGAAGCAAAATAAGTATTCGTCTGCATACTGAAAATGGTCTAAAGTGTTACGGTTACTACTTAGTAGACCCTCGATTCCTCTTTATAATCTCTTGCATTCGCCTACGTTTGGATTTCACCAAAGATTGTGTTGTTTCCACTGTAATTTTACACCATTCCTCTAGTAGAACGTTCTTTACATCCTTTATATTAGATATCTGTTGATAATTAATATTTCTGTACAGTATACTCCACAAATTCTCTACTGGATCCAGATCTGGGGATTGCAGTGGTATCAGCATCCATCGTGGAGTATTATAAAACAACCATAGCCTTGCAGAACTGTGTGTTTTGTGTGAGTCTTGTGTGAAAAACATAATCCTCAGAAACACCCATATTATTCACACTTTTGGACAGATGGTTTTTCGGATGTTTTTATAAACCTTATGGTTCATAATTCCATCAATAAAACAGAAATCCCCCACATCATTTGCACTCACGCAGCCCCAGAAAAGTACCGAACTGTCACCATGTTTAACAGAAGCTGTTATATTTTTCTCTTTAAGCGCACAATTCCTATTTCTCTACACTATTAACTCGTCCTTTTGAAAGAGCTCAAATTGACTCTCGTCACATTTCTTCCAGAAATCAAACCCATCGTATTTAGGTTCTTTCGCAAAGCAACTCGCTTCTTTCTGGTGATTTCACTAATGTGTGGTTTTGTACGGGCTGTTCGACCCCCATACTCTGCTTCATAAAGCACGTTTCTTATAGTTTGTGCTGAGACAGACTTTCCTGTGTGTGTTTGAACTGTAATAGCAAGTTTGGGAGCACCTAGTTTAGGATTTTTCTTAACTTCTCTAAGTGACTGTCGTTTCTCCATCTGGGATAGAACTGCAGGACGAACAATTTTGATCGATTTTCGTAAGTTTATTCTGATCAAGCCTGTATATAATAGTCTTCACGGTACTGGTAAGTCTTTCAATGGTTTCTCCAATTTCTTGTAAAGATTTTCGTTTTTTAAATAACCGGAAGCAAACAAGATGCGAAGGAAAAGTGACGAGTGACTTGAAAGTTTCAAGACGGGAGGTAGACAGTGTGTTACCCATATAATTCCGCGAATTATAAATTCGCAAAGTTATTAATGCTTGCAGCAAAGACGAGTTCGGCATATTCCTATTCGATGCATGATCTGGCCTCTTTGTACTCCCGCAGTAACCTTTATAACTTGTATCGACAGATATATGTCCGCAAAACATTGTTTCTGACTGATCCTCAAAATACTTTCTCTTCATAAGCCGTTCTCTATTACAGGACTTACGAGGGCGGTTCATTAAATATGTTTTGACAACATACCTTTACTCAACCTCAGAATTTTGATGGTCCTTCTCAAAATAGTCTCCTCTGAATGCGATGCACTTGTCCCAGCATTCCTGTCAGTCTTCAAAGATATGCTGGAAACCATTTTTGAGAGATCCTTCAAAATCGCCCCTACAGCCTTCACCACTGCTTCTGATGATGGCTAATACCTCCCACGAAGGGGTTTCAAGTTAGGGAATATAAAAAAGACACATGGGGCAAAATCCGGACTACAGGGAGGGTGAGGGATGCACTTCACGTTGAATTTAGCAAGATATTCAGCAACAACGTTGGAAATATGCAGCCGCGCATTATCGTGTTGCAGCATCCAGCCTGCTTCATGGAAATGTGGCTTTTGCGCATTATATGGACTTGCAATGTTTTCACGGCATCACTGTAGTATTTTCCAGTTACTGATATGTGTGCAGGTAAAATATGCTGATAAACCATTCCATGAATATCAAAGAATGAGATGACCATAACTTTCCCAGCAGAAGCAACCACTTTTTCTCTTTTTGGGGGTTGCTGATTAAGGAGATTTCCACACTGCGCTTTGCTATATGCTCTCAGGATCAAAATGATGTAGTCAAGTTTCATCAGCAGTGATTACATTTGAAAGAAACTCCTGATCTTCCTCTAACATCAACTTTAACTGCATGTTACCTCCATTGCAGCGGTAGGAGATTTTGAACTTGTGTGAACTTGCCTGGTTCTGACAGGCGCGAACCAGGAGTACCAACAATGAAACTACTACGGCGTGTTTGTTTCACATTAAGCTAACAGAATATAATAAGTTTGAATTTTAGTGAGAAAAAGTATGACCGTAAAAAAATAATGTCTTTATTGAACAGCCCTCGTATATTGGAAGAGAACCTCCCATGTTAATCGTTGGAAACACAAGGTGGTTGCAGCGCCCCTATTTTTGGGTGGTAAACTAAATTATGAAAATTCGCGCGCCCAAGTCGTTTACGTTGCCGGAAGGCTGCAGCTGTATTTTTCATACCTGCCTAGCTGTCGGCTGGTGTTTATGTTCCAATACCGCATTGCTACATATGACCCACAAAGATAATTAAGTGAGCATTGACAGTTGTGACTGCAGTTTCAAAGTTATTGCATTTTTTAAAATCTGGGTCACATAATTATCTTCAATAATCTGTAGCAATACAGTATTAGAACATGTAATCAACTGAATCTTGCAGTGAATTTTCTCCATGGCACCTGTACATTATTTTCTACTTTAATGAATTGCCTCAAAATTGTGTACGAACTTTCAGGGAATTAACAATAGGATATATGTGAGAAGGAAAATTTGGAAAATCCAATACTTTACTTTGTTTATTAAATTTTACATAATAGTAATGGAATCTGTAATGGCTGCAGGTTCAAGACACCAATTCTCTGAATAGTAATGTCACAGATTTCATTTTTTGTGTTGGAGCCGCGACAAGCCAGTGCGCGGGAAAGAAAGAGACAGATAGTGGGGCGCATATTTGGACGCTTGCCGAGAGAGAGAAAGAGACAGAGAGATGTCTAGATAGTTCCGTCTTTCTCTCACTGCGTCCCGATCTTTCTCGGAGCTCTACTGCATTCTAGAACAAAGACTGGAGGTATAAAAAACCCGCAAAGTGTGAGAGTGGTGTCAGTTGTTAGTTGAGTTGTGCAGTTGTGTTGTAATTGTGCGTTTGAGCTGTACCACAGCGAATTCTTTCGTTTCTTTACGTGCGGTAATGGAACGAGACGACCTTGAAGACTGCGTTTGTATATGTATATCATTTTGCTGCTGTCAGGGTTGTACAAAGTTAGTGTTTATTACAATAAAGAGTATTTTAAATTTCTGCAAACAAGACTTTTAATTCTACCAACCCAAGAAGTCACAGTAACAACAAAGCTAGTCATGTAATAAAATATAATCCAATTATATTATTCATTCTAAATTTGAGTCTAGCAATGCATTTTCTGTAGGGCACACATTCATTACTATATTCTCCTTTAATGAATTGCCCCAACGATTTTGTATGAACTTTCAAGGAATTAAAAATAGGATGTGGTATTTGACAGGAAAATTTGAATAATAATATCGTTTTGACAGTTACTGCTTCCTTTTATTATTTTGTCTCATTAGCATAACAAATTAATTTGATACTTACTTAAATAACATGAGAAATTCAACAAAATCAATTACAAAGAATCCATAGCACAACACTAGTTACAACACTGTAGCTATAACTCAAAACACCTAAAAGTGATACAACATGGCTAATTCAGTTAATTACAAAGAAACTTCAGCAAAACATTCTGTTTAGCATTACATGCAGTTGTGAATTATATAATATGAATTACACGACTAACATATTTCATTTAAAATAAAGATACTTTAACATGAAACTACAGCTGTTGCACAAACTGATGTAAATAACAGAAATAATAAACTTGAATATTTTACAAATTAGCATAAAGTAACATTCCGTAATAACACTGTAGGGATTGCTGAAGGGTTTAAAGTGATAAATAACACGAGTATTTCATTGTATTACAAGAAAAGTTAAGCATAGCATTATAAAACTTTATCTATGTATTTTGCATAATATTTAGTTCGTTCAATACAGATTGGCACTCACTCAACAACTACTGCAAAGTATGAGTTTAAAATATGTGTCGATGTGTGGCTAAAGATAAGTGATCATACTGTCTACTACCACAAAATGATGTTGCTACTTCCCATAGATGCCGCACTGGAGCAGCAACTGTACCATCTGGAGATCAACTGTGAAACATCATGAAAGCAGAAAAGCACGGGCAAAGGTGGATTGTATGGATTATCTGGAGGGAAACAGTGACTGATTCAGACATCCACAAGAGGTTAATGGTCATATGTGAGGAGTCTGCACCAAGTTGCAGGTCCATGTTTCGTTGAGTGTCCGAATTCAAAGATGGTGCTGAAAAACACAATAGCACTGGGCGTCCAGCAACTGTACACAAACCAAACAATACCCAGCTTGTTAATGACCTGACACAGAAGAACACGCAAATCACATTTCATGAATTAGTGCAGGCAACAGGTCTATCACGAGGAACCGTCCACACCAAAACCCATGAACATTTGAGACTGAAAAAGGTGGTGCACAATGGGTATCACATACTCTTACCACTGCGCAGAAACAGAAGCGTTTGGAGATATGCCAACAGTTTCTGCAACAGTATAGTGCAAATCTAGAAAATTCCTTGCCAAACTGCTCACCGTTGACGAGTCTTGGTTTTTGCAAGACTAAGGAAAGGAAACACCAGTTAATGAAGTGGAAGCATACTGCGAGCCCTCGTCCTAAGAAGTCACAGTTAGGACTACTCGTTCAGAAACACATGGCAACTGTGTTCTGTGGGATCAGGAAGGGATACTGCTGGTGGATTAGCTCCCTGCCAATGCGAACATCAACAGTGAGTGGTACTGCAGTTCACTGCAACAACTCCGCCGATGCACTTAACAACGCCGCCATCAGAAATGGAGCCATGGTGTTCTTCTCCAACAAGAGAATGCATGACCTCATGACAGTAGCCAGACCATGGCCACCATTCGTACACTAGGGTTTACTGTGCTGCCACATTCTCTATATTCATCCGATTTGGCTTCTAGTGACTATGCTCTAGTCGACACAACGAGAGAGGTCATGCGGGATAAGAAGTTCACCACTAATGACGAAATTCATGCAGTTGTCCATCAGTAGTGCCAGAATACCCCCAATGAATGGTGTGCTGCACAAATACGGAACTTGCCAGTACGATGAAACAAGTGCATAGACATTGGCGAGGAACACCTGTAGTGTTACCTGAATGAGTTTGTTCGATAAATGTTTCCTGTATAAAAAATAAGTCCTAGTGCCAATCAGTATTGAGCGCCCCTAGTACATTTTTTCAATATTAATGAGATTAGTTGCCCCAGGCATTACCTGGCATGTGCCTAAAGTTAAGGAAATACCTTTGATACAGAACCTCAAACATGTAATTAAATACACAAATTAAAGTTCAGAAACAATTAAATCAATGTAATCACAGTATTACACTATAACATCACTAAGCAGTTCGAGAGTAATGACTGCTTTTAGACAAAGTATTAGTTAAATGATATTAAACAGTCATTCAGAAACTGTAAACATCATACACAAAAATATATATTATAATGCATAGTTGGTTTGTTACCAACACGCTCCACATGGCAACCTTGGCCATCGGGTTAATCTCGCCCCACCACGTAATGACCGGTCCCATTTCTCAGGTGGAGGTAAACAGATGGCGGGCCCATTACCTCTAATGATAGGGTGATAGTGAAGATGACAGTGAGGCGAGAGGATCTATAGCTTTTACCGTGGGCACCGAACCACCTTGGGCATAGGGGACACTTCACATGAACTAGACAGAGGTGAAGGCGTGGATAGGACCGATATAAAATTGCCAACCCCAGAGTCAGGAATCCAAATCGAGACCTTTAGCATGGCAGTCACGAACGAAACCACTGCACTACCCAGGTGCCCCATAACAATAATACATTGTACTTCACAAAATGATTAGAGTTTATAAAAGTGAGTGTCAATTGCAGCATTTGAAGAAATAACGTTAATTAGGCAATTTACTGCTTCTATAATTGCCTCAACAAGTTTTAAATTATTATCTATTTAAAAATCTCAAAAACAATAACAGAACAACTATCACTTAACTGACCAACAAAAACAAGTACAGAAAAGGACTGAAATTACACAAATCTGAATAATTCCATCTTTTTTTCATAGATTGTGGTACCCAGTAACACTTTTAATTTAACCAACCTTATCCCTGTATTACGATCTCCGGTTACTAGACGAGGTTTGTTACCTCTCTGTTATCGATAACTATTGGTTAGGTTTAGTGGCTCGTATTATAAACTCTATTTACCTGTAGGTTTGTCACCCTGTGCATTATGGTGGTATATCAACGGTTGGCAATATCTTGCACTAGGATTTTAACTTGTTTGCAAGGCTATCTTGTGTTTAGAATGTGTAATTAGCGGGAATACAAAAAATATGTAGTAGCATCAGGCGTCTTGTTTTTACTTTTTATGACCTGTTTTCTGTATATTTTCGTAATATTTTCATTAAAAGTGCATTCGTAATGAGGTTTAGCATAGTTCTGTATATTACTATAGTTCGTTTTCCCATATCATTAGACAGAGTCTTTTTCAAAGCATTGGGTTAGTTATAGGTTATATGCGTTGTGTTAGGTTAGTGTTATTGATTATATAGGTTAGATACATGGAGAATATATGGAAAGATTTGCTAAAACATGAACGCCAAGAGATTTCCAGTGAAACAAAATTAAAAAAAAAAAGTCACACAACTTTTATTAATTCTGATACTAGTATTGCACCAATGTTATAATTTGTCTAAAATCATTTGGTTAGTAGTTTATCCTCATGGAAAAATCACATCTTCTTATCTAAATGATCACTTCACAAAGGTATATGCAAAGAGCGAAGGTCCACAAATTACAAGTCATCCATGAATAAAAGCAAGGTAATAAATTTGCATTATAGCACCAGTAATTTGGTAACTGAAATTTTTTTGTTTTCAAAAATAGTATACTTGGCTAGTTATGAAGAAATATGCATTTTATTTTAAGAAAATAGGTTATAGAAAACATATTTCTTCTTGGTCCTTCATAATCAAATGCCACATTTCAGTCACAGCATTGGCCCTTGATTTGAAAACGTAATTGAACAAATTAATGGCTTCATTTAAATACCACAGAGTACAAGATGGGCAGGCTTTAACATTTCTTTTTGTGTGCATTTGCACAATCTATAGTAATTACGGCAAGAATCAGAAGTAATACCTCAACTTGCATTGAGACAGCGCACACACTGCATAAATCACAATAGTTTAAGGCACACTGTAGGACTAAACCATTCTGTTATTGTACATGCAACCAACTACATTACACGTGTTAACAGTGTTTGCGATAACGGTTGGACATCTGTACAAATTCCATGACCTATAAATTTTGTTTTATTCACTGTTTGCTTTACAGCTTGTTACTTTCCTCTGGTATTTCTTTGACGACACGCAAAATCAACATTACGCCCACTATTAGCACAGTCGAATGTTTATTACTTCAGTATGTTTCTCATCTTTTATACATATCTACTCATAAGGTGTTGTGTGTATTTTCCAGTATAGATTTAACATGCTTTGTTTATTACATTTATGTTCGTTAAAACATGATGCAATATGATCGCGTAACATATCCTATTGCTTGTAACAAGCTACTGACACCATGGGACACCAGAAATTATCATTCCATATCCTATTACGTTAATATATACCTATTACTTATGTGGTTTATTTTACTTCACCTTCATCATGTCACATATATATCACATTATGTATATACTCCTCTAAATTATCTTTCCGCAATCTAATTCTTTGACCTCTTCTTCTTGTGTGTGAAGGTAAACACCAAGTTATCTCACTACCCGCTACTTGAGGTGAGGATCAGTTTACCTCCAGAAATAGCACCCAGTTAGTCCTTAACTGAATGTCTTAATACCGACATTTACGTGTAACACCAAGTTAACCGGTAACCAACACCTTAACGAGAGATCGTAATACAAGCCCCTTGTTAAAGTGTTTCTGTGTATTTTATACATATGACAACTGTAAGGAAACAACGATAATTTTGAAACTCCGTAACCCATAACACACTTTTTCTTGTTTTGCTAAAGTGCCGTCCTGAGAAGCACACTGTTCTTGTGTTGAATTCCACACACAAGTAATACAAAACAAAACCTACTGCTGAGCTACTCTTGTGCATACAACTTGTTTGAATGTAATATATAGTAACACATCGGCAAAAGTGTCAATGTGGTCCGTCAACCTTGTGCACGTGGGCGCAGAGTAATTCAGAAAGTGTGTTTCTTACGACGGATGCAGTATAACTCCGCACCACCTTCATAATTGCCAGTGATTTTTGGAAGACGTTTCTGAACTAATGCACTATTGGCATTATCACCTCCATATTGAAACCTAGCACTGCATCGCTATCTCCAAATGTTTAGCTATCACTCAATGCTTTATCATACGTCTAGAACCAATTGTGACGTTTTGTTCCAGAACATGGTACTCACACACATAAAAGGAAGCACAACTTTCACTGGAAATTTTGCAAATATCTTCTGTAGCACTGCTGATTTCCTGGGACATTTATAGAAGTGCACATTGGTATATGTGCAGCATAGCCTTAGGGAATCCTCCTCCAGCACGGTGGGAACTTGCAGGAATACTTCAGCAATAAATTGGCACTGTGCATATCCTGTTAAGGATAAACTAGCAAACGTTTTGGAATGTCCTAAACATAATTTTAAGCTTTAGAGATCTTCAATAATAAATCAATGATAATATTGCATGGCAGAAAACAAAGTACAATTAAAAATTTTATCAGATGCAAATAGCTTGCAATTTCACATTATTTTGTTGGCAGTATTCTAACATATCTGCTGTAAAATCTCATAGCTACTTTAGAAAGTCCATATTGCTGTAATGGTTTCTGCTATTACAGCTTTCAATGTTGCTATGACTATAATCATTCCGTTATTCGGTATGGCTTCATAAAGTTCAAATAACAAATGCAATTAATATTGATTTTATACCTGCAAGTGACGGAACATGACTGAAATCTCCAACGAAGTTCAATGAAGTCAGGTTCAATATTGGATCTTTTACTTCTTGATTGTTGCATCTGAAAAAATAATAAAAGTTATGTAATTCCAATAAGTTTATATTTTTCCGTCAATGGTTTTGACAGCAATCCATTGCATACGTGTTATAGCGCCTTAAAGTACAACAGATATTGATAGTAGCCCTCTAATAATAATAATGACAATTTTAAACACAAATATATCATTATTCTCTGTACCTGGAGTAAGTAGCCAAGATCACGCGAAGATTTATCCAATTCTCTGTCTTACACAGAAACATAGAGCAAGCTTCCTTCTTCCACATTGAAATTTTCAAGATGGTCAAACCACAGAGTATCAAACCGACGCTACTTTTGAAGAGAAAGAAGAACAGCGCCAATTGTATGCTGACTTTGGAAAGAAACTTTACATTGGAAAGTAAACTCTGAGACAGTTCACAGCTTTTTTTCATCACTAGTGTTATTATGCTGAAAAGGATGTATGTGGGTTTAAACTATCAAGCAAACAAATGTTATAGCTGGAGAGATAGTGATAAGTGACGATGCAAGAGAAGGTATACGCCAGAAGTTTAAGGCAAATGTAAGTAGCGACAAAGGTGGAGCATGTCTTGACATGTTTCACATAAAATGGCTACAAGAACAGTTTGCATTGCATTATCAAGCTAATGGATATCGGTCCACTTCTTTCCATGAGCTTATGATAGGTTATGACATGGATTTTCCAACCTCTAAAGTTGTACCCAGGAACGTAATGGGCCTGAAGTTGGAGCTAGAGCAAGCAACGAGAGAGCTTCAGGAAAAGAAAAAATATTGACAACACAAGAGCTAATGACCCTGAGGACGTAATATACCAAATCCAGGAAATCAACAGACAAGTCATGGCCGTTGCTCAATTTATCTTCCCTGTGCTAGACGGATTTGCCTTTGGATTTAATGCCATAGAACTAATTGGACTTCGGATTCAGACTACTGCGTGGTATGATGTTCACTCTCATCATTGCATTAGCAGAAATATACTTCCTTACCAAGAAACTCAGTGAAGACGAACTCTCCTTTCCATCACAAACTTCATTCATTTATACAAAACCTCATATATTTGTGAGTTTATTGGTTTAAGATATTCCTTTGTTTTGCTACATTCTTTTCTTTGGTCATAAGTAACAAAGGAGAGATGGCTTCCTATGTTTTAAGAACTGAGTGCTTATAATGTTATTTATTATATTAAATGGTTATAGACTCCTAACGTGAGATTTATTTCACTATAATAGAACCTCTGAATACACGGGTAGCGTAAATAACACTGCTCTGCAGCAAAAATGATGTTAACCAATGATTGACAGTTCCAAAATTATATTTGTGCCCTCACTTCAACGGTACAATCCGTTTGTTTCTATCACTTCAGGTTTTTGAGAAAATATAGTCATAATCATGATCCTTTATTCACCTTTAAGCTTACATGAAGCAATAGGATTCGTCAGTTACAAAAAGTATTTACAGTGTTTTTACATGTACAGAATGTTTACAAATTAAATCATATAAAATTCTAGGTGAAATTGGATTATCTGCATGGCTTAAAGTAGTAATTATAGTAACTTAATAACTTTACTATAGTAATAATAAAATTAAACAATTAGTTACCTACTACTATCATTTACAATAGTTTTACATAAAGTCACTAGCATGTATGTTATATTCTAAGTATTCTTGTACAGTATAAAATGCTTTCTGTTTAAACCAGGTTTTTAAGGCAAGGCTACATTGAAGATTACAAATTGTATAATAATAAACCTATCATTATGAAAATTTAGCCACATAAATTAGAGTATTATTTTAAACTTGCATGCAAATCTTTATGATGCTGCACCGAATAGTTCATTAATTATTAATTATTTTTGTGGAACTATTGTCACCTAATTATCGGAAGGCACGGCCAGATAGCAGCAGGGTAGGGCCAGACGGGATGCATTTAGACCACGCCTACCCATTTGTCTCGTGTCACTAAATGAGGGGGATGATTAGAAGAGCGGCATGGGCCCTGTTTCGTCCCTTTCCCCTCCCCTGACGCCTGTAACCTTCGGGATGATTCATTGAACCGCGAGACTTCCAGGAATGGCGATCTTCCCTCTATAAGGCCTGCAGTTGGCGAGTCAGTCAGTTCTTGGCGAGCAGCCGTGAGGTGCGCAGTGTGAGGGAACGGACTGGAAGACTCTGTACGTGCATTGGAGGAGTTGTACGTAATTGCGAGTGCAGAGTGGACCTGTGGCAGACGAACTGGAGAATTGTAATTGTGTGCGCTACGTAATTCTGTGTAATCGGCAAGTGTTCCAACTGTAATTCGGTGGAAATAAAGAACATTTTGAGTTTGTGCAATTGGATTTTTAATTTCACTAACCCACAAAGTCACAATATTGCAAATATTAAAAAAGTTCTACGCGTCAAATAATTTGAAATTTTAAGTTGAAGCTTTGTTTTTTGCTAGTACAGAGCAATTTTAGGAGACCCACATTATTATTTTTGGGATACTCTTGTAGCATTTCTTGTAAAATATTTTCCACGTGTTAGCTCACAAAATTTTGAAAATATTAACTTATTTTGTTACTCAACACCATATAGTTTTCAAAACATGAGCATTAACAAAAAAGGGGAATGTGAAGTTTCTTATTTATATATTATGGACCTATCCTGGAAGTGTTAGAAAAAAGTTTTCCCATAAAATGAATTTTAAAGTCATGATTGTAACTTTCAACGATTGTTAAAGGTCTCTTTACATTGTAACGTGATGTTCTAAAATGGTGCAAATTATAAAAAGAAGCATGGCAATTATTACTACAAACCCTAAGCTACCAAAAAGGCAAAAAAAATCATTATTTTCAAAATTTTCGGCTTATTTTCAGTGTAGCCTTGCCTTAATACTATAACAAATCTGTTTTGTGGCAGTTGTTTTATTTCCAGAGGAAGCTTTTTGAAAAATTTTAACTGTTGATAACAGTGGCTATTTATTGTCTTGCTCAATCGGTTGTGAGGTGTATCTAAATTATGTTTGCATCGAGGGTCATAACTGTGTACTGAGGAACCATTTATAAATAAGTTTTGATTTTCTTTAACGTGTATGATATTGGCGTATATATACATTGACGGTAAAGTCATTATCTTAAGGTCTATAAAGCTAGGCTTACATGCATCCTGTTGTCCTAATCCTAGAATTAGTCTGAGAGATTTCTTTGTCATATGAATGCATTTTTCGAGGTAGCACAATTACCCCGAAGCCTAACCCCATAGAGTATATGTGGGTGAAACAAGGCATAGTAAGATGTTATTAACATATCTCGACTAACACATTTCTTTAGTTTCCCTGGAAGATACCAGATTCTAGCAAGCTTTTTACAAAGGTAAGGTATGTGTGTTTCCCATGTTAGTCTGTTGTCTAAATGTAATCCTAACAGATTTACTGAATTACAGTGGATATCATTATGTTGCAATATAAATAATCTTATTTCAGTTTTAGACATATTTAGATTTATAATTCGTATTTCATAAAATCTTATAGTAGGACATGGGAAGTTTCTATTTCTAAAGTAAAACAACATTGTAATGTGAACGTTTTAACACTTTTTGTAGCAATTATGAAAGAATTACCCTAGATAAGCTGAACGCAGGTGTTTTTACAGCACCACAGATCAGAAAATTAATATGTGACATCGATTTTGACAATAAAATGAGCCAAACAGAAAACCGTACCTGGAAGAGCTACAAAGATGTTGTAAACTATATCTTAGGAAACACAAGGAGTCAAATAAGAATATCTGTAACAGAATCTCCACTTAACTTAACAAGTTGATCTTAATGCTTCACTATTCTTTATCAAAATCTATTTCAAAAGCATATCGCTTTCATCTTCAGTCAAACTCCATTGTTAAGAAAATCTCGGTTACCATTCCTTTTTGCTTTTTTTATGTTAGGTTTCCAGCATTACTAACATCTGAAGACGAAACAAACCTAAAAACAGATTGCCGGTATGTCAAATTTCATTACGCGATTTTTATTTTTCAAAATATATATTTTTTCAACACTGTTAACTCCATGGGACTATTTAATTGTTTTAATAATTTAACTTCTGCATTTATTTCATGGTTAAATAACCAAAAAATGATCTTCTAGGGGTGATTTATCAATCTGTTTATATTTAATATTACGAAAATGTTCTTTCATTCTGGTTTCCATATTACATTTCGCCTTTCCAATATAAACCTGATCACAATCCAAACAATTAAATTGATAAATACCAGATTTTTTATTATTGGGAATTTTATCTTTCTTAGAAAGTTGTTATAAATGTTAATACTTCATTTATTTTGAGGAACTAAAGTTATACCAACTTCATTGAAGAAAAATTGAAAATGTTTATAAATCCAAGGGTGGTAAGTGATTTTTTTAAAATGTAATATGTTTATCTTATTTATTAAAATCAAAATATTAAAAACAGCCAATTTATGTGAAAAAGAATTAACAGTTTTATTTTTATGCAATTATCAATATGAGTAGATTTCCTATAAGTACAAAAATCTAATTTGTTAATATTTTTTATTATTTTCAAATCTAGAAAAGGAAGAAATCCATAAATTTCAGTTTCTAATCTGAATTTTATAGCGTCATCTTTATCAAAATTACATAGAAAATAAAAGTTCTAGCCCTTTTTCACATAAATTTGCTGTTTTTAATAGTTAGTTATTGATTAATAAATATACCACTGAATAAAGATGAATTTAATAAAGAATATAAACATATTATTAATACTGCTTTAATTAATGGTTTTAATAAGGATTTTATACAAAAGAATGTTAAAAAGTTTAAATATGAAAATACTGATAATGATATTTCTACTCTTAAAAGAATAAAAGATTATTATAATTTTAAAAAATTTATTGTGAACGTTTAGAGCACATTTGTAGTATCTATAATGACCCTAGATAAGCTGGACGCAGGTGTTTTTAGAGCGTCACATTTCAGAAAATTAATGTGTGACCACAATTTTGAAAATAAAATGAACCAAACAGAAAAGCGTGCCTGGCAGAGCTACAAAGATGTTGTAAACTGCTTCTTAGGAAACACAACGAGTCAAGATTACAAAACTAAAGTGAACACTATGTTGGAGAACTTGAGAAAACTTGGTGACACATGTGTTTGAAATTCCACTTATTTCATGCTCACAATGACAATGTAACGGTTGTTTTGCTTTAAGTCCCAAGAGCTAAAAAATATCTAAATATGTGGTTTAAAAAGTGATATGGACATGTTCAAATGAATAATAAAGAAAATTGTTAAAATTCAGTAGGTAATGCGATGACGCAACATGTAAGAGATATGATGTGAATGTTTTCTGACTGTTAGTTTTAAAAATGAGATTATGTAATGTGTGACATTGACCAGTAAAAACAATATTTCATTTCTAGTGATGACAACGAGAGGATAAAAAAATCAGTAATTTTGGTAAAACAACTAGGAAAGAAAGCTTCTTTTGTTTGCGTAACATCGAAGAGTACAGACGTGTTTTGGATTGTAGAATGTCGAACTGAACGGACTAAAACATTAAAAATAATTAAAATATTTTAAGTAAAGAAATATTCTAATGTAAATTGTTGTATAAAAATGGCATAAAGTATCGCAGTTAAATTCCAGGTTTGGATGTTTATACGGGGACTGTTCAATAAAGAATGATCATAATCTTTTACGGTCACAACTTTTCGCACTAAAATTCAGAGTTATTATATTCTGTTAGCTTAATGTGAAACAAACACGCCGTAGTAGTTTCATTGTTGCTACTCCTGGTTCCCGCCTGTGAGAACCAGGTAAGTTCAGATATGTTCAGTATCGCCTACCGCGGCAATGGAGGTAACACGCAAGGAACAATATCCGTCTTTGAAATTCTTCATTCGTCTCAACAAGTCTTCAGTTGAGGCCTATACAACGTTACAGGAGGCCTATAGAGAGTCTGTTCTTCCCTACAGCCCAGCTCGCAGGTGGTTTAAAAAGTTTAAAGAGGGGAGACAATCAATTTCAAAGGAAGGTGGACCCTGTGCTACAGTTACTGCTGTTACGTAGGAAAACATCAATATTGCTGCTGCCATTGTGAGAGAGAATCGAGAATTACCTTAAGATCATTTTCTGAAATACTGAACATTTCATTGGGTGTCACCCACACGTTGGTGACAGAAACATTACACATGAGACGTGTTTGTGCGCGATGGGTTCCAGGACTGTTGATTCCTGAAAAAAAATGACATTCGCATGCAGCTCTCCATGCAGTTAAAGTTGATGTTAGAGGAAGATCCGGAGTTTCTTTCAAACGTAATCACTGCTGATGAAACTTGGCTACATCATTTTCATCCTGAGAGCAAACAGCAAAGCTCAGTGTGGAAATCTCCTTCATCACCAACCCCTACATAATCAAAAGTGGTTGCTTCTGCTGAGAAGGACCATCAAAATTATGAGGAGTAAAGGTGCATGAAAAAATTATTATCATTCTTTACAGAATAGCCCTCGTACATATGCCCAATTTCACAAACAGATGTTAAAATCGACGTTAACAGATGTAACGTAACAATTGTGACAATGTTAAGAAAAGTGTTAAGGTTGGACTTACGAGAAAATGTTCAAAATATCTAATTTTTTTATTGTTTTGTAAAATAGTATATAGTGTTAGCTATCAAACACCAAAATATTATGACTGTACGTGGTCTGTCTGTACCTTCAAAACATTAAATGCTCTAGTGTTGCATAGTAGCAACACATAGTCTTCCATCAGCTGTCTTGGAATCTATAAAGCCCACCTACCAATTCTTAGCACACCCAGACTTGCTAAACAAATGTCTGTATGGAGAGACACAAAAGCCAGATGAAAGCCTCAACAGTTTGATATGGAAAAGGTGTCCCAAAACATCATTTTTGTCTTCCATAGTGGTGAAAATTGCTACATTTGATGCTGCAATAGTGTTTAATGATGGGAATGTTGGCAGAAAGAAAGTTATGCACCAGTTAGCAGACCAGCAGAAGAGACGAGTCGTCCAGGTTTACCTGGACGGAGTGTATGCTGCCCAGCACCTAGCCGCTTCTAGCGTCTTTATCTGGGCAGTATAGAAGAGTCATTAGTGTCGCAGGCGATTGTTTTGGGCAGTGGACATATCTAGTTTGGTGTGCGCCGTCGCCCCGTTGAAGGGGGGATGCGCCAATGCTGGCTGCGCTCTTCCGCCTGCCTGGGAGGCATCTGAGCACAGTCCGCTAAACAGGCTAGAGGGAAAGGATCCGTGTTACTGTATAAAGTTTACCTAGCCCATTACTGGGCTTAGGAAGTTGGAGTCAGGGGAATGTGGCCCTGTTCAGTGCTAGGTACCCAAGGCATCTTTGGGTAGCCGATAGCTTGGTCGCCGGCGAGGAACCCTATGGTCGTAACGGCCTAGGGTATTCACCAGTATGTTGGGGTGGGAGTCCAGCTTATCGTAGATGGTGCGGGATCTCTCCCGCACCACGTCAACGATATACGGGACCCCAGAGTGAGTGTGTAGGATGTGGGACGGAAATCTCCGCCCGGTATCGTAGATCATGCGCAAAGCCCTGTTCTGGACGTACTGGAGTCTGCGAATATTGGTGGGAGCCGCTGATCCCCAGACTTCGCAGCCGTACAGAATCAGGGGCGGTATGATCGCCCGATATAGGCGTAGTTTGAGGTGAGCAGGCATGGTGGACTTAAAAATGGAGTATAGCTGTGTTAATGCTGCATGCCCTTGTCCGGCTTTGACCCGGATATGAGGTGCGTATGCGAGACCGCGATCCAGGTGGACGCCAAGGTATTTGGCAGTGGGAACCCAAGGGATTTGCCTCTGCCTCAACCTCAGCGACCAGTCTGGTCGCCTAGCTCGGACCTTAGCCAGGAGAAGTGCAGAGCTCTTCTCGAGGCCAATGGCCATTCTCCACATCTCATTCCAACGGCCAATGGCTCGGAGTTGGCGCTGCAGCGGAGGATGACAATATCGTAAGTTTTTGTTACGTGCCATTATGAGGACGTCGTCAGCATATTGGCACGTAACAGTCTGTGGTTCCAAGGGTAAGTCAGACATGTAGGCAGCAAAGAGTACCGGGGACAGTACACTGCCCTCCGGGACTCCCGCGGCTATTGGTCTGGTAGATGACGTCCTACCTTCCACTCTCACCCTGAAAGTGCGGTTTCTGAGGAAACTACTAATCAGGGCCAGATAGGGAGGAGGTAGGTTGGCCTCCCTGAGTTTGTACAGTAGGCCTTGGTACCAGGTTGTGGCAAAGGCTTTCTCTACGTCTAGCAGCACCGCGACTGTCTTGAGGTTTTCCTGGAAACCCAGGGCTGTCCTCTCGGCCAGGCGCAGTAGCTGTAGGGTCCTGGAGTGTCCATGACGAAAACCAAACTGGTGATCGGGTAGGAGCTGCCTTTCCTCGAAGAGAGGGGTCAGGCGGGATAGGAGCAACCGCTCAAATAGTTTTGAGACGGTTGGGAGAAGACTTATGGATCGGTAGCTAGACGGAAAGACCGGATCCTTGCCGGGCTTCAGGATGCACACCACTCTCGCCTCTTTCCAGCAAGCCGGGAAGTGGCGGAGGTGGAGGCACGCATTGAAGATCCGCGTCAAGTGGATAACGGCCCTCTTGGGAAGGTGCTGGAGCATGAGTGCGCTAACGCCGTCAAGTCCAGGCGATTTGTTGGGTTTCATTTTTCGGATTTCAGCAGTCACCGCCTTTGGGGTGACTATTGGGATATGGATCGCCTCATGGCGCTGTGGCTCCTCATAGAGGTCTTCCACAGCAGCCTCCACGAGGTCAGTGAAGTCTTCGTCCTGGGGGTCCTTCCTCGGCTCAAATTGACTTTCCAAATGATCCGCGAAAGCTGTGGCCTTATCTTGGGGCTCGTAAGCGAGTCTCCCGCGAGTGCCATGCAGCGGATGCTGGTACAGAGTTTTGTCCCTCCTGAGGGATTTGGTGATCTTCCAGGGGTGCTTTTCCTGGAAGTCGACGTTTCGGAATGTGTTCTCCCAGGCCACCTTACGGTGGGCACGGAGCAGCCGCCTTGCCAGGGATTTGAACCGCTGGTAAACTGCTCCTATCCTGGGATGACGGAAACGCTGCCATAGCTTCCGAACAGCTGCCTTGGCTTTTAGCAGCTGCCGGATCTCGTTAGTGATGGACAGAGGGTTATGTGTGTTGGTGGGTATACGGTGAGTGTGTGTACTCACCGCTAGGCGGACCTGCTGGGAAAAACTCATCGCCGCAGCCTCCAGTGCCTCTACGTCGTCGATGCGTGGACGAGGGTCGATGGTTTGGTTAAGTTTGAGGATGGCTGCATCCCAGTCTACCTCTAGCTCCCAGTCTGAGTTTAACAGAGCTGGCATGGTGACGTCGGAATCGACCGTGACAGGGTCATGGTCTGAGTCCAATTCATTCACCGCCGAGAGGTCTAGATGGAATGGAAAGTTCTTGGTGATCATGATGTCGATGACATCCGGCCTGCCACGAGCCGGATGGAAAGTTGGACCTCTCGGCCCGTGCGCGGCGAGATTTGGGTCTCCGCTTATGAGGCGGTAGAGCCCTCGTCCCCTCTGGTTGCTTGTGGGGCTGTGCCAGAGCCCGTGTTTCTCGTTGAGGTCTCCTGCAATGCAAACCACTGGGCGTAGGTTGAAAAGGGTAGTGTAGTCAGCTTCAAAGAACTGGTTGCCAGATGGGTCATATGCCGCTACCAGCAGGGTGTCCTGTCCGCCGACTGAGAGCCGGATGGTGCAGGCCTCCACGTGCTGCAGGGCAGGGAGAGGAACAGGTGTGTGCGTGATGATGTTTTTCACGAGTATAGCTGTACCGCCACCCCGCCGACCGTTTCGATCAGTGCGGTGAGTGACGTAACTTGGCAGCGAGAAGTCTATACCAGCCTTCAGGTGCGTCTCGCAGATCATGGTATCCACCTGGTGTGTTTATGGAAACAATGTTGCAGAGTGTCGACAACATTCGCATGGCTGGTGTAGAAAGAGTTATGAAATTAATGCAGAAAGAAGCAAGACAGAAGAGGAATTTAAAAAGAAAGGCTGAAGAAGATCAGAATGAGGATACAGACTATGGATATGGGAAGTTCTGACTTAAAATTAAAAGGCAAACTAAATAATACTTATTGCATTTTAATTGCCTTTCTCCGTAACTTGCATTTTCTACAACTCATTTTTCTCTCAAACCACTTCATTTACAGTGATGCAATTTAGCACACAGCTTTCTTAGGCCACAATGGAGATTTTGTTAGTTCTAGAATTTAAGATTAAGCTCCAGATGGAATGTGATGATTCAAAATATATGAAATTATTTTAATTTTTAAAGGATGCATATGATTAACCTTTTTTTAAAATTCTATGCAACTTCATTAGGAAATCTAAATCCAACACATTCATTTTTAGTGTGTTTTAAAATAACATACCAGGTTTCAGAACGATAGCATATGTGAATTTTGAAGAAAATGGGCTTAAGTTTCTAAATAACGTAGCATTAGTTATATACAATGCAAAATTATGAAAAACATTGTGCTTATTATCTGTATTAACCTAAATGCGTATAGCAAGTTTCACTACTCTAACGTGAAAACCGTGTTTTCTGAAAATGTTAACAAACACATTTTAACGCCGAGAGACTTGTAAATATCACATACAGTTACTCCAAAAATTATTCGTCTAGTGCATGAGTTTATGTTTAAGGATGTATGGATAGTGGAAGGTCATCTGAATAAAGTACAGCAGGGACACCGTCTTATTTATTGATTAGTGAAAAAGAGAATGCCATAAAGAAACACATAGAGTATTTATTCACATAACATAGTTAAACGTTCAAAAGTAAAGATATGCAATATAAGAAGCAAAATAAGTATTCGTCTGCATACTGAAAATGGTCTAAAGTGTTACGGTTAATCCTTAGTAGACCCTCGATTCCTCTTTATAATCTCTTGCATTCGCCTACGTATGGATTTCACCAAAGATTGTGTTGTTTCCACTGTAATTTTACACCATTCCTCTAGTAGAACGTTCTTTACATCCTTTATATTAGATATCTGTTGATACCTAATATTTCTGTACAGTATACTCCACAAATTCTCTACTGGATCCAGATCTGGGGATTGCAGTGGTATCAGCATCCATCGTGGAGTATTATAAAACAACCATAGCCTTGCAGAACTGTGTGTTTTGTGTGAGTCTTGTGTGAAAAACATAATCCTCAGAAACACTCATATTATTCACACTTTTGGACAGATGGTTTTTCGGATGTTTATATAAACCTTATGGTTCATAATTCCATCAATAAAACAGAAATCCCCCACAGCATTTGCACTCACGCAGCCCCAGAAAAGTACCGAACTGTCACCGTGTTTAACAGAAGCTGTTATATTTTTCTCTTTAAGCGCACAATTCTCTATTTCTCTACACTATTAACTCGTCCTTTTGAAAGAGCTCAAATTGACTCTCGTCACATTTCTTCCAGAAATCAAACCCATCGTATTTATGTTCTTTTGCAAAAGCAACTCGCTTCTTTCTGGTGATTTCACTAATGTGTGGTTTTGTACGGGCTGTTCGACCCCCATACTCTGCTTCATAAAGCACGTTTCTTATAGTTTGTGCTGAAACAGACTTTCCTGTGTGTGTTTTAACTGTAATAGCAAGTTTGGAATCACCTAGTTTAGGATTCTTCTTAACTCCTCTAAGTGACTGTCGTTTCTCCAACTGGGATAGAACTGCAGGACGAACAATTTTGATTGATTTTCGTAAGTTTATTCTGATCAAGCCTGTATATAATAGTCTTCACTGTACTTGTAGGTCTTTCAATGGTTTCTCCAATTTCTTGTAAAGATTTTCTTTTTTTAAATAACCGGAAGCAAACAAGATGCGAAGGAAAAGTGACGAGTGACTTGAAAGTTTCAAGACGGGAGGTAGACAGTGTGTTACCCATATAATTCCGCGAATTATAAATTCGCAAAGTTATTAATACTTGCAGCAAAGACGAGTTCGGCATATTCCTATTCGATGCATGATCTGACGTCTTTGTACTTCCGCAGTAACCTTTATAACTTGTATCGACAGTTTATATGTCCGCAAAACATTTTTTCTGACTGATCCTCAAAATATTTTCTCTTCATAAGCCGTTCTCTATTACAGGACTTACGAGGACGGCTCATTAAATATTTTTGACAACATACCTTTACTCAACCTCATAATTTTGATGGTCCTTCTCAAAATAGTCTCCTCTGAATGCGGTGCACTTGTCCCAGCATTCCTGCCAGTCTTCAAAGATATGCTGGAAACCATTTTTAAGAGATCCTTCAAAATCGCCTCTACAGCCATCACCACTGCTTCTGATGATGGCTAATACCTCCCACGAAGGGGTTTCAAGTTAGGGAATATAAAAAAGACACATGATGCTAAATCCGGACTACAGGGAGGGTGAGCGATGCACTTCACGTTGAATTTTGCAAGATATTCAGCAACAACATTGGAAATATGCAGCCGCGCATTATCGTGGTGCAGCATCCAGCCTGCTTCATGGAAACGTGGCCTTTTCCGCCTGATATGGACTTGCAGTGTTTTCAGGACATCCGTGTACTATTGTCCAGTTACTGATGAGTGTGCAGGTACAACATGCTGATAACCATTCCATGAACATCAAAGAATGAGATGACCAGAACTTCCCCAGAAGAAGCAACCACTTTTGCTTTTTCGGGTCTTGGTAATGAAGGAAATTTCCACACTGAGCTTTGCTGTTTGCTCTCTGGATCAAAATGATGTAGCCAAGTTTCATCAGCAGTGATTACATTTGAAACGAACTCCAGATCTTCCTCTAACATCAACTTTAACTGCATGTTACCTCCATTGCAGCGGTAGGCGATATTGAACATGTGTGAACTTACCTGGTTCTCACAGGCAGGAACCAGGAGTACCAACAATGAAACTACTACAGCATGTTTCTTTCACATCAAGCTAACATAATATAATAAGTTTGAATTTTAGTCCGAAAAATTATGACCGTAAAAAAGTAATGATCAGTGTTTATTGAACAGCCCTCGTATATTGGAAGAGAACCTCCCATGTTAATGGTTGGCAACAAAAGGTGGTTGCAGCGCCCCTATTTTCGGGTGGCAAACTAAATTATGACAAAATCGCGCGCCCAAATCGTTTACGTTGCCAAAAGGCTGTAGCTGTATTCTTCATACCTGCCTAACTGTCGGCTGCTGTTTATGTTCCAATACCGCATTGCTACACATGAAGCCCAAAAATAATTACGTGAGCATTGACAGTAGTGACTGCAGTATCAAAGTTGTTGCACTTTCTGAAAGCTGGGTCATATAATTATCTTCAATAATCTGTAGCAATACAGTATTAGAACCTATAATCAGCTCAGTCTTACAGTGAATTTTCTCCGTGGCACCTGTACATTAATCTCTACTTTAATGAATTACCTCAAAAGTTTGTACGATCTTTCAAGGAATAAACAATAGGATATGCTATGTGAGAGAGGAAAATTTGTAAAATACAATACATTACTTTGATTATTAATTTTTATATAATAGTAATGGTCCGTAATGGCTGCAGGTTAAAGAAACCAATTCTCTGAATAGTAATGTCACAGATTTCATTTTTTGTGCTGGAGCCGCGACAAGCCAGTGCGCGGGAAACAAAGAGACAGATAGTGACGCGCAGAATTGGACGCTTGCCGAGACAGAGAAAGAGACAGAGAGTTGTCTGTATAGTTGCGTCTTTCTCTCACTGCGTCGCGATCTTTCTCGGAGCTCTACTGCATTCTAGAACAAAGACTGGAGTTATAAAAAAGCCGCGAAATGTGAGAGCGGTGTCAGTTGTTAGTTGAGTTGTGCAGTTGTGTTGTCATTGTGCGTTTGAGCTGCACCACAGCGAATTCTTTCGTTTGTTTACTTGTGCCAATAAAACGAGACGACCTTGAAGACTGCGTTTTCATATGTATATCATTTTGCTGCTGCCAGGGTTGTACAAAGCTAATGCTTACTACACTAAAAAGTATTTTAACTTTCTGCAAACAAGACTTTTAATTCTACCAACCCAAGAAGTCACAGTAACAACAGAACTAGTCATGTGATAAAACATAATCCAATTATATTATTTATTCTACAGTTGAGTCTTGCAATGCATTTTCTGTAGGGCACACATTCATTACTATATTCTACTTTAATGAATTGCCCAAACGAACTTTCAAGGAATTAACAGTAGCATGTGGAATTGTAAGGAAAATTTGAATAATAACATTGTTTTGACAGTTACAGCTTCCTTTTATTATTTGGTCTCACCATCATAACAAATTAATTTGATATTTACTTAAATAACATGAGTAGTTCCACTAAATCAATTACAAAGAATCCATAACACAACACTAGTTACAACACTGTAGCTATAACTCAAACCACTTAAAAGTGATACAACATGGCAAATTCAGTTAAGTACAAAGAAACTTTAGCAAAACATTCTATTTAGCATTACATACAGTTGTAAATTATATAAATTATATTAATAACACGACTAACATTTTCATTTAAAATAAAGATACTTTAACATGAAGCTATAGTTGTTGCACAAAGTGATGTAAATAAAGAAATGATAAACTTGAGTATTTTATAAATAAGCTTTAAGTAATATTCTGTAATACAACTGTAGGGATTACGTAAGGGTTTAAAGTTATAAATAACATGAGTATTACAAGAAAAGTTCAGCATAACATTATAAAATTTTAGCTATGTATATAGCATAGTATTTAGTTCGTTCAATACAGATTGGCACTCCCACAATAACTACTACAAAGTATGAGTTTAAAATATGTGTCGGTGTGTGGGAAAGATATGTGATAGTACTGTCTACTGCCACCAGATGGTGTTGCTACTTCCCACACATGGCGCACTGGAGCAGCAAATGTACCGTCTGGGGAACATCTGTGAAACATCATGAAAGCAGAAAAGCACGGGCAAGGGTGGACTGTATGGATTCTCTGGAGGGAAGCAGTGACTGCTTCAGAAATCCACAAGAGGTCAGTGGTCATATGTGGGGAGTCTGCACCAAGTTGAACGTCCATGTTTCGTTGGATGTCCGAATACAAAGATGGTGGTGAGAAACACAAAAGCACTGGGCGTCCAGCAACACTACACAAACCAAACAATACCCAGCTTGTTAATGACCTGACACAGAAGAACACGCAAATCACATTTCATGAATTAGTGCAGACAACAGGTCTATCACGAAGAACCATCCACACCATAACCCATGAAGATTTGTTAATGAAAAATTTGTGTGCACAATGGGTATCACATACCCACTGCGCAGAAACAGAAGCGTGTGGAGGTATGCCAATAGTTTCTGCAACAGTATAGTGCAAATGTAGACAAATTCTTTGCCAAACTGTTCACCGTTGATGAGTCCTGGTTTTTCCAAGACTACTGAAAAGAAATGCCAGTTAATGGAGTGGAAGCATACAGCGAACTCTCGTCCTAAGAAGTCACGGCCAGGACTACTCGTTCAGAAACACATGGCAACTGTGTTCTGTGGGATCAGGAAGGAGTACTGCTGGTGGATTGGCTCCCTACTAATGCGAACATCAACAGTGAGTGGTACTGCAGTTCACTGCAACATCTCCGCCGATGCATTCAACAACGCCGCCATCAAAAATGGGGTCATGGTGTTCCTCTCCAACAAGAGAATGCAGGACCACATGACAGTAGCCAGACCATGGTCACATTCGTACACTAGGGTTTACTGTGCTGCCACATTCTCTATATCCATCCGATTTGGCTTTTAGTGTCTAAGCTCTAGTCGACATGATGAGAGAGGTCATGCGGGATAAGAAGTTCACCACTAATGACGAAATTCATGCAGTTGTCCATCAGTAGTGCCAGAATACCCCCAATGAATGGTGTGCTGCACAAATACGGAATCTGCCAGAACGATGAAACAAGTGCATAGACATTGCGAAGGAACACCTGTAGTGTTACCTGAACGAGTTTGTTCAATAAATGGTTCCTGTTAAAAAAATTAGTCGTAGTGCCAATCAGTTTTGAACGCCCCTAGTACATTTTTTCAATATTAATGAGATTATTTGCCCCAGGCATTACCTGGTATTTGCCTAAATTTAAGGAAAACCCTTTGATACAGAACCACAAACACGTAATGAAGTACACAAATTAAAGTACAAAAAGCAATTAAATCAATGTAATCACAGTATTACACTATAACATCACTAAGCAGTTCGAGAGGAATGACTGCTTTGAGACAAAAGATTAATTTAATGATATTAACTAGTCGTTCAGAAACTGTAAACATCATACACTAAAAACATAAATTATAATAATGCATAGTTGGTTTGTTACCAACAAGGCCCACATGGCAACCTTGGCCTTCGGGGTAACCTCGCCCCTACCACGTGATGACCGGACCCATTTCTCGGGTGGAGGTACCCAGATGGCGGGCCCATTACCTCCAATGATAGGGTGATAGTGAAGATGACAGAGAGGCGAGAGGACCTATAGCTTTTACCGTGGACTCCGAACCACCTTGCGCATAGGGGACACTTCACATGTACTAGACAGAGGTGAAGGTGTGGATAGGGCCGACTTAAAATCGCCAACCCCAGAGCCGGGAATCCAAATCCAGACCCTTAGCACGGGAGTTACGAACGAAACCACTGCACTACCCAGGTGTCCCATTACACTTATACATTGTACTTCACAAAGTGATTAGAGATTATAAAAGTGAGTGTCAATTGCAGCATTTGAAGAAATAACGTTAATTAGGCAATTTACTGCTTTTATAATTTCCTCAATAAGTCTTCAATGATTATGTATTTAAATATCTGGAAAACAATATCAAAAAACAACTATCACTTAATTGGTCAACAAAACCAAGCACAGAAAAGGACTGAAATTACACAGATCTGAATATTTTCATCTTTTTTTCATAGCTTGTGGTAGTCAGTAACTTGTTTAATTTAACCAACCTTATCCCTGTATTACGATCTCCGGTTACTAGCCGAGGTTTGTTACCTGTCAGTTATCGATAACTATTGGTTAGGTTTAGTGGCTCGTATTACAAACTCTATTTACCTGTAGGTTTGTCACCCTGTGCATTATGGTGGTATATGAACGGTTGGCAATATCTTGCACTAGGAGTTTACCTTGTTTGCAACGCTATCTTGTGTTTAGAATGTGTAATTAGCGGGAAAACCAAACATATGTAGTAGCATCAGCCGTCTTGTTTTAACTTTTATTAGCGGTTTTCTGTATATATTCCTAATATCTTCATTAATAGTGCATTCGTAATGAGGTTTAGCATAGTTCTGTGTATTTATTATTACACTTCGTTTACAATTTAGATTTTTCCATAGCATTAGACAGATTCTCTTTCATAGCACTGGGTTAGTGTTATAGGTTATATGCGTTGCATTAGGTTAGTGCTATAGATCATATAGGTTAGATATATGGAGAATATATGCAACGATTTGCTAATTTATGAACACCAAGAGACTTCCAGTCAAATAATTTTAAAAATAAGGCACACAACGATTATTAATTGGGATAATAGTATTGCCTTAATGTTATAATTTGGCTAAAATCATTTGGTTAGTAGTTTATCCTCATGGATAAATCACATCTTCTTATATAAATTATCATTTCACAAAGGAATAAAAGCAAGGTTATAAAATATGCTTTATGGCACCAGTAACTTGGTACCTGAAATGTTTTTGTTTTTAGAAATAATATATCTGGCTAGTTGTGAAGAAATATGTATTGTTTTCCTTTAAGAAAATAGGTTATACAAAACATATTTCTTCTTGGTCTTTCATAATCAAACGCCACATTTCAGTCACAGCATTGTGTCCTTGATTTGAAAACATCATTGAACAAATAAATGGCTTTATTTAAATACCACAGGGTACAACATGGGCAGGTTTTAACATTTCTTTATGTGTGCAATTAGCAGCAAATTTTATTTAGTAATGCATTTGCACAATCTATAGTATGTACGGCACGAATCAGAAGTAATACCTCAACTTGCAATGAGACAGCGCACATACTGCATTTGCACAATCTATAGAATGTACGGCAAGAATCAGAAGTAATACTTCAACTTGCATTGAGACAGCGCACACACTGCATTTGCACAATCTATAGTATGTACGGCAAGAATCAGAAGTTATACTTCAACTTGCATTGAGACAGCGCACACACTGTCTTTGCACAATCTATAGTAGGTACGGCAAGGATCAGAAGTAATACTTCAACTTACATTGTGACAGCGCGCGCACTGCATTTGCACAATCTATAGTACGTACGGCAAGAATCAGAAGAAATACCTCAACTTGCATTGAGTCAGCGCACACATTGCATTTGCACAATCTATAGTATGTACGGCAAAAATCAGAAGTAATACTTCAACTTGCATTGAGACAGCGCACACCCTGCATAAATCACAATAGTTTAAGGCACACTGTAGGACAAAACCATTCTGTTATTGTACATGCAACCAACCACATACATGTGTGAACAGTGTTTGCAATAACGGTTGGATCTGTACAAATTGCATAACCTATAAATTTTGTTTTATTCACTGTTTGCTTTATAGTTGGTTACTTTCCTCTGGTACTAATTTGAGGAAACGCAAATTCAACATTACACCCACTATTAGCACAGTCGAATGTTTTTACTTCAGTATCTTTCTCATCTTTTATACACATCTACCCATAAGGTGTTGCGTGTATTTTCCAGTATAGATTTAACATGCTTTGTTTATTACATTTATGTTCGTTAAAACATGATGCAATATGATCGCATAACATATCCTATTGCTTGTAACAAGTTACTGACACCATGGGACACCAGAAATTATCATTCCATATCCTATTACGTTAATATATACCTATTACTTATGTGGTTTATTTTACTTCAACTTCATCATGTCACGTATATATCACATTATGTATATACTCCTCTAAATTATCTTTCCGCATTCTAATTCTTTGACCTCTTCTTCTTGTGTGTGAAGGTAAACACCAAGTTATCTCACTACCCGCTACTTGAGGTGAGGATCAGTTTACCTCCAGAAATAGCACCCAGTTAGTCCTTAACTGAATGTCTTAATACCGACATTTACGTGTAACACCAAGTTAACCGGTAACCAACACCTTAACGAGAGATCGTAATACAAGCCCCTTGTTAAAGTGTTTCTGTGTATTTTATACATATGACAACTTTAAGGAAACAACGATAATTTTGAAACTCCGTTACCCATAACACACTTTTTCTTGTTTTGCTAAAGTGCCGTCCTGAGAAGCACACTGTTCTTGTGTTCAATTACACACTCAAATAATACAAAACAAAACCTACTGCTGAGCTACTCTTGTGCATACAACTTGTTTGAATGTAATATATAGTAACACATCGGCAAAAGTGTCAATGTGGTCCGTCAACCTTGTGCACGTGGGCGCAGAGTAATTCAGAAAGTGTGTTTCTTACGACGGATGCAGTATAACTCCGCACCACCTTCATAATTGCCAGTGATTTTTGGAAGACGTTTCTGAACTAATGCACTATTGGTATTATCACCTCCATATTGAAACCTAGCACTGCATCGCTATCCCCAAATGTTTAGCTATCACTCAATGCTTTATCATACGTCTAGAACCAATTGCGACGTTTTTTTCCAGAACATGGTACTCACACACATGAAAGGAAGCACAACTTTCGCTGGAAATTTTACAAATATCTTCTGTAGCACTGCTGACTTCCTGGGACATTTATAGAAGTGCACATGTATATGTGCAGCATAGCCTTAGGGGCTGCTCCTCCAGCACGGTGGGAACTTGCAGGAATACTTCAGCCACAATTTGGCACTGTGCATATCCTGTTAAGAATAAACAAGCAAACGTTTTGGAATATCCTAAACATAATTTTAAGCTTGAGCGATCTTAAATAATAAATCAATGATAATATAGCATGGCAGAAAGCAAAGTACAATTAAACATTTTATCAGACGCAAATGGCATGGAATTTTGCATTATTTTGTTGGCAGTATTCCAACCTATCTGCTGTAAAATATTTTCATAGCCACTTGAGAAAGTCCATATTGCTGTAATAGTTTCTGCTGTTGCAGCTTTCAATGTTTCATTACTATAATTATTCCGTTATTAGGTATGGCTTCATAAAGTCCAAATAACAAATGCCATTAATATTGATTTTCTACCTGCAAGTGACGGAACATTTCTGAACTTACAACGAAGTTCAATACACCTCGGGTTCAATATTGGATCTTTCACTTCTTGAATGTTGCATCTGAAAATATAATAAAAGTTATGTAATTCCAATAAGGATTTATTTCTCCGTGAATGGTTTTCACAGTAATCCATTGGTTACGTGTTATAGCGCCTTAAAGTACAACAGATATTGATAGTAGCCCTCTAATAATAATAATAATAATAATGACAATTTTAAACACAAATATATCATTATTCTCTGTACCTGGAGTAAGTAGCCAAGATCACGCGATGATTTATCCAATTCTCTGTCTTACACAGAAACATAGAGCAAGCTTCTTTCTTCCACATTGAAAATTTCAAGATGGTCAAACCACAGAGTATCAAACCGACGCTACTTTTGAAGAGAAAGAAGAACAGCGACAATTGTATGCTGACCTTGGAAAGAAACTTTACATTGGAAAGTAAACTCTGAGACAGTTCACAGCTTTTTTTCATCACTAGTGTTATTATGCTGAAAAGGATGTATGTGGGTTTAAGCTATCACACAAACAAATGTTATAGCTGGAGAGATAGTGATAAGTGACGATGCAAGAGAAGGTATACGCCAGAAGTTTAAGGCAAATGTAAGTAGTGACAAAGGTGGGGCATGTCTTGACATGTTTGACATCAAATGGCTACAAGAACAGTTTGCATGGCATTATCAAGCTAACGGATATCGGTCCACTTCTTTCCATGAGCCTATGATAGGTTATGACATGGATTTTCCAACCTCTAAAGCTGTACCCAGGAACGCAGTGGTCCAGAAGTTGGAGCTAGAGCAAGCAATGAGAGAGCTTCAGGAAAAGAAAAAATATTGTCAAGCTAAGAGTTAATGACCCAGAGGGCGCAACATAACAAATCAAGCAAATCAACAAACAAGTCATTCCAGTTGCTCGATTTATCTTCTCTGTGCTAGACGGATTTGCCTTTGGATGTAAAGCCATAGAACTAATTGGACTTCGGATTCAGACTACTGCGTGGTATGATGTTCACTCTCGTCATTGCATTAGCAGAAATATACTTCCTTACCAAGAAACTCAGTGAAGACGATACTCTCCTTTCCATCACAAACTTCATTCATTTATAAAAAAAAAAAACCTCATATATTTGTGAGTTTATTGGTTTACGATATTCTTTTGCTTTGCTACATTCTTTGGTCAAAGTAACAAAGGAGACATGGCTTCCTATGTTTTAAGAACACAGTGGTTGTAATGTTAATTATTATAATAAATAGTTATATACTCCTGAAGTGAGATTTATTTCATTATAATAGAACCTCTGAATACACGGGTAGCGTAAATAACTCTGCTCTGCAGCAAAAATGATGTTAACCAATGTTTGAGTGTTCCAAAATAATATTTTTGCCCTCACTTCAACGGTGCAATTCGTTTGTTTCTATCACTTCAGGTTTTTGAGAACATATAGAATTCACATTTCATAAACACTCGTAGTAGAGCATGGGAAGTTTATATTGCTAAAGTAAAACACCATTGTATTGTAAACATTTTAAGCACATATGTAGTATTGTTACATGAGGGGGTTTGATAGAAATTGCGAGAGGTGCAAAGGTACAGGGTTTGGAACCCGGTGCCGAGATCATATGCTACATGACAAATCTACCAGGTGTTGTAAGGTTTAAACAGGTACGGGGTTTTAACCTTTAACCGCACGTAACTGGGAGCGTAGCTGTGGATAAGGTAGAGCAGAAAAAAGCATCTACTTCAAAATGAACTGAGTAACTGTATTTAACAAATGCCTAGCGTTTCTACAGGGCACTACCTGGTACTGAATGAGATCAGCGGAGTTTTAGTAACATTTAAATACATAATAACATAATGCAACTTTACCTTTAGAGATGCGTTGTTTGTATGGCTGAACCTTGTGCAACTGGCAAGAGATGCATGGACTGGTGCACCCTACTGGTGATCCTACTCGCAGTAGCACTTTAAAATAAACTCTTGTTAATTTTTATAGAGACCATCAGCAAGTCCCCTCTCAAGTACCCACGGGTGCTAAATCAACCAAGCTTAAATAGGGGTCCTACCCAAAAGTCAACGCAGCAATTCCCATGCTACTGTTAATTTTCTCCCAACTATTGCACCATATTGTGCAATTATTGTTTACATCATTGAGAACATATTTTTGACCTGTTACTGACAACCTAAGCATTATTTCCCTTGATCAGAAGGATGTGCAATTCGTTGTTTACAACACGGAGTACAAGTTGAGGTCTATAGATAGAGTCAACACGAAGAAATCTATGCCATGGTCGGGATATGAACCACGGATCTCCTGGTTTCCGTCCAGTCTGTCCTACCCCTTAAGCTACCATGACCAACGTGCCGTCCTGACATTAAATTCTCCATTTAACTCGTATATTTCCCCGGTAAACCACTAGGGGCTCTCGCATCCGAGATACGCCATTTGTGACAACTTACTATCGTAAGTAATTAAGTCCCAGGCTTCATCATTTAACTCTTATTGTTTTAGTTAATTCATGAACATTAATTATTTCTCCACACCAGACGTATATAGGCTAAGGTTTTAGATAGAGTCAGCATGAAAAGTTTGATGCCATGGCCAGGATTTGAACCATGGATCTCTGTTAAAGACCTTAGCCTATATACGGCAAGTGTGGAGATATAATTAATTATCATCAATTAACTAAAATAATGAGAGTTAAATTATGAAACCTGGGACTGAAGTACTTACGATAATAAGTCGCCACAACCAGTGTATCTCGGATGCGAGAGCCCCTAGTGGTTTACCGGGGATATATACGAGTCAAATGGAGAATTTAATATAAGGACGGCACGTTGGCCATGGTATCTCAAAGGTTAAGAGCGACTGGACGGAAACCAGGAGATCCGTGTTTCAAATCCCGGCCATGGCATTGAATTCTTTATGTTGATTCTATCTATCAAAAACCTTAGCCTATATACGGCTAGTGTGGAGAAATAATTTCCATCAATTAACTAAAGGTTTAGGCCTGTTACTGGCCACCTGTGCCTTATTTCCCTTGACCACCAGGATGTGTGATTCATTGTTTACCACACTGAGAACAAGTTGAGGCCTGTTACTGGCCACCTGTGCATTATTTCCCTTGATCAGCAGGATGTGCGATTCATTGTTTACAACTTGGAGAACAAGTTGAGGCCTGTTACTGGCCACCTGTGCATTATTTCCCTTGATCAGCAGGATGTGCGATTCATTGTTTACAACATGGAGAACATGTTGAGGCCTGTTACTTGCCACCTGTGCATTATTTCCCTTGATCAGCAGCATGTGCGATTCATTGTTTACAGCATGGAGAACAAGTTGAAGCCTGTTACTGACCACCTAAGCATTATTTCCCTTGATCAGCAGCATGTGCGATTCATTGTTCACAACATGGAGAACAAGTTGAGGTCTGTTACTGGCCACCTGTGAATTATTTCCCTTTATCAGCAGGATTTTTTTTATTTGGGAAAACGGGAATAAAGGTATAGGGAAAAAATCAACAACAGGGTAGATTGGGTATTTGGGTAGGAAGAAGGATGGGGCATGGGAGGGATGTTGTTCTGAGGTGATTCTATTTATTGGGGCCTGTGGTGCTAATTTATTTGGGACTGTTGAGGCGAATTTGGTGGCCGGTACCGCCTAAGCAACCCGGCTGTTCGTGGGTAGAAACTAGCTGTGCGGAAAAACCCGCTTGTGGCGATCAGGTAGCAGTCATGATCCAGGAGACGCTGACTACGACCTGTGTACAGTGGTGATCGTTGTATGCTTGACTGAAGGAGTCGTTGAGTCCTCGTGGGAACTGCATTGCGGTGATGCAGAAGGGCCATGGCCGTCAACAGCTCATGGCTGGGAAGGGAGGCGGCGTTGCAGGTCTGATGGCGGCGGCGTCCTGCGTGTGCGGGTGTCTCGATGTGGCAGAAATTGCGGCAGAGGGACCCCGTGTTCTGGAGCCAGGGACATCTTCAGGTCGTAGATGCTCTGGGTGATGTGGTCCTGGTGTTCGCGAAGGGCTTCGTGTAGCTTCTTGTTGGGTGCTGTATCATTGATGTATCCAACAATCTTTTCAAGCTTGCCCTTGCAGTAGCTTAGTGTGTCGTTGGGTGGGTCGTCGCAGAAGGCGTTGGTGATGCGATCAGTTTTGGATAGAAGAGCGGCAATCCCTTCTTCATGTTGGGCTGCGCTGTCCTGGAGCTGGGTGTTGATTGACTCTATCATCTGTTTCTGCGGTGTAAGTCCGTCCATGAGTTGGCTGGAGAGCGTGGTCAGCCTGTCTTGCATGTCCTGGAGGGCGGCGTTGGTTGTGCCGCGTTGGGCGGCAGCAGCTGCAAGTGATTCCTCTATGTCGCCCAGGCGCTGGTTTATATTTAGGACCTCAGAGTGAAGGTCCTGAACTTCCACCGCTGGGGGACGGTTGTTGACGGCGGTGACAGTGGTCGTCAGCAGCTCCTCGAGTCTGCATAGCTTGATGCTGGTTCGGTGAAGCTCCTCTCGTAGACAACCAAGAGCTTGCTGCCAATCGGCGGGCTCACTGGTGGTTGTGTTCCGAGGGGCTGGTCCACTGGTGTTCCGGCGTGGGTAAAGTGGGCACTGCGCCTGTCCAGTAAAATGGCCTAGTCCATTACAGGTGGCGCAGTACCGGCGTCGGCGCCTGAGGTCGTGTGCCTGACATACTGCTGTGGGATTAGGAGCGCCACAGTAGTGACACCGCGGAGGCGTGGTGCAAGTGTCAGCGGTGTGCCCATAGGCGCAGCAGTGTCTGCATGGAGTGTGGCGCTGCAGTTTACTGGTCTCAACTTTCAGAGCAGGATGTGTGATTCATTTTTTATATCATGGAGAACAAGTTGAGGCCTGTTACTGGCCACCTGTGAATTATTTCCCTTGATCAGCAGGATGTGCGAATCATTGTTTACAACATGCAGAATAAGTTGAGACCTGTTACTGGCCACCTGTGCATTATTTCCCTTGATCAGCAGGATGTGCAATTCATTGCTCACAACACCAAGAACAAGTTGAGGCCTGTTACTGGCCACCTGTGCATTATTTCCCTTGATGAGCAGGGTGTGCCATTCATTGTTTACAACATGGAGAACAAGTTGAGGCCTGTTACTGGCCACCTGTGCATTATTTACCTTGATAAGCTGGATGTGCGATTCATTGTTTACAACATGGAGAACAAGTTGTGTCCTGCTACTGGCCACCTATGCATTATTTCCATTGAAAAGCAGGATGTGCGATTCATTGTTTACAACATGGAGAACAAGTTGAGGCCTGTTGCTGGCCACCTGTGCATTATTTCCCTTGATCAGCAGGGTGTGCCATTCATTGTTTACAACATGGAAATAAGTTGAGGCCTGTTACTGGCCACCTGTGCATTATTTCCCTTGATCAGCAGGGTGTGCCATTCATTGTTTACATCATGGAGAGCAAGTTGAGGCCTGTTACAGGCCACCTGTGCATTATATGTTCTTGTACAGCAGGATGTGTGATTCACCAGTCCAAAGTACATGTTTTGCCAGTGACCAGAATTTAAGCTTAATCATCAACAAACAGGCTTCTTCAAACTCATGGCACCGGAAATAAATGTTATATAGTAATGGTTATAGTGTTTAAAGCAGAATGACCCTAGAAAGGCTGATGGCAGGTGTTTTTACAGCACCACAAATCAGAGCATTAATATCTGACCTCTATTTTGTTAATAAAATGAACCAAACAGAAAAGTGTGAATGGCAGACCTACAAGGAAGTTGTAAACTACTTCTTAGGAGACACAAGGAGTCAAGATTACAAAGCTAAAGTGAGCAGCATGTTGGAGAACTTGAAAAAACTTGGTGTAGCATGTGTTTGAAATTGCGCATCCTTCATGCTTACAATGACTATGTAAGGATTGTTTTGCTTTAAGCCCCAAGAACTGAAAAATATTTAAACATGTTTAAAAATGTGTTTTAAAAAGCGATATGGACATGTTAAAATGAACAATAAAGGAAATTGTTAAAATCCAGTAGGTCACGAGATGATGCAACATGTAAGTGATATGATGTGAATGTTTTATGACTGGTTTTTTAAAAATTAGATTATGTAATGTGTGACGTGGACCAGTAAAAATAAAACTTGATTGTTAGTGATGGCAACGAGAGGATAAAAAATCAGTAATTTTGGTAAAACAACTAGGGAAGTAAGCTTCTTTTGTTTGCTTAACCTGCAAGAGTACAGACGTTTTTTGGATTGTAGAAAGTTGAAGTGAGCGGACTAAAATATTAAAAATAATTAAAATATTTTAAATGAAATATTCTTATGTAAAGTGTTGTATAATGAATGACATAAAGTATCGCAGTTAAATTACAAGCTTGAATATTTATACCAAGGCTGTTCAATAAAGAATTATCATAATTTTTCACGGTCATAGTTTTTCGCACTAAAATTCAACTTATTATATTTTGTTAGCTTAATGTGAAACAAACACGCTGTAGTAGTTTCATTGTAGGTACTGCTGGTTCCCGCCTGTGAGAACCAGGCAACTTCAGACATGTAGAGTATCGCCTACCAAATGTTCAGTTGAGCCTTATACAATGTTACAGGAGGCCTATGGAGAGTATGTTCTTCCCTACAGCACAGCTCGAAGGTGGTTTAAAATGTTTAAAGAGGGGAGGCAATCAATTTCAAAGGAAGGTGGACCCGGTGCTCCAGTTGCTGCTCTTATGGAAGAAAACATCAACACTGCTGCTGCCATTGTGAGAGAGGATCGACGAATTACCTTAAGACCACTTACTGAAATATTGAACATTTCATTGGGTACCACCCACACGTTGGTGACAGAAACATTACACATGAGAGGTGTTTGTGCGTGATGGGTTCCAACACTGTTGATTCCCGAACAAAAGGACATTCGCATGCAGGTCTGCATGCAGTTAAAGTTGATGTTAGAGGAAGATCCGGAGTTTCTTTCAAACATAATCACTGCTGATGAAACTTGGCTACATCGTTTTGATCCTGAGAGCAAGCAGTAAAGCTCAGTGTGGAAATCTCCTTCATCACCAACCTCCAAAAAAGCAAACGTGGTTGCTTCTGCTGGGAAAGCTATGGCTATCTCATTCTTTGATATTCATGGAATGGTTTATCAGCATGTTGTACCTGCACACACTTCAGTAACTGGACAATACTACAGGGATGTTTAGCCCAGAGGTTCTACTCCCATTAGTCCTGAGCCCGTAGGAACTGGACCCGGGCCTCCTTCAACCAGGGAGTATCCGAGCTGTCCCAAAGGGCGCTCGGCGTCCTCCGAGGTGCTTTCCATAGGGCAAGACCTAGAGACTAACAAGCCCCCCCCCCATCTGGTCCTATGGACTCAAGACGGGATGGAAGTGGATACGCCACTTACGCGCGTCAACACTCAAGGGGAAGACTACCGAAAAACCTCGGTGGGGCCGCCTGGTGATCTAGCACACCTTCTACTAGCTTTGCAGGCCAGTACCCGAGAGAATTAATGGCTTCACTCAACCCCGTCCGAAGACGTACCCGATTCCCACGGGTTTCGGGAACACACTGCCCCCTCGAGTTCATCCCAATCCGAACAACTCCCGAAGGAGGGGCTCGGCTGTTCGGCCCGAGGTTCCTCTAGTAACGTCAGAGGTACCACGAGTGCTAGTGGTCTTTAGCGCCCGCACTTTGGCAGCTGAAAGGGACGGATCCCTTCCCCTACGGGGACTACAGGGATGTACTGAAAACTTTGCAAGTCCATATCAGGCACAAAAGACCAGATTTCCGTGAAGCAGGCTGGATGCTGCACCACGATAATGCGTGGCCGCATATTGCCAATGTTGTTGCTGAATATCTTGCAAAAACCAACGTGAAGTGCATCCCTCACCCTCCTTGTAGTCCATATTTAGCCCTATGTGACATTTTTCTATTCCCTAACTTGAAGAAACGCCTTCGTGGGAGGCATTATCCATCATCAGAAGCAGTGGTGAGAGCTGCGGAGACGATTTTCAAGGATCTCTCAGAAATGGTTTCCAACATGTATTTGAAGACTGGCAGAAACCCTGGGACAGGTGCATCGCATACAGGAGAGACTATTTTGAGAAGGGCCATCAAAATTATGAGGATGAGTAAAGGTACGTTATCAAAAAAAGATTGTAGTCCTTATTTATTGAACACCCCTGGTAAATTAAACAAAATTTGCTTATTTCTGAGTTTATTTAACAAAATTATTATTTCACTTGCGATCACGCTTGAGGAAAGGGTTCTCAGGTAATGACTGAAGCAGCACAGACTAAGATACAGCGATACATCTGAGTGCAAGATATGAACCAGAGTTTCAACTCGGGAAGACGTAGCAGCTCGTGGCATCATCGTCACCATCCAGGAAGGCAGCAGACATACCACCACCCCCACAGCAACGTGGGACAACATCTTACACGTACGTAAAGGGAAATCCTGCTACAAAATGGCTTCTCAACCTGATGTTTCGAGGTAGTCATTGTGCCGAATTCCCCCATCACCATAATCCTGTTATAACTATTTTCCAGATTGCTGTCTTGGATTTTACAGTGAAGAACATGGTGAACGTTTCCACCAGGACTTAAAAGACATAAAAGGAAGGTACCATCATGGATGCAGTGTTAACATGATGGCAGGCTATAATTGGTGTCTGAAAAGGGAACGTAATCTCGATATGCTTGGAAGACGTGTAAAAAGAAGAAAATTTATTCCTAGTTAGGTCACTATTTTGTTTTCTATCTAAAGTTTATAATACTTGTAAAATGTGCATAAATTGTGTTTAAAATGTCATAATTAAATGCTTCTTTATACACATCATGTTCTTGAACATATTAGTGATGTTGCAGAAGTGTACAGATGTGTTATTTTATCTTGACAGGAATCCTGCGCGGTAGGGATGAGTAGCAACTGAGGTGGGGGTAGCGCACCTATCGCCACAATGCGTCACACGCGTAAGAATACGAGAGGAGAGTGCGGTGGATAAGGTGTCTAAAAACAAATCTCACTCTCGAAGCCAGTTTTGCAGTAAATAGTAATTCTTACTATGGTAGTAATCTCCATGCTTTTGTTGGATCTTAAATAGTACATAGACGTTTTTAACAAAACCCTGTTCTCCTCCAGCAGGTATGATAACCTACTGTCGGCCTTTCAACATCGCTACAGAGTCCCTGTAACAAATTTCACTCCAGACATATGGTCTAGTATGTGCTGAATTGATATGTTTCATCCATATAAACTATATAAACTTCACTGCAATATCTCTGAATATTTCGTAAATACTTAAGCCTCTTTGCCGTTATGGTGCGATGTTCGATTGAAATTTGTCTGTCACGCTTAGTGTTTTTTTCATATAAATCCTAGCTTCAAAATAACTCTTCTTAATGTTCAGTCACTGCCTTGGATGTCAGTAGAACTTTGAAGCTTCATAAGCACTTTCTTCAGAGTTGGTCTTTGTTTTTCTGTGCTTTAAAAATTATTCACAGTTCGCCTAACTACTTCTGAATTAAAACATCCAAATTAGATTTTGTGCATGTTGTTAATCTTTGTTTACTGGGCATAGAGAAGCACATTGTTGCACTAGCACCAATGGCTTTTCTTTCCTTAATAACTCACCTAAACTGCTTTCAGACACAACTGTTGCCTCAGATGCCCTTTCCCAGATTTTAGTAGTAGACCCAGTACATTGTTCCCTTTTTATAAATCTATAGACATTGGTTATTACTTCCCGTGTTTTTAAATGTAGCACTTTATTTCCTAATGTGCTGCTAGGAGGCGCCATTTCTAAATCCTCTCTTGGAACCAGGAGACACGCACATTTTGAAACAAGCTGTAGTATTACCGAGTTGCTCTGCACTTGTTTACCCGCTCGCAACTGATACACAACTGACCCGCCCTCCCCTCCAGTTGCAACCGTTCTGAGGTGGACTCGTCCAGATACCACTGCGCATCGCTCTCCATCTGTCCAGATATAAAAATATATCTGTATAAATATATAGGGCTAATAGGTGAATTTAACATTTTTGCTTTGGATTATTTTGAAACATCTGAACGTGGTACAAGAAAATGGATGTCATATTTGGAATCAGTGGTCCAAAATTAGGGGTAAAGACATTCAGAAACAAAACAGAAAAGGTTGCAGGGCAGTATAATATAAACCAATATTGTAGCGACCGCCTGTGTCCTAGTGTGTTCCGATGCAATATTGTGTCTGGAAAGATGTCTTTGTTTTCATTCATTGTGATCATTTTCTTTCAATCATAGTGATCATTTTTTATTGAACAACCCTCGTACCTCATCGAGCTGTTGTTACGGAAAACAGCACTACAAGAGTGCCTCCGGTATCACTGGTCAACAATGAAAATTTTAAAGAAATAATTTCTGCTGATTCTTAGGTATTTTTATGTGCCAAATCCAAAAAATAAAGTTAGAAATGCTCTATCACCCACCAATTTTTGTAACATTAAGGACACTGGTATCATGATCATTAGCATAGGGCGGTAAATGTGCCGATTGAAAGAAAGTAGTTTTATCTTATTAGGTCAACAAATAAGGTAATAAATGACATATTTGCTTTAGGTGATTGTTGTGTGTGACCTCAGGAATGACAGTGTTCAATCATGTGCCTCTCCAAAACTATGCTTTTACCGTTCAGCTGAATGTTTACTCCAACAGCAGAACAAGGAAGGTTTGTTGCAGATACAAATTATCCTCCATAGTTGCCAAAGGAGTACAAGCTAATAGAAGTTAATCCTGTGTCTTAGTTGTAAATTGATGACTTTGTAGTTGGTTCTATATCTGTTGGAGGGCTGTAAAGGCCAATTGAAGCAATAAGTAGTTATTGCCAAAAATAGGGGTTGAGAGTTAACGAAAAGAAAACTTATATCATGGTTTTTAAAAAAGGTTATAGATTGCGTAAAGATGAGAAATGGGATATAAATGGAAGAGAAATACAGGTCGTAAAGAGATTTGATTATTTGAGGATAAGATTGAGCTGTGATGGCAAATGGACTGAACAGAAAAAATTGACTCTAGCATAAGGTAAAATGGCCATGATCATTGTAAGAACACGTTTAAGGAAATTACCTGTCCTTAATGTCAAATGGCTGGAAAGGATCTATACTGACATAGTAGAAAATAAGATGTTGCATGGGGCAGATATATGGGAAGTGGATGAAGCATGGGAAGAGGTAGACGTTAACAGATCCTTCTGTAAATATAGTTTGGGCTTACCGGTAGCTTCACCCAATGGGGCAGCACAATTAGTTGGGAAGACATTCAACAAGGGTTAAAATTGCCTCAAGGGTATTGAAATATCTATACAGAATTGCTAATTTGGAGGAAAACAATATTATCAAGGAATGTTTTCTTTTGCAGATGGGAAGCAAATGGTGAGAGTCTTGGGCGCAAAAAGTAAGGAAACTGATGGAACAGATAGGTATGGGACATATTTGGAGAAACGAGGAGTATTATTATAGGGGCTTTTGGAAAGTGGTAGAATTAAGGCTGGAAGATTTAGATAACCAAGTTATATTTGCCAAAGTAAGGGAGGAAAGATCATTGAGGACTATAGGGTATACAAAGTGGAAAAGTCTGCAAAAGGATTTGTAATCAGCACACAAAATTGAGTAAGAATCACCCTTTATACTTCTTTTAACATTAAACAACTTCAATTTTGTTGACCAGTGTATTTGATGCTTCTGTTTGAGAGAGAGAGAGAGAGAGAGAGAGAGAGAGAGAGAGAGAGAGAGAGAGAGAGAGAGAGAGAGAGAGAGAGAGAGAGAGAGAGAGAGAGAGCGAGAGCAACTCACCCTCTCTGAACTAGTGTTTAGAGTGTGGGCCTAACCTGATTGAGCTCATTCCTTCTATATTACTCAAGTTTCGGAAAGGTAAATTTGGGTTAGTAGTGGACATAGAAAAAGCCTTCCTGCAAATAAGTATTCGCCAAGAAGACACTGTTCGTATCCTATGATAGGATACGAATGTCAGGGCAAACGTTAGTGTTTTGGCACCAGTGGGTGGTGTAATCTTTTCATCCTGGGAGCAGTTCTTGATTATCATACCAGTCAAACAATCCTTAGCCCCTTACACAACAATGATGTTATGCTGAGACTAAAACGGTCTATATGTTGATAATGTGGTAACTGGTACTGAGACTGTGTCTGAATTAGAACAGTTCAAAAGTGAAACTGTTAAGGTAAAGGAAGATGGTAAATTCATTTTAAGGGAATTGCAGTCCAGCCACAAGAGCTTTACTAGAACTACAAATGTTGTGGTATTAGGTTTGCTGTGGATACATTGGAATTGAACTTAAGAGTGGCTGAACAGTTTTGTGTTAGGTGAAATAAAATTCGGTGACACAGTCCTAACAGCAAGTAACAATGTCAAACGGATAGATTGGCTACTGAGGCGGGTTATTCAGATTTTGCCCGGTATGATTGCAAACTGCAACATCTAACTTACTTTGACCAATCAAAGGCTTTAACCTCTAGAAGCTTCTGCTGAATGGGTGGAAGAATCTGATAAGGTTACTGAATTATCAAGGCCTAGTTCTTTCTCGAGAGAAGCAATATCAAGGAATAAAAGGAGTGCCTGAAAATGCTGAATTTGTAAATACTCAGGATACTGTCAATGATGCATTTTTGCTGTGTTTCTTCATTTTCCTGTATTTTAGCTATATCTGATGTATTTTGTGTTGTGTTATTTTTTATTTGTCTACATTCAAATCAAGGTGGGAGGATATGAGGTTATTGGTTTACGATAATCTTATATTTTGCAATTGTATGTATACTGTCACCCAATTATCGGAAGGCACTACCAACTGACGGCTGAGTGAGGGCCGGGAAGCATTCGCTCACGCCTACCCATTTATCTTGTAGCGCTAACGGGGGGATGGTTGGAAAAACATCACTAGCCATCTCTTTCCCCTCCCCTTGCCGTCTGGAACCTTCAGGATGATTCACTGAACCGCGAGACTTCCAGAAACAGCGATCTTCCTATAAAAAGGGGCTGCAGTTGGCGAGTCAGTTCAGTTCTTGGCAAGCAACCGGAGGAGCGCCGTGCTAGTGAATGGACTGGAAGACTAAGTACGTACATCGGAGGAGTTGTACGTAATTGCGAGTGCAGAGTGGACCTGTGACAGGCGAACTGGTGAATTGAAATTGTGTGCGCTGCGTAATTCTATGTAATCGGCAAGTGTACCAAATGTAATTCGGTGGAAATAAAGAACATTTTTGAGTTTGTGCAATTGGACTTTTAATTCTACAAACCAACAAAGTCACAATACTCTTTGGTCACAAGTAAGAAAGGAGACATGGCTTCCCATAGATAGTCAACCTGAAAAATTCAATGCCACGGCCGGGATTTGAACCACGTATCTCCTGATTTCCGTCCAGTCGCTCTTACCTATTGAGCTACCATGACCAATATGCCGTCCTGCAACCTCCCTGCTTGCCTGCCTAATTGCCCACATACGCACAAAACCAAACAACCACCTGTCTGCCTGCCTGTGTGCCTACCTGCTACTCCTACTGCGTGCTTACCTGCGTACCTGGCTGCCTACCTGACTACCTAGCTGCTACTTGCAGATTTTCCCATTTTATGTAACGCAATGACGGCTACACGATTTTCATAATCACTCCATTCCATGGTGAAAACTGGAGCTAAACACTTCCTCTTTCAAAGAAAGCTGACAATAGTTCAAGGTTAAGGTGTGCACAGGCGTAGTTGTTTACGGGACAAGCCGGATGTACAGTATGTGTCAAAAATTTGTAACAGTATTTATGGCAGGACTATGTATATAGGTAGATTACAGAGACTAAGTATCAGGATAAGTTTTTCAAAAACCGCTTTTCTTAGATTCAAGGAACCACAAATATTTCCATAAAATTCTTTTGTGAAATTTGTTTGGTAAAATGCAGTACTTCTCCTAGCTATAAAGCTTAAGTAATGAAGAAAGGATAAGGTCGGCTTCTTAGCTTGGTAATAGCGCAGCTGCTGACCACCCGGGAGACCCTGGTTCAATTCCCAGTGCCGGCATGTAGCATGTCCCCTGTTAAGTGGATTGGTCTAAAGTGCTTATGATGCACATTGCAGATAGAGGTGAGAGTTGAAGCGGTCGGGAGGCAGTTGGGTTGTTATACTGTGAATTTTAGCTAAGAAAGTAAAATTTGGTCATAAATAGCATCAATAGCAGTGCTTCTCTGCAGCTTTCATAACTCGTTTTACGAGGCGTGTGCGTAAAATAAGGTCTCTAAGGGACTGGAGCCGTGAAGAACGCTATTACGCGAGATCTGGCAACATTGGCATGTAGCTTAGTTTCACCCCTTCAAATTCCCACCACAATGAACCCGTTGCAACCATTAGTCTTGGCGGGGCAGCCATTTGCGATGGAGCTTCCTATCACTTCCACCGCCAAGTGCTAGTTGCGTGCAGTGATCCGTTTTTTTGAGTGCAAAGGGCACTACCCCCCCCCCTGAAATTCATCGTCAGTTATGCGAAGTCTATGAGCCACAGTGTATGGACGTCAAAAACGTGCGAAAGTGGGTCAGAGAGTTCAAAGACGGACGTAAAGTCTGTCTAGTCAACGGGTGTGCAGTTCGGAGTCAAAGGAACCTGACCCGATCGCCCACCAAAGACCGTCATAAATCTATCTCCACACTTCAGAAATGGAACACTGTCGTTGAGGACCAATAGCAACCCTGATTTTCTCGAAGTGACAGTCGCATGTCTATTCCACGTGGAGTCTCAGTTGCCAAAGTTCCAACTGATCTGTTTCATTACGTGCAGGAATTCGTTGTGTGTCACCATGTGGAGACCGTAGGAAGGAAGTGCAGTGGTAAATGCAAATGAAGTAGTAGATTACTTTCAGTCAAGTGAAAATAATCAAAATGATGACAATAGTTTGAATAACTGTGCCGAGTTATATTACTGGAAAAGCCAAAAAAAAAAAAAAGTTTTAACGGGAACTGTTTGTAAGCAAATTCAAGCGCTTGTTTTGAACACATATAAATATGTGCTGACAAATAATCTTGTTAAGGGGTCGTGCAATGAACCTGATGATAAATTCTGGGTAGTCACAGAAATACCGTCAGAAATATTGTGACGAAAGGAATACCAAAGACGCCGATCAAGGGCGAAAACAAAAGGAAACGTTTCTCTTAAGTAGATAATTTCACATGCAATTTAATTCGTCGAGAAATTTATAGATTCTATGCAAAAGGAAGAGCGCCCACCTTAGACGAATTGGTTGCACATTTGCAAGAAATTTGTGATTTTCCTTATGGGCACTGCACTTTGTGCGGTCTCCTAAAGGAGCTGCGTTTCAAATACCGCACTTTGAATAAGATAAGGGTTATTATGGAACTCAGTAGAATTGTAGCTTGGCGATATATATGTCAAAACTAAGGAAGTTTTGCAGTAATGGACATAAGATATTTTATTTAGACGAAATCTCGTACGATACCCATGACGTATCGAGAAAGGTGGCAACCTTGCAGAAAGGTCTGCGAGGAGGAAGTTCTGTCTTGTGAAACGATTATAGGGGTTCGTCAAAGGTAGCGGCCGACGTGCACACGCGTTAACTAAATATACTTTACAGACGTCCATGACGAACAGCGTTCTGGTCGGCCTTCGGTTTCAGCCGAAACAATTGCAAAAGAGAAGCAAGAAATGCTTAAAGATCGGCGTGTGACAGTTGGCGAGCTGTGCGAACTCATCGCTGAAGTCAGTAAGACTACGATTGACAAGATTTTGACCGAAATGTTGCATTATCGCAAGATGTGTGCGAGGTGGGTCACCAAAATGCTCTCCTGGTTCAGTTCGGAGAGCATCCCCCTACAGTCGAGACTTAGCACCTAGTGATTATCATCTGTGTCCTGAGTTGAAGTTACAGCTGGGTGCAACACATTTCCAGACCGTATATGATTTGAAAAACGAGGTTGAGCGCTACCTGCACAACTTGGCGGGAGAGTGCTATGACAAGGGTATACAAAAACTGCCACAGCGCATGCAAAAGTGCATCGATCGCAATGGTGATTACGTTGAAAAATAGCTGTAACATCAATGTAACATTTATAGACAGTAAACATGTTATCTATATTAAATAAAATTGGAGACCTTATTTTAAGGACACGTCTCGTAGTTCCTAAAACAGTCCTCAAGGATTGAAACGTCAATATAGTACTGTACTGTGTACCAATGTGCAAAAACTAGAGTACAGACTTTTGAGTTTGTATACATTCGGATTATCTCACACCCCGAACCTCAATTCTGTATTACATCAGTTTCTAGTTGACCTGTGTCACGCTTTCAGTGACCCTATGATATAATTTAGGGAAATTTCTATTTCACCCACGAAATGACGTGGGAGGCAAGCCTTACCCGCGGCACATATTGCGGCACGGGGTGAATTTCAAAGGTTATACAAAATCATAGGTCAGCGCTTTTTAGCTGATGAAGTGAAGCTAGCGACCATAAATAAAATAAAGTTAATGTCACAAAAAGCAAAGAAACAGCCTTGATATATAAGAGGGTAACTGGTAATCACCTTAAAATGGTTAAGAAGCTTTGGGATAAAATGAAAAAAGACTTAAAGCACAAAGTACTAAGGGAAAGTCGAATAGGTAGAAAGTTAATGCAAATAGGAAGTTAAATAAGAAATCATCTTAGGTCCGGTTGCATAAAAGATAATCTAAGTTCAAGCATATGAAAATGATCTTCAGTCAAGCTGAACTTAGAATTTTGATTGTATAAGCATTGATCTAAGTTCATGGCCTCTTGATCTAAGATCAAATCTAACTGTTGAATTTTCTGCAGTTAACTTGATTGAACTTAGATCAGCAGAACTGCAGAATTTACAAAATAGTTTCTGAGAAGAAATAAGTAGTGTAGCTTTAAATAAATAGTAAATAAAGCATTTTTGTGGTTATTTGTATAACTAATTAGCCTATTTATTTCACAAATGTATGTTAAAGATGCATTGTTTTTGTTCATAACCTATACATTTTTATTATTTTCCGAATTCAGATTACTCTGATATCTCTGAGGATTAGAATTTTCAATTTGAAAGGGCTCCTCGTGTTTTCCAACATAGAGGAAATCCCATCGCAGAACTAAATGACAGAAAATTCAAAATGAGATTTCGACTATCAAAGCATGTAGTTGAAGAACTGGAGCATAGGCTACATGCACAGTTAAGAACACAAACCCTGAGGAATTATGCACTCAATCCAATATTTACGATTCTGCTCACATTACGGTTCTATGCAACTGAAAGCTTCCAAATGGTGATTGGGGATATATTTAATATAGTTAAAGGGACTGCGTGTAGAACATTACACAAAGTTACAAGGGAGATTGAAGTTTTAAGATCTCATTTCATCAGGATGTCTATAGAAAAGGGTGAAATAAGAAGGGTTATGCGAGATTTAAAGTTAGCTGAACGCATCTTCTCTTTTGGTTGAACTTCCATTTTTTATTAATTTTAAGATGAGTTGTAATTTATTACACATCTGCTTCACTTTCGTTCCTTGTATGTAGCTGTATCTAAGATTACTATTTTGTTCCCTTTATCAGCCCTTGAGAAGATCACATCCTTTTTCCTTAAAGATTTAGTTATCTGAATTTGTTTCAAATGTTTTCCTGGCTTTTTATTTATTAAGTTTTCCAATAAAGGAGCTGATTTTTTCCTAATTATATTTTTGTCCATGGTTTCCAAGCCTTCTACTGCTAATTCTATATCTACAATGAATTCATCCGGGTTGCTGGAGTATGTTATACATGTTTTTAGGCCTTGGTTAAGCACATCTATTTCTTCATTGTTAAAATTTTGCTTTGAGAGATTAATTACATTGTCTAGGGATGTGTCCTTTGCTGAAATTTTGTTATGTTTTTGGTTGCCAATGATTATGATTATGTTTTAGTTACTTCTTTTGACGATAAACTTTCTCTTTGACTTTATAATTTATATGTTCAAATGATTTGGTTTCTAAATGGTCCCATACTGTGTTTCCTAGTATTTTTACCAGTTTCAAATGTAGGTTGTACAATGAGAGGTCTATATTAGTTAGTTCTCTGTAGTGATTTGCTTTTTCGGATTTTAACATGGCTTTTTCAGCAGCTAATTGTTCTCTACTGTTGTTGTTAAATTTTACTATTTTTCTTACAAGTTTCGGAGAAATGTTTTGTTTTAGGAAATTGTTGATAAATTTTATGTCCGCTGACATTAACCTTCTTTTTGTCTTTAGTTTCAAATATTGTTTTATTTCTTTCTTGTTGCCGAAATGTTCGTTGAAATTTTCAAATGTGAACGTTCTTACATCCATGTTGTCCGGTTTTTAAAATTGGCTGGATCTAACTTTCGCGTGTTCCTCTTGACTTGACGTCACTTCAATATATCGAAATTTAACTGTATTGGAACACCACAGTGAAGCGAAAAATTATCAATTTTAAGATGAGTCGTATTTATTACACATCTGCTTCACTTTCCATTTTTTGTTTATATTTTCCAACTCACAGTGTTGTAAACAGATGAAAATGAAAAATATGTACATTGGGCAAATAATGGAGATAAAGTAAGCGAAATGATTAGCTTTTGATAAATACTGTTTCAATATGGAGTAACTTCTGATACAGTTTGTTTAAAATAACATTATTACTTGGACAAATAACTATAAAGTGAAAGATTTATTAAGTTTTTATTATGTCTAGATTGGCTACTCTGTGCACTTAAATTAAACAGAGTCGAATAGTTGCGATAATTCTCGAATCCTTTCGATACAACACGAAAGTTGCAACATGTTTAGCGACGTTACCGCATTTGTTTTTGTGATCTCAGATCAGTACTGAATGACGTTCATCTGATCTAAGATCAGCATTTTACAACCCACGCGGGTTCGTAAACTATGTGAAATTTTGATCTTCGATTATAAATGAACTGCGGTTAGCGATTTTTATGCAACCGGGCCTTTACAGTCTAAAGTGCGAAAAGATGTGATAGTGCACAAAAGAAAGTGCAAATAGCAATGATTACACAAAATATATTCTAAATAGTTTGTGGAGGTTTGTAAATAAGCATTTACTCATTCATTTTATGTATTTCTTTTCGTCCTTAGGTACAATATTTTAACGCATTTTTAAAACATTCACCTGACTTTTCACTTATTAAAATGGAACTGCTTTTGAAAAGTCTGTTCTTTCATCTACTTCATGATAATCAAGAAATAAATGTAGAAATATTTTTATTTCCATAGTTAATTTTAGGTACAGTGGGAATGTGGCAATACAGTCAAGTGGGAGTCAAATCTTTTAAGGGTTAGTCGCTACGTGACACCTCTGCAATTCCACTCTCTTTGCATTACCTGGGAAAAAAGCGAGTAACAACTTCCCTTTTATGAAACCCAGTGGGACGCTGAAGCAGTTCAGTCTGTGACCCGCATTCGAGAGGCAAGGTTTCGATTCCCGTGGCCGACCTACCTAACCCAGGGTATTCCCTGGGCCTTCACTAGGCGAATGCTGGGTAGGTTAATTACATCCCCCGAAGTGGTCCCTCCATTTCATCTCCATTATCATTTCATATCTCTCATCTGGTGGTCTCTCTCAGTGTAGAAGTGTTGGCAGGAGTCTCGGTGGTACATGGCAGGATCATATGCTCTTGGTAAATCTTGCACCTCCGGTAGGATGGTCTCCGGGCTGGTGGAGCCGTATCCGAGCCATAGTAGGGTGGGATTTTCATCACGAGGTCTACCCGAAAATCCGAAGACTCCGGCCTCTATCCACGCGGGGGCGATGGAAAACTCTGGGACTCTTTCCTTGGGGCAATTTCTTGAGTCTAAAAAGCCCCCCGCCCCCATCGACAACAACGTCAAGCCAGATGGAACTGGATACGCCACTTACGCGCGTCAACCCCGCAGGGAAGACTAACTAATAACCTCGGTGGGGCCGCCTGGTGATCTAGCACACCTATTAGTTCTGCAGGCTAGTACCTGGGACATCTTAGGCAACCCTCTGCCCCCTCCGCATGCAAAGGTGCATCGATCGCAATGGTGGTTACGTTGAAAAGTAGCTGTAAGTTCCGCCTTTCCACTAATGTAACATTCATTGTCAATAAACATGTTTTCTATATTAAATAAAATTGGAGACCTTATTTTACGGACACGCCTCGTAATTCTGCACCACTTCACAGAAAAACTAACGTAGCAACAAGATAAAGACAAATAAATGTAGCTAAAAGTTGTAAATTGTAAAAAAAAAAAAAAAAAAAAAAATAAAAAAAAAAAAAAATGTAAAATTTTGGAATATGAACAATAAATAAGTAATTCATTCATTCATCAGGTAACAAAGTTCGAATGTATGGTAATTCTTTTCAACAAATATACCTTTTCAGTTTACATCCGCCTCTCCGGTTGGTTTATATCGCTTTTATAATCACTTTTTTGCATTACACGTGGCTTATTTGACATCATTCCAGGGCGTAGGTACATTGTCCAATCATGGGAAAGGAAACAAACACAACACGAAGTATATACGTCACTAGGCCATTTAGTTCCAACATTTAACGTCGAGGAATAAAAAAAAAGCAAAAGAATGTTACTTCCACGTGATCAGGGACCATCAAATGCCACAGCATCCTTTCACTCCTGAACTTCGCCTTTCTTCCTTTTTGTCATTTAGCGACCACCAAGCGTATCAGTGACGTCAATGTGACGTCAATAAGACAGAGAGGGAGAAGCATTAGCGTCACAGCTCCACACAAATGGCGAGGGGTTTCCATGACGTCATAGTAACGTAACCATGGCAACGTGCAACTACCGGAGATGAGATGTTCAGAAGAAAATTACACCAGTAGCAACAAAATGGCTAAAATGACGCGAATTACATCACGTGATTTGTAATAAGTAGCGTCCCTTACAGAATCAATGTTTGTGAATTTGCTCTTCAAGAGGATATCCTCTTTTACTCACTACATGTAATTGGCACTAATGGAAGTGTCAAGTTTCTATTCCGGTTTTAAAAGATTATTTTATAGAACAACAGATCGTATGTGTTACACATGACATTTACCTTTTATTACTTTCTGTGCCATGTTGTTACGAGCAGAGCAAATATTGGATTCCACCAAACAATTTTATACCGAAATGTCAGAGCGTATACACGTTTGGAGGTACCCTGAATCCAAGAAAGTTGTCCGTGTGTGTGTGTGTGTGTGTGTGTGTGTGTGTGTGTGTGTGTGTGTGTGTGTGTGTGTGTGTGTGAAGAATGCAAATATTATGGTGATTTTTCTCTTAAGATTTTACCTCCTCCAACGTTAAGTCATATCGGACGATGAATGAAATGAGTGAAATGCTGCTCAAATGAGCCCAGGGTCCATAGAGCTTAGGGTCACCCGACATTCGTCATTCAGGATAAGGGAAATCCATGGAAAAAACCTTGTCCAGATAACACACCCTAACTGAGATTCGAACTCGGGACCTCTTGAACGTGAGGCAGACACGCTACCATCTACGCTACCGAGGCGGGCGATGACACTGATGATACATGAGATGAAGATGGAGCACCGATGGAATGAGATGGCGGGGGAAACCGGAGATCCCGGAGAAAATCCCCCAGCACCGTGTTGTTCACCAAAAATCTCACTTTGCGGTCGCCTGGGATCGAACCCGGGCCGCCTTAAGGAGAGCCAAGCTGTCTAACCCCTGAGCCACGGCGCGGCCGCGATGATGATGATGATGATTATTATTATTATTATTATTATTATTATTATTATTATTATTATTATTATTATTATTATTATTATTATTATTATTATTATTATTATTATTATTATTATTATTATTATTATTATTATTATTATTATTATTATTATTATTATTATTATTATTATTATTATTATTATTATTATTATTATTATTATTATTATTATTATTATTATTATTATTATTATTATTATTATTATTATTATTATTATTATTATTATTATTATTATTATTATTATTATTATTATTATTATTATTATTATTATTATTATTATTATTATTATTATTATTATTATTATTATTATTATTATTATTATTATTATTATTATTATTATTATTATTATTATTATTATTATTATTATTATTATTATTATTATTATTATTATTATTATTATTATTATTATTATTATTATTATTATTATTATTATTATTATTATTATTATTATTATTATTATTATTATTATTATTATTATTATTATTATTATTATTATTATTATTATTATTATTATTATTATTATTATTATTATTATTATTATTATTATTATTATTATTATTATTATTATTATTATTATTATTATTATTATTATTATTATTATTATTATTATTATTATTATTATTATTATTATTATTATTATTATTATTATTATTATTATTATTATTATTATTATTATTATTATTATTATTGTTATTATTATTATTGTTATTATTATTATTATTATTATTGTTATTGTTATTGTTATTGTTGTTATTATTGTTATTGTTATTGTTATTGTTATTATTGTTATTGTTATTATTATTATTGTTATTATTATTATTGTTATTATTATTATTATTATTATTATTATTATTATTATTATTATTATTATTATTATTATTATTATTATTATTATTATTATTATTATTATTATTATTATTATTATTATTATTATTATTATTATTATTATTATTATTATTATTATTATTATTATTATTATTATTATTATTATTATTATTATTATTATTATTATTATTATTATTATTATTATTATTATTATTATTATTATTATTATTATTATTATTATTATTATTATTATTATTATTATTATTATTATTATTATTATTATTATTATTATTATTATTATTATTATTATTATTATTATTATTATTATTATTATTATTATTATTATTATTATTATTATTATTATTATTATTATTATTATTATTATTATTATTATTATTATTATTATTATTATTATTATTATTATTATTATTATTATTATTATTATTATTATTATTATTATTATTATTATTATTATTGTGCACACGGGCCGTTGCAGCACCTCCCTCCTTCCCCCAACCTAATTTACACCCACCATCATGCAACCACCACTTCGCGTTACTACATGGTTAAGCCCTATTCAGGGCAACATGTCTGACCCCCCTACGGGCTGTTACTCAGTCCGCCAATATCTCTGCTGCTGTTTGTGGTCACTAATTTATTTCTCATCTTTCCTTTTACATCAACAAATGGAAATACAAAATCAAGATTACAATTACAAAATCTATACTGAAATATGCCATATATTCCTAAATCCTGAAAATCCTATCATGTCGCCCACCATTGAATAATAATTCGGTCCCCATACACCTAACCCTAGGTTTTTGTGTATTGGAGGCCCTCTACTCCTTTTTACACTTTGTGCCATTTCACCTATCGCACTCTACATTTTTCTCTTAATTGTTCTTAGCCATCTCTCTTTAACTTTCCTTAAATAATTCCCTATATTTCTCTTGCTCTTTTCCCCTTTTACTGACAAAATATTTCTAATTACTACTTCAGCCCCCAAATTGTACCATTTACGTAGCCAAGCCTGCTCTCTCCATATCTTTGTTTTGACTACAATGTAATATACAATGGAAATCTGCATTCTCTTCTCCACACAATGGACATTTATCTAGCTCCCTCTCTTGACCTATACCTTTCAAGTTTCTCACTCCTGTTCTCGCCTAAGCAAAATCTTCTCGCTCTAACTTACTACATATATCTATATATCCTTCCCTCCCCCAGGTTTGACTAACTAATACTGTAATTACTTAAATCCAAGGCTTTATAGTTACCACTATTAGGTTTAATATAAATTTAATCATTCTTCCACACTAGCCGTGTGTAGGCTAAAATCTGAGTACTTACAGCATAGTAAGTCGCCACAAGAAGAGTGTATCTGATTGTATTTGAGAACGCCTAGTGGTTTACCAGGAAACATACAAGTCAGTTGGAGAATTTAATGTCATGGCACGTTGACCGTGGTAGCTCAAAGGTAGCAACCGGACGGAAACAGGGAGATCCGTGGTTCCAATCCCGGCCATGGCATTGAATTTTTCAGTCTGACTACCTATTCAAAGAATATTTATGTTTTAAGAAATGGTGCAGTTTAAAAATTGCTACAAATATTTGCGGGGAAGAGGTAGAGCTTATTACGTGGGCTGTTCAATAAAGAATGACCATAATATTTTTTTGACAACGTACCTTTACTCATCCTCATAATTTTAATGGTTCTTCCCAAAATAGTCTGTCCTGAATGCGATGCACTTGTCTCAGCGTTTCTGCGAGTCTTCAAAGACAAGCTGGAAATCATTTTTGAGAGATCCTTCAAAATCGCCTCCGCAACCTTCACCCTGCTTCTGATGATGGATAATGCCTCCAATGAAAGGCGTTTCTCCAAGTTAGGGAATAGAAAAAAGTCACATGGGGCTAAATCCGGACTATAGGGAGGTTGAGAGATGCACTCCACGTTGATTTTTGAAGATATTTAGCAACAACATTGGCAATAAGCGGCCGCGCATTATCGTGGTGCAGCATCCAATCTACAGCCTGCTTCACGGAAATGTGGTCTTTTGCGCCTGATATCTTTTCAGGACATCCTTGTAGTATTGTCCAGTTTTGTGTGCAGGTACAACATGCCGATAAACCATTCCATGAATATCAAAGAATGAGATGACCATAACTTTCCCAGCAGAAGCAACCATTTTTGCTTTTTTGGGGGTTGATGATGAAGGAGATTTCCACACTGAGCTTTGCTGTTTGTTCTCAGGATCAAAATGATATAGCCAAGTTTCATCAGCAGTGATTACGTTTGAAAGAAACTCCGGATCATCCTCTAACATCAACTTTAACTGCGTGTTACCTCCATTGCAGTGATAGGCGATACTGAACATGTCTGAACTTGTCTGGTTCTCACAGGCGGGAACCAGGAGTAACAACAATGAAACTTTTAAGGCGTCTTTGTTTCACATTAAGATAACAGAATAGAATAAGACTGAATTTTAGTGCGAAAAATTATGACCGTAGAAAATTATGATCATTCTTTATTGAACAGCCCTCGTAATACATGCTAACGATATACAGTGTGTCCCAAAGTATATATATATATATATATATATATATATATATATATATATATACTCATTCAAGTGATATTTCTCCGCAACGAAATGAGACAGAAATACAGTTTTGTTGTGTATTATTTCTTTAGTCCGTACATGTTCAAAATGTCTGGAAAATCTTTCTTTTCGTCACACTTCTGCAGGAACCACTCACAAAATTGCAGTCGCCTATCTGGAACGTCCTCATTAGGTGCGTGAACGTGAAGAGGTCTCGGAATTGTAAGGTTTCCATTTTTGGCCACGCAAAATTTAATGAATAGTGCTTTTCTTGATACTAACCTCAAGAGAACATTGTCTCACTGACTTCTTTTAGCATCGTGCAAAAACCTACATGAATGCAACAGTACTCTCCTAATCAGTGGAAGTTCATCTTCTGCACCAACCTTTCAACACATCGTGTATCGTTCCACCGTCTTTAAACTGGTCTCGAATTCTTGTTATTGTTACCCTTGTTGGTGGTGGTGGTGGTGGTGGTGATGGTGGTGGTGGTGGTGGTGGTGGTGATGGTGGTGGTGGTGATGGTGGTGGTGGTGGTGGTGGTGATGGTGGTGGTGGTGGTGGTGGTGGTGGTGGTGGTGATGGTGGTGGTGGTGGTGGTGGTGATGGTGGTGATGGTGGTGGTGGTGGTGGTGATGGTGGTGGTGGTGGTGGTGGTGGTGGTGGTGGTGGTGGTGGTGGTGGTGGTGGTGGTGGTGGTGGTGGTGGTGGTGGTGGTGGTGGTGGTGGTGGTGGTGGTGGTGGTGGTGGTGGTGGTGGTGGTGGTGGTGGTGGTGGTGGTGGTGGTGGTGGTGGTGGTGGTGGTGGTGGTGGTGGTGGTGGTGGTGGTGGTGGTGGTGGTGGTGCCCAAATTTAACCATACAACGTGGTTCCACTTCAACAACATTCTCCACTTTCCAGTAATACATCAGTATCCAATGATTATCTCGACGCCATCGTTGTTTATAAAGAAGTAAAAATCTATGAACGTGTTGCTATGCTTTTCCAGTGGCTTGTGGTTCATACATACTGTCAGGGCAACGGACGTAAAACTTTCGGCGCAAATAGATAACAAACGGTGGATAACGTTTCACGGTAATAAAGAGCTTGCATAAGCAGTTAACGATAGCGCGGCTAGTGTACACAAACAGCCGACAATTAACGATAGTGCCGATAAACAAGAGATGGATAGTTTATCACAGAGGTGAAAGACTTGCCGGCCCATATAGGATTTCACGTTTCTGGAAGGTGATAGAATATTCGGATTACGTCATTAGATGCCCTGTTTATTCCAGAAAAATCCAGTGATTGACAGAACAGTCTGGAATTCATGAATGGGTGTATAAAAAGAAGCCATGGCTAGTGATGAGTCAGTTGTGTAACAAGAGTGTTGTTGTTAACGAGAGCTGATGTAAACTGGACGCTGTTTGTTATTGTCATCGACCTTGGTGCTATCGATTGTGTTATGTGATGTAATGTTGTTACGTAAGAATTGGCCAGTGTATCTCTAAGCAAATAAATCACATTTAGAATTTCGGCAAATTGGACTTTTAATTCTACGAACCCACAAAGTCACAATACCAAAAACCGGTATTTCTGTCTCATTTCATTATAAAGAAACGACAGTTCAAAAAGTGTATACATCAATTTGGGACACTCTGTGTATTTTAGCATTGTACATTGTACATGGTGTATGTTTGCTTCTTGTTTTCCAGATAGCTAGAGAAAAATTGAACATCGGACTAAGCCATCTATGAGGTAAAGTCTGTTTAGCCAACGCGTGTGCAGTTCCCAGTCAAAGGGACCTCAAAGGACCTGACCTCCCCGCCCACTAATGACCGTCATAAATCTATCTCCACACTTCAGAAATGGCACACTGACGTTGGGGACCAATAGCAGCCCCCATTTGTTGAAAATGACAGTTGCATGTCTACTCCGCGTGGAGTCTCAGTTGCCAAATTTCCAACTTACAGTTGTTCTGTTTCATTAGGTGCAAGACGGTGATGTTAAAATGTTGCAACATTGTAGAAAGGACCGTCAGGAGGAGGGTCCATGTTGTAAAACGATTATGAGGGTTTGTCAAGGAAAGCGGCCGCCGTGCACTTGCGTTGGGTAGACAGACTTTAATGAATAGGCGTTTCTGAAGAATAATGTGTGTTTGTCTCTCAAATTTTAACTTCACTCTTCTGCTTCACCTGTTATATTGAATCTGGTAGAGATAATTCGACTCTTTGCAGAGATTATTCATGTCTAACAATAAAAGGCCTGTAGTAACAACAGCATCGCGTAATTATGTGCTATTTTTTTAGGTAGCGGATAAACAAATATAGGTAACAGAATCGATTGTCCTTTTTTTAATTTCTCTAATACATATTTCTCTGAGAAGAACTGGAGAAGACTGTTTGCGAATTAATTAATGAAATATGGACAAAGGACGACTGGAATGTAAGAATAAGCTGTCCAATACATAAAAAAGGAGACAAGGCAGAGTGTGGAAATTACCGTGGGATTGTACTGCTGGATGGATCTTACAAAGTTTTTGGCAAGATACTTGTCATACGACTGGAGCGATGGTTAGAAAAGATACTTGGGGATTACCAAGCAAGATTTAGGAAACAACTCTCTATATTAGACCAGATTTTTATATTACGACAAATACTGTAAAAGTTGTATGAATATGACAGACGGTTTCATCAGCTGTACGTAGATTTTAAACAAGCGTGTGATAGCCAGAGCTAAAATTTATCAGATAATGAGAGAGTTCGGAATACCACCGAAACTGGTGAGATTGACAAGAATGACCATGGAATTGATAAGATGCAGGGTTAGACTGGAACTAGATATATCGTGGAGAGGGGGTTGAGACAAGGAGATGTGCTATCCACGCTGCTGTTTTATTTAGCACTGGAAAAAGTAATCCGACAATTACCCATAAACCCTTGAGGAATCATACTTTCCAGATCAGTATAAATAGTGGCATATGCTGACGATTTGGCAATTCTCGCAAGGAATATAAGAGCTCTTGAGGAAAGTTATGTAGTGTTGGAAGTGAAAGCACAAGATGTAGGATTGGTAGTGAACGTTAGTAAAACAAAATATATAATGATGGGAGGTGATGGGGATGCAAGAAGAAGAGAACCTACAGTTAAATTACATGAGAAGGAATACCAAAGGCTGGAAAAATTTAAATATCTGGGATCTATAGTAACAGTAGATAATAAAACATCAGTGGAAATTCAGGAAAGTATGCCAAGTGGTAACAGATGTTTTTATGCCTTGCAGAATATGTTTAAATCAAGGAACGTCAGTAGGAATACTAAAATTAAAATGTATAAAACTGTACTGAGACCAATAGTAATGTATGGTTCAGAAAGTTGGGTGTTGACATTCAGAGAAGAACAGTGGTTATTACGGTGGGAAAGGAAGATTTTGAGAAATATATTTGGAGTGATAAGGGACTTGGGCGGATGGAGAATGCGGACTAACTTGGAGTTACAGTATCTATTTGGACAATCAAATATAGTAGTGAAAATTAAACAAGGAAGAATAAGGTGGATTGGCCATGTGCAGAGAATGCTGGAATCCAGTGAAGTTAAGAAGATATTCATAGGAAAGCTGGATGGCAGAAGGAGAAGAGGAAGACTTAGGAAAAGATGGGTAGATGATGAAGAAGATGACTTGAGAAAGTTGGGGGTTAAAGGCTGGAGAAGAAAAGCAGAGGACCGAGTAGAATGGAAGAGGGTGGTTAGGGCGGCCAAGGGCCTACATGTTCTGTAGTGCCAACAGATGGATGGCAGAAGGAGAAGAGGAAGACCCAGAAAAAGATGGGTAGATGATGTAGAAGATGACTTGAGAAAGTTGGGGGTTAAAGGCTGGAGAAGAAAAGCAGAGGACCGAGTAGAATGGAAGAGGGTGGTTAGGGCGACCAAGGGTCTACATGGTCTGTAGTGCCAACAGATGGATGGCAGAAGGAGAAGAGGAAGACCCAGAAAAAGATGGGTAGATGATGTAGAAGATGACTTGAGAAAGTTGGGGGTTAAAGGCTGGAGAAGAAAAGCAGAGGACCGAGTAGAATGGAAGAGGGTGGTTAGGGCGGCCAAGGGCCTACATGTTCTGTAGTGCCAACAGATGGATGGCAGAAGGAGAAGAGGAAGACCCAGAAAAAGATGGGTAGATGATGTAGAAGATGACTTGAGAAAGTTGGGGGTTAAAGGCTGGAGAAGAAAAGCAGAGGAACGAGTAGAATGGAAGAGGGTGGTTAGGGCGGCCAAGGGCCTACATGGTCTGTAGTGCCAACAGATGGATGGCAGAAGGAGAAGAGGAAGACCCAGGTAAAGATGGGTAGATGATGTAGAAGATGACTTAAGAAAGTTGGAGGTTAAAGGTTGGAGAAGAAAAGCAGAGGACCAAGTAGAATGGAAGAGGGTGGTTAGGGAGGCCAAGGGCCTACATGGTCTGTAGTGCCAACAGATGAATGGCAGAAGGAGAAGAGGAAGACCCAGAAAAAGATGGGTAGATGATGTAGAAGATGACTTGAGAAAGTTGGGGGTTAAAGGCTGGAGAAGAAACGCAGAGGATCGAGTAGAATGGAAGAGGGTGGTTAGGGAGGCCAAGGGCCTACATGGTCTGTAGTGCCAACAGATGGATGGCAGAAGGAGAAGAGGAAGACCCAGAAAAAGATGGGTAGATAATGTAGAAGATGACTTGAGAAAGTTGGGGGTTAAAGGCTGGAGAAGAAAAGCAGAGCAGATGGAAGAGGGTGGTTAGGGAGGCCAAGGGCCTACATGGTCTGTAGTGCCAACAGATGAATGGCAGAAGGAGAAGAGGAAGACCCAGAAAAAGATGGGTAGATAATGTAGAAGATGACTTGAGAAAGTTGGGGGTTAAAGGCTGGAGAAGAAAAGCAGAGCAGATGGAAGAGGGTGGTTAGGGAGGCCAAGGGCCTACATGGTCTGTAGTGCCAACAGATGAATGGCAGAAGGAGAAGAGGAAGGCCCAGGAAAAAATGGGTAGATGATGTAGAAGATGACTTGAGAAAGTTGGGGGTTAAAGGCTGGAGAAGAAAAGCAGAGGACCGAGTAGAATGGAAGAGGGTGGTTAGGGAGGCCAAGGGCCTACATGGTCTGTAGTGCCAACTATCGTCATCATCAATACATATTTCTGTGCTTCAGTTGAAATATCGTCTTCCACTCAAAAATTTGATACCAAGATTTCAACCAGAATTATATTTGAAGATTCTCTGAATCCAAACTGACCATTTTAAGAAAAGATCCATAATTTTATGTGTACGAGAACAGAGTAACTCAAAAATGAAAAGTTGGTCAAAGACCAAACTTGTTATTTAAGTTTAGTACCTTTCAAGGATGTGACACGAAGATTTTCAAGAAATTCATCCCACCTCAAACTGCCCTTACATGGATCATTTTATGAATATTTAGTTTTTTCTAAAAAATTCTCTACCGATATTGATTAACGTGTCATATGTTCCATATATTTTGATATTTTTCGTGCCTAATAATATATACGTATATATAAGACATTTTAAAGTCAACAGCAAAACGAGTTAATATCATCTCAATCTCATACAGCCCTCTTGTTCCTAAAACGAAACGTGTAATAAAAGCATTTCTGTAAATCGACTAACAGGAAGTCAATAGAAAAACAAGCTTTTGTACGAACAGATTGTGCAACGGATTTAAAAAGAAGCGATGACTTAAGTAATATAAATGTATTTTTCTCCTCCTGGTTTTTAGAGCTACGTTTACTTTGCTTTAGCATGTCTTTGCATCGATCCTGTATATCTCAACGTCTGTACCTCATTTCCTTTTATTTTTTGATAGTCTTAAGTAAACAGAACTCTCATATACGTACACTAACCTAATAAATTGGCAAGCGGAAAAGACATTAAACCGCCAATAACAGATACAGTGTGATCCATATAAACCTGAACCATTTCAATAAGCCATAATTTCCCTTTGAAAGCTCATAGCATGTATAAATTTGTTTTAATGATCTCAATGGCTGGGAGAACTGACAACACTGACAATTGTTGACATTTGACAGTCTTAAATGCGCAGTCATAACAGCAACATTAGTACTCACTACGAGAGCGTGTTTACATTTTGAAAACACATTGGAAGCAGTGGCGGCTGGTGGGTTAAATTATTGGTGGAGCACAAATGAAAAATAAAATACAGAGTAGTAATGACTCACCTATTTATAAAGATTCTCTGCTCTACTCTCCTTAGACCTGGCGAATCTATCGATAACTTTTGCGTTGAAGCCGCTGATCTTCATAACAAAATCTCTCTCAATTGAAAGCATTGCTAATGCTGTCAATCGGTCCTGTGACATTGTGTTCCTAAGGAAAGTTTTTATTCTTTTTAAAGTCGAGAAACAGCATTCTGCTTCAACGGTAGACATTGCCATAGTTAACAGTACTCGGAGGAGTTTGACATATTCGCTGAATGTAGCACATAAATTGTTTTCCTTAATGAAGTCCATCAAGCACAAAGCGCCGGAAATTCTACGAAATTCCTTTCGACTGTAAATTACAGTCAGTTCTCTACGAATTTTTATTCCAATGATAAAAGGATAGAACCTTATTGTTTATCTAAGGGAATCCTCTGGAAATGTCTTAGAAATTTTCTTGATGAAACAAAGTTGAGGCTACCAGATGCCCCGTGAAGCTATATCTGTCCTTTGCTTCTCTAAGAATGTCACATACTTCAGGAGCTTCTCTTCTTTTCACATCATTATTTTTTATTCTTCTCCTCTTAATTGCAGTTTCTTCGTGTTCCTCGATATCCACTTTATTTCTTACCTTTTGCACTTCCCTTTCAAATGCGTTTAGCTGGGCGATGGCAAATGTTGCATTGCAGTCTCGTTTCTGCAGCTGATTGTACAAAATGTCCACATGTGGCATGATCTTGTAGAAGAAAGACAGCCCGAATACAAAAGTATAATCTTTCAAAGTGGCCATAAACCCAGAAGCCTGAGCAAGTGTGGCGTTGTTGTTTAACAGAGCTCTCTTCTGAATAACCTCCATGCATTTAATTAAATTCTCCCTGTGTTCGAAAAGCAGAGCACACAGAAGCTAAGCCTGAAGGTCACGCTATAGCCGTTGCTAAGAGTAGGAGGAGCTAGGTTTAAAACCCTCCATTTAAGCAATGTATAAGAAGCCACTCCAATCTCTTCACCTTCCCGCAACCCCCTCAGAGAGCCTACATTTGGGCGAAATCTTAGGTTAACTCTTCGCTGCAAACCTGCGGCTCCTACAGCTAACCTCTGTTTATTTCGACTTCTGCGGTCATGGGCAGCTACAGACGATACGCGTAATTGAAACATATTTGTATATAAAACAATGCAAACAAGTACAGCTTTAATGTGCAAAATGCACCTGTTGTATATTCAGAATCAGTGGGTGTAGCGCAAACCTGCAACCTTATGGAGGAACCGCCCCTGATTGGAAGACAAATTCCTTGGTAACAACACAACCGGAATTTCGAAGAGAACTTAATATACGTGATGTCCCGACAAAGGCAACAATTTTATCGCTCGTAAAAAAGCTGGAGACAACTGGTATACTCATTAGTGAGAATGGAAAACATAGACCGCCATTGATTGCAGAGTCTGTTACAGATGTTCTCAGAAGGCTATTGGATTCTCCAAAGAAATCGTTGCGTTGATTGAGTCATGAATCAGGGTATTCATATAGAACATGTCAAAGAGCTGCGAAAAAAAACCGGGATAACAACCTTACAGAGTGCATATGGTGCAACAAATGAAAGAAGCAGATTATGATAAACGAGTCAGTTACTGTCGATGGTTTCAGGTCCAGACATTCTCTCCATAACGTGGTTTACAGATGAGGCATGGTTTCATCTATCAGGCTACATAAACACACAAAGCACCAGATATTGGGCTGCTGTAAACCCCCAAGTGATCCATGAAACCCCACTGCATGATGAAGAGTTTGAAGTATGGTGGCGGTGTCAGCTTCCAACATCGTTGGTCCCATTATCTTTGATACGACTGTAGACACTGAAGTTTATATGGGTATCTTCAAGACATTTGTGGAGCAGCTGGATGATATCGAATTGAGAGAAGGTTATTTCCAGCAAGATGGAACAACTTCTCATACATCTAATGACACCATGGAACTTGTAATCAGTTTCTTTGATAATAAACGAATAATCTCAAAAAGTCTATGGCCCTTCAGATCCCCTAACCTAACCTTACCGGATTTTTTCTTGTGGGGCATCTAAAAAATAGGGTGTACAAGAATAGGCCACGGACAATTGATGTTCTCAAGATATCCATTCGAACCGAAATAAGTAACATTGGCGACAATACGCCCGCCTCGGTAGCGTAGATGGTAGCGTGTCTACTTCACGTTCAAAAGGTCCCGAATTCAAATCTCGGATAGGGCGAGTTACCTGGATAAGGTTTTTCCGGGGTTTTCCCTTATCCTGAAAGACGAATGTTTGGTAACTCTAAGCTCTATGGACTCCGGACTCATTTGAGCATCATTTCATCCATTTCATTCATCGTCCGATATGACTTGACGTTGGAAGACGTAAATGACAACAACAAAAAACAATGACGAGGATACTGTCCATAAAACTTCAGAGAATATGGCAAGACGAGTACAAACATGTATAGATGCTGGTGGAGGACACTTCCAACATTTTCTCTGAGATGTAAATAGTGTAATGTAATCTCCCAATTGTGTATTATATTCTCCCAAAGTTGCACGTGTGTCCTATTATTGGTTCAGAAGTTATGGCATATTGAAATGGTTCAGATTTATATGGATCGCTTTGTACCGTGTACTTTAACAACTGCCTAGCTATGGCTACATTTATAGCGTAAATAAAACATTTCTGGCGATATAGTTCTCTTTGCATAGTTCAGCGCTTTTAAATTTATTTTAATATTTTAAACATGTGCAAGACATTCATCTTATAGAAACAGATCACGTTCCAGAAGAAGGAGATAACGTGGGCACAATTCTGCGTCTTTCTATTTTCTAAAACGTCACAGCAAATGCAAGCCTGGTCGTCCTTCAAAAATTGCGGCAAGGAGACGAAATTTCATGAGTGCTGCAAGAAAATGTAAATAACAAAAACGTCTAGCAAGAAGCGGGTAAGCATAATCAGATTTGTAACTTTACATGAAAATTTAATTACAGTGTTATTTCTAGCTTTAAGGAATGCACCACTTAAAAGGAGACTTTCTAAAGCTTTCAACCAATTACGCTGAAATTAATGTTCAATGTCTTATACCAAAATTAGAGGATTTTGAATCTCAATGTGACATCTTTTAATTTCCGAGTTATTCAATTTTAAATCTGAATTCTATTATTCTATGCCAAATACTCCACATGATAGATACTACCATTTTTATTCTTTATCATTTACCTCTTTATAATGCCCAAACCTGTTATAGACTTTCCATTTGCTAGCCTTAATTCTACAGAAAATAAATATTAAATTCTGTCATTACAAATTACTATTTTTCTATAAAACTTTTTACAGCTCTAAAAAGTAACATTTCAAGACTGTTCGAAAGAAAACAAAATATAGTGTGATCCATATAAATATGAACCATTTCAATAAGCCATAACTTCTGAACTAATAATAGGACACACGTGCAACTTTGTGAGAATATAATACAAAATTGGGAAATTACATTACACTATTTACAGCACAGAGAAAACGGATGGTATCGAATTGACAGAAGGTTATTTCCAGCAAGATGGAGCAATGTATTATACATCTAATGACGCCATGGAATTTGTCGCCAGTTTCTTTGAAAATCGAATAATCTCAAAAGGTTTGTAGCCCCCAGATCCCCTGATCTAACCTCACCGGATTTTTTCTTCTGTGGGTATCTAAAAATTAGATTACGGACAGTTGATGTTCTCAAGGAATCCATTCGAAACGAAATAAGTAACATTGGCGAGGATACTCTCCGTAAAACTTCAGAGAATGTGGTGAGACGAGTACAAACATGTATAGATGCTGGTGGAGGACACTTCCAACAGTTTCTCTGAGATGTATGAATGATCATAACTTTTACGGTCATAATTTTTTGCACTAATATTCAATCTTATTATATTCTGTTAGCTTAATCATGCCGTAGTAGTTTCACCGTTGGTACTTCTGGTTCCCTCCTGTGAGAACCAGGCAAGTTCAGACATATTCAGTATAGCCTAGCTCTGCAATGGAGGTAACATGCAGTTAAAGTTGATGTTAGAGGAAGATCTGGAGTTTCTTTCAAACGTAATCACTGCTGATGGAACTTGGCTACATGATTTCGATCCTGAGAGCAAACAGCAAAGCTCAGTGTGGAAATCTGCTCCATCACGAACCCCCCAAAAGCGCAACAGTGGTTGCTTCTGCTGGGAAAGTTATGGTCATCTCATTCTTTGATATTTATGGAATGGTTTATCAGCATGTTGTACTTGCACAGACATTAGTAACTGTACAATACTACAGGGATGTCCTGAAAATATTGCAAGTCCATATCAGGCACAAAAGACCACATTTTCGTGAAGTAGGCTGGATGCTGCACCACGACAATGTACGGCCGAATATTGCCAATGTTGTTACTGAATATCTTGCAAAATACAACGTGAAGTGCATCCCTCGCCCACTCTATAGTCCGGATTTAGCCCCAGGTGACGTTTTTTCTATTCCTATCTTAAAGAAACGCCTTCGTGAAGACATTATCCATCATCAGAAGCAGTGGTGAAGGCTGAGGAGGCGATTTTGAAGGATCTCTCAACATCTGGTTTCCAGCATGTCTTTGAAGACTGGCAAAAACGCTGGGACAAGTGCATCGCATTCAGGGGAGACTATTTTAAGAAGGACCATCAAAATTATGAGGATGAGTAAAGGTACATTGTCAAAAATATTGTGATCATTCTTTATTGAAAGCCTTCGTACTTTGTGGAAAGTGCCACGAATGGGAATGTACGAACCAATGTTAAGAATTGGACCTCTGTGCACTTATATTTTGGCAAAACGTTACGAGGATAATACTCCAGTCATTACCTATGTGTTTCTTATTTGTATATAAGCTCAATAATGTTAATAAGTTTGTAATAATAACACATTTGTTATTTTATTACGCTTATTTGGTTTATGTCTTAACCGTTCAAAATTCCTATTTCTATTTTTCTCAAATGAAAAGCCGTTATTCACTTTTTATTCCTGGCCCATGCACAGAGAACGTATTTTCAAAACCGTTACACAGAGATCATCTTTGACTATCATCTGAGGCCTACTGCAGCTAGATAAGTTTATTTTTGCAAATGTTTATCTCATTAACATAAAACAGATATAGGAATAAACTTTTATAAGAAATAGTTTATACAAGAGTAGGAAAAGTTATGTTACTGCATACATCATACTTTAATTTGAGATATCTAAGTAAAATCGATTTGCATATTACGCTTTTAAGAAGTTGGTAAACCTGTAAACAAAGATAAATCGCCAATAATGCATATACCTATCCATGGCAACGTTATACCAGAAATCAAATTAAATTTTATGTGATGTATTTTTTCATCGTTCCGTTTTAATAAATTGATTTTAGTGTTTTTACCACATGGCAAGACGTTCATCTTGTAGAAGACGTAGAACTAGATCACGTTCCAGAAGAAGAAAGAGATTACGCGGGCGTAATTCTGCATTTTTCTATTTTCTAAAACATTACCGAAAATGCAAGCCTGGCTGTCCTATGAAAACAGTCGTTAAAGCTGCGGCAAGAAAATGGAATTCAATGAGTCCTGCTGAGAAATGCAAATACAAACGACTTCTAGCAAGGAGCGGGTAAGAATAATCACAATTGTAACTTTACATACTTATCACTGAATTACATTTTGTTTCTAGTTCAAGGAGTACAGAGGCCTACATAAGTATTCAAACGTAAAGATATTTATTACTTATATTATTTTAAAGATACAAAGGGTAAGCATACGTAAATACAACTGGTACAAAATAAACTTGAGTCTTCCATTAAACATATAAAGTCATAAATAGCAACTGAAACTAATTTGCACTACAGGGAAAAATAAAACTGTTACTTTACATCTGTACATAAGTATTTCAACAAAGAACAGCTAGTATTTAGTTATCATCCCCTTTCTTTGAATTACTGCTGATAATCGTTTGGACATTGTATGTGTTGTTTAGTGACTGCAGAGCCATATTTCTCCACTCTGTTTGAAGAAGTTCTTTCAGATGTTACTTGCTTCTGATGTGATGCTTCCTCACACGCTCCTCGAGTTCCTTCCAGATGTTCTCTATAGGATTTAAATCTGGAGATTGGGGCGATGTCTTCAAAGTGTGAGGAGTGTTGTACACGATCAAAAGCCTTGCAATTTCAGCTTCGCATCAGTGTCCTGCTGGAAGTAATAATCATGCCCTAATCCCAGCTTCTCTGCAACTTTTTTAAGATTGTTTTCAAGAACCCTCTTGTATTCAAATTTTTCCAGGATCCATCTATGAACACCAGTTCCCCAAAGCCAGAGGAAGCTTGAAAGCCCTTGACCATCACACTACTGCCACCATGTTTCACTATAGCTACCATGTTCTTAGGTTCCCATTCTGTATTTGGCAGTCTCCACACTTTAAGACGTACATCACTCTTGTATAAGCAGAATTAGCTCTCGTACAACCAGAGAAACTTATCCCAGAATTCTGTTGGTTTCACCACATACTGTTTAGCAAATTCTATACGATTTTTCTTATTCACCTTATTAACATGTGGTTTCTTCCTAGGAACGCGGGCATTGTACCTAGTGCTATTTAAAACCCGTTCAACTGTTCTGGTGTGAACCACAGTGGCAGAATATTGCTCAAGGCATCCTCTAATCTCAGATGCAGTGACTCTCTGATACTGCTTCAGCATTTTTATTATTTGCCTCCTTTCTCTAGTTTAGAAGGAGCGCCATTTCTAGGTTTATTTACAACAGTATTTGTCTGTTTGAAGTGTTGAATTGTGCAGAACACTGTAGTTATCCTTTTGTTAATGGTTTTGGCAACTTCAGAGAGAGATTTGCTTTGTTTGTATATATTTATCACGATATTTCTCTCTGCAACCGTTGTCGCCTTACCTTTACGTCCCATTTTACCTGTGAGTTCACAATCGGATGAGTAACTTAGAGCACACTGTCTCGAGGCATAGCATAAACACAACTGCAATGTGGTAGGGGCGTGTAGGGCACGTCCAACCACCTTTCTCTCTGTTCGATTGGGTACGTTCGAATACTTATGTCCTCCAATAAGAGGGACAATATAATAAATACAGTACAGATTGTGTAATACATACCTGCAAAGTGATATTTTAAATATTGTTTCCGATACACAAAAGGTTAATGTTTACATGTTTAATAATTCAACGCTGCCAAACAAATATTACAGTATTTATAACACGTGCAATGTTACATGTTATTCGAATACTTCTGTCGGCCACTGTAAATTACTTTCTAAAGCTTTCAGCTAAATAATCTGAACATTAATATTCATTCTTGTATTTATATTAGGGTGTTTCAAGTACCAGTATGGTATCCATTAATTTCGGAGTTATTTAATTTTAAATATGGATTTTACCATCCTGTGCTCCACATGATACAGTTTTAAAAAGATTCTTTGGTAAGAGTAGGGCGTTTCGGTCATTCTGTATTTTCAAGTTCTCGCGCACGCGCATTCACAGTGAAAGAGAGGAGAATGGCGAAGTTGGGGGAAGGGAGGGAGACGCCCTACTCTTACCGAATCATTTTCAATTCTATATCATTTATCTGAGTGTAACGTATAAATTTGTTATTTGAAATGTCTACGTTTTAATACTATCCAGGTTTAAACACTAATAATCCAAAAACTGCTAAAAAAAACTATAATACAGGACAATCCCTTGCCTTTTAGACATCTATGTGAAAATTTTCATAACTATATTTAAACTGCATCGTGTGGAACATTTTTAAACTGTCAGTCTGCTGGAAAAAGGTTTCAAAAACCTCAAACTATTACTTTTTACCCTGGATTTTCAAGGTAAATTAAATTAAAATATTATTTATAACATAAATTGAGCAACAACTTGAATTTATGACACTTAAGAATCTTTAAAGATGTCCTCTTAGGGATAACACGTGTAGCTTCCGTTTCCCGAAAGCTACATATGGTTTAGGACAGGGATTCAAACCCAATGAACGGCGAAGGATTTTCTTTGGTGTGGTGGGCGCCGTGGCTGAGTGGTTGGACCGCTCGCTCTCACCAAGGCGACCGCAAAGTAAGATTTGTGATGGACAACACGGTGCTGCGGTGGATTTTCTCCGAGTCCTCCAGTTTCCCCAGCCAGCACTTCACCAATTGCTCCGTCATTCATATTTCCTATCATTCATTTCACCCTCATACTATCATCCGCTTCTCTCACTCTCATACCAGGCGTTGGGCTGGCCCCTCAGCCCTGGTTCCTCTATCAGGCTCAGTGTTTCGGCTTCCCTCGCCCCAGCTTTCCGGAGTCGTAGAACCTGAACAACTCCCAACACCGGGATCGGTGATGTAAAAGAGGAAAAATAATCGTATCACGGCTTCCTTGGGAAATAAAGTACGGCCGATATAGTCGTAAATTTACGGTCGTAAAATAATTCCAAGTTTGACAGAAAGTCATCTGAGCAAAATTACGACATACTGAGCATACTTGCGGCAGTAAGTCGCCACAAATGGTGTATCTCGGATGCAAGAGCCCCTAGTGGTCTACAAGGGAAATATACGAGTCAAATGGAGAATTTAATGTCAGGATGGCACGTTGGACATGGTAGCTCAATGAGTTAGAGTGACTGGATGGAAACCAGGAGATCCGTGGTTCAAATCCTGGCCATGGCATTGAATGCTTCATGTTGACTCTCTATCAAAGACCTTAGCCTATATAAGGCTAGTGTGAAAAAATGATTAATTTCCATCAATTAACTAAACAAATGGTTTTATTATCCATACATATCTCTTTGTAGGTGCAAGGAAAATAGAGTAAAGTAGCCTTAACCAATAGTTAAATCCCTTAAGAGCTAGTTGCTATGTCTTCTCTTCTTCAACTTCCCTTGTTCTGCCACTATCGTGGTATTAGGGGATTCTTGTTCCTCTATCTCTTATGTCTGTGGACATCGGTTTTGAGGAACAGAAACTCTGTATCAGATAGAGAACCCACGATGAATGATCAGCCTGATGTCTGGTATTAGAGTGAGAAGCAGATAAACAGAATAAGAGCAAAATGGATGAAAGGAAATATGATAATGAAGCGATTGCTGGAATAATGGTGTGGGAAACAGGAGATCCTGGAGAAAACCCACCCCTTTGTCCTATTTTCCACCATAAATCTCACATATGGTCACCTGGGATCATATCCAGGCTGCCATGGTGAGAGATATGCAGTCTAACCACTTGACTATGGTGGAGCCTGTTGCTATGTAATGACATTTAATATTCCATTCACTTTGCATGGTCTGGACCCTATTCTACTCTTTCAAAAACTTACATTAATTATTGCTAGGGTAGCTATAAAATAAGAATAAACATGGGCTGAGCCAATACGATTATTGTACTGTCTTAACACTGCCAGTTCCACAGCTAGCAGGTGACAGAGATGGAAGATATATCTGTCTTTGTCTCACCAAATCCACCTAGCAAGTATCATACAGATGCTGAGATGCACATTGACACAGATACTGACAGAGAAGTTCACTTAATACTTCAGCATGTGTGTGAGAACATATACAATGATTATCGCACAATCTGAACCTTAAAACCTTGAACTGGAGAACAGTTCGCTTAGGTAGCTATCATTCATACGCACATAAAACAAAATGATTGAAATTAGATGCATCTATGAAAGAAGGTGTTTGCTACAGTGAAACAAAATAGCGACATTGCAATGATTTGTGAATATAGTTTATATTTTAATGATGCAATATTTGTATACTGCCTGTAATAGACTTTAAACAAATTTTTGTTTCATTAAAATACTTAATAAATATGGAAAATATGAATGTGTATTTATGAAGCACTTTAACACCATGAATCTCATGTGCTAATGTTGTGCGTTGTACGCAGCAATTTTGGTCTAGCAGCAACAATATCGCTTCTTTTGTGACCATCATATTTGAACCTAAGAGATTTCAGAATATTATGCATAGAAGATGCAGAATCCATATGTTCTATTTTCCCCATCATTAAATTGGTCAGCCTTTTGGCAGTTGGATATTCCCCCTTGTCATATAAATCATAAATTGTTCTACGTAAAACACACTTTTGAAATTATTTGAAGCAAAAGGTTAGAAACAGTGATGTATTTAACATTTGAAAGTAATGAGTCGATAATTCAAACACCATCACTTAAATTATCCTTACTTGGACATGTTTCGGAGAACGTTTTGTCGTAGTCAGATAACTGCTGACGATGGGAACATAATGTTCTCTGAAACATGTCCAAGTATGGATAATTTAAGTGATATTAGTGTTTGAATTACCGACTCATTGCTTTCAAACACTTTTGAAAATTGTCTAAATTGGTAGCACGTTTTTTAGCTGCTTGATGTTTCCCTGGAGATATAAATATGGAAACCTCTCAAAGTATAAACTTGGAAGAAGCGTAGGGACAGTGAAGCACAAATTAGTACAAAAGTGAATCGAAAAGATATTGACCCATTGCTTCACTCACACTGTTTATTCACAGTCGAGTATCAGCTGATGATATGAGCAAGAGCTCTTGAAACAAGTCCTGTGAATAAACAGTGTGGGTGAAGCAATGTGTCAATATCTTCTCGATTCACTTTTGTACTAATGGAAACCTCTACTAATTTGGTTAACTGTTTGACTTCTTTAACAATTAAATTTAAAGGGAGTCGATTAATGACACTAAACAACACTTACTTTTTTTAACATGTTTCAGAGACTTTGCCTCTATCCTCAACCAGCCATCGACTGGTTCTCATTGGTGTAGTTGACGATATTTTGTCACAGGTCTCCTCTGGTGGCGGTCCAAGGAACTTGCTGAACAAATCTTTCTGGGGGATGTCGAAATTGAATACTTTGTTCCTATTTTTGGAAATGAAGATTTGTTCTCATGTGGATAGTTCTTGTTTTCCTGACATATGTTTTAGTAGTTTTGGTTCTGGATTTATGTTGTAGTTCTTTTTTTTCCAAAAATGCGTGGCAACTGCTGATTTTTCTAATTGTTTATATTTTATGTTTCTAAAGTGTTCCTTTGCCCTTGTTTCTAAATTTCTTTTGGTTTTTCCAATATAAATTTGACTACAGTCACTGCATTCAATTTGATATACACCAGAGTTTTTGTTAGATGGAATGGCATCTTTGATATTTGAACAAATTAGGTTTTTTAAGCAGAAATGGTTGACTGGTGCTAGTTGAATATTTTATTTTTTGAAGACTTTTTTGAATTTATCAAAGGCCCATGGATGGTAAGTGAATTTTTTGAAAATCATATTAGTTTCTGTAGTTGATAGGGTTGTGGTTTGCTTTATTAGCTTCTTCTTTTTTGCTAAGTTCACTTTTTTGTCTACTAATGATTTGGGAAAGTCATTTTTTGTGCTATTTAATTAATCGACTCCCTTTAAATTTAATTTATTATAACAACACTTTTCAAAACTTCCAAGAAAGGAATTGTTCTTTAACAATGTTCGTCACAGAATGAGTACTCACGTGACAAGCTTGTAACATTAATTCTCGACTCTGAGCGAAATTTGTACTTTCAAAAATCTCTTTAATTGACATCTGTTTGAAAAAGGAATACACATTAACAAGAATTTATAGTCTGTTTATGTAAAATCTTATGAGTTGTTTCGCAGTTACTACTAGGTGCACCATTACTAGGCTTGCTAAGCGGTATACTTAAAAACTTTGAAAAGCATGTGTGTGCTCTTAAAAGTTCACCACATTACTGAATGCAAGGTACAAAATGCAACTGCAGCATAGAACGTGTGTGCTTTTCTTCACTGATGGTTAATGATTCTTTTCTTTCTAGTCAGGTGCTTTATCTTTCTATATCTCCGAAACCAGATGTGCTACAAACATGGGTTTTGGACAGCAATCCTCAGAAAAAATAGCTCTGTAACATGGGAAAAACACAATAATTCTGTAATTAGTATCTTCAGAGCGCCCAAAGAAATTAGCTGTACAGTTCAGAAAAGCGAGCCAGTATGCGTGTTTAACTGTACAATGTTGCACACATGTTGCACTGGCTAGTAGTGATAGAACAGCCACACCTAGCGTCTAGCCCCAGATCCTCATTCTATTTTATAGCTACCTTAATGCATTTTATTATTATTAATATATATATATATATATATATATATATATATAATAAGCTAAAGTGACAATCAAATCTTTTCAAAGATGGTTGCTATGTAATTGTTCAGAAGTTCTATTCCATTTGCATTACCAACCGAAAAAGCTATAGTTGAATTCATATGACTTTCTACATTTTTCCTGTACCAGGCGCTAATGACCTTACTGGTTGTGTGTCCTTAAACCCCACTTCCTTCCTTCTTCCTTTCCTTCTACATCTATCCTTAAACAAATGTCATGCAAGTTACTCTTCTAATTCACATTAATCTAGAAAGGTATCCATCGAAGTGGTTAGACTAAGCATACGGAAATGGAGTAGACTTAAATAATAATAAAATCTTTAAGAATTGACTTCTTTATGATTTGATCTTCCGCTGTCTGTACATGACCAGCAGAAAAAAAGACCACTTGACAAGTTTGGTATTTAACCAATATTTGGTTTTTGAGTTAGGCAGTTCTCACATACGCATGCATGCATACATGCACGCACAAACAGGAACCTTTGTTTAAAAATGTCTTTTACAGAGTGTGAGTGTGTGGTGTTTAGGGCCCCTCAACGAGGTCATTTGGGTCCAAAGCTAACACTAAGAGCTAAAAGCCACACAAACTAAGCTAAAAGGGAAAATAAAATAAAAACACCCAACAATTAAAAGTACATCCAAAGGTTAAAAAAAAAATTAAACGCATGAAGTAGAGAGTAAAAAGCTAAAAAACCAACCAATCACCAGACTAATAATTTAAAATCTCTAAAATTAGCAAAGATAAAATCCAAGTCAGACTTGTTTATTAAAACCGATTTCAGCAACAAACCACAATGCCTTAACCACGGCCACTGGGTCGTCCCCTAAAACACCGAGCAAGTTAGTCCCCAAGCCCAAAGACTGGCAAACAGGAGCGAACTGCACGCAATCGAGCAATACATGCCGCACAGTGAAGCGTACTGCACACGGAGCACACACAGGGGCCGGTTCCCCTCTTGATAGATGGCCATGAGTCGCTCGTGTGTGCCCAATTCTCAGCCGGGTGAGTATTACCTCGGCCCGCCGGTTATCCCTGCAGGATTTTGGCCAGGGTTGTACGCTCTCCTTTATCGCCCGGAGTTGTGCTATTTTATGGATTTGGGGAACCTCAAAACATGAATTTTCTATTGAACCTGTGGTACCAAATTTTTGGGTGGAATACCTTTTCTGCCTATTAGGATGTAAGGGTAGACAGATTGTTGTTATTATTTGCTAATGTTCTGGATATTAGACTTCATCCATTCCTCGTCTATTGTACCAATAATAGGATGTCAGTAGAATTTTAATATCTCCTTGTATTCTTAAAGAGTAAGGACTGCGATACAATGAAGCACAAAATTAATATAATTTTGAGTCGAACAAGTACTCTATGCTCTATATACTGCTAGTGTTTACTCAGAATGTAGTTTGTTACGACCTTCCTAACAACCTCAGCTAATGTTGAGTGTTGAATTTTGATTTGGTAAAATCCTTGGAGGTCTCTGTTGACATCTTGATGAAATTAAAGTTTGGGTTCTCTTCAAAGATGGTGACAAAACTGAACAGTTTTCCTTCATATTTCTTTATGAATACGTTTTCTCATTGGATAATGCAGTTGGACCCTGAACTCTTTTTAATAAATGGATTTCTTGTTCTATATTGTCACTCTCCTTCCAACAATGATATGCTACTCCGATTTGTCTATTTCTGTATTCTTGATGTTCCTAAAATTCTCTTTAAGCTTAATGTTGCAATTCCGTTTTATTTTGCCAATATAAAAGTTGTCACAGCCTTTACAATTTATCCAGAAAGCACTTGAGTTTTTATCTCTTTCTCTTTCGTACTATGTGATTTCAAGAAGTGTTGTACACTAAATTTGTTCTGTGGGGCCAAAATCAACAAAGAAAGGTTCAGGTGTTTAATAGATAAATGGCAAAGGCTGTAACAACTTTTACATTGGCAAAACAAAAAAGAACTTGAACATCAAGCTTAAAGAGCATTTTAGAAACATCAAGAACAAAGAAACAGACAAATCAGCATAGCGGATTAATTTTGGAAAAAGAGTCATGGTATAGAACAAGAAATGCATTTATTAAAAATTCTTCAGGGTCCAAGTGAAAAGATATTCATAAAGAAATATTAAGGAAAGCTGTCCAATTTTGACACCACCTTTGAAGAGAACCCAAACTTCTACTTCATCAAGATACCAACAGAGATGCCCAGGGTCATAGTGGAGGGGGAATGCAGATGTACGCCATCCCCCCACTATTTCTTGGAGGGAAATGCAGTCCCCTTACTCATAATATTATTTATACTTTTTTTAAATCATTAGCTTTCTTAATTAAAACACTCAAAACACTATTAAATTTAAAGGGAGTCGATTAATGACACTAAACAACACTTACCTTTAAATTTTTCCGGAACATGTTTCAGAGACTTTGCCTCTATCCTCAGCCAGCCATCGACTGGTTCTCATTGGTGTAGTTGACGATATTTTGTTATAGGTCTCCTCTGGTGGCGGTTCAAGGAACTTGCTGAAGAAATCTTTCTGGGGGATGTCGAAATTGAATACTTTGTTCCAATTTTTTGAAATGAAGATTTGTTCCCATGTGGATAGTTCGTGTTTTCCTGATGTATGTTTTAGTAGTTTTGGTTCTGGATTTATGTTGTGATTTTTTTCCCAAAAATGTATGGCAACTTGATTTTTCTAATTGTTTATATTTTATGTTTCTAAAGTGTTCCTTTGCTCTTGTTTCTAAATTTCTTTTGGTTTTTCCAATATAAATTTGACTACAGTCACTGCATTCAATTTGGAAAAACCAAAAGAAATTTAGAAACAAGAGCAAAGGAGCACTTTAGAAACATAAAATATAAACAATTAGAGAAATCAGCTGTTGCCACACATTTTTGGGAAAAAAAAAACACAACATAAATCCAGAACCATAACTACTAAAACATACATCAGGAAAATAAGAACTATCCACATGGGAACAAATCTTCATTTCAAAAAATAGGAACAAAGTATTCAATTTCGACATTCCCCAGAAAGATTTGTTCAGCAACTTCCTTGAACCGCCACCAGAGGAGACCTATGACAAAATATCGTCAACTACACCAATGAGAACCAGTCGATGGCTGGCTGAGGATAGAGGCAAAGTCTGCGAAACATGTTCCGAAAAAATTTAAAAGTAAGTGTTGTTTAGTGTCATTAATTGACTCCCTTTAAATTTAATTTATCATAACAACATTGTTTTCAACACTTCCAAGAAAGGAGTTCAAAATCCTGCCTGATTTACAGAAACAAATTACAATAGTAGTAAGTGAAAATTAATTTTAATACATTTTCCAATATATGTCGTAATTTCAAGATATGGTATTAAACTTAGAGCCACATACTATTGCCACGTCCTATTTGCAGGAGGGTTGAGTCTGAGTGACCAGTTCAGCGAGAGAAAGTTTTCTGCATTTTTGCTTGTGGTTGGCTTTGTCAAACATTGCAATAAAAAAGAACAATATACACAAGGCGGGTAAAGTGTACTAAGTGTCAAAGTTACTGTAATTTGAGCCTACTCCTCCTGCATCATGTAAAAGTTTCTACAACCGATATGTGAGATTTCAGAAACCCTTGAATTCACTTGTCAGTCTAGTTTTAACAGATCAGGAGAGTAGTTCGGTGTTATTTTAATGTGGAATGTTACAAGTTCTATAAATTGCTATAAACTATTGTTTAAATATATATTATTGGTGTTACATTTTTTTTAATTATGCTGTTTCCTCTGTATCTGAATATTCTCCAAGTGATTCTAAAATAAGTAAAACTGACAATCAATTTCAAACCAGTGAAATAATTTCTAGTCAATTGGAGTCCAAAAATTTGTCCAATTTTCCTGTATGTTGGAGTGACAGTACATGGACTGAATTCAAGACAAAATATGAATGGTTAGTGTCCAAGTTAGGCAAATTGGGGTGCTCAGTTTGTAGAAACATGACAATTTGAAAAATAGGTTAATTTCCAACGACGAGGATTTCAAATCCTTCATGAAAGAAATTGATGTTTTGGACAACAAGAAGTGGCCTTATGACATTGCCAGCCCATGGCTAGACAGAGAAGAATATCTAAGGAGAATTTGTGAACGTTTTGTTCTTTCCTTTCCAAATTCAAGAGAGGGTTTCACAGACTTCATAGACAACAGCGGAGAGAGAATTCCTGAAGAACTGAAACCAATTTTTGTTTGCATTGATACTCTCTCTGTGAGCACGTCTGACTGTGAAAGAGGCTTCAGTATGATGAACTTAATTATGACACCTTTGAGGAACTCTCTTTCTGTATGCCATCTCTCATCTCTGATGTTTATTACTATTAACGGACCTCCAGTACATATGTGGAACCCAGAAGATTACCTGAAAGAATGGATAAGAAGTCATACGCATGCTGAGGACAACCAAAGAAGGAAGGCGAATCTACAAGTACAGCATTCTCATCGGTTCTCCAGCATCTGGGACATTTTTTAGGAATACGGCCCTGGAGATGCCCCAATCACCAGCAAGGAGTTCAAATCAAAATTCAACAGTTGATATTGAGGATGTTAGGAAAGTTCTAATGAAACAGTTTCTAGGTAAACACTAGCAATATATGGAATATGGAATATTAGTTTGACTCACAATTATATTAATCTCCTTGTATATTTGGAATTGCAGGACACAAAAATAAAGTAGTAGAAAAAAGTAAATTCCCATTTGGCAGAAATTGTATTTTAATGACATTAGTGTCTTTTCTGTAGTAAGCTTTTGTCTATCTCTTACAGTTAAATTATTCAAAAGTCACCCAGAACAAAGATTCAAACATTCATCTATTTATTTTCAATTTAAATGGTTAATTAATTTATGCATGAATAGAAATTTACTGAGGCAGTCCAGCCCGTAGCGAACCACATCGAGCTCTCCCTTGTGCTCAACACCTCACAATTAAGATTGGTGGTGTGAGGAGGTTAAGGAAAGGGAGATTGTAATCGGTTCGAAGTGACTTGTAACTCCCGTATGAAAACTCGCATCTGTACTTCAGGAGTGGGTGCGTCCTGACTGGTTGTGGGTTGAATGATGACACCTCGAATCTGGTAGACAGTAGTTTATTGTTGTCCTTAGGCTCCTACACTCGCCTCTGTAAAGTTATCGTCGGTGTGGTTGAAGTGTGTTTAGCGTCACCATCAATATTGAGCAGGGGCAGTAGCACTGTGTTGTTGAACCGGATATATTTATCATCTTCCCTGTATATTACTCTTTGTGCTAGCTCTCACGGAGCGATTGTTAGATATTGCACTTTGTCTCGGTGTAATGGTGTACTTCTTAGGTGGCGCCGAATATGCATCCGTCTCACGTAGAACTCAGGACCAAAGTGTTCTTACTAGCAAAACCTACTTTCCGCCATCACTTTGAATTAACCCCACACTAGGTATTTCTCGGAGTTTGCAAAATCACGTGAACAAATATCAATTTTATATTGGCTGATAACTAATCCCACTTGAGATCAGTGTTCAGAATTTCCAGTTTCGGACCTAACATCAGAGATGCTTTCTCTAACAGTCTGCATGCAAAAATTTATGTGAAGGCATGTGCTCTGCACGACAGTCAAAATCTTATAGCCTGTTGTCAGAAGCATGTATGGGATTTTAACAATGGGTTGGTCCCCGACTGAAAGGCACCAAATTTGTCTTGAGGACAAAGCAGACAATAGAGTAGGGTTGTTTGTTTACAGGGATTGCAAAGGGAGTTTACTGACCTTTGAGGAGTGGTCTTGTCACTGTGGCGGTCTCCGGAGTATATGCTAGCATTATGGCATATGTCTAATTTGGTATATGTCATTTATTTATATTTATTCGTTTGTTTGTGTTAGTGTCTTTCTGATATCAGGTTATATGTCATCTCAGTGTTCCTTGGTGACAGGGGCTGCGTCATTATCTAGTGTTCAGAAAGTGGAATAAGTCACGTAGGGGAATGGGGCTAAACATCAATGGCTGCTTACTTCACAATTTACTATTTGCAGATGACCAGATTATAATAAGACAGGACAAAGATGATATATTCTATATAAATAGAAAATTAATAAATGTATTTGAAGTAGTGGATTAAAAATAAATGCCACTAAAACAGAATATATGGTAATAGGAGGAAATTCAGAAGATCTGCAAGTAAATGATGTGGTACAATACAATACAATACAATACTTTATTCGTCACATTACACTTACATAGTTGAGCCGGCACTCGTACATTGGTGACTCGTCAAAATATTAAACCTAAACTTTAAGATCAGAAATAAGTCTACAATATTTACAATACAAATGTTACAAATTATAATAAAGCAAGAGAATATTAATTATGTACAATATTTGGAGTATATAGTTTTCCTAAAGTTGAACAGACACTAAGATAAAATTGAGATCACAGTGCATCATCCAGTATTTCTGAATTGAATTGCTTTGTTGGTGATTAAACTTTTGACTGTTTTCTTAAAAAGATTTTGGTTTTGGATTTCCCTAACTGTTTGTGGCAATTTATTATACATTTCAATCCCGATATATTGTGGACTTTTCTCGAGCAGTGCTAACCTATGAGTAGGGTATTTTATATCTCTTTTTTTCCTCTTGTGTTATGACCATGATTATGTTGATTTTTTTAAAAAACTGTTATAATTACTGTATACATATAGAACTAGATTATACATATAGAGGCAAGTTTGCGTCAAAATTCTTAATTTTAGTTAATTGATGGAAATTAATCATTTCTCCACACTAGCCGTTTATAGGCTAAGGTTTTTGATGGATAGAGTCAAAATGAAAAATTCAATGCCATGGCTGGGATTGGAACCACAGATCTCCTGGTTTCCATCCAGTAGCTCTTAACCTTTGAGCTACTATGGCCATGATTAATTTCCATCAATTAACTAAAATAATAAGAGTAGCTCAAAGGTTAAGAGCGACTGGACAGAAACCAGGAGATCTGTGGTTCAAATCCCGGCCATGGCATTGAATTTTTCATGTCGACTCTATCCATCAAAATTCTTAATGTTTTAAAAAGTGGTCTGCAGGATGCTCTATAACTCAAATGTGTCATTATGTGTATGATTTTCTTTTGAATTCGGAAAAGTCTTATGTCTTAACGTTGGAGTACGTAAATTACAAAAAAAAAAAAAAATACAGATTGATTAGGTTGGTGCTCGTCACACACCACTTAGCGGGAATGCAATACAACAACACCGCAGGACTCCAATTGGTTGCTCACCTAGTAGCGCTCAAGGACAAACAACTTCCCATTTGAAACACATAATAGTAGTTGGTTAAAATGTAATAAGTTAATTTTAAACAGTAGCAAATCTTATTGTCTGAACTTTGATCTAACAAAAAGAGGTAGATCTGTACATCTTCCAAATATATCAAAACATAATGAGATCAATATATTACAGAAACTGTTTTTTTAAGTCACAATTGAGAATCATTTGAGTTTGAAACATCACATACATAATGTCATAATTAAATTGAATAGAGCACATTTTATGTTCTTAAAGTTAACAGATATTTGCAAACTGCACACTTTGAAACTGATACATAAAGTATATATAGAGAACATAATATCATAGGGAATAGCAGTTTGGGGATCTTCCAGTGGATTAAGTGAAGGTTTTTGTTATTCAGAAAAAGATTATTAGAACTATGTTGAGTTTAAGTTATCTAACTCATTGTAAACCTTATTTTAAGGAGCTTAAATTTCTAGAAACTGTTCATTACATTCATAGGCATATTAATAAGTTCTGTATCAACAAGGATATACATAATCATTTCATCAGAAATCAAAATCGTATTCATTTCAATATGGTAAGAACAGCTAAAAAATTTAATTCAATATATCATAGAGGTTTAACTATGTATAATTCTGTTACTGATAAATTACAGTTACATGATTCTGTAAAATTTTAAAAAAAGCTCGCAAAGCAATTCTGATTAAATAAGAATTCTTTAGTGTCGACGAGTGTTTAAAATCTTTTAATAAATAGAGAAATATGTTCCACAAGTATAAATACTTGTAACAAAGGCTTCACTTATCTAATTGGTGTTAATTCTCCTTTCTGATGGAGATCGATTTCATTCCATAAATAAACTGTGTTGTCAAGGATTCCGGTTACCATGTTATTATGTTTTTCCAGTATTACCAAAATCTGAACACGAAACAAATCTAAAAACAGAATCAACTGCTGGTATTTCAAAATTCGTTACGCGATATTTATTTTTTAAAATAATATATTTTCCCAAACTATTAAATCTATTGGACCATTTAATTGTTTTAATAATTTAACTTTAGGATTTATTTCATGGTTAAATGACCAAAAATGATCTGCTACAGCCGATTTATCAGTTTGTTTATACTTAATGTTACAAAAATGTTCTTTCGAACTGGTTTCTAAATTACGTTTCATCTTTCCAATATAAACCTGATCACAATTAAAATAATTAAATTGATAAATACCAGATTTTTTATTATTAGGAATTTTATATTTTTTAGAAAAATTTAGTAAATTTTTAATACTATATTTTGAGGAACTAAAGTTATACCAACTTCTTTAAAAAAGTTTGAAAATGTTTATTAACCCAAGGATGCTAAGTAAATTTTTTAAAATTATAATCGTCTTTTATTTTTAAGGGTAGAAATATCATTATCAGTTTTTTGATAGTTAAATTTTTCAATCTTCTTTTTTATAAAGTCTTTATTAAAACCATTAATTAAGGCAGTATTAATAATATGTTTATATTCTTTATTAAATTCTTCTTTACTCCCCTGAATATATATTTATATGAGAGTGGGTCAAAAGGTAGTGCTTCCTATTCTTTTTCCTTAAATAAGTAAGTTATGTGAAAACTTTGAAGTTGGCGCAATTCCTCAAACCTTCTCCAATCCCCTGCACTAGTAACTTCCTAAGTCAACAGGTGGCAGCACTGCATCCTCTTGCAAAATGGCTGACATCGACATTTGTATTAGACAGCGTTCGTGATTGAATTTTTGACTGCGGAAGGTGAAATGCCAATAAGGCTAAAAAATGTGTATGGTGATGCAACGGTGGATGTCAGCACTGTTAGACGATGGGTTCGTCGCTGTAACGAAGCTGAAGACAAACACCATTGGCAGATGAAAAGCGCAATGGCAGGCCAGTGACTGCAGTGACTCCATGTAACATTCAGCGAGTCGATGGCATCATTTGTGGTGATCGCCGGGTAACAACAGGTAAATTGTGTCGCATTACCTCCCTCAGTAAAGGCAGTGTGATGACGATTATTCAACAACTGGGTTACTCAAAAGTTTGTTCACGTTGGGTACCAAGAATGTTAACCACCCAAAAGAAAGAAACAAGAAAAAATATAGCCTCCAAACACTTACAGCGCTTCAATTTGGAGGTAGAGGAGTTTCTGGAAAAAAAATTGTTACTGGAGACGAAACTGGATTCATTTTTTTGAACCTGAATCAAAGAGGCAGTCAATGGAATGACATCACACAACGTAACCGAAGAAAAAAGAATTCAAAACTCAGCGGTCGGCTGGGAAAGTTATTGCGACAGTGTTTTGGGATGCAGAGGGTGTGCTTATGATTAATTTTTTGTAGCAGGGATGCACAATAAATGCTGTCCAATACGTCAGAACTCTCAGAAAGCTGAAAACACGTCTTCATCGAGTTCCCCCAACAAAAACTATGGCGGATGTTCTTCTTTTGCATGACAATGCAAGACCACACACCAGCCGTTACACCACTGCAGAAATTGAGAAATTGGGATGGCAAGTCTTACCTCACTGACCTGGCACCATCAGACTTCCATCTGTTCGGGCCACTACAGGAACCTCATCGTGGGATTCATTTTGAAGATGAGGGGGCTGTGAAAACGTCCGTGCGTCAATGACTTAGGAAGCAAGACCGTGTGTTTTACCACGCTGGAATACATGCCCTGGTTAAAAGGTGGACCAAAACTCTGGAAAAGAACGGAGATTATATTGAATAGTGACAAATTAATCGTCAATGTTGTAGTTTTCAAGTTATGTAAATTGGATTCAATATTCTTGGCAATCAAAAGAGAGAAAAAAAAAGGAGGCATTACTTTTTGACCCACCCTCGTATTTGTGTAATATTTATTGCTTCACTGTGGCTAGCTTCATGTTCTACGTAATCAGAGAAATTTGTTGTTATTATGTTTTGAATGTTGTAACTATAAAGTGTGGTTGTCTTGACGAAACCGGATTTATATGCATAAATCACATGGTGAATAAATAAATAAAGAATGAATCATTGAATGAACGAACGAACCAATCAATAATTAATAATTAAATACATACATAAATGATGCTACTGTGGCATCTCCAGAAATTCTGCTAACGTATGTACCATACCAATTCATTACTTTATCACATAAATACTGTAGCTACTTAGCATGTTTGCTGTACGACGATTAGAAAACTTACTCCATGTATGCACATATTTCACTCCACTGTTATCAGTTTACTTTCAATCAAAATTAAAAGGTGAACTATTCCAAATACAATTATTTTAATCATATTTTTTTCCTTTGCTTTCCAGGAGACGATATACACGCATATCACCGTTCATTGTGTTTTTCATGCGCTTCCGTCAATGCCCTAGCAACAGGAATAAGTCAGTGACACGACTGGCAAAGGAGGCAGGAAGACGCTGGAGATGCATGAGTGCTAAACAGAAATGTCGTTATATAAGAGCATCTAGGCGAATGATGTCTGGAAGGAGATGTCGTTCCCGCAGGAGAAGGAGCAGCTGTCGGAGGAGGAGAAGAAGCCGTTGTCGGAGTCGGAGTCGGAGGAGGAGAAGCTGTCGAAAGAGAAGGAGGAGCAGTTGTCGCAGAAGAAGCAGCTGTCGAAAGAGAAGGAGGACGAGCAGCTGTCGGAGCAGGAGAAGATCCTGTAGAAGAAGACGTCCTCTTGCATGTCGGAGAAGAGCGAGTTTCAAAAGAGTGAATATATGCAGAAAATTAAAACAATGCCCCGGTAAAATTCGGAAGGGTGGTTTGATTAATGACGTAGAGACTGGCCCAAGCAATTCCCAACAAAATAAACAAAATCCGAAACCACAAACAGAACCAAAACCAGAAACAAAGCCCCAAACACAATCAAAACCACAACCGCAACAGCTACGCCGATAGTGAAAACTTACATAATCAAATGCAGTAATGAAAAAGGCCTAAAACTAGTTAACAAACTATTAGTATGAAAAATGTTGGCTATATTATGCAAGTTTCACACCATGTATTCATTTTGAAGAGTCCTTTTAATAATGTAATTGTAAAATTCTTGTTATATAATTTGCATCTTAAATTAGTGAATGAGAACTAAATATAAATAGCTATAACATTTAAAAAAACTCAATGTAATAGTAATAAAAAATACAACAGCTTAGGTATACAGGTGAACATAAAGTCTTGATCTATTTTGGAGAAAACTTAATATTAGATTCAAAAACATACACTTCTTGTAAACCGTATGGCATGGCAATGCATACCTAATCCATGAGAGTTTACACCCAACTTGAACTTTCACACAGGTTTACCAGTGGTGCACCGCTGCCTCAGACACTTTGATCAGCATTGCAGGTGCAATATGCACTATCCGCCTGATACATTCCGTAAGTATGTCAATGGAGTTGGTTTTAGACTTGTGATTTATGTATCCCCATTCAAAAGGTCAAGAGGCATCAGATATGGAGAACGTGGAGAACCATATGAACCCAGAGGGGCTTCAACCTATGCGAAAAACAGTTTCCAGATGTCATTCCAGCTGCAATTGTGGTTGAAGGTACTGTTGTAGCTTATCAAGATACGAATGGCCTGTCCTGTTCGTTCAGTAAAGAAGAACGGCCTCTACACCTTCGATTTTGTCATCTCAAACCATACATCGACTTTTGGGATGCTGTGTTCGCACTCCGTGATCTGATTTGGCTGTTCATCTGCCCACACTCTGTAGTTGTGTTTGTTGACCGTGCCAATGTGTGGAAGGTGGCCTCATCGCTGAACAACAAATCGGAACAAATTGGCCTCTTCAACTCCCTGCAACAACTGAAATGTATATCTTCCATATTTCGATTGGGGTACACCCAGCTCTCTTCTTAACCTCCTGATTGATACTTGCGGACATTTGGTCACAGCATTGCTTAACTGCTGCACAGTTTCATCGGTTAGCTTTGATGTACCTGCACGATTCACGTCCTGAACACTGCGTATTCTTTGAGATTTCTGCGTCAGTAATCGGATATTAGCTGTTATAGGACCGGATTTGCGGAATTTTCTGATTCCACTTGAACCATCTGATATGTAAACCCCCCTCAAACGTACAGAAGCTACAGTGATTCCTTCTTCAGTTGGGAGCATCTTTTAAAACACCTGTACAAAAAAAGTTATAACTAACCGTTTTCTGAAAAATGTATCAAGACATGATTAATGATCAATGATTGACATGATCAATGAATGTAACAATGTTCATCCTGTATAGTAATACATTTATATGAATAAAAAGATCAATACAATCTCAATAATATGATTTAAACTGTTGTGGTGAAGAAAAGTGTTTCCCTCCATTTCTCCTTGTGTTGCTTGGACAGATTTCATGGAACCCATCGCAAAAAACTGTAGAACATCATAAGCAATATGACATTTCCAAACGTTCCCAATTCTGTCGTTATATGTTGTGATGTAATTCTCCTATTGTCAAATCAGTTCCACCAAGCCCACTTGTTCAAATCTATTGATACCGACTTTGCGATTCGCATCAGTGATACTTCTCTATTGACTGTAAACTTTTGGCACAATTCTGTGACACGGTGATGAGGTATTACAGCTTTTGCGTAAATCCCTAGCATCTGTTGATGAATTTTTACAGCAACGTTTTTGTTATTTAACTTTTGATAACCATTTAAAATTGGGTACCATTTGGCGGTAGCATCAACCCAAGTAAAGGTATGGACAAGAAAGAAAATGAAATTATCCCTTAGGTCTTGATTACCCTATTTCAATCCGGATTGAAGGAAACAAATGTTGAGTCAAGAATGATTGGATAGGAAAAGTATATATGGATATATGGAAAGGAAGAAATATCAGTCCAGATCAATAACTCACCAAGCTGACCAGTGCTTATTGGTGAACAGCCCTTCCCTTTAGTTCATCACATAATTTTGTTTAGATTAGTTCCTTTAAGTCTTCAGATCAGAAGCAATTAAAGGGTCACCTTTCTACTATAACAAAATTGATATGTGATTACTAACAGCTGCACCACATGAAGGTGAGGGATCGGACATTAGGCTTTTGTCCAGGTCGGTTACTTAAGTCTTCGATTAATTACACTGGGCAAGAAAAAATAATTTTTAAATGTTTCGAGCACTTCATGAGGCAATTCCTACTGATTTTGGGTTGAGAAAACCAAATGACAATAAAAAAACTTTTATTAGCTCTAGTTTCTATGATATACACAAGGTGGAAGTATTACATATTAACGGATTGAGAGAAAATGATACATTTCAATTATATACATGCTAACAACAATGAAAGTGCATTTGATTTTGAACTGCTAACTACATGCTAAGAGTTCTAAATTGATGCAAATATACTTTGCAGATAGTCGTGTCTGAAGAGAATCATGTGGTGGCCTATTGACTCCGTCGACTTTTATCTTGCCTCTTGTGATGCAGTTCCGCAGAATCGCTATACAAAGACCAACAGTAATCCGCAAGCATTACTTCATTCCAACGGCCCTGATATCTTTGTTCCATAACAGAAATGTCCTGATGGAATTCCTCCCCATGTTCACCACTAACAGCTCCACAACTAGGAGGGAAAAAGTCTAGGTGAGAGTGGAGAAAATAAATCTTAAGGTACATGTTGCATCCAAGGTTACGGTATTTTTGCATGAGCACTGTCACCAAATTCTTGTAGTTGTCATCTCTTTTGTTGCCTAAAAATCCATGAACAACACCCTTGAAGGCTTCCCAAGCTTCCTTTTCTTTCCCCTCCAAAATTTGGTCAAATGCAGGATCCTTTACAAGTTCTCTTATTTGTGGTCCGACAAAAATGCCTTCCTTAACTTTTGCATCACTTAATTTCCAAAATTTCTCTCTGGTTGTGTTTTGTTATTTGACAGGTGTATCAACTTCCAAAAAAAATCCCTGACATTTAAAATGTTCACTCTAAAATTGAAATGTCACTTTATCTTCAAAACAAGAGCTAATCTATCATTTTTATGGTGATTTTTTAATTCAGCCGATGGAAATACATGTACATTCACTACTTTTAAGCCCGAAACATTTTCATTGTTGTCCAGTGTTACTAAAGAAATTAGAGGGTCTCCTCCCTGTTCGTAATAAAAGTCTTTCCACAGCTAATTTACTGCATTTATATAAAAGATTAACATTTCAATGAATACCAGCACATTGAGGAATACATAATAATGAAACGCTGGTCTTCTAGCCAAGAAGGCAGTAAAATCACGTCAAATTCATTTCAGCCATAAGTTATCACTCAACATGTCATCAAAATACTGGAGTGCAAGAAAGCGAATGGCTTCATTGCCAACTGCTTCACATTAAATACAAACCAACCAACTTTTACAGTGGTTACATGTTTCGCCTATAGATACTGAACAACTGAGTCAATATCTTCACAAGATAAGTTTTCCGAACGACTCGTTAATGGTGTTTAGCTACAACTGCTGCTGTAGATGGTGGATGTCTTAAACTCTGCACAGTTCCCAACCGCATGTGTGTCCGTAAAGTAGGTCTCCAATTTTATTTAATATTGAAAACATGTTTATTGCCAATTAATGTTACGTTGATGGAAAGGCGGAACTTACAGCTATTTTTCAACGTAATCACCATTGTGATCGATGCACTTTTGCATGCGCTGTGGCACTTTTTGTATACCCTTGTCATAGCACACTCCCGCCAAGTTGCACAGGTAGCGCTCAACCTCGTTTTACAAATCATCGTCGGTCTGGAAATGTGTTCCACCCAGGTGTGACCTCAACTCAGGAAACAGATGATAATCACTAGATGCTAAGTCTGGACTATAGGGGGGATGGGTGAGGATGTCCCATCTGAACTGGGCCAGGAGATCAGCCGTTGCATGTGCAGTATCATCTTTGGTGAGCATTTTGGGGACCCACTTCGCATACCCCTTGCGATAATGGAAATGTTCGGTCAAAATCTTGTCATCTTGTCTTACTGACTTCAGGGATAAGTTCGCACAGCTCGCAAACTGTCACACGCCGATCTTTAAGCATTTCTTGCTCCACTTTTGCAATTGTTTTGGCTGAAACCAAAGGCCGACCAGAACGCTGTTCGTCATGGGCGTCTGTACGTCCATCTTTGAACTATCTGACCCACTTTCGCACGTTTTCGACGTCCATGCACTGTGGCCCATAGACTTCGCATAACTGACGATAAAATTCAGCAGGGGTAGTGCCCTTGGCACTCAAAAACCGGATCAGTGCACGCAACTCGTACTTGGCGGCAGAAGTGATTGGCAGCTCCATCGCAAACGGCTGCCCAGCCAAGACTAATGGTTACAACAGGTTCGTTGCGATGGTGATTTGAAGGGGTGAAACCAAGCTACACGCCAGTGTTGCCGGATCTCGCGTAATAGCGTTCCTCACGGCTCCAGCCCCTTGTATACCTTATTTTATGGACACACCTCGTAGAATTCCCACAATTTTTTATGTTTTTCTATAACTCCACAAATTTCACCACTTTAGTTTCTGATCACCCTCTGTATATGCATTGTATTATCATATCAAAGCTTTCAAAAGTTTCCATCTTCCCTATTGGGTTAATATTTGTTTTTTCAGCTTAAGTGTCCTTCATGTGAGAAACCTTTAAGTGGGGACGTGTGCAAATATTCAGGGTCTTACATAAATAGCCATAACATCCAAAGTTTTCAAGTTAGAGAAGTGAAACTTAGTATACTCATTCAAGATAATACATTTAATTTGCACAATTTTTTTCATAATTTTCCGTTGTTTATAACTAATGCTACATATTTTTTCTCTACGCAGAGATATTTACAAATTTAAGCTCATTTTTTTTTTCAAAATTCACATATTCAATCTTTCTGAAATGTGGTATGTTATTTTAAAGCACACTAAAAATGAATTTGTTGGATTTATATTTCTTATTGAAGCTGTATATAATCTAAAAAATGTTAATCATATACATCCTTTAAAAATTAAAATAATTTCATATATTTTGTATCATCACATTCCATCTGGAGCTTAAACTTAAATTCTAGAACCAACAAAATGTTCATTGTGGCATAAGAAAGCTTTGTGCTAAATTGCATCACTGTAGATGAAGTAGTTTGAGAGAAAAATGGGTTGAAGTTGTAGAAAATGCAAGTTACGGGGAAAGGCAATTAAAAATACAATAAGTATTATTCAGTTTGCCTTTTAATTTTAAGTCAGAACTTCCCATATCCATAGTCTGTATCCTCATTCTGGTCTTCTTCAGCCTTTCTTTTTAAATTCCTCTTCCGTTTTGCTTCTTTCTGCATTTCATAGCTCTTTCTACACCAGCGATGCGAATGTTGTCGATACTCCTTAACCACACCAGGTTGATGCCCTAACTGATACATAACTTTATTTCTGCCAAAGTTCTCATCATTAAACACTATTGCAGTGTCAAATGTAGCAATTTTCATCACTATGGAAGACACAAATGATGTTTTGGGACACCTTTTCCATATCAAACTGTTGAGGCTTTCATTTGGGTTTTGTGTCTCTCCATAGAGACATTTTTAGCAAGTCTGGGTGTGCTAAGAATTGGTAGGTGGGCTTTATAGATTCCAAGACAGCTGATGGAAGACTATGTGTTGCTACTATGCAACACTAGGGCATTTAATTTTTTTAAAGGTACATACAGACCACGTACAGTCATAATATTTTGGTATTTGATAGCTAACATTATATACTATTTTACAAAATAATTAAACAAATTAGATTTTTGAACATACCCCATCGGCCTAAATTTCATTATTTCGTTGTTATATTTGCAGGCATAACTCGATATAGAAAACTACTAGTATTTTTAAGTTGAATATTTATGTCGTGACATCCTTTTTGCATATTAAGTAATCAAGCGTTTGAAAATTTGTATCTCCGATATAACAAATACTAATAGCGCTATTTTTGGTAGTTCTACCGTACTGTAACAAACGACTGACATTTTTGAGAGCGCGCCACACAGCGGAATGTGAGAGTACTACATATCAAAGCAACTGCATTTCGCCGTGACAGGATTCAACAATATGCCGACCTCCTCACCACCTGATTCAAACGTTGGTGCCTACGCGTCCACCTCCAGAATAGCCAGGGCATCACCTTCTCTCGTGAGGATGTCCATTGCAAAACTTACGTTAAGTATCTTGGTGTTCTACTCGACATCAAATTGACGTAGAGAGACCACATCACATATGTGGCTAATAAAGTTAGCAAAAGAATGGGTATGCTCTGCCCTCTCTATAACCGACGATCGGTGATGTCTCTGCCTACAAAACTGCACCTGTATAAGCAAGTACTCCGGCCAGCCATCACGTACGCCAGTGAAATATGAGGAGTAGCAGCCAAGTCTCACCTACAACGCCTTGAAATTCTACAAGCCCGATTCCTCCGCATTGCCACAGACTCCCCTTGGTACATCCCCAATTTAGTTCCCAATTTAGTTATCCGACGTAACCTACGTATCCCCACCATAACAGAGTACATCCACACCCTTTCACGTTCCTTCTATCAAAACCTCTCCCACAACCTCAACTCCCTCATCCGCGGTCTAGGAGAGTACGACATCGATCCTGGAGAGCGCTACAAACGCCCAAGGCTGCTTCTAGGCACATAAAATAACACATCAGAGGGTTTATATATAACTTCAACCCCATCTTCTGCCGTATATTAGCCTTCCTTACAAAACACTCCACTGCCAGTAGAGGGCCTAGCCCAGATCTGGCTTGAGACCGAAGGTCTGGCATTCAGATCTTCAATGCCCAGTCGTGGTGATAATGCTTCGCCACGAACTTCAAGTCTGTGAAAGCTGATATTAAGTTTATCATTAAAAGCAGTGCATACTCAACTAGTGTCACACTCCTTAACAACGACCATCTTTTCTAAGAAACCTCGTGTACATATCAAATAAGAAGGCACATTTGTTCCCTAATCTAGAATACGTATTGTGTGATGTTGCCGTTACAGATAAGATAGACTACAGCAAATCCGTGAGACTTACGGGATGCATAATAAATAAAATAAATTATAAAACTAGCCCTCTCACTGCTCTAAACCAATAGAAATAAGTTGAACTATGCTTTGAAAACATCAAAACAAATGTAAATAAGCAAAATTATACTTTTATTCTGTAAAACAGCATAAGCAGTCCAAAGCAGCTTAAGGAAACTTGTTAAATTACGAACGCTGTTCAATAAAGAATGATCACAATTATTTTTGACAACGTACCTTTACATATCCTCATAATTTTGATGGTCCTTCTCAAAATTTTCTCCCCTGAATGCGATGCACCTGTCCCAGCGTTTCTGCCAGTCTTCAAAGACATGCTAGAAACCACTTTTGGAGAGATCCTTCAAAATTGCCTCCGCAGCCTTCACCACTGCTTCTGATGAAGTATAGTGCCTCCGAGGAAGGCGTTTCTTCAAGTTAGGAAAAAGAAAGAAGTCACATGGGGCTAAATTCGGACTATAGGGAGGGTGACGGACGCACTTCACGTTCATTTTTGCAAGATATTCAGCAACAACATTGGCAATATACGGCCACGCATTATCATGGTGTAGCAACCAGCCTGCTTCACGGAAATGTGGTCTTTTGCGCCTGATATGGACTTGCCTTGTTTTCAGGACATCCCTGTAGTATTGTCCAGTTACTGATGTGTGTGCAGGTACAACATGCTGATAAACCATTCCATGAATATCAAAGAATGACATGGCCATAGCTTTCCCAGCAGAAGCAGCCACTTTTTTTTTTGGGGGGGGGTTGGTGATGAAGGAGATTTCCACGCTGAGCTTTGCTGTTTGCTCTCAGGATCAAAATGATGCAGCCAAGTTTCATCAGCAGTGATTACGTTTGAAAGAAGCTCCGGATCTTCCTCTAACATCAACATTAACTGCATGTTACCTCCATTGCAGCGGTAGACGATACTGAACATGTCTGAACTTGCCTGTTTCTCACAGGCGGGAACCAGAAGTACCAACAATGAAACTACTACAGCATGTTTGTTTCACATTAAGCTAACAGAATATAATAAGAATGCATTTTAGTGCGAAAAATTATGACCGTAAGAAAATTATGATCATTCTTTATTGAACAGCTCTCGTAGCCCTATTTTGATTTATATATAATATATTTAAGACATTTAGCTAAAAAATTAAATATATATCTGTATTTTTCTGGGAATGTGCTCAAAAGTATACGTCCTGGATCTCTTTTGTATAAATTTGAAATGTAAGGTATAACCAAATTCTTATTGACTGGCCGCGTAGCTCAGTAGGTAGAGCACCTGCCTGCCGTGCTAGGGGTCCCGGATTCGATTCCCGGCGATGGGGTGGGGGTATTTTTCTGACCAAGATAATTCCCCATCTTCCCCAGAGTCTGGAAGTATGAATGAGAGTGTGAATGTGTGCGTGACCTAATGATTAAAACCCAAAGAATACGAGTTAATACCATCGATATATTCCAAAGGAGAACGGCCGCGGGTATGACCATTGCAGTTACAGGCGAAGTATAAATGGAACAAGTAAATATCTTACTACACAAATAATGTAGATCTGATTAATACACATACTTTATATATGATGCATTTAATTATGCCTTGGAATGAACCATTTGAGAGATACTCTTTTTGATCTGTATTAATTTTCGATTTCTTATGATTTCCTTAAATGGGAAGCCGATATTCATTTTTATTACTGTTGGCCATGCAAATATTAGATATTTTCAGGCTCATCACATAGTGATCATCTCTTAAAGTAAATGACTACCACGTAATAGATACAATATCATTTTGAAGACGCGAGAATGTTAGCAATAAGGTAATTTGGCTGCAGAAACTTAGCTGCATTGACATGAATTGCAGAAGTAGACGTTTGTAAGAAGGGTGTGTACAAAGGCAAGTGCGGGTGTTATAGCAGATATTTCTGGCAAAATTTGAGAAATCTCTGCTTCTTACCTTAAAAAAATAATTAGTTTATACATTTTGTATGCCAGTGATGGTTCTTAAAACAGCGTAGCACCAACAAGGTGCTAATAAATGAATTGTACAATGACCGTCGACTTTTTACATGAAAAATGCTCTACACTTCTTTTCAATTCTAATCATGTCATGTAGTCATGGCAGAGTTTCGATTAAACTGGTCTCAGTTATAGTATGAGAGAAATACGAGCCGAGGAATTTTGAAGTCAAACCATAGGATAAATACGTAAGATTCGTACATTGGAAGTAATACGTGCCAGTTTGGGCCTAAAACACTACGTTGAAATGAAAAGGTTGGGCCGATCCTGGCGGTACTGCAATGCCAGGCCAACCCTAACAGAGGAGGAGCGAGCCCCTAACACTCTGTCACATTACAAAAATTGATTTGTTACTAGAGTGAGGTACCGCATCAAGTAGCAGTAGACCAGCAACTGGAGAGAATCGTTATCTTAAACATTTTATAGTCTACTGTTCCTGGGAATGAAATATCTCATCGGTCCGAATTTCACATTATCGTAATCATATACACAGGCCTAACCCCATGTACAAAAGTACAATAATTTATGTGTTAGCAGTAACGTAGGTACATATTTTCTTCATGTTAGTTAATAAAATATATGGAAATTTGTATGTGGGAAATAATAAAGACTACTAGCGCTATCTCTGGAAGTCCTACGGAACTCTCTGCCGCAGAGCGGAGAGTGAGAGCACTACAGGCGAAAGCAACTGCTCCACGCCGGGAAGTTCGATCAAACCTTCAGGGTGTGGGTCGAAGGTAAACTACTATGGCGTGTTTGTTTCACATTAAGCTAACAGAATATAATAAGATTGAATTTTAGTGCGAAAAATTATAACCATAAAAAATTATGATCATTCTTTATTGAAAAGCCCTCATAGAAATTTTTGGTATAGAAATTAAAATGAGAGCAAGTGACGATTTAAATGTACATAATCGGAAGGCTTCGTCACGTATTTGTGGCAATTAGTGATTTTTCAGAATTATTTTTCCAAAAGCTTTAAGTTGAATAAGGTTCACATACGTTAACCGGTTTTTAAAATTATATTTTAACTCAAACTGTACACTATTTGGTAACAGATACATAAGCGGAATTTCAGAGAAGCTTTTAGGATTAATTCTTTCAGTATGTTTTTCTCGATTGTGAAAGTTTAGACTTTTTCAGCACTTACAGGACGGTCACTGAGCTATTAGAGGAAATTTAGTTAATCCTTTGCCAATATATTATAAATGTTAATTGCTATGCAGTTGATAATATAAGATAAGGGTGTCACGCCAATACCATAATCCTAGATTGTAATGTATATTTTGACAAAAGACATAAAATGTTGACTTGAAAGTTGCTTTACTTTCTCCAAGATCATTAACTTAATGCTGACTTACTATCAGCCTTTCTATTACACAATTACAGCAGTTTTAAACGACTCTAAAATATTACTGTATTGTCCGATTTCACCAACAGATGTTAAGACTTAACACGGGTTTAACAATAGCTATAATAAAAATTGCATTTCAACAACAAGTGTTACTTTTCGGGAGCACATCCGGGAGCAAGCTCATCGGTCGTGTGGTGCCGTGGCATCACTATACCCTGTGCTTAGGTCTGCGATGTCTGTTTCCCTAAAGTTGCACCTCTTTATGGCTCTGGTCCTCCCTGTCATGCTCTATGCGTGTGAAGTCTGGGGTATGGCCGCAGGCTCAAACCTAGTACTGCTCCAACGTGCACAGAATAAATGTCTTCGGATTATTTATTCTGCTTGCACAAGGTTCCCCGTGAGACTACTTCACGAGGCTTCATCCCTCCGATATGTGGAGGATGAAATTAGGCGCCGGGCGACAAAATTCTTCGACAGTTTGCCTCAACATCAGAGCGCCCTAGTCAGATCCCTTGGGGACTATGTGCCTCGTGAGCGTCGCTTAAAGCGATACCGGTTACCCCGCATGTCTTGCGGTCATTACCGGTAACCACATGATCTCCATTCCAGCCTAAACTAAATTTCAGCTATCCAAAATTTTCTGGAAAACTCAAAATTATACATATCTTCTTCCTAGTTTATTAACAAATCCACCAGCGGTGCACGCTGTCTGTGGCACCCGGTTCATCATTCCCTGTGGAGCAACAAGCTACCTCCCTTCTCAACACCCACTTAATTTACACCCGTTATCCTGTAACTTCCACATCCTACCACTACGTGGTTAAGCTCTTCCCAGAGCAGGTACACGATTTGACCACCCTTTGGGCTGTTCCAAACAGCCCGCCAGCCTGGAGTTGAGTTGTTAGCGTAATACTCGTGTTAAATTTCTTGTTAAACTATCAACTCAAATTTCTGATGTTAATTGCTTAACAATTGTAAATAGTCAAGATGGCGGGCATGAACTCAGCTGTTGTTGTCGATTTGCTATATTTAAGACCGCCTAAATGACATTCGTAATAGAGTACGGCCTATAAGGAAAAATTATTTTGAGGAACTATCAGAAGAAAATTTTCTACAGAGGTATAGACTGTCGAAACAAGCTGCTATGAAGGTTACTGCGGAAGTACAAGAGAGGTTAGAACATGCATCGAAAGGAATATGGCGATCTCGCCTTAGCTTCAAGTATTAATAACTTTGCTATTTTATAATTCACTGAATTATGTGGATAATACACTGTCCACCTCCCGTGTTGAAACGTTCAAGTCACTCGTCACTTGTCCTTAGCTCCTCGTTTTAAATTTATGTAACACTGAGTTAGAACATGCATCGAAAGGAATATGCCGATCTCGCCTTTGCATCAAATATTAATAACTTTGCGATTTTATAATTCACTGAATTATGTCCACCTTCCGTCTTGGAACATTCAAGTCACTTGTCACTTGTATTTTTCGCACCTCGTTTTAAATTTACGTAATGCGATTCGTGTTTCTAGTAATGACACATACATTTGAATTAAATTCGTTTCCAATTTTTTCCCACGTGACATCTTTCTCTTTTACATTCACCGCATCCGTCCTCCTATTTTACACGAAATCCTTATACTTCGTCACCAATTCAATTAACAATTCTTTCTCCATCGATGAGAAATTTGTTTTACGGCTTTTGTTTACGATTTTGTTTATCCGCCATTTTTAGCTGTGTGCAGACGAAAATGAAAACAAAAGCGCATCGCAGTACGTTCAGAAAATAATACGACTCATCCATAGCCTTCTAGAGCTGTAATATTTACAAGTTTCTTGGCGTTAACACATGTTTGTTAACATTTTCAGAAAACAGGTTGGAGAAATGCAAGAAATTTAAGAGCTTTGTTACAACTTACAATTGTTACGTTACATTTGTTAACACCGATTTTAACACCTGTTGTGAAATCGGGCATGTGTCTGTGTAGTACGCACTCTTTGTGCTGCTGCAGTAGTTCTAACGTATATACAGGTCCACCTCTGTTAACGCGGAGTTACACAAGACAACTCCTATATCCATATGTAAACTGCTACGCTGTCAGTTCCACAGCTCGGTGATCCTTCACCCGGAGCCGAACTGCTTTCTGCACAATTTTGTGGCTGTACTCTCCTTATCACGGAGATTCGAATGCAGCATACTTGTCCGAAAATTACCTCACTGAAATGTTCAACTCATTTCTGTTCGACTAATCACTCACTGAGTGCACTGTATTACTTACATTACACACACTAACTATTCCGCCGGCGGTGGTGTTGACAGCCTGTACACAGCCCGAAGGTGTTTGCTGCGTGCTCAGTTAGTTCGTGCTTTTACCGCAGAAATGACTTAGGGATCTTACAGTTTGGTATTTGTTTGTGTGCGTTAAGCATTAGCTATTCCACTATTCTGAGTACTAGACAGGTGTCAGAACTTAGTGGTACATGAAAATATTGAAATTACATTGAGGATTTTAACTTTGAGATCAAATAGCTCTTGTATTTATCATGCGGAGCTCACCATTTTTTTCCCGTAAGGATTACCTCCAGATTTACCTGGAGACAGGGTACCCTAAACGGCTTAAATTAGCGTTTAGAGAGACCTTAATCAGCTAGAGACCAAAAGTGTCACTTTCGGTTAAATATCTACCGGCCTCGGCATTCTTCCTTGAAATCCAAGCCTCTGGAATTGCGGTCGGGAAGGTCCTTCTTGCATAGTAGTAATACCTTCCTGGTGTCAGCTGTCCTTGAGCGTCTGTCCTGTTTTCTCACTGTAATTTTCCTCCGGTTTGTAACTTAATACCATAGGTATCCTTGAGCGCATGTTTCTTACTCACGGCAGACTTGTGAAATCACATATGTGACATTTCTATTTTTCTGTAAAGGCAGAGTCTCACCTTTCAACAGAAGTTGTTTTTGAAGCCAATATTTAGAAGTGCATTTTCTGCAAGCTTGCTTTACAGACCAATAAGAAGCATTCAAAATAGTTAATGTATCTTAAGCAGCCCTTTCTGATTTCTCTACTAAGTAAATGGTAAGTAGAAATGTAATACACCCAATCCAAAGTGTCTATACAGGTATTTCACTGAAAATGCACGTTTTTCGTTATCCTGAATAAGAAGATAACTTTTTTAGAAAAAGTCGCTGTGTGTTATGAACAAGATAACTCATAAATGAAAGCATATTAAATATAATAATAATAATAATAATAATAATAATAATAATAATAATAATAATAATAATAATAATAATAATAATAATAATAATAATAATAATAATAATAATAATAATAATAATAATAATAATAATAATAATAATAATAATAATAATAATAATAATAATAATAATAATAATAATAATAATAATAATAATAATAATAATAATAATAATAATAATAATAATAATAATAATAATAATAATAATAATAATAATAATAATAATAATAATAATAATAATAATAATAATAATAATAATAATAATAATAATAATAATAATAATAATAATAATAATAATAATAATAATAATAATAATAATAATAATAATAACAATAACAATAACAATAACAATAACAATAACAATAACAATAACAATAACAATAACAATAACAATAACAATAACAATAACAATAACAATAACAATAACAATAACAATAATAATAATAATAATAATAATAATAATAATAATAATAATAATAATAATAATAATAATAATAATAATAATAATAATAATAATAATAATAATAATAATAATAATAATAATAATAATAATAATAATAATAATAATAATAATAGAAATAATAATAATAATAATAATAATAATAATAATAATAATAATAATAATAATAATAATAATAATAATAATAATAATAATAATAATAATAATAATAATAATAATAATAATAATAATAATAATGATAATGATAATGATAATGATAATGATAATGATAATGATAATGATGATAATGATAATGATAATGATAATAATGATAATGATAATGATAATAATAATGATAATAATAATAATAATAATAATAATAATAATAATAATAATAATAATAATAATAATAATAATAATAATAATAATAATGATAATGATAATGATAATGATAATGATAATGATAATGATAATGATAATGATAATGATAATGATAATGATAATGATAATGATAATGATAATGATAATGATAATGATAATGATAATGATAATGATAATGATAATGATAATGATAATGATAATGATAATGATAATGATAATGATAATGATAATGATAATGATAATGATAATGATAATGATAATGATAATGATAATGATAATGATAATGATAATGATAATGATAATGATAATGATAATGATAATGATAATGATAATGATAATGATAATGATAATAATAATGATAATAATAATAATAATGATAATAATAATAATAATAATAATAATAATAATAATAATAATAATAATAATAATAATAATAATAATAATAATAATAATAATAATAATAATAATAATAATAATAATAATAATAATAATAATAATAATAATAATAATAATAATAATAATAATTTATTTGTCTGACATCAAGTACACTGAGTAAGACATCGTCATTAATAAAATACAATGGCATCAGGTACATATGATGTTAGCTCACCAAGTGAATAAAAAGTTCGTCATATAAGCCAGTGATAAATTTTCCTTTTAAACAGAGCAAAAGGTACATTATTTGCATTAAAACAGTTTGTTATAGAAATTAACACCGTTGTAGAAACAAATACTGGCTGGCGAGTGTAATCTACAGCTAGGAATATTGTCACAAGTGACTGTTTTAATTAACACAATAGTAGTTCATTTGAGTTCAGTAGTACGTGTGACGTCACTCCCTCACTCCATCGCCCGTTGGATAATAACTTGGTGTACGCGGGTTTCTGGCTCTCCTTTGGACCATCCTTCGACCTGAACAGATGGATTTGTCCGTAGCCACTTGAGGCAGGTAACCGGCCGCAGTGGCAACCTATGTACCTTGCTTTATTACAGTGAATATTCTTGTTAAGTGAATTGTAGTTTTGATTAGTATTACCCAGGGGCGGTTCCTCCATGAGGTTGCAGGTTTGCGCTACACCCACTGATTCTGAATATACAACAGGTGCATTTTGCACATTAAAGCTGTACTTGTTTGCATTGTTTTATATACAAACATGTTTCAATTACGCTTATCGTCTGTAGTTGCCCATGACCGCAGAAGTCGAAATAAACAGTGATTAGCTGTAGGAGCCGCAGGTCTGCAGTGAAGAGTTAACCAAGATTTCACCCAAATGTAGGCTCTCTAAGGGAGTTGCGGGAAGGTGAAGCGATGGGAGGGGCTTCTTATACATTGCTTAAATGGAGGTTTATAAACCTAGCTCCTCCTACTCTTAGCAACGGCTATAGCGTGACCTTCAGGCTTAGCTTCTGTGTGCTCTGCTTTTCGAACACAGGGAGAATTTAATTAAATGCATGGAGGTTATTCAGAAGAGAGCTCTGTTAAACAACAACGCCACACTTGTTCAGGCTTCTGGGTTTATGGCCACTTTGAAAGATTATAATTTTGTATTCTGGCTGTCCTTCTTCTACAAGATCATGCCACATGTGGACATTTTGTACAATCAGCTGCAGAAACGAGACTGCAATGCAACGTTTGCCATCGCCCAGCTAAACGCATTTAAAAGGGAAGTGCAAAAGGTAAGAAATAGCGTGGATATCGAGGAACACGAATAAACTGTAATTAAGAGGAGAAGAATAGAAGATCATGATGTGAAAAGAAGAGAAGCTCTTGAAGTATGTGACATTCTTAGAGAAGCAAAGGACAGATTTAGCTTCACGGGGCATCTGGTAACCTCAACTTTGTTTCATCAAGAAAATTTCTAAGACATTTCCAGAGGATTCCCTTAGATAAACAATAAGGTTCTATCCTTTTATCATTGGAACAAAAATTCATAGAGAACTGACTGTAATTTACAGTCGGGAGGAATTTCGTGGAATGTCCGGCGCTTTGTGTTTGATGGACTTCAATAAGGAAAACAATTGATGTGCTACATTCAGCGAATATGTGAAACTCCTCCGAGTACTGTTAACTATGCCAATGTCTACCGCTGAAGCAAAATGCTTTTTCTCAACTTTATAAAGAACAAAAACTTTCCTTAGGAGCACAATGTCACAGGACCGATTGATAGCATTAGCATTGCTTTCAATTGAGAGAGATGTTGTTATGAAGATCAGCGACTTCAACGCAATAGTTATCGATAGATTCGCCAGGTCTAAGGAGAGTAGAGCAGAGAATCTGTATAAATAGGGGAGTCATTACTACTCTGTATTTTATTTTTCATTTGTGCACCACCAATAATTTAACCCACCAGCCGCCACTGGTATTACCAAACCCTTTGTAGAAATGAACTAGGTAGAAAACCCCAACCTCTCTCAAAGCATGCATTTCCTACCTTGAGCAATTCCCCAGTGTACGATGTGACCATGTGCTCCTTGTACTTTACCATCCGTGGTTAGGTTATCACAATATATAATTTAAAATAGTTTCTCGTGTGAACTGTGTGTACATCAGATCTCAGTATGTACTCGTGTTTGTTTTTATGTATACACGGCAAGACAGAATGGATATATAGGTTAACAGCGGTTAAATTTTTCAGTTGAACAAACATAGGTTTACATGGCTCGGTTGAACATTTATTCAACATAATTCTTAATGCCCTTTTCTGACAAATTAAAATTCCTTAATGTGAGGGGATTGTCCCCATAAGTGTATACCGTATGATATATGCTAGTGTATTAGACTAAAATAATTATTTTTCAAATCATCAAGTGGAAGAGCAGATCATAGTTTACGCAGGAGCGGCTTCTGAGGTAGCACCGCTGTGCCATGGCACCATCTGTATGAAAACGAAAGAATAAGAAAAGTGTATAGGAATTGCACAAAAAAAGATGGTTTCTGAGTATCTTCCCCCTTGTGTGAATAGGCGCGTTAAATGCAAGCGTTCTGTCCTTGTTGTTTTCCGTGGCTTGGCACCGATTCCAGAACGGCACCGTCTACGCTCATAAGCGCCTGTGTTGAGGGCTAGGATGTCTGCTTATACACGGCTTCTTATGGGAGAAGGTGGTGCCGAGATTTCTCTGGCGCATAACTTACGCTTTATCCGCTAGAGTGCAGTAAAGCACGGGACTTAAGATAACTGTCTCTCTGTCGCGAAATCGTACACGAACGCTTCACATCACATTCTACATGAATTGTATTATCAAATTTTTACTGTACTCGTTACACCTGTGCGTAACAAGAGTACGGATATAATAAATACCAATTTACGTTTTCCTGTACGTTCTGTTTGGTACAGTATATTATAAAATAGGATGGATTATTGATAAGATTACCTAAATCGTTCGAAATTGGTACACATATTTATAGTTTAACGACCCTTCTTTATTTATTTATTCATTCATTCGTTCGTTCATTCATTCATTAATCCATTTATTTATTTATTCATTCATTCATTTGACATGACGTGGTAAAAGAAATATGTACTTTGAATAAGCCAAGGTGTTTGTTAAATTCGGTGAGAGGAGGCGTTGCACTTCTTGTTTGGCAGAACGTGTCTGGTCACATTATATCTTTGTTTATGAATAGTTCGTCATCTCTATTTACTCTAGAGAGTTCAAAGCAGTATTATTCAGTTACTCTTCCATGAAAAAGTGTATCAGCTGGATCAATGAGACGTGATCTACCTTTCCCCCCTTACTACTGTTAGAACAAACCAATAGAGTTAATGTGGGCTAAAATTATGTTGCAAACAGAAATAATATTTTTAAACTGACTGACATTGAACGACTTATTCACGAAGAAATTGACAAGATAGACAACAAGACTGGGAAAACTGCATGAGACAGATAAACTACAAGAAGAAGACTTTTGTAAAGAAATAGCACGTAAGGATATTTTGGAACCTATCATCATAAATTTGCAGTACTCAGACGTTAAAGACAATGACAATGACGAAATATCTCTTAACGTAAGTAACATTCACAGCTATACGGATGTACCCCTGATATTTTCGTTAGATTAGAAAAATAAGTAATTCATAAACTATAATTAACTTTAAACTAAATATTTAAAACATTTGCGTAATATAGGAATATTTATGTTGCAATTGTGATCTCAACAACTGTATTATTATAAAACTTTGGAAAATTCAGTTTGCGTTAGCGCCAAGAACACTCGCAAGTGTGCGAGAGAGAGGGGGGGAGGGAAATATAAAGAGTGCAGATAACGAGGTGACAACGCTGAAGGCTCTAACGCATCTGATTAGCTACAGGCGAGAGCTCTTCACACTTGAAACACATAATAGTACTGACCTCAAAGGGAAACATGAATTAAACAAATCAGTGAAAACATTTTAAAAAATCCAGAAATACTAAATCTAAGTTCTTTGGAAGATCAAGTACAAGGTTCCAATTAATGGGCGACTTAGCTCAAATGAAAGTGTCATAATTATTTGCAGAATAGACCCTAGAAAGGGTATAAGTGGGCTGCTCCTGTTTTAGAATATTACCCTTTAAATTAAAAAACAGGACAACATTATCAGCTATATAAAGATTGTTTACACTGGTGCTATAAAGACTCTAGTCAAGGTCAGGTAAAACACAAGGGGCGTCCAGAAAGTAAGTTCTGTTTCAATTTATCTCCACTGCAGCGCTGCGATCGTAGTTCCGTACATGCGCGGTAGACGCTCTGTATCAAGGAGAAGAAACGTGCGCCATTGTGAGATCGCTGTCAGCCACGTACACTTTGTTGTGCTTGTTTACAATGTCGGTGTTAATTGAAAATCCCGCCGCTTGTGAAATATAATCTGTGATTCGTTTTCTGAATGCTAGGAAAGTGAAACCAATTGAAACTCGTCGCCAAATTTGCGACGTCAAAAGGTGTTGTGTTTCTTCACGGCAACACACGATCACACACTGCAAATGCGACGAAAAACATCCTACAGGGATTTGGCTGGGAAGTGTTTTACCAACCCCCGTACAGCCCTGACCTCGCTCCTAGCAACTTTCATCTGTTTTTGCATCTCAAATCTTTCCTTGGCAGTCAACACTTCAACAATGACGAAGAGCTGAAAGCAAATGTTTCCAACTGGTTGAAGACACAGGCGGCAAACTTCTATGAAGAAGGTATACAAAAACTTGTGCCTCGCTATGACAAATGCCTACAAAATTTCCACAGTTATGTGGAAAAGTAGTTTAAGAGCTGTAGAATTTTGTGCAATAAATAATTTTTCTGTGTCTGTACACAATTTAATTTTATTACCAAACAGAACTTACTTTCTGGACGTGCCTCTTATAATCGAGACAAGGGTCCTGCCGAGTAGCAACCAAGGACGTGTGATACAGAAAATGTTAATGGCGGGCATACAATTCCACGTTGTGGACGCCAATTTGCAGCAACAATATATGTGGCGAACAATGTTCCACTTGACAATACAGTTTGAAGCACTTTTGTTTAGCTCAGGGTAAAACAATGAGGTTTCTCACAGGGTATGCGTGGATGTGTGTGAGAAGGATATTTAATGACACTGGAATGCCCGTTTCCAACTTATTTATTCACTGCTTCTTCTTTTAAAACATCGAAATGAAAGTTGCCGACCAAGGGTTACCAATCTCTGTTTAGAGTTACTGACAGCAGAATGTTTATTACCCGATAAACTTTATTCGTTCCTCATATATATATGAACCGACACATATCCAAGACAGAACAAGAGGACTGCCCCAATAGGCTTCACGCCTCGGACTGCTCTAATCGGCCTGACGCCGAAGACTGTTTGAATGACCACAGCTGCGCGTGTGGGTGTCTATGTAACTTTCACTTTCTGAAAGCCTTCTTCATTCAACCAAAAATCTCTTTGTGGCTGTTTTGTCATGCCATTCTGAATGATCTAAAGAATGCCCTATTCTTACAAGCCAAGTGAGCCCCTTTAGAAAACTGCTAAGGACACTGTTTCTTACATTGCTTTTGTTATAACAACTTTCCCCCAAATTCCTATTCGCCTCAGCTGCCCTTGCACTTGTCGTAACAAAGAACCAACGTTCTTTTGACATCCATCATGATTCTTTACTTGTGGCAAACCTTAATTTCGGTATCACGTGAAATGAAGATTAAAATATCGTCATATATTCTGGCAATACGTATTATTAGAAACCAAATTAAAATCTAAGTTCAGATCAGCGGTAATTATGATATTTGTGCTAAATTTTGATACGTAATTCAAAATATTTTCAAAAATGGATTAGAAGTTCAAAATATCACCATTAGGAGATGTATTTAAAGAAATAATGACTACGTATGTATCATCTAAGATAGCAGCATAAGGTTCACAACGTTTTTCGAAACAAAATTTGGTAACATCAAGTGGACGAAATTTGACGTTATGTTTTAAAAGTATACAACTACCACCATGTGGGACAGCATGCACTACCCAAGACATAATTAGACATTTACTGAACAGTTAGCCAGTGTTCGTTTATACAGATTACGTCCAAGTTAAAATTTTCAATTTCTTTTTCGAAAAATGAAAATTTATTTCTAAGAGTTTGAACATTAATATGCAAAAGATTAAAATTATCACTGCCGTAATTAGTGTTTGAATTTGAAACTTTCACATGAGTTATTTTTGTGAGGGGAGCTGACCTTTTTGACGTATGAATTAAAAAAAATCAACGGATAGTGAATTTGCATGGCCACACATCGGCCTCCTTTAACACATCCTTGTAAATAAAGTCAACAGCCAGTTTAGAAAGACTTAATACCTGTTCACTTGTGGTATCGCCTTTTAGTCTTCCAAGACGAAACGATACTTTTTTAACACCGGTTAGGAGGGTAGAAGATTTATTGCGTACTATTAAATTCTTGTCAAAATGCTTATACAGAATGTTACAAAAAGGTACGGCCAAACTTTCAGGAAACATTCCTCACACACAAAGAAAGAAAATATGTTATGTGGACATGTGACCGGAAACGCTAAATTTCCATGTTAGAGCTCATTTTAGTATTTCTCTTAAAATGTAAATTGAAATCATTCGTGCAGACAAATGTCAAAATATCCATTGTGGTTCATGCACGATGGAGCTCCTGCACATTTCAGTCGAAGTGTTCGTATGCTTCTCATCAACACATTCGGTGACCAATAGATTGGTAGAGGTGGACCAATTCTATGGCCTCCACGCTCTCCTGATCTCAACCCTCTTGACTTTCATTTATGGGGGCATTTGAAAGCTCTTGTCTACACAACCCAGGTACCAAATGTAGAGACTCTTCGTGCTCGTATTGTGGACGGCTGTGATGCAATACGCCATTCTCCAGGGCTGCATCAGCGCATCAGGGATTCCATGCGACGCAGGATGGATGCATGTAACCTTGCTAACGGAGGACATTTTGAACATTTCCTGTAATAAAGTGTTTGAAGTCACGCTGGTACGTTCTGTTGTTGTGTGTTTCCATTCCATGATTAATGTGATATGAAGAGAAGTAATAAAATGAGCTCTAACATGGAAATTTAGCGTTTCCGGTCACATGTCCACATAACATATTTTCTTTCTTTGTGTGTGAGGAATGTTTCCTGAAAGTTTGGCCGTACCTTTTTCTAACACCCAGTATGAATCGTCTTTTGTGTGTGTGTGTGTGTGTGTGTGTGTGTGTGTGTGTGTGAGTGTGTGTGTGTGTGTGTGTGTGTGTGTATTTAATGCTTAGAATTTGATAATAAAATCATTTTTCTTCTTGCTTCCCAATATTTGGAGACTAGATCTTGATTTTGGAGAGTTTCACATACAGTTAGATGATCGATGTTCATTAAATCGTCTTTACCACATAAACAACACTATGGAGAAGTTGTTAATCCAACCTTGAATAAATGTCCATTCAAACAATCGTAGCCTGTGATTAATCTGAACATTGCTACTGAAGATTTTCGAGGTAGTTTTGGAATTGTCTTTAGTTTGTTTTGGAGATCTTTCCAATTAAGTTTTCAGAGGAAACTAGATAGTTGTTATATAGTTTTGTGAAGATGTTTTTTTTTATTGAATGATCGATCAGCAGTATATGCTTTACAGATCCTTGTTGGCTAATTGAATCTCTATGAACTATATAATAACATGTAAGGAAAACCAAGTTGGCTCCTATTATCTTCTTAACACTGTGAAACAAGAGAAAAATAAGTTAATTAAAACAAACAAGTAATCAAAGAGATAAGAACAACAGTCATTGTGAAACAATATTCATAGTTTTTTCAATCAGAGTCACTAAGGAGGAGATCCTGTGGGAGTCGTCTCTTCAGGCGCGTGGGCTGACGGGTTCGTACGCCGATGTCGTAGAACATCTGGCAGGCTTGAGAAGAAGCGAGCGGCGATCTGACGTATGTGCTGGTGAAGAGGAAGGAGACCAAGTTCTTTATGCAGTTGTTGATTTCTTACGTACCAAGGGGCATCCGTGGTGATGCGCAGATGTTTTTGATTAATCTTTTAACTGTTTCATTGGGGATATTTTGTTTCGTTGTTTGAGATATTTTGGAACCCTTCTTGGCCAACATATCTGCTTGCTCATTGCCAGAAATTCCACAATGAGATGGTATCCATTGGAAAACTATAGGTATATTTAAATTTTGAAGATGTTTAATCATATTATTAATTTCATTTATCTTTTCGGTTTTTGTGCAGTCATTTGAAATAATAGCCTGAATAGCTGCTTTAGAATCTGTTAAGAAAACTATGTTGGAAAGCTTATTTGTCCAGGCAAACAGATTTTGTAAGGAGGTATAAATTGCATCAATTTCTCCATCAAAACTTGTTAAGTAAATTCCAACATATTTAAGTTTGATTTATGAGTCACTATGGTTACACTCAAACTTCACTTACTTGTTGTTGTATAATTGAAACGTTTTCAAGATCATTCGATCTCATCCTCAGCTGTTTGGTGACTCACCAAACACTATGTAAACATAGTGACTCATAAATCAACTTAAATACTTCACTGTTAATAATGCTTCTGCTTTTAATATTTATAAATTCCAACATGCTTATAGAAAGAAAAGAATTTACAGGTAGCTCCTGCTCCTGCTCCTGCTCCATCTTCTTGATTGTAAAGAGAGCCATCTGTATAGATGTGTGTCCATTTGTCAACTGGATATCTTACATTTATGGTTTCAAGGGCATATGCTTTAGCTTCTGTAGATGAGTATTACTTCTTTTTAAAATCTGCAAGTATATCTAGGTAGTATTCTAATTCAATGATGCTCAGTGGGCTATTAAGAGACATGAAAGGTTCTATTTTGGGTGGGTAATTTAGTTTATTTCTTAGATGTTTAAATTTCTATATGAAGCCTATTTGCCTACTTATAAAAGAGAGGTGTCCATAAGAAACGATTGAAACCTACTCAATAAACTATGTTTACGTCCTTTAAAAGTTGAATTACCAATTCTTGGTCGTGTACGCGTTATTCCATTTGCTCGTTTAACTTGTAAATAAGCTTCACTTCTTTAGTAGAAAGCATCGGAACATCGTTTTATTAAATAGTAATGCTGGATACTAGTACTAAAATTTTTATGGGAAATTTTAAAATATATTTAAGTTAATAACTGGAATACTAGTTATGTGTTACTGGAAACCAGTATGAGAATGAAGTGTTTGTAAATTTTTAATTTACAAATTAAGGTTAAAAATAAATATGATGCAATTAAAATTGTAATTATATTAATGGGTCGATTATATATTGTGTAATTTACGTCCTCCAACATTTAGTCATATGATTTAGTGAAATGATGCTCAATGCTCCGGGGTCCATGGAGCTTAGAGTTACCCGACATTCGTCTTTCAGGATAAGGGAAAACCCCGAAATAAACCTTACCCAGGTAACTCACCACAAACTAAAAGACTGACCGAGGTTCAAAATATTTGATATATTAATTTGATTTTTCATAAAAACAAAAAGATTTAAATATATATTATTTAGTTTGGAAAATAAAAATTTAAACACAAAACATTGGACTAAAACATCGAACAAAAACGTTTGAATTGAAAATGTATTAATATCAATATCAACTGTGACAAAACATTTGAAATGAATATGACATGTAATAAAATATGTATGAAAACATATACCAACGTGCAATAAAATATGGAGTATTGAGTAATGTACGGATATGTAATAACATGTGTAAAATGTATATGATATATGTATCATGCATATTCCAAAATTTTACAAACTTTTGGCTACATTTATTTGTCGTTACCTTGTTGTTACCTTGGCATGAATGACATCCTGGTCTTTTGCTCTGCCAGGTAGCTCTTAACCTCCATACCTCCTTGATTACTTAATTAGTCCCTTTCTTCCCCCTCCTCTTCCTTTCTTACATTTTTTAAATACATTTGTGGACCATTTTTCTTTTACTTTCTGCAAGAACTCACCAATACCTCTTACCTTCTTTTCCTCCCTGCCCGTTAACATTTTTATAGCTACTATCCTCTTCTCTACTTTCTCCCATTTTTCCTCCCAAACCTTTTTCCTCTTTATTGCAACCTCCTCGCATTCTGTTACATAGTGTCCTATACTTTCTTTCCCCCCACACAATTCACAAATTCCCTTTTCCCTACCTCTTATGCCTCTTAGAAATATTGTTCCTGTTCTCATCCAAGCTAACCCTTCTCTCTCTTACCTATTGCAGTAATCTACATATGTTTCTCTTCCCCAATTTCTTTTTATTTGCTTGTAAAATTGTAATGGTTTCATATTTTCTATACTTCCCCATATTTCCTGTCTTTCTATATCTTCTATTCTGAATTTTACTAATTTACCCACATCGCTTGTATTCCTTTCCTCTAATCTCCATACGGCCGCGCCGTGGCTCAGTGGTTAGACCGCTTGGCTCTCACCAAGGCGGCCCGAGTTCGATTCCAGGCAACCGCAAAGTGAGATTTGTGGTGGACAACACGGCGCTGGGGCGGGTTTTCTCCGGGACCTCCAGTTTCCCCCGCCATCTCATTCCACCGGTGCTCCATCTTCATCTCATGTATCATCAGTGTCACCGCCTGCGGTGCCGTATGTAGTAAACTCGGGCATTAAACACTACACATTTCATTCATTTCCCATTCCTATTTTTTCCATAACTCCTCCTGTCTCTGCCCACCAACTATTTGAGTTCTCTAATCTGTTTTGCTGCCTCATGCATAATTTCATAATTCCCCTTCTTCTTTGGCCAAATACCTATACCAGAATTTTATTATTCTTTCCATTATTATTCCATTTCTTCCTGTCTTTCCTAATTCAACTAAAGCTACTTCCCTAGGAGCTGATCTTGGTAAGCCTAGTAGCTCTTTACAAAACCTTCTGTAGATTTGGTCCAGCATACGTAACCAAACATTTCCGAATATTCAAAAATACGCAAATGAAGCAAATGAATATCATATAATTATGTTATAAGATATGTATGGACTTGTATTTTTATTAAAAGTAAAAATGCAATGAAATATGTGTATCAACAAGAAAGAAAATGTAAAAACTTATTGTGAAATAGCATGTATTTTAATATAAAAATAAAATACATGAAAAACAGTATATTATGTGATTTGATTTTAGTTCCTTTATACATCCTCTTTGCACGGTCGCAAGTCAGGGGTCATTCAGTTGTTTCCGAGTATTTTCATTTGCGAGTACACATAGTGTAAGGCCTGAAATGTTTAGCTCGCAACTGACCTCTTTGTGCAAGAATGAGTGTCAACATTACACTTTTTAAATAATTTTCAGGAATAATTTATAAGGAGTAGTTTTTAAGTTTTCATTTCTGTCGTGTGGTGTTAAGCACATACAATTGTTTTCTCTTGCTCCGTGTTTTATATCTCTACCTCATTATTTTTTATTTCATATGTCTAAGGAAGATAGAGCCTTACTTTCTTTTTTTCTTTTTTTTAAGTGGAGGAAAAATCCATTTATGGACTGACCTCGACTGAGCTGGGATGGCACAGCTGGGAGTGTGAGCTTCACCCGAAGGTACTACCCACTAAAACACCTCCACCGGAGAGTAGTCAGGAGAGGAATTCCAGCAGTACCACTATATGCACCTGCGGATTCATGGAGGTGTGCAGGTTGGCTGTGTGGCCCAACTGAGGTGAGACCAGTTGCCAGGACATAAGCATGGCCGAAGCCCTGTATTTATTTATTTATTTATTTATTTATTTATTTATTTATTTATTTATTTATTTATTTATTTATTTATTTATTTATTTATTTATTTATTTATTTATTTATTTATTTATTTATTTATTTATTTATTTATTTATTTATTTATTTATTTATTTATTTATTTATTTATTTATTTATTTATTTATTTATTTATTTATTTATTTATTTATTTATTTATTTATTTATTTATTTATTTATTTATTTATTTATTTATTTATTTATTTATTTATTTATTTATTTATTTATTTATTTATTTATTTATTTGTTTGTTTATTTATTTATTTATTTATTTATTTATTTATTTATTTATTTATTTATTTATTTATTTATTTATTTATTTATTTATTTATTTATTTATTTATTTATTTATTTATTTATTTATTTATTTATTTATTTATTTATTTATTTATTTATTTATTTATTTACTCACTCACTCACTCACTCACTCACTCACTCACTCACTCACTCACTCACTCACTCACTCACTCACTCACTCACTCACCCACCCACCCACCCACCCACCCACCTACCTACCTACTTACTTACTTCCTACCTACCTACCTACCTACCTACCTACCTACCTACCTACCTACCTACTTACTTACTTCCTACCTACCTACCTACCTACCTACCTACCTACCTACCTACCTACCTACCTACCTACCTACCTACCTACCTACCTACCTACCTACCTACCTACCTACCTACCTACCTACCTACCTACCTACCTACCTACCTACCTACTTACTTACTTACTTATTTATTTATTTATTTATTTATTCACTGCAATTGGGTACTACCCGGTGGCAGAGTTAAGAATACAGATCAAATTACAAATACTAGATTTACAACAATAACACAATAAACAATACAAACATGATATTTTTTTACTTTAGTCACTTAAAACATATCTAATTACTTCTCTATTTACATATTATATACCATTATAATTTAAAAGTTTAACTATAAGCCATCTAGATTTTTTCTAAATTTCTTCAGCGACAGGGGACAGCCCTGAAAGACTGCTACAGGCAATTCATTCCATTCTTCAATGGTTCTATTAACAAAAGAAAATTTTCCTACGTCGGTTCTGTATCTGCTACCCTTAATTTTATACCTATGATCGTTTCGTCCATAATAATCCGGATTATCTAACCTTACACTAACGTCCACCCATGCCTTTACACCAGCATTAGCTTTGAATAATGCTACCAACCTATGTTTTTACGCCTACTTCTTAATTCCTCCCATTTAGTCTCATCTCCTTTTATAGGCCCAAAATACTTGCCTCTTTTTAAGAATTTTATTCCCCTCTTCTGTATTTTTTCTAATGGATCGATTTGGTTAGCTCTATACGGGTCACAGCATGCTACTCCATATTCCATAACCGGCCGCACTAAGGCCTTGTAGGCAATTTCCCTGGACCGAGTACTCCCCTTTTTCAATATTCTCATTACGAAATGTAATGCCTTCCACGCATTCCTAGATGTGGAATTTACTTGTTCGTCCCATCCAGCATTACTTGCCCTCGCGGATTCGAGGTGAGGGATGTAGTGGGGTGTAGTGTCGTTTCCAATAGGAAACACTGTTTTAACCTAGAAGTTGCGTCCCCATTGCTAGAGGAGATATTCATGTGTGAGTTATACTGCTTTATTTGTCTTGGCTTTTAATTCTTAATTAATGGTCTGTCCACCCTTTAGCGGGTAGAACGTGTCATTAATGCTAGTGGTGGGCGCTAAGATAGCGTTAGTCATGCATTATCTTTAGAGTTAAAGGTAAAATGGCAGTTCCTGTCTTCGCAACTGATTGCGATGGTCAATGGTTCCTAGTTGTAAGACTGTTAGATCTGCGCGTAAGCTGCGTCTGGTTTGAGGTTAATTCTAAGTTGAATGATAGATCATAACCATTACTTCTAGTGCCAATGTCGTGTAAGTGTAGGGCTGAGGGGGATGCCTCTCCACCAGAGCCGTCTTGACTAAGAGCAAGGACTTTGTAGACTGCCAAATGCCAGGGTGTGGTGTACAGTCCTGGGTAATCTTACAACTTCTGTGGAAGTCTTACGAGAGTGTTTAGATACTCTTGGATGTCTATTTCTGGGTCTCCCATCCCGATGGTCCTATCAAAAATGGACAGTGGTCTTTTATGTTTATTGTATTCGGTTTCGTAAGCGCCTAGTTGCTGTATTAGTGCGTTAGTGTTTTTATCTTTGCGCTTATATACGTTAAAGCTGAGTCATTTGATAGATTCCTCAATTGAGTGTAGCTTTAGTTCATTGTGCAACAGATTGGCCGGTGCTACCGGCCGTTGCTTTGTAATTATTCTGTTTTGTAACGTTTGTAACTTATGTAAGTGAGTTTTTGCAGTATATCCCCTCATGGGGCCTGCATACGTGATAATAGGCCTTAGCAGTGTCTTATATAGGGTAAGGCCCATATGTACCTTAAGTTGGCTGTTTATATTAAATATTGGAAAGAATTTATTTAGCTGGCCATTGGCCTTGGCTCTGATCATAGTGATGTGCTTGCCCCAGGTGAGACCCTGGTCCATTACAAGACCTAAATAGGTCACTTGGTCCTTCCAGTCGATTCCTTCGCCTTGAAATATTAGCGGCTGAAGGGCACGCTTGTTTTTCCTATGCAGGAGTCCTTTCGTGAAGATTATAGCTTGCGTTTTCCTTGCATTTACTTTAATTCTCCATTTGGACAACCAGGGTTGAAGAGTATTTAAGGCGTTTTGGAGCCGTTGATGAATAATTGCAATTGCAACCTATGAAGTTGGTAAGCTTGTAAAAACCTATTTAATCGAAAATAATGGAACTACTTAAAACAACTGCCTAACCATGGCAACCTTTATACCGTAAACCAAACAAAATTCTCCGTGTAGTTATCTTTCAATATTTCGGTTTTTCTAAATTAATATGTTACAAATTGACAAATGGTAAGACGATCATCTTGTACGAGACGAGTGTCATGTTCAAGAAAAAGAAGAAAAAGATTACGTGGACGCAGATCTGCATTCTTTTTCTTCCTGAAATATTATAAGAGACGTATGCCCGGCCGTCCTATGCAAAAAATCGCCAAAGCTGCTGCAAGAAAATGGAATTCCATGAGTTCTGCAGAAAAACGTAAATACAAAAGCCGCCTAGCAAGAAGTGGGTAAGAATAATCACAATAGTAACTTTAAATGTTTAGTGAAGTGTGTTGTGTCTAGTTTAAGAATGTACTACATTTTTTAATTTATATGAAGGCTGATATTGCAAGGTATTTCACAATGTCTCGACAATGTTAAATTCTTTATGTTGTGTTTTCAAATGCTAGGCTTTGGCAATGAAGCCATTAGCTCTGTTGCTCTCCAATATTTCTGTGTATTGGCTCCAGCAGGTAGGGCTTCACAGGTTAAAAGATGTTCTTCAGTCATTTCCTCTTCTTTGTTGTCAAACGTTAGGCTTTGGCAATGAAGCCATTAGCTCTCTTGCTCTCCAATATTTCTGTTTAGTGGATCCAGCAGGTAGGGCTTCACAGGTTAGAAGATAATCTTCAGTCATTTCCTCTTCTTTGTTGCACAGAGGACAATTTGAACTTGTATAAAATCCTATTCTGTGTAAGTGTTTGGTCAAATAATCATGTTCCGTAAGTAATCTAAAATTTGCTACTGCAGCTTTACGTGGTATTTCTAGAATAATTTCTGGATTTGTAATTAAAATGTTCCATTTTTTATCTTTGGTTTGTTAGATATTGATTGTTTTTTATTAATGTTTTAATTAATCTTTTTATGGATGTAAAGGGTAAGTTTTTACTTTTGTTCTGAATTAAATTTGCACCTTTTTGGCAAGAAAATCAGCTGATTCATTTCTAGCAATTCCACAATGTGCAGGTAGTCATATCATTCTTTTCTGTAGTTTTTGAAGTTGTTGGATCATTTTGTGACATTTTTTAATTTGATTTGACCTCATTTTATATGAACTTATTGCACATAATGCTGCTTTAGAAACAGAAAGTATGACAGCATATTTGAATTTATCTATTCTGTATAGAAGGTGTTGGAGTGAAATATGAATAGCCGTTACTTCTGCATCAAAATTTGTTGTGTGGTATCCTGCTGGTTGATAGAATGAGAACAGTGCACACTTAATTCCTGCTCCTGAGCTGTTGTCCAAGTTAGATCCATCTGTGTAGATATGTAACCATTCTTCGGGTGGGTATTATGTATTCTTTCCTTGAAATGTAGACAGGAGAAATTTGGATGGACTAACGTGAAAAATGTATATATTATAATTTTAATATGACTCAAAATATTAAAATTGAAAAAATTTAGTTTATTTAATTTTTTTCTTCAGAAAATATTTTAAATAAATTTTACTCTGTCTATAGTTGTGTATACATATACAGATCATGTGGTAGAATTGTAGCTTGGAATCTGATACAGCAGCTGAGATAATGGGTCAGATATTTGCAAAAATGTGATTTTCCAGAAGTTGGTAGTAGATTTTATCATGCCTTAGTGCATCCCTGGGCCATGTGATAGGTTAACTGGGTCTTCCTCCTCTTCAAACATGGCCATAGCACTTTATACATACAACAGATCTACTGATAAATCTTTTCATCATAGAAACATTCACTGTTAAGTTTAGAAAATCTTGCATTTCTTTATAAAGTTCAAAACATGACTGTATTTCCTTTTTCGTAAAACTAATTGGAACATCATGTTTTAGGTTAGTACCTGTTAATGATTGGCATGTACTGTTTATAATTACAGTTTTAGACTTGCCAACATTCTTCCTTTTCTTAAAAACACATTTTGGTATTGGCATAGTGACTGATTTTACCAAAAAGGGAACACTAACAGGAACATATATCCTACAAAAATTATGCAATACATATAATTCACTAAAAACATAGGAGAAGCATGTAAACAAACATCAAAGAGAACTTAAAAGAGGATAGCCAACAGAATAGATTGAGAATAAAAAGTGTCCCACCCATCACAAAAGATCTCATTTCGATAGCACTTACAGAAAAAATCTTACAGCTGCCAAAAGTTACATATTTTATCGACTTTTGATAGAAGCAACACAATAGAGCAGGCGTAATTAAAGTGGTTTCTAAATTATTATACTATATGTATCACAGAGGAAAACAGCTTCGAGAGCTGTGACGTATTTCAGCCGGGAGCGAGGCCTGCATTGCGTGTGACGTCAGTCAAGAGCCGTGTAAAGTCTGTTTAGTTAACTGGTGTGCACGTCGGCCGCTGCCTTTGATGAACCCTTATAATCGTTTTACAACAGCGACCCTTCTCCCAGATCTTTCTGCAAGGTTTCCACCTTTCTCAATACGTCATGGGTATCGTACGAGGTTTCGTCTAAATAAATTTTCTTATGTCCATTACTGCGAAACTTCTTTGTTTTGATATACAATCAAAATTCTACTGGATTCCGTAATAACCTTTATCTTATTCAAAGTGCGGTATTTGAAGCCCGGCTCCTTTAGAAGGCCGCCCAAATTGCAGTGCCCATAAGGAAGGTCACAAATTTCTTGCAAATGTGCAACCAATTCGTCTAAGGTGGGAGCTCCCCCTTTTGCATAGAATCTATAAATTTCTCGACGAATTAAATCGCATGTGAAATTATCTACTTTAGAGAAACGTTTCCTTTTGTTTTCACACTTGATCGGCGTCTTTGGTATTCCTTTCGTCACAATATTACTTACTGTATTTCTGTGAATACCCAAAATTTATCAGGTTCATTGCATGACCCCTTACCAAGATTATATTTCAGCACATATTTATGTGTTCAAAACAAGCGCTTGAATTTGCTTAGAAAGAGTTCCCGTTATAACTTTGTTTTGTGAGGCTTTTCCAGTTATATAACTCGGCCCAGTTATTCACACTATTGTCATCACTTTTTTATGTTCACTTGACTGAAAGTAATCTACTGCTTGATTTGCATTTACCACTGCAGTTCCCTCCCACGGTCTCCACATCGTGTCACACAACGAATTTCTGCACGTAATGTAACAGATCAATTGGATGTTGGAACTTTGGCAACTGAGACTCCACGTGGAGTAGACATGGGACTGTCACTTCGAGAAAATCAGGGTTGCTATTGGTCCTCAACTACAGTGTTCCATTTCTGAAGTGTGGAGATAGATTTATGACGGTCATTAGTGGGCGGGAGAGTGGTTTCCTTTGAGCGGTCAACTGCACTCCCGTTCACTAGACAGACTTTAGTACCAATGGCGCTGAGAGTGCAGAATCTGAGGGTTCAGTCAGGTCTAGCACACTCCATGACAACAATGTAGCTGCCACGTACCAAGTGTGACCATTTATTAAAGGACAAATATACACACAAGAAAGACGTGGCTGTCTTTGACAAGAATGTCCCTCAAACCAGATTTCTGAGGTTGTATTCACTTGTCGCACGGACATTGTGTATGTTTGGCTCAACATACTATGTGTGCGAACCATTTTTTTTTTTTTCTGTTATGAAATTAGCTAAGTCCAAACCCCAACGTACCTCGTCGGACCACAGTCTAACATGCAGCCCTCGATTACAAATTTCCCAGACATTACATCCTGACATTGATAAACTGGTTAAAGAAAACCGAAACAGAAAGTGTCGGTAAATGTCCACGTAATTTTATTCTGAATTGGTCTCCTCTAATTTGCAGAGAAAATTATTTGATGTTTTATTTTATTTACTTTATAACATGTCTGTCCTTCAGATAAACTCGAGTTTGAAGAATTATATATTTTCTCATAGCACAGAGCCAAAATGTAATTGTTTATAAACTGTGACCAATTGTATAATTAAAGCAGTCAGCATTAATATTACAACACTCAAGATGTAAGTTGTACACATTATTAACACCCAATACGTTTCCTGTCTTTCCTACCCGCACACATCAAACTGTTCCTTCCCCTTCGACAGCAGTAATCTACGAGGTGACGTCACACGCTAACCTGCCTTTCGTTCGGGAGCATATTTTGCGCTGAGAGCTGGCGGAGCTGACGTCACAACGCCACTACGTGCCTTCCCCTGATGTACTAGGCGTGTTCGTAAAATAAGGTCTCCAATTTTATTTAATATAGAAAACATGTTTATTGTCAATGAATGTTACATTGATGGAAAGGCGGAACTTATAGCTATTTTTTAACGCAATCACAACTGTGATTTGGCCCACCTCGGTAGCGTATATGGTAGTATGTCTGCCTCACGTTCAAGAGGTCCCGAGTTCGAATCTCGGTCAGGCTGAGTTACTTGGATAAGGTTTTTTCCGGGGTTTTCGCTTATCCTGAAAGACGACTGTCCGGTAACTCTAAGCTCTATGGACCCTGGGCTTATTTGAGCATCATTTCACCCATTTCATTCATCGTCCGATACGGCTTAACGTTGGAGGACGTAAATTACAAAAAAAAAATGCGATCGATGCACTTTTTCATGCGCTGTGGCAGTTTATGTATACCCTTCTCATAGCACTCTCCCGCCAAGTTGCGCAGGTAGTGCTCAACCTCATTTTTCAAATCATCGTCGGTCTGGAAATGTTTTCCACCCAGGTGTGACTTCAATTCAGCAAACAGATGATAATCACTAGGTGCTAAGTCTGGACTGTAGGGGGATGGGTGAGGGTGTACCATCAAACTGCTTAAGAATGACCTTCTTACTATAGTGTACATTTAAATTTAACGCAATTCGTGTAATTCCAAATTCTATGTACCCTGTACTCATTTGAACATCATCTCAATCAACGTCTGATATGAGGGCGCCGGGGTAGCGCGGTGGTTTCGTTCGCGGCTCCCGTTCTAAGGGTCCCGAGTTCGATTCCCGGCTCTGGGGTTGGCGATTTTAAGTCGGCCCTATCCACGCCTTCACCTCTGTCTAGCACACGTGAAGTATCCCCTATGCCCAACGTGGTTCGGAGTCCACGGTAAAAACTGTAGGTCCTCTCACCTCACCGCCATCTTCACTATCACCCTATCATCGGAGGTAATGGACACCGCCCTCTGGGTGCCTCCACCTGAGAAATGGGTCCGGTCATCACTTGGTGGGGTGAGGTTACCCCGAAGGCCAAGGTTGCCATGTGGGGAGTGTTAGTAACTAACTAACGTCTGATATGACTTATCGTTGGAGGTTTTTCCTTATCCTTAAAGATGAACTTCGGGTAACTCTAAGCTCTATGTGCCCTGGACTCATTTGAACGTCATTTCATACATCGCCCGATATGACTTAACGTTGGAGGACGTTATAATGTTTAAGTTTATACACGAGATACGTCCAGAAAGTAAGTTCTGTTTGGTATTAAAATTAAATTGTGTACAGATACAGAAAAATTATTCATTGCACAAAATTCTACAACTCTTAAACTACTTTTCCACATAACTGCCGAAATTTTGCAGGCATTTGTCATAGTGAGGCACAAGTTTTTGTATACCTTCTTCATAGAAGTTTGCTGCCTGTGTCTTCAACCAGTTGGAAACATTTTCTTTCAGCTCTTCGTCATTGTTGAAGAGTTGACCACCAAAGAAAGGTTTAAAATGCAAACGCAGATGAAAGTCGCTAGGAACGAGGTCAGGGCTGTACAGGGGGTAGTCAAACATGTCCCAGCCAAATCCCTGTAGGATGTTTTCGTCGCCTTTGCACTGTGTGGTCGTGCGTTGTGGTGAAGAAACACAACACCTTTTGACAGCATTCCTCGGTGCTTATTCTGTATTGCGCGGCGCAATTTCCTAAGTGTCTCGCAATAAACATCTGCTTTCATTGTTTGACCACGCGGTAAGAAATCAATGAGCAAGATGCCTTTCTTGTCCCAGAACACTCCCCGTAGGGGGGGAGGGTGCCGTCTCCTTCAGCTGCCGTGGTGCGGGCGCTGTGGACCCCTAGCACTCGTGGTACCTCTGACGTTACTACAGGAACCTCGGGCTGAACAGCCGAGCCCCTCCTTCGGGAGTTGTTCGGATTGGGATGGCTTCGAGGGGGCAGTGTGTTCCCGATACCCGTGGGAAATTGGGTACGTCTTCGGACGGGGTTGAGGGAAGCCATTAAGTTTCCGGGTACTAGCCTGCTTAGCTAGTAGAAGGTGTGCTAGATCACCAGGCGGCCCCACCGAGGTCATATCGGTAGTCTTCACCTTGAGTGTTGACGCGCGTAAGTGGCGTATCCACTTCCGTCCTGTCTTGGTCTTCGGACCAGATGGGGGGGCAGTTTAGGAAACTAGGTACTGTCCTAATGGAAAGCCCCACGGAGTCCCTCTGGGATACTCCCTGGTTGTAAGAGACCCGGGTCTTGTTCCTACGGGGACAGGGCTAATGGGAGTAGACTCTCTGCACTCAGATGTCCCAGAACACTCCCCGTAGGGGGGGAGGGTTCCGTCTCCTTCAGCTGCCGTGGTGCGGGCGCTGTGGACCCCTAGCACACGTGTACCTCTGACGTTACTAGAGGAACGTCGGGCCGAACATGCCGAGCCCCTCCCTCTGGGAGCTGTTCGGATTGGGTTGGACTCGAGGGGGCAGTGTGTTCCCGCCACCCACGGCAATTGGGTACCTCTGGCTAGGCTACCGGCCGCCCGGAGGGGGTAGAGGGTTGCCTCATAAGTCCCGGGTGCTAGCCTGTAGAGCTAGTAGCTGGTGAGCTAGACACTGGCGGCCCTACCAAGGTTTTTTGGTAGCTGGTTCATTAAGGACCGGCGCGTAAGTGGCGTATCCACTTCCGTCCTGTCTGCCGTGTGCAGGCGGGGGGGCAGTTTATAAAATAGGTACTGTCCTACGGTAAATATACCCGAGATGCCCGGGTTCAGGTCCTACGGGGCCAGGACTAATGGGAGTAGATCCTCGCATTTAATGTCCCAGAACACCCCCCGTACGGGGGGAGGGTTCCGTCTCCTTCAGCTGACGTGGTGCAGGCGCTGCGGACCCCTAGCACTCGTGGTACCTCTGACGTTACTAGAGGAATGTCGGACCGAACATTCGAGCCCCTCCCTGCAGGGGAGTTGTTCGGACTGGGTTGAACTCGAGGGGGCAGTGGTTCCCGATACCCGTGGGAGATCGGGTACGTCTCCGGACGGGGTTGAAGGAAGTCATTAATATTCCCGCGTACAGCCGGCATAGCTAGTAGAACGTGTGCTAGGTCACCAGGCGGCCCTACCGAGGTTGTTCGGTAGCCTGCCTAATTTGGTGTTGGCGCGCATAAGTGGCGTATCCCCTTCCATCCCGTCTCGAGTCCATAGGAACAGATGGGGGGCCCTTGGTAAATTTTAAGGTCTTGTCCTACGGAAAGCCCCACGGAGGACGCCGGGCGCCCTTTTAGGACAGCTCGGTAACTCCCTGGTCCAATGAGGCCCGGGTCCTTGTCCTACGGGTCCAGGACTAATGGGAGTAGAACATCTGGCGTTAACGTCCCAGAACACTGTGCACATCATTTTTCGAGGTGTCAAGATTTGTATCCCCTTAACCTTTGCTGCGGATGAGGTGTGCCTCCGTTCCATTGATTGACGCTTACTTTCAGGGTTGTCGTAAGAAACCCAAGTTTCAACTCCTGTGACTATCTGTGTCAGAAATTCTTCGCCACCTTCATCATCACGGGTCAAAAACTGAAGTGCACTACCCATCCGTTTTGTTTTGAGTTGCTCAGTAAGAATCTTTGGCACCCAACGTGAGCAAAGTTTACGAATTTTCAGTTTTTCGGTAATAATTTCGTGAGATTTGGTGAAATTCCAAAGGGAGAGCACTAATTGTAAACTTGTTGTTATCCTGGATCTTGTCATCAATCGCGTGAACCAGTTCTTCTGTAACCGAAGATGGACGTCCACTTCGTTCTTCATCGTGCACTTCACTACGCCCTTCATTGAACTGTCGGACCCATCTTCTCATCATTGTGTCACTCATCGCATTTTGTCCGTAAACATCGTAAATTTGCCGATAAATTTCAATTGGTTTCACTTTCCTAGCATTCAGAAAACGAATCACAGATCTGATTTCACAAGTGGTGGGATTTTCAATCAACACCGACATTGTAAACAAGCACAACAAAGCGGACGTGGCTGACAGCAATCTCACAATGGCGCACGTTTCGTCTTCTTGATACAGAGCGTCTACTGCGCATGAGCGGAACTGCGATCGCAGCGCTGCAACGGAGATAAATTGAAACAGAACTTACTTTCTGGACGCCCCTTGTATTATACAAACAACGTCCGCATACTTGTATATTTGGCCTGTTTGAGTGGAATATTTAAACAATCATTTTGCCTGGATTCCTTGTGAGAATTTTCTATTATATTTCAACTGACGAGCCTCACTATGGACCACAAGATTTCGGTTACGAATGGCCCTTGATGAACCTTCATCCACAATAATTTATAACAGTTTGGCACTTGTAACAAACAAATGTTTAGAAGCTAAAGCACCACCAATGATGCTCATGTAAGGAACAATGACAATCTCAAGTGATACTTTCTGTTTATGCAAGCATTGCCACAAGTCACCAACCTACTCCCCTCTTCACCAAGCTCCTCTCCACGCAAACACACAGAACTTGAACCCTAGCAGTATGTCAAGTTCCAAAATCCTATGCAAGTTGCTTTAATTGCGTCATACTTAAAGGTCTGCGCTATTTAATTGCAATTAGTGATTTTATAGACCTTAATTTTTGCATCTCCAAACATAATGCAATCCGTAATACACATGCTGACAAGCTGAAAATGTTACTGCATCATCCCGAAGTAATGATTAATAAAACCAAGCATCCAACTCCTTACTAAAGCATTTCCTTTTAGTTAAAAGTTTAAAACTGGACAAAAACAGTAAACATATCAAAAGCTGTAAATAAACTTTTTCGTCCTTTGTAATCAACATTCTCAGTATCCGATTTTTTAAACTGAACCTCGGTATTTATTTCACTGCTGTGACTCTGACAGTTCCATTTTTGATGTGAAAGACCGCTTAATTTTGCTCAAGGCCCCTATCAGTTAGAGGTATTTTAGGCACCGTCAGTCTACGACATGGCTTCCAAAAGAAGCCATGCTACGGACTTTTAATCCCGGAAAGCACCCATCACCCTCCATTAAGTTTGAACCCTTGACTTCGACTGATGCTTGAAGCCTTTCCATGTGTTACCATGGTAATGTGAAACTAACTTTAGTATTTACGCGAACACATTGTTGAGGCCAGGCGGCGCGAGGGACGAGTTCAAAGAGACAGGCAGTGTAGTGCGGAGATAAAAACTCGCCAAAACGGTGGGGGGAAGGAGACGGACTTCTGGAGAGTTCCTCTTTCTTCTAGCGCCGTCTTGATAGTCTGAGAACATCCTCAATGGAGGACGACCGCTTTCCTACTGGTAATTTCGTTTCGGGTCGCTCGAAACGATCGGAAACTGCGATCGGCGAAGATGAGAACCGTCGATCTGAGTCCTCTCCAGATGATTCTTCAGAAGATGTTCTCGGAGGAGATGGTTGTGAACTTTTGCGCTCCTTTTGCTTGGTACTAGTCTTCTTATTTTCCCTGAGCAAGTCAGTTCTTTCATATGAGGTCATGAACTTTCTGGGCGATGCATTATATATTAATGGTACACATATTTTTGAGGTAGATGCTTTCTGCGGTAACTTGGCTGGAACGTTCTTCATAGGACTGGACTTAGTAGGTGTGGTCACTGTTGTTCGTGCTGGTGTTTGTTGCTTTGGCTGTGATCTGGGTGTAATTGTTCTTTCAGATATTACTGCCCTGTTTATGTCGCTAGTTTGTGTTGTGATTTCACGTCTAGGTACCGGCTTAGCTGCAACTGCACTGTAGGTAACGGTCATAGGGACAGAAGGCTGACAAATACGCAAGAGTTTCCGGGCTTCCAAGAAGGACACCTTCTCTCTCTCACCCGAATCTCTTAGATCGCCTTTTCCTCCATAAACCGGGAACATTCTCTGGAGCTCGATGAATGATTACCACTGCAGTTAACACATTTTGCAGCTGAAGTACATGCATCATCATGATTGACTTCCCCACACTCCACGCAAGTAGCAACTCTATTACAAAAGTCACTCGTGTGGCCAAAGCGCTGGCGTTTATAACACCTCAATGGATTGGATATATACTGCCTCATTTCAATAGCTTCATAACCTGCCTTAATTCTTTGCGGAAGATCTACGCAATCAAAGGTAAGAAACAGGGTACGAGTGGGCACTAGTTCACCTCGTTCTTTGCGATGAACTCGATATACATTTGTCACACCCTGTTCCGCCAAGTTTTCCTGAATCTGCTCGTTGTTCATACCGTCCAATCCGCTGGTGTTAACAACACCCCGCGAGGAGTTTAGAGTCCTATGTAATTCCACGCGTACCGGAAGGTCGCAAGCATATTGGCTTTTAAGCCTGCACCAGTGAAACTGCTTCGACGAAGAGTGTGCCATTGCGAGATCGAGTACATGATTTTACTGGACCAGCAATATTATCTAGACCCTTCTGAATGATAAAAGGATTCACGGCAGTAAATGTTCGACCTTCCCCAGTTCTAAAAGTGACCAATTAGTGAGGATCAGAAGACTTAGCTATTTCCTTTCCAATTTCCCTAACAGTTTTGTTGATTTTATCAGTTCCCATAGCGAAGATATCCTCCACCATTGCAAACGTCTCCGATTGTGTACTCATATCCTGGGCGCCACCCTGGCCTAGACCTTGCTCACCTCAGGGTATCACCTCTCAATGTATAGAGAGAGGGAACCAATCGCCTTCAGGAGTGTAACAGCTCATGCAATGGTCCCTCCCCGGGACTGGACTTCATCGGCGGATACGAACACAGTCCTACATGATAATTAGGAGCTGGGGTTACGCGTTACCCAGTCACCCCTGCGCTTCCCACTCCACCAACCCGCGCTAGGTTATTGGTCAAACGTGCACTCGGGGAGGTTAGGGTCAAACACAGATGTGAACCTTATTTGGGCGTTTGGCGTTAGCTCTCTCACCACTCAGAGGCACCCAATCGGGAGATTTGGCTCTGGACCCCGGGATCGCCAATTCCCGTACATACCGCAGTAGGCCCCTGGGGGGGGGGGGGGAGTTAGAGTAGAGGATAGAAGGATAACTATGCTACTCAGCAAGGCTAAAAGGTCTGGGAGCCAAGCAGGCTGAGCTAGCAAGACTAATAAGGGAAACAGAACCAAAATTTATACGACTAGATTAAGGAATATGTGTGTATTGCATGTAAAATATTGTAAGTAGCAATTTGCATAAAAATAAATAAACAAATAAACAAACAAATTCAATTCAGAAAGACGCGCATGAAACCATGCAATATTTAAAAGCTATTAAAACTGTTACTAAAGGAAATAATGAAATTGACCACCGTCGTTGTTCATATATGCTTGGCACCTCTTTAGGAACTATCCGTCACTCGCCGTAGTTCACGTAGAGAAATGCTGGCATTTCCCCATTAGCGGAGAAAGAATTACAGGCCAATCTTTTCTCGAGTCAACAGTTGACGCCCGTACATGCCTGAATCCAATTTTGACATGGACCGTATGTGTTTCAGGACAGAATTATTAGTAGACATTTGTGGGACCCTCGGTCCCCCTTCTGACCACATGCGATTTCTGTCTCTTTGGGTAACTTAAAGATAAAGTGTATAAGACACATCCACACACCTGGAAGAACTGAAACAAAATATCAACCAGGTGATTGCCAGCATTTCTCAACGTTAACTACGGCAAGTTGTGGACAGTTTCCTAGAGAGGGACCAAACATATGGTGGCGAGTTGTATCTTCTTTAAAGTTAAGGTAAGTAAAGCCTTTAAAAGTACTTTTTAAAATGTTACATGGTTTCATGTGCTTTTCTGTGATGGCGGCAGACTGTAACGAGCGGCGAGGGCGCGGACAGACAAAACATCTCGCAGCCGATTAGCAGGTTTTTGGATATCTCGGTAGTAAACTCCACGAGTTGGATGTGATGATAGGATCGCGAGTTTCTTTTTAGTTCTATACAAGCACTTTTAAGAAAACTGCAGTTTACGTAGAAAATGAAGCTACTGCAGTTTGTTCACCAGGTGACCAAAGTAGGCAAACAAGTTTGTATCACTCCGAAGTCATGTGCGTTCCCAATGATAGAACACAGTTATCGTTACCTTTAATAAGTGTTTTTTTTTTTTTACCATTCAAAGGATATACTTATTCAATGTAAACATAAATAACACTCAGCACATTATCTCTTAAATTAATTCTTGCTTACGTTATCTGAATAGCTTCAAATATCAGTACTAAGTGTTACACAGTTTGCTATTGCAAATAGTTTCATCTCGAAATGTGTCCTGCACGACTTTGCTGTCAAAATGAGACTATGGATGTATCTTTGTTCTTTAGCACATCCAGCTATGCTGGAAAGATTAGACAGGCCCAAAGTTATAATGTCTTCTATGATTGTGTTTTTGGTGTCTTATTGTAGGTCACTGCCACATCGGCTCTGTATGTTACTTGTTTGGCAAGTTTGTCAGCTAGTTTGTCTCCATATATGCCTACATGAGCTTTTATCCATTCAAAATATATGTGCCATTCGTCATCACTGAGAATATTGTTTGTCTAATTTATTCTCAATAGCACATGAGCTTTTCGTTGTTTTTGGATAAGTCCATAGTAATTTTATTATATATGTACACATTCAGACCGTTTTGGGACTACCTTTTGCATCACGTATTCAAATACTTCCCCGTCGAAATGACAACCATTTCTATCTCTCTGTCAGTCTGAAAATGCTGACATTGAGCAGTCAGCAATCTCTTAAAGTGTAAGAAAAGATGAACATAACTGGAAGCAAGATCCTGACTAAAGGGTGGAATGATTAAAACGTGCCAGCCAAACGTCTGCAGCAGATCTGTTGCCTCTCAACCAATACCACACCAGCACTAAACACCCAGTCCAACTTGTTCTTAATGGCACTATGTTCTGTGCATTCAAAACCTCTACCACATACAGCACTTCCCGCTTGGCAGGAACTGGAATAAGAGTTTAAATCGTGGAAGTTTCAAGCATTCCGGCACCGCATGTGTCATGCCAAATCATTACTCTATCACATCAACACAGTTGTTCGCGCAATATACGGCACTGCGTGAAACTTACTTTATTGACGCAAATATTTCAATTATTATACTAATGCAATGTTATGAGCATATTTTCAATTAAAACTAATAAATAAACATATTTAAAATTGAAGAATTGTAACCATATTTTGTTTGTTTTCCAGGAAACGATATACGCGTATTTCACCGTACATAGTGTTTTTCTTGCGCTTACGTCGATGTCGTGGCAATAAAAATAAGCCAGTTACTGAACTGGCAAAGGAGGCAGGAAGACGCTGGAGAAACATGACGGCTGAACAGAAATACCGTTATATGAGAGCATCCAGGCGCTTGAGAGACGGAAGACCATGTCGTAGCTCCAACAGGAGGAGCAGAAGGAGCAGCTGCAGTAAGCGGAGGAGGAGCACTTGTCGCAAGAGGAGAAGAAGTAGTTGTAGACGAGGTAGGAGCAGGAGCAGAAGTCGAAAGAGAAGGAGGATAAGTAGCAGCTGTTGGAGTAGAAGGAGGAGCAGCGGTCGCAGTAGAAACAGAAGTAGGAGCAGCTGTCGAAGGAGTAGGAGGCGCAGCTGTCGGAGTAGAAGTAGACGTAGGAGCAGCTATCGGAGTAGAAGTAGGAGCAGGCGGAGGAGGAGGAGAAGCTCCTGTAGGAGAAGACGGCCGGCTATACGCCAGCGGAAAACTAGACGCCCTGGCAAAAGCGAGACATGTCCTGCAGTTAATAAAAAAGAGATCAACCAAAGCACCCCACAGAATAAACAGCAACAACAACCAAAATCAAATAAACAACAAAAACAACCACAACCAAAATCAAAATGAGCAACAGCTTTGTTGTTCAATATATATATCTAACTGAAAGCAACAAAAAACCTGATAAACTAGCTTGAGCATCACAATGTTTGGCTCCATCAATCAAATTTCTTGCAATGTATATATTTTGTGGATATAATTTATTATTATAATCTAAAAGATCTTGTTTGTATATATCTCGCTTCTTAAATTAGTGAGTGACATATGAAAAGTAATTTGTACCAATCTTGAAGTTAAACTAGTTATATAAATTAGTTCTCATGTTCATAGTTATTAAAATTTTCTATAAAGAATGTTTAAAGTAGCCAAATGGATTCTTTTAATAGTACTTTGTAAGTGCTCATAATAACAAAAGTTTATCTTGAATAAAAAGATATCGATTTTTGAAATCCTATGCATTGGCAATCTTTTTTTATGAGCATGGAGATGATCTTGTTGTGCAGGAATAGATAGCTGTAAGTTTTATATACTCAAGAGCCAGTATAGTGATTTATGAAATAGTGGTTGTATATTATATGCTTAACAGTTTTGTTTATTAGTAATCAAGATCGTCGTCGTGCTGTTGGCAGGCTGAGGGACAGCCGTGGTATGTCGCACGTGTACCTGTCCCAAGAGGGACAACCACATATGACGCGAATGTGGGTTATATAGGATGGCGGGTTAAATTTAGGTTGGTGTAGGAAGGGAGGTAGCATAAGCTCCTCGGCAGTTCAGAAATCAGGTGCAACAGCCTATTGTGCACCACTAGGTGTGAAATTTTGGAAATAAAGTTGTTTGAATTTGGATGATCCAACCATTTCTTGGGTGGGAATAATTTTGAGTTGGTAGAGTAACTTTAGGGTTATCGGTCATAATCGCAAGCCATATGGGGAAGCCGATACCGCTTTAGGCGGCGTTCATTAGAATGATAGTCCCCAAGAGCCCTAACCAGGGCGCTCTGATGGTGAGGTAAACTCTCGAAGAATTCCTTGGCCCGGCGTCTAACCACAACCTCCACATAGGGAACAGATGAGGCATCATGGAGTAGTCTCACGAGAAAGCGTCTGCCTACAGAATAAATAATTCGAAGACATCTATGCTGTACCCGTTGCAAGAGGGTTCGAGTCTGCAGTCATGCCCAAAACGTCGCACGCATAAAGCATTACAGGAAGCACTAAAGCCTTGAAAAGGTCTAGCTTAAGAGGGATAGGCATCGTGGACCTCATCATTGGGTAAAGCGAAGCTGAAGCTCCGCATGCCTGATGCGACAGATCCTGGATGTGCTCCCTAAAAGTTATACCATTGTCCAGCTTGACTCCCAAGTATTTTATAGCATTCGTCCATCCTATTCTTGGCCTAGAATAGGTAAATGTGGGAAGATTGGCGGGAAAGTGGCGCTGGGTAAACAAGATGGCTTGGCTTTTCTCCGTATTAATGGACAATCTCCAGAACTTGCGTCATTCTTGGATTAGGCATAAGTGTCTCTACATGGGGTTAAAGGCTCTGCGTGGGAGTTTATCTGTGCAGAAAATCAGCACGTAATTAGAAAATTGTGCTATATTAAAGTGAAGCTCAATTGGAAGGTCAGCCACATAGATGTTGGAGAGTGTTGAGGATAGTATTGAGCCTTCGGGGACTCCGCCTCTGATTCACCCTCTGGAGGAGGACTTTCCCGCTTCTGAAACTAAAAGGTATCTGTTTCAAAAAAGAGTGTAGAAGATGGATGGCGTGTGTACGTAGCTCAAGGGTGATGAGTTTGTGCAGGAACCATGCATGCCAGGTCGTAGCGAAAGCCTTTTTGACGTCCACAGTGTATGTCCTATCCTGGAAACCCAGGGCGACAACCTCACCCCCTTGCAGAACTGCTGAGAAGTCCAGTGCTCAGGATGAAAACCAAACAGATGAGAGGGAAGGCTTGAATGTCACCCAATAAGGGTGACAAGCGCTTTAGAAAAAGTCTCTCGAATATTTTCGATAACTAATAGGAGACTAATGGATTAGTAGTTGGCAGCATGGGCTGGATCTTTCCCTGGCTTCAGAATGCAAATCAGCCGAGCCTCCCTCCGCTGGCGTTGAAAGTGGCACAGGGCAAGGCACATGTTAAGGATCCGTGTGAGAAAGAGCACGGCCTTGAAGGGAAGGTGACGAAGCATGACAGGGGTTAACCCGTCAGGTCCCGACGCCTTTCTGGGATTTAGACGCTGGAGTGCGCCCTGGAACTCAATGGGTTTGATGATAGGAAGTCGATCCGCCTCAGCCGAAGGACGCCGAAATTATCGACGTAACTGCCGCCTAACGCGGTAGGAGAAGTCAAGGTCCTGGGGTCATTTGTGGGCCTCATGGTCGTCTCAAGGTAATCGGCAAACACGTTTGCCTTGACTTGGGGTTCGTAAGCTAGGCCCTGGGTGTCTTGGAACGGGGAGGTGGGTGGACCTTTACGGTTCCGAAGCCTTTTGGCAACTTTCGAGATTCAGACAAGACATCGTCTCCTGCCACGCTCGCAATCTATACTAGCTTAGTCGGCGACGGACCTCGCGGTGCGAGCGCCCGAGAAGAGCTCGATTATGGGGCGTACTTTACCACCGCTCAAAGACGGCGCGCTGACCAAGAAGGACAGATAACTAGAAGAAGTTAAAGAAGAAGGCTATCAGGTTGGAGGGGTAGGGTGTGAACAGTGAGGTTTCGGACAGTTCGCACCACGATGGAGATAAAGGAGGAGACCGCAGTCCCAAAGGAGGACATGTCAGTGATATTAGGGTTGGGCGGGATGGAGTCACTTTAAGCAGACCTTTACGCAATTCCACTCGACGTCAAGGTACTGAACCGGTACGTCATGACTGGCGACCCGTTTGTTACCCTCAGCCAGAACTGAGTGACAGATGAAATGGAAAATGTTTGATTATCGCGAAGTCGATGATTGATGAACGTCCTCGACCTCGCGGTAAATGGATGGGTTGCCAGGGGCCCTCTACTCTGAACTGAGGGTCCGAGTCAATCATGCGAATGATTTCTCTGCCTCTCCTGTCCATCCGAGGACCAGAATGCCAACGCTAATGTTTGACATTGAGGTATCCGGCAAGAATGACGTTGCTGTGTAGGTATAGGATGGATAGGTAATCGTTGACCACTAATTGTCTCCGGGGTGGATGATAGGCAGAAACCACTAGAACTTCGGAACCGCCAAAGTTCACACAGGCGGCCGTAGCTTCAAGGGTTTGAAGTAGAGGGAGCTGGAATGGTTTGTGGACCACACTTCTACGCACGAAAATCGCCGTGGCACCTCCTCGCCGGCCCGCACGATCAGTCCGCAGGCAGTGGAATCCCGGAATATGTAGGGAGATATCGGTTCGGTGATGTGTTTCCGATACCATGAGATCCAGAGCAGATGACTCTGCCAGTTGCAGAAGCTCATCAGGCTGGTCCGCTAAACCATTAGCATTCCAAAATGCGAACCTCAACAAGGTCTATGACCTAGTTCGGCCCGTCATTCTGGGGCAAAGGGGGTACAGTGGACAATAGTGCGAGTCCCTCCATTGCAACAGCTATATTGGCTACAGGGTCGGTAGATGAACATAAGCTCACTAAAAATTCGTAGAGTCACTGGTCGTGGTCACGCAGCAGCTGCTGTAACCAACCCAACAAGTCCGCGGCCTGCGAGCCACTGGTTGGAGTTTGGTCTTTTGTAGGAGGTGGTGACGGGTAGTAGGGACGGGGCACCAGTGTATCATTGGCCTTGCTATCGCTCATCTCTTGAGGGGGTTTAGAAGGACTACTCTCACTCGAAGCTTCGATTGACTTCGGCTTGTTGACAGCACGGGGAATCCTTCCCCTTCCGGGTGGGGGTCTTAGTAGGTGTTGGAGCTGTTTCTGCCGCTCGGGACGTCGTGCTGGTTTTGGCTCGCGAAGCCGCAGGCATAGCCTCAGGTTTGCGTTACAGTTCTGTAAAGAAAGTACGACATATATAGAATCAACATGAAAAATTCAATGCCATGGCCAGGATTTGAAACACCTGGTTTCCGTCCAGTCGCTCTAACCCATTGAGCTACCATGGCCAACGTGCCGTCCTGATATTAAATTCTCCATTTGACTCATATATTTCCCCGGTTGAGCACTAGGGGCTCTCGCATTTGAGATACACCGTTTGTGGCGACTTACTATCGTAAGTGCAAAGTAAGTTTGTAAGTAAGATACAAACGGTGTATCTCGAATGCGAGAGCCCCTAGTGGTCTACCAAAAAATATAAGAGTCAAATGGAGAATTTAATGTCAGGACGGCACGTTGGCCATGGTAGCTCAATGGGTTAGAGCGACTGGACGGAAACCAGGAGATCCGTGGTTCAAATCCCGGCCATAGCATTGAATTTTTCATGTTGACTATATCTGTCAAAGACTTTAGCCTATATACAGCTGTGTGAAGAAATGATTAATTTCCATCAATTAATTAAAATAATAAGAGTTAATGAAACCTGGGACTCAAGTACTTACGATAGTAAGTCGCCACAAACGGTGCATCTCGAATGCGAGAGCCCCTAGTGGTCTACCAAAAACTATAAGAGTCAAATGGAGAATTTAATGTCAGGACGGCACGTTGGCCATGATAGCTCAATGGATTAGAGCGACTGGACGGAAACCAGGAGATCCATAGTTCTAATCCCGGCCATGGCATTGAATTTTTTAATGATGACTGTCTATCGATGATCTTAGCCTATATACGACTAGTGTGAAGAAATGATTAATTTCCATCAATTAACTAAAATAGTAGTACTACATGCTGATGATGCCTCGGGGACAGGGTTCTTCCTAGCTTGTGTTGGTGCTGGAGCCCTTCTAGCTAGTATTGGTACCGGAGCCCTTCTGGTAGCTATGACCGCCTTCCGAGTTGGGCAACCCCCGTAGCACGCAATGTGTTTCCCCTTACAATTAGTACAGGTGGGCACTTTTGTGACATCACGGGAACAGACCAGTTTGGGATGAGTACCACCGCACCTCAGAGAGCGCTGGTTGCGGTGACAGAAGTGGCTGGAGTGATCAAACCCCCCACACCGGTAATGTTGGGGGAGGGCCCACCAGAGCGTCTGGCTGGTTCCACGTGAACCCAAAGGTAACAGATGATAATGACACCATCTATCTTAACCTCCGGGTCGCTGGCTCACTCCACCACTACAAGGAATAAGGGAGGGAGTCTTAACTCCTTGATGATCTGGAGCGGGCCGGGTGAGTCTTTTAACCACCCCATGGGTGATACCCTGGCGGATGAGGTCGTCTCATATGTCCTCGACGGAAGTATCCGACAGCAGACCACGGATTACCCTGCGTACTTCCCGAGCCTTTTCCAGGCCGACGTTGAAATAAGGAATTCCACGCTTCTTGAGCTGCTGAAGGAGTGCTTAATCCTACACGCTCTTTGCGTGGAAGACAAAATAGCTCTTATTCCGCCGAATCATGCTCATCCGCCAAAGTTGGTATGACCTCCTTAAGGAAGCCAACCGCCCCAGTGAAGTCTTCACAATGATTGGCAAGATGTACCTCTTTTGCCTTCCGTACTGTCTGGGGCCTAAAGTGGATGCCTGATTAGACTGTCCAGAGGGTACGTTCACTGCACCCAACCTCACCACTGCTTTAGTTCTCCGTGAGATTACCTCATGGAAACCCTCCTCCTCGCCATCGGTGGAGAGGCCCGATGAACTGAACTCCGGGTCACTATCCCGAGACGAGGAACCGGAAGAATTGTGGGAGGGTACGGGTGCCCTCCCACTGCGGTGTCAATGCGTAATGCGGACACTGGCACAGTCATCGTAGTCAGACGCCGTAATTTTGTCTACCCGAGATATGACTTCCCGAGAGACGACCTGGTTGGTTGTATGCCTGGATGATTCAAGAAGGACAACCTTGCCATCTCCACCTTGGCATTTTTGGTAAGGTTTTCTTTTCCTGGCACCACAAGAGGTGCAGGTGTCGGCCGTTGGTGCTAACTTTCCAGGCCCGATTTGGATTGAGCTGGTGGAGGGGGTAGGGGAAACGGGTTTAAACATGGTTGCTGATCCGGCTAAGACAGGTGCTCAACGCACTGCAACACAAACGTGCACCTCACCTTTAGGCAGCAGGGGCTGAACAGCTTGTCACTAAGAGGGTCGGACACTGGTTACTGATGCGCCTTACCCGGTACCGAAGTACCGGATGGCTGTGGCCTTTAGTGGCTACCCGCTGCCTATATGTCGGCTTTCCCGCTCTATAGACGTTAGCTGGTCAACTTCTGCAGGATGGCCGGCTAGCTGAATATAGAACACTGGTTTAATGTATACACTGCGTGACACGCTGGCTGCCCCCTTGTGGCAAAAGCACAATTTCCAAGAGCTCCCCGGCGGTCACTCCCGATGATGGCAATTTGTTCGCTGCAGGAGAAGAGATGTGTACCGTTCGGCCACTCACAGCAGAATATCTGAACCTACCTATAGTAATCAAGGTATTGTAAGTAGTGGTTTTTAAAGTGAAATATCGGGAAAAAATATAATAAAACAGTTATAACTTTGTTATTGGTTTACCACAAAGCAAACAAACACCAATGAATAAAGTGCATTTTAATGAAGACATTGACAACAGAACATTGAATCCAATCAACTTTCTATTTGTCATTTCGTAGCCCTTACAGCAACTAACACATTTGTTAGCTGAAGCTATTCCAGTCTGATTTTTAAAAGAAGATGCATGACTCTGTCATGTGAGGGACTTGGAGGGTAAGAGGGGAAGGTCGTTGCTAGGAAATGAAACAAATGTTGCTACTTATTTACCCTGGTTAATCACATATTCCTCAGGTCAGTAATCGTTAGCTGTGTGCGGAAAACAGTTTATTTTAGCGTTCAGTTGCCTTGTATGTTGTTGGCCTACCTGTTAAAACACTATTAAAATACGTCGTAATGGAAGTAATACTTAGTGACAGCAGGATTACAGGTAGACTGAGGATTCATGGTCCAAGGCAAAGGTCAGCTTACGGCCGGGGTGTTGCACAGCGGATCTAGAGAATTTGTCTGTTCTCTTAGGAAATTCTTTGAACAAGAAGAGGAGAATTTGCTTCTTCACAGTTTGTACCATTTCCAGAGAGTGACTTAAAACGTGGAACCATATTACAGATATGGTCTTAATAACCCAATATGGTTAACAATTATTAATGATAAGGAAGCCATAAATTAAAAACGTACGTATAGGATGATTAAGGAAACAGTCACAAAATACTCCAAAGTTAAAGGTTTTCGACGGTTTCTTTATACTCTTAAAATTCCAAATATAACAATATACATACTTCTCTTTGCCATTGAATGTTTAAAATGTCAATTGAATGTCCTTGCCACTGATCACAATTTATTATTTCCTTAAATACACTGAAAGACCTTTATAGTTTATTTTGAAGTTAAGCACACTAACTTCACAAAAATTTGAGAAACACAAGGAAAAATTTGGAATAAGAATTTAGAAGAAGGTATGTCCAAAACTTAGGAGGCATGCTGTTGAAGTCAGTACCGTTTTGGAATTAAAAAAAGACGTGCATAGATATCGCAATAATTTTATTTTTACATGAAAGCCTGTACCTTAATCTACTTTTCTACATAATTTCCGTGAATATTGAGGCACTTGTCATAACGTGGCACCAGTTTTTGAATACCCTTCTCATAAAATTCTGCCGCCTGACGTGTTAACCACTGTATAACAACTGTTTCGACTTCGTTATCTTCTTGAAGACGCTGACCGCCCAGATTTTTCTTCAAGTGCAGGAACAAATGGTAGTCGCTGGGCGCCAGATCAGGGCTGTATGGAGGATGATCTAGAGTTTCCCGTTGAAAAGATTTGATGAGATCTTTGGTCCGATTAGCCACATGTGGACGGGCATTGTCATGCAGCAAAACGATAGATACCCTTACTCAACTTGCCACGTCTTTTGTTCTGGATTGCACGGCGCAGATTGTTCAATGTCTCACAATAAGACGCTGCATTGATTGTCTCATTACGAGGCAGAAATTCCACTAGGAATACTCCTTTTCTGTCTCAAAAAACTGTGCACATGATTTTCCGGGCAGAAATTGTTTGCTTAAACTTCACTTTTATGGGTGATGATAAATGTCGCCATTCCATGGATTGTTGTTTCCAGTCTGGTGTGACGTAGGCCACCCATGTTTCGTCACCAGTAACAATTTGGTCTAAAAATATTCACCTTCATTGTGGTACCGCTCAAGGAAAGTCAGTGCACTGCCTAAACGTTGGGTTTTGTGCAAATCCGTCAACAGTTTCGGAACCCAACGTGAACACAATTTCCGGTACTTCAAGTTCTCGGTCACAATGCGATACAAAACACTAGGGGAATATTGAGGAAAATAGTCACACAATGATGAAATTTTAAAGCGCCTGTTTTCTCTCACCTTTTCGTCCACTTTCTGCAATAAATCTTCAGTAACGACCGAAGGACGCCCACTCCGTTCTTCATCATGCACATTTGTGCGGCCATCTTTAAATGCTCTCACCCATTTCCTTACCATTCCATCACTCATAATGTTTTGTCCGTAAACTTAACAGATCTCACGATGAATATCGATCGTCTTTACGCCTTTAGCACTAAGAAATCGTATAACAGCCCGTACTTCACAATCGGCGGGACTCAGGATTGTCGGAGGAATCTTAAACACTCAGTAACCAAAGTATACAATGAAGAATCAAACAGGCGTCAGTGCGTAGACAAGAGATGTAAGTAACCAGCGCGCATGCGCGGAACGTCGACCGTAGCGCTGCGGTGGTGGAATCGCAAAACGGTACTGACTTAAAAAACATGCCTCATACATCATGAAGTGAAACCAAGCAATGTTCCTACCTACGGAGCGACGAAGTGCAGATGGAAATGCTCAGCGTTCGATATCCCTGTCGGCAGTAACTTTGCTTGTCGGCGAGCTTCCCTGACGAAAAGTCGGACCCAGTCCCTCCCGGTGCGGCGTTAATCAGCTTTCGGTGTTCTTGCTCCCTCTAAGGCGGGACTAAGCGCTTCTTTACACTCAGCGGCAGAACTCGTAGGTGACTAGGAGCAACTAAGCAGCGTGGGTGATAATATAACGTGCTGGAGATAACAACACAGCTCGGATGCTGAGGAGAATCGTAGTTAGAACGAAGTATATGACTGTTCAGAGGTAAGCAGGTACAAGTGAACCGCTTATTCCTATCAACCAAGTGAGTAAAAGGACTGTGTGTGTCCTTAAAATAAGTGAGATGACTTTCTAGAATCTCTAAAGAATTAATCAGAAGGCACATCTACGCTCCCGAAAGGAGCATCCTACCATGCGTAAGCTTCTATCTTCTCTTAAAGAAGAAAAGCTATTTTAATGAAGCCTTCGTTCTTAGAACAAAGTCCTCCATGATCTGGGGTTTGAGTTCAAAAATAAGGAAAACTAATATTCCAAAAAAAAAAAAGGTATTTTAGTGCTAAGCGTATTGTTTTTAAGAGAAATACTGAATAAGAACTTGCATTATAATAAGGTTGTTGGATGACACTTGGGAAAACGCCGGCCACACTGTGTCAAAGGGCTACGCTGAGGATACGCTTGAAAATACCACAAAATAACCTATAGGAAAAGGTGGCTCCTTTATTATTGGTTATGCCAGTACGTCACGTGGTTTTGTGATGTCGCCTTCCTGCTCTTAAGATCTAAAAAATTGGGGATTGTCACGCAGACATGGGCCACGACATGAAATTCAGTGGGTCATCCGGCACGCCAGCGCTGCTGTTATGATCACTTTTGTTAATGACGCCCTCCTGCTCCAGATCGAAAAAGCTGGGGACTATCATGAAGACACGGACCATGACCATGAACTTCTATGGGTCAAAATTCCAGCATACTGGCGCCGTCGATATGATCATCTCAAATGACAGAGTCATTAATAAATTATCGCTACAACGCAGAGAATATGTATTGACAACACCATATTTTTCTTCATAGAGTAGGCTAATGCAGATAAATATTGTGACTTTGTGGGTTCGTAGAATTAAAAGGCCGAGTTACAGAAATCAAAAATCTCCTTTATTTTTTCAGAAATACTCTTATAGATTACAGCAGCATTACGTTACATACACCATCAGTCTTACAAGGTCGATGACAATAACAAACCATGACAGCTTATTACATTAGCTCTCGTTACAACAACACTCTTTTTACACAACTACTGCTTACTCACTCTTGTTTACAACAACTGTTTCACAACTGTCCTGCTGGCGTGTCACAATCCTTTTTATATGTCCATTCATAACTCCAGAACATTCACGAACAAACCAGAAAAACAACCATTCTCCGTCAATCGAGATATCTCTAGAAACTTCGAGACATGAAATCCTACCTGTTGCGGCGAGTCCTTTATTTGAGATAACATTGTTTGGCGCCTTTGTGATCACTCGCCGCGTTATCGTTAACTGCTCATGCAAGCTCGTGAAACATTATCCGCCGTCTATTACCTATTTGTGCCGAAACGTTTATACCCAGCGCCGCGACAATATGGATGTTTTCGCTCAGGTGAGGTAAACTCGAAAGCTTGTTTGTATGTTTAGAAAAAAAAAGTATTGAGAGGGTAAATAGGGTGTGATGCATAACTTGCTATCTGCTTCTCGGCAACGTGGCAACTCCCCATGTGGAAAAACAGATGACCTTCACATATCTTTTAAAAATCAGACTATAGGAAACTATCACTGGAAATTATTTTCAATCTATACTATTTTCAAATAACTGGAGCTGCTGTTTGAAATAAGTAGTTTTATACAAATCTGCTTCTATACTTGTCATATTTGTCTTGCTTGCTAACCCTTAATATTTTGGGGCTTTAAATGATGGGCTACAAGTTTTGTTCTTTTTCCTAATACTACAGATGTATTATTTTATCTTGACAGGAATCATGTGCGGTAGGGATGAGTAGCAACAGTGGTGGTGATAGTGCACCTGTCGCCACAATGCGTCACACGCGTAAGATTACGAGAGGGGAGGGCGGTGCATAAGGTGTCTAAAAACAAATTTCATTCTCGAAGCCAGTTTTGCAGCTCTTATAAACTAAGTTGTAATTCTTACTACGGTAGTAATCTCCACGCTTTTGTTGGATCTTAAATAGTACATAGGCATTTGGAACAAAACTCTGTTCTCCTCCAACAGGCATGATAACCAACTGTCGGCCTTTCAATATCGCTGCAGAGTCCCTGTAACGTATTTCACTCCAGGCATATGGTCCAGTATGTGCTGTATTTATATAAGTTTCATCCATATAAACTATATAAACTTCACTTCAATATCTCCGAATATTTCGTAAATACTTAAGCCTTTTTGCACTATGGTGCGATGTTCGATTAAAATTTATCTGTCACGCTCAGTGTTTTATTTTTCAAAACTAATCCTAGCTTCCAAAGAACTCTTCTTAATGTTCAGACACTGCCCAGGAAGTCAGTAGAATTTTTAGCTTCATAAGCACTTTTTTCAAAGTTGGTCTTTGTTTTTCGGTGTTTTAAAAATTATTCATAGCTCGCCTAACTACTTCTGAATTAAAACATCCAAATTAGATTTTGTGCATGTTCTTAATCCTTGTTTACTGGGCATAGAGAAGGACGTTGTTGCACTAGCACCAATGGCTTTTCTTTCCTTAATAACTCTCCTAAACTGCTTTCAGACGCAACTGTTGCCTCAGATACCCGTCCCCACATTGTTATAGCTGACCCAGACCATTGTTCCTTTTTTATAAATCTATGAATATTGGTTATTACTTCTCGTGTTTTAAATGTAGCACTTTATTTCCTAATGTGCTGCTAGGAGGCGTCATTTGTAAGTGCTCTGTTGGAACCAGGAGACAAGCACATTTTGAAACAAGCTGTAGTGTTACCGAGTAGCTCTACACGTGTTTAGTTGCTCGCAATTGGTACGCAACTGACCTGCCCTCCCCTCCAGTTGCAACCGTTCTGAGGTGGACTCGTCCAGATACCACTGTGCATCGCTCTGCACTTTTCAAGATAAAAAATACATCTGTACTTTAAGGCAGAAAGGGTAAATAAACTTGAAAGCTTTTCTTTTTCATTCCAACGTAATATATGGTGCTTTAGCTTTAAAATTATTGTGAACTGTGGGTTCGTAGAAGTTGCAGCGTAGAAATACACTTTGGACAATCCTCACAGTAGCAGAATTATGTCACATACGCAATTACAATCTACCATGGTCGTTCACCACAACAAAGAGCTTACTCAGCTTCCACTGTTTACAACAACGCTTGTTACAATTCCTGTTTACAACTGTCTTTACAACTGTACCTTGGCGAGTCGGAGCTTCCTTATATACCACGACTCATGTTACTAGATATTTCTGGAGCCAACAAGAAATCGAATGTTCTGTAAGACAATCAAGATGTCACTAGAATGTCCTTTTATCTCTTTATTTCCGCAGACCTTTATCTCCGTGCTGTTTATCTGCTTAGGCAAGCTGTTTATCTTCGGCCGGTACCATCTGTCCCTTTATCTCTCTGCGGTGCACTATCGTAAATAATGGGTTCGCAACACTGTATATAAATTATGTGGTTTACTGAAATGCGAACCTATTTAACATAGATTTGAAATAATTCATGTGAATGTGACATGTCTTAATGAAAACTTTCAAAACTTTGAACTGATTGTGATAAAACTGAGGAACGGTTAATTGCATTGAAACTATGGTGCAAATACAACAGAGGGAAGGAAAATCGATAAAAATTGTACTATAAACACTCTTTAGCAGACCCAAATTTAGCAATTGTAAAACCTATACTCAGTAATCTAACAGGTGAAGATTTATTGAAAAAGTGTGTCCATGGTTGAATCCAGAATTCCAATGAATGTGTCAAGAGCGTTATATGGTCTAGATGTCCCACGACAGAGTGCATACAGGGAGGCACTTCACTTAGAAATATATCTTGCTGTAGCAACAACTAATAATGGTAATATAATAAGATGTCACATGCTAAAAATATATGGGCAGTTCAATTGATTGTAGTATAATAAACGCAAAGTCCAAATTGGACAAAATATTAGGGCTTCTAATAAAGCATTCAGAATAGTGGAGCAGAGGGGAAGGCAGCACAGAAGAGGATGCAAGACGGAACTGGAGGATGATCCAGTATATGGATCAAGAATACACTGAAAACTTCAGAGAACTTTTTCTATAAATTACAAGTGCTAATATATAATGTAGCTTTTCTCAACTTCGGAAGAAATGATGCTTTGAAATGTTGACGACATATTCATTACAATATTTTACATATTGGAACACAAAGGTTTTAAATAGCATAAACAGTTTTCCTGGATTGTACCAAAACATATTGAAAATGCTGGAAAAAGTTTAATAAAAATGTATGTTTAATCAGATATATATTAGTGCTGCGTGATTTAATTAATTAACCGAAACGATTAATCGATGAATTCTTTATTTTATATTAAAGGTTAAAAACTTTTAATCGATTAATCGAGTCGATCAAAATTAACCGATTACAATAAATATTAATCAACACTCTTTTAACCAAATTTGGCCCTCTTTGTTTGGATGTATTGTTTTCAACCTAAACAGCCTTTCCAACGCATCAAGCTTTCACTAGACACGAAATCTTCTTTGAACTTTGAGATAATATAACTCCTGATAGCTAAAAGGAATCACTCTGAACACCGAGAGAGTCTAAATAACACTTCTGTTGTGAAATATTCCAAGAGGTACATAACTACATACAGATGCTGACAGAGAGGTTTCTTTCCTTACAGATTGTGTGTGATAACATATCGTATACAAATGATTATTTATCGCTTGCTAGCTTAAACTGAACTGTACAACTGTACAACTCGATTACGCAGCTATGGAAACAATAGCTGATCCTTCTTCTCAGGGCTGGTGGTGGTGTAACTTTGCTGTAAACTGGTAAGCCAGTAACGTATCCGAGTTTGTGATAGTGAGTGAGAGTTTTGTGTTAAAAAAATTAAAATAAGGAAAACATTATAAGAAACAACTGCATGCCATCTCACAAATCTTAATAGATGTTGATATAATACGTTACTAAATAATAGCTTACAATAATATTGTATAAAGTTAGGCTTTCACGATCGGCGTCTATACTAATAAAACTACTTCTATTTGCCGGGCTTGTAGGCCATGGTCAAGGAGGCATCAAAGATACTGACGTTTCACCAAGTACTGCGCTTGGCATCCTCAGGGTAAAGTGATCCATAGTCTCTCCTGGCTGGAGCTCGAATGCTCCAGCTAATGTGCTAATGTGCTTTATTAGTTTACAAAAATATTGTAGATCTGACTCAATACATATATAAAGCATGTGCACTTGATACAAACACAAATTTTGAATCTAAATATTTAAAAGTTTCATATATATCCAAACTCCCTTGTTAAAGTAGCCAAAATCATAATGTTACTGCTGTAAACCGTTAAGTAATCTATTTCTGATCGATTAAGAGAAAAACTGCATTGCATGGCTAATTTATCCGGCCTTCCGAAGTGCCTTAAAGGCCGAGTTGGGCACGACAGCTTTCAAAACCTCTGTGGGAGCTTGAACCATATTGTACTTGGTTGTAGCTCAAGGTTTTTTGTTCATCTGAGCTTGTGTTTTCTTTTTTATTTTCATTCAACTTCAAAACAAACATTAGAGAGCTTCCTAAACCTGAAAGCTCGGTTGAATATTGAAGAATGGTCAAGAAGAGAACATGATCGTGTGTGCCAGTAGCTTTGAATCCAGAAGTGGAATTTACAAATGCAGCTGATCTTCTCCTTCATCTTTATTCATCATCGTGATAAGAATTAGTAATAATGACCTTCCCTAATGAGATAAATGGTAGTATTATACATGGCTAACGCGTTTTTACTATTCACTAATTTTACTTTGAGCTTCTGGATGGATTGTATCTAACACACCAACCGGACTTTCAATCTCTTTCATGCAGACGTACTTTAATGTTATCATAAAATGCTTTGAGTTGTGGTTTTCGCACTTGTTTTTTTTTTTTTCATGTTACCCAAAGGATAAAGTAAACTGTCAAACACGGTAACTATCCTGTAGCTCTCTCCATGATTTGCGCTATAGAAGTTGGGTGCATACGATATTAGATATTTAGCATTTTAATTTTTGTGAGTTGGTTAAATACAAGCGTAAAACACTAAAGCAAAGCTGCATGATGGAAGAGAACAGCAACAACAATTACACAATGCAGTGAAATCAACACAAATGGCAACACTGGAGTATGGACAATGCTCAATTGTTACTTTGGCAAAGCACAGACTTTCTTAATTCGGACCGTTCCTGGCAATGGGATTCTAAAACTCAAGATAAAGTTTGCGAGTAGCAACTATGTTTTGTAAGAACCTAATAAGAAATAGAGTTTGCTTGTTTAGAACATGGACGTATTAGTCTGCGGCAGTAACTTTGCTCACCGCCTCACGCTGCGCACGTATACTTGGACTCGACCTGCTTCTTTCTCGGTGTCCGTCGTCGCTGGTCCGTCGCATTCTTCCCCGATGCCTCCGGCTGCTGTTCTTAGCGTCTTTTGTATGGACTCTTTGGGTTCTCAAGTTGTAGGGTCGAGACAACAACAGAACACACGATATTTTCTAAAACATGCACTTTAATCGTTTAACTCTGGATGTAGAAGCCGGGCACCTTCAGATATTTTCACTCTTAGACTACAGTAAAACTGCTATAAAAGGGTAGAGCCACACTGAAAAATTCAATTCCATAGCCTGGATTTGAACCACGGATCTTCTGGTCTCCGTCCATTGAGCTACTATGGCCAACGTGCCAGCATGACATTAAAAGCTCCAACTAACTCGTGTTTTTCCCGGTAAACCACTAGGAGTTCTCATAAACACTTGAGACAACTACCTTAGTGGCGACTTACTATGCTGTAAGTACTTTAAGGCCAGGCTTTATAGTCCGGACCACTATTAGGTACAATTAATTGAAATGAATTGTACTTTCACACTAGCCGTGTTTAGGACGCGCTATGAAAGGTTAGAGCCAGACTGAAAGATTCAATGCGATAGCCGGAATTTGAACCACGGATCTTCTGGTCTCCGTCCAGCCGCTCTAACCATTGAGCTACTATGGCCAACATGCCAACATGACATTAAATTCTCCAACTGACTCGTGTTTTTTCCGGTAAACCACTAGGAGTTCTCATAAACACATGAGACAACTACCTTAGTGGCGACTTACTATGCTGTAAGTGCTTTAAGGCTCGGGCTTTATAGTCCGGACCACTATTAGGTACAATTAATGGAAATGAATTGCACTTTCACACTAGCGGTGTGTAGGACGCACTATGAAAGGTTAGAGCCAGACTGAAAGATTCAATGCCATAGCCTGAATTTGAACCACGGATCTTCTGGTTGCCGTCCAGCCGCTCTAAACCATTGAGCTACTATGGCCAACGTGCCAACATGACATTAAATTCTCCAACTGACTCGTGTTTTTCCCGGTAAACCACTAGGAGTTCTCATAAACACATGAGACAACTACCTTAATGGCGACTTACTATGCTGTAAGTACTTTAAGGCCCGGGCTTTATAGTTCGGAATTAATTGAAATTAATTGTACTTTCACACTAGCCGTGTGTAGGACGCACTATGAAAGGTTAGAGCCAGACTGAAAGGTTCAGTGCCATAGCCGGAATTTCAACCACGAATCTTCTAGTCTCCGTCCAGCCGCTCTAAACCATTGAGCTACTATGGCCAACGTGCCAACATGACATTGAATTCTCCAACGGACTCGTGTTTTTTTTCGGTAAACCACTAGGAGTTCTCATAAGCACGTGAGACAACTACCTGAGTGGCGACTTACTATGATGTAAGTACTTTAAGGCCCGGGCTTTATAGTTCGGAATTAATTGAAATTAATTGTACTTTCACACTAGCCGTGTTTAGGACGCACTATGAAAGGTTAGAGCCAGACTGAAAGATTCAATGCCATAGCCGGAATTTGAACCACGGATCTTCTAGTCTCCTTCCAGCCGTTCTAACCATTGAGCTACTATGGCCAACGTGCCAACATGACATCAAATTCTCCAACTGACCTGTTTTTTCATGAAAAAAGGGGAAACCCCCGATTTTACCGGGAAGAACACTCCACGATACTGGCCATTTCAGTGTACTGCGCATGACCGAGAGTGTAGACTCAGCAACTGGATTCTAAACGACTGCGCACACGGTCTTCACCGGCACAGAACCATCGTGCGTACTGTACACGAAGTCGTGCTACAAAAAGGTACATTTCGTTTAAATACACAATTTTTGTCTGACACTTTATTGTGGGTAATGGGAGGTGAGAGAACCATTTGAATTATATTTGCTGTAATTTGGTGAACTTTCCGATCGAATAAAGAGGTATATTTTCGAATATCTTGAGATTTCTTTCAGTAATGAGGATCAAATGTTGGTGAACCTGTTTTTAAGTATATGCAGTGGCGAAGCTTGTAATGGAAACGCCGCATTCCCCAAGAACTTCAGAAGAAAAACAAGAAAATTCATGTCAAACAATATTTTATTTGCTCTGGATATATTTTCAAAATGTATTCGGAACATTCGTAGTGCTGTGGATAATTTGACAGCTGCTTAGATTTGAGTTGCTTAGTTCCACGAGCTCTTCAATACTGAATATTTCTGTATTTACGCCTTCCTAACCTTAGATATCTGCTTCGTAGATTTCCAGAAGGAATTTCTGCAAATGTGTATCTCGATTAGTATAAAGTAAATATAGATAAGCACTTACAAAAATAGTTTATACAGAAAACGTTGAGTCAGACTGAAAAATTCAATGCCATAGCCGGGATTTGAACCACGGATCTTCTGGTTCATATCGGCACGTTGGCCATAGTAGCACAATGGTAGTGCGGCTGGACGGAAACCAGAAGATCCGTGGTTCAAATCCCGGCTATGGCATTGAATTTTTCAGTCTGACTCAACGTTTCCACAATTTAGCCTACACACGGCCAGTGTGAAAGAATAATTAATTTTCATTAAGTTTATACAGAGTTGGTAAGGCTGTGTAACTCTACTCGTATTTTAATTTGACATGTTCAAGTAAAATCCATTTACATATTACCCGTTTAAGAAGTTGGTAAGCTTGTAAAGACAGATTAAATCACCAGGATATCTTGCCATGGCAACGTTTATACCATAAATCAAACAAAATATTAAGTGATACATTTCTCATCATTCGGTTTTTCTACATTTATTTTGGTGTTTTTACCACATGGCAAGACGTTCGTCCTATAGAACACGTAGAAGTAGATCACGTTCCAGAAGAACAAAGAGATTACGCGGGCGTAAATCTGCAGTTATCTATTTTGCAAAACTTTGCCAAAAAGGCAAGCCTGGCTGTCGTATGAAAACAGTCCAAGCTGTGGCAGGACAATGGAATTCGATAAATGCTTTACTTCTATGGAGCGGGTAAGAATAATCACAATTGTAACTTTACATATTAGGGGTAGTTTTTAGTTGAAGGAATACATCACTTTCTAAAGCTTTCAACTAAAAGCTGAACATTAATATTCATTCTTATATCAATATTAGAGGCTTTTAAATCCTAGCATGGTATGTCTTAATTTCGTGGCTTTTAAATCTGATGATATGCTCCACACGATACAAGTTTCAAAAGAATCACTTTTAATTCAATATCATTTATCTGATTATATCGCATAAATTTATTTGAAATGTCTATCTTTTAATGTTATATAGCTTTAAATAATAAGCTAAGTGTAGGTAAATCGAGTCAATATTTTGAAAATCTTTCACAGAAACTCTATTTGTCACGCAAATATGAAAGCTATTACCTTGTATTGAAGCTTGGACATTCTATATTGTGATTGTCTTTGCCTCGTGGAGCAAGTGTTCTGTCGATTTGGGGTGCCGTTAGAGCTACACAGTGACCAGGGTACCAACTTTGAGTCCAGCCTAATGAAGGAGGCACTACAAAGGCTTGGGGTGAACAAGACCCGCACAACACCTCTACATCCCCAGTCGGATGGCATGGTCGAGAGGTACATCAAGACCTTAGAGGAACACTTGAGGAAGGTCGTGGCCAGCCATCAGCGAAACTGGGATGTCAAGGTGCCACTGTTCTTGCTGGCCTACCGCTCATCAGCACACGACACCACGGGAATCACGCCAGCCAGCTTAATGTTCGGCCGAGAGTTACGCCTCCCTTGTGACCTGGCTTTTGGTAGCCCTCCGGGGGTGAAACAGCCAGCGACCGAGTATGTGGAGAACTTGGTGGACCACCTCCACGACATACACGAGATGGCTCGCCAGAACATCCAGAAGGCGAGCGACCGCATGAAAACCCGATACGACAGGCAAGCCAACAGCCAAGGGTTCCAACAAGGTGACCTGGTCTGGTTGTACCGCCCGACCCGGACCAAGGGACGCTGCCCGAAGCTTCAGCAGCCATGGCAAGGACCGTACCGTGTGGTGAAGCGGATTAACGACGTGGTCTACCGCATCCAGAAGGTGCCCCGAGGAAAGATGTTGGTGGTACACCTGGATCGTCGTGGTGTCTCGCTTCCGGTAACGATTGGTTCCGAAGTTTTCCGAATCTCCACCGGCTTCGGCTTCGCGAGCCTACCGCCAGGGCGAAAGTATTAAACGCTAAGTATTTCGATAAGAGAATTTTCCGTACACCTCCGTTTTCATTTCTATTCCGAGCGGAAACTACAGACGTGTGCAAATGATTAGACTCATTCGTGGTTTTTTTTTTTTTTTTTTTTTTTTTTTTTTTTTTTTTTTTTTTTTTTTTTTTTTAACTTTGCTTCACTTTAACATTCAAAATAAGTTATTTACCGCCGTAACCTATTTTAATTTGTCGTAATTCTTTTCCTTGCTATAATATGAAGCATATTCAATGAAATTTCTCTCTTAATAATAGCTGGGGGATTTTTCTTTTACCTACAGTAATATGCTGGTAGCTCTGAATTAAGAGCAGCCATTTTCTTCATGTCTGTTTGTCCTACTGTTTGGTGATATTGCTTTCATTTGGTGAATGTAGTACCTGAAGATTGTTAATTTTTGCCTTTATTGGTTTTATGACTAATATATCCTCAGTATTTATTATTAATTGATTTCAAGCCAGGTAACATCGTGTATCTTATCCTGAGCACTCACATGGATTCAAAAGTGGGGTTATGGGTAAAACTGCTGACTTATGCCCAAGGAAAGTAGCTGTAACTGAGTCTTTTGAAGGAAACTCTTTATTCACAACGTGAAATAGCTAAGAAATTGTGTTTTTCACAAAAATCTGTTAGTCGTATTAATCAAGCTTTAACATTCGTTGAGACTTTGACCTCACGAAGGGATGGAAAATGCGGGAGGAAAAGAGAGCTATCACCAAGGATGCAAAGAAAACTTGTACAGGTGGCAAAAAGAAGAAGAAGAAGAAGAAGAAGAAGAAGAAGAAGAAGAAGAAGAAGAAGAAGAAGAAGAAGAAGAAGAAGAAGAGGAAGAGGAAGAGGAAGAGGAAGAGGAAGAGGAAGAGGAAGAGGAAGAGGAAGAGGAAGAGGAAGAGGAAGAGGAAGAGGAAGAGGAAGAGGAAGAGGAAGAGGAAGAGGAAGAGGAAGAGGAAGAGGAAGAGGAAGAGGAAGAGGAAGAGGAAGAGGAAGAGGAAGAGGAAGAGGAAGAGGAAGAGGAAGAGGAAGAGGAAGAGGAAGAGGAAGAGGAAGAGGAAGAGGAAGAGGAAGAGGAAGAGGAAGAGGAAGAGGAAGAGGAAGAGGAAGAGGAAGAGGAAGAGGAAGAGGAAGAAGAAGAAGAAGAAGAAGAGCAACAAGCATGGACCTCAGTAATCAACTAAAGCAGTACAGTACAGAAATATCAGCCTCAGTAGTACACAGAAGATTATATGAAGCAGGTTTAGCAGCACGCAGGCCTCGTAAAAAGGCTAAACTGATACCTGCAATGGCAAAAAAAAAAAAAAAAAAAAAAAAAAAACGTTTAGAATGGACCAAAGAGATGCAGAAACATCCAGTGGAATTTTGGAGAAAGGTAAATAGTATGAAAATTGTATATAGCATAAAATTAAAATATCTACATGTAAAATTTATGGAAATAAAATAAACAGCCTAAACTTTGTTTCTCTCATTGGTGGTCTTGTTATACTATCTTCGAGCAATTTTAAAACTGTTTAATATTAATAGACGTTTTTATTGTTTCAGGTAATTTTCTCAGATGAATCCATGTTTAAAGTATGTGAAGAGAGCAGCCAATATGTGAGAAGGACAAATAAAGAAGCATTTTCCCCTCAGCATGTCAATTAAAGAGTAAAGCACCCAACATCAGAAATGGTCTGGAGCTGTATGTCTGTCCATGGACCTGGAAGATTATACATAGTTGTGGGATCTATGGAGCAGAAACAGTATAAAAGTGTATTAGAAACAAGACTATTTCTGCAAAGTAAAGAATGGTTTCCAAATGGTGATTTTGTGTTCATGCATGACAGTGCTCCCTGCCATAGAGCAAAATCTGTCACCCAGTTCCTCAAAGAAAACAATGTAAAAGTACCACCATGGCCGAGGAACATCCCTGATTTAAATCCAATAGAGGATCTGTGGGGTATTGTTAAACAGACTGAAAAAATTGAAAATAACAAAATTTCAGCTTCTTGAGGGCCTGATAAGCATTTGGCACAGAGATGAAGAAATAAAGGAAAAGTGCTCCACCCTTGTAGAGAGCATGCCTAAACACATCAAAATGGTAATAAAGGCTAAACAAATGCATACCAAATACTAAAATTTGAAAAAAATATTTTGCAATATTATTTCTGTTAAATAAATAGAAAATAAACAGTATATGTTAAAAATTTCACCATTGAGTCTAATAATTTGCACACGTCTGTAATCCTAATCGTCCGCAATTGGAGGATGAATATGACTGGCATAGCGGATGGATCGGAATGGAAAGAAAAATGGTGGAACATTCAATTTCAGTACATAATGTAATCATAAGAACAAAATAACATGTTTCTACACTTGCATATTCATATCTTTATGCATCTCACACACATTTTCCACATTTGAATTTTTTTTTCCCACAGCGTGCATATAGATTTTGTGGTTCAGTTCTTAATTTTTCTGGGCTCATTTGAGCATCATTTCACCAATTTCAATCATCGTCCGATATGACTTAATGCTGGAGGAGTAAATGAAATAAAAGAATATGAATCTCTTCCCCGTTTGTAGCATTGATTAAGTATCCATCATAACAAGGAGGATTATGGATGTAAAAAAGTCTGCATTTTGTCACTGTACCAGTTTCTGTAGCAATTTCAATGCACATTTGTTATAAGTCTACCTTAAGCTAACCTAAAAAATAGCAAAATGCCGGAAATGAAATTACATACTTCCTTTCCGGAAAAAAAAAAAAAAAAAGCTCGATTTCCCTCTTAGACTGAAGAAACATGAACACATAATACACTTAACTGTCTCAGGTAGTTAACTTTTTCGTCTACAAAGAACGTTTCAACACGATACACTACTGTCCCCTAGGGAGCAGATTTTGAACTAATTTGAGTCGCCCACCAATCCGAATCACCCACACTTACTTTGTAAAATATGTTCGAAAAAAAATTATACTTCAATTAATGGCTTGCCTTTTGCAAATATACGTAAAAACTTTCAGAAAAAATTAAATGAGAACTGCGTCTATGTAATGTCATTCTAATGAAACAAAAAAGAAAGAAACAATGTAAAAATAAACTCAAACTTCAAAACGAAAAGCATTCTTACACTAGGTCTTTAACGTAATTTATATTGAAACATTATGTATAAGTTAAAACAACATTTTGATTTTATCATTCCTAAGCATCTTTCAAAATGTCTTCCTCAGGGTAACACATCTAGCTTCCAGTTCACCAGGTCACGGATTCAAACCTGGCTAAGGGCAATAGACCTTTTTGGGCTTAGAAAACGTATGACTTCTTTCGGAAATGAAGTATGGCTGATAGCCCTATGTTGTAAATTTACGGCCCCTAACATAAGCTCAAATTTGATAAAGAAGCCTTTAAGCAAAATTAACCATCCTTTTATGATCAATGTGGAATGAGGCGCTAAGAACCACACTGGAAGTGAACAGCATTCACAGATACAAAATCAATTTCAGTTTCTTTAAAACAGTATAAATGTCAATTTTTGCGAGATTTTTATTTCCATTCTCATTTATATACTCCATAAGTCGAGAAAAGTTGCCAGAAACAATAGGATTGCAGTGACAATAAATTAAAGATTTAGCAGTAGAACTGAACACCTACACCACCTGAAACACCCTCTGGCATTTACTAAGTAAGTGATGAGTAAAATTCCAGTCCCCTTTGGCCCCCATAAAAAATACTTTGCATGCAAAGTTTAAAAGTCTATGACAACTGTGAGTTTCTTTAACTGCATCAAATTTAATTGTCTGTACTTATGTATGCAGTTAATACTCAGGTATTTAGTAACAAAGCCATTCTCCCTCTCGCCTCCCAATATTTTGAGGTCAAGTCTGGATAGCTTTTGTTGTTAACAGATAGATAAGATTTCATATTCATTTCCTCTTCCTTGTTGCATAACAGACAATTTGCAAATGATAATCCAATTTTATGCAGGCGTTTGCTGAGATAGTGATGTCTAGTGGTAAGTCTAAATATGGCAATGGCTAGATAGAGTCAAAATAAAAAATTCAAAGCCATGGCCGGGATTGAACCACGGATCTCCTGGTTTCCGTCCAGTCACTCTAACCCATTGAGCTACCATGGCCAACGTGCCATCCTGACACTAAATTCTCCATTTGACTCATATGTTTTCCCGGTAGACCAATAGGGCTCTCGCATCCGAGATACACTGTTTGTGGTGACTTACTATCGTAAGTACTTCAGTCCCAGGCTTCATCATTTAACTCTTAACATTTTAGTTAATTGATGAAAATTAATCATTTCTTCACACTAGCCATATATAGGCTAAGATCTTTGATAGATAGAGTCAACATGAAAAATTCAATGCCATGGCTGGAATTTGAACCATGGATCTCCTGGTTTCAAATCTGAAACATTTTTAATGGGACTCAAGTACTTACGATAGTAAGTTGCCACAAAAAGTGTATCTCGGATGCGAGAGCCCTAGTGGTCTACCGGGAAAATATATGAGTCAAATGGAGAATTTAGTGTCAGGACGGCACGTTAGCTATGGTAGCTCAATGGGTTAGAGCGACTGGATGGAAACCAGGAGATCCATGGTTCAAATCCCGGCCATGGCATTGAATTTTTCATGTCTCTAATTGTCAAAGACCTTAGCCTATATACGGCTAGTGTGAAGAAATGATTAATTTCCAACAATTAACTAAAATGGCAAGGGCTGTTTTTCGAGGAGGTTGAGGAATTAGTTTTTCAGAATTTTTCTCCTTTGGAATTATATATATGGATAATTTAGCTTTATATTCATTCATTTTCTTCTTGATGTATTTAACTGATTCCAGTGGTACTTTTTGTTGCATCTTATTTTGAATTTTGGTTACCTTTTTTGCTAGGATGTCTGCCTTCTCATTGTTATTCAATCCACAGTGAGCAGGAATCCACTTAAATTTTGTATCGTTTGACCAAACAATTAATTTCTCTTATTTTTTCTGTTTTTAGATTCTAAGTTAAATATATACAAATATAATAATTTGCAACTTAAAATACTTCACTTATCTTTTAAGAAATGATGACCATATTTCTTACAAATTGAATAGATTGCAATTTTGTGAATAAATCATTCACAGCATCAGCTTCAACCATCAACAAACTCATTGTTAATGTTACTGTCGTAACATTCTTAAAAGATAAGTGAACTTTTTGAAGTTACAAATTATTATATTTGTATATATTTGTTTGCTTCACTGTTAATAGCTTCCTATTTTATGTATTCTGAGTAAAAGCTACTGCTTCAATTGTTGCTCTAGAATCTGATAAAATAGTAATGCTTTTACACTTTTGTGACCAGACAAACAGATATTTTAAAGAAGCGTAGATTGCATCAATTTGTCCATCAAAATTAGTAGTGTTTTTTCCCCACATTTTTATAAAAGGAGGAAAATGAATTGTGCCACCTGCTCCAGCTCCATCATCATCACTTATAAATGAGCTATCTGTATATATACAATATATACATATCCATTCTTCTTCAGGGTATTTGGTTTGTAATATTCTAATGCTATCAGTTTTTGGAATATCTGGGCTTGTCTTTTTCTTGAAGATTTTATAGAGGTCTAAATTATATTCTATTTCAAAGTTTTGTATTGGATTAAGAGGGATGTAATAGAGTTTCTTTTGCAATATTAATGTATAGTTTTTCTTTTAACTGTTTTACTTCTTGCACAAATCCTTTTTGGGTTTTTGGTGTATATTTCAAATCCTGGTGTTTGCTTTAGCTAGATAGATGCTTTATTGTCACATACGCTTACAAATAGTGAGTAAAAACTCTGTAAACAGGTGACTCGTCAACAGTAGAAAATTTAAAATAACGTTAATTACACAAAATAATACTAATAATATAAATACGAGTATTGTTATAATTATCACATTCCCTTGGAATAATATTGTCAAAATATTGGAATTACAGAATGACAAAAAAGTTTATTATAATTCAATTTTATCACCCATATATTCAGTAATCGAGTAATATGCTTTGTCCATTAGTAGGTTTTTTATTGCTTTATTAAAGCATTTGAGGTTTTTCATTTCACAGATTCTTAAAGGTAAATATTCCTGCATATTGTGGGTTTTTTTCATACAGTGCTAATCTGTGCATGGGTGGTTTTAGATTATTTTTATTTCTCGTTCCATGATTATGTTGCATTTGTGAATTATAAATTGCATCAAAATTTGAGTGGATGTATTTATTTCATACAGGTATTGGGATGTTAAAGTTAATATCTTCAGGTTTTTGACCAGGTTTCTGCCATTATTGTTTATTCTGTATATAAATGATATAAAAACTGTGGTACATGATAATGTAGCTTTAAGTCTGTATGCAGATGATGCCACATTGGGTTTTAGCAATAGTGATTTAGTAAATTTAGAAATTGATGTAAACTTGACCTCCAATATCGTGGCACAGTATTTTAATGATATCAGGCTGCGTACCAATGCACCAAAAAGTAATTTCATTCTTTTTGACTATAAGAAACCTCAATTTGAACCTCAGCTTAATATGTGCAATAGTCTGGCTCAATGTGTGAGGAAGGTAAATATTTTGGGTTTAGTCTTCGATGACAAGTTAACCTGGAAATACCATATCGAAAAATTAGAAAATAAATTAAGTTCTGGACTTTTTGTCTTGCGTTATATTACCAATTTTCTCTCAGTTGATACTAGCAAGTTTGTGTATTTTGCATTAATATATTCATACATTGCCTATGGCATTGAACTATGGGAACACACCTCTAAAGTAAACTTTAATAAAATTTTTCTTCTACAGAAAAGAGCTATAAGATATCTGGCAAAAATAACACGGACTACTACATGTAGACCCCATTTTAAAAAATTAAATATACTTACTCTCCCCTGCATATTTATTTTGCGAACAATACTTTTTGTATATAATATGAATACAATATCTACTAATGCAGATATCCATAATTATGAAACAAGGGGTAAAAACAATTATATAGTTAAAGGTCATAGATTAAGATTTTTGAGCACAAGCCTATTTAACAAGCTTCCAAACAGCCTAAAAAATACTGTGTCAGCTGCTAAGTTTAAATCGAAACTGACAAAGATGCTGTTAAGTAGAGCGTATTACAGTATAGAAGAATATTTTGATGATAACTTTAACGATCTAGAATAGATTGTGTGTGTGTGCGTGCGTGCGTGCGTGCGTGCGTGCGTGCGTGCGTATGTGAGAGAGTGGATGAATTTTTAATCCTTGACTATGTTCTGTGAAACATAATATATACTATAAAAATTATTTGTGGTTGGTTTATTGACACTCGTCACTTACTTTTTCATATATTTATGAGAGACTAGTTTCAAAGGCCCTGGCCTCCATTTTCAATCTCTTCCCAACTGGCAAATGTTGTTATCTGCTCTCTCTGGTGGTGGAACTATGAACTTTTTTGTCAAATTATCTGCTGGCGGGATTTCAAAGTTCATTACGCGATCCTTATTTTTCCAGATGAATATGTTCTCCCATGTTGTCAATCTATTTTGGTTTATCACTGCTTTTAATAATTTTGGATTTGGATCAATGTCATGGTTTTCATTCCAAAAATGAAATGCTACTGCTGACTTGTCTTCTTGTTTCAATCTGATGTTTCTAAAGTGTTCTTTGACTCTGGTTTTTAAATTTCTTTTTGTTTGACCTATGTAGCATTTTTCACAATTCTTGCAATTTATTTGGTATATTCCAGATTTGTTACCTGAAGGAATTTCATCTTTTGTTTTTGAATTTAGTAATTTTAAAATTGAGTATCTATTAGTAGGTGCCAAGATGATATTTTGTTCCTTGAATATCTTTTTAAATTTATTAAATGTTTTTGGATGATATGTGAATGAACTGAATATGCTGTTGCTTTCTTTTTCTTTAATAAATGTGGTTGTTTCCTTAATGGTTTTCTTTAGTTTAGATTTTCTAATTTTCTTCAACACCAAACTTTTGTTGTATCCGTTTTCTTCTGCTATGTGTATTATTGCTTTTTGTTCCTTGAAATATTCTTCTTTTTCCATGGGTATGTTGACTAGTCTGTGTGTAAGGCTGTTTATTATTGCATGTTTATGTGTAATTGGGTTGTGGCTATTATTTTTTATATAATTTTCTGAATGTGTTGGCTTCCTGTAAATTCCAAATTTTATTTTTGTATCATTCCTGATGATATTTAGATCCAAGAAAGGTAGTTGTCCATTGATTTCCTTTTCTATTGTGAATTTGATAGTCCTTTCTTGCAGATTGAGTAATTTTAATGCATCATCTAAATGTTTACTTGGTACAATTGCAAAGATGTCGTCAACATATCTATACCAAACCTTGAAGATCAATGGGAAGGACTTTTTAATTTGTGTTTCAAATGCACTCATAAATAAGTTAGCCAAAAAAGGTGAAAGTGGATTGCCCATTGACTATCAATGGGCAATCCACTTTCACCTTTTTTGGCTAACTTATTTATGAGTGCATTTGAAACACAAATTAAAAAGTCCTTCCCATTGATCTTCAAGGTTTGGTATAGATATGTTGACGACATCTTTGCAATTGTACCAAGTAAACATTTAGATGATGCATTAAAATTACTCAATCTGCAAGAAAGGACTATCAAATTCACAATAGAAAAGGAAATCAATGGACAACTACCTTTCTTGGATCTAAATATCATCAGGAATGATACAAAAATAAAATTTGGAATTTACAGGAAGCCAACACATTCAGAAAATTATATAAAAAATAATAGCCACAACCCAATTACACATAAACATGCAATAATAAACAGCCTTACACACAGACTAGTCAACATACCCATGGAAAAAGAAGAATATTTCAAGGAACAAAAAGCAATAATACACATAGCAGAAGAAAACGGATACAACAAAAGTTTGGTGTTGAAGAAAATTAGAAAATCTAAACTAAAGAAAACCATTAAGGAAACAACCACATTTATTAAAGAAAAAGAAAGCAACAGCATATTCAGTTCATTCACATATCATCCAAAAACATTTAATAAATTTAAAAAGATATTCAAGGAACAAAATATCATCTTGGCACCTACTAATAGATACTCAATTTTAAAATTACTAAATTCAAAAACAAAAGATGAAATTCCTTCAGGTAACAAATCTGGAATATACCAAATAAATTGCAAGAATTGTGAAAAATGCTACATAGGTCAAACAAAAAGAAATTTAAAAACCAGAGTCAAAGAACACTTTAGAAACATCAGATTGAAACAAGAAGACAAGTCAGCAGTAGCATTTCATTTTTGGAATGAAAACCATGACATTGATCCAAATCCAAAATTATTAAAAGCAGTGATAAACCAAAATAGATTGACAACATGGGAGAACATATTCATCTGGAAAAATAAGGATCGCGTAATGAACTTTGAAATCCCGCCAGCAGATAATTTGACAAAAAAGTTCATAGTTCCACCACCAGAGAGAGCAGATAACAACATTTGCCAGTTGGGAAGAGATTGAAAATGGAGGCCAGGGCCTTTGAAACTAGTCTCTCATAAATATATGAAAAAGTAAGTGACGAGTGTCAATAAACCAACCACAAATAATTTTTATATTAATTTTGACGTCACTGTTACTAAATTCCTCCAAACACACATCATAATATATACTGTCTGTATTATGTTATAATGAACAATAAATTGATTGATTGATTGATTGATTGATTGATTGATTGATTGATTGATTGATTGATTGATTGAGTGAGTGATTGATTGATTGATTGATTGACTGATTGATTGAAACTTTTGGTCTTGTTTGAGTCATTATACGAATTATCTTTTTTTGACTTTTAAAGATCGTTTCCCATCCTGTAGAGTTTGCCCATAGTATTATTAAATATGTCATCAGAGAGGAAGTAACTGAAGCACACTATTTTTCTTGTTTTGAGGTTTGTTAATTTAATTATGCAGCTCATATTGAAGGATGCACTGTTTAATCTTTTGGACAAATAACAGATGTGATCATCTCATTTTAATTGTTGATTTAAAAAATTGCCCAACATATTTTAATTTTCTGTGATGATAAACCTCTCGGAATTCTCTCTTTGAGTGCTGAACTGCATAACTGATGTTTCGGAGGTGTTAAATTTGAGGCCATTACTCGTGAACCACTTCTGTAAGCGAGTTATAGTTTTGTTTAAATTGGATTTTAACTCCTCTAGGTTGTGCCCATTGAGTAAAATGGAGGTATTGTCAGCATACATAATTGTTTTCCCTTTTATGGAGTTAGGTAAATCATTTGTGTAAATTATATACAGTAGGGGTCCCAAGACACTTCCTTGTGGGACTCCTGTTTTTATTTGTTCCCAATTTGATTCAACGGTTCCCTTTAGATTATTAATGATTCTTTTTTGTTTACGACAATTAACATAATTTTGAAACCAGCTGAAAGCAGCACCCCTTATGCCATAGAATTCTAATTTTTTTAGTAATATATCATGGTAGATGCAATCAAAAGCTTTAGAATTATCACATATCAGAACTGCTGTTTGTTGTTTCTTATCTATCATTTTAGAAGCGTCATTTACCAAGGTAGTTAAGGCTGATATTGTTGAGTCTACTTTATTAAAATTTGGAATTCTTATGAATTTTTCGTAAGTTATTAGAGCTTGTTCTTCAAGTTCTTGGTTTATTAGCTTATTAGATGTTGCAAAGAGAAGTGTCTCTATTGCAGTGGGTTTAATTGCACCTGTTTGTTATTAAGCCTAATGCTCGGTTTTGCACTATCTGAGTACCTCTTCATAGGCTTCAGACTTACAATACATTTGCAAATTCAAACCTTAGTGCAATCCACAAAACACAAGCTGGCAAGCTGAAAACTTTACTGCATGTTCCCTAAACTTGCTAATAAAACTAAGCAACTTTTTTCTCTCTTTGTAATGAATATATTGAATATTTTATGCTTGAAATTTTCTGTATGCTTCTGGCATTGTAAAAAGAAACTATGGTCATTTTATTCGAGAACTACAGGAGAAGATAAATTTTCAAAAACACATTTTTTAAAGAAAAAAATTTGTAATAATAATTAAAAAGATACTACACTTTCAGAAATGAAGTTTCACAGATATCTGCACAAAACTGATGCCTCTAGCATTAGAATTAAAATATATATAGTGTCACCGATCACATTATTTCGTTGGAGTTGCGACAAGCTCGTTGGCAGGAAAGAAAGAGACAGATAGTGCCCCAAGCCACGCCCACATGTAGGCCAGTGCTTGGCAGGCACTTGCCGAAAGAGACAGAAATGGGGAGAGAAAGAGAGAGAGGAAGTTCCATTGCACTCTCGATGCGCCATGAAAAGCCTTGTAACTTTGGCACATTTCTGGAACAATGGCTGAGGGTATAAAACCCAGCAGGAAGTTGCGGATCGGCTAGTTGTTAATGGAGTTGCTAGTTGAGAATTGTTAATTGTGTATGTGCAGCTGTGTAGTGTACCTTTGGAGTGTACCGTAAGTGAATTCTTTTGTTTGCTTACGTGTAGTGAAGCAACGAAAGACTGCATTTGTGTATGACACGTAATTTTTAGAGCCTGTAAGGGTAAGGGGTGTAGAAAGCATCTTTCTACTGAAATAGAGAACATATTAAATTTCATCAAACAAGGCTTTTAATTCTATGAACCCACAAAGTCACAATATACATCTCCCCTTTAAGACAGTTTCCAGAACTCATTTTTAAACATTATGCATTATTTTCTCAAACTACATGGCTCAGTTTGTTAGCCGTTGTCCTGCTGATCTCAAAATCAGATTTCAAATCTGAACCTAGACCGAATTTTAAGTGTGCTGTGTCAGTATATTTACTGCCATGTAAAATAGCTCCTGTAGGATGAAACTCCAGCATACGAGTGGGTTAGTGGCAATTAACTACTTTGTTAACTAAATACGAGGACTGTTAAATAAGTGATCACTTTTTTTTTTTTTTTTTGTCAACGTGCCTTTACTCATCCTCATAATTTTGATGGTCCTTCTCAAAATAGTCTCTCCTGAATGCGATGCACTTGTCTCAGCATTTCTGCCAGTCTTCAAAGACATGCTGGAAACCATTTTTTGAGAGATCCTTCAAAATCGCCTCTGCAGCTTTTACCACTGCTTCTGATGATGGATAATGCCTTCCACAAAGGTGTTTCTTCAAGTTAGGGAATAGAAAAATGTCACATGGGGCTAAATCTGTACTATAGAGAGGGTGAGGGATGCACTTCATGCAACAACATTAGAAAAATGCAGCCGTGCATTATTATCGTGGTGCAGCACCCAGCCTGCTTCATGGGAATGTGGTCTTTTGCACCTGATATGGACTTGCAATGTTTTCAGGAAATCCCTGTAGTATTGTCCAGTTACTGATGTGTGTGCAGGCACAACATGCCGATAAACCATTCCATGGATATCAAAGAATGAGATGGCCATAACTTTCCCAGCAGAAGCAACCACTTTTGCTTTCTGGGGGTTGGTGATGAAGGAGATTTCCACACTTTGCTCTCAGGATCGAAATGATGTAGCTAAGTTTCATCAGCAGTGATTATGTTTGAAAGAGACTCCAGATCTTCCTCTAACATCAAGTTTAACTGCATATTACCTCCATTGCAGCGGTAGGCGATACTGAACATGTCTGAACTTGCCTGGTTCTCACAGGTAGAAGCCAGGAGTAGCAACAATGAAACTACTACAACGTGTTTGTTTCACATTAAGCTAACAGAATATAAGATTGAATTTTAGTGCGAAAAATTATGACCACAAAAAAATTATGAACATTTTTTACTGAACAGCCCTCGTAGTTTTAGACAGTATTAGTTTCATTTCCTATGTAATTAGAGCCTAGTCCAGTGATTCATTTAATTTTTAATCCAATACTTAGGCTATAACATATTTTAATACTTATCTTAAAAATCCAATGGCATTTCATACTTTTTGTACAGATGGCAAACTGTTCTGTTCTGCAAATGAAAAGTTACACTGCCAACATAATATGGTTTCATTTGTTACATCCACAAAGGTAGGATAGGATAGAAACCTACAGAAGGGATTCAGCACTGCGACTAGTCTTGATCTATTGTACATATGCCCCAAGTGGGGCGAGTGGTGGCTCGTGAAATAAAAATGTGGGTGTTCACAAGACCTACACTTAAAATGCACACCAGTACTATTCGCTACTGCTACTACCACTACTACTAATATGCTTTAGCTCAAACACCCCACAAAATTTTATACAATCTATTAGCCTAGAAAGAATGTATCTGTTCCTATCACCTTACTTATTGTGTCGCTTTACTGACAGTCTGTAAGCTGAGCATTACTATTCACACAACCAAACATGGCGAACTGAATACATGCATTTTTACGTCAGCGTGAATTCCCATGCTTCTTTATCTTTTCATTAAGATGTGCCAAGTTGTACATCCTCCTTTTGTCCAATTAGTAGTAGTAGTAGTAGTAGTAGTAGTAGTAGTAGTAGTTTTATTCATCCGTTAAGTCAATACAATGACATTGGATACGTCAATACAAATATTTAGAACAATACAAATAATATAAGTATAAAAATAAAAATAAGTTGCATCAAATGTAATTAATAAGATCTAAGCATGAACTCATAAATATATATAGTTGCATGGCTCTACAACTACACAGCATTTAAAATGCATCACAAATATATACAATTATATGGCCAGCTACAGTGTATCTAGAAATTCACTTATATCATAATAGTTAGTTAGTTACTAACACTCCCCACATGGCAACCTTGGCCTTCGGGGTAACCTCACCCCACCAAGTGATGACCGGACCCATTTCTCAGGTGGAGGCACCCAGAGGGCGGTGTCCATTACCTCCGATGATAGGGTGATAGTGAAGATGGCGGTGAGGTGAGAGGACCTACAGTTTTTACCGTGGACTCCGAACCACGTTGGGCATAGGGGATACTTCACGTGTGCTAGACAGAGGTGAAGGCGTGGATAGGGCCGACTTAAAATCGCCAACCCCAGAGCCGGGAATCGAACTCGGGACCCTTAGAACGGGAGCCGTGAACGAAACCACCGCGCTACCCCGGCGCCCCTTATATCATAATATGAATCACTTAATAAAATTTCTTTCAACGATAGTTTGAAACACCTCATGGATTTTATGTTTTTCAGATTGGCCGGTAGTTTATTATACAGAGTGACTGCTGAATATCTAAGTCCTTTGGAATAAAGTGTAGTTCTATGTGTTATTGTTCTTAAGTCTGTTTTACCTCTGGTGTTATGATGATGTATTTGATTATTTGTGGTGAAATTTTCAAGGTTTTGTTTTGTATAACATAGCAAACAGTATATATACAGACTGGGCAGAGTCAAGATTTTCAACTCCTTAAAGAAGTTCCTGCAGGAGTCATATTTTTTTCCTGACATTAGGCATCTAACAATCCTTTTTTGTACTTTAAAAACCAAGTGACTGTCTTTACTATCCCCCCAAAACATAATGCCATACCTCATTAGACTTTCTGCATATGCAAAATATAAGGTTCTCATGTCACTTGCATACAACTCATTTTTTATTACTCTTAATGAGAAGTAGAATTTATTTAACTTTATTACTAGATATTTTATGTGTGCTTCCCAGTCTAAATGCTGATCTATCCATACTCCCAGAAAATTTGCTTCTGTCTTATAAGAAACACATGCACCATACAACTTGATGTCAGGTTTGCCAACATTTTTATTTTGTTTTTCACTTCAGAGCTAAACAGAAGGCACGGAAAGCTGAAAAGCGCATTTCTAATACTGCAACCACGTAGCCATTTCCAGGTTGTGTATACACTGTTAAATTTGCACCTGTAGTCCTGCTTCTGATTTTTGTAACAAGCCGAACTGTCAAATTGGGCTGCGGATGTCCTAGTCACTTTATTACATCTTTTCTTTGCAAGTCACTTTATCTATTTTATTTCTTAAAATGGAATCCACCGAGTTCATAGCTACCTCTTGAGAGAAGTTCAACAGTCACAAAGATTTGAAAACCTCGCGATCGGTTGCTGCACACAACAAAGAGTAATTGTTTTGTGCTAAAGCATTAGTTGTACTTGATGTACTAGGAAACTCACAATTATCTCATCTGCTGATGAACAAGTTTATCTGCAAGTTTATCACAGTGTTTAAAACAAAACATCTGTTTAGAAACTGGACTGTAAAAACACGCCAAATTCAAAGCACTATAAAGCAACATAGCAAAAGCTGATAGCGCTAGGAGCTGTATTTGGATATAGTTGCAGTTAAACTCTATAGATAGTAGCACTTCCCAGAGATGACCAAGAACTCTGGTGTTGCCAATGTGAATTAATGTGCACATCAAAACTGTGCTAGGATCTGGGTGTACCCAACCAACGCCTATCTGTAGCATTTGTCGTCTACGCATGCGTAGAGCTTTAAACGTCACATGATGTGCTAGCACAAGAGAAGTGTGCTAGCTACAATGTTGCCACATATCATGCTATCGCCGTCTACTTACTACACATTAAGCAATGAGTGCAGTAAATACAAATAACGAATGAAAAGAGGAAAAGGGCTTCTACAAGACAAATATTGGGGGTTCACGTGCTCTTGTGCTCCTAAACAGCAGCCGCCCCTGAGTGGGGCATTCGCAGAAGGAAGGATGAGGCAAAAGGAGACAGAGGACAGCCAACCCAAGAAGAAATGACAGTGCACAGGACAGGGTCCCCATTTTTTACCAGTTGGAAACTCCCCAGTAGGCCAGTGCAACCGGCACCCTACCCACCGTGGTCTAGAAATGGCCCACTAAACTGGCCCAGAGACTGGAAACCATCCTATCATAGGTGGAAGTATTTAACAGGAGCATATCATCCTGCAATACAGTGCCGACACTTCCGCCGACACTTCTACCATTAAAGAGAGCACCAGATGAGAGATGTTATGAAATGATAATGGAGACGAAATGGACAGGAAATTTGAGGGATGTAATTAACCTACCCCCAAAAAAAACCATGGGCTAGGTAGGCTGGCCATGGAAATCAAACCCGGACATCCCAAATGTGGGCCACAGACAAAACTGCCAAGCCATCCTGCTTATTGCATCAACTAAGAACTAAATGATGTACTCAGGTCGCTACTGTCATACATATCACATTCAGACCATCTGCTTGGTATAACTTTCATTAACTTAAATATTTTAAAATTATTGTTGTAAATAATACTGTGTATAGGTTACAGGCTTTTTCATCTTGTTTAACTGCAATTTCTGAGGAACTAATAATTTCCTATACAAATGTCCCATTATCTGAGTAAACATGATATGGGTTGAGCGCAGTGCTTAACTTACGAGGGGCAATCGAATATTAACAAGCCTTTGTTTACTGCACACGCATAGAGTGCCATATGGGTTCGAGGTTTTTACAGCACATGCAGTGAGGTCCCTGGAAGGGGACAGTGGCCTTGGGAACTTGTTTGGCTCTGTCCCTCAGTTACTGCTGAGATGTCTGAGAGAGAGGTGCATCCAGCTGTTGCACAACGAGTAATAATCAAGTTTCTTGTCAATGAAAATGTCAGTGCAGCTGAAATTTGCCGTCGGTTACTCCCACAGTTTGGGGAAAGAACCCTTTCATGGTCCAGAGTTAAACATTGGTGCCATGAGTTTAATGAAGGACGTGAACATGTTGAAAACTTGGGCCACCCTCGCCATTCATGCACCAGCATCAATCCAGAAAACATCCAAGCTGTTCAAGACATCATTGAAGGGGATCGCCACATCACAGTGCTTGATATTTGTCAACAACTTCTCATAAACTATGGGAGTGTCCAATCAATCATTCGAAGGGAGCTGAAATTGAGAAAAGTGTCAGCTTGTTGGGTTCCACAGTATTTCACTGCAGAACAGAAAGCAGTGCGAGTTCAAATATGTCGCATGCTTCTTACGCACTACAAAGAGGAAGGTGATGCTTTTCTGGACAGAATCATCACTTTGATGAGACATGGGTGCATCATTACACACCCATATCAAAGAGGGCCAGTCTAGAGTGGAAGAGGAGTGGAGAGCAACCGCCAGCGAAAGCCAAGTCACAACTGTCAGCAGGGAAAGTTTTGGCCACAGTCTTCTAGGACTCAAAAGATGTCATTGATTTCCTCAAATAACAAGGACAACGATGGCGGACCATTAATGATGCCTACTACTGTGACCTTCTCAGTCAAGTTCGAGTTGCTTTCCCGTCTAAACATTGCAGTAGCCCGATCAGAAATTTGTTGATTCTGTAGGATAATACCAGACCACATACCGCAACAGCAACACAGCAAAACTTGACCAAAATGTACTGGACTACCCTTCCACATCCATCCTACAACCCAGACCTCTCAACATGTGACTTTTTCATGTTTGGTCCACTCAAAGAAGCCCTTGGTGGACAACATTTCACAACCAATGAGGACGTGACAGACTTCGTGCGCAACTGGCTCTGCACATGTCCTCGTACTTTCTTTGAAGCTGGCATTAAAAAACTGCCTGCCCGTTGGAACAGATGTATAGAAAAGATTTGCAAATATGTAGAAAAGTAAGAAAAAAGTAAATTTCAATGATTCTTCATGAATAAATGTTCTGGAATGAAAGGCCTGTTTATATTTGATTGTCCCTCGTAATATAAATCAAAGACACTGCCCCCTATTTTCCCTTCTGTATATTCTTCTTTTTGTGGACATGCACTTGCATGTTTAATGTAATCTTTGGGGAAAGTCAAATGCTATTATTTTAATGGCTGAGCGTCCTAAAGAGACTAGATACATATTGTAGTTTGATGAATAAATTAAAAATCAATTATGGGTCCATAGAGCTTAGTTACCTAACATTCATCTTTTTAGAATAAGAGAATACCTTATTCATCCTGTCGAAGATTTGTGCTATGCCTCATGAATACAAGGATATGCTATCCTTAAACCTAAGAGGTCACTTTTGGGTTATCTGCGCACATGTATATGTGCAAGCAAACACACATACACATACACCATGGCCTATTTTCTAAAAGCTTTTTCATTAATATAATTTTGAGTCGAACTAGTACTCAAATGTTCCACTTATTGCCAGTATTTACCTAATTAGAATGTCTTTCGTTAGGACCTTCCTAACATCATCAGCTGTACCATTGGTATAGATATGTGGATGACATTTGGGCAATAGTAAATGAGAAACAAGTAGATGATGCGTTAAAGCTACTTTATTTACAAAATCCTGCAATAAAATTTTCCATGGAAAAAGAGACAAACAATGAAATCCCTTTCTTATTTTAAACTAATTACACAACATACAAAACTTGAATTTGGCATACATAGGAAGGAAACACACAAAAAATTTCATAAAATCAGATGGACATAACCCAAGCATGCTGTTATCAACAGTTTAACTTACAGGCCGGTTAATGTACCTTTAAACAAGATGGAATATATCAAAGAGTACAATAATATCATTCACATTGCAGAATACAATGGATACAGTGCTGAATTGGTCAAAAAGAAAATTGATAAATTCAAAAGACAACAAAGATGCAAACAAGTAACTACATTTTCCCCAATCAGCAATGTAACTTCATACAGAAAATTTACATATCATCCCAGAGCTACACACCTTTTCCAAAAAGTCTTCAAAGAGCACAGCATTACTTTGGCCCCACAGAACAAACTCAGTGTACAACACCTTTTGAAATCATGTAATACAAAGGAGATACCCACAGACAAAAGATCAGGTGTGTACCGGATAAACTGCAAAGGCTGTGACAACCTTTATATTGGGAAAACTAAAAGGAATTTGAACATTAGGTTGAAGGAGCAGTTTAGGAACATCAGGAACAAAGAAATAGATAAATTGGCAGTAGCATACCATTTTTGGAAGGAGAATCATGATATAGAATGAGAAATCCACATAATAAAAAGTGTCCAAGGTCCAGCTGCATTAACCACATGGGAAAAGATCTTCATAAAGAAATATGAAAGAAAATTGTTCAATTTCGATACTACCTTTGAAGAGAACCCAAACTGCAAGTTCATCAAGATACCGACAGAGATGCACCTATCGCCTCCAAGGAGTTCACCAAACCAACATCTATTAGTCGACAACAGTTCATGATGTTAGGAAGATCCTAATGAAATGCATTCTAGGTAAATACTAGCAATAAGTCGAGCACTGAGTATTAGTTCGACTCAAAATTAATTAATTTTGTGTTTCATTGTATCATACTCCTTACACATTGGAGGCTTTTTCAATGTTTATTCAGAGGACCTCAAAACGTGTATTTAAAGCGAAATCTTGATATTGAGTTTTTGTATGGAATGCAACACCTTCCATATCTACTATGAGTTCAATAAATAACCAAACTAATTTAACTGTTTGAGTTTGATTTATGAGTCACTATGTTTACACTCAAACTTCACTTGTATAATTGAAACATTTTCAAGATCATTCGATCTCATCCTCAGCTGTTTGGTGACTAAATGAACCTTCCTCTTCTTCCACTACTACAGAGCTCCGATCACTCAGCCATCTGGTGTTAGGGGCACTAAGTTTTAATACTTCATTTAATGCCGGGAATTCAAAATTTATAACTTTATCACGGTTTTTGTTTATGAATATTTTTTCCCAAATATCCAATTCTATGGGTGTACTTAAAGATTTTAACAGTTTAATGTTGTGGCCAATGTTGTGGTTTTCTGTCCAAAAATGGTATGAAACTGCAGATTTTTCTGTTTGTTTCAACTTAATGTTCCTCTGGTGTTCTTTTTGCCTGGTTAACAAGTTTCTCTTAGTTTTTCCTATGTAGCTTTTTTCACAGGTTTCACAATTAATCTGATAAATTCCTGATTTCAAATTGTTGGGGATTGTATTTTTCAGTGGTTTATTTAGCAGGTTCCTCAGACTGAATTTGTTTTGGGGTGCTAGTTTTAAGTTTAGTCTTTTGAAGATTCGTTCAAATTTTCTAAAAGCCCATGGATGGTAGGTGAATTTTCTATATTGACATGTTGTGTTTTTAAGTGGTGTGAGAGTGGTATTTTTTGATATTATCTTCAGTTTTTCTTTTCTCTTCATCATGTTCCTTATGATGGCTGGGTTGAATCCATTTAATACCACTATGTCTTTTATGTGTTGTTGGTCTTTCAAAAATTCCTCCTTACTCAGTGGGATGTTGTATAGCCAGTGAATTAGACTTCTAAAGGTAGCTAGTTGATGTGAAACTGGGTTGTATTCATTTTTCTTTATGTAATTATCTATGTGTGTGGGCTTCCTGTATATTCCAAAATCTACACCATGACGATTTCTAGTTATCTTGAGGTCCAAAAAGGGTAGGGTGTTGTCTCTTTCTACTTCCATAGTAAACTGGATGTGATTATCTTGCAGGTTTAGTAATTTTAGAGAATCTTCTCTAAGTTTTTCCAGAATGATAGCAAAAACATCATCAACATATCTCCGCCAAAATTTATAAATCTGTGGGAAGGCCTTTACTATGTGTGTTTCAAAATAGCTCATGTATAGGTCTGCTAAAATAGGCAAAAGTGGGCTCCCCATAGCTAATCCTTTTGATTGTCTGTAGAATTTTTGGTTAAACATGAAGTAATTATTCCTTATGCATAAATCTGTAAGATTGATAATGTCATCTATTTCTCTGGGGTCCGTTGTAGTCTGGGTTAGCCATTTTTTGAGGAGTGTAGGTATTTTTTCTACTGGAATGCTTGTAAAAAGTGCCTTAACGTCAAAAGAAACTAGTATGTGATTTTCCGGGATATTGTACTTCTGTAGGTGATTTATCAATTCTAAGGAGTTTTTTTATTCCCAAACTTTGAAATTTGTCATATGATTTTACTTTTCTTACTAACCACACAGCTGAGTATGAGATCGACTGATCTTGAAAACGTTTCAATTATACAGCAACAAGTAAGTGAAGTTTGAGTGTAAACATAGTGTCTCATAAATCAAACTCAAATATGAAGAACACTTCACTGTTAATAATGCTTCTGCTTTTAATATTTATAATTTAACTGTATTTAAATAAACTGTCCTGGAGTGCCATGTCTGCTAGTGGTGGAAAGGTGAATCCTTCCTCTAAAAGTGCTGTGAATGCCAGTCATGCACAGTCAATCAGTTGGTAGTTAGAGCCTGATATGTGAGGTCGTGTTTACTGCACCCTCCATGGAACTGAAATTGCAGCAACGGGCATCAATAAAGTTTTGTGTTCTGTTAGAGAAAACTCCTACAGAAACCTTTGAAATGATGTAGCAAGCATACAAGAACCAAGCTGAAGGCAAAACACAAATCTTTGAGTGGTATAAACGCTTCAAAGGAGGTCATGAAGACCTTCAAGATTCTCCGCGCCCAGAAAAACCCGTGACAGCAGAAACGAAAGTCAACATTAACACAATTGACGCAATTGTGCGAGAAGATCATCACATAACAATTTCAAACATTGCAGACCTAATGCATTTGTCTGTTGGAACTGTACACGACATAATTCGCAATGATATTGGCTATTGAAAAGTTGCAGCGAAGTGGGTACCGCACATGCTGAAGGACGAACAGAAGGTTCACTGCATCATGAAGTGTCAAGAATGGCTTGGAAGGTTATGATGGGAGCCAGACTTTCTAAATAGGGTCATCACTTGTGACGAGAGTTGGTTCCACCATTACGACCCGTTAACGAAACAGGAGAGTTCGCAGTGGAAACATTCATCGAGCCCTAGGCCTAAGAAAGCAAAAGTTCTGAAATGTGCAGGAAAGGTCATGCATTTCGTATTCTTTGACAAACAGGGCATTCTGTATGATCATGTTGTAACTAATCAACGCACAGTAACTGCTGCTTACTAATGTGACGTACTGAAGGGGCCAATGAAGAAAAAAATTGCCGAAAAGCAACCAGATCTCGCAAGGAGAGGATGGATCTTGCATCAGGATAATGCCCCTGCTCATCGAGCTCGTGCAACTCCAGATGTCATCACAGAAATGGGCATTGAGATCATGCCTCTTCCACGTTATTCTCCGGATTTCGCACCACGCAATGTTCACCTCTTCCCTAAAGTGAAACAGGAGCTTCGTGGTCGCCATTTTCAAAGTGATACAGAGTTGAACAATGTTGTTGTTGTTGTTGTTTTCAAATGCCAGGCAATGAAGCCATTAGCTCTCTTGCTCTCCAATATTTCTGTGTAGTGGATCCAGCAGGTAGGGCTTCACAGGTTAAAAGATGTTCTTCAGTCATTTCCTCTTCTTTGTTGTCAAATGCTAGGCTTTGGCAATGAAGCCATTAGCTCTCTTGCTCTCCAATATTTCTGTGTAGTGGGTCTGGCAGGTAGGGCTTCACAGGTTAAAAGATGTTCTTCATTCATTTCCTCTTCTTTGTTGTCAAATGCTAGGCTTTGGCAATGAAGCCATAGCTCTCTTGCTCTCCAATATTTCTGTGTAGTGAGTCCGGCAGGTAGGACTTCACAGGTTAAAAGATGTTCTTCATTCATTTCCTCTTCTTTGTTGTCAAATGCTAGGCTTTGGCAATGAAGCCATAGCTCTCTTGCTCTCCAATATTTCTGTGTAGTGAGTCCGGCAGGTAGGACTTCACAGGTTAAAAGATGTTCTTCATTCATTTCCTCTTCTTTGTTGTCAAATGCTAGGCTTTGGCAATGAAGCCATAGCTCTCTTGCTCTCCAATATTTCTGTGTAGTGGGTCTGGCAGGTAGGGCTTCACAGGTTAAAAGATGTTCTTCATTCATTTCCTCTTCTTTGTTGTCAAATGCTAGGCTTTGGCAATGAAGCCATAGCTCTCTTGCTCTCCAATATTTCTGTGTAGTGGGTCTGGCAGGTAGGGCTTCACAGGTTAAAAGATGTCCTTCAGTCATTTCCTCCTCTTTGTTGCACAGAGGACAATTTGGACTTGTATAAATTCCTATTCTGTGTAAGTGTTTGGCCAAATAATCATGTCCCGTAAGTAATCTAAAATTTGCTACTGCAGCTTTACGTGGGATTTCTGGAATAATTTCTGGATTTTTAATTAAAATGTTCCATTTTTTATCTTTGGCTTTGTTAGATATTGATTGGTTTTGTTTGTTTTTGTATTTGCTTTTTATTAATCTTTTTATGGATGTAAAGGGTAAATTTTTATTTTTGTTCTGAATTAAATTTGCACCTTTTCTGGCAAGAAAATCACTGATTCATTTCCAGCAATTCCACAATATGCAGGTATCCACTGTTTTCATACAATGTTGTCATGGGTATCCTGAACAGACTATCAAAAAATGGGTTCAATAAGTGTTTCTAACAATAGCTAAATCGTTCGAAGAATAGTATTTCATCAGAGGGAGAGTAATTCGAAAGTGTGTAGGTAAATGTTGGTGAAATAAAGCCATTATGCATTAATTAAAAAATTAGTTCGGTTATTTATTGAAGGACCCTCATATATATATATATATATATTAGAGAACATAAACAGAAACAACAACTTTATAATCAAATTACCTTTGTTCCATAGTAAGAATACATGGAAAGACCAGAGACACTGGAAAGCAATCACCTTTATCCTGCCTGAGATTTATTTCTCTTAAATCTAATGTATTTGCTAATAAGTTAACATATGCTTTCCATATATCGAGATTTAACTGTATTGGAACACCACAGTGAAGCGAAAAATTATTAATTTTTAGATGAGTCGTATTTATTACACATCTGCTTCACTTTCGTACCTATTTTGAGGACATGTTTCGCAAATCATCGTTTGCATCTACAGCTCTTATGCGACTAAAGCTTGATCCAGTGGTGTGGGTAATTCTGGGGTTGCTGCTGCCATCTGTTGATTTAGTGATGAACTTAAATGTGGGATTCTCTTCTGGTGGGATTTCAAAGTTCATTAGTTGGTTTTTATGTTCTTCTATGTATATTCTCTCCCATATGACGAGTTCACTATGTTTTTGTATGTATTTTAGTAATTCTGTGCTATCTTCAATTTCATGATTTTCAGGCCAGAAATGAGCTGCTATTGCGGACTTATCAATATTTTTGTATCTTAAGTGCCTGAAGTGTTCTTTCTTTCTAGTGCCTATGTTTCTTTTTGTCCTCCCTATGTAAATTTTTTCACAGTCTTTACACTTAATCTTGTAAATGCCTGACTTTTCCTCTTGTTTTATCTTATCAGTATTATCACTGTGAACTAGGTTTTTAATGTTGTAATTGTTTTTTGGTGCCAATGTTATATTGTATTTCTTGAATATTTTTAGGAACTTTTTTGTGGCCCAGGGGTGGTAAGTAAATTTAGCAAATCTAATTTCTTGTTTTATTGGTGTGAGAGCTGTGATCTGTTTTAATCTTTTTTGAAGTTTGAATGATTTTAGTTATTTATCTACAAGATTTTTTCCATATCCATTTTTAATTGCAGTTTTTAAGATTTGATGGTATTCGTTTTGATATTCTTGCTGGCTGAGAGGTAGATTTACTAATCTGTGTGTGAGACTGTTGATGGTGGCATGTTTGTGTGGAATTGGGTTGAAACTATTTGCTTTGGTGTAATTATCTGTGTGTGTTACTTTTCTATGGATACCAAATTCTAGTTTTTCATTGCTTTTTTTTTATTTTAAGGTCTAAAAAAGGTAGAGTACAGTCCTCTTCAGTTTCCACTGTGAATTGTATGCTGGGTTCTTGCAGGTTGAGTAGTTTCAAAGCATCATCTATTTGTTTGTAGGGCACTATTGCAAAGATGTCGTCTACTATCTGTACCATGTTTTAAAAATATAAGGGAAGGCTTTAGTTATATGTGTTTCAAAAAAGCTCATGTATAGATTGGCCAAAAATGGTGATAGCGGGCTTCCCATAGCTAGTCCTGAAATTTGTTTATAATATTTTCCATCGAAGACAAAATAATTTTGATGTATACATATTTCAGTCATTGCCAAATATTCTTCTACTGCATTGGCATCTAGGTTAATAGAATTTAGCCATTTTTTCAGTTGAATCAAAAGTTTGTCTAATGGAATGCTAGGGAAGAGGGAGCGGACATCAAAGGATACTAAAGTGTCATGAGGTTTTAGTTTAAGATTTTGAATTTTTTCTACCAGGTCTAAAGAGTTTTTTATGCTCAGAGTATGGAATTGTGGAAAGGACTGAAATTTTTTGGACAGCCATTTTGCCAGAAGGTAAGTAGGAGTGTTTATATTATTTACAATGGTAAACAAAAAATATTCAAGAAATACAATATAACATTGGCACCAAAAAACAATTACAACATTAAAAACCTACTTCACAGTAAAAATACTGATAATATTAAACCAGAGGAAAAGTCAGGCATTTATAAGATTAAGTGTAAAGACTGTGAAAAAATTTACATAGGGAGGACAAAAAGAAACATATGCACTAGAAAGAAAGAACACTTCAGGCACTTAAGATACAAAAATATTGATAAGTCCGCAATAGCAGCTCATTTCTGGTCTGAAAATCATGAAATTGGAGATAGCACAGAATTACTAAAATACGTACAAAAACATAGTGAACTCGTCATATGGGAGAGGATATACATAGAAAAACATAAAAACCAACTAATGAACTTTGAAATCCCGCCAGAAGAGAATCCCACATTTAAGTTCATCACTAAATCAACAGATGGCAGCAGCAACCCCAGAATTACCCACACCACTGGATCAAGCTTTAGTCGCATAAGAGCCGATGATTTGTGAAACATGTCCTCAAAATAGGTACGAAAGTGAAGCAGATGTGTAATAAATACGACTCATCTAAAAATTAATAATATGCTTTCCAATTTTTATTTGAGTCAATTCTGCTTATTAACTGAATGTTTGGATTGTCACATTTTTGCATATCTCAAATAAGTGTTGTAAGGGGGAAAGTCCAATGACTAAGTTATAACTAGGGCAGCAACACTGGAGCGGTTGCATTTGTTGGGAGGCACCTGGTAGTGGACTGATTTCAATGGGAGGATTGGGTACTCCGTAAGTTGTCACAGTAATCGACACATGGAGTTCACGCAAACACAATGCCAAAGGAAAGGTTATGAACGTCCACAGGTTTACAAAAGTATATGTATGAGTATGGGGAACATGTTTTCTCTGTTTTTCATGAAAACCTTTATTGAAAAACTTGCAATAAAACAACCCGAGTAATGTGCTACTGCATGTGCTACAGCTACACATAAGCGTTGTGATACAAAATGTGAGAATTCATTGCTACAACAAGACATACTTCCATCAAATCAAACATGTAATGAACAGCTATGCGCGGCTGATATTCCTTTACATAAACTACAGGAAACAAAGTTGCGTGCGTTTTTAGAAAAGTACACTGACAAACCAATTCCACATCCTACGACTTTACATAAGTGTAAAAAAGTGTTATGATAAGTGCATTGATGGCATAAGAATGATCCTAAATAACCGCAACATATAGGTTTTAATGGATGAAACAACAGATGTCGTTGGGCGATTTGTGGTAAACGTGGTAGCTGGAGCACTGCACGCACAAGGCCCCATTGGACCATATCTTCTAACAAGTGACATAGTTATTAATTTATAGATGAGTCGTATTTATTAGACATCAGCTTCACTTACGTACCTTTTTTGAGGACATGTTTCGCAAACCATTGTTTGCATCTCCGGCTCTTATGCGACCAAAGCTTGATCCAGTGGTGTGGGTAATTCTGGAGTTGCTGCTGCCATCTGTTGATTTAGTGATGAACTTAAATGTGGGATTCTCTTCTGGCGGGATTTCAAAGTTCATTAGTTGGTTTTAATGTTTTTCTATGTATACTCTCTCCCATATGACGAGTTCACTATGTTTTTGTATGTATTTTAGTAATTTGGTGCTATCTTCAATTTCATGATTTTCAAACCAGAAATGAGCTGCTATTGCTGACTTATAAATATTTTTGTATCTTAAGTGCCTGAAGTGTTCCTTCTTTCTAGTGCGTATGTTTCTTTTTGTCCTCCCTATGTAAATTTTTTCACAGTCTTTACACTTAATATTGTAAATGCCTGACTTTTCTTCTGGTTTTATCTTATCAGTATTATTACTGTTAAGTAGATTTTTAATGTTGTAATTGTTTTTTGGTGCCAATGTTATATTGTATTTCTGGAATATTTTTTGGAACTTTTTTGTGGTAAGTAAATTTAGCAAATCTAATTTCTTGTTTTATTGGTGAAAGAGCTGTGATTTGTTTTAATCTCTTTTGAAGTTTGAATGATTTTAGTTTATTATCTACACGGTTTTTTGATATTCTTGCTGGCTGAGGGATAGATTTACCAATCTGTGTGTGAGACTGTTGATGGTGGTATGTTTGTGTGGAATTGGGTTGAAACTATTTGCTTTGATGTAATTATCTGTGTGTGTTGCTTGTCTATGAATACCAAATTCTAGTTTTTCATTGCTTTTTGTGACTTTAAGGTCCAAAAAAGGTAGAGTACAGTCCTCTTCAGTTTCTACTGTGAATTGTATGCTGGGTTCTTGAAGGTTGAATAGTTTCAAAGCATCATCTATTTGTTTGTAGTGCACTATTGCAAAGATGTCGTCTACGTATCTGTACCATGTTTTAAAAAATATGAGGGAAGGCTTTAGTTATATGTGTTTCGAAAAAGCTCATGTATAAATAGGCCAAAAATGGTGATAGTTAAATCTCGATAAGTGACACTGGCTATGACAGTGGTGTCGTCTGCATATTGTATTAATTTTGTATTGTTATGTACATATTCAGCTATATCGTGTATATATAAAATAAATAAAAGAGGACCAAGGATTGATCCCTGTGGGACCCCATATGTCAGTTCCGTTGTAGTTGATATAACATCGCCATTAATGGAATTCAAAACTACATATTGTTTCCTATTTGTCATATAGGATTCTATTAATTTGTATCCTAGACCTCTAATTCCCAAAAGCTGCAGTTTGTTCATTAGTATACTTTTATCATCACAGTCGAAAGCTTTAGTAAGATCTAATAAGATTGCTGTAGCATATCTATCTGCATTGATGTTTTTTATAATTTCTTGAATGCATTCAATGACTGCACAGACTGTTGATCTATTTTTTTACAAAACCATTTTGGTGTTTAGGTACAAAACTGAATTTATTTAAAAAGCCCATGAATCTTTTATAGATTAATTGTTCAAGGATTTTTGAGATGGCAGGTAAGATAGATATTGGGCGGTAATTATTTAGTTCGCTTTTGTCTCCTTTTTTAAAGATTGGTACTACCTTGGCGATTTTTAATTTGTCTGGGAAGATTCCAATTTCTAGACAAGAGTTTATTATATCAGCAAGGGGATTTACAATTTCCTGACTACGTTTTCAGTAATGACATAGGAATACCATCTATACCAAGGCTGTTCTTTGCTTTTAAATGTTTTATTATACTACGGATTTCATTTGCACAGGTTGGGTAGAGGTAAATACTTGACTGATTTTTCGATCTCGTTTTATCACTCACATTGTTTGGTTTCGAGTTATTGCAGTTGGTTTTATTGAGGTTATGTATATTTTTTCCAACTGAGGCAAAATGATCATTGAAAGCTGCAGCTGCCTTTCCCAGGTCATCTGTGATACCTTCTTTCGTCTTGATTACATAGACGCTAGCATCAGCAAAATTTGATGGTTTTCGGAATTCATTTATTACCTGCCAGCTGGATTTACATATGTTTGGTGAATTTAGGATTTTACGACTTATGCTTTCTCGTTTAATCTATGTACCATGCCAATTCATTACTCTATAGTTGCTACATGGTATGCTTGCTGTGCGATAACCAGAAAACTTACTTTGTGGAAGCACTTATTTCAGTTACTATTTGCGTCACTCTTATCAATCAAAATTAAAAAAATTAAACTATTCCAAATACAAGAATTTTAATCATATTTTTTCTTTGTTTTCCAGGAAACAGTTGACATGCAAATCACCATTCATTTTGTTAGTAACCCGTTTACGTCAATGTCCTAGCAATAGGAATAAGCCTGCATTACAATTGGCAAAAGAGGCACGAAGACGCTGGAGATGCATGACTGCTGAACAGAAATGCCGTTATATAAGGGCATCCAGGCACATGATGTCTGAAAGGAGATGTCATAGTTCCAGCAGAAGGAGGAGCAGGTGTCGTAGTAGACAGAGGAGGAGCACTTATCGGAGGAGGAGCAGAAACAGTAGTCGGATACGGAGTAGGAGGAGGAGCTGTCGAAAGAGAAAGAGAAGCAGTTGTCGGAGAAGAAGCAGTTGTCGAAAGAGAAGGAGGATTAGCTGATCATAAAATTTTTGTTATATAATTGCATTTTAAATTAGTGAATGAAAAACATCTTGTCATTAATCGACTCCCTTTAAATTTAATTTAAATTTAAAGAACAATCTATTTATCAATTCGCATAGAACCAAATTGTATGAAAGTAGCTTCACATATACTAGTCTACATTTATTCAATACACTACCACAAAGTATTAGGAATATTGAATCCAAACCAAAATTCAAAAAGGCTCTATTTAATTTCTTAATGGAGAGAAAATTTTATAGTGTAGAGGAGTTCCTAAATCATGAAATAGAGTAAACTCCACATTTGTGAACAATTACTTTTATACAGCATTTCTCTATGGTTTTTATATATTTTGTTTTTATTTCCTTTTCTACTTTAGACTTTTATTGTATCCTGTATCTGTCACAATGCCTTATGTAACTTTTTATATTTACCTTTGTATCTTGAACTGACATGTCCTATAACATATGTATTATGTTTCAAAGGATGAAATAAGTACAATACAATATTCATATACGGTCGATGTTGAAATTATTACTCATATGAAGAAAGGTATCAATAAAATGGAAGTTAAAGAAAAAATTTTAAAACGTTTTGGAGCAAATTCTAATTTTAAAACACAGGGACATAAAGTTAAAAGTGACTGAATTTAATAAAAGGAACTTATGATTTACCTAAAAGAAGAAACATGCAACAAAATTATCATAACAGTTAAAGACGATTACATAAACAAAGAAAATCAAGAATATAAAGAAGTACCTAAGAACCCTATAAGAATTCATAAAACTATATAGAGATTTAACTGGTTGGAACACCACAGTGAAGCGAAATAATTATTAATTTATAGATGAGTCGTATTTATTACACATCTGCTTCACTTACGTACCTATTTTGAGGACATGTTTCGCAAATCATCGTTTGCATCTTCGGCTCTTATGCGACTCTTTAAAATAGGCATCTGTTGATAAATTTTATGTCTGCTGATATTAACCTTCCGTTTTTCTTTAGTTTCAAATATTTTTTTATTTCTTTCTTGTTGCCGAAATGTTTGTTGGAATTTTCAAATGTGAACTTTCTTACCTCCATGTTGTCCGGTTTTTAAAATTGGCTGGATCTAACTTTCGCGTGTTCCTCTTGACTTGACGTCACTTCAGTATATCGAGATTTAACTGGTCGCATAAGAGCCGAGGATGCAAACGATGATTTGCGAAACATGTCCTCAAAATAGGTACGTAAGTGAAGCAGATGTGTAATAAATACGACTCATCTATAAATTAATAATCATAAAACTATTTTTAGTTTTATTTACAAATATAATAATTGGTAACTTGAAACTTCACTTATCTTATAAGAAATGATGATAATTCTTATAAATTATAAATTCTTATAAGATAAGTGAAGTTTTAAGTGACAAATTATTATATTTGTATATATTTGTTTCATAACATAGAAAACCCAAGGTTGTTATTTGCAGATGACTTAGTAGTTGGTTCTATATCTGTTGGAGGGCTGAGAAGGGCAATTGAAGCAATAAGTAGTTAATGCCAAAAATGGGGGTTGAGAGTTAACAAAAAGAAAACGAAGATAACGGTTTTTAAGTAAGGTTATAGATTGCGTAAAGATGAGAAATGTGAGATAAATGGAAGAGAAATAGAGGTCGTAAAGAGATTTGATTATTTGGAGATAAGATTGAGCTGTGACAGTAAATGGACTGAACAGAAAAAATTGGCTCTAGCAAAAGGTAAAATGGCCATGAGTATTGTAAAAGCATGTTTAAGGAAATTACGTGACATTAATGTCAAATGTCTGAAAAGGATCTATACTGCCATAGTAGAAAATAAGATGTTGCATGGGGCAGATATATGGGGAGTGGATGAAGCATGGGAAGAGGTGGATGCTATTAATGGATCCTTCTGTAAATACGAGGGCTATCCAGAAAGTAGATTACGTTTTGGAATAAAAAGTAAACAAAGTATAGGAAACAAATTTTATTATATACAGATGAAAGCCACACTCAAATACTACTTTTCGACATAGTCACCATTCAAATTAAGGCATTTATCGTAGCGATGTACGAGCTTGGAAATTCCTTCGTCGAAAAATTCGGCCGCCTGCACCTTCAACCATTTCGTTACCTCTTCTTGCAGCTGTGTGTCGTCATCAAAACGCTGCATAGCCAGCCACTTCTTCATTGCTGGGAATAGGTGGAAGTCGCTCGGTGCCAGGGACTGTACGGCGGATGAGGAAACAACTCCCACTTAAAAGATTCAAGAACTTCACGAGTGACATTTGCCATGTGGGGCCGGGCGTTGTCGTGAATCAACAAGATCTTAGAGCTCAACATTCCTCTGCGCTTGTTTTGAATGGCTCTTCTGAGTTTTTGGAGAGTTTGGCAATACCTTTGAGAGTTTATTGTAGTGCCTCTTTCCAGGAAGTCCACCAAAATCACACCTTTTCTGTCCCAAAAAACAGTCGCCATCATCTTCCTTGCCGACATTGTTTGCATGCATTTCTTGGGTTTTTGGGGAGAACTTGTGTGCCCCCACTGCATTGATTGCAATTTCGTTTCACAGTTCATGTGTTTCACCCATGTTTCGTCACCAGTAACGATGCGATCGAGTAAAGAGTCACCATCCTTATGGTAAACGTCCAAAAAGTTCAACGCTGCAGCCATTCGCTGATTTTTGTGGTCCTCTGTCAAGATTTTTGGAATCCATCTTGCACAAAACTTGTGGTAACCAAGCTTTTCGCTGATGATTTCGTGCAACAAACTTCGCGAAATTTGTGGAAAACTCAAAGAAAGTTCCGTTATTGTGAACCTTCGATTTTCACGGACTTTAGCATCGACTTTTTCGACAAGTTCAGCAGTCACTATGCTGGGTCTCCCACTTCGATCTTCGTCGTGAACATTGGTTCGGCCATTTTTAAATCTGATGACCCACTGACGCACTCCACCTTCAGTGATAATGTTGTCCCCATACACTTTACAAAGCTGCCGATAGATTTCTATCGGTTTACAGTTTTTTGCAGTCAGAAACCTTATTACTGCACGCACCTCGCAGCTCGCGGGATTTTCAATTAACGCAGACATTTCAAACCGTCACAGTATCTGAACGGAGCACAGCACGAACCTCTCACTAGCACGGCTAGATGCCGACTGAGCTGCGCAACGCTCTGACCCCAAGATGGCCGCGCCAGCCCCGCCCCTAGCGGAAACAGATGAAAACGTAATCTACTTTCTGGATAGCCCTCGTATATTTTGGGCTTAACGGTAGCTTCACCCAATGGGGCAGCACAATTAGAGTTGGGAAGACATTCAACAAGGGTTAAAACTGTCTCAAGGGTATGTTGCTGTTGTTGTTTTCAAATGCTAGGCCTTGGCAATGAAGCCAATATTTCTGTGTAGTGGGTTTTAAGTAGCATAAATGTAACCGTTTTTTAAGTGGACACCAAGTTTTTGCTTGTAATGGTGGTTACATCATCCACTCACTTTAACCCCCAGTATGTCTTGGTGTGGGTTCTTTTTGGTTCGTTGTCCTTTTGAGTGCTTTGGTAGGGATGGATTGTGAGGGGTTTGACAGTGAGATGAAAAGTTTGGTGTTGTGTCTAATTGTCGGGTAGCTGGGATCTCTTTCTCAGAGTTCGGTGATGAAAAGTCGTGTTTCTCGTCTCTCTATTCCTTTATTTTCTCTTGTTACTATTCATCTGGCTATCTCCTTACTCTCTTGCTAGCACTTTCGTTGCCTTCCTAGTTTTCCTTTCCCCTTAACGTTTTTACGTTGCTGTGCTAACTCCCTTTATTCCCTATTTTACACTGTCTTCAAGACCCTAACTCTGCTTCAGACTGCGACACCGGGTCCTACTTTTCCCTTCTTCCCGTCACGTCTTCTTCCCGTCGAATTAAGTACCAGAGTGACGCTTTTTCCCCCGTCGTATTCCCAGCTTCTCTTCTAGCCTTTCTCGTCTATCACCGCCCATTTTCTATTCCTTTACTATTTTACGCCTATCACGTGGTTTACTCTACATTTTTATTGGCAGGGTTTATTTCTTTAATTTTCTCTTATTGGTCACTCCCGTCTGTCTTTCCTATGCAGCAGTAACATTTCCACCCCTTTGGATTGTATGACCTCTCAGCATCATAACGGTATTCTGTCATGCTTGGCTGCATTTCCCTTAAGCTTCGCATACCTTGCTGGCATCTCAATGTCGGGGTAACCTTCGAGGGTTTATTGTTCCATTGTTATTATTTCCTGCCTCGTGTCTGTGTTCAAAAGCAACTCCTGTCCAATTTTTCCTTCATTTACACTATATTGCAATTTTGAATATTATTTTTAACTTTATTTCTTATATCATTTATTCCCCTTTTATTCCCATTATGCTTATTTATGATCTCTACTGTTGTATTAATTTCTAGTTATCTTTTCCCTCTTGGAACCTGAGGTTTCTGCTTCAGTCTGGAGGGCCACACCTGTCTTTGGTTAATGGGTCCATCGGACCTGGCTGGGAGGAGTTTTAAAGTTCATCGGTTTTTCTCACAAGCACCAATTGTGGAACATTTGTATGCCGTGACAGGCCAGCGTAAGAGGTAAAATAGCATTTCCTCTATTTCTGATGTAATTATACCGCTAACGCTTGGTCCCCAGAGCCTCATTGGTAAAAGCAGGTTGCACCACGGGCAGGTTGAGGTTGGGATTTGGATAGGAGAGGTTATGGAATGCACATCACTATCCCTTGCATCCCTGTCTCAAGGGCATTGAAATATCTATACAGAGTTGCCAATTTGGAGGAAAGCAATATTATCAAGGAATGTTTTCTTTTGCAGATGAGAAGCAAATGGGGAGAGTCTTGGGTGCAAAAAGTAAGGGAACTGATGGAACAGATAGGTATGGGACATATTTGGAGAAACGAGGAGTATTATTATAGGGACTTTTGAAAGAGGTAGAATTAAAGCTGGAAGATTTAGATAGCCAAGTTATATTTACCAGTGTAAGGGAGAAAAGATCATTGAGGACATATAGGGAAATAAAGACAGTGTGGGGGAGGGAGAAGTACATAGATGTGTGTAATAAGTCAGGACGAGAAGGATTTGCCTGGGCAAGGACAGGAGTTAGAAATTTGAAAGGTATTAGATATGAAAAGGATACAGGGAAATCCAATGTGTGGAGAAGAGGTTACAGATTTGAATAGTATACTTTATTGCAAACAAACAAAGATATGGAGAGAACAAATTTGGCAACAAAAGTGGGGCAGTTTTAGGAATGGGGGAGGTATTAATAATAAAGAAAATGTTATTGGTAAAAGGAGAAAAGAATGTAAGAAATATAGTGAATATCCAGGGAAAGTTAGAGAGAAATGGTTAAGACTGATGAACAATAACTAACAATTAAGGGCCGGAAAACTAGAATGAGAATTACAAGGGAGAGGAGGGTCATCAACACACGGAAAACCAGAGGCTATGTGTATTGAGACCGAGACTCGAGGCAAGCAGGTAGGCAGGGTATGTTAGATGTAAATAAGTCATTTTATTATTGTGTGAAAGAAATGTTACAAATGTCAATGTATCAATGATATTGTATGTAGAAGAAAGATGAGAAATAAATACAAATATATTTGTTTGCTTCACTGTTACTAGCTTCATAATTTACATATCTATTTTTAGTTGGATTTTTCATACTACATCACTTACATTTTAATTTTTGAGGGATTAGTTTTGGGACCTGTTGCTTCTATTTTCAACCTTGAAGGTCCAACTCTCCTCTGTTGTTGTAGCCGGCAGTCTTTTCTCCGGTGGTTGAACAATGAACTTATCTTATTTTTGAATGGTGGGATTTCAAAGTTTATTAATTAGTCTTCGTATTTCCATATTAAGATGTTCTCCCATGTTGTGAGTTGGTTATGGCTTATCACAACTTTTAATAATTTTGGATTTTGGTCAAGGTTATGGAGTTCATTCCAAAAAAGAAATGCTACTGCTCATTTTTCTTTCTGTTTCATTTTGAAGTTTTTAAAATGTTCTTTGATTCTTGTTTTTAAGTTTGTTTTAGTCTACTCTATGCAGAATTTTTCACAATCCTATTTATTTGGTAGTCCTACGCCGTGGCATAGCGGGCTAAGGCAGCATGCCATGGTCCCTGGCCACGGAAAGTGGCCCGGGTTCGATCCCACTCATGGGGTGCAGATTTTAGGTCCTGGGTATAGGACCGGTGCCCACTCAGCATCTTGAGGAAAGTGAGGAGCTTACGCTAGGTAAGCGGCCCTGGTCACGGAAACCAACATACTGGCTGGGGAATGCCAAGATGCTGACCACATCTCTTCCCTGTATTGGTTGGATGATCGTCCACCTCTGCTGTGCATAAGTGGGCGTGAGGCAGGCAGTCGGGTTGGTAGGCCTTGGCCCTTTAAGGGCTGTCACACCATGGGTTTTATTATATATTATTTATTTGGTATATTCCGGAACCTGATTGGTGGAATTTCATCTTTTGTTTTTGAATTTAACAGTTTTACTAGTGAGTATCTAACTTTAACTGTACTGGAACACCACAGTGAAGCGAAACAATTATGAAATTATAGATGAGTCGTATTTATTACACATCACCTTCACTACGTAAGTGAAGCTGATGTGTAACATATACCGCTCATCTATAATTTAATAATGAGTATCTGTTTATAGGTGCCAAAATGCTATTTTGTTCTTTAAAGATCCTTTTGAATTTATTAAATATTTATGAATGGTATGTGAATTCACTGAATATGTTGTTACTTTCTTTTTCCTTGGTCAATATGTTTGCTTTCTTAACACTTCTTTAGGTTAGCTTTTTTAATTTTATAAAATACCAGACTTGGAAATTAATTGTTATTTCACACTAGCCGTGTGTAGGACGCACTATGGAAGGGTAGAGCCAGACTGAAAAATTCAATGCCATAGCCAGGACCCGAACCATAGATCCCCCAGTCTCCGCCCAGCCACTCCAAACCACTGAGCTACTATGGCCAACGTGCCAACAGGACATTAAATTTCCCACCTGACTCGTGTTTTTCCCGGTAAACCACTAGGAGCTCTCATGAACACATGAGGCAACTACCATAATGGCGACTTACTATGCTGTAAGTACTTTAAGGCTCGGGCTTTATAGTTCGGACCACTATTAGGTACAATTAATGGAAATTAATTGTTCTTTCACACTAGCCATGTGTAGGACGCACTATGAAAGGGTAGAGCCAGACTTAAAAACTGAATGCCACAGCCGGGACCCAAACCATGGATCGCCCGGTCGCCGCCCAGCCGCTCCAAACCACCGAGCTACTGTGGCCACCGTGCCAACATGACATTAAATTCTCCACCTGACTCGTGTCTTTCCTGGTAAACCACTAGGAGCTCTCATGAACACATGAGACAACTATCTTAATGGCGACTTACTATGCTGTAAGTACTTTAAGGTCCGGGCTTTATAGTTCGGACCACTATTACGTACAATTAATGGAAATTAATTGTTCTTTCACACTATCAATTTAATGTCATGTTGGCACGTTGGCCAGTAGCTCGGTGGTTTGGAGCAGCTAGGCGGAGATCGGGGGATCCAAGGTTTGGTCCCGGCTGTGGCATTGAGTTTTTCAGAGTTTTTCAGTTCATAATACCAGACTTGTAAACAAGTGTGACTCAACAAAACTTCAACATACAAGACTTGTTTTACCCATTTTCTTCTCCTATATCATTTTTTTTAAATTAATTTCCTATAACTGGTTAGGTCATATGGACAATGTATGAAATTGATGAAATGATGTTCAAATGAACCCAGGGTCCATAGAACTTAGAATTACCAAACTTTCAGGAAAAGTTAAAACCCATATCCATATACTCAACCTGACCAATATTTGAACCTACGACCTCTTGAATGTAATGTAGACACACTAACCTATGCTACAGAGATGCTTCAATGAGAAGTATGGCTCTTTGTTCATTATAATATTCTACTTTATTCATGAATATGTTGACTAGCCTGTATGTAAGACTATTTATTATTGCATGTTTATGTGTAATCAGGCTCAAGCTATGCTCTGTTATGTCATATTCTAACTGGTTGGCTTTCTGTAAGTTTCAAACTGAATTTTGTGTCATTCCTAGTGATATTTAGTTCCAAGAAAGTGAGTCGATAAGAAACTGTCAAATAAGGAATATCCTTAATCAAGAGCCAGTAATAAAAGGATACAGACAAATATTCTAAGATGGCTTGGACACATAAATAGGATGGATGAGAGTAAGAAACTGAAACAGGTATAGGAGGCCAGAGGGAAGGAAGAAGAGGGAGAGGGCATCCAGGAATAGAATGGAGCGATTATGTAGAGAAAATATTGAATAGGAAAGGAAAGACGTTGAGGGATGCTAAACAACTAGCTACGGATAGGACAAAACAAAGATAATAGATCATGACCAGCTGAGGAAACCCAACCCTTGAAAGGGTATAAGGGAGAAAAAGAAGACGAAGAAAGTGAGTTGAAAATGGAAGCAACAGCTCCCAAAACTAGTCCTTCAAAAATTAAAATGTAATTGACATATTGGGAAAAAAAAACGACTATAAATAATTTTATGAATTAGTTTGGAAGTCACTAAAGATAAATGTTATGTTCCATGCTTATGCTTATGGTTCATTATTCAAGAACTTCTAGCCCACAACCCATAAGCCCAGAACATAACATTTATCTTCAAGATGCCGCCCGTGAAAGCCTCAGCTTGTATATTGGAAGTCACAGTGACTAAATTCTCAAAATATCATGTAATCCTATAAGATTTTATTTAATCAAGCTAGAGAAGACAATTAAAATCAGCTCGATCATTCCTGAAATATTATAAATCGATATCTAACAATACACTGGTAAACTGGTTGACAGATTAAAAAGTCTGGTGTGGATTTACATGATTTTCTCTACTAATTTTGTATAACATATTTTTAAAGATTCTTCTATCTACTTCATATTATTGTCATCCAATTAGCGGAAAGCACAACCTATGACAGCTGAGAAGGGGCCAGAGGCAGCCAAGCCACACCCTCCCATTAGTCTCTGTCACTAACTGAGAGGTTGATTAGGGAAATGTCACTTGTCGCTGGCCGCCTCTTTCCCCTTCCCCTGTCCTCTGGAATTTTCGCGGTGATTCACTGAAACCAGAAACTTCTAGATTGGCCAGCTGACCCTATATAAGCAACACGTCGGGCTGGAAGTCAGTCAGTGTTTGTGTTTGGCGAACAGCTGTGAGGAGCACCCAGTGAGGGGATGGACTGAATACGTGCGTCGGAGGAGTTTACGTAATCGCGAGTGCAAGTGGAATTGTAACGGACGAACTGGTGAATCGTAATTGTGTGCATTACGTAATTCTGTGTAATTGGCAAGTGTTTAACTGTAAGTTGGTGGAAATAAAGAACATTTTTGAGTGGTGCAATTGGACTTTTCATTTCACGAACCCACAAAGTCACATTATTATCAAGACAAATATTTGAAATATATTCAATAAAGCGACAATATTTTATTCCAAAGCTGCCTTACAAAGAATAAGAAGTCAATATTAAAGTTATAGTTGTAACTGATTTTTTGTTTTTGCAATTTACGTCGTCCAACATTAAGTCATATCGGACGATGAATGAAATGGGTGAAATGATGGTCAAATGAGCCCGGGGTCCATGGATCTTAGAGTTACCCAACATTCGTCTATCAGGATAAGGAAAAAACCTGGAAAAAACCTTATCCAGGTAACTCACCCTGACCGAGATTCGAACTCGGGACCTCTTGAAAGTGAGGCAGACACGCTGCCATTATAGTTGTAACTGAATTTTTATATGTTTGGAGGTGGAAATGCTAATGCGATGATCTCTACATTGATTATTTCGAAGTCCCAGGTTGTGAAGCCATATGCAATAGGATTACGCAAATGGGTAGATGTTGCAGATGATGGAATTGATGTTCTCATAGATTTACTCGATGTTGGATTCTGGAACTTACCTCGGCTACTCTTGTATTAGTATGAGATTCTATTTCAGGGTGCGGTCGCAGATGAGAGATAATGGTGAAGTTGTGTGCAGATAAAATAAGTGTAATATTCTTCCTTTTTCAAATTGTAATTTTAATTTAAATAAACTTTTTGAAATAATCTTTTAAACACTGAATGAATAATCACATTTGCTAATGTCAATATTACATAGTTTTAAAAACAATTATGTTGCTTTTGCAATATTTTATGTACTGTGTCCTTTCTGCAGACTTACAGATACTAACACACATGTCCACTCTACTCAATGGCTAAATGCAGAAGAAAGAAGCTTTATCCATTCTCAATTTACTGGTTCTTCCGTTGCTATGGACGTCAATATTTTACCATTGGTTCACAACCAATTATAATTATTAGGTTTGTTGTTACATTTAACAATATTTTTATAATTTTTTCTTTTAAATCACTTTTCAAAACGGTTTAACATTCAAAATAATATTTCTTCTTAATTTAAATGAATTTTGTTGTTACCAAAATCGTAATTATATTTCATTTTCCTTTCCTCTATCAAATTACTTTTGCATTTTCACTTGTTATCCTAAACTTTGTCTTTTATCCAATATAATTAAAATCAATTTTAAATAAAACTGGACATAAAATAACTATTTCATAGTTCAATAAATGAAGTACTCCATTTATTAAAACTGTTACAAAGTTAGGCAAACAATTGTGCCACGGTGGATCCCAGCTCATATGAAATTACAGGAAATCAACAGGCTGATGACTTGGCAGAAAAAGGCACAGCAATTAAACAGTAAAGACTTAATAATATATCTTTCCACTCTGTCAAATTACAAATTAATAAAAAATAATATCATTTAATCAAGATTTCTAAACTGCAAATGCAGATAAAAAAGGGACTACCATCTTTGAAGACAAGAAATACATCTCTGATTACAGATGAAGAAAATCAGTAGCAATATTCCAGTTAAGTACCGATCATGACTGCTTAACTTCACACCCTTATGAAATAAATATATATAATTCAACACAATGTACTCCTTGTAAGCACCCTGAGTTACCCATGCAGCCAGATCTAATGCTCGTTGCAGTAACTGCAGTGATAGGTATTATGCATGGGTGAGTTATGTAACAACACTATGTATTTTAGAAGGACCTAGCATCCTTACCATATCCAAAAGGCAAGAATAAACAACATACAGACAGCAAAAGTGTTAACATTACACATTTCTCATGAGATATATTTGGAAAATAAATACTGTTTTGAAAGAAAAAAAAGTTGTAGAAAATATTTTTTCAAATTAATTTTATTTGTACATGAAAGAGCATGCCTTAAACTATTTTTCTACATAATTTCCACTAGTGTTCAAACACGTGTCATAGTGGTTGATCAGCTTTTCTATATCTTCTCCCCAGAAAATTCCCACCAGGATGATAGTCATGATTCCGCAGCATTTTTCACTTCATCATCAGATCCAAAGTTGACAAGTAGCTTGTGCTTCATGTGCATGAATAAGTGGTAATCAGATCATGGGACTATTTCTTGATCAGTCAAAGGCTTTTGATCTAGTCGACCATGATATATTATTACACAAGTTGTATAATTATGGTATCAGAGGAGTTCCATTTGAATGGTTTAAATTGTACCTAACAAATAGAAAGCATTAATTAAATTAATTGGGTGTCGATTAATGACACTAAACAACACTTACTTTTAATATATCGAGATTTAACTGTATCGAGATTTAACTGTATTGGCACAGCACAGTGAAGCGAAATAATTATTAATTTTTAGATGAGTCGTATTTATTACACATCTGCTTCACTTTCGTATAATTGACATGTTTCGCAAATCATCGTTTGCATCTTCTGCTCTTATACGACTAAAGCTTGATCCAGTGGTGTGGGTAATTCTGGAGTTGCTGCTGCCATCTGTTGATTTAGTGATGAACTTAAATGTGGGATTCTCTTCTGGCGGGATTTCAAAGTTCATTAGTTGGGTTTTATGTTTTTCTATGTATATTCTCTCCCATATGACGAGTTCACTATGTTTTTGTACGTATTTTAGTAATTCTGTGCTATCTTCAATTTCATGATTTTCAGACCAGAAATGTATGTATGTATGTATTTATTCACTGCAATTGGGTATTACCCGGTGGCAGAGTTAAGAATACAGATCAAATTACAAATACTAGATTTACAACAATAACACAAAAAACAATACAAACATGATATTATTTTAGTTTAGTCACTTAAAACATATCTAATTATTTCTCTATTTACATATTATATACCATTATAATTTAAAAGTTAAACTATAAACCATCTAGATTTTTTCTAAATTTCTTCATCGACAGGGGACAGCCCTGAAAGACTGCTACAGGCAATTCATTCCATTCTTCAATGGTTCTATTAACAAAAGAAAATTTTCCTACGTCGGTTCTGTATCTTCTACCCTTAATTTTATACCTATGATCGTTTCGTCCATAATAATCCAGATTATCTAACCTTACACTAACGTCCACCCATGCCTTTACACCAGCATTAGCTTTGAATAATGCTACCAACCTATGTTTTTTACGCCTAATTCTTAATTCCTCCCATTTAGTCTCATCTCCTTTTATAGGCCCAAAATACTTGCCTCTTTTTATGAATTTTATTGCCCTCTTCTGTATTTTTTCTAATGGATTGATTTGGTTAGCTCTATACGGGTCCCAGCATGCTACTCCATATTCCATAACCGGCCGCACTAAGGCCTTGTAGGCAATTTCCCTGGACCTAGCGCTCCCCTTTTTCAATATTCTCATTACAAAATGTAATGCCTTCCACGCATTCCTAGATGTGGAATTTATTGTTCGTCCCATCCAGCATTACTTGCCAGGTACATTCCCAAGTATTTGCAGTTGTCCACCTGTGGAATTTGCACCCCTCCCATGTGATAGTTAACAATAATTTTGCCCTTAGTTCTACTAAAAACAATGGACTTACTTTTCTTGGCATTAATTGACATTTTGTTAGCCGCAGCCCAATTACAGATTTCATTTAAATCATCCTGAAGAGCGGTTTCATGCACTGTATTCCGAATTTTATTATAAATGATACAATCGTCTGCAAACAACCTTATCTGGCAGTTAATATTAACAGCAATGTCATTAACAAAAACGAGAAACAGTAAAGGTCCTAGTACTGAGCCTTGCGGCACACCCGAACTTAATGTTCCCCTATCGGATAGCTGCTATTGCGGACTTATCAATATTTTTGTATCTTAAGTGCCTGAAGTGTTCTTTCTTTCTAGTGCCTATGTTTCTTTTTGTCCTCCCTATGTAAATTTTTTCACAGTCTTTACACTTAATCTTGTAAATGCCTGACTTTTCCTCTGGTTTTATCTTATCAGTATTATAACTGTGAAGTAGGTTTTTAATGTTGTAATTGTTTTTTGGTGCCAATGTTATATTGTATTTCTTGAATATTTTTTGGAACTTTTTTGTGGCCCAGGGGTGGTAAGTAAACTTAGCAAATCTAATTTCTTGTTTTATTGGTATGAGAGCTGTGATCTGTTTTAATCTCTTTTGAAGTTTGAATGAATTTAGTTTTTTATCTACAAGGTTTTTTCCATATCCATTTTTAATTGCAGTTTTTAAGATTTGATGGTATTCATTTTGATATTCTTGCTGGCTGAGGGATAGATTTACTAATCTGTGTGTGAGACTGTTGATGGTTGCATGTTTGTGTGGAATTGGGTTGAAACTATTTGCTTTGATGTAATTATCTGTGTGTGTTGCTTTTCTATGGATACCAAATTCTAGTTTTTCATTGCTTTTTGTGATTTTAAGGTCCAAAAAAGGTAGAGTACAGTCCTCTTCAGTTTCCACTGTAAATTGTATGCTGGGTTCTGGAGGTTGAGTAGTTTCAAAGCATCATCTATTTGTTTGTAGGGCACTATTGCAAAGATGTCGTCTACGTATCTGTACCATGTTTTAAAAATATGAGGGAAGGCTTTAGTTATATGTTTCGAAAAAGCTCATGTATAGATTGGTCAAAAATGGTGATAGCGGGCTTCCCATAGCTAGTCCTGAAATTTGTTTATAATATTTTCCATCGAAGACAAAATAATTTTGATGTATACATATTTCAGTCATTGCCAAATATTCTTCTATTGCATTGGCATCTAGGTTTATAGAATTTAGCCATTTTTTCAGTTGTATCAAAAGTTTGTCTAATGGAATGCTAGGGAAGAGGGAGCAGACATCAAAGGATACTAAAGTGTCATGAGGTTTTAGTTTAAGATTTTGAATTTTTTCTACCAGGTCTAAAGAGTTTTTTATGCTCAGAGTATGGAATTGTGGAAAGGACTGAAATTTTTTGGACAGCCATTTTGCCAGAAGGTAAGTAGGAGTGTTTATATTATTTACAATGGGTCTCATGGGTATGTTGGGTTTGTGTATTTTAGGCAAATCATATAGTCTTGCAAGGTTTGAACATCCATGGGAAACTCTGGCAAAGATATGTAGATGACATATTTGCCATAGTGCCAAAAAAACACATCAGTGATGCACTAAAACTTTTAAATATTCAAGAAAAAAGCATAAAGTTCACTGTAGAAGTTGAAAAAGACGAGTATTTACAATTTTTAGATCTAAAAATAATCAGAAATAAAAATAGAATAAACTTTGGCATTTACAGAAAACCAACACAGACAGACAACTACATAAAAGCTAATGGCTACAATCCAAGATCCCACAAACAGGCAATCTTTAATAATTTAGCACACAGACTGGTCAACATCCCTCTCACAGCAGAAGAATACAAAATAGAATACAACAAAATTATTGAAATAGCACAAAAAATGACTTTCCCAAATCACTAGTAGACAAAAAAGTGAACTTAGCAAATAAGAAACTACTAAAGGAAACCACAACCCTCTCAGCTACAGAAACTAAAATGATCTTCAAAAAATTCACTTACCATCCATGGGCCTTTGATAAATTCAAAAAAGTCTTCAAAAAACAAAACATTCAACTAGCACCAGTCAACCATTTCTCCTTAAAAAAACATAATTTGCTCAAACATCAAAGATGCCATTCCATCTAACAAAAAATCTGGGATATATCAAATTGAATGCTGTGACTGTAGTCAAATTTATATTGGAAAAACCAAAAGAAATTTAGAAACAAGAACAAAGGAACACTTTAGGAACATAAAATACAAACAATTAGAAAAATCAGCAGCTGCCACGCATTTTTGGGAAAAAAAAAAAAAAAAAAAAAACCACAACATAAATCCAGAACCAAAATTACTAAAACATACAACAGGAAAAGAAGAACTGTCCACATGGGAACAAATCTTTATTTCAAAAAATACGAACAAAGTATTCAATTTCGACATCCCCCAGAAAGATTTGTTCAGCAAGTTCCTCGAACTGCCACCAGAGGAGACTGATGACAAAATATTGCCAGCTACACCAATGAGAACCAGTTGAGTCCGGCTGAAGACAGAGGGAAGGCCTCTGAAACTAGTTCCGGGAAAATTTAAAAGTAAGTGTTGTTTAGTGTCATTAATCGACTCCCAATTAATTTAATTTATACAACAACACTGTTTTCAACACTTCCATGAAAGGATTTATGAAATAGAAAGCAGTTAACGGAAACTGAATATGTAGTAAATGGTTCGAAGGAGAGTGTAGTGTTTAAAGCTGCTCGCTCTAGTGTAACAAACATTAAATATGGGGTTCCGCAGGGCTCGGCATTGGGTCCCTTATTGTTCCTATTGTATATTAATGACCTGTACAAAAACAACCAATGCATTAATACTAAATTTACTCTGTTTGCTGATGATACCAGTGTTCTCATTTCTGGGAAAAACAAACAAGAACTCAAAGCAAACGTTGATGGGGTAACAGACTATGTTTTAAATTGGTTTAAAGACAATAAACTTATTATTAATAAGAGCAAAAGTATCGCTGTAGGTTTCCATCATAAAGTCAACAAAAATGTAAGTTTCCCTAATATATGCTTAGAGAATGAATCAGTAACTACTACAGATAAAATTAAATTTCTTGGAGTTTGGGTAGATAGTAATCTAGATTGGGGAACTCACATTGATGCTTTATCCAAAAAAACTATGTCAAACTTGTTTTGCACTATATACTTTAAGATCATCAGTCAATCTTGATGTGCTTAAAATAGCCTATTTTGCCTACTTTCACTCGCAGTTATCCTATGGCATAATATTCTGGGGAAAGACGAGCTATACAAAAAGAATGTTTATAATACAAAAGACGGCCATACGTTTAATGATGAATCTTTCCAGTACCACAAGTTGTAGACCTTATTTCAGATCATTGAATATTCTGACAGTTCCATCTATATATCTCTATGAGGTGCTGGTGATCGCTCATAAACAGTTAAATATTTTTGTCACAAACGCCGAAATATATAGTCACAACACTAGAGGTAAATCACATCTTCATGTTACGGGCATAAGAGAACCCTATTTGAAAAAAGTATACACTATAACTGTATTAAATTGTACAACAAACTTCCTCAATGTTTCAAAGAATTACCAAATTTAACAATATTTAAAAGGAAATTAAAGAAGTATCTAATACAAAGATGTTTTTATTCAGTAAATGAATACCTTGATGATGAACAGTGAATCAGTTTTGTTAGAAATATGTATTACATTCTAATAACCTATTCCATTTTTTTTATATTGCAATTGTATTGACGAAGCCAATATTTCTGTAATTGGAAATCTTATGGTGAATAAATTTGATTTGATTTGATGGCACAAAGTCTGGGCTGTATGGTGGGAGATCAAACTGCTCCCAACAAAAATGTTGTTAAAAAGCTACATGTTGTTGTGATAAAAGCTACATAGGAAAAACTAAGAGAAACTTGTTAACCAGGCAAAAAGAACACCAGAGGAACATAAAGTTGAAACAAACAGAAAAATCTGCAGTGTCACACCATTTTTGGACAGAAAACCGCAACATTGGCCACAACATTAAACTGTTAAAATCTTTAAGCACACCCATAGAATTGGATATTTGGGAAAAAATATTCATAACCAAAAACTGTAATAAAGTTATAAATTTTGAAATCCCGGCATTAAATGAAGTATTAAAACTTAGTGCTTAGTGCCCCAAACACCAGATGGCAGAGGGATCAGAGCTCCGTAGTAGTGGAAGAAGTGGAATGTTCATTTAGTCACCAAACAGCTGAGGATGAGATCGAATGATCTTGAAAATGTTTCAATTATACAAGTAAGATAAGTTTGAGTGTAAACATAGTGACCCATAAATCAATCTCAAAAAAATAAAAAATGTTGTTGTTTTAAAATGAAGCCATTAGCTCTCTTGCTCTCCAATATTTCTGTGTAGTGGGTCCGGCAGGTAGGACTTCACAGGTTAAAAGATGTTCTTCAGTCATTTCCTCTTCTTTGTTGCACAGAGGACAATTTGGACTTGTATAAATTTCTATTCTGTGTAAGTGTTTGGCCAAATAATCATGTTCTGTAAGTAATCTAAAATTTGCTACTGCAGCTTTAAGTGGGATTTCTGGAATAATTTCTGGATTTTTAATTAAAATGTTCCATTTTTTATCTTTGGCTTTGTTAGATATTGATTGGTTTTGTTTGTTTTTGTATTTGTTTTTGATTAATCTTTTTATGGATGTAAAAGGTAAGCTTTTACTTTTGTTCTGAATTAAATTTGCACCTTTTTTTGGCAAGAAAATCAGCTGATTCATTTCCAGCAATTCCACAATGTACAAGTATCCACTGTAATATAATTCTTTTCTGTAGTTTTTGAAGTTGTTGGATCCCTTTGTGACATTCTTTAATTTGGATTGACCTCATTTTATATGAACTTATTGCACATAATGCTGCTTTAGAATCAGAAAGTATGACAACATTTTTGAATTTATCTATTCTGTATAGGTGTTAAGAGTGAAATATGAATAGCCATTACTTCTGCATCAACATTTGTTGTGTGGTATCCTGCTGGTTGATAGAATGAGAACAGTGCACACTTAATTCCTGCTCCTGAATTGTCCAAATTAGAGCCATCTGTGTAGGTATGTAACCATTCTTCGGTTACAAAAATGTTGAATCACTGTTTGAGTGTCACCAGCAGTATGGTGCCGAGAATTGTCATGGAGCAATACAATTCCTTTACTGAGCATTCCTCTACATTTGTTTTGAATAAAATACTGTAATTTTCTTAAAGTCTTACAATATTGTGCCACATGAATGGTTTCATCCCTGGGAAGAAATTCAGTAAGCGGAACCCCTTTTCTGTCCCAGAACACAGTGCACATTATTTTTTATGATGACATTTACGTTTTGAAATGTTGTTTTTTCGGAGAATGAGTGTATCTCCACTCCAATGATTGTTGTTTGTCTTCTGGTGTGACATGACGAAACCAAGTTTAGTAACAAAGTCTTCCAGAGAAGACCACATCTTGGCTGCTTGTCAGGCAACAGTCTTCTCCGGAAGACTTTGTTAGAATGGACACTGGCTGCTGAAGTCTACATAGTGAATTGAACCCAAGTTTCATTACCTGTCACAATTAGGTTTAAAAATCCTCTCCCTCTTCACTGTAGCAGGTGAGAAATGTCAAAATACTGCCAAGTCTCTTGGCTTTGTGAACATCACTGAGCAAAAATTTAAAAATCACTGAGCAATTTTGGAACCCAAGTTGAACACACCTTGTGGTAACTTAAGTGGTCTGCAATAATTTTGTACCAAACAGTTTGTAAAATTTGCGGAAATTTGTCTGAAAGCACTGTAATTGTGAAATGTCTGAAAGGCAAAGGCAAAGGCACCCTGAAAATCCTTATCTCTTATGTTCCATTAAACAAAATGGGTTGTATTGGTTATCTAAATGTATCTGTAACAGGATTTCTATTCTGCTACTCATGCAATGGTTGAAGATGCTATGATCCCCACGTTGTTGCGACATATGTAGCAGGATTCCTACGTTGTTGTGAGTTTCGATGCCCCAAAGTTTCGGCAACATATATAGCAAGATTCGTGCTGGTATCTCGTTTCCCGTCATTGGCCTTACTTTGTCAATCTTACCTTCGTCCAAAATATTATGACTTGGTGAAGACGATGTTCCCCGAAGTTATCAGGAAAATCCTTAACTATACCTTGGCTAGCTTTTAATATTCTTCTGCATTATTCTTACTTACGAACAATGAAAACTCTCAAGTGAAGAAATCATTAAGATTTTTAATTTGAATTTCTATAAGAAATCAATCTTTAATCCATTACAATTGTTATCATAAAACTTTATACTGTGATCGGAATCAGTCTAATACTTCAAATTGGACTAACACTTAAATATTTTCCAGCAATTTAAAAAGCATCCGATCTCTTTGGCGTTCCAGAAAGAAAGACTAATTTTCTTTCGGTTTCTACACCAAGATTATTTAATCCTTCGTTACTATCGCTACCCATATATTACTTTTCTATGATTGGCCAATTTACTACTACGTCACTACATTATGTAATACAAGTATTACTACGGCCAATCACAAAATTGCATATATTTTTACACAATTTTGTTTGTTTTTCTTTTATAAATTTATACATTTTTCAAACCCTTTTTAAATATAAATCAAAACAATTGTTACATATCGTACATACACTTCAAATCATAGTGAGGCATTTCAGGAAATAGCAGACGTTTGTTTGAAGCCCAATATTGACTCTGTCCACATTAATTTGTTTAACTAGTTTCTTTAGTGATTTTCAAGGTGATCACTTATAACTGACACCAACTTTATCTAGTTTATTTTCTGTTAAAATTGATCTAGAATGACCTTCACCAAAACTTAACAATCATGTAAAATAACTCACTATGAGCTGAAAACTACAGTATAATATGCAATAAGTTTCAAAAATAATTTCATAAAACAATGAAAATTATGCAACCTGTTTGTGAGATAAGGATTTTAGTGCACTTCTGCACCACTTCCACAGTGACTCTTGGTTCTCTTTTGCAGTCAGGAGTCTGCAAATTATTTACCATATGTTTCAATGACTCTATATATATATATAAAGAAAGTATATAGAGTGACATTTGTCGCTGGTCGCTGGCCGGCTGGTGGGTGGTTAATGCTTACAGCAGAAGGCATGCTGCTGCTGTGGTAAGCATGTTGCTGCCACACTGAATATTTAAATTCTAGCACTTTTCTTGGGATATGTTCAAACTTTGGTCCTCACTTTTCTTGGGATATGTTCAAATTTTTGTCCTATCTCATTGAGTTTTTCCTCTGTAACCACATGACAAGTTCTTTTAGGTTTCTTATCAAGAAAAGAACTAGTTTCTCTGAATCTCTTTACAAGTTTATGAACTTCTCTCTGTGAGGTGCAGCAATACCTGGAAATCAGTCTAAAAATAGCCATGTCACTTCTCTATAGAACTCTTGTTTAAACTTACGAACCATACATGAATATACAGTGTTTTAAAGTATACATACCTCTTGGCATTATAACAGAACTAATCATAATTTGACCACAAAGAACACAAGAACCCATGCTAGCAACAGCCGAACATGCACTGACGCGAAGAAAGGTGGGTGCCAGGAACGGTGAGAAGCCTGTTCGCATGCAGCTACTTCCTGCCAGCCACCAGTGAAAAACAAGGCACATATTTCTGCACACCTAGTGTGCTCGTTTAGCAAAACAATGAAATCCCAATGTGTAAGGACTATGATACAATGAAGCACCAAATTAATATGATTTTGAGTCAAACTAATACTCAATGCTCCACTTATTGCTAGTATTTACCTAGAAAGCATTTCGTTAGGATCTTCCTAACATCATCAGCTGTTGTCGACTAATGAACGTTGGTTTGGTGTCGCTTCCAATGAGTTCACCAAACCAATGTCCATTAGTCGACAACAGCTGATGATGTTAGGAAGATCCTAACGAAACGCTTTCTAGGTAAATACTAGCAATAAGTGGAGCATTGAGTATTAGTTTGACTCAAAATGATATTAAAACAATGAAAGTTATGCAATCTGTTAGAGAGGTAAGGATTTTAGTGCACTTCTACGCCACTTCCACAGCGACTCTTGGTTCTCTCTCTCTCTGTGAGGAGAGTCTGCAAATTCATGACCACATGTTTTGATGACCCTATATATGAAGCAAATATATATATTTCTGCATACCTAATATGCTCATTCTTCCCGATGTTTGGTTGAAACAAAATATTTAGATCTTAGGCAGCTTGTGTGATGTACTTTAAGCAAAGTTCTTATGTACATCTATAAAATGTACAATAGAACCTAATTATCCATGGAAGGAAGGAGGAGGGTTGATATTAACAAAAATGGTGGATAGTGGTTCTTCTTTAATATAAATAGCACATTTAATAAGCAATTACACAAAAATATCATTAAACATGTGAATCCATTTCTTGTAAATTTCTTTCAATCTTCTGATTGTTGTCCAAAGGGGTCAGATTGCATTGTAAAAAGTTACAGAATTTTGTTCTATAAGATCAATACAAGAATGTATGCTTACTTGCACATGCTTTTTTGTCACTATTATAAATATGAGGATTCTTCTCCCAAAAATGGTACGCTACCGCCAATTTATCTATTTCTTTGCTCCTGATGTTCCTAAAATGCTCTTTAAGCCTAATGTTCAAGTTCCTTTTTGTTTTCCCAATGTAAAAGTTGTCACAGCCTTTGCAGTTATCCGGTACACACCTGATTTTTGTCTGTGGGTATCTCCTTTGAGAAAAAGCCTTCGATACAATTTCTAAGGAAGCACTTTGGATTAAATTGAGGAAAAAAGGAGTAAGCAAGAACTTTATAATGCAAAATCTTTGCAAAGAAAATGAATTTAGTATAAAATATGACAGAGGAATGATAACAGAGAAAATACCAAACAATATAGGACTTGTAAATTAGGTTGCAGATTAAAGTCCAGTGCTATTTTATTTATTTTTTGATGATATTATAGAAGTATTAAGTAAATGTTACACATTTACCAATTTTAAATACAGGTCTTTTCTTTGCAGATGATTTAGTAAATGATCCTTCTACTAATGCCCTGGCTCGATACTGCCTACCTATGGAGGCTTCCAGCTACACTGCGGAGGTTCTGGCCATTCGTGACGCTTTGCAATATGGGATTTCTCAGGGCTTCCCCAAACTGCTGATCTTAACCGATGCGCAGAGTGTGCTGCAGAGACCCTCATCTCCCTGCTGGATGAGAGATATGCACTGTTATCTTTACGAGATACTGACGTTGGTGAACAACGCTACCATAGCTGGACATCAAATTCACTTCCTTTGGATCAGAGGGCATGTCGGAATTCGATACAATGAAGTCGCCGATCGCCTGGCAAAAGAGGGACTCACCCAAGGCACCTTCCAAGGCATCCAACTGCCCTACACGGATTTCTTCCCGGTCCTTCATCGTGACGCCTATTGTCGCTGGAATGACGCCTGGATTCGTTCGCAGTCCATCAAAGGCAAACACCACGCCGCCATTCAGACGCATCTATCCACGACCCCTTGGTTCTCCAGCTTCAGGATTGCACGTCAACATCTCACCTCCATCATTAGAATGCGACTTGGACATGGATGTTATCCTGCGCATCTACACCGACTACGTCTCATCGATTCCCCTGTATGTCCTGATGACCCAGGCGAAACCGCTGACCTCAATCATCTCCTGTTCAGTTGCTCTCGCTACCGAGCCCACCGTTCTTCCTTCCTCCGTCGCCTACTTCAGCAGTCTGTTCCTTTTCCCGCTAGCGTCAACACCATATTACAGTTATGCAACAAACCTGTATACCAAGCTCTTCTGCAATTTCTTAAAGAAAGTGATCTACAGATCCAGTCTCCTCCCATCCTCTTAACCTTCCTTTCATCATTTTTCTTATTTTTCCCTACGATGGCCATATGGGACTTTACTGAAGGCCAAAAAAAAAAAAAAAAAAAAAAAAAAAAAAAAATAACAAGTATAGGCTTAAAACAATCCTTGGAAGCAATAGGCAAGTTTTGTAAAGAATGGGGTCTGAAGATAAATAAAACTAAATCTAAGATCATGGTGGTAAAAAAAAAAGGTTTCAAACTAAAAAAAAAAAAATGGTGATGAGAAGGTTCAGAAATTGAGGTGATTACGAAAAACTGATTACCTAGGAGTAAGATTATCTAGTAATGGTGAATGGAGTGATCAAAAAGGAAAGCACTGGCAGGAGGAAAAATGGCTATTAGTGTTATTAGATCATGTATTAACAAAATACCAAATAGGCAAACAAAATGGTTAGAAAGGGTGTTTAGTTCAATTGTAGAAAGCAGAATGCTATATGGAATAGAAATATGGGGGCCAAATGAAGGATGAAAAGCAATAAATGTTGTAAATAGACTATTTTGTAGATTTGTTTTAGGTTTACCTAGATCTTCACCAAATGAAGCTGCTTTAATGCAATTAGGAAGATTAGGTTTCAAAAGCAAGGTAATAGAAAGAATACTGAAATATTGGCTCAGAATATGGAATTTAGATAGGGAGAATAAACAGTGTTTGGTAGTATAGGCAAGAATAAAGGGGAGGGAGACTTGAATATATGAAATTCAAAAGATTTTACAGGAAGTATGTATGGGATCATTACGGCTAGATAGTGGAAGAATAGAAATGGGATTCAGGAAAGAAGTAAAAACAAGAATTGAAGATATTGCAAAACAAGAATTATGGGCTAATCTTAATAACAAAATATCTCTGAAATTATATAAAGCATTGAAAAATGATTGGGGCAGACAAAACTATTAATATAATTTTGAGTCGAACTAGTACTCAATGCTCCATTTATTGCTAGTATTTACCTAGAACACATTTCGTTAGGATCTTCCTAACATTATCAGCAGTTGTCCACTAATGGACGTTGGTTTGGTGAACTCATTGTAGGTGATAGGTGCGTCTCTGTCGGTATCTTGATGAACTTGAAGTTTGGGTTCTCTTCAAAGGTAGTGTCGAAATTAAACAATTTTCTTTAATATTTCTTTATGAAGATTTTTTTTCCCACGTGGTTAATGCAGCTGGACCTTGGATACCTTTTAATAAGTAGATTTCTCGTTCTATATCATGATTCTTCTTCCAAAAATTAGTTGGTTACTGCCGATTTATCTATTTCTTTGCTCCGTTTTGTTTTTCCAATGTAAAAGTTGTCACAGCCTTTGCAGTTTATCCGGTACACACCTGATTTTTTGTCTGTGGGTATCTCCTTTGAGAAAAAGCCTTCGATACAATTTCTAAGGAAGCACTTTGGATTAAATTGAGGAAAAAAGGAGTAAGCAAGAACTTTATAATGCAAAATATTTGCAAAGAAAATGAATTTAGTATAAAATATGACAGAGGAATGATAACAGAGAAAATACCAAACAATATAGGATTTGCAAATTAGGTTGCAAATGAAAGTCCAGTGCTATTTTATTTATATTTTGATGATATTCTAGAAGTATTAAGTAAAAATGTTACACATTTACCAATTTTAAATACAGAGAGATACCAGGTCTGCTCTTTGTAGATGATTTAGTAAAGGATCCATAACAAGTATAGGCTTAAAACAATCCTTGGAAGCAATAGGCAAGTTTTGTAAAGAACGGGGTCTGAAGATAAATAAAACTAAATCTAAGATCATGGTGGTAAAAAAAAGATTTCAAACTAAAAATGATTATACAGGAAGTATGTATGGGAACATTATGGATAGATAGTGGAAGAATAGAAAAGGGATTCTGGAAAGAAGTAAAATAAAAAATTGAAGATATTGAAAAACAAGAATTATGGGCTAATCTTAATAACAAAAGATCTCTGAAATTATATAAAATATTGAAAAATGATTGGGGCAGAGAAAAATAGTAGGAAGAGAAGGGTTGGTATGGTTTAGAACAGGAGTAATATGCTTAAGGGGTATAAGGAATGGATATATTAAGGGAAGATGTCCAATGTGTGAAAAAGAAAATAGTACTTGGCATTATATTTTGAATTGCCAAAAAACAAAATATTGAAGAGATGAATTCCTTTTGCATAAGTGGGAAAACATAACAAATGAAATAAGAGGCAAAGGAATCTTGAATCTAAGATCAGAAGAAAACGTAATAAAACTTGGAAAATTTATTGGTAAGGTGAGACAAAAATGAAAATGGAAAACAGAGAAGACTATTGAGAACAATTAGGAAAATTATCATAAGGTATATAGGGAAACAAATATCTAGTTCGCAAGTTTTAAAATGCTCCATTATATGCACAACCTGGGTTAACTATAATGGGGTATGGGAAAACGTTATGTCACGGTTATGTTAGCAACATTACTTCCTACCTTTTTCAAGGATCACTTTTTGGAAAATTTAAATCTGTCTTTATCACAAATTGTATTTGTTAGAGATGTACTCTCTTGGACCGCCTCACACCCCGCTTAAAGAGCATGCAATATGACAACACCACAGGACTCCAATTGATTGCTGGTCGGTTGGCATTCAAGATCAAAAATCATCCCATTTGAAAGTTACAGTATGCCCATGCATTTTCATCAGAACAAACCATTATACATTCTTCTATTGGAGACACAAGCATAAGCCACAAAAGATTAGGCTTATCGTGGCTTAGGAGGTGACTTATCGTCAATGGACATTAAATATGTGAAAAGGAATAAAAAAGGCAGTACTGACCACATTCAAATTGACGAATACAAAATGCAAAAAGGTCATATCATGAAAGCAAACTGTATCCTTAAAAAGATTGGCGTGGTCACCAATGAAATACACATTATAGTATGTCCCAATAATCACATAGATAGTGGCACCTTTTTTGCTTTGAGTAGCCAACACAATCTACACGGACTGCTGGAGTAGATATAATGGCTGGAGGTTTTGTAGCCCATCTAATTCTAAACCACAGCCTGCATTTCACGAACTCAATAAACGTCCACACTAACAACATTGAGTCATGCTGGTAATTTCTCCACCATCGCCTATCAAAGGGTAGCATCACACAGAATCAAATGGATATATATTTGGTGTAGTAGTTGTGAAGTCAAGAATGTACAATTATAAAATTCTATCTATTTCAAGAGCTGTTCAAGGATATCTGGGAGAGTTAACCAGCGCCACATTTAAAATATTAGTTCAATTTATTTCTTAGTATTCATAGAGAAAAACTTTTGATTTACTTAAACAATTGGTAAAATTCAATAAATTTACATGTGGACTTAATAGTTGATTTTGTTAAACTTACTACTTTTTATTACACAAATAAAAATATTTGCAACAGAATCTCCACTTAACTTAAGAAGTTGATGTTAATTCCTTCTTCTTTATAAAAGATCGATTTCGAAGGCAAATCGCTTTCGTCTTCAGTTTATTAAACAAACTCTGTTGTTAAGGAAACCTCGGTTACCATGTTATTTTCTTTTATTATGTTATGTTTTCAACATTACCAACATCTGAATACGAAACAAACCTAAAAACAGAATCAATTGCTGGTATGTCAAAATTCATTACGCGATGTTTATTTTTTAAAATAAATATTTTCTCCCACACTATTAACTCTAAGGGACCATTTAATTGTTTTAGTAATTTAACTTCGGGATTTATTTCATGGTTAAATGACCAAAAATGATCTGCTACGGCCGATTTATCAATTTGTTTATATTCAATGTTACGAAAATGTTCTTTCTTTCTGGTTTCCAAACTACGTTTTGTCTTTCCAATATAAACCTGATCACAATCTAAACAATTAAATTGATAAATACCAGATTTTTTATTATTAGGAATTTTATCTTTTTTAGAAAATTGTAATAAATTTTTAATACTATATTTGTTTTGAGGAACTAAAGTTATACCAACTTCTTTAAACATTTTTTGAAAATGTTTATTAAACCAAGGATGGTAAGTAAATTTTTTAAAATTATATCTGGTGTAATGAAATTTGACATACATTTGATTCTGTTTTTAGGTTTGTTTCGTATTCAGATATTGGTAATGTTGAAAACGTAACATAATAAAAGAAAATAACATGGTAACCGAGATTTCCTTAACAAGTGAGTTTGTTTAATAAACTGAGGATGAAAGCGATGTGCCTTCGAAATCGATTTTTTATAAAGAAGAAGTAATTAACATCAACTTCTTAAGTTAAGTGGAGATTCTGTTACAAATATTTTTATTTGTGTAATATTTGTTGCTTCACTGTGACTAGCTTCATTTTCTGTGTGATTACTACTTTTTGTTTGGATCAAAATGTTTTCATTTTTAATGGTGAATTTTTTCAACAAACTTCTGGCTTAGCAATGAGTAATCCTCTTTCACCTTTTCTTGATGATCTTTCTATGAGTTTTTTTTTTCGAAATGCAAGTCACTAAAGCACTCCCTTTGATTTTTAAAACCTGGTGGATATGTCGATGACAATTTTGCTATTGTTCCTGATAAACAAATAAATGTTTACGTAGAAAATGAAGCTAGCTACCATGAAGCAATGTGTATTATACAAATATAAAAATTTGTATAAATAAATGATGCTTTAAAATTACTAAATTTATAGGATAAAGCCACAAAATTCACATTAGAAACTGAAACTAATGGATGTCTTCCTTTTCTACATCTAAAGCTAATAAGAAATAACAATAAACTAAACTTTAGGAAATCTACTCATATTGATAATTACAGAAAAAATAAAAAGGTTTAACACTTTTTCACACAAATTTGCTGGTTTTAATAGTTTAATTTATAGGTTAATAAATATACTCCTAAAAAATGGAATTTAATAGAGAATATAAACACATTATTAATACTGCTTTAATTAATGATTTTAATAAAGACTTTATACATAAAAAGATTGAAAAATTTAAATATCTAAAAATGTAAATGTTTCTATCCTTAAAAAAATAAGATGATTACAATTTTAAAAAATTTACTTACCATCCTTGGGCTGATAAACATTTTCAAAAAGTTTTTAAAGAGTATGGTATAACTTTGGTTCCTCAAAATATAGTATTAAAATTTACTACATTTATCTAAAAAAGATGAAATTCCTAAAAAAAAAAAAAAAAATATGGTATTTATCAATTTAAATGTTTAGATTGTGATCAGGTTTACATTGGTAACACGAAACGTAATTTGGAAACCAGAACGAAAAAACATCTTCGTAACATTAAGTATAAACAAACTGATAAATCAGTCATAGCAGATCATTTTTGGTCAGTTAATCATAATATAAATCCTGAAGTTAAATTATTAAAACAATTAAATGTTCCAATATGTTCTAGACGTTCTCGGGCTTCGAGCCAGGTGAGAAGATGTTGTGACATCTTCTCACCTGGCTCGAAGCCCAAGAACATCTAGAACATATACGCCGCCAGGAAATATTCAGCTCATATTTCAAATGTTCTGATAGATTTAATGGTTTGGGAAAAGATATTTATTTAAAAAAAATAAACATCGCGTAATGAATTTTGAAATACTAGCAGTTGATTCTGTTCTTAAGTTTGTTTCGTTTTCAGATTTTAGTAATACTGAAAAAACATAGTAACATAGTAACTTTCTTGACGACGAAGTGTTGACTGAGGATGCAAGGGTTCCTGAAATCGATTTCAACTAATTCAACTAATAAGAAAAATTGACATCATTTTCTTAAAATAAGTGAAGTTTTTTGTTACAAATATTTATATTTGTACAAGTTTAGTTATACTTATTATTTGTAAAAATTTTGCCAGTTCCTTTACTGACTATAGTGACATTACCCTAACTGTGGGACCAATGCTGGTAAGCAAGGCTACTTGACTGCTACCAACATCAGCACATACGTAATAAATACATTTGGAGTAGACTTTTATTTGCTTTATTTCAAATGAATTTATGTACTTCTAAAGGTCTATAAATATTTAAGGTATTTTTTTATGTTTGCAAGATATTTGTGATTTCTTACAGAATGCAATATTGCAAGGGAGTTCAGAACTTAGAGAATAATTTTGCAGGATGTAAATTAAGAAGAACAACATATTCTGTAGTATGGGAATTTACGTTTAGTGAAATTTTAGACTACATTGGTATATTTTAGTTAGTTTAATCAGTTAGTGTTTAGGTACATAGCTGGCTAGCATAATTTAGAGACAATCTATATAATATACAGTTAGTGTAAGTGAGAAAAAAGTGCTGGCTACATTGCTTTCAGTGATGCAGTATAAGAACTGTGCCGTCCTGCACTCTTAAACATATCTACATGTGCAGTAACCAAATAAATAAACAAATACTAATAAAGTTTATGTTATGTTAAGGGGAGGCATCTGTGAAAAATGCTAAAATCCAGAGTTTACATCAGAACTGCTTGAAATTTTGCATTAGGTGGGGTATAGGGAAGATAGTTTAGCTTTCAAAATATCTTTTTATCGTAAATAGTTTTTTTAAAAAAAATATTTAGTGCTTTTTGTAGTGTGATTTTTGTATGTTATATAAAAAGTCCCAGGTCATTAGTTTTTCTTTTAGAAACTTTAAATTTTAGATTCGGGTTTCTCTGTACATCAGTTACAAAAGTTGCTATTCTTTTAAAGTGTGTATCAAGTATTTTTGGATAAAAAAAAAATTTATGTGTTAATACATTAAATTTTTCTTAATTTTTTTGCAATTTTGATATTTAAAATTCAATAATAAATAAACTATTTAATTTACATCACCAAAAATACCAACTTTTATTAAACATTTATTTAGAAATATGTATGCAAAGTTTAATACAAATTCGTTGGAATTGCAGAGGTTGGAGCATTTTGAAGATACAAAAATGTTCAAAAATTGAAAGTGGAGAAAAATGAATTTAAAGATTTAGATAGAAATAGCACTACTTTCTTTACTTTGAAATTCCCATGCATCATATGCAGGCCCTAGAGCTATGTTATTACCTTCATTCTCTTTAATTTAGTTACCTTTGGCTCTTTTTTCATAATTTTTCTATCTACAATAGTTTTTACCACAAAAAAAAAATGATAATTTAATTTTTTGCTGCAATTTCTTTACATTGGGAAACATATTACATTCTCTACAATTTTTGTTATAAATGATTGGAACTTTGGATTCAGGTTCCTTTAGATAATAGTTACAAAACTATAAATGTATATATTCATTTGTCCACGTCTAATAGTTCTGGAGGAGAAAATTTAAGGAATATGATAGAATTTTCTTGAATTTTTCTCAATTTTGTTTTTTCAATACCAATGATTAACTTTCTGATATACAGCCATGATGATACCAATTTTTATTGCAAAATTATCTAGAAGTATACATATATGCAAAAATTAAAGAAGTTCATGGAAAACTTTCGTGTCCGGACTATAAGGAGTGTTAAAAATGCTAAAAGTTGGACATGAAGAAAAATCTAGTTAGAAGTTCTAAATCTAAAAACATTTTTTTCTATGTTTCAAAACCCTCCTGTACTATATGAAGACCACTCAGCTAGTTTAACATCCTCTTCTTCTTTTAATTTAGTCACTTTTAACTGCTTCTTGGCAGATTTAATATTTGCTCAATGAACTTTGAGCACTTTGTTTTAGCTTTCACCTATCCCTAATACTGCTAATTTTCTTGCTAACAGGACTTATTTTCCTAGCTGCAACTTTTGCCTTAACATTTAATCCATCTTTATCACCCATATTAAATTCACTAACAGCTGCAATCACTGCAATTTGCAATTTCTTTCTTAATACAAAAACTTCTTTGTGACATTTACTCCATGCAAACTTTCATTAGCATTCTGTGCTTCTCCTTTGATGCATCTCTCCAGTAGAATAGTACTTACTAATCTCTTTATTTTTGTCTATGAGATGGAAATTGTAAGTAGAATAGTTCATGCAATTCATATCCATGGTCATACAAAACTTCTGCATAGAAATATGACCTACTAGAATCACTGTTAACTCTTGGGCTATAATATGTTTTCACTTAAATTTACCTCAAGCAGAGCATTCTAGGATCATTACTTACCATTATGGCTAGAAAATCTTAGTTTCATTATATTTTTCTTCAAAATAGCCACTGTACTCCTAACCTAACCTAACCTGGTATGAATCATACACCTACTGTTGCAACAAGAAAGTAATACAACATTAAATCAGGCTTTATTCCTATTCTAAACAATAGTAATTTAATATAAGCTGCTATCCACAGCTTTCACTTGCATGAGAGACTCCTTTGCTGCCAAGCGGTTGCTCTACAGAAGGCTAACTATGAAAATGCCAATTGCAGTTTAGAAAAGGACCGCGCAAAGAATAAGGAAGTACATGCAGCTGAACTAGCACAACAGCAAGCATGTGAAAAGTTTGAGCAAATGTCAGACAAAGGGAAAGAAGAACTTATGGATTTCAAAACAAGAAGAGTTGCAGCCTTTCGAAAAAATTTGGTTGACCTTGCTGAACTGGAACATGCAAAGGCCCAGGTTCAATTGTTCAAGAACTGTTTACAAACCCTGAAAGAGGAGTGACGGAGGATAAGTTTAGTGGCTATTCCAGCAGCAGAAATAGCTTCATTTGTCCAGTAAGTTATTACATTTAAGATGTAGATTTACAACTGGGATAAGGTTTCTGCAGAAGAGAATTTCTTCACTTTAAATTGGGCCCAAAATGTTGATTATTCATTTACATACCATAAGAACAACATAGACTGTCAAAGGTAAACATAGAATTACTGATGTTGTGTTGGAAAATATGTGTACAGTTGTTTTATGTACATGATAGTGTAGATCAAAAATGAGAATTACAGTTGAACTGTGTACATTTCAGATTAGAATATGATCTGGCGAAATACAGCATTGTAAATTAAGTTGGAAATGGAAGTGTTTCACATTTCATAAAAAAAAAATGTATATATATATATATATATTAATAATGTGCTTTACCAGGTGTTAAGAAAAACCATATTGAAGCTGTACATTTGAAAAATTTAAGAAAATCTTTTAATTCTATATGCAGCATACTTTTTGGACTTCTACCGAAGCTATATCAAGCATGCACCTTTGTGATAAAAAAAAAAGTGAATGCAGTAAATTGTTTCTGCAACTCAATAATTATTCATTTACCTAATTATATTACATATTCTGTTATACAGTTTAAGCAAGCAAGTGAAACCATTGTAATGTAAACCATATTTCACAAACACTACATGTCAGTGGAAATGTTTGTTTACTTTCAAAAGTAATACGTGGGAAATAATATATAAAAAATGGTAGCAGACAGGTTCAGTAGTTTCCACAAACATCCAGAAGATGTCTCTGCACATTAACACAGTGTATGGAATCAAACCGCGTAGTTTAAACGTGAGAATTCCATCAATTTCCTTGCGACACACTAGCAAAAGCAATATAAATGGCCATGCCCACTCGCACATGGGCATTTAAATAATGATGTAGTGGCTCTTTAAATGGCGCTAGGGCCTAACTGACGGCAGATTCTGAAACCACAATGTTTAAACATAATTTTAACGCAAAAAACGGAAAATGTCATTTTTTGTCATAATTTCACCGATGTCTCCCCTTAATAAAATATTTTGAACTGCCCAAATAAATAATTTATAATATATTAAATACATATGACATCAAAAACTGTGAAGCTGTACTTAAGAAAATGTGTCACTTATGTTAGACTTAGAAGCAATCTTGCATCATATGTTGTTGAGTCAAAACTAATTACTTCATTGATATGACAGAGTTTTCTAAAATGCTCTTTTAAAATTATATCAGTAAATAAATGCATGTAGGTACAAAATGGATCTTTATTATTTCATCATTACATTGTTTCCTGATTCATAAAAACAGAATATTTACTTTTAAGTGTGAGATCTTTAAGCACCTGAGCAGCTTCCACTAGCCCAAGACCTTCTAATGAATAGATGAGATTTTCCGGACTAGCATCTTCATCGTCTTCAGACCATATTTGGAGCATGCTCAACGCTCGTTCCTCATCTGTAGTACCCTCTGTTTCAAAGAACTGCTGCAAATGTCCAAAGTTAAATTAGATAAATTATATGTAGATATTGTAAATATAACATGTTTCAACAAATCATAAGCCTCCACAAATGCTCAAAATTCAAAACTGGTAAAAAGGCTTCAGACTCATCAATTTAAAACAAAAAGTCAATGCATGCTGTCACATGACTTTCTTTACTCTTGTACAAAATACTCTTAAAAACACTTCTCTTCTATCTTCATATTAATCAAGTTAGGCATTTGTAGAAATTGTTTTATTACATGTTTTCTTATAAGTTTCTTAAGCAACTGTCAAATGTTTTAAGAGTTGTTCATTATGTGGTGCCTTTTGACATTCCCTTCTCTTTGCATGTTTAGGACACATGCACAAAAATTAATAATAATAATAATAATAATAATAATAATAATAATAATAATAATAATAATAATAATAATAATAATAATAATAATAATAATAATAATAATAATAATAATAATAATAATAATAATAATAATAATAATAATAATAATAATAATAATAATAATAATAATAATAATAATAATAATAATAATAATAATAATAATAATAATAATAATAATAATAATAATAATAATAATAATAATAATAATAATAATAATAATAATAATAATAATAATAATAATAATAATAATAATAATAATAATAATAATAATAATAATAATAATAATAATAATAATAATAATAATAATAATAATAATAATAATAATAATAATAATAATAATAATAATAATAATAATAATAATCTAAAACATAGTGTTCTTAGAACTGATAACTGGCCAACACACAAGTCAATACTAATTAAAAGACATTTAAAATCATTTACAAAATTTGTAAACTCTATAGACTTTCAAGTACTAAAAGGCATTAATGTGTAATACAAGCAAAAAAAAAAAAAAAAAACTAAATGGTTCACATCAAAACTGGAAAAATGTATACAAAAATCACAAAAAGAGTGAAAGCATGTAGTACTACTTATGTAGTGGAGCATGTAGAGATCAGAAATAAAAAAATAAATAAATAAATAATAATAATAATAATAATAATAATAATAATAATAATAATAATAATAATAATAATAATAATAATAATAATAATAATAATAATAATAATAATAATAATAATAATAATAATAATAATAATAATAATAATAATAATAATAATAATAATAATAATAATAATAATAATAATAATAATAATAATAATAATAATAATAATAATAATAATGGTCATTCATTATGACCACTCAGTGGTCATAAACCACTACAGGCAGTGTATCAGAACAGTGCCCAACTCCCCTAGCGCCTCATTCCTCTGAGGTTTTCTTTGCTGTGGCAAACTGTTCTTGTTATCAGTGCATAATACAGTTTATTGCATTTCCAATAATACTAAAATGCTTATTAAAAGCTATTCTGTCAGTTACTAATGGCATCGTCTATATATTATTGGTCTGAATTTTAAAATATGTGCACTTTTCTCAAATGGAAAATCATCAGTGTTTTTCCCAGCTTTTTTTCTTCTTTCCTATCATGCAGAGAGAATGGTATTTCAAGGCCATCCAAAAGCGACCAGCTCGAATAAGCTCATTTTACTTCCTCTAACAGGTACTTACAATAAGGAGAGGAAGTACTGCATTCCACCAAAAACTTGATACCAAGATGTCACCATTTTTATCTCCTCTACTAGGTACTTACAAGGTAGATATTGCATTCAATACTGCAATTTCACTGAAAAGACATGTTCTAAGATTCCCAAAATTAATATAAACAATTTCAATTTCTCTAGCATGTACACTGTAGGTACTGCATTTGATACCAACATTTCATTAAATATACCCCATATGGCCTGTTACTCAATATGGCCTAGTAGCTATTTCTTGGTAACTATGATGGTAATCCGCTAGATGGCTGCTCATTCACGTTTGGTAAGCTATTTCAACTATCTGTGTGTTAAATCCAGTGCGCAGTGACTAACAGCCATTTCACAGTTGAGATTCGTTTGTCTGCCGCCTAAGTGTTATTATTTTATGCAGGTAAGCTTCTTGTGTTACTGATACATTACAATTTTTCTACAAACCTGTTACCGTGTCAGTTATTTCATGCAACTGCCCTGTTTTAAATTATATAAAAACTTTAATGAATGCAACAACCTTTGTGTAAGCTATACATGTGAAATTATTTGCTTGTAATGTGGATCCAACAACGCCTGGTAGGTCATATTGAGTATACACTTTAGCGATAGCAGGCCATATTGTGTATACACTCTTACTGATAATTTTTTTATTTATTTTCTGTAGCTATGACTTCATATCACAATAAGATATGCAGTCAATGGAGCCAAGATGACCTAACAAAAGCTGTGGAAGACATCAGTAAGAAAAAAGTGTTGGACTATCAAGCAGAAAAAGAATTTGGTATTCTACGAAGAACTTTCCATAGGCATGTCAAATCTGGATGTAAAATCAAAGCAAAATTGGGGCGAAAGTTTACTTTATCTGAAGAACAAACTGGTGAACTCTGTGCATGCACAGTGAGGTTGGCAGAAGTGGGATATCCAGTGACAACTAAAATTTTAAGACTATGTGTCTACAGATACTGCAAGAAAATCAATATTACTCATAAATTTTCTGATGTTAAGCAGATTGCAAGGAAATTTATTCAAGATAGCCCTACAATTTCTCTCAGAAAATCCAAAAATCTTAATCCAGCTAGGGCATAGAAGTTCAAAAAAGTAGTTGGTCAAGACCATTTTAAAAAGGTTAAAACCGTTTTTGAAGAAATTGTTATTTTTGAAAAACCTGAAGGACTTTTCAGCAGCATTGGATGAGAAAGGTTGCAGATTGAATTTACACAAAGAACCATGGGTACTCGCAAAAAGGGGCACACACAGAATACACATATTGGCAATGAACATGGAGAAAATGTAACTGTCTCTTGTGCAAGGACAACAGGAGCAGCTATTCCTCCGTTGATCTTATTCATAGGAAAATGCTTCAAACTGGAGTTTGCTGACGATCTACCTCCAGGCTCTGTTTGCTGCATGACAGAAAAGGGATTAATGACATCAAAGGGTTTTGTTAAATGGTTACACCATTTTGGTCGTCATAAACCTGTTGGTCGGTGCTTACTGATTTTTGATGGAGCGAAAAGCCACTTACACTACTTACACTAGCCTCCAGCACTACTCATGAGCTTCAGCCACTCGACAAAGCAGTATTTCGTTCATTTGAACCGCACTGGGATCAAGAAGTGATGTACTGCATAATCACTGTGAAAGTACGTTAACTAAGCAACGCTTTGAAAAATTACTTTCTTGGAAGTGTTGAAAACAGTGTTGTTATGATAAAATTAACTTTAAAGAGAGTCGATTAAAGACACTAGACAACACTTACTTTTAAATTTTTCCGGAACTAGTTTCAGAGGCTTTGCCTCTATCATCGGCCGGCTTTGCCTCTATCAGTCGAGAGCCGGCCGATGATAGAGGCAAAGCCTCTGAAACTAGTTCCGGAAAAATTTAAAAGTAAGTGTTGTCTAGTGTCTTTAATCGACTCTCTTTAAAGTTAAGCTTTGAAAAATCTTTGCCAAGGTTTGGAAAAAATGCAGACCATATCTAATATCACATCTGGGTTTAAAGCTTCTGGATCTCAAATTCCTTAAAATCATCTTTGTCACATAAGGAATCTCAGTTTATAATGAATGAATGAATTCCTGTAGTTCCAAAGTGGAACATACGGCCTTCTGAACCGTGCAAACCCTAGGCCCGCAGGCAACGGGTTGAGAATCAGAATTATCTCGATCAGAGATTCACCTCTGGTGATGAGCTGATCAGCCATCCTGGAAAGTTCAGTTTATATTACCTGGTAATAATAAATATAATGCATACTCTAAATTACATTTCATTAGTTTCCATTATTTTAAATGTGTGACTAACAGAGGTTAAATAGGCCATATTGGGAATACAGTGCATGCAATATGGCCAAAACTAATCTTTCGGTATATTTGTTACTGTGGCTTGTGTAATCATTTTAGTTGCTCCACAACATAATATTACATTATTAATTTTTAGATGAGTCGTATTTATTACACATCTGCTTCACTTTCGTACCTATTTTGAGGACATGTTTTGCAAATCATTGTTTGCATCTTCTGCTCTTATGCGACTAAAGCTTGATCCAGTGGTGTGGTGGGTGTGGGTAATTCTGGAGTTGCTGCTGCCATCTGTTGATTTAGTGATGAACTTAAATGTGGGATTCTCTTCTGGCGGGATTTCAAAGTTCATTAGTTGGTTTTTATGTTTTTCTATGTATATTCTCTCCCATATGACGAGTTCACTATGTTTTTGTACGTATTTTAGTAATTCTGTGCTATCTTCAATTTCATGATTTTCAGACCAGAAATGAGCTGCTATTGCGGACTTATCAATATTTTTGTATCTTAAGTGCCTGAAGTGTTCTTTCTTTCTAGTGCCTATGTTTCTTTTTGTTCTCCCTATGTAAATTTTTTCACAGTCTTTACACTTAATCTTGTAAATGCCTGACTTTTCCTCTGGTTTTATCTTATCAGTATTATTACTGTGAAGTAGGTTTTTAATGTTGTAATTGTTTTTTGGTGCCAATGTTATATTGTATTTCTTGAATATTTTTTGGAACTGTTTTGTGGCCCAGGGGTGCTAAGTAAATTTAGCAAATCTAATTTCTTGTTTTATTGGTGTGAGAACTGTGATCTGTTTTAATCTCTTTTGAAGTTTGAATGATTTTAGTTTATCTACAAGGTTTTTTCCATATCCATTTTTAATTGCAGTTTTTAAGATTTGATGGTATTCGTTTTGATATTCTTGCTGGCTGAGGGGTAGATTTACTAATCTGTGTGTGAGACTGTTGATGGTGGTATGTTTGTGTGGAATTGGGTTGAAACTATTTGCTTTGATGTAATTATCTGTGTGCGTTGCTTTTCTATGGATACCAAATTCTAGTTTTTCATTGCTTTTTGTGATTTTAAGGTACAAAAAAGGTAGAGTACAGTCCTCTTAGTTTCCACTGTGAATTGTATGCTGGGTTCTTGCAGGTTGAGTAGTTTCAAAGCATCATCTATTTGTTTGTAGGGCACTATTGCAAAGATGTCGTCTGCGTATCTGTACCATGTTTTAAAAATATAAGGGAAGGCTTTAGTTATATGTGTTTCAAAAAAGCTCATGTATAGATTGGCCAAAAATGGTGATAGCAGGCTTCCCATAGCTAGTCCTGATATTTGTTTATAATATTTTCCATCGAAGACAAAATAATTTTGATGTATACATATTTCAACAGTCTCACACACAGATTAGTAAATCTACCCCTCAGCCAGCAAGAATATCAAAACAAATACCATCAATAAATATTAAAAGCAGAAGCATTATTAACAGTGAAGTATTCTTCATATTTATAAATAAATGCCATAAAATCTTAAAAACTGCAATTAAAAATGGATATGGAAAAAACCTTGTAGATAAAAAACTAAAATCAATTCAAACTTCAAAAGAGATTAAAACAGATCACAGCTCTCACACCAATAAAACAAGAAATTAGATTTGCTAAATTTACTTACCACCCCTGGGCCACAAAAAAGTTCCAAAAAATATTCAAGAAATACAATATAACATTGGCACCAAAAAACAATTACAACATTAAAAACCTACTTCACAGTAATAATACTGATAAGATAAAACCAGAGGAAAAGTCAGGCATTTACAAGATTAAGTGTAAAGACTGTGAAAAAATTTACATAGGGAGAACAAAAAGAAACATAGGCACTAGAAAGAAAGAACACTTCAGACACTTAAGATACAAAAATATTGATAAGTCCGCAATAGCAGCTCATTTCTGGTCTGAAAATCATGAAATTGAAGATAGCACAGAATTACTAAAATACATACAAAAACATAGTGAACTCGTCATATGGGATAGAATATACATAGAAAAGCATAAAAACCAACTAATGAACTTTGAAATCCCGCCAGAAGAGAATCCCACATTTAAGTTCATCACTAAATCAACAGATGGCAGCAGCAACTCCAGAATTACCCACACCACTGGATCAAGCTTTAGTCGCATAAGAGCCGTAGATGCAAACGATTTTCGAAACATGTCCTCAAAATAGGTACGAAAGTGAAGCAGATGTGTAATAAATACGACTCATCTAAAAATTAATAATTATTTTGCTTCACTGTGGTGTTCCAATACAGTTAAACCTTGATATAATATTACATGTCCAGTTTGATGAACTTTATATTGTAACCAAACGCTATAATTTATTGCCACTCACAAAAATGAAAAAAAAAATAATTATCCTTAGGTAGGCCATATGGGGTACAGTTACCTTACATTTTAAAGCTGCCTTAATACAAAATATAATTTTTATTTTCCTCACTGCTTACTTTATTGGAAGAATTGCATAAAATATAAAGACTGTGTCACGATTTCACCAGAAAATACACATTTTGAGAATCCCTGAATACAAAATAAATAATTATTTTATCCACTGCTTATCATCATAGTATATATTGTCGTCAGGCATTGTTTTGTCAATGGCTGCCAATGCAGAGGCAAATGCAGAGAGAGAGAAGTGGGAAAAGAAAGAGACAGAAAGTGCCCCAAGTCATGCCCACATGAGTGCTAGCACCGAACGTTTTCGGAGAGGGAAAGAGATGGAGATAGTCTGGAAGTTCTCGCTGCACCACGAAAGACCTTAAAGCATCGACAAGCTTCTGGAAACAAGGAATGGAGGTATAAAAGAACAGTCGCTAGCCAGTCAGGAACTATAAACATGTGTGTGCAGCTGTGTAGTGATTTGAAAGTAAATTCTTTTGTTTGTTTACATGTGGTGAAGCAACGAGAGACCTTGGACATTGCGTGTTTGTATGACACCTCATTTTTAGAGTCTTTTTACTTGAAATAAAGCGCAGTTTGAATGTCCGCAAACTAGATTCTTAATTCTATGAACCCACAAAGTCACAATATAGAAAGTATTGCCTTCCACATAAAAATTGTAAACCAACTGGAAATACAGGTTTCGAGTCTCAGAAAAAAAAATTACCTTCTCAACTACTTATTTATTATAGCAAGCACAGGGAGTATTGATTTCCATAAAAATTACACACCCAAATTTTAGTCCACATACGTGTTTTGAGGTATCCTGAATTTAAAGAAAACATTTTAAATTTGTCTATAGATAAACATATTTGTTTGTATATATATACAAACAAGGCCAGCTGGCAGAAAGAGAGGGGACAGATGGCATCGAGGCCAGCCTACTCGTGTGACGGAATGGCTCTTGCTGTGGCAGTGAGGGAGACGCATAGCGCTAAGCCACGCCTACACTAATGTGTAGCGCTAATGACGTGCCGAGTAGAGACGGGGTAGGGAGAGAAATAACCAGAAGTCACTGGTTTCTCCGCCTGCCTGGAAAGACAGTGAAACTCTCATATGACTTCGCCAGTGTGGAAAAGCTTCCAAATCTGCTTGGTCGCATATAAATAGGAGCACGTGTATGTGGAGTTTCAGTCAGTTTTGAAATGTTCTTGGCAGAAAACTGTAAAGAGTGTAGTGCTAGTGAGCAGTGTGCACACAAGACTGGAAGATTGCATACGTGTTGTCAGAGGTGTACGAAGCGTATTTCTACTGAAAGAAAGAACGATTTGAATTTCTACGAGTTGGACCTTTGATTCCACGAACCCACAAAGTCACAATATTAATATATAGAATAAAAAGAAGTATTTCAGAAAGTGGAGTGCCATTGTTACTAAAATTAGGCAAGTGAGTCAACCTTACAGGACTGACGATAGGGGAGAAGTCCCCAGAAACTAGTCTTCATAAAAAACTTGTAAGTGGAGAAAAGTATATACAAGGTTGACTCACTTGCCTAATTTTAGTCACAATATTAAGTTTCCTTAATTTCTAATTAGTTATTATATTATGTGTGCCCTGTATTTTCTTTATTTTTATCATTAATTGTATGAATACTTATACAATTAACGAGGTTAAGAGGTTTATTTACTCTTAATTTAAGTATTTTCTTTTAGTTTGTACTAGAATAGGGGTTTATACCATAGTAATGTGTGTCTGTGTGTGTGTGTGTGTGTCTGTGTGTGTGTGTGTCTGTGTGTCTGTGTGTCTGTGTGTCTGTGTGTCTGTGTGTCTGTGTGTCTGTGTGTCTGTGTGTCTGTGTGTGCGTGCGTGCGTGCGTGTGTGTGTGTGTGTGTGCGTGTGTGTGTGTGTGTGTGTGTGTGTGTGTGTGTGTGTGCGCGCGCGCTTGACACTATCAGATGATTAATATTATTATTAATCATACACGATGCTTTAAAACTTTTAAATTTACAGGATAGAGCTATAAAATTCACATTAGAACCTGAAACTAATAGATGTCTTCCTTTTCTACAACTAAAGCTCATAAGAAATAACATTGGCATTTACAGGAAATCTACTCATATTAATAATTACAGAAAAAATAAAAAGGTTTAACACTTTTTCACACAAATTTGCTGGTTTTAATAGTTTAATTTATAGGTTAATAAATATACCCCTAAATAAATAGGAATTTAATAGAGAATATAAACACATTATGAATACTGCTTTAATTAATGATTTTGATAAAGACTTTATACATAAAAAGATTTAAATATCTAAAAATGTAAATGTTTCTATCCTTAAAAAAAATAAAAGACAATTACAATTTTAAAAAATTGACTTACCATCCTTGGGTTGATAAACATTTTCATAAAAATTAATTGTTCTTTCGTACTAGCTGTGTGTAGGACGCACTATGAAAGGGTAGAGCCAGACTGAAAAATTCAATGCCATAGCCGGGATTTCATCCACGGATCTTCTGGTCTCCGTCCAGCCACTCTAACCATTGAGCTACTATGGCCAACGTGCCGATATGACATTAAATTCTCCAACTGACTCTTGTTTTTCCCGGTAAACCACTAGGAGATCTCATAAACACATGAGACAAGTACCTTAATGGCGACTTACTATACTGTAAGTACTTTAAGGGCCGGGTTATTATTATTTGTAATTTACGTCCTCCAACGTTAAGTCATATCGATGTATGGAATTGGTGAAATGATGCTCAAATGAGCCCGGAGTCCATAGAGCTTAGAGTTACCCGACATTTGTCTTTCAGGATAAGGGAAAACCCCGGAAAAATCTTATCTATGTAACTCACCCGGGCTTTATAGTTTGGACCACTATTAGGTACAATTAATAGAAATGAATTGTTCTTTCACACTAGCCGTGTATAGGACGCACAACGAAAGGGTGGTTCAAATGCCGGCTATGGCATTGAATTTTTCAGTCTGGCTCTACCCTTTCATTTTCATAAAAACTTTAAAGAATTTGGTATAGCTTTGGTTCCTCAAAATAAATATGATATTAAAAATTTGTATATTTCTCTAAAAAAATAAAACTCCCGATAATAAAAAAATCTGGCATTTATCATAGATAGAGCCAACATGAAAAATTCCTTGCCATGGCCAGGAACCATGGATCACCTGGTTTCTGTCCAGTCGCTCTAACCCATTGAGCTACCATGGCCAATGTGCCGTCCAGACATTAAATTCCCCATTTGACTCATATATTTCCCCGGTAGACCACTAGGGTCTCTCACATCCAAGATACATCTTTTGTGGCAACTTACGATCGTAAGCATGTTCGCCATGGTAGCTCAATGGGTTAGAGTGACTGGATTGAAACCAGGAGATCCGTGGTTCAAATCCCGACCGTGGCATTGAGTTTTTCATGTTGACTCTATATATCAAAAACCTTAGCCTATTTACAGCTAGAATGAAGAAATGATTAACTTCCATCAATTAACTAAAATGGCATTTATCAATCTAATTATTTAGATTGCAACCAGGTTTATATTGGAAGGACCAAACGTAATTTAGAAACCAGAACGAAAGAACACTTTCAAAATATTAGGTATAAACAGACTGATAAATTAGCCGTGGCAGATAATTTTTGGTCATTTAATCATGAAATAAATCCAGAAGTTAAATTATTCAAGCAATTAAATGGTCTGATAGTTTTAATGGTTTGGAAAAAATATTTATTTTAAAAAATAGAAATTGTGTAATGAATTTTGAAATACTGCCAATTTTTTTCTGTCTGTAAGTTTGTTTTATTTTTAGAATTTGGAAATATATACAAAAATATTACATCTAGCGACCGTAATGTTAACAATGATGAAAGTGCCTGGTGATGTAACAATCATTTACGAAACTGGTTTCAATTGAATTCTTTTGAAATTTTCAACAATTTTCTTAAAAGATAAGTGAAGTTTGTTATAAATATTATATTTTATGTAGTATGTGTTGCTTCACTGTTGCTAGCTTCTATGTTTTACATATGAATGAATTTATTAACTACATTTACATTTTCCTTCAATTGGAGTACTTTTCATTTATCACAAGGTCCCATACAACTGAACAACATGGTTATATTGTTTATGGTGACACTATCTTCTCTCCAATTTCCAATTGGGCACGTTTATATTCTAATTTTTCTTTAATCTATCCTGCTCTCACACGTACATGTCTGTCCCTTTTAATAGTCATCGCTTTCTATAAAAGTGAATCGAGAAGATATTGACACAGTGCTTCACAGTGAAGCAGTGTGTCAATATCTTCTCGATTCACTTTTGAGCTAAGTTGTGCTTCACTGTCTCTACGCTTCTATCAATTTTATACTTTCATTGCTTTATATTTACTTTTATATCCTGCACTAGTTTTTCCTGTTTGACACATTTTTTCGAACCCTGTTAATTATTACCACTTGTTTCACTTCATATTACTAATGTTTCACTGTGTCTGTATTCACTTAACCTTATCTTTCAATATTTCTCACTTGTACATCACCCCATTTCTAGTGTTTCCCTTACTCTATTACAAATTTTTTAACTTCAACAGCAGCTTTCTTTTTATCTTTTCTCAATCTTTCCCGTTTAACCTATCACTTCATTACACTTTCTCGAATCTTCTCCTCAGCTTCTCATAACACTGTTCTAATCTCTCTTCCCAGTTGTAATTTGTACAGCTGTATCACAGTTACTCATATCTTTTCTTTCTCACATCCCATTCTATTTCTTCCTTTCTACAATTTACCCATAATAGTTACATTTTTGCCTTGCAGATATCCCCTATACCTCAATATCCCCTGCCTAATTCACACTCCTATTTCACTCTCTTGAATCCCAACACTTGTTTCATTCATTCATTCATTCATTTATTATCTGCTTAAAAGAATACAAAACATATTCAAAGCATCATCAAGTTAAATATGTGCAACCAGAAAATCACATAGTTTAATATCTACATAAACAAGTTCTAAAATAACCTATTTACAATAATAAATCATAAACTATACACTATTACACTCATACTACACAAATACTATTTATTTAGTCAATATTATCTAAGATATTCGTCAACTGAATAATAGTAACCTTCCATACAATATTTCTTTAATTTTTTTTGAATATTTTATGACTATGAATATTTTTCAGATAGGTAGGTAGTTTATTATACAGTTCATGAGCTGCAGCAGTAGGTCTGGTGTTACATAGTTCTAATCTGTGTGACTGTTAATGAAAATTTGTATTTCCTCTGGTGTAGTGCTTATGTATTTGTTTATTTGTTTTGCCTTTATCTTGCCTGTTAAATAATTCTACTATTACTTCATATATGTAAAGTGAATATACAGTTAAAATATTTAGTTCTTTGAAGGTTTCACTCCCATAATTAGTCTTATTGCTCTTTTTTGGAGAAGGAATACTCGGTTAGTGTGTTTTTTAGCACAACATCCCCACACTGTTAACCCTTATGATATATGCGGGTATATCAATCCATAATATAACATTGTGTATTAACATCCACTATGTTCATCATTTTTTTTCATTACAAATAACCCTGAGCTTATTTTGTTGCATATATGATCAATGTGTTTGTCCCATGTTAGGCTTTTATCCACAATTAGTCCTAGAAAATTTGTGCTATCTACTGCATTTACATCCCTGTTTTCAATTATTATCTTTGTATTTGATGGCGACCTGTTCTGAGGAGTTTGAAACTGAATGTAATTTGTCTTATTTAAGTTTATGCACATTGCTTTACCCTTATCCCTTGTATCTCCAAACATATTTCACTCTGGTTTTCCCTAATCCCTTGTATCCCTGCATTTGTTTCGCTCAGCCGAACAACATTTCTGAGATTAATTACAAGTAAATGAAGTCCAGTGTACCTACTGACAAATATAATTTATTACTGGAATTTGCTTCACTGTCTCCAACTCCTGAACTAATTTTTGAGTTTGATTTATGAGTCACTATGTTTACACTCAACTTCACTTACTATGTTGTTTTATAAATGAAATGTTTACAAGATCATTCGATCTCATCCTCAGCTGTTTGGTGACTAATGAACATTCTTCTTCCTCCACTACTACGGTGCTCCAATCCCTCTGCCCCCTGGTGTTAGGGGCACTAAGTTTTAATACTTCATTTAATGCCGGGATTTCAAAAATTATAACTTTATCCCAGTTCTTGACTATGAATATTTTTTCCCAAATATCCAATTCTATGGGTGTACTTAAAGATTTTAACAGTTTTATAATAAGGCCAATGTTGTGGTTTTCTGTCCAAAATTGGTATGACATTGCAGGCTTTTAGAAAATTTGAATGAATTTCAAAAGACTAAACTTAAAACTAGCACCCGAAAACAAATTCAGTCTGAAGAACCTGCTAAATAAACTACTAAAAAATTCAATCCCCAACACTTTGAATCGGTAATTTATCAGATAAACTGTGAAACCTGTGATAAAAGCTACATAAGAAAAACTAAGAGAAACTTGTTAACCAGGCAAAAAGAACAGCAGAGGAACATAAAGTTAAAACAAACAGAAAAATCTGCAGTGTCACACCATTTTTGGACAGAAAACCACAACATTGGCCATAACATAAAACTGTTAAATCTTCCATAGAATTGGATATTTGGGAAAAAATATTCATAACCAAGAACCGGGATAAAATAAATTTTGAAATCCCGGCATTAAATGAAGTATTAAAACTTAGTGCCCCTAACACCAGATGGCAGAGGGATCAGAGCACCGTCGTAGTGGAGGAAGAAGAATGTTCATTTAGTCACCAAACAGCTGAGGATGAGATCGAATGATCTTGAAAACGTTTCGATTATACAACATAGTAAGTGAAGTTGAGTGTAAATATAGTGACTCATAAATCAAACTCGAAAATGAAGAATACTTCAATGTTAATAATGCTTCTACTTTTAATATTTATCCTGAACTAATATTTGTGTTATTGCATACTGCTTTTATATTTAACACGTATTTAAATATCACTTATATAGTATTGTCGCGAATGCACTGTTGCGATGAGGCAGCGCGGCTGAGGTATTCAAAGAGATGGACAGTGCAGTGCGGAGATAAAAGCTCGCCGAAACGGTGGGGTAGGGAGACATATTTATAGAGAGTACGTCTTTCTTCTAACACCATCTTGATTGTTTGAGAACATTCTGGATAGTGAGTCAGCTATAAATAAGGAAGCCGCAGCTCGTCAAGGGAGACAGTTGTTAACTGAACTCGCGTGCGTGAACAGCTGTGTGAGCTGTGTTGTGGTCGTTGACCTTACAAGTTGTATTTTGTATGTGATGTAATTCTGCTACTTAAAGGTTGGCAAATTGTGTTTCTACGGAAATAAAGAGCAATTTTTAGTGTTTGTAACCTGGACTTATGATTTCACGAACCCACATAGTCACAGTATTTTATCTTATGCTCTGGTGTTGAAATCCTTGTGTGTTTAAACATTTAGCTGAACGGCTTTAATTTAGTAGCAATTATCTTTCTGCTTGTCAAGTTGTATTACCAAAGTATGTCTTCCATATTTTTGCAAAACATGCAGTCAGTGTCCAAGTTTGATGCCCATCCTTTAGGTAAGACTAATCAATAAGCTTCCAAACTCATTTGAGAACAAAAATGCTTGCTCTAATTATAGCAAAACAAGTATTTTTCTATTAAATTATAAATGAGTCGTATTTATTACACATCAGCTTCACTTATGTATCTATATTGAGGACATGTTTCGCGAACTATCGTTTGCATCATTGGCTCTAATGCGACTGAAGCTTGATCCAGTGGTGTGGGTAGTTCTGGAGTTGTTGCTGCCATCTGTTGATTTTGTGATGAATTTAAAGGTGGGGTTGTCTTCTGGTGAGATTTCAAAGTTCATTAGCTGGCTTTTATGTTTTTCTTTGTATATTCTCTCCCATATGACGAGTTCACTGTGTTTTTGTACGTATTTTAATAATTTGATGCTATCTTCAATTTCATGATTTTCAGACCAGAAATGAGCTGCTATTGGACTTACCAATATTTTATCTTAGGTGCCTAAAATGTTCTTTCTTTCTAGTACCTATATTTCTTTTTGTCCTCCCTAGGTAAATTTTTTCACAGTCTTTACACTTACATAGGGAGGACAAAAAGAAATATAGGCACTAGAAAGAAAGAACATTTTAGGCACCTAAGATACAAAAATAATGATAAGTGCAATAGCAGCTCATTTCCGGTCTGAAAATCATGAAATTGAAGATAGCATCAAATTACTAAAATACGAACAAAAACATAGTGAACTCGTCATATGGGAGAGAATATACATAGAAAAACATAAAAACCAACTAATGAACTTCGAAATCCTGCTATAAGACAACCCCACATTTAAATTCATCACAAAATCAACAGATGGCAGCAGCAATTCCAGAACTACCCACACCACTGGATCAAGCTTCAGTCGCATTAGAGCCGATGATGCGAAGGATGGTTCGCGAAACATGTCCTCAATATACGTCCGTAAGTGAAGCTAATGTGTAATAAATATGACTCACCTATAATTTAATAATTATTTCGCTTCACTGTAGTGTTCCAATACAGTTAAATTTCGAAGTATTTTTTTGTTCTATGTATACACCCCCTTCAACTGCAGCATATCGGCAGCCATTCTCCTTTGGAACATACCGCCTATTGGCGATGGTGTTAATTTGTATACGTTGGGTTGCTGGTACTTTGGATTTTCTATTTTTAATCATTAGAACATGCAGACATTTACACTCTCATTCATACTTCCAAACTTTGGGGAAAATGGGGAAGCATCTTGGTTGTAGAAAAATCCCGACATCCAGCTGGAAATCGAACCCAGGACCCCTCACACGGCAGGCAGGTGCTCTACCGACTGGGCTATGGGGCCAGCCACAAGTATCTTATTTAAATAAGTGAAACAAGCAATAACCCAAATTATTACAAATTATAAAAGTATTCCTGGGAAACAGAGTATAAGATTGAGCACTAAAAAAAAATAAATGCACTGTTCACACATACCTCCTCAGACTGATATCCCAACTTAGGGGCCAACTTCTTCCAATAAGGAGCTACCTTTGTTGCAACAGCTTGAAGCTGTTCTTTAGTAAATGACCCAACTTTAATATCCTCTGCCCTCTCCTCCTTTTCTTCTCCTTTTAGTAGCTCATCATCTTCTTCTTGGACAACAGTTTGAACATCCATGTTGTCAATCAATGCGGGTTGCTCTTCACCAGATAAAAGTGACTAAAGAAAACATAAAATTAAAATATGTAACTTCATGAACATAAGATAAATAAGGAATAGGTTTGCGGTACTACAACGATCTTTCTTAGGACTTATTTATAATAATGATCCATTATCAAGAATAGACACCGGAAGCATTATTTTATTCATACATGACACGTATAATTACTTTCTTTACAACATACATAGTAAGTAGAGAGGGTATTGCATTCCACCAAAAAATTAGATATCAAAATTTCACCAGAATTACATATTTTTCAGATCACCTGTATAAAAAAGGGATGTGTGTGTGTGTATGTGTGTATGTGTGTGGAGGGGAGGTATCAGCATAGCTCCAAAACAATTATTCAGTTAAATACGAAACTTGAGACAACCATGGACATTTAAAAAAATCTGAAAAATTCTTAAATAGGTTTGGCATCAGATTAGCTCCTCAAAACGGAAACACAGCCTGAATAATTTGTGAACAAGCTACTCAAAAGCACAGTCTCAGACAAACTTGAATCAATACACTATCAGATAAACTACAAGATAAATATACAAATATTTTATTTGTTTAAGATGTTACAAATTTCCGAGATCATATCAGTGCCGTGGTATACCAAAACTTTGTTCAGCAGGAACTCTTTCACATGCCAGTAAATGTATCAACATTTACTGATATTTTCAACACACTTGAAAATCGCTGGTTTGGACCAGGTTTGAATCCATGACCTTGATAACAGTAGACCAGCACCACAGCAACTGAGCCACCCAGACTGATATCAACTGCAAAGATTGTGTGAAATTCCACATAGGAAAAACCAAGAGAAATTTGAGTATCAGATTGAAAGAGTACCAGAAAAATATAAAACTGGAACAGACAAATTTGTTGTGTCATATCACTTTTGATACAAAAACCACAACCACAAAATTGTTAAAACCAGTTTCCTCATCACTAGAACTGACCATATGGGAGAAAATATTCATTGTCAAGAATGCAGTTAACATTGTAAGTTTTGAAATCTTGTAAACAAGTAGTTACAGCTTTACTACTCCACTGCTAGATGGCAGTAGGATCTAATCCTTGACAAGAGTAGAGGAAGGGGACTAAAGTAGCAGTATGCTTTAGTCCTTTAACTGGTTGATGAGGCCAAATATCTCTCAAAAAGGTTCCAGTTTTAAAGACAGCAAATGAAGGTTTGAGAGGTCTGTTCAATAAAGAATGATCATAATGTTTTTACAGTCATAATTTTTGCACTAAAATTCAATCTTATTATATTCTATTAGCTTAATGTGAGACAAACACGCTGTAGTAGTTTCATTGTTGGTACTCCTGGTTCCTGCCTGTGAGAACCAGGCAAGTTCAGACATGTTCAGTATCGCCTACTGCTGCAATGGAGGTAACATGCAGTTAAAGTTGATGTTAGAGGAAGATCCGGAGTTTCTTTCAAACGTAATCACTGCTAATGAAACCTGGCTACATCATTTTGATCCTGAGAGCAAACAGCAAAGCTCAGTGTGGAAATCTCCTTCATCACCAACCCCCAAAAAAGCAACAGTGGTTGCTTCTGATGGGTCATCTCATTCTTTGATATTCATGGAATGATTTATCAGCATGTTGTACCTGCACACACATCAGTAACTGGACAATACTACAGGGATGTCCTGGAAACATATCAGGTGCAAAAGACCACATTTCCATGAAGCAGGCTGGATGCTCCACCACGATAATGCGCGGCCACATATTGCCAATGTTGTTGCTGAATATCTTGCAAAAATGAATGTGAAGTGCACCCCTCACCCTCCCTATAGTCTGGATTTAGCCCCAGGTGACTTTTTTCTATTCCCTAACTTGAAGAAATGCCTTCGTGGGAGGCACTATCCATCATCAGAAGCAGTGGTGAAGGCTGCGGAGGCGATTTTGAAGAATCTCTCAAAAAATGGTTTCCAGCATGTCTTTGAAGACTGGCAGAAATGCTGGGACAAATGCATTGCATTCAGGGGAGACTATTTGGAGAAGGACCATCAAAATGATGAGGATGAATAAAGCTACGTTTTCAAAAAAAAAAAAAAAAGTGATCATTCTTTATTGAACAGCCCTCGTATATAAAGTTAGTGTTATTCATTCCAAAATCAACAGTTGATAACTTTTTACAATTAACATTGTATTGTTGGACTTTGTGACAGTGATGTGCACTCTTAATTTAATCAATTATTGAGTCGATTTTGACACTGCATAACTTATTTGTTTAATAAAGAAAGCATGTCTCAGGAGCTATTCATTCCCATGCTTAGCTCCTGGTCAAATGCTTGCATTATTCATAATGGTGATTGACCTTGGAATTAAATGGTTGTAACTGGACGAACTTCTGCATAAGTATGTTGCTTGGTAAAATTTCAAAATTAAAAAGATGCATTCTCTTTTTCCAAATGTAAATATTTTCCTTTCTGTTTTTCCCAAAATGTTTTTAGTATTACCAGATCTCTATTTATGGCATGTTCGTTTCTCCACAAATGCCAAACTACTGCTGCTTAGTCTTGATGCTTTTGCTTTATGTTCTTGATATGATCTTTGTTCTTTTGTTTTTATGTTTCTTTCAGTTTTCCAAACGTAGATTTTTTTGCAGTCGCAGCTAATCTATATATTCTTAGTTTATTCTCCTGTGGAATATCTTCTTTTAATTTACAATTTAATAGGTTTCGATGGAGTAACTACTTTTGAAGCCAAAATTATGTTATGTTACTTGAAGATTTTCTGAAATGTGTACGAATGCTAAAACCTTTTTCCTTAATAAGTAAATGATGTGTCAAAATTGATCCAATAACTACCTAAATTAAAACGATTCCATAAGTTAATGTACAAGCCATTTAAAACAATGACCAAGGAAGAGGAAGAAGAAAAAGAAATCTGAAAAACAGGCAATCAAGTGCAAATTGTATACCAGAAATTGTATACCTGAATATGACTCTAGAATCATATGACTCTAGAATCAAATTTAAAGTAAACAGGAAGGTTAAAAAATATAGATAAGTAAAACTATATGTAAATAAAAGTAAATTAATCAAACAGTAAACAAAGAAAGGATTGTATATCATAGAGGCAAAGCAGAAGGATGTAAAATTGATGAGATATCATATCATATCAACACCTTGTGATTTTTATGAGATGTAAGAACATTGTACAGTGCCTTAATTTTTCACAGCAAGTACAGCAGCAGAAGACACGCTGTTGCCGCAGTAGGCATGCTGCTGCCATGTTCAATATTTAAATTCTAGCGCTTAGGTTTATCATGCAAATTATAATTACAATGATCACATACCTTTATCACAGAAGATGTTGGAAATTACGTCTTAGTGCTGCCACACATATCTCATACCTTTGAAGAAAATTTCTCTTGAAACGCATTAATTCATCTTATGAAATTGCAATAATTTCTCATCTCATATTGTCTTTCAGTTCTTCCAACATATGCAGGTTGTTCCAATACACTTTTTTTTTCCTTCCATAAATAAAACAGCATCCAGAAGGTCTAGGGATCAGTGATGACCCTATCTTCAAAACTTTCCCTAACTGCAATGATAGATCAGCTGTATGTGCTGTAGCAGAGTCTTGTTAAAAATATGCCTGTGTGCATCAACGTCACTCAAATATTGCAGGAATAGTTTGAATGTTGCATTCCTGTACCTCTGTCAACTGCTTCCAAGCCAAGAATTGTAACCTGTTTCTTGTGATAACCTACTTAGAGATTTTCTTGGGCTATGTTTTGTAACATTTGTCCTATCTCATCGAGTTTTTCCTCTGTAAGCACATGGCGAGTTTTACTGAATCTCTTTACAAGTTTATGATTAGTCTCTCTGTGAGGTGCAGGAATATCCGAAAATTGGTCTACAGATACCCTTGTCACTTCTCTACAAGACTCTTCTCGCACATAGGAATCATATATGAATATGCAGTGTGCTAAAGTATATATACATCTTGGCATTATAACAGAATTGCAATTTGACCACAGAGAACATCAGAACCTGCACTAGCAACAGCCAAACATGCACTGAAGCACAGAAAGGGGTGTACCAGGAACAGTGAGAAGTACTGTGCACAAGCAGCTGCCTCCTACCACCAGTGAAAAATAAGGCATATGTATATATTTTATTGCATTCATATATGTAATCAACAAACTACTGTAGCTGACTTTCACATTTGGAGAAGATGTCCAGAGGGCAAAAACACTGGGAAGTGGCTGTGTGTGTTGGTGGAAGGAAAGTGATGAATAGTGCTAATTAAAGGAGAGAGGGGGGAAAACTCACAAATGGTTGTTGATGGAACAAGGAAGAAAATAAGGAAGGCTCTTAAATGGTAAATGTTTATGGTAAATAGCCTGGAGGAAGCACAAAGAGTATCCAAGAAAGAGGGCAAGACGAATTGCATTATAGCAAGTTGGGAACATAGGGGATAAGAAAAGAGCTGAGTGAAACAAGTGTGGAAACATAAGGGATTAAAAAAGAAGTACAAAATAGACATGGTAGATCAAGAAGTAGGGACATATCAACAAGGCTTGCAGAAAGGGAAGAGAGAATAGTGAGAGTTGTACGAGGTAGAGCAGAAGATATTGCCAAGTGAGAAAAAATAATAGGTAATCCAAAGAAGGGTTGAAAAATGCTGCAACTGAAGCTTAATAGGGAAAGAGGAGACAACAAAAGGAGAGATGTGAGAAATATCACAAACTCAAATGAAGAAACTCCAGGCTCAGTGAAGTGGATGTTGAAACGAGTGTTAAATAGTAGACAGGAAAGGACAAATATTTGGCACATAGAATAAAGCTGACGCAAGAAAGAAAAGCAAAAGGAAACCAATAACCATTAAAAGAAGCAAACATGTATAACAAGCACGTAAAATGTATTGAAAGGCTACCTACCATATTAGCAATAGGCCCAGCTCATAACTAAAGATGAACTTTATGTAACAAAATAATAAACAATAATTATACTCCAATAATAGCAGTATAACAACTGATGAAAAATTTAAACTAATAGTTTCCCATCACACAGAAAATGAAGCTAGTCACAGTGAAGCAACAAATATTACACAAATAAAAATATTGGTAACAATCTCCACTTAACTTAAGAAGTTGATAATTCCTTCTTCTTTAGAAAAATCGATTTCAAAGCCAATCGCCCTCATCTTCAGTTTACTAAACCAACTCCATTGTTAAGGAAATCTCGGTTACCATGCTATTTTCTTTTATTATGTCACGTTTCCAACATTACGAACATCTGAATACGAAACAAACCTAACAACAGAATCAATTGCCGGTATGTCAAAATTCATTACACGATGTTTATTTTTTAAAATAAATATTTTCCCCCACACTATTAACTCTATGGGACCATTTAATTTAAATTATTAAATGACAAGGGCAATGTACCTTCGAAATCAATTTTTCTAAAGAAGAAGGAATTATCAACTTCTTAAGTTAAGTGGAGATTGTTACAAATATTTTTATTTGTGTAATAATAATTTCCCATTCAATAAAATATGCTAAAACTTTATAATGCAATATATATTCTCTTTGGTATTTAATAAATTATATACTCTATCATACTCTTGTTATAGAGTATAAGTAATGTGAGAATAGTTGGAATTTCACTTTTGTATAACCTAGAGATTCAAAACAATGAACTGTCAGACTAGCAAAGCTAAACATGTTTAGTGCTGCGAACTGAATGAAACCTTCACAAAAATGAAAAAATCTCGATTGCAAGCTTTTTGATTGCCAGCAGCAAATGCATGTGAGGAAAGTGATATTTGTGTTGTGAACAGTGCATGATGAACACTAAACATATAAAATCATTCAGGAGGTGTATAAATGCTATTCAAATTTATATACCAACAGCCAGACAATTTGAAGCCAGAACTTAATCACGATAATAAAAGGTAATCACTTCCAACTTATCAATCATCAAAAATAAATTTATCATTAAATAAAACAAAGTTCAGACTATGACAATTTCATTGAAAAATACATTTCTGGATTCCTTATAGCTGTATTTTATATTAATATATGTTTAGTGGTAGATAAGGAAAATGTAAACATAGTTTGGGTTTGTAATACAGGGCTATTCATAAAGAAAGAACAGATTTCATTTATTTCTTCCAAACTACAAAAGATAGAAACATGATTTCAATTAATACAATTTCGAGTCGAACTAGTACTCAATGCTCCATTTATTGCTAGTATTTACCTAGAACGCGTTTCGTTAGGACTTCCTAACATCATCAGCTGTTGTCGACTAATGGGTGCCGGTTCAGTGAACTCCTCGGAGGTGATAGGTGCGTCTCTGTCGGTATCTTGATGAACTTGAAATTGGGGATGTCTTCAAAGGTAGTATCGAAATTAAACAATTAACTTTCATATTTCTTTATAAAGATTTTTTCCCACGTGGTTAATGCAGCTGGACCTTGGACACTTTTTAGTAAGTGAATTTCTCGTTCTATGTCATGATTTTCCTTCCAAAAATGGTACGCTACCACCGATTTATCTATTTCTTTATTCCTTATGTTCCTAAAGTGCTCTTTAAGCCTAATGTTCAGGCAGAAAATCAGGAGTGTACCGGATAAATTGCAAGGACTGTGACAAATTCTACATTGGAAAAACAAAAAGGAACGTGAACATTAGGCTTAAAGAGCACTTTAGGAACATCAGGAATAAAGAACTAGATAAATCGGCGGTAGCGTACCATTTTTGGAAGGAAAATCATGACATAGAACGAGAAATTCACTCACTAAAAAGTGTCCAAGGTCCAGCTGCATTAACCACGTGGGAAAAAATCTTTATAAAGAAATATGAAAGTAAATTGTTTAATTTCGATACTACCTTTGAAGACAACCCCAATTTCAAGTTCATCAAGATACCGACAGAGACGCACCTATCACCTCCGAGGAGTTCACTGAACCGGCATCCATTAGTCGACAACAGCTGATGATGTTAGGAAGATCCTAACGAAACGCGTTCTAGGTAAATACTAGCAATAAATGGAGCATTGAGTATTAGTTCGACTCGAAATTGTATTAATTTTGTGCTTCATTGTATCATAGTCCTTAAACAACAGAAGAATGATTTCAATGTTCACAGAGAGAGAAAAGTTTACAATTGAAATAGCGTGGAGGTAGGACTTCCAATCAAGGCCACATTGGCACTGTTGTTTCTTGTTGTCTGTAGTGAAATGGCAGCGACACCACAAGAGAAATCATTCTGTGTGCTGTAATTAGCAAAACTAGAGACCATTGTTGCAGTTCAACAAGCATTTTGCCATCAATTTAATGAACAAATGCTGCATCATAAGCAAATTTATGAATGGCATCGAAAATTCATAGAATATGGTTGCATCTGCAAAAGGAAAAGCAGGGAACGTCCTTGTACATCGGACGAGAATGTTGCACGTACTTGTACATCATACAAAAGGAGACCAAAGAAATCCACATCACGAGCAAGCATGCAACTTAACATTCCTCAACAAACGGTATGGCGAGTTCTGAAACATCATCTGCACCTGAAGCCATACAAATTGCAGTTACTGCAAAATTACATCCTCACAACCACAACAAAAGGTACAAATTGTGCATTGGCATATTAGATGATATGGAAGAAGACAACTTCCCTCAAAGTTTAATTTTTTCCAATGAATGGACTTTTCATCTTTCTGGTAAAGTTAACTGCCATAAAGTTCGAATCTGGTCAAGTGAAAATCCTAGGGCAGTTATTAATTTTTAGATGAGTCGTATTTATTACACATCTGCTTCACTTTCGTACCTATTTTGAGGACATGTTTCGCAAATCATCGTTTGCATCTACGGCTCTTATGCGACTAAAGCTTGATCCAGCGGTGTGGGTAATTCTGGGGTTGCTGCTGACATCTGTTAATTTAGTGATGAACTGAAATGTGGGATTCTCTTCTAGCGGGATTTCAAAGTTCATTAGTTGGTTTTTATGTTTTTCTATGTATATCCTCTCCCATATGACGAGTTCACTATGTTTTTGTATGTATTTTAGTAATTCTGTGTTATCTTCAATTTCATGATTTTCAGACCAGAAATGAGCTGCTATTGCGGACTTATCAATACTTTTGTATCTTAAGTGCCTGAAGTGTTCTTTCTTTCTAGTGCCTATGTTTCTTTTTGTCCTCCCTATGTAAATTTTTTCACAGTCTTTACACTTAATCTTGTAAATGCCTGACTTTTCCTCTGGTTTTATCTTATCAGTATTATTACTGTGAAGTAGGTTTTTAATGTTGTAATTGTTTTTTGGTGCCAATGTTATATTGTATTTCTTGAATATTTTTTGGAACTTTTTTGTGGCCCAGGGGTGGTAAGTAAATTTAGCAAATCTAATTTCTTGTTTTATTGGTGTGAGAGCTGTGATCTGTTTTAATCTCTTTTGAAGTTTGAATGATTTTAGTTTTTTATCTACAAGGTTTTTTCCATATCCATTTTTAATTGCAGTTTTTAAGATTTGATGGTATTCGTTTTGATATTCTTACTGGCTGAGAGGTAGATTTACTAATCTGTGTGTGAGACTGTTGATGGTGGCATGTTTGTGTGGAATTGGGTTGAAACTATTTGCTTTGATGTAATTATCTGTGTGTGTTGCTTTTCTATGGATACCAAATTCTAGTTTTTCATTGCTTTTTTTGATTTTAAGGTCTAAAAAAGGTAGAGTACAGTCCTCTTCAGTTTCCACTGTGAATTGTATGCTGGGTTCTTGCAGGTTGAGTAGTTTCAAAGCATCATCTATTTGTTTGTAGGGCACTATTGCAAAGATGTCGTCTACGTATCTGTACCATGTTTTAAACATATGAGGGAAGGCTTTAGTTATATGTGTTTCGAAAAAGCTCATGTATAGATTGGCCAAAAATGGTGATAGCGGGCTTCCCATAGCTAGTCCTGAAATTTGTTTATAATATTTTCCATCGAAGACAAAATAATTTTGATGTACACATATTTCAGTCATTGCCAAATATTCTTCTATTGCAGTTATTCAACATGAGATTCACTAAAGGTAAACGATTTCTGTGCGATATCTGTAAACACGGTTTATGGGCCTTTCTTCTTCATGGAGAAAACTGTGACAGGACTAACCTATCTAGACATGCTTGAAAACTGCTTACTTCCCCAACCTTTAGAAGATTCAGATGACTTCAACTTCATGTAAGATGGTGCCCTACCTCATTTCTCTTACCATGTCCAACGTTACTTGAATAACACATTTCCAGGAAGTTGGATTGGAAGAGGAGCAAAAGTTCAACTTTATCTCCGGCGGCCTCTCAGGTCTCCAGATCTCACTCCATGCAATTTTTATCTTTGGAGTTACGCAAAAGACCATGTTTTTATTCCTCCGAGGCCTGACACTCTTAAAGATCTATGGCATCGAATTGTTGAAGCTGTGAATTTGATAACTGGAGACCAGCTGATTCATGTGTGGCACAAAATGAGCCACTGGTTTGACATTTGTCATGTAACACACGGTGCTCCTATTGAATGCATAATATTGTGACTTTGTGGGTTCGTAGAATTAAAAGTCCAATTTACCAAAATTCTAAATGTTCTTTATTTGCATAGAAATACACTCCGTAGCAGCAAAGTTACATCACATATCACAACACAATCTTCCAAGGTCGATGACAATAACAAACAGCGTTCAGTTTACAACAACACTCTCAGCTGTTCTCTGCTTACCTCTCGTGACTCTCTCACTCTTGGCGAGTCGGCACTTCCTTAAATACCTCATTCCTAAATTTGAGATATTTCCAGAACAATAAAGAAACCGAACAATCAAGTTATTATCAGAAATTTCCATTTATCTCAGTTTGTTTGTTTCAGTAAGTCTTTTATCTCAAGCGCTATGTTTATCTGCTTATGCAAGCTTGTTATCTACATGAAACCTATCCGTCTGTTGTCTTTATCTGCAGTCTCTTTTGTGTACACAAACCGCGCTTCTCTCTCGGCACCAAAACTTCTGTGCTTTTTCGCTGTGACAATATAAAATTGTAAACTTTTCTTTCTCCATGAACGTTGGAATCATATATGAAATCTGTTCTTTCTTTTTCAAAGTCCTGTATTATGAGATTCTAAATTGTATGTGCAAAATTTTTGGTAACAAGCAGTCAGATTTTCAGTTAAGAAAAAAGTTGGGTAGTGAAACTTGTCGTTACTACTGGCAACACATTTTTGAAAGAGAAGTTCTTGAATGACAATGTTTTTAAATAGGAGAAGACAACTGAAGAGACAGATGTAAATATACATGCTTAGGCTTTCACGGCCAGCATTAATCTAGTAGAACATTATTTCCAGACTTGAAGGTGATGAAAAAACATCTTAAGTTTCACCCATAGCTCTGTTGGGCATCTTCAGAGAATTGACTCCTGGCTGGTTACAACTTGAATGGCGCTTGGTGGAGTACCCGAATTATATATAGGCAGGAGCGATTGCTCTCCCTCTCTCTCCCTCTCTCTCTCCCTCTCCCTCTCTCTCTCCCCCCCTCTCTCTCTCTCTCTCTCTCTCTCTCTCTCTCTCTCTCTCTCTCTCTCTCTCTCTCTCTCTCAAACTTGCGAGTGTTCTTGGCGCTAAGGCAAACTGAATTTTCCAAAGTTTTATAATGCAATTGTTGAAATCACAATTGCAACATGAATATTCGTATATTACACAAATGTTTTAAATATTTAGTTTAAAGTTAATTATAGTTTATGAATTACTTATTTTTCTAATCCAACGAAAATACCAGCAGTGCATCCGTATAGCTGTGAATGTTACTTACGTTAAGAGATAATTTGTCATTGTCATTGTCTTCAACGTCTGAGTACTGTAAATTTATGATGATAGGTTCCAAAATCTCGTTACATGCTATTTCATTCCAAAAGTTGTCTTCTTGTAGTTTATCTGATGTCTCACACAGTTTTCCCAGTCTTGTTGTGTTCCTTGTCAATTTCTTCGTAAATAAGTTGTTCAATGTCAGTTTAAAAATATTATTTCTGTTTGCAACATAATTTGAGCCCACATTAACTCAATTGGATTGTTCTAGCAGTAGTAAGGGGGGAAAGGTGGATCGTTTCTCATTGATCCAGCTGATACACTTTTTCATGGAAAAGTAACTGAATACTGCTGCTTTGAACTCTACAGTAAAGAGAGATTACGAAGCATTCATAAACAAAGATATAATGTGACCAAACACGTTCTTCCAGACTAGCAAGAAGTGTATCGTTTCCTCCAATCAAATTTAACAAACACCTTGGCTTATTCAAAGTACATATTTCTTTCACCATGTCATGTCAAATGTTTACGCTTCAGTTCTGGGTAATTTTAAATATACGTTCATGTATACATGGCAACCAATAATGACGTTCATTACAGTGCTTACGTCGCAATGCGTTGTTACAATATAATGGTACCTACTTTATTTATTTGTATTAGGAAGACTATTTGAGCTAAAAATATGGGTTTTTTATGGTTATTAAATACATTACTCTCTCTCCTTCTTCTTGGGCCAGTTTTAGTAAAATCTGAATTTTTGTCTTAGCGCGAATAGTAGTTATTAGAGATTGATTAGTTTGGCACTCGTCCTACACCACTTAGGGGAAATGCAATATGACAACACCGCAAGATTACGATTGGTTGTTCACCTAGTAGCACTCAGAACAAACACCTTGCCATTTGAAACATATAATAGTCGGGTTGGCTCTTTGCAGTTTAGGCTTTGTGTTGTCCAGCACTGGCATCCAGGTTTTGTGTAACATTCTACTAACTCTTTTCTACTAAAATTGGTTTTGTGTTTATAGATCTCAATGGTGTCTCGGTACAGCTGTGTGTGGTAGTAAGCTATGCTGTCGAGAACCTCAGTTTCCTCAAACTTAATGTCATGACCCACTAACAAAACTTGCTCGGCTACCACTGATTTCTCAAAGTAACCCAGTCGGCAGTTGCTTTTCTGTTCTTTAATGTAGGTTTTTATGTTGCACTTGGTGGTGCCAACATAGACCTGGCTCCAGCTACACAATATAGGGTAAATTCCTTGCATCAAGAATGGGTCCTGCCTGTCTTTTGCTGACCTGGGTTGGTGATTCAGCTTCCTGGTGGGCTTGAAGATGTTTTTTATATCAGCTCTCTCAAGCAGTTTGCCAATGTGATCCAATACACCACTGATGTAAAGTAAAAGCTTTGTTACTCTGCCTCGTCATCTCAGTAGTTTTTTGATGTCCTTCTTGAATGTGATGCCTGAATTATTTCCTTTTTCCATAACCGTTATCTTGTAGTGCCTGGTGCAGATGCTTCAGTTTCTGTTCCAGAGCGGGTGGTTCACAGATATGCTGAGCACGTTCTGTGGGGTCTTGATAATGCTTATTTTCTGCCGCAGGTGGTGGCTGGAATAGAAAGCGGATTGTAGATAACAGTCTGTATGAGTTGGTTTCTGTAGGCTGTATACCCTAGCATTAAAAAATCCTTTCATGGAAGTGTTGAAAACAGTGTTGTTGTTGTTGTACCCTAGCATTATATCGGGTCTTCTGGTTATCAAAACATCCAAAAAGCGAATGCTGTTATTAAATTATAGATGAGTCGTATTTTTTACACATCTGCTTCACTTTCGTACCTATTTTGAGGACATGTTTCGCAAATCATTGCTTGCATCTACGGCTCTTGTGCGATGTTACAGTACAGTTAAATCTCGATACGGAGAATGCTGTTATCTTTCTCCTTGTCCACAGTAAACTGTATATTTTTATTAATTTTTAGATAGTCGTATTTATTACACAACTGCTTCACTTTCGTACCTATTTTGAGGACATGTTTCGCAAATCATCGTTTGCATCTTCTGCTCTTATGCGACTAAAGCTTCGCTTCACTGTGGTGTTCCAATACAGTTAAATCTCGATGTATATTTTTGTTGATGTTGTTGATGTGGAGGAATTTTCCCAGTTCATCTCAAGCGGCCAGATCACAAAGGTATCATCCACATATCTCTAACACACTTTAGGTGGTCATGGTAGGTTTGTAAATGGCAGATTGAAAGACTATTTCCTCAAACCTCTCCATGTAGAACCTTGCAACTTCCAGACTTAGAGCACTACCCATAGCGACTCTATTTGTAACCAGCCATGAGTCAATTCCCTGAAGATGCCCAACAGAGCTACGGGCAAAACGTCAGCTGCTTTTTCATCATTTGGACCACAACCTTCAAGACTGGAAACAATGTTCTACTACACAGATTTAAATATATAAGTGTCACATGTGATTTGATTTTCAGCCTGTAAGAAAACAGTACACTGGATGTGAAATTTGGATATAAGAGAAACAGGTGAAAATAGAGAATGAAATGAAATAGAGAATGTGTAACTTTCTGCAATTTGAGAATAGATAAGCTGAACAAATTTAGAAGGAAGCCAGAGTGATATCAAATGTTACATGGTAATGGGTCTGCATTAATAACCATAATAAAAATGTTCCAAAATATCAACATAAATATGTATGTGATTAAAATATAAACTCTCATATATGCTTTATAACAGTTATATTTATGGTAGAATTATAATTTGAATTAATGATGACAGAAGTAAAACCCTATAGTTAAAAGCAACCCCACACTGATGAGGATCCATAATTATGTTCAACCACAATCCAAAATGACTATGCAAGGAACCAATAAATTGCTACAATGGGAAATCCACAAATCCTATACAAAAATAAATAAAGCTAATATAAATCAAATGGTATATTTTGTATTAATTTTACTTTCATTAAAATAGTTTTTAACTGATATTTGCTTCTTTTGAATTGAACTGAATTTATTTGGTTCCAATCTTGTACATTTCGAACAGTCATTGTATTTGGGATCCTGCCTTCTTGTCTTGGATGACTCTGCAATATCTTGTATATATTTATATTTTGTCATTGGATGTGTTTGTATTTTGTCCAACTTTGCTATTGTTCTTTATTCATAGTGTTATCTTTTACTTTCATTTGCTTTATATCCCTTCATGGAGAGAAGAAGATATAGAGCACATAATATTTGAGTGTAAAGGGACAGAGTTACGGAGAAAAGAATGTAAGTAAATGAGAAATGGCTCAAAATGGATAGAAGAGTGCATTAATTAAAAGTTTTAGTAAAGACTACATGAAAGCTGAAGAGTTTTTAAATACGGTTAAAAATACATGGAATTAGTTATTAAAAGTAAATGAAGTATAATTTTAAGAGAAATTAATGTGAGCTAGGAAGTTCTACAATGAATACGGTAAGTTAACAGCCTGGGCTGAAGACTTAACCATGTTTCTTGTGTTCTTTATTTGTAAAAGGTTTAGTACAAATAAATGAATAAATAAAAAATAGCCCTTAATTCTTTAGCTGCCTCTGCCCTCCTCTTTTGAATGTTTCCCTTCCCTCCGAATGTTTCCCTCACTTCTTACTCTTTATATGATCACTCCCTAATTATTTGGTAACTTCTTCCCCATTTTACCTTTTTCACAGACACTTCCTTATTTTCTACACTTTTAAAAATCCCCACACTTAATTTAACTTGTCATATTATCTACCCTGTCTCTCTTAATAATTTTAAAGATTTATAAACCATTTGCTCTTCCTCGCCACATGGCAAGGTGTATATATTCTGCTTTTTATACCATGTGATTTTTCACACTATGCAAAGTACTGTCTGTGGGATCATCTACCACACACATAATGTGTCTTTCTGATACCCTTTCTCTCTTTTCACATATTTGTACACAGTACCTATTTCTTTGTCCACCCAAACACACTCTTCCAATACTGTTTCTCTTCTTCACTCGCTTAGTTGCCACTTTCCTTACACTCTAATCACACTACACAACTAACCTCACTTATTCTTTCATGCCTTCTTTTCCGTTTGCTAATCTTCTTCTTCCCCATTTTCTTTCCAACACTAATTCCTACCTCTGCCGGAACTCTCTGGCTGGCTGTCTTCTGTCTCACTGCAGTGTATCCAATTGGTCCAGCTGCTGCATGTGTTGCTCGCTGGCTTTGATGAGTCTGCATTACCTCATGAGTTTTGAATGACTGAATGAATGAATAATTTATTTCATACGTAAAAAACAGAAGCTAACAACAGTGAAGCAACAAATACTACATAAAATATAATTGTTTGTCAGAAACTTCACTTATCTTTTAAGAAAATTTATGACATTTCCAGAATTCAAGAGACTAGTTTCGCAAAAATTCTTTGCATCATTAGTCAATGTTTTCATCATCATTACTGCTGTTAGGTGTTGTATTATTAAATAGTCTGATACATTTAATGCTTTGGGAGAAGATATTCATTTTAAAAAATAGAAATCGCATACAGAATTTTGAAATACTACCAACGATTCTATCTTTAAGTGTGTTTCATTTTCAGAGTTTGGTAATAAAAAGGATGAAATAAATGAATATGAATACAAAAATAATATGACACCTAGAGGCAGTACCAATGTCAACAAAGGAAACATTGACTGATTACATTGGGCAACAAGAAAATAATTGATAGATAGTGTCCACATGAAAAATTCAATGCCATGGCCGAGATTTGAATCACGGAGCTCCTGGTTTCTGTCCAGTCGCTCTTAACCTTTGAGCTACCATGGTCAACGTACCGTCCTGACATTTAATTCTCCAGTTGACTCATATATTTTCCCGGTAGACCACTAGGGTCTCTTGCATCCAAGATACACCGTTTGTGGCGACTTACTATCATAAGTACTTGAGTCCCAGGCTTCATCATTTAACTCTTATTATTTTAGTTAATTGATGGAAATTAATCATTTATCCACACTAGCCGTATATAGGCTAAGATTTTTGATAGATGATTAATTTCCATCAATCAATAAAAATAATAAGAGTTAAATTTTATGATGAAGCCTGGGACTTCAACTGGAGAATTTAATGTCAGGACGGCACGTTGGCCATGGTAGCTCAAAGGTTAAGAGCGACTGGACGGAAACCAGGAGATCCGTGGTTCAAATCCTGGCCATGGCATTTGAATTTTTCATGTTGACTCTATCAAAAACCTTAGCCTACATATACGGCTAGTGTGGAGAAATGATTAATTTCCATCAATTAACTAAAAGAAAATAATTTTTGAAAGTTTCGAGCACTTCATGAGGCAATTCCTACTAATTTTGGGTTGAGAAAAACAAATATGACAATGAACAATTTTTACTAGCTCTAGTTTCTAATATACACAAGGTGGAAGTATTACATATTAACAGATTGAGAGAAAAGGATACATTTTAATTACATACATGCTAAAAACAATGAAAGTGCATTTGATTTTTGTAACTGGTAATTACACGCTAAGAGTTCTAAATTACTGGAAAAATACTTCGCAGATAGTTGTGTCTGAAGACAATCATGTGGTGGCCTATTGACTTCATCATCTTTTAGCTTGCCTCTTGTGATGGAGATCCGCAGAATCCCTATACAAAGACCAACAGTAATCTGCAAGCATTACTTCATTCCAACGGCCCTGATAAATTCGTTCCATAACAGAAATGTCCTGATGGAATCTCTCCCCATGTTCATCACTAACAGCTCCAAAACTAGGAGGGAAAAAGTCTAGGTGGGAGTGGAGAAAATGGATCTTAAGGGACATGTTGCATCCAAGGTTACGGTACTTTTGCAGGAGCACTGTCACCAAATGCTTGTAGTTGTCATCTCTTTTGTTGCCTAAAAATCCATGAACACCCTTGAAGGCTTCCCAAGCTTCCTTTTCTTTCCCCTCCAAAATTTGGTCAAATGCAGGATCCTTTACAAGTTCTCTTATTTGTGGTCTGACAAAAATTGCCTTCCTTAACTTTTATATCACTTAATTTCCAAAATATCTCTCTGATTGTGTTTTGATATTTGACAGATGTGCCAACTCCCAAAAAAATTCCCCCAAATTTAAAATCTTTACTCTAAAAAATGAAATGTCACTTTATCTTCAAAACAAGAGCTAATCTAAAATCCTTTCATGGAGGTGTTGAAAACAGTGTTGTTGCATAAATTAAATCAATTGGGAGTCGATTAATAACACAAAACAACACTCACTTTTAAATTTTCCCGGAACCGGTTTCTGAGGCCTTCCCTCTATCTTCAGCCGGACATCGACTTGTTCTCATTGGTGTAGCTGGCAATATTTTGTCATCGGTCTCCTCTGGTGGCGGTTCGAGGAACTTGCTGAACAAATCTTTCTGGGGGATGTCGAAATTGAATACTTTGTTCCTATTTTCTGAAATAAAGATTAGTTCCCATGTGGACAGTTCTTCTTTTCCTGTTGTATGTTTTAGTAATTTTGGTTCTGGATTTATGTTGTGGTTTTTTTCCCAAAAATGCATGGCAACTGCTGATTTTTCTAATTGTTTGTATTTTATGTTCCTAAAGTGTTCCTTTGCTCTTGTTTCTAAATTTCTTTTGGTTTTTCCAATATAAATTTGACTAGTCACAGTATTCAATTTGATATATACCAGATTTTTTGTTAGATGGAATGGCATCTTTGATGTTTGAGCAAATTAGGTTTTTTAAGGAGTAATGGTTCACTGGAGCTAGTTGAATGTTTTGTTTTTTGAAGACTTTTTTGAATTTATCAAAGGCCCATGGATGGTAAGTGAATTTTTTGAAAATCATTTTAGTTTCTGTAGCTGAGAGGGTTGTGGTTTCCTTTAGTAGTTTCTTCTTTTTTGCTAAGTTCACTTTTTTGTTTACTAGTGATTTGGGAGAGTCATTTTTCTGTGCTATTTCAATAATTTTGTTGTATTCTATTTTGTATTCTTCTGCTGTGAGAGGGATGTTGACCAGTCTGTGTGCTAAACTATTAAAGATTGCCTGTTTGTGGAATCTTGGATTGTAGCCATTAGCTTTTATGTAGTTGTCTGTCTGTGTTGGTTTTCTGTAAATGCCAAAGTTTATTCTATTTTTATTTCTGATTATTTTTAGATCTAAAAATGGTAAATACTCGTCTTTTTCAACTTCTACAGTGAACTTTATGCTTTTTTCTTGAATATTTAAAAGTTTTAGTGCATCACTGATGTGTTTTTTTGGCACTATGGCAAATATGTCATCTACATATCTTTGCCAGAGTTTGAACATCCATGGGAAACCTTTAGTGATCCTTATTTCTAGTGCACTCATGTACAGATCGGCCAGGAAGGGTGATAAGGGGTTGCCCATTGCTAAACCAGAAGTTTGATGGAACTATTTTGTTTGAAACTGGAAGAAATTCTGTTCTATGCATAATTTGGTAAGTTTGATGTAATCTGAAATTTCAAGTGATGACATTCCAAGTGATTTGAGCCATTTTTCTATCAATGTTGGGAGTTGTTTAACTGGTATGCTGGGAAACAGTGATTTAACGTCAAATGAGACTAGTGTGTCTTCTTCATTTAGTTCAGTATCCTTAATGTGTTCTATAAGTTCATAGGTGTTTTTGATGCTTAGGCTATCAAATTTTGGAAATGAGTTGAATTTGTTTATTAGCCACTTTGCAAGTTTGTATGTTGGTGAATTTATACTGCTAACTATAGGTCTCATTGTTATGGATGGTTTGTGTATTTTGGGTAAGCCATAAAGTCTAGGTAAGGTTGGGTTATCTGGTTTAACTGCATATTTGTTTGATATTATCCTTGATTTTGCTATTGTTTTTTCAAATGATTTTATGCAAGCTGTTAATGGATTTTTGTTAATGGTTTCATATTCACTGTTAGTTAGCATTTCTTCCATTTTTTCAAGGTAATCAGATTTATCCATTATGACTATTTTGTTACCTTTGTCTGCCTTGGTGTATATGACGTTTTTTTGTTTCAATGAATGGATAATATTTTGTTTGCTCTTCTGAACGGATCTGGTTTTTATTTCTTCCAAAATATTTTCACATTGAATGCTGTGACTGTAGTCAAATTTATATTGGAAAAACCAAAAGAAATTTAGAAACAAGAGCAAAGGAACACTTTAGGAACATAAAATACAAACAATTAGAAAAATCAGCAGTTGCCATGCATTTTTGGGAAAAAAAACCACAACATAAATCCAGAACCAAAATTACTAAAACATACAACAGGAAAAGAAGAACTGTCCACATGGGAACAAATCTTTATTTCAAAAAATAGGAACAAAGTATTCAATTTCGACATCCCCCAGAAAGATTTGTTCAGCAAGTTCCTCGAACCGCCACCAGAGGAGACCAATGACAAAATATTGCCAGCTACACCAATGAGAACAAGTCGATGTCCGGCTGAAGATAGAGGGAAGGCCTCAGAAACCGGTTCCGGGAAAATTTAAAAGTGAGTGTTGTTTTGTGTTATTAATCGACTCCCAATTAATTTAAGAGCTAATCTATCATTTTTATGGTGATTTTTGAGTTCAGCAGATGGAAATACATATAAATTCACTATCTTTAAGCCCGAAACATTTTCACTGTTGCCCAGTGTTATCAAAAGGATTTTTGCAAAACTAGTCTCTTGAATTCTGTGTAAATTTCATCAATTTTCTTAAAAGATAAGTGAACTTGTGACAAATAATTATATTTTATGTAGAATTAATTTCATATTTACAACATACAACATATTAACCTATACAACTTCAAACATGTATTACATAACATACACAATATATAACACACACCTTATACACTGTGGCTAGTGTTGCCCTAGCACAAGTTCTGTGCTGTTGACTTGTCTTTGTATTCTCAGACTATTCTATTAGTACTGCTGTAGTCTTGGACCTCCCAAATATATCATATAACATAAAAACACTTTCATACTTAACAACCTCAGACCTAACTTTTGTTTTGACATTGTAATTCCACTTTTAACACTTTATGACATGATGTGTAATGCCCGTTTTTACTACATTAGGCACTGCAGGCGATGACACTGATGACTAGAGCAGGAATTTTTATGTAGTATCAATTGGAAAATATGTACACAAATTTGTAGTGAAAATTGGGAAAATATGTAAAATCTTTAAAATATGTGATATAAAATATTCAATATTTAATGCAAATTTTTAATATTATAGAGTCAACATGAAAAATTAAATGCCATGGCCGGGATTTGAACCACGGACCTCCTGGTTTCCATCCAGTCGCTCTAACCCATTGAGCTACCATGGCCAACGTGCCGTCCTGACAAATTCTCCAACAGACTCATATATTTTCCCGGTAAACCACTAGGGGCTCTCGCATCCGAGATACAATCTTTGCAGCAACTTACTATTGTAAGTACTTGAGTCCCAGGCTTCATCATTTAACTCTTAATATTTAGGTTAATTGATGGAAATTAATCATTTCTTCACACTAGTCCTATATAGGCTAAGGTTTTAGATAGAGTCAACATGAAAAATTCAATGCCATGGCATTGAGTTAAATGCTGAAGCCTGGGACTCAAGTACTTACGATTGTAAATCGCCACAAAGGTTGTATCTCGGATGCAAGAGACCTAGTGGTTTACCGGGAAAATATATGAGTCAATTGGAGAATTTAATGTCAGGACGGCACATTGGCCATGGTTGCTCAAAGGGTTAGAGCGTCCGGATGGAAACCAGGAGATCCGTGGTTCAAATCCCTGCCATGGCATTGAATTTTTCATGTTGATTCTATCTAAAACCTTAGCCTATATACGGCTAGTATGAAGAAATGATTAATTTCCATCAATTAACCTAAAAATTCTAATATTATGTTCAAGAGAAATTCGTATATTTCTCAGCACAGTGAACAATTATTATTTGATGAAAATGTAAACTAATCCAATTTCAAAAATTTATCAAGTAAAAATATTATACTATGAGTAAACACAAATGTAAATGCAAATTCCATAACTAGAGACATTCACACATTAAATTTTGCAGCACAGTGAACAATTAAATATTTTTTCAAGTTCTTTGGGGTCATTGATAGCCATTTGTCAGACAGAACATTCTTATAAGGGGAAAATAACCATTCAACATCACATGATGTGCCTGGGCCAAATTTTAACAAAGGAATTTTTCCTGGGGAAATGTTCTCAGGGCCATCTATAATGTTCCCTTTTAGAATTTGACACACACTGCAAAATGTTTGAATACCCAAGATTTTTACTCAAAACCGTATTTAATTTATTCCATGCACTCTTACTCTTCTCCCCATATACTACACTTAGTTTTACAACTACATCTTCCACAAAACCAATAGAGGCTTCAATTGGAAGTTCTGAAGTTTCCAAACGTGTGATACTCTCTGGGAGCCAGCAGTTGCTTTTAATGTAGGAGACAGAACAAACCACTTTGGAAACACTGAAGGCATGCTGAGATTCACGAATAGCTGCAGCACTTTCAGAGTCAAAAGAATCCACAACAGTCTTTATGTCATCAAAATATTCACCATAAAAATTCACTGCTTCACCACCTAGTTAACACTAGTTCTGGAGGCAATGGTGTTCCTGGAAGGTGCTATTTGTAAGAGTTCACTTGCTGTGGGACTTTTAGAAACACTCTTTGCTTTTTTTTGGATTGATAAGAATCAACTTGAAAAATTCAATGCCATTGCGGGGATTTGAACCATGGATCTCCTGGTTTCCGTCTAGTCACTCTTACCCATTGAGCTAGCATGGCCAACGTGCCGTCCTGACATTAAATTCTCCAATTGACTCATATATATTTCCTCGGTAAACCGCTAGGGGCTCTCGTATTCGAGATGCACCGCTTGTGGCGACTTACTTTTTTAAGTACTTGAATCCCAGGCTTCACCATTAAACTTTTATTATTAAGTTAATTGGTGGAAATTAATCATTTTTTCATACTAGCTGTATAGAGGCTAAGGTTTTTTTTTTTTTTTATTATAGAGTAAGCCGTGTATCTCGAATATGAGAGCCCCTAGTGGTTTACCGAGAAAATATATATGAGTCATACATAGAGTCAACATGAAAAATTCAATGCCATGGCCAGCATTTGAACCACGGATCTCCTGGTTTCTGTCCAGTCCTCTAACCCATTGAGCTACCATGGCCAACGTGCCGTCCTGACCATGGTAGCTCAATGGGTTAGAGCGACTGAAGGGAAACCACGAGATCCATGGTTCAAATCCTGGCCATGGCATTGAATTTTTCATGTTGACTATGTATCATAAACCATAGCCTATATATGGCTAGTGTGAAGAAATGATTAATTTCCATCAATTAACTAAAATATATGAGTCAATTGGAGAATTTAATGTCGGGATGGCACATTGGACATGGTAGCTGAATGGTTAAGAGTGACTGGACGGAAACCAGGAGATCTGTGTTTCAAATCCCAGCCATGGCATTGAATTTTTCAGTTTGACTCTATCAATCCAAAAAAACCTTAGCTATATACAATTAGTATGAAGAAATGATTAATTTCCACCAGCACCTTTTTTTGTTGCCGAAATTAATGAATTCACTTCTGGAAATGTAACTCTCATATCTTCGGCAACACGTTGCAAACCATGAGTTAAGCATATCAAATGGAGCATATTGGGGTAAAACACTTTCAGAGCAGTTGCAGCTTTAAGCATGTATGGTGCTGCATCAGAACATAGCACTAACATTATTAAATTTTAGATGAGTCGTATTTTTTACACATCTGCTTCACTTTCGTACCTATTTTGAGGACATGTTTCGCAAATCTTCGTTTGCATCTATGGCTCTTGTGCGACTGAAGCTAGATCCAGCAGTGTGGGTAATTCTGGGGTTGTTGCTGCCATCTGTTGATTTAGTGATGAACTGAAATGTGGGATTCTCTTCTAGCGGGATTTCAAAGTTCATTAGTTGGTTTTTATGTTTTTCTATGTATATCCTCTCCCATATGACGAGTTCACTATGTTTTTGTACGTATTTTAGTAATTCTGTGCTATCTTCAATTTCATGATTTTCAGACCAGAAATGAGCTGCTATTGCGGACTTATCAATATTTTTGTATCTTAAGTGCCTGAAGTGTTCTTTCTTTCTAGTGCCTATGTTTCTTTTTGTCCTCCCTATGTAAATTTTTTCACAGTCTTTACACTTAATCTTGTAAATGCCTGACTTTTCCTCTGGTTTTATCTTATCAGTATTATTACTGTGAAGTAGGTTTTTAATGTTGTAATTGTTTTTGGTGCCAATGTTATATTGTATTTCTTGAATATATTTTGGAACTTTTTTGTGGCCCAGGGGTGGTAAGTAAATTTAGCAAATCTAATTTCTTGTTTTATTGGTGTGAGAGCTGTGATCTGTTTTAATCTCTTTTGAAGTTTGAATAATTTTAGTTTTTTATCTACAAGGTTTTTTCCATATCCATTTTTAATTGCAGTTTTTAAGATTTGATGGTATTCGTTTTGATATTCTTGCTGGCTGAGAGGTAGATTTACTAATCTGTGCGTCAGACTGTTGATGGTTGCATGTTTGTGTGGAATTGGGTTGAAACTATTTGCTTTGATGTAATTATCTGTGTGTGTTGCTTTTCTATGAATGCCAAATTCTAGTTTTTCACTGCTTTTTTTTATTTTAAGGTCTAAAAAAGGTAGAGTACAGTCCTCTTCAGTTTCTACTGTGAATTGTATGCTGGGTTCTTGCAGGTTGAGTAGTTTCAAAGCACAAAAGGACAAAAAGAAACATAGGCACTAGAAAGAAAGAACACTTCAGGCACTTAAGATACAAAAATATTGATAAGTCCGCAATAGCAGCTCATTTCTGGTCTGAAAATCATGAAATTGAAGATAGCACAGAATTACTAAAATACATACAAAAACATAGTGAACTCGTCATATGGGAGAGGATATACATAGAAAAACATAAAAACCAACTAATGAACTTTGAAATTCCGCTAGAAGAGAATCCCACATTTCAGTTCATCACTAAATCAACAGATGGCAGCAACAACCCCAGAATTACCCACACCACTGGATCTAGCTTCAGTCGCACAAGAGCCGTAGATGCAAACGAAGATTTGCGAAACATGTCCTCAAAATAGGTACGAAAGTGAAGCAGATGTGTAAAAAATACGACTCATCTAAAATTTAATAATTTTTCGCTTCACTGTGGTGTTCCAATACAGTTAAATCTCGATATAGCACTAACACTTTCTCTACTTGAGTTCCGGTAGGCCACAACACTTTTAGACCACCATTCACAAATCTTGCAATAGCTGAATGATTTGTATGGTCAAGCTCTTTGCAGTAGAATAAACATGGGTTAGAAGCGCTGTCAGGTTCCAACTTTTCTACCACAAGATTTCCTAAGTTACGTCTCTTAGAATAAGTTGTTTCATCAACTGCAACCCATATGAAGGAATCTCCTATGTACTCTATTATGCTGTCCATTATCTCATTGTAGCAGACTTGCAGACAGTTTTTGCGTAATATTGAATGGTCAGGCATAGGTTGCTTGCACTATTTTTCCAAGAAAGATCTGAATTTAGTCACTTGAATCTTGTACCATGGAATATTAGCAGCAATCATTGCACTGCACAAATCCTTATAGAAAGGATTAATTGAAATTGAATTTTTCATCTGTGATAGAAGCACTTGCTTTGTCGGTTGACATAATTTTTTATTTTTTCTATGCAATGCACTTCATAAATGCTGTTCAAGCTTGGATTTCATAGAGCATCCTATATGTTTGTTGCAATCTTGACAAATGCTTACATTGCCGTCAGTTGTAAAGCACTCGTCAATTGCAGTCCATGATTTTAATTTTGATGACAGTGAAGTTGAGAAAGGTGCCATATTCAGAAGTATACTGTTCACTTACCCACTTTGATTCTGAATGAAACTAAGTACAAAAAAAGAAAAGTATTGAGTACAGAATTTACAGCAGTTTCATGTTATAGGCTGCGTGTTAGTTCTTGACGAATGACCTTCAGCAGAAATCCAGTGAGCAGGCCTACCCTTAATCAACAGGTCAACAAATAAGTAGCTTATATTACAATAACAGACACTCCTGCTTTCCTCTGTTGCATTTGGGTGTACAATCCACTGCAAGTTTTGTGCAGCACGGATGTATGCATGCAAGTGCTTTAATGAGGCTAGTTATAACTAGACCGCGAACAAAATGCTGTTGGAGGTGTGGCTTACCAACACTGGAGTCCTCTAGCTTTCCTCCTCTACCGTCATTCTTAGACTACCTCTCCTCCATCGCGCGGCTGCACTGGTCATGTTTCTTTCACTGTTACATTCACTCTTCGTATTTTCTGCCAAATCACTGTGTTGTTCCACACGGTTTAAAGAAACTATGATTCTATGTATTTGTTGATCGATTGTGAGATCATGTCTGAGGTAATTCTTTTCTGTTAACTTTGAAAATCAAAACAGTATTAAAATACACTCGTTTCATGTGGTTTGCACTCTGTCGCATGCGGGAAGGGAGGGGTGGGAGTCACGTGATGCTTGGATGGTGAGAAGCAGAGAGGGCTCTCCTTGCACATCTACACACCGACCGCATTTTGCTTACAGTCTACCTGTAGTTAAGTAGTTACGTGTTAGTTACTAATGTGACAATGGTCATTCCTTGTTCTTCAATACCTGTCAGTCATCTTAATCTCCCTATTGCGGCAAGGGGCAGTATCCACACAGCTTCAGTTTAGAATTTATAGACAAATTTACACACGTGAAAACAATAAAATATGGAGATATGTAATTTCATGTAATATCACAAGAATATGTAATATACTTAAAAATATGTAAAATATGCATTTACATAGAAATCCCTGCTCTACTGATGACAGATGAGATGAAGATGTAGCACCAGTGGAATGAGATGGCAGGGGAAACCAGAGATCCTGGAGAAAATCTGTCCCAGTGCCATGTTGTCTACCACAAATCTCACTTTACAGTCATCTAGGATCGATTACATTTAATATATATGTAATAATATATAAAATATATATAATATATATTAACTTAACTATATATTTTAACTTCTTTGCTTACCTTCTTTATACATAAATACTTCTGATTTATTAAATGCCTTTTAAAAACCAGTAAAAAGCATACAGTAGTACCCCACATTTATGTTCCCATTTCTTGCAGTTTCGCTTCATTTGCGACATTTTGTTGGCCCCCCCATGATATAATCGGTGCACAATGTATTAAAACCTTCAGATTTATATTCTCGAAATATTATACTCCCACCATTTACATAATACCAGGAAGTTCAAATAGGAAAAAAATTGAAGCAAAATGGCCAAAAATGAACACTTAATTCTCAGTACACAGTTGCCAGATGTGTCAATGCAATCACTTATACTGAACTTTTTCATAGTTTGAGGCAATGTTGCTGCTTATTGTGACCACATGGAAAGCACTTGTACAAATATAGATTTATTAGGTTCCTAAGCAGGCTCAGTTTTTCGTTTGGCTTCTATCTTTGCCACTACTTCTGGTCTTAGTTAAGCATTCATCAAAAGTGTTAACACAATTGCAAATACTTGCAAAACATGCACAGAAACTCAGAGATTGCAACAAATAACTGGCTGCTCAACACAGATATTTGCAGAATCAACAAGAAAAATATAAAAAATAAATTAATGGGCCAATCCTCCCCGTCACTGCCACTAGCACTGCCGCCACCACCATCACCACCGCCACCACCATCATGTTGTTATTATAACATAGCAAACCATTAAGGCATATTTATCTTCACTGACAATGCACTTTCATTCGCTTGTTATCTTGTTTACTAAGAAGAGTGAAATATTAGTAACTTGTCATACCGTAAATGACAGAACACAAATGAAGAACTTAGGAACTGTATGTGTGATATGAAAGATTAGCCAATTAATTATTATATGCAAATGTAAATTACATTGCAATCATCCATTTTGTCACTTGACACAAAAGTCATTTTAATTCTTTCTTCTTTCTCCCTGTCACAATATTCAGTCATGCTATATATGATATCTCGCACCTGTCAATGTTTGACACGTTGCTGAGACAGTGTGTGCAATAGGTTCAGTTAAAGAACTCTGTCGTTTCATATTCTTTCCGATAAGCCTCCTTGCTTTGCAGGTAGTAGCATTTTGCAGCTCATGTCAATGCAGTGATTGGCACCAATCAATAAAGGGATTGACATATGCTAACCGCATGGCAGAAATGAATGTAAAGGGTAGATATGTCATAACGGTCATCACGACAAATAGGATCAATTAGGGCTAAGACGTTGCCATAGTAAAGGTTGATGCAAGGAATCATTATAATGCTGTAATTGCTATTGAGGAAAGACCTATTGGAGAAATTCGTTGTGGAATGAAAGGCAGCCAAATCTATCATCACTGATAAACAGGGAAAATGCAAAGGTGAATCAATGCCTGCCATGCTTAGGCATATAGAGCGGAAGAAGTTTTGCATAGACATTTATTGTTTTTTTCAGGGCAAGGGGAGGGTGAAGGGTGAAAAAATGGGGACAATCTGTATAGTTTTGCATTGACATTTATTGTCTTTTGCAGGGCAAGGGGAGGGTGAAGGGTGAAAATAATGTGGACAATCTGTATGAAGTTGAGAGACAAATAGAAGATACAATCAATGGAAGGTCCAAAAGAGGAATTCAATTGGACTATTTTGGTATGAAGCAGTGACTGTTTTCATTAATACTACAGGCAATAACAGAAGACAATCAGGGCTTTGAAGTTGAGAATGAAAGCAACAGCTCGGGAAACTGGTTCCTCAGAAAATCAAAATATAAGTGATGTAATGTGAAAAACTGACAACAAACAGTTTTATGAATTAATTATATCCCCATTTCTTTAACAGAAAATAACAGGATTTACATAAATGGAGACGAGGAAAAGGTACTGATAATCAATCAGTACCCTTAAATTTAAAGGGAATCGATTAATGACACTAAACAACACTTACTTTTTAAGTTTGTTTAGTGTCATTAATCAACTACCTTTAAATTTAATTTATCATAGCAACACTGTTTTCAACACTTCCAAGAAAGGAATTGCAATCAGTACCCTTTCCTAATCTCTATTTAGCTAAATCCTTAAGACCTTTTTTCCTGGCCTTGGTACACACTTCATCAAACCAATTTAAATTACCATATCAGCACTGTGTTTTATTTCCAACTTCACAAGAACTCTTTTTATCATTAATAGTAAACTATTTACTGCCCCCTCTACATCTTTCTTCCTCAAGAATTCCTCTATGCCATATACTTCTATCAACTGCATATCCACTTCCAATGATCTTGGTAAAATATTTCACTTAACTCCTCTCTTTAACTAAATCTAGCTACATATTTCAACTCTACTGCTTCTTCACAACTGTTTTCTTGTCTTAAACTCATTTTTATTAACTTGGGAAATTAACAATTATTTACTACCTCATCAATAACTTTGAAGTCTGAGCTTTACATCCACTCCTTCGCATATATATCATATAATCAATTATACTATTACCATTTGTATGCATACATTTATAGTGGCCACTTAGTTCTCCTTCCCTAGTTCCATTACACAATATAAAATTATCATATTTGCAAAATTATATCAATATGATACCTTTTCTATTATAAATCAGTTCTTCTCCTCCTCCCCTCATGCAATCACTTTCCAACTACTGATCTTTCGGGCATTTGCCTTCTCAAAGCATTTAAGTCACCCTTAGAATTTTATATCGGTATACCTTAACCTGTTGTTGTGAGCTAATGCTCTGGATTTAGACTTCATTCATTCTTAATCAGGTATCCCAATAATAGGATGCTAGTCGAGTCTGAGTATGTCCTTGTATTTGTGAAATCGGTGGACAAATTCCAATAAATCCCTTATGAAAAGACATTAAGTATGTTTTCGACAATTTGTTTTCCATTCTTTATCCAGTATATTGCAGACATCTAATGTGATGCAAAAAGAAAAAAAAAAAAAAAAAATTCTATAAGAGATCTGAACCTGTGAAATATCTATTTAGTTCACAACAGACTCACATTGGGTCCACTCGGCTACAAGCCTCTACTGACCTCTTTCACATGAAACATTTGGGTATCAAACTGCTTGCTAATATACTAAAAGATCTTATGTTTTACCTCTTGGCAACTTATTAATGATTATGGAACATTTTATCTTTGCTATCAGATAGGCCCTTGAACTGTATTTGTCACAATGTAGCTACAAAATAAATTTTTGCTTGACAATTTCTTTTTTTCTTTTTTCTTTCTTTCTTTTTCTTTTTTTTTTTTTTTTTTTTTTTTTTGGTCATCCAACACTTGTCTATCAGGATAAGGGAAACTCTGGAAAAAACCTTATCCGGCTAACTCACCCTAACCGAGATTAGAATTCAGGACCTCTTGAAAGTGAGGCAGACGTGTTACCACCTACATTACCAAGGCCAGCAGGCTTGACAAATGAAGCAATATTTTGAAGTAAGTCTACAATCTGTGGATCCTCTAGTTACGAAAAAAATATGGTCGACTGAATCATTTGGAGTATAAGGATAAATGATAAATCATTTTGGACCAGTAAAATTGATACTGTCTTTAATAATATTTAACTTAATCTGGAAAACATAGGTACCAGCCATCTGAGGGGGGAAAAAACAAAGAGCACCAAATGGGATTGACAGCTCATGGTGCATCACACTAAAAATACGTTGACCAAATTAATGGACACAATGGTTTGTAATAGATGTAACTAGTATCTTCAAACTCAAAATCTAATAATGGCAACACAAGCTGGTTTTAGAATATAAAACCCCCCCAAGTCAACAGTAAAATTAAATGAATGTATTAAAGAAAGTGGAAAAGGAACGGAACAGTACTAGCAGTCCTTGTAGACTGAAAAGCATATTACTTCATACATTACAATTATTGATAAAAATTTTGGAAATAGGAATAAAAAGAAATATATTAAAATGGTACTACGCAAAAATTGTATCCAACTAAATACAATGAGACTTCTGTGGAAGTTACTCATAACCAAGATTAGATGTGTACTACAGTGCAGCCGTTGTATCTCTGGCTCTGATGTTTTGCGACTGCAAGAGGTGGAGGGGGAAGGTTAATAGTACCAACATACAGTAATGAGCAACTGAAAACATATCCTCAAAATTATCTTTAGAATGAAAATATAGTACTATATTAGCTTTAAAACACTGAAATCCAATTTGCAATTTCAGTATCATGCAAGATATTTACTACAACACCACCCTATTCGAATATTTCATTCACACCTTTCAAACACACTAATTGCATCTGTTGGTAGTGCTGGGAGTCTCTACATCCGGTGTTGTGGTCAGGAAGTTAAACCTGTCTGCTAGCGCCAATCAGCATTGTCGCTGCTAGGCATGTCTTCTGAACCCATCACCGTGTTGCCAGCTTAAATTTGTTTGAGCCACGTGGCTTTAGCTGCTTGTGCTGGTGAACTTTCTTTGCTATATTTTGTGTGCGTGAATTCTAATTTTTAGTGTTGTAAGCAGGGGCGGCTTCTGAGGTAGTGCCGCTGTGCCATGGCACCATCTGTATGAAAGCGAAAGAAAGAGAAGTGTATAAGAATTGCGCAAAAGGAATTGTTTATGAGTAGTTGCTCCCTCGTTTGAATAGGCGCGTTGAACGCCAGCGCTCTCTCTTGGTTGTTTTCCGTAGCTTGGTGCCGATTCCTGAATGGCACTGTCTACGCTCATAAACGCCTGTGTTAGGGCTAGGGGCTAAGATGTCTGCTTATACACGGCTTCTTATGGAAGAAAGTCAAATAAGGTAGTGCCGGGATTTCTCTGGCGCATAACTTACGCTTTGCCCACTAGAGTGCAGTCAAACACGGGACTTCAGAGAACCTCGATCCTGCCATCTAGCGAAAGACAATGGTAAGAATACATTTCGCCATATACCTTCCTTTAATGCAGTGTCACCATCCTACTGAAGTTACTGCTGAGGAACTTCAAAACGCAAATTAATGCTTAATGAAATCAGTTGCAGAAACACAACACATAAATATAAATAAAATTAATTGGGTTTTTAATGTGAATATAGTATTATATTTTAAAATTTAGAGACAGTATTTCAACATGTGCATATTTTACAGCAGCAGTTTTGTTGGTAGAACATAAAACCCGCGTGTGCAGCATGTGTTGGACACATGTATTCAAAGCAATGGTAGAGTAGTTCTGTATGTGATCCTGTAGTGCTGTAGTTCATCGTGAGTACGGATTTTTAAAACAGTGTTCAGTGTTTTTTCTTTAAGTTAAAATTCACAGTAAAGTTACGAACATGAACAAGGTGAGTGAATTACTGAAAACTTCATTTAGTAACAGGACTCTAAGTGAAAAAATTCAGATAAAAACAATGGGTAGGCCACTCCCGAATCTGAATCTGCAGCAGCAAACAAAAAATCGATGCCGTAAGTTTAATCCCGATATTTATCAAAAGAACAAATGGATTTGCGGCTGTGATGAAAAAAATGCAGTTTTTTGTTTTCCTTGTGTGTTATTTGGGGGAGATGTCCATTGGTGTAAGACTGGAATAACTGATATTGGGCATTTATGGTCTAAAATGAAAGTGCATGAAACATCGAAGCGACACATGGACAATGTTCTGAGTCTTTCATTTCCAGGCAAAACCAATATTCAGGACAAATTAGATTCGCAGTATAGGCAAACAGTCAACAGCCATAACAAACAAGTAGACAAGAACAGGTATATATTGAGCTTAATTATAAACTGTATTCGGTTCTGTGGTGCTTTGGAGCTGGCTCTTAGGGGACACGATGAATCTGACGCCTCTCAAAATAAGGGTTTTTTTCGTGAGCTCATTCAGTTTAGTGCGGAGTTGGATAAAGAACTTCAAGTGCATCTCAGTCAGTCATCAGTTTTCAAAGGCATTTCTAAGACTGTTCAAAACGAACTCCTGCAGTGCATGTTGGAAGTGTATCACGAGGAAGTGCGCAAAGAAATAAAGCGTGCGGATTATGTTGCAATAATCGCGGATGAAACCACTGATGTGTCTTGCGAATTTCAGTTGGTTATTGTTTTGCGATACATTGTTTATGGAACCCCCGTTGAAAGATTTTGGAATTTTGTTAATCCAGAAGGTCAGAATGCTCAGTCTATCTCGGAGTTTATTCTGAAAGAAATCGAACCCTTAATTGGAGATGACCGAGCAAAACTAATAGCTCAGAGTTACGATGGTGCAAACGTTATGAGTGGCGAGTCAAACGGAGTACAGAAATTAATAAAAGACAAATACCCAAATGCGCACTACATTCATTGCTATGCGCACCAGTTAAACCTTATAATGTCTACTGCAGCCTCAATTAATCGCAAAGCCCGCATCTTCTTTGCACATCTTTCAGGCATTTCTTCTTTCTTTTCAAATTCGCCACAAAGATTGAAAGTGTTGCATAGCATAATTCAGAAAAGCTTACCCCGTGTCTCTCTCACAAGATGGAATTACCATTCGCGAGTCGTAAAGGATATTTATGAAAACAGGAAGGAGCTTATTACTGTCATGGAAACAATTGAAACGAGTGAGAACATAAAATTACCCTCTACTATTGAAAAAGCTGGTTCATACAAACAAAGACTGCAAGATAGAGACTTCATTTTCTGGCTATCGTTTTTCTATAAGATAATGCCTCATGTGGACATACTTTTTAATCAATTTCAAAAGAAGACAACTGAACCAACCAAGGTAAAACAAGACATTCATAAATTTGAAACAATAATGCAAAACATCAGAGATGACATTGACTCCATCATCAGTCAGGTTAGTTTTGAAAATGACGAAACAATGCCTTACAAGAGAGCAAGGGTTGATGACAATAACAAAAAGCAAAATGCTTTGGAGGTGTGTGATGCCATCTTTTGTGAAATAAAATCACGTTTTCAGTTCACTGGGCACCTAATTGCAACCAACTTATTTGATGTAAGCCAGTTTGACAATTATGTAACACATTTCCCAGACAAATATCTTGAAATTACGGACACATATACATTTCTGGAGAAAAGAAAGTTGAAGGGAGAGCTTCAAGTGTTCCATGCTAGGCCTGAGTTGAGAGCAGTTTCTGGTGCGGTTCCGTTTCTTTCGCTGATTCTAGAGGATGAACTCTGTGCTACGTTTGAAGAGACTGTTAAAGTTTTGAAACTGTTAATTACTATGCCTATCTCGACATCAGAAGCTGAGCGGTGCTTTTCAATGCTCAAGAGGATTAAAACTTTTCTACGTAACACAATGAAAGAAGAGCGATTGAGTGCCTTAGGAATGCTGTCCTGTGAAAAGCTGTTCGTGTGCAAAATTGACAATTTCAATTCAAAGGTGATAGATTTATTTGCCAACAAGAAGGAGCGACGAATGGATTTTCAATACCGTTCCTACTAATTCATTTGAAGCTGTCTTCATAAAGTCATGGAGTTGCTGCTTTCGGTGAGTACAACGCTTTTAATTTTTAAAAGTTAGTAATTTCATTAAACAATTCTTAAAAATTCAGATTACCCATTTTGCAGTGAAAAATTGCGTCTTGTGTGTGCGTGCGTGTGTGCTCGCTCGTATGTGTTTGTGAGTGTGAGACAAAGATTTCTCGAGTTTGTTTCGTTTGATTTCAGCGCGAGCAAAATTATGGCTAAAGCAATAACAATAACTGTCTCTCTATCACGAAATCGTACACGAACGCTTCGTATCACATTCTTCATGAACTGTATTATCAAACTGTTACTGCACTCGTTACACCTGTGCGTAACAAGAGTACCGATGTAATAAGTATCTATTTCCGTTTCCCTGTACGTTCTGGTTGATACAGTATATTATAAAATAGTTTGGATTATTGATAAGATTACCTAAATCGTTCGTAATTGGTGCACATATTTATATTTTAATAGCCCTTATTTATTTATGGCACCATCAATACAATACCTCACCGGCCGCCCCTGGTTGTAAGTCCTATTATTATCGCTATTATAATAATATGGCAACTGGTTCATGAAATATGCAAATAAGTGAAATATTTAAAATACGCATTGTTCCTCTGCTTGAAATTCCCGCTAAAGAACTGGCAACAACCTGCTTCTCCCTCTCGAGAAATGTCAGAGCTGGAGAAAGAGCAGCCGAACTGTAGTCTAAGGCAGCATGTCTTGATCCCTAGTCACAGAAAGCGGTCCGGGCATTGTGAGGAAAGTGAGGAGCTTATGATAGGTAAGCAGCCCTGGTCACAAAAACCAATGTTCCAGCTTGGGGATGCCGAGATGCTGACCACATCTCCTCCCAGTATCGGTTGGATGACGCCCACCGTTGCCATGCGTAAGTGGGCATGAGGCTGGCAGTCAGGTTGGTAGGCTTTGGCCCTCTTAGGGCTGCTGCACCAGTGGTTCAGTTTATATATATATATGCTTTGTGAAAGCTTGGTGCTTTGGAAGGGTCATTTAGATTGGAAGCAGTACATCAAAATAAAGAGGACCAAATTTGGCATAGAGAGTGTTGATGTAAGTGAAAGTAAAATGAAATATCTTTACAATAATTAAATTAAATTAATTGGGAGTCGATTAATAACACAAAACAACACTCACTTTTAAACTTTCCCGGAACATGTTTCAGAGGCCTTCCCTCTATCTTCAGCCGGACATCGACTGGTTCTCATTGGTGTAGCTGGCAATATTTTGTCATCGGTCTCCTCTGGTGGCGGTTCGAGGAACTTGCTGAACAAATCTTTCTGGGGGATGTCGAAATTGAATACTTTGTTCCTATTTTTTGAAATAAAGATTTGTTCCCATGTGGACAGTTCTTCTTTTCCTGTTGTATGTTTTAGTAATTTTGGTTCTGGATTTATGTTGTGGTTTTTTTCCCATGAAAGGATTTATCTTTACAATAGTTGCAAATACATTGGAAAAGGGAGTGATAAAACTAGAGACAGCGATTTGCGGTTATGTCTCCACAGTAATGCACCAGAAGGAACCTGTACTTCACCAAGAATGTATATTTAAATTAGTGCAGCTCCTCTAAATTATTCATGGGGTTATACAAATGGAACACAAGTGCAATTGGAACACTATGTTAAAAATTGTATTGGTTTGCCAAAAGAGTGAATGCAAAGGCAAGGAGAGGAGAAATGCAGGTGTCAGCTTGCACCTTTGATGTTCCTTGGAAGGACAGAAAGGTGGTTGTGACAATAACCAATTGTAGCTCTAAGATTTTCATGATTGACTCTGAAAAATAAATGCATATAACAAAATGTCAATTTTCAAGTCCTTGTTATCCAAGAATAGAATATGAATATGTGTTGTGTGGTTCTAGTAGATCAGGTATTACAATCACATCCATCTTTATCAAACACAGTTAAATGTTATAAAAAGTATTTTTACACCAGCTGGATTTAACATATAATTGTTTAGTAATTTAGAGAGCTGTAAACCCAAGCAAGATAATGACCTAACTGGACTTCCGCATATCAATAGCTTGCAGCCTAATTAAGCACTATAACATTCAGAGGTCTCTTCATACAGAGGTTAAGAAATCTATCCCCCCACCAGCACCCCCTGCCTGCCTCAATGGTAGCATGTCTGCTCACGTTCAAGAAGTCCCGAGTTCAAATCTCGGTCAGGGTGAGTTACCTGGATAAGGTTTTTTCCAGGTTTGCCCTTGTCCTAAAAGACGAATGTTGGGTAACTCTAAGCTCCATGGACCCTGGGCTCATTTGAGCATCATTTCACCCATGCCATTCATCATCCAATATGACTTAACGTTGGAGGATATAAATAAATAAATAAATAAATAAATAAAAAAAAACAGCACCCCTCATACTTGAAGAAAAACTCTTTCCTTATATGTTACTAATGACAGCACAATGTTACATCCATTTTAGAAAAGTCTTGTGTGTTGCAAAAAAGGAGTTAGCAAGGAAACCAGAATGATTTGCCATGAATGTGGATATGTGCCCTTATATGTTTTATCAATGTTTTGAGGTGTGCCATTTAAAGGTAAGCTGTTATCTCTTATAGAATTATTTAAATTTATTGTAAAAGAGAAGGATTCAAATAATTAGCAATAAATAAGTATTAAATGCATGTATGCACAGAATATCTGTAGATATCCATATTGCTTCTGCCGCATTTTAACATAGTCGTTCGATAAAAGGGATGATTGAAAATATCAGAGCAAAAAGACATTATGATACAGCCAAACTAAAATGATTAATTCTAAAAATAATTCATACACACTATCCAGAGGAAGAATGGTTGCATATTTACAAAGAAGGAACTCTTATGGAGAAAACTGGAATGCTGGCACTGGAATATACTGTAAGTCTGTCAATTCATATGTATCATATGTATCAATAGGCCCAAATACAATAAATATGCCCATCTCAGTAGCGTAGATGGTAGCGTGTGCGCCTCATGTCCAAGAGGTCCCAAGTTCGAATCTCGGTCAGGGTGAGTTACATGGATAAGGTTTTTCTGGGGTTTTCCCTTATCGTGAAGGACAAATGTCGGGTAACTCTAAGCTCTATGGATCCTGGACACATTTAAGCATAATTTCACCCATTCCATTCATCGTCCGATATGACTTAACGTTGGAGGACTTAAATTTAAAAGAACTAACAGAGACACCCCAATTGTCACCAGGGAGTTCACCCAATCAAAATTGAACAGCTGATATTAAGTGGGGATGCTAGGAAGGCGTTAATGAAATGCATTCAAACACTAGCAATAAATAGAGCATGACGTACTACTTCTATGTACTCAAAATTATATTAATTTTGTGCTTCATTGTATCATAATACTCATTAGGAACATCCCTGATTACCAATGAAGAAAATCGGTAGCAATAACCAGTTTAACTGCTGGTCATGATCTTAGCCACATACGTTCATAGAATAAATATATATAATTCACCATAGTATACTCTTCCTGAGCAACCAGACAGTATTATGGATAAAAAACATTTGCTACTGTATCCAGCAATACATAGAGATATTCAAACTAAACATCCTCTTAACGGGACGTCAGACACAGAATGGATGAAGTCTAAGATCCAGAACATTAGCAAAAAGCAGCACTATTAATGTATGTAGCTCTGAAAGTGATACTCATACAGTTGCTAATAAGATATTTATGCCCAATTTCACCAACAGATGTTAAGATTTAACACGCGTTTAACAATAGATATAACAAAATTGCATTTCACCAACAAGTGTTAGCTTAACACTCGTGTTAAATCTCTTGTTAAACTAACAAGTCAAATTTCTGATGTTAAGTCCTTAACAATTGTAAATAGTCAAGATGGCGGGTGTGAACGCAACTGTTGTTGTTGATTTGCTATATTTAAGACTGTCTAAATGACATTCGTAATAGAGTACGGCCCATGAGGAGAAATTATTTTGAGGAGCTATCAGAAGAAATTTCTCTACAGAGGTATAGACTTTCAAAACAAGTTGCTATGAAGGTTACTGCAGAATTACAAGAGAGGTTAGAACATGCATCAAAAGGAATATGCCGATCTCGCCTTTGCTTCAAGAATTAATAATTAATTAATTAATATTAATAATTTTGTCCACCTCCCATCTTGAAACATTCAAGTCACTCGTCACTTGTCCTTCGCTCTTCGTTTTAAATTTACGTAATACTGAGTTAGAACATGCACTGAAAGGAATATGCCGATCTCGCCTTTGCATCAAGTATTCATAACATTGTGATTTTATAATTCACTGAATTATGTGGATAATACACTGTCCACCTTCCGTCTTGAAACTTTCAAGTCACTCATTACTTGTACTTCTTTGCACCTCGTTTTAAATTTACATAATATGTTTCGTGTTTCTAGTAATGACACATGCATTTGAATTAAATTTGTTTCCAATTTTTTCCCACATGATATCTTTCCCTTTTACATTAATTGCATCCGTCCTATTTTCCACGATATCTTTATACTCAGTCACCAATTCAATTAACAATTCTTTCTCCATCGATGAGAAATTTGTTTCACGGCTTTTGTTTACGATTTTGTTTATCCACCATTTTTTAGCTGTGTGCAGACTGCGGAGCAGACAAAAATGAAAACAAAAGCACATCGCAGTACGTTCAAAAAATAATACGCCAAATCCATAGCCTTCTATAGCTGTAATATTTACAAGTTCCTTGGCATTAACACAGGTTTGTTAACATTTTCAGAAAACAGGTTGATGAAATGCAAGAAATTTAACAGCTTTGATAGCGCTGTTACAATTGTTACGTTACATTTGTTAATGTCGATTTTAAAATCTGTTGGTGAAATCGGGCATTATTGTATAATAAATTACAATAATTAATGACTAAACGTCACCTATCTTTGATATTACTATACATCATAATAGGTCTAGTTTTGCACATCCTTCGTTTGCATCATCAGCAAACTTGTTTATTATTTGTATGGATAGAGTCAACATGAAAAATTCAATGTCATGGCCGGGATTTGAACCACGGATCTCCTGGTTTCCGTCCAGTCACTCTAACCCATTGACTGGATGGAAACCAGGAGATCTGTGGTTCAAATCCCAGCCATGACATTGAATTTTTCATTTTGACTCTATCCGTACAAAACCTTAGCCTATGTGCAGCTAGTGTGAAGAAATTATTAATTTCCACCAATTAGCTTGTTTATTATTGGTTACTTACTTGTTGTACTGATGTTGTTTTAAGGTATTTATTAATTTGTAACTGTTACTTTTAACTGTTTAATGCAATATAACTGTTACATAAATACAATCACAGTGATTCAATAAACTATGCTTATGAGTAAACTTTATCTATCTTTATATTATATATTAGTCACTAATAATAATTAGTTTATAGATTATACCTGCTGCATTGTCAATAGCTTCAATGTTTTACAATCACAATGATTGCTACTGCTAACAGATAATTACAAGAGAAACTGATATTAATGTCATTCATATCCTGCAAAGTAACGTTTAATAATCTCTTTTAACCACCAATCCACTCAATTACAATAGTAATAGCCATTAAGACACTAACAACTTAATATGTTGGTAGCTGCTAGCAATTTAACAGCTACTGTTGCAATTGTTAACAAAACTGTTTATCACACTCCTAAGCTCAAATTCATTTCCTAAGGGAGTGTTACCTTAAATTATTTAATCTCTAATAGTTTTGAAGCATTGTTAGGTATTAATGATTATTAGCCTGCATGCTAAAAATAAATGCAAGGAAATAACACTATTAAACAAAATTATCTATACAAATCTAATATGTGTTTCTTTAAAAAGTGTATGTTATATTTCAAAATAATTTAATACATTTCCAAATTTTTCCAGAGTGCAAACTAAATTCGTTAAAGACAAAATAAAGCTTTGTTCTATGTTTACTTACTGGTCTGTCCTTAGCAATCTTTTTAATCATTGTCTCCAAATATTCTGGCAGTTTATTGATGGGGTTATTGCTGTGTGTGAAGAAATGTGGGCTACGACGAGCCAATAGACGCAAGGCCCGCCATCCAAAGTTTCCTTCATTCACTTTTCTGTAAATATAAACACCATGCACTATTAAGAAAGGTGATAGCTCATGTTGAGAGAAAAAAAAAAAAAAAAGAAGACCTTTATGACAGCAATAATATTTTTTAAATAAAAGATTCTAAAAAGAATTTTGTTTTGCAAAGTTCAAAGAATGTAAAGCAGGCCTGGGGAACAGAATTAGTGAGATGCAAAGCCATTCCCCTAATTTACCTTCCTTCACTACCACCATCAGCATGTGGTGGCATGTTGGTCAAAACAAGCTGTAATATCTTTCATTATATGGGAATATCAATACTCTTAAAAGTGCATATTATGGCATTATCTTCCCACACGTAACATATGGTATTGAAATTTGGGGGGGGGGGGGGGGGAATAAGTAAAACCAATATGGACAGGCTATTAAAAGAACAAAAGAAATGCATACGAACCATGTACAACCTTCGTTTTCAACAAACATGTTGGGATACATTCAAATCACAAAACACCCTAACAGTAGTATCACTCTATGCGTTCAAAACAATTATACTTGTAAAAGACCGAAAGCTACATAACATCCTCAATAAATTATTAATTTTTAGATGAACTTAAGTTCATCACTAAATCAACAGATGGCAGCAGCAACCCCAGAATTACCCACACCACTGGATCAAGCTTTAGCCGCATAAGAGCCGAAGATGCAAACGATGATTTGCGAAACATGTCCTCAAAATAGGTACGAAAGTGAAGCAGATGTGTAATAAATACAACTCATCTAAAAATTAATAATTATTTCGCTTCACTGTGGTGTTCCAATACAGTTAAATCTCGATATCCTCAATAAAGATTGCCATACATATGATATGAGGAGAGCAACTAATTACCATAGGGTGAGCACAAATAAAACTCAAACTAATAAAGATCCGTAAAAAATGAATCGAGAATATATTGACACATTGCTTCACTCACACTGCTTATTCACAGGACATGTTTCAAGAGCTCTTGCTCCTATCCTCAGCTGATACTCGACTACAACTTGCACTAATCGAGTATCAGCTGAGGATAGGAGCAAGAGCTCTTGAAACATGTCCTGTGAATAAGCAGTGTGAGTGAAGCAATGTGTCAATATATTCTCGATTCACTTTTGTACTAATTTGTGCTTCACTGTCCCTACGCTTCTTTCAAGTTTATACTTTGTTTAATAAAGATCCATTTATAATAGGAGCCATATTGTACAATAAATTGCCGTCTGTAATTAAGAATACTTCTGACTGGTCTTAAAAGCATACCTAATTGAAAAATGTTTGTATAGTATAAATGAACTGTAATATATATGTATGTAGCATAAATGAGTTGTATACCTATGTAAACAATAACTTATGTACTTTGATCATTTTGTATTTTGACTGCATAGAGATTATTGACAGTGTCAGATGCTCTTGTAAGAGTCTATTGGCTGCAATAAAATTATGGACTCCAATCTAAATTTAGCTATTATAGCCTTGTATGACTGAGATCAGTCTATATGATTACCCTGTAGCATCGGACCTCCCCAACAATAATAACTTGTAAGTTGATAATTTGATAAAGATTTTCATCATTCCACCACCAGAGAGAAGACAACAGACAACAACAATCGATAGTGAGACCTATGAGGTTGAAAAGAGAAGCAACAGCTTGCAAAACTAGTCCCTCAATAATATAAAAATGTAAATGACAAAGTCAAAGTTGAGTGCCAGTTGATGATAAGAGCAAAAGCTCTTGAAACATGTCCTGTGAATAAACAGTGTGAGTGAAGCAATGTGTCAATATCTTCTCGATTCACTTTTGTGCAATTGACAGAGTGTTAAAAACAACTACAAATAATTTTTTCAAGCAGTGATGGTTTTAAGTTCAACTCCAGTCTATATTATAGTTGGTGAGAGATTACCTTATAACTGACACGACACTTAAGCAGTGTATAATCAGATGACAGGAGCTCATTATGTTATTGATTTATGGAAATCAAAAACCTTATCTATCAAAAACCTTAGCCTATTTACGGCTATTAAGAAGAAATGATTAATTTCCATCAATTAACTGAAATAATAAGAGTTAAATATTGAAGCCTGGGACTCGATAGTAAGTCGCCACAAACGGTGTATCTCAAATGCGAGAGCCCCTAGTGGTCTATTGGGGAAATATACGAGTCAACTGGAGAATTTAATGTCATGACGGCACTTTGGCCATGGTAGCTCAATGGGTTAGAGCGACTGGATGAAAACCAGCAGGTCCAGGGTTCAAATCCCGGTCATGGCATTGAATTTTTCATATTGACTCTATCAAAAACCTTAGTCTATATACGGCTATTGTGAAGAAATTAATTTCCACCAATTAACTAAAATAATAAGAGTTAAATGATGAAGCCTGGGACTCAAGCACTTACGATAGTAAGTCGCCACAAACGGTGTATCTCGGATACGACAGCCCCTAGTGGTCTATTGGGGAAATATATGGGTCAGATGGAGAATTTAATGTCGTGACGGCAAGTTGGCCATGGTAGCTCAATGGGTTAGAGCGACTGGACGGAAACCAGGAGATCCATGGTTCACATCCTGGCCATGGCATTGAATTTTTCACGTTGACTCTATCTATCAGAGAACATTACACTAATTAAACCAACCAATCATAAAGCAGAATTGGACATATGAGAAAATATCTGTATTTTGAAACACAAACGACAGTTAATGAATTTTGATTTATCACCACCAAGTACCCTCTAGAAGTACATTTCAACACCATATGATGCCGCCATTATAGACGACCACCCCAAAAAAACAACAACACGGGTCAGTCGGACACATTCTGAAGATGGGAACAAATATTCCTGAAACATGTTAACAGAGATTAATAAAAAAGATGTGATAATAGTGTTACTAGTACGGTGTCATCTTAAGTGTACATATATCTTTATTTTTATTTAAAATATATATCTATGGATATATATATATATTTTTTCTTTTCCTTATTTAACAGTTTTTTATTGTTTCTGTTTTATTTTACTGTTTTCTTTAATTTCACACATATACACTATACACAAACAACCATGCCCAAGGTGGGACTCGAACCCACAGCCCTCTACGTGGCGGAATGCTAGAGGCGTATGCTCTAACGACCATGGCTATGAGGGCTGGCATTTTTTTCCGTAGAAGTTTTTGTTTTGTTCCATTTAACTCCAATGGTCATATCGAATGCCGTTCTCCTTTGGAACATATCAAAGGTGTTTTACTTTAAAATATACAAATTGTTTAAAAGACAAAAAAGTAAAACTGTAAAGCTCCTTGGCAAGACTATCGATCACAATTTATCATGGAACCCTCACACTGAATATGTCTGTAATAAGTTATCACGTGTGATATTCTTATTAGCAAATTTAAAAAGAGCTGTATCAAAAGAATATGCATGCATGGCATATTTTTCATTCTTCCAAAGTATTTTTAGATATGGTTTGATACTATGTGGTAGTAGTCCAAAAATAGTGGAGGTACTTAAACTCCAAAAGAAGCTATTCGAATATTAACAGATTCAAAGAAATTAGAGCATTGTAAGCCGCTGTTTATAGCAGCTAAAATTCCTACAGTAGTTAATTTATATATTTTTGATGTGCTGGTATATATTAAAGAAAATACACAAAACTATAACATAAGAAATGAAATACATACATACAATATGTGCAACATGAAAAAACTTGATATATCCTTCCATAGGCTTCAGAAGACCTCTCGGTATTATAAAATAAGTGGTATAAAACTCTTCAATGTACTTCCTGTAAGAATACACAAATTACCTACTCAAATGTTTAAGGGCACTGGAAGGTCGATAGGTTTGAAAAAATCAATTTTTTTGTTTTTAATGTTAAAAAATTATATAATTCTTCAGCTTTAAAATGATATATATAACAGGTTGTCAGCTGGTATTAAAGTCCTTTAATTCGTCAATTTAAACATGGCGGCATAATGATACGCCCACTTTCTAAGAATGGTGCTAAATCTTTGATCGTGATTTCCCAAAACCTTGATTTTTCATACTTTAGGCGCATGTTTCTCAAAACCTATAAAATATATTGACACAAAATTTGTAGTGGTTATTTGTCAGTGTTCCTTGAACACATTCAACTAACATTTATATTCATGTGATTTATAAAATGGATGAAAACAAATATTCAGTCCTTGAAAATATTATCTTTTTTTTTACTCAAAAATAATTAATTTTTCATGTGCATAGTATAAACTATATGTGATTTTCATTTAGTCGATATTATAAAACTGTATCTTAGGTTATTTAGGATAAAACTTGGTGCATGTAGCTTTAAATTCCTACAAGTTAAGTGCACCTGAAATATAGGGTGCAATATTTTTTCAGGACACACGGTTTGATTTATGCCCCTTTTGCATGGACCTATGTGAATGTAATTTAAATATTATACAGTAGTTAAATGCACACATCCTTATACAGTAATCATACCGAATTTAAATTTCTGATAATGTTTAGTTTTCTGTATATTCAAATTTTAATATTGGTAAAAATTAGCCTTGTCTGGATAAAAATAAGCTCCCAATGCCCTTAAGGAGAAACTGTACAAATGGTTAACTGAGAACCCCTTTTATAACTTACAAGAGTTTATAGACAAATGTAAGGAACACATATAAAACATGGTTATTTTATGCTTCTGAAATATAATTATATATAGTGTTTTACTAGATTTAAGGCCCAAATGACCTTGTTGTTGACGGGCCCTAAAACATCACACACTCACCGCAAACACTTTACTAGATTTAAGGTAGCTATTACTTGTGACGAAGGCTATTGTAATTACTGAATGGTAAATAAATTATTATTATTAACTCGTATTCGTTGGGTTTTAATTATTAGACTACACACACATTCACACTCTCATTCATACTTCCAGACTCTGGGGAAGATGGGGAATTATCTTGGTTGGAGAAAAATTCCCACCCCCACCGGGACCCCTAGCATGAATCTTAACACATCAATGTTTCTACTTCTTTCATATAAAAATATTGTTTATTTCAGATAAAGAAAATGTATCCAAAGACAATTGTATACACAGATCACCACTGACGGGGAAAACCACATCCACTAAATGTGTGTATGTGTGCTAGATAAGGTGGAGTGCGATTATTCTGTTAACATCTTCGGAGTACTGTTCCTCAGGCATGATGAAGAGTACAGATACACCATGCAATGCATTTATAGCTACACTCTAGATATCATGTATACATAGTTTACTTTAATTACAGTGACCTCAATAATTTTCCATAACCAACCACAAATGATATACTTCAGCATATGTATCTGCTGTTATATGGCATCAGTTGCTGCTTTTAGTTGGAGCTATGAAGAATGAGTTTTTTATTAGGCTTCTGAAAAGCAAAAAATTTATTCAAGATATCTGTGTTTGAAATAATTATTCTTATTAGAGTTGTGACTTTGTGGGTTCGTAAAATTGAAAGTCAAGTTTGCAGATATTCAAAATGCTTTCTATTTCCACAGAAAGACACTTTTGTACAGCCCTGAGCAGCAGATGACATAACACACCAACACAAGTCTCTCATGGCTTCACCACACATAAACAACGAAAGAAGTCACCCACAGCGCACCTCAAATAGCTGCACACACACAATTAACAGCTCAAATCGCAACTGCGGTACAGTTCAAATGTCCACACACTGCATTAAAACTCCATTCACTGACTCGCAGCTCCGCTCCAACTCTCTTATTTATAACCGAACCATCGTTTCTCGAAAGTTATCAAAGCTTCACGGTCTTTCACGATGCAGCGAGAAGTTACAGACTATCTCCGTCTGTTTCCCTCTCAGCAAGTGTTCAGCACTAGCACTAGTGCATGCACGGGCGTGGCTTGAATGCTATCTGTCTCTTTCACTCCCCGCATCTCTCTATCTCGCCAAATAACTCGAGAAACAGGGAAACTCCAAGTTGATTCTGCAAACTTCCAACAACTGCCCTTGCGATTTATTTATTGTCATTGAAAGACCAAAAGCACAGGAAATTGTACACGCTCAAAATCAAAAGGTAAATCTGTTGGAATCATCGGAATATACTGGATCAAGATATCCCCTCCTTTGTATTTTCCCTTGATGCTTGTTGCTTCGTAGACATTTTAAGTTTTTCACAGTTAGTCTCATTCCATTGCACAGTCATTGTTGGTTAATATTACACAGCAGTATCCCAACTGATTTTACTTTTAATTTTAAATTGTGAGGTGGGAGTCCAGGCAATTCTAATGAAAATATTTATAGACTTATAGTGTGTTTAGAAATTAATTTTGTGTTAATCTTTGAAAGGTATATCATCATGCTACATAAAAAAAGTTCAGTCTTGATAACAAACGATAAATGTTATTTAATAAAATATGGTAAGTGAAACATCTTTAAATAAAAGGTGTATGTGTTCTGTAGAAGTTTGCGTGTGCACTTATTTAGTTAATAACCCAGTCCATTATCACTTAAGGTTTCTTTTCTCACCTTTTAAACCTTCCTTGGACTTACACAAATATTTCAAAACCAAAATTAGGCAAATTGGTTCAGCCATTCAAGTTTCTGTGAGCTTAACAAACATCATTTTATATATATTAAAACTTCACATATCATTAATTATGTATTTAATAAAAGGACTGTTTTTGAAAATCAATCATTTTAGTTACTAATATTTATTTGTTAATTTAAGATTAAATATATCATTATATACAACTTACTTGTAGTCTTCTTCCACCATAGCAGCAGGATCAAGTTGCTCAATGGCCTCTTCAAAGTATGCCTCAAGAGAAGGTAAAAAGTCACGTTCCTTGGACTTGCATGCCTCTAAGTTGCTTGGGCACAGATTCCATAACCGAGTAAGCTCAGGACTGCAATACAAAATGTTCAACATCAAAATGAATTCATCTGTACATAAAAATACTATTAAGGAACAGGTAAACTAACTTATAAATTTAACTTATAACTATAAACTATTCTATGTGCATCTACATGTAATTTTTTTTATTATTATTACTCTAACCGACCTTTTACAAATGAATTACTGAATATAGAAATACACAAAAATACTACTATCCACTCTAAACAGACAAAAAGCATTACAGGAAAGCAGGACAAATAAAATTTGACAATTTGACATCAAGCAACTCAACTGGACCCAGGATATAGGGATTGCCAGATTCACAAAACCAGCAATAAAATATGAGGGCTGTTCAGTAAAGAATGATAATAAGTTTTTTACGATCATAATTTTTCGCACTGAAATTCAATATTGTTATATTCTGTTAGTTTAATGTGAAACAAACACGCTGTAGTAGTTTCATTGTTGGTACTACTGGTTCCCGCTTGTGAGAACCTGGCAAATTCAGACATGTTCAGTATCGCCTACCACTGCAATGGTTGTAACATGCAGTTAAAGTTGATGTTAGAGGAAGATCCGGAGTTTCTTTCAAACGTAATCACAACTGATGAAACCTGGCTACATCATTTTGAACCTGAGAGCAAACAGCAAAGCTCAGTGTGGAAATCTCCTTCATCACCAACCCAAAAAGCAAAAGTGGTTGTTTCTGCTGGGAAACTTATGGTCATCTCATTCTTTGATATTCATGGAATGGTTTATCAGCATGTTGTACCTGCACACACATCAGAAACTGGACAGTACTACAGGGATGTCCTGAAAACATTGCAAGTCCATTTCAGGCGCAAAAGACCACATTTCCGTGAGACAGGATGGATGTTGCACCACGATAATGAGCGGCCGCATATTGCCAATGTTGTTGCTGAATATCGGACAAAAATCAATGTGAAGTGCATCCCTCACCCTCCCTATAGTCCAGATTTAGCTCCATGTGACTTTTTTCTATTCCCTAACTTGAAGAAACACCTTCGTGGGAGGCATTATCCATCATCAGAAGCAGTGGTGAAGGCTGCAGAGGTGATTTTGAAGGATCTCTCAAAAAATGGTTTCCAGCATGTCTTTGTAGACTGGCAGAACTGCTGGGACAAGTGCATCGCATTCAGGAGAGACTATTTTGAGAAGGACCATCAAAATTAGGATGAGTAAAGGTATGTTGTCAAAAAAAATTGTGATCATTCTTTATTGAACAGTCCTCGTATGTTCAATTATCAATACCTACATACAACCTGTCATATTGGTTACTCTGAAAATAGGAAATATCTTTTTTTTTTTTTTTTTGGTTTACCGGGAAAATATATGAGTCAATTGAAGAATTTAATGTCATGACCATGGTAGCTCAATGGGTAAGAGACACTGGACGGAAATCAGGAGATCCGTGGTTCAAATCCCGGCCGTGGCATTGAATTTTTCACTTTGACTCTATCTTTGAACTTATTGAAAAAATTAAAGATATAGAAATAGAGGGTAGTGACTATTTGTTTCTTCTCGTGTCATCTCACTTTCTCTAGCACATCGAAAGACAAACTACATGAAAGACCAACCAAATTCCACAATCTGAAAGTATGAGAGCGGTTCAATAAGTACCTGTATTTCAAAATATATGGTGTTGCTAAGGGAAGTTTGTGTTATCAGGTACCACCATTTGTTACATGTCAGAACAAATTTGACACTGATTCATAGGTTTGTTTGGATTTTACAGACATTTCAATAAGTTGTTCATGTTTTTGCTAAAATGGAAATAGTGCAGTATTGTTCAGTGATTTGCCTTTTACTTTTAGGTGGGAAAACTTGCAAGGAAATAAAAGCAAAATTGGATGCTATTTATGGAGACCTTTCGCCTTCTATGACAACAGTTAGATATTGGTACAACAAATTTAAATGTGGTTGAACATCCGTTTTTGGCGGGAGCGCTCAGGATGCCCTGCAGATTTGGTTACCAAAGAAGTCATTGAAAAAGTCCATAATATGATTCTCGCTGACCATAAACAAAAGTTCGCAAAGTGGCAGAGGCCATAGGTGTATCACATGGAACAACAATTCATATTTTGCATGAAAGTTGGAGATCAGAAAGCTGTCAGCCTAATGTGTGCCACGTTTGCTCACAATTGACAACAAGCTGGTATGGCTTTCCCCTTCAAAGCTCTGTTTCGAGCTGTTTAACCAAAATCCTCAGGACTTTAGAGTTGTCACTGTCAATGACACTTGTATTCATTCATTATACTCCGAAAACCAAAGAGCAACCAAAACAATGGGGTGCTTCCAGAGAATCTGCTCCAGAGAAGGCAAAGTCAGTCCCATCGGCCAGAAAAGATGGCAATAATATTTTGGGATGCGAAGGGTGTCATACTCATTGACTTCTTGGAAAATGGAAGAACGATTACTAGAGCATACTACAGTGGGTTATTAGCCGAATTTGACAATAAGTTGAAGGAGACATGGCTGCAAATGGCAAAGAACGAAGTTCTGTTTCACCACAGTAATACCCTTGTAGATTCATCTGGAGCTGCCGCCGCTAAACTGCATGAATTGCTATGTGCATTTGGAGGAATTTAGTAACAGTGATGTCAAAATTAAATCGTAAAACTATTTGTAGTCGGTTTATTGACACTCGTCACTTACTTTTCTTATATTATTGAGGGACTAGTATCAAAGGCCATTGCCTCCATTTTCAACTTCTCTTCAACTAACTCAACTCAACTTAGTTGGAGAGAGGTTGAAAATGGAGGCAAAAACCTTTGAAACTAGTCCCTCAATAATATACGAAAAGTAAGTGATGAGTGTCAATAAACGGACTACAAATAGTTTTACAATAGCATGAATTGTGTTGTGAATTGCTGCCACAACCACAATATTCTCCTGTTTCCAAACATGAAGTGGCTCACAGGAACAAAATTAAGATGAAATGGGAGCCATCATGGAGACAGAAGTGTATTTTGCAGAGCTTGACAATTCTTACTTTTTGAAAAAATAAAAAATAATGGTATTTAAAAGAGGATCGGTTCATAGGAGACCAAAAGGTAGAAGTGGTAAATGAGTATGACTATTTAGGTGTAAGGATGTGTAGCAGTGGAGGATGGGCTGCACAAGCCAGAAAAGTGATAGCTAATGGCAGGGCAGCAATGTCAGGGGTAAGAATATGTAAACATAAACTGGAGATGTCAGTTAGATGGTTAGAAAGAATGTATGAAGCAGTCGTGGAAGCCAGAACAATGTATGCATCACATGTATGGGTCACATCAGTGATAGGTATACAATTAGACCAGATGTATGGATTGTTCCGCAAAGAACTACTAGGGCTGGCAAAATCGGCACCAAGACAGGTGGCATTACTAGAGCTAGTTAATACAAAAAGGAGGGGAATAATAATAGAGAGTATATTGAAATTCTGGTATAAGTGTATTAAAGGGCAGAAAGGAGAATTATTGAATCTGTGCATGAAGCAACAGAAAAGCATTAAAAATACAAATAGTTGGTGGTCGGAATTGGAAAGAATGATATTAAAGACAGGCATGGGAGGTCTATGGAGAGCAGAGGAGACAAATTATAACGGTTTTTGGAAGGAAGTGAGAACTAGAGTACAAGACATAGATAGGCAAGAGATATGGGAAAGTATAGAAGAAAAGAAATCTTTGAAATTTTATAAGCAATTAAAGACAGAATGGGGTAGGGAAAAATATATAGATCAATTATTACTAAAATTAGGCAAGTGAGTCAACCTTGTATATACTTTTCTCCACTTACAAGTTTTTTATGAAGACTAGTTTCTGGGAACTTCTCCCCTATCGTCAGTTCTGTGGTAGACTGATGATGCACCCGGTGTCTGCATCTGGCTTGGTGTTGTGCTGCCATCTAACGTCCTGGTAAGTTTGATGACGTCATCTATCGCGGGAATTTATAATTCATCAAGAGGTCCTGTTTTTTCGTAATAAATATGTTTTCCCAAATCTGTACTTCCAGAGGTTTCTTTGCCTGTTTGATCAGTTCTATTTCTTGTTTTATGTTGTGATTCTCAGACCAAAAGTGATGTGCTACGGCCGACTTGTCCATTTGTTTGAATTTAATATTTCTGAAGTGTTCTTTCATTCTTGTTCCTAGATTCCTTTTGGTCTTACCAATGTATATCTTGTCACAATCCTGGCAACTCATTTGGTAAATGCCTGATAATTGAGTTTTTGGTGTGCTATTTTTTAGAGGGTGGTTTAGTAAGTTGCGGATGTTGTGTTTGTTTTGAGGGGCTAATTTTATGTTGAAGCTCTTAAATATCTTTTCAAATTTTTTGAAGTATTTTGGATGAAATGTAAATTTTCCATATCTGGTGTTTGGGTTTTCTAGTTTTTTTAACGTAGTAATGTCCTTTAAGTATTTGTTTCTTTTGTGTCTATAGATCAGTTTTTTGATGAAATTTGTGTTATAGTTGTTCAGTTCGGCAACCTGGTGTATGTGAGCGTACTCCTGTTCATATTCTGTTTTTGTTAGCGGAATGTTGATTAATCTGTGAACCAAACTATGGAATACTGCATATTGATGTTGTACTGGGTTGAATGGGTTGCATTTAATGTAATTGTCAACATGTGTTGCTTTTCTGTATATTCCAAATTGTAATCCTGTTGGTGTTCTAATGATTTTCAAATCTAGAAAAGGTAGCCATTCATCCTGCTCTACTTCAATGGTGAAAACTATGGATTTTTCTTGTAGGTTTAGCAACTTTATAGCATCCTCGGTTAGTCTTCTAGGGACTATAGCAAACACATCGTCGACATATCTATGCCAACATTTGAAAATATGTGGAAAGGCTTTAGTAATGTGTGTTTCCAAATTACTCATGAACAGATCAGCTAATAATGGTGAAATAGCACACCGAAAACTCAATTATCAGGCATTTACCAAATGAGTTGCCAGGATTGTGACAAGATATACATTGGTAAGACCAAAAGGAATCTAGGAACAAGAATGAAAGAACACTTCAGAAATATTAAATTCAAACAAATGGACAAGTCGGCCGTAGCACATCACTTTTGGTCTGAGAATCACAACATAAAACAAGAAATAGAACTGATCAAACAGGCAAAGAAACCTCTGGAACTACAGATTTGGGAAAACATATTTATTACGAAAAAACAGGACCTCTTGATGAATTTTGAAATTCCCGCGATAGATGACGTCATGAAACTTACCAGGACGTTAGATGGCAGCACAACACCAAACCAGATGCAGACACCGGGTGCATCATCAGTCTACCACAGAGCTGAAGATAGGGGAGAAGTCCCCAGAAACTAGTCTTCATAAAAAACTTGTAAGTGGAGAAAAGTATATACAAGGTTGACTCACTTGCCTAATTTTAGTAACAATGGCACTGCACTTTCTGAAATACTTCTTTTTATTCTATATATAGATCAATGTGACAAAACTGGAAGAGAAGGCATAGCATGGATGAGAGCAGGAATATTATACTTAAAAGGGTTGAGAAGTAATAAGGTAGGAATATGTGAATTTTGTGGAGATGAAGAGAGCACTGTTCATTACCTGATACAATGTAAGGAGCTAACAAATTACAGGAGAAAAATATGGGATAAGAAATGGGACAGTGTAAGTAAAGAGATATTGGCAGTACGCATGTTAACAGGGATGGGAGAAGAGAAAAACAGATGTATAGGAGATTTCTTATATAGGATAAGAGAAAAGTGGATAAGGGCAAAAGAAGCGACGGTCAAGAAGAAATGACATCAAGCTGATCAGAAAAACCAAAGGCTTATGGCCAGGGGACCTGAGTCAGCAAGTAAATCTTAAGGTCAGCAATTTCATGCATTTGTACAAGAGGTATAATACAGCATGTTCTATGTTAAATTTTATTGTACTGAATTTGTAAGGGATACTGTACAAATAAATAAATATCAAATACTTTTTGAAGGGGTTAAAAAAATGGCAGGAGCGTTGGGAGAAGAGTATATCCCTAAAAGGGGACTATGTTGAGACATAAATTCAATCAACAATTGGGAGTACCTAATCCTGTTTCAGTCTCAATATTTAATACATTGGTAGGTGAGAGCCTGTACACCAAGTTTTTGGGTATCATCATTGATACCCAGCTCAACTGGACAGTTGGCATGTCAACTTTCTAGCCAACAAATTAAGCCATATATCGAGATTTAACTGTATTGGAACACCACAGTGAAGCGAAAAATTATTAAATTTTAGATGAGTCGTATTTCTTACACATCTGCTTCACTTTCGTACCTATTTTGAGGACATGTTTCGCAAATCTTCGTTTGCATCTACGGCTCTTGTGCGACTGACGCTAGATCCAGCGGTGTGGGTAATTCTGGGGTTGTTGCTGCCATCTGTTGATTTAGTGATGAACTGAAATGTGGGATTCTCTTCCAGCGGGATTTCAAAGTTCATTAGTTGGTTCCTATGTTTTTCTATGTATATCCTCTCCCATATGACGAGTTCACTATGTTTTTGTACGTATTTTAGTAATTCTGTGCTATCTTCAATTTCATGATTTTCAGACCAGAAATGAGCTGCTATTGCGGACTTATCAATATTTTTGTATCTTAAGTGCCTGAAGTGTTCTTTCTTTCTAGTGCCTATGTTTCTTTTTGTCCTCCCTATGTAAATTTTTTCACAGTCTTTACACTTAATTTTGTAAATGCCTGACTTTTCCAGAGGAAATTAAGGAATTAAGTGTAAAGACTGTGAAAAAATTTACATAGGGAGGACAAAAAGAAACATAGGCACTAGAAAGAAAGAACACTTCAGGCACTTAAGATACAAAAATATTGATAAGCCCGCAATAGCAGCTCATTTCTGGTCTGAAAATCATGAAATTGAAGATAGCACAGAATTACTAAAATACGTACAAAAACATAGTGAACTCGTCATATGGGAGAGGATATACATAGAAAAACATAGGAACCAACTAATGAACTTTGAAATCCCGCTAGAAGAGAATCCCACATTTCAGTTCATCACTAAATCAACAGATGGCAGCAACAACCCCAGAATTAACCACACTGCTGGATCTAGCGTCAGTCGCACAAGAGCCGTAGATGCAAACGAAGATTTGCGAAACATGTCCTCAAAATAGGTACGAAAGTGAAGCAGATGTGTAAGAAATACGACTCATCTAAAATTTAATAAGCCATATATGTTATGCTATAAGGGTGCTAGCTAAAACATGCAACTTAGATGTCCTAAAAGCAGTGTATTTTGGCTATGTGTACTCAGTATTGACATATGGAATTCCCTTTTGGGGATCTTCCAACAACTGCATTAAGGTGTTCAAATTGCAAAAAAGAATAATAAGACTAATCAAACAAGTGAACCAATGTACTCCAAGTAAACCACTTTTTTCAGATCTAAAAATTCTACCCTTACCATGTATTTATATCTTAGAAACAGTTTCATTCATACATGAAAATAAAAGCATCTTTAAGCTTAACAATGAATATCATTCATACAATACACGAATAGCAACATCTATCCATCTCCAACAACATAGATTGAATTCAGTTTCCCATAAAGGTGTTAACTTGTATAATAAAATTCCAGAGATCATCAAAGTTCTGCAGATCAAAGCGTTTAAAAACGAAGTTAAAAACTTACTCTTAAAATATATGTTCTACTTAGTTGATGAATTCATGAATACCCAATTTTGATTACCATTTGTACTAAATCACCTGTTTATTTAGTATTAGAAATTAGTGAATAAGTTTTACCTTTGAACTTTTTCGTTTCATGGATCCTGTTTATCTGGAAGATGCACTCTGTCTTAAGAAGAAGCCTGACGACAAACTCCAAGACCAAGATTGTTCTCCAGATCATCTATGGTTTTACAATGTATATAGAAATCTCAATTGTATACCTGACTGAGGTTTTTTCGAGGTTTCCCCCAGTCGTTGAAGCAAATGCTGGGTATCTGTATTTTCACCTTGGTGCAACCTTGCAAAATTGTTATTTCTTAAACTTTTTAAATACTGTAAATATGATAATATTTTACTTAACTTTTTTTTGACAAAACCCATATTCTGTATGAATTTTGTTGGTGAATAAAAATCTGAATGTTTGAAAAAGCTGGCATCTCATTCTTAACATGGATACTTATTGAATCACCCTTTGTATAATTCTCAGATGCAGTGTATGCATATTCAATGTTAGTTATTATGAACCGTATAGAATACATGCTTACCCTATTTTTTATTTAAAATCAATTATCCCTTCTCCATTAATTACTTACTGCCCCAGTATAAATTTCCCACTCTGATTGGCATCTTTCATCTGCTCGCCCAGACTTTTCTTCGGCCTGCGTGGTCGAGGCATGGATTTACGCTTCTCTACAACTTCCTCTGTACCATCTTCTGTAACAGCTTGATAAGTTGGCTTCTGAAATTCTGGACAACCATCATTCTTCCAGGAGTTCCAATGTTCTTCTCTCTGGAAAGTAAAATTGTTTTTATTAAAGCAATTCATATCATTCTGTCCAGGAATTCATAGCAAAAGCTTTTTAACAACTGCTGATAGGACATTACAACCATTTGAATATCTCTTTTCAGCAGTGCTGTAACTAAATGGTTAGACTATTTGCCTCTCACCATGTTCGATCCCAGGGGACCACATGTGTGATTTGTGGTAGATGAAGCAGTGTCTGGGGATGTTGTTCTTCAGGTCCTCAGGTTTTTCTGTCATTCACTCTGTCAGCTGCATATGGCCCTTCCTTAGTAATGTAGCAACAGTATTTAACACCCAATCTTATTACACGTGCTACCAAAAGTGGTGAACACAGAACACAATTAAAATGACTGGGAAAGAAATTTGGGAAAGAAAATGTTTCCAGCCTACACTTACGGTACTTCTCCAGAATTTGCCAGTTATGAGGAGTGATACAAAACTTGAGAAAATCACAGTCATGATGGAGAACAGTCCTGGCTCTATCTATCCAAACCTTAGCCTACACACGGCTAATGTGGAAGAATGATTAATTTCCATCAATTAACCTAATAGTGGTAAATATAAAGTTTGGTACTTAAGTACTTACAGCACAGTAAATCGCCAAAAACAGTGTGTATCTCACTGTATATGAGAATCTCTAGTGGTTTACTGGGAAACATACAAGTCAGTCGGAGAATTTAATATCATGTGCAGTATTACTGTAAATGAAAATGAAGAGTACTGTTGTGAACGCATTGTTGTGGCGAGGTGGTGCAGCCGAGGCATTCAAAGAGATGGACAGTGCAGTGGGGAGATAAAAGCTTGCCGAAATGGTGGAGGGCAGGAGATGGATTTCTGGAGAGTTAGTCTTTCTTCTAATGCCGTCCTGATTGTTTGAGAACATTCCACAAATTTCCAGAATAGTGAGTTAAGCTATAAAAGGAAGCTGCCACCCACCATGGCGGAACAGTTGTTAATTGGACTCGTATGTGCGAACAGCTGTGTGAACTTTGTTTGTGGTTGATGACCTTGCAAGTTGTATTGTGTATGTGACATAATTCTGCTACTGTAAGGGTTGACCAAAGTATGTTTCTACGGAAATAAAGAGCAATTTTTAGTGTTTGTAACCTTGACCTTTAATTTCACAAACCCAAAAAGTGACAGTATTGTCAACGATCACATTTTTGTTGTGTTGGAGCCACAATAAGCAAGTACCAGTGCATGTGCAGGAAAGAAAGAGACAGATAGTGGTGCGTGCTCTGAACGCTTACTGAGAGAGAGACAGAAACAAAGAGAGAGAAAGAGACTGATGTCTGGATAATTCAGCTTACTCTTGCCGCTGCGAAAGGCCTTGAAATGTCGGTGGCTTTCTAGAACTATGACTGCAGATATAAAAGCCGGCTAAGTGTTAGAGTTGCTAGTCAGTTGCTAGTGAGTTGTTAATTGAGGATAATTCAGCTTACTCTTGCCGCTGCGAAAGGCCTTGAAACGTCGGTGGCTTTCTAGAACTATGACCGCAGATATAAAAGCCGGCTAAGTATTAGAGTTGCTAGTCAGTTGCTAGTGAGTTGTTAATTAAATTGCAGCTGTGCAGTAATTGTGAGTGTGTGGACAGCAGAAGTGTACTTTCGTTTGTTTACATGTAGGGAAGCAACGAGAGACCTTGAAGACTGCTGTTGTGTATGTCACAGTATTTTTCAGCTGCAAGGGGTGTACAAAGCATGTTTTTACTTGTAATAAAGAGCATTATAAATTTCTGCAAGCAAGACTTTTAATTCTACGAACCTACAAAGTCACAGTATTCAGATTCAGATAGTTTTGATGAACCATATGTGGTTATGAGCCATGCACAAGCAGGAGCAAACATTGAGAAATTGATGTTTTATTTCAAGATTCAAGGCGAACATAGCTAAATGAATACTAAAGCAGATGCGAAATCCAGCTGCTGTAAGTGATACACTAAACTGAGACAGCAGAAGCTCATTGCCTTTTTTACTATCAACTATTTTGTAGCTACATTGTGCACACTGCAAATACATAGGCTATTACAGTACATATAATATATGCGTTTTAAGGTTGAAAGTTGTCAAATGTAATTTCTAAACTCCATTAAAAATATTTCGGTGATGTGTACATGTTTTTATTTGTCGTTTTTCCGTCATTCTCTGGATAATCCAGATTTTCGTTAACTCGGATCGGCCCTGGTCCCAGTTGATACAGGTTAGCAAGGTTCTACTGTATTTGTTTTATTATACCTCCTATATTAGCTCTGTGGCCCATTCATTGGTAAAATTTTAAACACATGATACACACATTTCAGGGGTAAGGGGGAACCAACAACAAAATAGCTATCTGAATAAATATTAGAACAAAATACTTAGCAATACTATATATTTGCGCTATAAATGTGCATATCTGTCATTTATGTACATCAACTCATAATACAGTATAGTAAAATAATTGTGGTTAGCTTTTAACGTTTATCTTAGGAATTCAAAGTATCTCTTGAAATTCTGGATATCTGAACCAGTGGAGTGGTTCATATCATACTGATATCCTCCATTTTGCATTCCAATTCAAAAATAGCATTCCTACATGCAGGCATAGTGCTGTATTGTCAGGCTCATATTTTCCTATACCAGGGAATATGCTACATTGTACTATATGCGTGCGATAAGAAGAGCGATCGTGTTCCAAGTCCTCATTCGGTAAGTTCCGTTTAACTCTGTAAACATAGATGACAACTTTGAAATTTGAAATGCGCTATACACTGACATCTAGTGGCTAATACACTAAGCTTTATCAGGTCTGCCATATTTTGTTCTGATCAATTTCGAGGTTAATTAGCTAACCAGTTTACAACAATCGTATGTTAGAATTAGAATTTTAGTTTGTCCTTGGCAACATATACATGTTATGAAATATGTCAAAATGTATAAATACAGTATATACATAAAGTCAAATTGATTACATACAATATACACAGTAAGCAGCTTTTCTGTGGTTTCATGTGGTATTTGCATAGACTAATTTACTATAAGAAATATAATATGAATATCTTACAGGTTTGTGAATGTACTATGCTCCCAGTGCTCATTTACATGGTTATAGTTCTAAAAATTCATTAACCATATAAAAACAGTGTGCATGCAAAAATTTCTTATTCTTAAAGTGTTTTAATGATGCAGCTTGTTTAAATAAATTTGGAAGTTTATTATATAACATCCCTTTGTAGTTAAAGCTTCCTTCATAAAGGCTCGTTTGGTGCGCTCGAATTGCCAGTTTATCCTTGTTACGAGTGTGGTAGTAATGTACATCAGCATTTACTTGAAAATGATTTATATTTGTATGAACATTTGTGGATGTTATGGCTCTCGAAAGGGGACACATTATTATTCGTCTACCTCTGTATAACTGTGATCTGAATGCAATTGAGCTGACGTGGGCAAAACTAAGGAATGTTTTCTGAGGATGCAACGTTACTTGTGATATCTTCACTTATCTTACACGCTATTTTGCTGAACTGTGTTTTTCACGGTTGACCACACTGCAGAAACAAAAGAGCATTATCTCTCACTTCTTCCGCTTTGCCCGCACCACACCGTAAATCCAGCGCTTAACTTATCTTGCGTGTACTGTACTCAAAAGATCAAAAGACACCCTGGGTAAAGTCTTATAAATTCTGCAAACAATTACAAGGAAGTAGCTACAAGTGAAAAACACTATAACAAGCTCACGTGATACCAACTACCAATGCAGCTGCCGATGTTCGTAGAAATACCACAACCATACTTTATTACATGGCGCTATGTGGATGTAAATTTATTTCTAGGTAACCATAGACTAGCTTCAAAGAGTGACGTCATAGACTGGAAAGTGGTTGGTTGGTATGTTGGTTCGTATCTATGTTAAGCAGCTGACAATGAAACCATCCACTCTCTTGCACTCCAGTATTTTGATGTTATGTTGGTATATTGACTAAAGGTTGGGCAGCACAGTAGGTGGTTTACATCCATATCTTCTTTAAGTGTACAGAGGAGATCTCACTATACCAATCCTGAATAAATGTTTACTGAGACAGTCATGGCCTGTAAGAAGTCTAAAAGTTGCTACAGAGGATTTTCTTGGTAGTATATTGATTCTAGTCATGCTGTTACATAAATTTTCCTATAGTATTCCTTTCATTTATAATATAATTATCATCTTTAATTTTTTGGTTATAGGCTGATATAATTATTCTTTTGATAGAGGGATAGCTTAGTGGCTCAAATGAATTTGACCTCATTTTACTGCCTTTTTTGGCTAGAAAGTCAGCTGTTTCATTACCATGAATTCCACAATGTGCTGGTATCCATTGAAGTATTACTCTTTTATTTAAATTAACTGTTTTATGATTTTGAAACATTCTGCAATATTATTTGAAGCAAAAGGTTAGAAACAGTGTGTATTTAACATTTGAAAGTAATGAGTCGGTAATTCAAAAACAAACATCACTTAAATTATCCTTACTTGGGCATGTTTCGGAGAACGTTTTGTCCCCATCGCCAGCAGTTATCCGACTGCCACAGAAAACCAGCCCACTTCATGAAATCACGGATTAACAGCAGTTAATCCGTGATTTCATGAAGTGAGGTGGTTGTCTGTGGCGGCATCTGTTGTTTGAGAGTTTTCAGGGGGCAATTCAAAATGTAAAGTAAACTGTTTGTTTTTTATAATTAGCAACTTTTCCCAAACATCGAGTTCGGCTGCATTACTGGCTGATTTTAATAGTTTTATATTTGGTACAATTTCATGATTGGTAGATCAGAAATGGTGAGCTATTGCTAATTTTTCTATTTGTTTGCATTTCATGCATCTCATATGTTCCTGTAACCTAATATGTAAACTTCTTTTGGTTTTTCCTATGTAGAACTTATTGCAATCTGAACAGTTGATTTTATATATACCTGATTTCTTGTTTTCAGGTACTGTGTCTTTCAGGTTGTTGCATAATAAGTTTTTTAAACTGAATTTATTTATTGGGGCTAGGGTGTTTACGTTTATATCAAATGTTATGGATATTATAACTGTTTTAGAGTCAGATAATAACACAACTTTTTCAAATTTATTTATATGATATAGAAGGTGTAAGCTCTGAAGGATTGCCAAAATTTCTCCATCACAATTTGTAGCATTTAAACTTAATTTTTTACAGAAAGAGAAAAGTGGGCATATTGCACTCCCTCCAACGTTAAGTCATATCGGACAATGAATGAAATGGGTGAAGTGATGTTCAAATGAGTCCAGAGTCCAATGGTGCTTAGTTATCCAATATTTGTCTATCAGATAAGAACTCAGGACCTCTTGAACGTGAGGCAGACACACTACCACCTACAAAATCGAGGTGGACAAACATGTCAATGCAAACATGTAGCTATATTTTAGTTAATTGATAGAACTTAAGTCATTTCTTTACACTAGCCATATATAGGCTAAGGTCTTTGATATATAGAGTTCACATGAAAAATTGAATGCCATGGCCGGGATTTGAACCAAGATCTACTGGCTTCCATCCAATTGCTCTAACCCATTGAGTTACCATGGCCAACATGCCGTCCTGACATTAAATTCTCCATTTGACTCATATATATTCCCGAAACCACTACGAGCTCTTGCATTCGAGATAAACAGTTTTGTGGCGACTTACTATACTAAGTACTTGAGTCCCAGGCTTCATCATTTAACTCTTATTATTTTAGTTAACTGATGGAAATTAATCATTTCTTCACACTAGCCGTATATAGGCTAAGATCTTTGATAGAGTCAACATGAAAAATTCAGTGCCGTGGTCGGGATTTGAACCACGGATCTCCTGGTTTCCGTCAAGTCGCTCTAACCCATTGAGCTACCATGGCCAACGTGCCATCCTGACAAATTCTCCATTTGACCCGTATATTTCCCCGCTAGACCACTAGGGGCTCTCGCATTCAAGATACACTGTTTTGTAGTGACTTACTATCGTAAGTACTTGAGTCCCAGGCTTCATCATTTAACTCTTATTATAGTTTAGTTAATTGATGGAAATTAATCATTTCTTCACACTAGCCGTATATAGGCTAAGGTCATTGACAGATATAGTCAACATGAAAAATTCAATGCCGTGACCGGGATTTGAACCACAGATCTCCTGGTTTCCGTCCAAATATACGAGTCAAATGGAGAATTTAAGGTCAGAATGGCACTTTGGCCATGGTAGCTCAATGAGTTAGAGCGACTGGATGGAAACCAGGAGATCGTGATTCAAATCCCAACCATGGCATTGAATTTTTCATGTGAACTCTATGTAGCCATATACTGGCAGGATATCTTAAATTTAATATTTCTAATGTCATTTGTTTTAGAACACATGAAGAGGTTTCAGATTTTGTAACTTCTGCAGCTAAGTGTAGGCAGTGTTTAATATCAAATAGTTCTAAAGGGTTCATACTTTTTATAAGCTTCCATTTTAGTAAGGAAATTTTAATTTTTGTTTGATTTCTTTTAGTAGGGTAACTTAGACTGGAAAGTGAATGCACACTTAAAAATGAATGCTGTGTATATTAATACTTTACCATGGTGATATGATGAATTAATAGCCATTATTAAACGGTTTCAGGTAAAAACATCCTTATATTTTCCAACATAGAAACAGAAATCCACTCAAGTTGCAGAATCACAAGCTTTCTTAGCTACCACTTCATTCTTTTCTCAAAACTAAACTTAGGACATACCTTAAGGATATGCTTCACTGTCTCAACGAAAATTGTTCCATCTGGTGGGGTTTCTGCAAGCAGTTTATACACCATGTCTGTAGTTTCTCTTACCCATTCTGCTTGTTCAGCTTTGAGCTCATGTGTTTCTCTATAAAAATGAAACCTTCATTATTAAGTATAAGAAGAATTTCCTTAAAAAATACATTATAAGTTTTTGAAAACTGAAAAATAGATGAACAACAGAACTTTTCAGAGAATTAATATGTATGTGATGAACAACATTGTAGTAGAAGCAAAAATGTTATATGGGAGTGAAGTTTGCGGACTGGAGAGTGGATGGGAAATTGTGAATGCAGTAAACAGGATCTTCTGTAGAGAAGTTTTAGTACTACCAAGTACCACAAAAGGAGTTCGCCCAATCAGAAATGGATAGAGTATGAAGGAAAGGTATGATCATGGAGAGAGCACTTACGTTATGGTTTAGAATTTTAAATTTAGATGAAAAGAATCTGCTAAGATAATGTTTAAAATATCAAAAATAGGGTTTAAAAGGCAATGGATGGTGCCATAGTATAGTATAGTATATCTGGAAAGCAATAGTTTGGAAGAACTTTGGAAAATGCGGGAAAACAATGTAAAGGCTGGATAGAGTCAACATGAAAAATTCAATGCCATGGCCGGGATTTGAACCACGGATCTCCTGGTTTACGTCCAGTCGCTCTTAACCTTTGAGCTACCATGGCCAACGTGCCTTCCTGACATTAAATTCTCCAGTTGACTCGTATATTTCCCCCGGTAGACCACTAGGGGTTCTCGCATCCGAGATACACCGTTTGTGGCGACTTACTATTGTAAGTACTTAAGTCCCAGGCTTCATCATTTAACTCTTATTAATTTAGTTAATTGATGGAAATTAATTCTTTCTCCACACTAGCTGTCTATAGGCTAAGATATTTGATGGATAGAGTCAACATGAAAAATTCAATACCATGGCCGGGATTTGAACCACGGATCTCCTGGTTTCCGTCCAGTCGCTCTTAACCTTTGAGCTACCATGGCCAACGTGCCTTCCTGACATTAAATTCTCCAGTTGACTCGTATATTTCCCCGGTAGACCACTAGGGGTTCTCGCATCCGAGATACATCGTTTGTGGCGACTTACTATTGTAAGTACTTAAGTCCCAGGCTTCATCATTTAACTCTTATTAATTTAGTTAATTGATGGAAATTAATTCTTTCTCCACACTAGCTGTCTATAGGCTAAGATATTTGATGGATAGAGTCAACATGAAAAATTCAATGCCATGGCCGGGATTTGAACCACGGATCTCCTGGTTTCCGTCCAGTCGCTCTTAACCTTTGAGCTACCATGGCCAACGTGCCTTCCTGACATTAAATTCTCCAGTTGACTCGTATATTTCCCCGGTATACCACTAGGGGTTCTCGCATCCGAGATACACCGTTTGTCAGGAAGGCACGTTGGCCATGGTAGCTCAAAGGTTAAGAGCGACTGGACGGAAACCAGGAGATCCGTGGTTCAAATCCCGGCCATGGCATTGAATTTTTCATGTTGACTCTATCCATCAAATATCTTAGCCTATAGACAGCTAGTGTGGAGAAAGAATTAATTTCCATCAATTAACTAAATGTAAAGGCTTTTCAGAAAGAATTCAGGAGAAGATATGAAGACAAAAATACAGATATTGTCACCCGATCGTCGAAGTAGCGACAAGCCAGCTGGCAGGAAAGAAAGAGATATCCAAGCCATGCCTATACATGGGTGACTGGTTGGTGCTTGCCAAAGAAGAGGCACAGAGGGGGAGACGGAGTGATGTCTTGATAATTCTCTCTCCTTCGCCTGCCACCACAAAAGGCCATGAAATTTGGGAGGTGTCGAGAAATGTTGTCAACATTAGAGAAACAGCGGCTCGTATGTAAAAGCGACTGGACTGGACTAGACAACAGTTCGGCAGGGAGCCGAGAGATGTGCACAGAAGCAGTCAGTGAGTTACAATTGTGCAGTGTGGAAGTGCGGCAGACAGACTTGAAGATTGCATCCGTGTGTATTACGTCATTCTGCTGATATCAGAGTTGTACAAGTGTCTTTCTACAGAACTAAAGAACATTTTAAATTTCTGCAACTAGACTTTTAATTCTACAAACCCACAAAGTCACAATATGAAGACAAAATACACACACTGTTTACTGGTGTATTTGAAAAAGATCATTAGAATAGTTCATTAGAATAAAAAGTTTATGGGAAAATGAAGAATATTCTGTATATAGACAAACTAAATAAAGAACAAAGAGAGGGTAAAGTATGGGTGAGAGTGGACGTTCAGAAACTGAAAGGAATGAGAAAAGGTTTCTCACAATACAGTGCCTAATATGCGGAGAAAAGAAGATACAGAGTTCATAATATTTAAGTGTAAAGGGACTGAGTTATGGAGAAAATAATGTATAGATGAGAAATGGCTCAAAATGGAATAGAAAGACTGCATTAATTTAAGTTCCAAAACATGAAAAGAAACTCATCTCTAGAAAACTCATCTCCAAAGAAACGCATTTTATCCAACCATTCTCTGGAAAATTAGTCTTTGATGTCAGATAGGGGATGTAAACCCATATTTATTATTGTACCAAGGAATGTTTTTATACCAGTTAGAGAAGGAGGACTCCAGCCAATCATTCTACTTCATTTTGAAGGCTGTATGTTTTGACGCTTTCTCCTATTGCCGTATAATTTAGTTTCTTCAACAATCAGCTCAAGCAGTTCATGATCAAAAAACAGGGAGAAATATTTAATGGGCTCTGATTCACTGTTAAAAGTATATGATAAAATAGGGTCTTGATTAATATTTTCAATTGGAATTGAAAGGTATCCATGATCATAATTACTCACGTCAACCCAATCGAGGAGTGTTTTTTTCAAAACTCGATAGATGCAAAGTTTTGCGAAATTGAATTATATTTAGTATTGGCATAATTTCCCCATTCTGCATCGTTCTGTGAAGTCAGATTTTGCAAAATTTGATTCATGTCTTGTGTAGAAATTAGAGAATATTAGCAGTTTTTTCAAAACTTGATAGATGCACTTGCTCAATTAAAGCAAAAGTCCATAGATGCAATTTTATGATTTTATGATCAAGCGTGTAGCAACCTAAATTCCAAGAAACGCATGTTGGCATTGACTGACATCTCACTATTGCGATTCCTGGAATTCTCAGTCATTCCTGCAAGCTTTGTACACTGCTGCACCGTTGGCAATAACTGCGAACTCAGGTTGTATGCTTGGATTTCACATTCATTTCTGAAAGCTTTGTTATACTTACATGGCATTTTTATTCTTAATTGAGACATTACACAGTACTAGGCACAATGGACAGGAGCTCAGATTGTCAAACTTTACCAGTTGTAGAATGTGCGGGAGGTAGGAATTGCAAAAGGAAGGAAAGCTCATCCTCCAGCAATTTCATGTTCTCATGAACTCAAGTGCACTCCACGAAATCCTAAAAGTAAAGGGCATAAGCACTGTGATGTAGCTGATTTAACTTATAATGATGTAAGTGAATTTCACCGACATCTTTCCATGCTCAACAAAATAGATCAAGATAAATTCCTTATGAAACATATGAGTATTAAATCTCCTAATCGCAGAGTGGTGAAGAAAGAAGCTGCAAACAGAAAGCAGACTAATAGCATTAAATACAGTGTGAGAACTAATGATGACCGAGTATTGTCAGTATGCACTGCAAGCTTCCAAGGAATCATAGGGATGTTGTAAGATAGATTATCTCTCCTGGCTAGAAAATTTCACTTATCTGGGAATGCGCCAAAGGAAACCAGAGGAGGTGACAGTACAGCAATATTACAGAAGGGCAAGACGTTAAGAAGTACAGATGTAGAGAAAGCCGTTACGGAAGAGCAAAATCAAGGAGAAGATATTTACCTCCAGAACTTAATATCAGAAAAATGTGGACCAACTTTTGCAACAAAAGAAGATTAAGAAACCTACCAGTCTGCTCATTTTCAAAATATAAATACATTAAATTTAAAGGGAGTCGATTAATGACACTAAACAATACTTACTTTTAAATTTTTCTGGAACATGTTTCAGAGACTTTGCCTCCATCCTCAACCGGCCATTGACCATTGAGGACAGAGGCAAAGTCTCTGAAACATGTTCTGGAAAAATTTAGAAGTAAGTGTTGTTTAGTGTCATTAATCGACTCCCTTTAAATTTAATTTATTAAAACAACACTGTTTTCAACACTTCCAAGAAAGGAATTGCAATATAAATACATATTTTATAACTTCTTCAATCTTTCATTCCGTACACCACAAACTGACACACATCTCAGATTCAAAGCCAGGAAGCATCAAAATATAGCGATTTTTTTTTTTGAAATTCCAGAAAAAGCTAAAGAATTTGATAAAGATGTACTAGAAGATACTAATAAATGTTAAAGCTTACATATTCATATTGTTTGAAATTTCTTTGTATGCATTCAATATGTTTGTTATATACGAGGGCCGTTCAGAAAGTAACCTCCGATCGGTCACAGTGCGGGTAGTGGGAGGAGTAGCGACGCCATCTGTGCATTCACGCACTCAGCAGGTCAGTCGGCATTAAGCCGTGGTCGAGTGAACGTTGTATCTGCGCTTAGTGTTTGTGGTCGTTTGAAATGTGTGCTGCAATAGAAAACCCCGCCAAATGTGAAGTGCGTACTGTTATAAGGTTTTTATAGCCAAAGGATATTCTGCAGCAGCTATTCATCGTGACTTCCGGTATCGTTTTTTTGCACGATAACGCCCGTCCTCACTCTGCTCGCAGAACAACAGCCCTTCTTGAGTCCTTCAAGTGGGACGTTGTCAACCATCCACCTTACAGCCCAGATCTAGCGCCAAGCAATTATCACCTCTTCATGCATATGAAGACATGGCTTGGGTCCCAGCGGTTTGATGACGATGAAGAGCTCAAAGATGCGGTCACAGGCTGGCTCCAGGCACAAGCGGGTGATTTTTATGCAGAAGGAATTTCAAAGCTTGTGAACAGATATGATAAGTGCCTCAATCGTTATGGAGACTATGTAGAAAAATAGTGCAAAGATGTAGCTGTAAGATGTATATATTAAAATATTTTTATTTAACTTGGTGAATTTTTTGCAATCAACCGGAGGTTACTTTCTGAACAGCCCTCATAAATAAAACAAAATATTATGTTGTTATTGTGAATGTAGCAGTACTTAGTTTCTAAGTTTATACCTAATAAAATAATCCTTATAAACATTAATATTTTGGTTGTACTGTGCATTATGTATTACGAAAAGGTAAAAATAAATAAAAAATAATAAATACATGAATAAAAAGTAACAAAAATAATAAATGATAAAAATAACAGAACTTCATGTGTGAATTTCTTGCTCATGAAGAAATCAGCATCTATCGGCTTTTGAAAAAACTCTGCATTTTCAAACCTCAAGTTTGCACTAGTTAAACTATTCTATTTGTTTCTTTTCACATTAAAAGAGACAGGTTTAGGAAGGAGAATTGAATGACTAACTGTGCTAACCAATTAGTATTGCCAATAAATAGAAAACCACGTATTTCTCAGAAGCGCATTTTGTGCATCTATCAAGTTTTGAAAAAACACTTCTCAATTGTCAGATATGAAATCATCACTTGAGGCACTTGAATCTCATACATCGCTTTTGCACTCAGATTCACCTGATTCACCTATTTCCCTCTCACTGTCTGATAACTCCCTATCACTATAAGATTTGTCAGATTCTTGAAGTAATTGAACAATCTCTTCATCGGATAGACCTCATTTTCTTGCCATTTTCACAGAAAATACAATAAAATAATGAAAACCAACTTTCGAAAGCACAACCATGGACCAAACAACAAAGCTTTGGCAATAACTACTAAACAAAGACTAGTGAACTAACAGTTTCACGCTAAAAACCAACATAAGACCTGAGACTGTACTTCGATGCCATCTTGGGTTGAAAATAGCATTTAAAACAAGCTGGTCTCATTTATAAACTTCAGTTTAATATATTAAATGCTTAGTACAAAAGTGAATCGAGAAGATATTGACACATTGCTTCACTCACACTGTGAGTTTCACTGTCCCTACGCTTCTTCCAAGTTTATACTTCGATATTAAATGCTGCTCTGTGTGGAGAGGCATGGTATTTAATATACTAAATTATATTATATTATAATAAGCTACTTTGGGTTATGAAATCTCAGAAGGTGAAAATCGAACACACAATATTTATAAACACTTACTCCAAACTAAAAGTTCTGCAATCAACGTCTATCTATTGCACCTCAATTCACAATGGTCCCTTGATGCTCTGCTGAAGTGATGAAGCTGTTAACAGCACTTATGGTAAGACTGGTTACCTAAAAGACTTACGTATGAAAAGAGCTTTGAGTATACTCACGATTTGAATTTAACAGGAGAGTTAAGGTATTGGAAAAGTATTAAAAACTGCAGTAGCACATAACGTCGGAAATTAGCATCACTGAGCTGAAGTTCCAAAAGCTTCTGGTTGGTAAGGAACTTTGCAAAATAATGCTGTGTCTGCTGTGTCTGCTTGTCAACATAGTCAATCTTCTGACCTTTTCCCTGAGGGTCATCCAGTTTGAAGCTCTTGAATGCCAGCAACACATTAGATGCATGCTGAAACATTACATGGTACTTTTATTACATGTAATACAAAAGATAATTTTCATTCACTTTAGTACACATTTTAATGACTGATTTATTTTATGATACTGAAATATTACATCAGAAACATATGCCTACAGTAGAAATCACAAGACTATAATGAAGCAAAACATCAATAAAAATCCAAAGTATTGTTAAGCCAATGCATCAGCAAACAATTTAAAAATCTACGATTTCAATTTGAGCAACCTGGAATTTTTATTACAATATGGTAATGTAATATAATGATCACATACCAAATTTAAATCACATATACCAGGTGAATCGGCTGCCCCTTATTCTCGAGTTTTATACAATCCGCATTTTATATTCCAACATGAAAACATCGACTCCATTACTAAGTTCTACCTGCGTATTTAAAATGGATATTAAAAACTTGATGAAATTAGTACCAATATAGCTGTTATCGCATCACCTGTAGTATATTCATAATTAGATAGCTGATGTTTGCACGTCTGCAAATGTTCACTGGAATCAGTGAATACTATATGTTAAACAGGATGTTTATCTCACACGTTACTAGATAGTTCAGAACGAGTGCAAAACAGCTATGCCACCTGTCTACTGTGAAGGTGGTACTATTTTTTTTTCACCATGTAATACCCACAATTTACAAGTATTATTTTGAAAATTGTTATTTTTATTTTTAATTGTTTTATTGATCTTTTATGGTATTGTTTGATGTTTCTTTATTGATGAACTACAAGTAGGTATAAAATGGAAAGAAGCTTAGAGACAGTGAAGCAGACTTAGCACAAAAGTGAATCGAGAAGCTATTGACACATCGCTTCACTCACACTGTTTTTTCACAGGACATGTTTCAAGAGCTTTTGTTCTCATCATCAGCTGGAACTCGACTAGTGCAAATTGTAGTGGTCTCCTCTTTCTCTGTATCGTCGATAGATGGCATGATGTACTTGTCAAAGATATCCGGTGGTGGAGTTTCAAAATTCATGACTCTATGATGATTTTTGTTAATGAAGATCTTTTTCCCCATACGGAAAGGTCTATGGGGTGATTAACGTATTTTATTAAAGATGTTTCCAAGTTGGTGTCATGTCTAGTATTCAAAAAATGAAAAGCCACTGCTAATTTTTCTGCTTCACCATTTTTAATGTTTCTTATATGTTCTTTAGTTCTGATGTCAATATTTTTTTTTTTTTTTCCGTCCTATATAAATTTTAGGGCAAGTTTCACATTTGATCTCATAGATTCCTGATTTTTCTTTGGTAGTAATTGCTTGAAACATGTCCTGTGAAAAAACAGTATGAGTGAAGCAGTGTGTCAATATCTTCTCGATTCACTTTTGTGCTACAAGTAGGTAGTTGCTTAAACACACCTATAGGTAGGTACAATTGAAATAAGGATAATTTATACACATTTGCACACAAAAACAAAGAAATTACAGTATCAGAGTTTAACGTGGAAGTTAAACACAATTTTGCAGACATAGAATTATTGTGCTATTAAAAAGGTTGTTTCAAATTGCTATGTTTTGTGGCTCTGGAATGACCCTTTTTCTATTCCTGGAACACGACTCCTCTAACGAAGCAAGTGCTCGAACTGATGACCTCCTTGGGTAATGCATGCCCTCAGAAACTTTAAAATTAAATTATTGTAAATTTGGTTTCCAAATTTTAATGAACATAAAATAACAAAATAATTACAATACTGAGACTCGAACCTGTGTCATTAGGGCACAGGAGAGGTCATAATCCCACTGAGCTATTTCGAGACTTGCCTGAAAGCACATTCTGGGTTCAGTAGTATGACTTGTATGCCTGGCACTATACCTTTGCCACCTTGCACGTTCTCATGCTTGATTTAGCCTTTTAAGACACTCATTTGCTGGGGTTTTTAATATTATTACATAAATGGCAAACGCTCTTATACATATCGAGATTTAACTGTATCCTTACTGTATCCTTACCACCCCTGGGCCACAAAAAAGTTCCAAAAAATATTCAAGAAATACAATATAACATTGGCACCAAAAAACAATTACAACATTAAAAACCTACTTCACAGTAATAATACTGATAAGATAAAACCAGAGGAAAAGTCAGGCATTTACAAGATTAAGTGTAAAGACTGTGAAAAAATGTACATAGGGAGGACAAAAAGAAACATAGGCACTAGAAAGAAAGAACACTTCAGCCACTTAAGATACAAAAATATTGATAAGTCCGCAATAGCAGCTCATTTCTGGTCTGAAAATCATGAAATTGAAGATAGCACAGAATTACTAAAATACGTACAAAAACATAGTGAACTCGTCATATGGGAGAGGATATACATAGAAAAACATAAAAACCAACTAATGAACTTTGAAATCCCGCCAGAAGAGAATCCCACATTTAAGTTCATCACTAAATCAACAGATGGCAGCAGCAACCCCAGAATTACCCACACCGCTGGATCAAGCTTCAGTCGCATAAGAGCCGTAGATGCAAAGGATGATTTGCGAAACATGTCCTCAAAATAGGTACGAAAGTGAAGCAGATGTGTAAAAAATACGACTCATCTAAAATTTAATATGCTCTTATACAGTGAGTGAGTGTGTGGTGTTTAAGGGCCCGTCGACAACAAGGTCATTTGGGCCCATGCTCTTATACATACATGTTAGTTGAGTTGCACGAGAGATAGTTTCAGCAAAAATGTAAATAAACCGTTGTTTAATAATATATCCTGTTTTGACTGTACTCATCCATTATGAATGAGGTGTGTCTTTAATTTTTTTCCTAATTTTTGGCAGCCAATCCTAGCTCTAAGTACAAGAATCCGCCATTTTCTTTTTAGCTGATGTTGTTAGAGTACTCATATGATAGGTCCATTTTTTCCGAGGTGTTTACTGAATTACTTTGCCATACATACTCTAATAAACAGTTTGAAAATCGACTGGTAACTGGAATTCGCTTTCAGTAAAGGAGTCGAATTTTTTGAGGTGTACTTTAGCGAGCAGTATGTTTTGTCCCTTAAACTGCTATTTCTCTGAATTTTGAGAAGATTTCAGAATATTACACTTAGAAGATACAGACCTGTATTTTCTATTTTCTCCCTCATTAAATGGTCAGCCCTTTGGCAGTTGGATATTCACCCCTGTTATATAAATCATAAATTGTTGTATGTAAGATACACTTTTAAAAATCATCTATACTCTGTTTCATATAACCTTGCCCCGCTGACATGTATCACTCCGCGTCCAACTACCTTCTCCCTCGTCCTAATTGGCTAATGCTTTCGCGCCATAGGCCATAGGCGGTGCCTTTCCATTACATTTAAACCTGCAGTAAACGTCATAATAATTGCCGGGAAGATAATTAAAATCATACAAATAAGGATATGAAGGTATGCAAAAACACAAGTTTATAATGAAATGAACAAGTTGGAACTTAATGACGGAGCAATGTAACTGGGCCTTCGGCAATGTAAAGGCCTTTGGCCTTTTCCACTGGGATTTTTTAAACCAGCACACATACCTTTCAAAAATGCTTGTCTTTCAGTCTTAAAAGCCGTGTCACACCATACCTTACTTTTCGTGTGTTCTTCATTCTCCCAAATCTCGTCAAGATAGTATATTTTGCGACTTGTATCTCGGTACAGTCTGACTGTCCTTAAATAACATCTTCGCCACACAGCAAAATTGCCTCTGTTTTTAGCACATTTTTCTTGCCTCTTTTTTCATTCACAAACCCCAGCTGTATAAGCAATCTGCTGAAATTTGGTGAATCTGCATCCTCATTTACAGCAGAGAAATGTTATTTATGTTAGGGAGTTTGTTTCTAAAGAAAAAACTATACACATGACGACGCACAGCACTTTTCACGTATTTTCTCCGAGCACGCGCTTTTGTTTATTCCTACTTTTGCCTGGAGTAGTAAGTTTTCTTGTTTTCTCAATTTCACATTGTGATGTTCCTACGGATCTAACACTCACACCTGTAACTTCAGAGCACAGCTGTTCGACTTCTCTCACTGACAAAGACCGATTCTTCTCTATGAGTGCATTAAACACATGCACCGCAATTCTTTTTTCGTCTGTTTGTAAGGATTTACCCTTGCGATGCTTCAGCGAAAAACTGGCTGTAGACTCTGCCATTATTCATAGAAGTACACGCACAATAAGCGATCAATAAAATAATTTAGCTTTCGCACTAGGCACAACAACCTTCGAATGCCCATATATGACTAATCCAGTTCAAAACAAGGTCAGTGATAAAAGTCATATAAACAAATATGTACCGCTGAAGCACGTGGTATCGTGTCATATGCTTGAGAGCAAAGGAACCTCCTCTTTACTTCGTTTAAGAATTAACATGCATTTCAGATAAATCAACTGTGTTGCGTAATATATTTAATTAAAACAGTTACGAAAATATAAATTTGACAATTCTCTTCCAACACACATAGTTATATACAGATATATCACCATGTTAAATAACGAACTAATTTTTACCGCACGACAGTCTTTACCACAACAGCAACCAATGAGAGGTGATTAGGTCACGTGAGCAGTAAGAGATACTGTGCAAGCTTATGTGAAACAAGGATTAAGTTGATAGCACGTTTTTAGCTGCTCGATATTTCCAAGGAGACCTAAATATGGGAACTTCTAATTTGGTGAACTGTTTGCCTTCTTTAACAATCTTTGTCACAGAATGAGCACTCACGTGACAAGCTTGTGCAAATTTGTACTTTTGAATCTGTCTTTAATTGACAACTGTTTGAAAAAGGAATACACATTAAAAAAGAATACTTCTAGCCTGCTTAAGTAAAATCTTACAAATTGTTTTGCAGTTACTACTAGGTGCACCAGTACCACGCTTGCTTAGTGGTATATTTACTAACTTTGAAAGGCACATGTGCACAATCATACTGAATGCAAGGTAAAAACTGCAACTTTAGCATAGCACGTGTGTGTTTTTCTTCACTGCCAGTTAATGATTCTTGTCTTTCTAGTTAGGTGTCTTATCTTTCCATATCTCCAAAATCAGATGTCCTATAAACATGGTGTTTCGACAGTCACCCTCAGAAAAAAATAGCTCTGTAACATGGGGAAAACAAAATAATTCTGTAATTAGTGTCCTTTGAGTGCGCAAAGAAATAAACTGTAGAATTCAGTAAAGCGAGCCCATCTGCGTATTGAACTAGATTCAGATTTATTCTGCCATTTGCAACAGTTTTTACAAAGCATCGTTAAAAAATAACACTACAATTACATTTTTTACAGTTCAATAATGAAACAAATAAATCTATTTACAGATTATTAGCACTTCTAGATATACACAATAGATTGATAACAAAATTTAATAAACTAAGTCACTGTTCCATTTTTGTATTCCTCAATTGAGTAGAAAGCGTTTTTCACTAGGTAAGTCTTTATTGCGGAAATTTTCTTCACTTCTTCATTTATTGCCTTGATAGAGTGAGGTAGATGATTGTATAAATTTTTTGCAGTACTTTCAATACATTTGGCAGCTAATGTTCCCCTGAACCTATTTCTACAGTAGTTCTGTTTTGTTCTTGTATTATATTCATGAATGTTTCTATTTTTTCCTTCTAAGTAGTTTCTTATTACATGTTTGAGACATTCAAATATATATAAATAGGGTAATGTGAGTATTTTAAGTTTTTTAAAACTACTTTTACATGATTGTCTCCTAGGGATTTTTTCCATTATTCTTATTGCTCTCTTTTGTTGCCTAAATGTTTTTAACATATTTTTCTTACCTGCTGCCCCCCATAAAATGACCCCATAACTTAGGTGTGCATGTATAAATGCATAATAACCTTTAGTGCACTGACTTCATCCATAATTTGTGTTGTCCGTTTTAATACATATACAACGTTGCACGCACCTCATTGGCTAGTCAGCATTACACCAGCCACACCTAGCCCCACCTTATGTACATTCCTATTTTGTAGCTACCTTAACAATGCTTCCCTTGTTCCATTAACTACTTCGGATTAAAGCTAGATAAGGGCTTGACTTTCGGAGTACACATTCAGGATCTGGCACATTGGGCATGTAGGGCCTAAGCTTCGCTGTACCCTTTATTGCAGTCTGAGATGTTGCTGCCCCTGAAGTTACGCCTTTTTTGATCTTTAGTACTTCCTGTCATGCTTTAAGCGTATGAAGTGTGGGCCATGGCCACAGGCTCGAAATTGCTGCTACAGCGTGTACAGAACAGATTCCTTTGGGTTATCTATTCTATATACACATCCCGTGAGACTGCTTCACGAAGCCTCACCTCTTCCCTATATAGAAGATGAGATCAGGCGCCGGGTTGCAAAATTTTATGATAACTTCACACTCAACCAGAGCGTCCTGGTTAGGTCAGGTCTCTTGGTGATTATTGTCCTACAGAAGCAGATTGAAGCAACATCGGCTTCCCTATATGGCATGCAGACATAACTGGCAACCTTAAGGCACTTACTCCAGCCTCAAAATTATTGCAAATTTCCAAGAATTTGTCTGGAACAGCAAAACTGTACGTTTTCCTTTAGTTTAAAAATTTTCCATCAGTAGTACACAAGAGTCATTACACCCAAGTCTGCAGCAGTTGATATACTGTTATTAAACTACCTCCTTTCTTTCTATCTAACATGGTGGTGGTAGCAGTAGCGGTGGCGGTGGTGGTGTTCTTTTCATAAGGTTATCAAAGATGGTATTGCTTTTTGAATAGAGTATAAAACCTATAATAGCAAAGAAAACAACATGGTATAAATTAATAGAAGCTACCAAAAGCAGTTATCTGAAAATTCAGCTATATGACAGTAGGACTTTCCTACTGAATTATTCCTGCAATAATTATGTTTATTTAACACTCTATATTACATCTAAAGGTTAAGCCTAAGAATTTACTTCTTCTTCATGCCTTTACCCTACTACATAACCCATAATTTTAATTGTTATCCTTTAATTTCCAGGGTAACTAGGAATACAAATAAAAAGCACTACTCTATACTTACTGCTGAAAAAGTTTTCCAGTGGACTTTACTGTAGCACTGATTTGGATTGCGGAAGAAATCCTGAAGAGCCCAAAATTTGCAGTAAAGGTTATAATCAATCTTGATTCTGTAGAAAAGAAGTATTCTTTATTATACAATGTGATTCATAAAAACATGAACACTTTGAAAGATTTATTTTCCTCTGAAAAATAATGAACAATTGGAATTGAATTGTATGGACTTAACAGAACGGGGGGTCAATTATGGTATTGCTGTATTATAATCATTGTTGTCTATTAGTAACTATACTCCTTCTGAAATAAGATACATTTGAGGTAAACAGGTACAAGAGACAGCTTTGTTCTGTTGCCTCGAATCGAGGTATACAGTACATAACCATGCTGGTTATGTCTGTACAGTATATGTTGGAGTAGAGTTAAGTAATTCTCAGCCTAAAAATACAAAATAATCTCATATTTTCTTTGTTATTACTTTTCAAATGCCCTGATGAATACAGTTAACGATTTCCTTGCACTGTACACTACAACTTGAAAACCATTTAGGAGAAACTTTCTTTTGTGCAACGCGAGAATATTTTCTAAGTCCAAAGCTGCGCATATGTGCATGCGCAAACAGATGACCAGCTGCTTTTGGGTTGCAGCCATCATGAGAGAGATATGTAACACTTGTAGCCAACCTCTGCAAAAATGCTCCAGACATCTGCGGTCCCGGCCACGTCGTTCAAATCAATGAATGAAAAATAGGACAACGCAAGTTTCATCATAGGCACATTGTAGAGGACAACTGGAGCCTGGGATTGATTGACATGGAAACGAATGAGGTGCGGATGTCGATATGCCCCAACAACACAAGGGATGCAAACACGCTCTACAGTCTAATTGCAGACCACGTAGAGTTCACCAGCACCATTCACACCGATGCCTGGAAGGGATACTATGGGTTGATGACTGGAGGGTTTGCTGCGCACCTTGCATTAAATCACTCAGTGCACTTTATCAATCCAGTGACAGAAATAACATAGGGTCACGCTGGCGAGGACTACAGCCACCCCTGCGGGTGCAGATTTTAAGTCCTAAGTATGCCCACTCAGCATCGTGAGGAAATTGAGGAGCTTACGTTAGGTAAGTGAACCTCGTCAAGAAAGCCAACTTTCCAGCTGGGGGTGCTGAGATGCTGACCACATCTCCTGCCTGTATTAGTTGAAAGATCACCCACTTCTACCTTGCATATGTGGGCATGAGGCCGACAGTCGGGTTGGCACGCCTTGGCCCTCTATCAACTGTTGCGCCATGGGTTATTATTAAATTGTGTAATACTTTTCTAAATATTTTGATGATGCTTATAATTCTGTATGAATTCCTTAGCTAATAAATAAATAAATAAATAAACTAGCCTTTACACAGAACAATTTTCAAAAATTTTGATCTTTGTTCAAAAATGGGTCTAATGATTACAAACTTAATGACAAGTATGGCATAAAGTGCTGGTTAAAATACGATTTTAACAACAATAAAGGTCTGTAATATTAGGATTATATATTTTTTCACACTGGCTGCCCATTCAAGTCTTTCAAACATACTAACATCATTTAGTTAATTGCTGGAAATTAATCATTTCTTCACACTAGCCGTATATAGGCTAAGGTTTTTGATAGATAGTGAAAAATTCAATGCCATGGCCGGGATTTGAAACATGGATCTCCTGGTTTCCACCCAGTCATTCTTACCCATTGAACTACCAGGCCAACTTGCCATGATTACGAGTCAAGTTGAGAATTTAATGTCATGACGACAAGCTGGCCATAGCAGCTCAATGGGTAAGAGCGACTGGATGGAAACCAGAAGATCCGTGGTTCAAATCCCGGCCATGGCATTGAATTTTTCATGTTGACTCTATACTAACATCAATTTATTCTACTTCTAATTTTAATGGCATGTGCACCATTCTCAAGATTTGACCGTAGTAAAATACTGACTTTACAATCATGAGTGCTCATTTGTGGTGCATCAACGATGGTAAACATTCACTGAGGTTTTCACCGCCATTTAACTCTGACCGGCTATGGACGAACAGTTATTGTTGACTATCTTGGTTCATAATTGTAAAATGGCAGCTTTTTAGGTTTTGGAATGTGACAATTTCAAAGATGAGTTGTTATAAATGCAATTCATTCGCAGTGGTGACAATAATCGCATGTTCATTATAGCGGATAGAGGAAATCCTTTTAAAGATATGACAGGAAATTCCAAGAAAGGTTCAGATTATCCAAGGAAGTAGTGTGGTGGCTAGTGGAAAACTTGTGATAGGTTAGAATTCCCAACAAACAGAAATTATCTGGTATACCTAGAATTGAGTACTACCAACGTGAAGGTTTTATGCAATGGGTGCATGTAATATGCTAATCGACATGTCAAATAATCATCAAACCACGGCGTTACTTATCACAATGCATAGCAAGCAATACCCAACCAATGTAGGATGGAATTATATATATTATTTCCAGCAAATAAGCTGATGTAAGGGCTGTTATTGATAACTTTAGTGCAATTAATGACTTTCCAGGAGTGCTTGGAGCCATAGATTGCATGCACACAAGGATTCAGTTGTCAGGAGGTGAAAATGGTGGAGTTTATAGAAACAGAAAAGGTTATTTTTAACTGAACTGCCAAACTGAGTGATCACAACTTACTGATTAGAGGCATCGTTTCAAGTTGACTAGGCTTGGTGCATGATAGTACTGTATTTAGAAACTCCAGCCCAAGAGCAAAGTTTGAAACTGGAAAAATTCCTCATGGATATTTATTAAGAGATATTTTATTTTCTATAACCTCTTTGAAGTGAGATGCCAAGTCTAATAAAATATCTACTTCATATGTAGAGAAGTTAGGGATCATTTGTTTTTCTATTATGTAGTTACCCACGTGTTTCTATGACAAATGTTACCCATGTGTTTCTGCTATGACAAATGCTAAGCAAAAAAGAAACAACAAATGACAAACATGAGGCATCAATTTCCATGTGTATTCGGCAGTCTTCTCAACAGTTACGTTTGAAATGAGCATTGTGCTCTACCACAGCAAGCTCTTGTCAGATAGTCAGCTAAACAGCAATAAAATTAACGATGATACTCTGGGATGTAAGTTTTACCACGATCAACATCTTGCTGCACTTAGGGTTTGTTTAATGAGATTGGTGCATACAGCCATAAGCCTTAAAACTTTAGTAAACATGCTTTCCTTCATCAGTTGAAAAACTATATATAAGCATTAAAGTTAACTCAACAAAGTTAAAGCTAACAATAACAGATAAACAAAAGGTTTCAATTACATTTTTGAAGCTTTGTAACAGTGAATGTAAGTTCAGGTACATAAATATTATGAACAGAAGTAATTTTAAATATTTTAATTTTGAAAATAAGCATGATTTCCATGACTGGAAATTTCAACATTATTGTAAAAAACACTTGAATATTTAAATCTAATTATACTTGCTTGGTATCTGGTTTAGATTCCTCTTCTAACAATTCTTCTTTATCTGCTAAAAGGTCCTTGAGATCATTTGAACCCTCAACACCAAACTCCGTCAGATTATCAAGATTAAATTCACTGACGATATTTAGACCTAAAAATTAAGCTTCCAATTATTCTACTTCAATAACTCTAAGATAACAAAACATGATAACAACAAAGGCAATCAGCAACACAAAAGCAATAAACTTTGCAAAATACTTCAAATGGTTGATCATTAAATGTACGAGGGCTGTTCAATAAAGAATGATCATAATTTTTTAAGGTCATTATTTTTTGCACTAAAATTCAATCTTATTACATTCTATCGAGATTTAACTGTATTGGAACACCACAGTGAAGCGAAATAATTATTAATTTTTAGATGAGTCGTATTTATTACACATCTGCTTCACTTTCGTACCTATTTTGAGGACATGTTTCGCAAATCATCGTTTGCATCTTCGGCTCTTATGCGACTAAAGCTTGATCCAGTGGTGTGGTGGGTGTGGGTAATTCTGGAGTTGCTGCTGCCATCTGTTGATTTAGTGATGAACTTAAATGTGGGATTCTCTTCTGGTGGGATTTCAAAGTTCATTAGTTAGAAATCATGCACAAAAATATAATTAGGAAAAAAATCAGCTCCTATATTGGAAAACTTAATAAATAAAAAACCAGGAAAACATTTGAAACAAATTCAGATAATTAAATCTTTAAGGAAAAAGGATGTAATCTTCTCAAGAGCTGATAAAGGGAACAAAATAGTAATCTTAGATACAGCTACATACAAGGAAAAAATGTTAAGAGTTACTACAACAAAAAGAATTCCAAGAAATAGATTCTAATCCACTCAACAGATGCATAAAAGATGTACAAAAAATCATCATTAATAGTAAAATTTTAACAACTGCAGAACAAAAAACTATCAAACCGGACAACCCTACCCTTGCAAGAATATATGGTTTGCCTAAAATACACAAACCCAACATACCCATGAGACCCATTGTAAATAATATAAACACTCCTACTTACCTTCTGGCAAAATGGCTGCCAAAAAATTTCAGTCCTTTCCACAATTCCATACTCTGAGCATAAAAAACTCTTTAGACCTGGTAGAAAAAATTCAAAATCTTAAACTAAAACCTCATGACACTTTAGTATCCTTTGACGTCCGCTCCCTCTTCCCTAGCATTCCATTAGACAAACTTTTGATTCAACTGAAAAAATGGCTAAACTCTATAAACCTAGATGCCAATGCAATAGAAGAATATTTGGCAATGACTGAAATATGTATACATCAAAATTATTTTGTCTTCGATGGAAAATATTATAAACAAATTTCAGGACTAGCTATGGGAAGCCCGCTATCACCATTTTGGGCCAATCTATACATGAGCTTTTTTGAAACACATATAACTAAAGCCTTCCCTTATATTTTTAAAACATGGTACAGATACGTAGACGACACCTTTGCAATAGTGCCCTACAAACAAATAGATGATGCTTTGAAACTACTCAACCTGCAAGAACCCAGCATACAATTCACAGTGGAAACTGAAGAGGACTGTACTCTACCTTTTTTGGACCTTAAAATCACAAAAGCAACGAAAAACTAGAATTTGGTATCCATAGAAAAGCAACACACACAGATAATTACATCAAAGCAAATAGTTTCAACCCAATTCCACACAAACATGCCACCATCAACAGTCTCACACACAGATTAGTAAATCTACCCCTCAGCCAGCAAGAATATCAAAACGAATACCATCAAATCTTAAAAACTGCAATTAAAAATGGATATGGAAGAAACCTTGTAGATAAAAAACTAAAATCATTCAAACTTCAAAAGAGATTAAAACAGATCACAGCTCTCACACCAATAAAACAAGAAATTAGATTTGCTAAATTTACTTACCACCCCTGGGCCACAAAAAAGTTCCAAAAGATATTCAAGAAATACAATATAACATTGGCACCAAAAAACAATTACAACATTGGGAAGAGATTGAAAATGGAGGCCAGGGCCTTTGAAACTAGTCTCTCATAAATATATGAAAAAGTAAGTGACGAGTGTCAATAAACCAACAACAAATAATTTTTATATTAAAAACCTACTTCACAGTAATAATACTGATAAGATAAAACCAGAGGAAAAGTCAGGCATTTACAAGATTAAATGTAAAGACTGTGAAAAAATTTACATAGGGAGGACAAAAAGAAACATAGGCACTAGAAAGAAACAACACTTCAGGCACTTAAGATACAAAAATATTGATAAGTCCGCAATAGCAGCTCATTTCTGGTCTGAAAATCATGAAATTGAAGATAGCACAGAATTACTAAAATACATACAAAAACATAGTGAACTCATCATATGGGAGAGAATATACATAGAAAAGCATAAAAACCAACTAATGAACTTTGAAATCCCGCCAGAAGAGAATCCCACATTTAAGTTCATCACTAAATCAACAGATGGCAGCAGCAACTCCAGAATTACCCACACCCACCACACCACTGGATCAAGCTTTAGTCGCATAAGAGCCGAAGATGCAAACGATGATTTGCGAAACATGTCCTCAAAATAGGTACGAAAGTGAAGCAGATGTGTAATAAATACGACTCATCTAAAAATTAATAATTATTACATTCTGTTAGCTTAATGTGAAACAAACACACCATAGTAGTTCCATTGTTCGTAATCATGGTTCCCGCATGTGAGAACCAGGCAAGTTCAAACATGTTCAGTATCGCCTACCGCTGCAATGGAGGTAACATGCGAGGAACAATATGCGGCTTTGAAATTCTGCTTTCGTCTCAACAAATCTTCAGTTGAGGCCTCTACAATATTACAGGAGGCCTACAAAGAGTCTGTTCTTCCCTACAGCACAGCTCGAAGGTGGTTTAAAATGTTTAAAGAGGGGAGACAATCAATTTCAAAGGAAGGTGGACCCAGTGCTCCAGTTACTGCTCTTATGGAAGAAAACATCAACACTGCTGCTGCCAGTGTGAGAGGAGCGACGAATTACCTTAAGATCACTTTCTGAAATACTGAACATTTCATTGGGTGCTACATTTCCATGAAGCAAACTGGATGCTGCACCACGATAATGTGCAGCCGCATATTGCCAATGTTGTTGCTGAATATCTTGCAAAAAGCAACATAGAGTGCATCCCTCACCCTCCCAATAGTCCGGATTTAGCCCCTAACTTGAAGAAACGCCTTCGTGGGAGGCATTATCCATCATCAGAAGCAGTGGTGAAGGCTGCGGAGGCGATTTTGAAGGATCTCTCAAAAAATTGTTTCCAGCATGTCTTTGAAGACTGACAGAAACCCTGGGAAAAGTGCATTGCATTCAGGGAAGACTATTTTGAGAAGGACCATCAAAATTATGAGGATGAGTAAAGGTTTGCTGTCAAAAAGAAATTGTAATCATTCTTTACTGAACAGTCCTCATATAAGCAAAAGATAGTCAATGTGTCCTTGAAGGAGTAAGAGTAGCATGTCAGCTTCATATACTAAGTAGTAATGCTATAAACAGGGCAATCTCTTCGGCTACCATGTTTACAAATGTTGGCCTCCTTGTGAGATATTGAATGATTTTGTCCACTGGTATAATGTTAAAGCACAGTTTTTATCAACTTTTTTTTTTTGTAGAGTTAACTGTTTCTGAAATATTCCTTGTCATTGATTTGAATGTTAGAACACTTATCTTTTTTCAAACAGGAAATTGTTCTCAGAAACTATTTGTAGTTGGTTACTGTTACTAAATTCCTCCAAACACATATAACATATAGGAAATTATTATTTTTTTTCTCTTGTAGTCATGCAAAAGACACAGATTTCATTGAAAATCTGTGTCAATAAGAAATAGCTAGAATAATAACCTTTTCTAAGAATTATTTATAGAAGAATACAATGGAACTTAGTTATATGACATACACATTTTACTTCACTTAAAACGCCTGATGTCACATTTTACATTAGCTAGCTCAGCCTACTTGGCACCCAGATTTGCAATACAATACTTTATTCGTCACATTACACTTACATAATTGAGCAGGCGCTCGTAAATTGGTGACTCGTCAAAATTTTAAACCTAAACTTTAAGATCAGAAATAAGTCTACAATATTTACAATACAATACGTTACAAAGTATAATAAAGCAAGAGAATATTAATTATGTACAATATCTAGAGTATATAGTTTTCCTAAAGTTGAACAGACACTAAGATAAAATTGAGATCACAGTGCATCATCAATGTATTCCTGAATTGAATAGTATGCTTTGTTGATGAATAAACTTTTGACTGTTTTCTTAAAAAGATTTTGGTTTTGGATTTCCCTAACTGTTTGTGGCAATTTCTTATATGTTTTAATCCCGATATATTGTGGACTTTTCTCGAGCAGTGCTAACCTATGCAGGCTTTGCTGACGAGCATAACATCCCCTCCATCATCTAATTCCTATTTCCTATTCTATTTTGTGTCTCCCCTTATTGTGCCAGCAGTTTTTCTTTTCCAATCTTTTCTTTTCTCATCTGCTTTTCTTTAGCTTCCCAAAACAAGTGCACCATATTTTTATTTGTAATTTCATTTTTTCCTGTAGTCATTCTTATAGATATCATCTCACTTCACTATCGTTCACCATACTTTCTGTCTCCACACCACTAGTTCTCTGTACTCTGGCTCCGCTCTAGCTTTGCTTTTACTTTGAATTTTGTTTAGTTTACTTAGCTAACTTAGATAACCGTCAAACACGGATGTGGACCTTGTTTGGGCATTTGGCATTAGCTCTCTCACCACTCTGAGGCGTACAATTGAGAGATTTGGCTCGGGACCCCAGCATCACCAATTCCTGTACCTACCACAGTAGGCCCCTGGGGGGTATAAATAAGCTGAAGCATTGGGAGTATGAAATATGGAGTGCTAGAAATATCCTATGTGTGAGGTAGAGAGATAACAAGGGCATTTATTTTCTATCTACTAAACACAAATTACACTGGTCGACAAGGTTTTTTTCACAAGAGATCTGAATAGTGAATCTAGTGGCATTTTCCATCCTGAATTCATATATGTAGTCAGAATTTTCCCATCAGGCATAGTTTTTCTGTAAAAGCTACTTTTCAAAATATGATTTTAGCGTTTTCTTTGACCTGTCATAGGAACCGTTACCTCATATGTAGCTATTTTACTCAAGCTGTATTATTGAAATTATTTGCAATGTCATGCTGAAGCGCAATAAAACATGACTGTGCAGGTTCATTGTTGTTCATTGTTGTTGTTTAGACATGTTCAGACCTGTTTGGCATTGTGATGTGTCAGTATTGAGCTGACTGTGAGATTGTTGAGTAGGGAAATATTTCCTTTAATTCTGTTTAGAAGTGTATTATGTATGTTGTGCATGTATTTCTGTGCTTTATTTTTTCATCATGCCAAGAAATTGTGTAAATCATGGAGATAATTTCTGCTATATTTGTGGTGAGCTGACCTTCAAGTCTCAGAGGCGAAATTTGACCCCACTTGTAAAGAAGTGTTATAAACTTTACTTTGGCTGTCAAGTTGGTGATTTTGGTAAGAGCTGGGCCCCAAATACATTCTGTGTTTCGTGTGTTAGGCTGCTGACTGGGTGGAAAAATGGTACACATCATATGCCATTTGCAATTCCCATGATATGGAGGGAGCCGAAGGATCATTTAACTGACTGTTATTTTTGTTTGACAAATATCAAAGGAATCACAACTAAAACAAAATATGCAGTTAAGTATCCGAATTTGCAATCTGCAATGAGACCTGTCTTACACAGTGAAGAGTTCTCCGTACCAGTATATGCAGATACGACCTTAAGTGATAACTCTGGTTCTGACCTGACTGAAACTCCAAATGATTCAGATGAAAATAAAAATGATCTTACATATGAAGCCAGTAGCTGTTCATCAGAACCATACTTTCCCAATCAGCTGGACCTTAGTGACCTGATTCGCGATTTAAATCTGTCTAAACAGCAAGCAGAAGTTTTAGCTTCCAGACTCAAAGGGTGGAATCCACTCCAAAAAGATGTAAGAATTAGTAGATATCGTAGCCGCTATAGTGTTTTCAAAGTATACTTCTCTGAAGAAAATGGTATTGTGTTTTGTAATAATATTCGTTCAGTTATGGAAACTCTTGGGCTTCAACACCGGCCAGATGAGTGGCGATTGTTCATAGACTCCTCTAAAGTAAGTTTGAAGGCTGTGCTGCTACATATTGGCAATAAACTTCAATCAATAAAGGTAGCGCATGCCGCTGATATGAAAGAGACATATGAAAATATGAAACTAGTTTTAGAGAAAATACAATATGGAAAATATGAATGATATAACTGTGGTGATTTAAAGGTCATTGCTTTATTGCTTGGTTTGCAACTTGGGTTCACCAAATTTTGCTGTTTTTTGTGCGAGTGGGACAGCAGAGATAAGAAGTCTCACTACGTTAGAAAGTCATGGCCAAAACGTGAATCTCTTATCCCTGGACCTGAAAATTGTGGCATGTGTCCCTTTAGTGAAGCCTGAAAAAATATGTTTACCTCCATTGCATATTAAGTTAGGAGTTATGAAAAATTTTGTCAAAGATATGGATAAACTTTCTGATGGATTCTTGTACTTGAAATAGAAATTCCCCAAAGTCAGTGATGCTAAATTGAAAGGAGTTTTTATAGGACCACAAATCCGATCATTATGAACATTTCGAGGGACTGTTGAATCCACTGGAGAAAGCAGCCTGGCAGTCTTTCAAAAGTTTGTGTTGCAATTTTCTTGGAAACCATAAAGCAGAAAACTATCGTGACATAGTGGCTGATCTTCTGCATTTTTATAAAGCTATGGGATGCAACATGTCTTTAAAAATTCACTTCTTGGACTCTCACTTGGACTTCTTCCCCGAAAACCTTGGAGCTGTCAGTGATGAACACGGTGAGCGTTTTCATCAGCAAATTTCTACAATAGAGAAGAGGTACCAACACAAGTGGAGTTCCAATATGCTGGCTGACTACTGTTGGACTAAAATGAGAGACGTTCCAGATGCAAAAGATACCCGAAAATCACTATCTACCACTTTCTAGGTAAGTCAGAATCAGTAGTTATAATTTTGAGTTAGATAGCTAGTTACGGATTTTTTGGAATATTATAAAAAATTCAAATGAATATCACACAAAACTCCTGCCCAATGGGGAAAAACTGTAATTATATTTGAATTCAGCACGAAAAATACTTTTAGAATCTGTTATTTTAATCCTTGTGAAAGAAAAAAAGTTGAATTTTGTCGACCAGTGTTATCTGACATCATAGAAAAGAGGCCAAACAATAAGAGAGAAGGTCCAGAAACTCAAATGTGCCCTTGAATACCAACAGGGGATGGGAGGTGATTTACAGGATCAAGTGACTGCTGTTTCCTATCATGTGATGCACAGTGAAGGGGTATAGAAAAATATTTTCCTACCTTCTGGACATATGTTTCAACTACTTTGTTGTGTGTGTTTAGAGGAATTTAGTAACAGTGACGTCAAAATTAATATAAAAATTATTTGTGGTTGGTTTATTGACACTCGTCACTTACTTTTTCATATATTTATGAGAGACTAGTTTCAAAGGCCCTGGCCTCCATTTTCAATCTCTTTCCAACTGGCATCTGTTGTTGTCTGCTCTCTCTGGTGGTGGAACTATGAACTTTTTTGTCAAATTATCTACTGGCGGGATTTCAAAGTTCATTACGCGATCCTTATTTTTCCAGATGAATATGTTCTCCCATGTTGTCAATCTATTTTGGTTTATCACTCCTTTTAATAATTTTGGATTTGGATCAATGTCATGGTTTTCATTCCAAAAATGAAATGCTACTGCTGACTTGTCTTCTTGTTTCAATCTGATGTTTCTAAAGTGTTCTTTGACTCTGGTTTTTAAATTTCTTTTTGTTTGACCTATGTAGCATTTTTCACAATTCTTACAATTTATTTGGTATATTCCAGATTTGTTACCTGAAGGAATTTCATCTTTTGTTTTTGAATTTAGTAATTTTAAAATTGAGTATCTATTAGTAGGTGCCAAGATGATATTTTGTTCCTTGGTTTATCTTTTTAAATTTATTAAATGTTTTTGGATGATATGTGAATGAACTGAATATGCTGTTGCTTTCTTTTTCTTTAATAAATGTGGTTGCTTCCTTAATGGTTTTCTTTAGTTTAGATTTTCTAATTTTCTTCAACATCAAACTTTTGTTGTATCCGTTTTCTTCTGCTATGTGTATTATTGCTTTTTGTTCCTTGAAATATTCTTCTTTTTCCATGGGTATGTTGACTAGTCTGTGTGTAAGGCTGTTTATTATTGCATGTTTATGTGTAATTGGGTTGTGGCTATTATTTTTTATATAATTTTCTGAATGTGTTGGCTTCCTGTAAATTCCAAATTTTATTTTTGTATCATTCCTGATGATATTTAGATCCAAGAAAGGTAGTTGTCCATTGATTTCCTTTTCTATTGTGAATTTGATAGTCCTTTCTTGCAGATTGAGTAATTTTAATGCATCATCTAAATGTTTACTTGGTACAATTGCAAAGATGTCGTCAACATGACAGACTGGTTTTATTTGATGTCACATCTTTATTTCCAAGCATACCAACAGAAAAATTGCAGACTGTGTTAAAAAAATGGCTAGCTACAATTGATATGGAAGCAATAGAAGCAGAAGAATATATTTCTCTAACAAAAATATGCATTGAACAAAACTTCTTTAGCTTTAATGGAAAACACTACAAGCAGAAATCAGGATTATCAATGGGCAATCCACTTTCACCTTTTTTGGCTAACTTATTTGAAACACAAAGCATTTGAAACACAAATTAAAAAGTCCTTCCCATTGATCTTCAAGGTTTGGTATAGATATGTTCACGACATCTTTGCAATTGTACCAAGTAAACATTTAGATGATGCATTAAAATTACTCAATCTGCAAGAAAGGACTATCAAATTCACAATAGAAAAGGAAATCAATGGACAACTACCTTTCTTGGATCTAAATATCATCAGGAATGATACAAAAATAAAATTTGGAATTTACAGGAAGCCAACACATTCAGAAAATTATATAAAAAATAATAGCCACAACCCAATTACACATAAACATGCAATAATAAACAGCCTTACACACAGACTAGTCAACATACCCATGGAAAAAGAAGAATATTTCAAGGAACAAAAAGCAATAATACACATAGCAGAAGAAAACGGATACAACAAAAGTTTGATGTTGAAGAAAATTAGAAAATCTAAACTAAAGAAAACCATTAAGGAAGCAACCACATTTATTAAAGAAAAAGAAAGCAACAGCATATTCAGTTCATTCACATATCATCCAAAAACATTTAATAAATTTAAAAAGATAAACCAAGGAACAAAATATCATCTTGGCACCTACTAATAGATACTCAATTTTAAAATTACTAAATTCAAAAACAAAAGATGAAATTCCTTCAGGTAACAAATCTGGAATATACCAAATAAATTGTAAGAATTGTGAAAAATGCTACATAGGTCAAACAAAAAGAAATTTAAAAACCAGAGTCAAAGAACACTTTAGAAACATCAGATTGAAACAAGAAGACAAGTCAGCAGTAGCATTTCATTTTTGGAATGAAAACCATGACATTGATCCAAATCCAAAATTATTAAAAGGAGTGATAAACCAAAATAGATTGACAACATGGGAGAACATATTCATCTGGAAAAATAAGGATCGCGTAATGAACTTTGAAATCCCGCCAGTAGATAATTTGACAAAAAAGTTCATAGTTCCACCACCAGAGAGAGCAGACAACAACAGATGCCAGTTGGAAAGAGATTGAAAATGGAGGCCAGGGCCTTTGAAACTAGTCTCTCATAAATATATGAAAAAGTAAGTGACGAGTGTCAATAAACCAACCACAAATAATTTTTATACTTTGTTGTGTATTACAAGATGAAAAACACAGACTATGCAAATTTTAGAACAAACATTGCACGTTAGCAACTGGAATCTGTGCACTTGCCAGAGTATTCAGTTCAAAGCACAGCACAGGTATGTTATGCACCATAGCAGGAGCAAACAAAGCGAAAGTGTGGTGTTGCTCTTCATTTAGAGGATTGCTTTGAGGTTTATCACACACAACAGCACTACTGGAGAGTTTAAACTTTCAATATTGTGGATGCAAATTTTCAGTACAAAATCTCTTACCACCTTCACAGATAATGGAATTTTATCTGATTTCTTGGTTAGTTGCCAAGGCATTTAAAAATTATGTGATTGGGTTAAATACTTTGCCCTAGTAAATATACCTACCTGATCTTTCAGAAAATGGAAAGAACTTGGCCAAGAAAAGAAGAATCCGCCCACAGAATACAGTATTTTGAGATCTTGATAATCGTCTCAACAAGTCTGAAATCAAAAAAATTAAATGCAAGTAAAGGAGCCAGGAAAAGTTATAGTTACAAAGTGACTAGTTGATAAGCTTCACAGATTAACCAGTTTTTGTAATTTCTTTGTCTCAGTAAATTATATCTACTAAAACTTTGTGTAAAATATAGTGACACAGCATATCAAGGTCTTATATTGTAAGCCAATTTGCACATTCAATGAATGGAATTATAACTGCATTCGAGTGGGCAAATCAAGACCTGCACTCTTTATCTCACTTGAATGCTGATCTCATCTGACTCTGTATCTCCTATGTATTTTCCCCTCTCTCAGCAGAACAGTCCTCCATTCCATAGTTGCTGCAAATTTCTTCTAATATCTGTTTCATATAACCTTGCCCGGCTGAAATGTATCACTCCGCGTTCAACAGCCCTCCCCCTCGCCCTAATTGGCTAATGCTTTCGCGTCATAGGCCATAGGCGGTGCCTTCCCGTCACATTTCGTAATAATTGCCGGGAAGATAAATAAAATCATACAAAAATCATACAAATAAGGATATGAAGGCATGCAAAAATACAAGTTTATAATGAACTGAGCAAATTGAAACACAATGACTGAGCAATGAAACTGAAAGGCCTTTGGCCTTTTCCACTGAGATTTTTAAACCAGAACACATACCTTTCAAAAATGCTTGTCTTTCAGTCTTAAAAGTCGTGTCACACCATACTTTTCGTGTGTTCTTCGTGTATATTTAGCGATTTGTATCTCGGTGTAGTGTGGTTGTCCTTAAATAGCGTCTTCGCCACACAGCAATATCGCCTCTGTCTTTTAGCACATTTTTCTTGCCTCTTTTTTCATTCACAAATCCCAGCTGTATAAGCAATCTCCTGAAATTTGGTAAATCTGTATCCTCATTTACAGCAGACAAAATGTTACTTATGTTAGGGAGTTCGTTTCTAAAGAAAAACTACACACATGACGACGCACAACACTTTTCACGTATTTTCTCCGAGCACGCACTTTTGTTAATCCTGCTTTTGCCTGGAGTGGTAAGTTTTCCTGTTTCCTCAATTTCATGTCGCGATGTTCCTATGGATCTAACACTCACACCTGTAAGTTCGGAGCACAACTGTTCGACTTCCCTCACTGACAAAGACGGATTCTTCTCTGTGAGTGCATTAAACACATGCAACACAATTCTTTTTTCACCGCTTTGTAATGGCTTACCCTTACGATGCTTCAGCGAAAAACTGGTGGTAGACTCTGCCATTATACATATAATAAGTACATGCGCAATAAACGATGGATAAAATAACGTATCTCTCGAACGCGCACAGTACACCTTCTAATGACAATACATGACTAATCCAGTTCAGAACAAGGTCAGTGATAAAACTCATATAAACAAATATATGTAATTCACTACCGCTAAAGCACGTGCTCTTGTGTAATCAGAAAGGCAGGCCTATTAGATGCAAAGGAACCTCCTCTTTACTTTGTTTAAGAATTAACATGCATTTCAGATAAATTAACTCTGTTGCGTAATATATTTAATTGAAACAGTTATGAAAGTAAATATTTGACAATTCTCTTTCAACATATAAAGATATATCACCATGTTAAATAACGAACTAATTTTTACCGCAAAACAGTCTCTACCAAACAGCAGCCAATGAGAGGAGATGAGGTCACGTGACCGTTAAGAGATTACCGGGCAAGCTTACGTGAAACAAGGTATAATTCTGCATGACATTGAAGTGTGATTTATTTGTTTAATAATGTTAAATTCAAATAATTTTAGATGACAATGAAAAAGTATTATGTATACATGGTGTTTTTTTTTTTATCTGTAGTTTTACTGCGCAAAATTTGATGTCATCAATAGCATCGCTGCCAGAGCAAGTTAATATACAATTCCCCTAGTTGCTTGCGATCGTATTAGATGTGTTGACAGCAGCTTTGAGGCCTCCCTCTACTGGCAGCTAAATTTGCTATTTGAGAGGTGAGTCTGCCCACATAATATAAAGGTGCATAATTTCGCCTGGTTTGTTGATACAATAACTGTTTATAAACAAAAAAATATATATATACTGCAATGCAATGCAGTGCAAAGCTAATTATGCAGTCATAAAAGTAGACCATGAAGAATATACGAAATGATAAGTCAATGAACACTTATTTCACAAGGAACATCTGTTTTTCTGTTATAGTAGACATATATACAAATTGTAAACCTGTCACATAAAATAGAAATATTTAAATTTGATCTCAATTCTTTTCTATCACCTACAGTTTCCTCACAATGTAACTTCATTACAAACCAGAAAATTAACAGAACATGTTCTAGGAATGAAAAATAAATTAGTGTTACAATATGTACAAAGCTTTTATCCACGTCTAAAAAGAAAATATCTCTAGTACATAGTCTTATGTGTACATTTTCTTTTATTTCCTTTTTCTCTTCCCCTTAAACATTGTCTCTATTGCAAGAAGGTATGCTTGAGGCCTTTCTGTCATAACATTTATTGCTTCTAAATTGGGACCAGTCACTTTATATTGTCCAGTATCTCTCTTTTTGCGAGTAGCTGATCCTGTATCTTGGAAATGTTTGATACACCTATTGGTTTTAAAAAGTCATAAGGATACCAACATTAAAAGACATTTTAATTAAACTTGAGAATGACAAAAAATTTATACTGTATACTGATAAAACGTAAGACGTTTATGTTGCAAACAAAAGTATGTCAATTTGACGGTACCCAAACACTTTTGACAACATATGCTCCGAGGGACTTGTCTTAATGCTGGATAGCATTGCATAAACTCCTCTATGCAACGGTTTAAATTATATTTATATGTCGCATCAATTTTAAAGCTGGTATAAAAGTAACATTCAACCATGAAGACACAGTGGTCTGCGTTCATATCCAGGTCAAGCTGGTTGTATTAGTTACCAGGGCAACCACACTGAGAGCGCTGTAATTTGTTTACTGTTCTGCAAAAATTACCGCTTCTTCTCCGTAGTGGGCACTATGATTTCAAGATAGACTCATCAGTCAACTATGACGTCATTCTTGCTCAATCAAAGGGCGGGAAATAACGAATAAAAATGAACACTGCGTAGAATGCAGCTTTTTCAAAGGTCAGGGAATTTGCCAAGAAAAATATTCTGATTTTACAGATATGCAAAAAATAACTGCAGAAGTACACAGTTCTTCATTTAATGCTTAATGGAGCACATGGCTTTTGGCCTCTCCTGCCACTTTGCTGGATTACCTCACTAATTACTTCTGTTATGCAGGGGGGGTTAGCAACGTGCACACCTCTTGGCAGTATTGTATCGGCGACCACATGAACAGGCTTTACAGCAACGCCTTGTCGTGTGTAAAAGTCGTGTGTGCCGTGTTTGCACAGAATATATTCAAACATTCCCTAGTAAAGTGCCTCCTTCCAGATTTATACTTCACAAGGTTGTGAAAAAATTTGAAACCACTGGTGCTGTGGCAAACAAAACCCGACAGCATAAACGTACAGTGTTAACAGAGGAAAAGTTATATGACATCGGTATATGTTTTGAATGTTCACAAACCAAATACATCTCAAAATTGGCATAAAAGGTACAAATTTCAAAATTTTCTGCACACAAAGCAACTAAATTACAACTAAAACTGTATAAGTGAACGAAGGTACATACTTTAAAACATGGTGACACAGTATCACAAAAGCATTATTCTGAATGATTCCTTTCATCAGTGAATGATGTTTTAATTGATCCACAGCTTCTGTTCTTTTCCGATGAGGCCTGGTTCCACCTCAGTGGTCAAGTCAACACTCATAACAGTCAGTATTGGGACTCTGAAAATCCACATTGTGTTCAAGAAATCCCTCAATATGAATGGAAAGTTGGAGTTTTGTGTCCTGTTAGTATTAGATGCATTAATGGTCCAGTACTCTATGAGCAAGATGCAAATGCAGAGATGTGCCAAAATGACATTTTGACATTTCTGTGCTGTATTTAATATATATTGAAATTCATCATTACATTGTTTTGGCTCTAGAGGTATGCTACTAAGTCAATGAATCAAGCTTCTAAGAGTGGGACCTCTTGAACGTGAAGCAGACAAGCTACCATCTAAGCTACCGAGACAGACGTAATGCTCTTTTGTTTCTGCAGTGTAGTCAACCTTGAAAAACATAGTTCAGCAAAATAGCATGTAAAATATGCAAAGATATCATAAGTAACGTTGCATCCTCTGAAAACATTCCTTAGTTTTGCCCATGACAGCTCAATTGCTTTCAGATAACAGTTATACGGAGGTAGACGAATAATAATGTGTCCCCTTTCGAGAGCCATAACATCCACAAATGTTCATACAAATATAAATCATTTTCAAGTAAATGTTGATGTACATTACCACCATACTAGTAACAAGGATAAACTGGCAATTCGAGCGCACCAAACGAGCCTTTATGAAGGAAGCTTAAACTACAAAGTGAATAATAAACTTCCAAATTCATTTAAACAAGCTGCATTATTAAAACACTTTAAGAATAAGGTTAAGAAACTTTTGCATGCACACCATTTTTATACGGTTATTGAATTTTTAGAACTATAACCATGTAAATGAGCACTGGGAGCATAGTACATTTACAAACCTGTAATATTCATATTATGACATGTCTTGTAGTAAATTAGTCTATGCAAATACCACATGTTGTTTTGTAATTTATGTCCTCCAACGTTAAGTCATATCGGACGATGAATGAAAGGGGTGAAATGATGCTCAAATGAGTCCAGGGTCCATGGAGCTTAGAGTTACCCGACATTCGTCTTTCAGGATAAGGGAAAACCCCAGAGAAAACTTATCCAGGTAACTCGCCCTGACCGAGATTCGAACTCGGGACCTCTTGAACGTGAGGTAGACATGCTACCATCTACGCTACCGAGGCAGGCAAATACCACATGAAACCATGGAAAAGCTGCTTACTGTGTATATTGTATGTAATCAATTTGACTTTATGTATATACTGTATTTATACATTTTACGTGTCTCATAACATGTATATGTTGCCAAGGACGAACTAAAATTTTAATTCTAACATACGACTGCTGTAAACTGGTTAGCTAATTAACCTCAAAATTGTTCAAAACGAAATATGGCAGACACAATAAAGCTTAGAGTATTAGCCACTGGATGTCAGTGTATAGCGCATTTCAAATTTCAAAGTTGTCATCAATGTTTATGGAGTTAAACGAAACTTACCGAATGAAGACTTGGAGCCCAATCAGTCTTCTTATCGTGCACATATAGTAGCCATTCAATAGCAGGATAAGGAATAAAATATAAACAAATAGAAAAACTGACAGATGCTTTTCATTTCTGAAACAGGAACTGCTTCAGAGAAAAGATTAAATTACTGAAATATTAATGAAACCTTAACTTTCAACATGGGAGAAAATTTTATTATAAAGAACATCTCACAATTTTAAATTTCAACATGCCACCAGTGAGTGATCTAATACTCTTATGTAGGAAAATATTCTGAAAGCCAATTACAAGAGGTCCAAGCGTCACCTGACTGTGAAGATAATCGTCAGCTGCCAATCAACTACAGATGGGTCGGGATGGTCCTGAAAATGTCCCTGTTTTTAATAGTTGACATAAAGGAAGTTTTAATGAAATGTGACTCAATCAGTCTTTGATATCTTAAAGATTGTTCAGGAAATGTTAATCAACAAATTATTACAATAGCCTGCCAGTAAAACAGTTACATATCTTACATTCATATGTAAACGACAATACTTCAGTAAAATGTATGTTGCCAATGTTCTGGAGTCAACAATGAAGTCATTCTTCTTCTGGCTTCCCAGTACTTAGAATTTGTCTTGATAATTTTGTAAAGTTGTACAGTTTTGTAGATGTTCTCTATCCATTTCTTTATCTTGAGAGCATAATACACCATTTGGAGAAGATAGTATCCAATTCTATGGAGATGTTTTCCTGGGCAATCACGTCTCATCATTTTGTATATTCTTATGGTATACCTTTATGGTTGCATAATTAGTTTTGCAGTACATTGCATTGCAGTATATAGCTTTTTGAAAACAGTTATCATATCTACGCACCAGGTGAAGTTACAACCTTTATATTACGCAGGCAAGTTCCACCTCTCAAATAGTATATTTACCTACTGGTAGAGGCAGGCCTCAAAGCTGCCGTCAGCACATGAAGTACGATCGCAAACCTCTAGGGGAATCATATATAAACTCGCTCCATCAGCGATACTATTGATGATGTCAAATTTTGTGCAGTAAAATCACAGATAAAAATGAACACCGTGTTTTTTAAAAATGTTCCATTTTTTGATAAGATATGGATGCCACAGCCTGAATTGCTGCTTTAGAATCTGACAAAAAACAATATTTTTGCATCGTTGTAGCCAAATAAGAATGTTTATGAGCAAAAGATAAATATTTAAAAGTGTTAACTTCACCATCAAAATTTGTAGTGTTTCTTTCAGCATGTTTGCAGAATGAGGAAAATATGCATGTTTCACCAGCTCCAGCTCCATGTTCATCTAAGAGACAGCCATCTGTATAATGTGTCCAGCTTACAGAAGGTAATTTTAATACTTTAATAAAATGTTAAATAGGTAGACAACATGTTTTGGGCAACTGAACTTTTTTATTTGGGGATGTTCTTTAACTGCTGTGGCTCTCAGCATCTCATTCTACATTGGGTATGAAAGCTCATTTAACTTTGCCCAGAGGCTTCTGTACCAGGCTCGAGGTTCTATAACATGCCATAAATCTAAGACACAGAACCACCAGTTTTACTTCTCTTCCAAAGGAAGCCATGCTAAGGAGTTTGTATATCTGAAAAAATCCATCACCTTCTGCTGGGTTTGAAAGCATAACCTCGGGAATGAGAGGCTAGCATATTACCTCTAGACTACAGAGGATGACTATGTTTTAAGCACAAACATCTGATAATGCACATTTCAACTAGAGACCAATCACTCCAACTTGTAGTAAATGATTTTGTTACATCAGGATTAAAGTAGGAAGAATTAAATATATAATTTTCATATAAAAATGATTTGTGGTTGGTTTATTGACACTCGTCACTTACTTTTTCATATATTTATGAGAGACTAGTTTCAAAGGCCCTGGCCTCCATTTTCAATCTCTTTCCAACTTGAAAATGGAGGCCAGGGCCTTTGAAACTAGTCTCTCATAAATATATGAAAAAGTAAGTGACGAGTGTCAATAAACCAACCACAAATAATTTTTATATTAATTTTGACGTCACTGTTACTAAATTCCTCCAAACACACATATAATTTTCAGTTGAATTAATACTCAATGCTTCATTTATTGCTAGTATTTACCTAGAACACATTTCGTTAGGATCTTCCTAACATCATCAGCTGTTGTCGACTAATGGATGTTGGTTTGGTGAACTCATTGGAGGCAACAGGTACCTCCAATGGAGGCAACAGGTCTCTGTCGCTACCTTGATGAACTTGAAGTTTGGGTTTTCATCAAAGGTAGTGTCGATATTAAACAATTTTCTTTCATATTTCTTTATGAAGACTTTTTCCCACATGTTTACTGCAGGTGGACCTTGGACACTTTTTAATAAGTGGATTTCTCGTTCTATATCATTATTCTCCTTCCAAAAATGGAATGCTACCGCCGATTTATCAATTTCTTTGTTCCTGATGTTCCTAAAATGCTCTTTAAGCCTAATGTTCAAGTTCCTTTTTGTTTTTCCAATGTAAAAGTTCTCACAGCCTTTGCAGTTTTTCCGGTACACACCTGATATTTTGTCTGTGGGTATCTCCTTTGTATTATGTGATTTCAAAAGGTGTTGCTGTGGGGCCAAAGTAATATTGTGCTCTTTGAAGACTTTTTGGAAAAGTTGTGTAGCTCTGGGATGATATGTAAATTTTCTGTATGAAGTTTCATTGCTGACTGGGGAAAGAGTAGTTACTTGTTTGCATCTTTGTTGTCCTTTGAATTTATCAATTTTCTTTTTGACCAATTCAGCACTGAAACTTCATACAGAAAATTTACATATCATCCCAGAGCTACACAACTTTCTCAAAAAGTCTTCAGAGAGCACAATATTACTTTGGCCCCACAGAACAAATTTAGTGTACAACACCTTTTGAAATTACATAATGCAAATGACATACCCACAGACAAAAAATCAGGTGTGTACCGGATAAACTGCAAAGGCTGTGACAACTTCTATATTGGAAAAACTAAACGGAACTTGAACATTAGGCTTAAAGAGCATTTTAGGAACATCAGGAACAAAGAAATAGATAAATTGGCGGTAGCGTACCATTTTTGGAAGGAGAATCATGATATAGAATGAGAAATCCACTTATTAAAAAGTGTCCAAGGTCCAGCTGCATTAACCAGTGTGGGAAAAAGTCTTCATAAAGAAATATGAAAGAAAATTGTTTAATTTCAACACTACCTTTGATGAAAACCCAAACTTCAAGTTTATCAAGATACTGACAAGAGACGCACCTGTCGCCTCCAATGAGTTCACCAAATCAACATCCATTAGTCGACAAAAGCTGATGATGTTAGGAAGATCCTAAAGAAACGTGTTCTAGGTAAATACTAGCAATAAATGGAGCATTGAGTATTAGTTCGACTCAAAATTATATTAACTTTGTGCTTCATTGTATCATAGTCCTTACACATTGGAAGAACTAAATATGTTCATAAGCTATCACCCACAACAGCTCTATGGTACTTACCATTACACATTCTTAAGAGGTTGTTCTTGCAAGCACTGAAAAATAACTCCTCTCTCCAAATGTTCACCCCATTCTCTACAAATGCGAATAGTGATTCACATTTATCAAGAGTCAATGCATCGAAGACATCCCCAAGAAGCATTACAGGCATAGTCGGAGTGCACATATCTTGCCGACATGCTTCAATGCAAAATGAAACATATGTTTCATATGTGGCCACGCTGTTACTTGAATCAGACAAGAGTGAGAGCAAATAGTCTCGAAGAACTTGGTCCAGTGCACTTCGTTTGTCAGCATCACTGCAAACAAACAATGTGAGTCTTAATTTTAATCTAAATAATTAAATTAGCATATACGGTTAAATTCTACTACACAAAAACAGCCTCCAATAATAGTTTAAAGACCATTCTACATCGTAAAATAGTTATCATAGCTACATTTCAATAAGAAAAGAGTTTAAAATATTTAGTTTTATTTCTGCAACATACCATATTTACGTGAATCTAATGTGCACCTTTTTTGACCAAATGTAATACTCAAAATCGTAGTGCAGATTACATTCAAGTGTGTATTATATTCGAGTAAAAATCTGTTCCGTAGAATGCCAGTAACTTCAATTAATTGATGGAAATTAATCATTTCTTCACACTAGCCGTATATAGGCTAAGGTTTTTGATAGATAGAGTCAACATGAAAAATTCAATGCCACGGCTGGGATTTCAACCACGGATCTCCTGGTTTCCGTCCAATAGCTCTAACCCATTGAGCTACCATGGCCAACTTGCCATCATGACATAAAATTCTCCATTTGACTCATATATTTCCCCGGTAGACCACTAGGAGCTCTAGTCAAATAGAGAATTTAATGTCATGATGGCAAGTTGGCCATGGTAGCTCAATGGGTTAGAGCGACTGGACGGAAGCCAGGAGACCCATGGTTCAAATTCCAGCCGTGGCATTGAATTTTTCATGTTGACTCTATCTATCAAAAACCTTGATGATTAATTTCCGTCAATTAACGAAAATAATAAGAGTTAAATGATGAAGCCTGGGACTCAAGTACTTACGATAGTAAGTCACCACAAACGGTGTATCTCGGATGCGACAGCCCCTAGTGGTATACTGGGGAAATATACGAGTCAAATGGAGAATTTTATGTCATGCTGGGAAGTTGGCCATGGTAGCTCAATGGGTTAGAATGATTGGACGGAAACCAGGAGACCCATGGTTCAAATCCCAGCCGTGGCATTGAATTTTTCATGTTGACTCTGTCAAAAACCTTAGCCTATATACAGCTAGTGTGAAGAAATGATTAATTTCCATCAATTAACTAAAATAATAAGAGTTAAATGATGAAGCCTGGGACTCAAGTACTTACAATAGTAAGTTGCCACTAACGGTGTATCTCAAATACGAGAGCCCCTAGTAGTCTACCGGGGAAATATACGAGTCAAATGGAGAATTTAATGTCATGAAGGCAAGTTGGGCATGGTAGCTAAATGGGTTAGAGCAACTGGACTGAAACCAGGAGATGCGTAGTTCAAATCCCGGACGTGGCATTGAATTTTTCATGTTGACTCTATCTACCAGTAACTTCATTTTTTTGTTATGTCACAATGGATTGCTGGAGTTCATTTATATTTAGCCTATCATTAAGCGTTGGTTTGATATGTCGCAGAACTACACTATTATTGAGAAGGGGAAAAAGGAAGCATTTTTAGTTACAATATGGATGGCAAACAGAGACAATGTCTTACGATGCTTCTTTAAAGCATAAAGTAATCCTTTATGCTGAAAAAATGGTAACAGAAAGGCAGGGAAGGGAGTTCAATCCACCAAGGAGTAACGCTGGCTTGTGGCAAAAGCAGAAATTGGCATTATTTGCTACTAAAGCTAGTAGGAAGCTCACAAAGGAAAACATCCTGAAGTTGATGAAAAGGTGTTGAAATTTGTGTGGGAAAGGAGAAAGAACAGACTACCTGTGACTATTGGCACTATAAAAAAGAAAGCTAAAGAAGAGGTTGAAGTTCTAGGTATTCCGAAACACGAGTTTAAGGCTAGCCGTGGATGGGTGGATCGTTTCCTGAAGCGGACTAGTTTATCTCTAACATGCTGTACAACAATGTGCCAAAAGCTTCCTGCAGATTGTAAAGACAAACTACAAACGTTTCAGCAGAATGCTTTGGATGGCACTGAGGATGATGTGCTCTGGAACGATGAGCATGATGGGTGAGACGGAATGAACCTGTTTCTGACACAAAGTCGTCAACTTCCAAGGATTCCAGTGATGAAAGCATCAGTGAATAATAGTAATTCACACTTGTAATTTATGGTATTCTCTTAGGCTCAATTCATTTTGAATGTCTACTTTTCTTATTTCATGTTCATGAATTTTCTGCTTTAACAATGTGTCACCTAACAATAGAGCACTTTCAATTTTATAATCTCATGGTTTATGTATATGATAAATTAATTAATACAAAAATGAATCGAGAATATATTGACACATTGCTTCACTCACACTGTTTATTCACAGGACATGTTTCAAGAGCTCTTGCTCCTATCATCAGCTGATACTCGATTAGTGCAAGTTGTAGTGGTTTCTTCTTTCTCCATATTGTCAATAGATGGCGTGATGTACTTGTCAAAGATGTCCGGTGGTGGAGTTTCAAAATTCATGACTCTATGACGATTTTTGTTAATGACGATTTTTTCCCATACGGAAAGGTCTATGGGGTGATTAACGTATTTTATTAGAGATGTTTCCAAATTGATGTCATGTCTAGTATTCAAAAAATGAAAAGCCACTGCTGATGGTGAAACAGAAAAATCAGCAGTGGCTTTTCATTTTTTGAATACTAGACATGACATCAATTTGGAAACATCTCTAATAAAATACGTTAATCCCCCATAGACCTTTCCGTATGGGAAAAAATCTTCATTAACAAAAATCGTCATACAGTCATGAATTTTGAAACTCCACCACCGGACATCTTTGACAAGTACATCACGCCATCTATTGACAATATGGAGAAAGAAGAAACCACTACAACTTGCACTAATCGAGTATCAGCTGATGATAGGAGCAAGAGCTCTTGAAACATGTCCTGTGAATAAACAGTGTGAGTGAAGCAATGTGTCAATATATTCTCGATTCATTTTTGTATTAATTTGTGCTTCACTGTCCCTACGCTTCTTTCAAGTTTATACTTTGGATAAATTAATTGTTATATAAAATAAATTTAAATAAAATACCTAATATTCTGTCAATGAAGTGCATTTCATTTGACACAAACCCTTTTTCCACCATTTTAAGTTTTAAATATGGGGTGCGCATTAGATTCACGTAAATACAGTAATATCTTTTAAGACCTGAAGCTTTCCTGGCAATGAACATGCTCAATCTCTTCTCGGGCAGCAAGCAAGGTGAAAAGACGATTAGAAACCGATGTTTCGGGAGTGTGCATCTCTCCTATCATCAGAATATTTATAAAATGCTATAACCACAAATAAAACACTGGATATAACACAAATGTAAACAAAGACAAAATACTATCAAAATTTGCATTACATTTTCGGGAGACGACCATTTTGGCAATATGCAAAAGTTACTGGGAGCGGAGAATTAAGGAGGCTTTGGCAATTTCCTTTGAAAGGAGCATGCTTAATCGTGATGCTGGATTTCAGTTCAGATCCTCTTGGAAACCGGCCTTAAAAACGGAAATCCATCGATTTAAGAAGCAAAGATCAATATAGCTTGACAATCACGTTAAGTAGTTAGGTTTCTTTGACACAATTTTCTATATATCGAGATTTAATTGTATTGGAACACCACAGTGAAGCGAAAAATTACTAAATTTTAGATGAGTCGTATTTTTTTACACATCTGCTTCACTTTCGTACCTATTTTGAGGACATGTTTCGCAAATCATCGTTTGCATCTACGGCTCTTATGCGACTGAAGCTTGATCCAGCGGTGTGGGTAATTCTGGGGTTGCTGCTGCCATCTGTTGATTTAGTGATGAACTTAAATGTGGGATTCTCTTCTGGCGGGATTTCAAAGTTCATTGGTTGGTTTTTATGTTTTTCTATATATATCCTCTCCCATATGACGAGTTCACTATGTTTTTTTACGTATTTTAGTAATTCTATGCTATCTTCAAAAGAGATTAAAACAGATCACAGCTCTCACACCAATAAAACAAGAAATTAGATTTGCTAAATTTACTTACCACCCCTGGGCCACAAAAAAGTTCCAAAAAATATTCAATAAATACAATATAACATTGGCACCAAAAAACAATTACAACATTAAAAACCTACTTCACAGTAATAATACTGATAAGATAAAGCCAGAGGAAAAGTCAGGCATTTACAAGATTAAGTGTAAAGACTGTGAAAAAATTTACATAGGGAGGACAAAAAGAAACATAGGCACTAGAAAGAAAGAACACTTCAGGCACTTAAGATACAAAAATATTGATAAGTCCGCAATAGCAGCTCATTTCTGGTCTGAAAATCATGAAATTGAAGATAGCACAGAATTACTAAAATACGTACAAAAACATAGTGAACTCGTCATATGGGAGAGGATATACATAGAAAAACATAAAAACCAACTAATGAACTTTGAAATCCCGCCAGAAGAGAATCCCACATTTAAGTTCATCACTAAATCAACAGATGGCAGCAGCAACCCCAGAATTGCCCACACCGCTGGATCAAGCTTCAGTCGCATAAGAGTCGTAGATGCAAACGATGATTTGCGAAACATGTCCTCAAAATAGGTACGAAAGTGAAGCAGATGTGTAAAAAATACGACTCATCTAAAATTTAACAATTTTCTATATTCACGCCATCTCCTGACCTGGCATTTAATTTACTGAAAACAGTCTTTTGTTCATTAATGCGAATTTTGATAGTGTTTTGTCTTTGTTTACATTTGTGTTATATTCAGTGTTTCATTTGTGGTTATAACATTCTATAAATATACTGATGATGGAAGAGATGCACACTCCCGAAACGTCGATTTCTAATTGTGTTTTCACCTGGCTTGCTGCCCTAGAAGAGATTGAACAGTAATATCTTAATATGGAAGTTATTAAAGTTCACTAAGCTATACTTAATGATAGATCATTTTATATGTGTGAAAAAAGAACATCAAAGTATTATGTATCATAATAAATCATTTTATCTCCTGTTTTTGATAACAGGGTTAAAATACTGTATTGGAAAAACCCTTTTGGTCACCTTATTGCACATTTACAGGTTTCCTTTATAATAAACCTGAAAGGATACACATAATGAATGCCAACGAACACTAGATATGGTCAAAGTATAAACTTGGTATAAACTAGATATGGTAATTATATGCAATAAAGTTTGAAATAAACACACGATAACCAGCACATGCATTCCACCCACGGCATCATGGAAGTGTTCCTTCTGGAGCCCATCTGTTCCGAACATTTGTACTCCAAATATAGCAAACTATAGTGCTAGAAATGTACCTAACTATAAAAATACCAAAAAATTAATAAATAAAAATAAAAAATACTGGAAACAATTCACTTGCACATAATATAACACTGGGCACCGGGGTAGCGCAGTGGTTTCGTTCAAGACTCTTGTGCTGAGGCTCTGAGTTCGATTCTCAGCTCTGGGGTGTCAATTTTAAGTCAGCCCTATCCGCACCTTCACCTGTCTAGCACATGTGAGTGAGTGAGTGAGTGAGTGAGTGTGTGGTGTTTTAGGGCCCGTCGACAACAAGGTCATTTGGGCCCGTCTAGCACATGTGAAGTGTCCCCTGTGCTCAATGTGGTTCGGAGTCCACGGTATAAACTGTAGGTCCACTTGCCTCACCGTCATCTTTGCTATCACCCTTCCATTGGAGGTAATGGACACTGCCCTCTGGGTGCCTCCACCTGAGAAATGGGTTCAGTCATTATGTGGTGAGGTGAGGTTACCCTGAAGGCCATAGCTGCCATATGGGGCATGTTGGTACACATACATATATAATATCCCTTAGTTATATAACTAAGAAAAATGCAATAAAGCAAGTGAGCAAAGCAAGTTTGCATTCAATAAATACGTAAAATATGAAGCTATTAACAGTGAAGCAAACAAAGCATACAAATATAAGAATTTGTATATAAGTTTGCATTCATTAACAATGTAATGACTGAGTATTTATGTAAGCTTAGGTTTCTGATTAATAGAAGTTAGATTTATGTAAGACATGAAGCTTTCATGGCGAGCATTACTAATCAATGCTTAACGGGTGATCAGCGGTGTCAAATTAATAAACGTCGAGCTTTTGGCCATTGCAAACTCCATGGCCTTCTTCAGATCCTGAAGATCCGTGAAGCCTTGATTAGAAGTTAGATTAGTTTTAGTGTTTTAAGACTACATTAATTTGAAATCAGTATTTATACCAAAGTACAGCAGTATTCCTTAATGATGGAATGTTTAAGTATTTAAATAAGCTTAGGTGGCTATCACTGAATTCCTCAGTTGCCATCTCAGCGCAACTCTCCTCTACTTATCGCAATTAGAGCATCTCCCATCACTAGTAAGCATGTAACGATGTTATATCCAGCACCACTTTCCTCTGTTTGTTATCCATTCACTCGAAGAAGAATTTAAGTATATCTCAAAGGAAAACAAAGCCACAAATACACATTAATTGCACAGGCCTGCAAATTTAACGTTGTTTCTGCTGCACAGGGTTAAACAGGTATCTACCTTCATTTTGGTATGCTGAATTCAAATCTGCTTACCATTTTTTTGTATCACATACAATTTATTTACCATACAAAAAAAAAGTATGTAATATCTGAGTTTATTTCTAGTGGTTTACCGGGAAAATATAATGAGTCAATTGGAAAGTTTAATGTCGCGTCGGCATGTTGACCATGGTAGCTCAGGGGGTTAGAGCAACTGGATGGAAACCAGGAGATCTGTGGTCCAAATCCCAGCTGTCGCATTGAATTTTTCACTTGACTCTAATTAATTATAAATACCCATATACTGGAGTAATGTATTTAAAAGGATTAATTCTATAAGAATTAATTCCTCAATATAAAATTTAACAGTAAAAGGTTTAATGATAAAAATCCTGGTATTTAAGTACTTACTACAATAAGTCACCACAAATGTGTATCTTGAATATGAAAACTCGGAGAAACTTTCTTTTGTGCGACGCGAGAATATTTTCTAAGTCCAACGGTGCACATATACGCATGCGCGAGTAGACAACCTGCAGTCCTCGTGTTGCAGCCAACACGAGAAAGATATATAACACTTGTAGCCTACCACTGCAAAAATGTCCCAGACATCTGTCCTACACCGGTGCAATAGGGCATATGGATGCAATTATCATGGATCAGTCTTGGAAAATACTGATCATGCTTCCTTTCAGGTTTTACTGCTTTACAGAAGTAGGCTTGCTGTCCAGCAAAACTGCCAATTGTACTGTTAGAAATGAAGACTGTCTGTTCTGTGCATTCTTCAAATATTTAAGATTCGTTCAGTATGTTGTTGAAAATCGGAAAATGGCTCGACAAATCAGTAAAATGTATGAGCTCGCGGACTGGTTCGGCTACTGCTGCGAATTGTGCCCGATTTTACCAACAAATGTTAAAATCGACGTTAACAAATGTAACATAAAAACTGTCACGGTGCTAACACTAATGTTAAATTTATTTAGGTACTACTTTGTGTTAGTTTGCTAGTGTAATTTAGGGACAAGTAAGACTGGCAGCATTGCGTTCAGTGAGAAACAAGGATAGTTTAGCTGTACTGAATTCTTCAATAAGGCTACATATGCAGTAAGGAAATAAACAAGCAATTAATAACGTTAAAAGAATCCCTTCCAGCACGAAATTGCACTAAAAAGTAAAGAAATTATATTAAAAATCATGGTTGTATATAAAAAACTTCAAAAAGTGTGAAGGACTTAGAAAAAAATTATCGCGTCGCATATTAGAAAGAAGAGCCGAAAATTCTTAGTGGTTTATCGAAAAAATATGAGTCAATTGGTGAGTTTGATGTCGTGTCGGCATGTTGGCCATGGTAGCTCAAGCGGTTAGTGACTGGACGTAAACCAGGAGATCCATGGTTCAAATCCTGGCTGTGGCATTGAATTTTTCAGTTGACTCTAATTAACTATTTGAAACTAAAGACAAAAAGAAGGTTAATATCAGCGGACATAAAATTTATCAACAATTGCCTAAAACAAAACATTTCTCCGAAATTTGTAAGAAAAATAGTACAATTTAACAACAGTAGAGAACAATTAGCTGCTGAAAAAGCCGTGTTAAAATCCGAAAAAGCAAATCATTACAGAAAACTAACTAATATAGACCTCTCATTGTACAACCTACATTTGAAACTGGTAAAATTACTAGGAAACACAGCATGGGACCATTTAGAAACCAAATCATTTGAACATATAAATTATAAAGTCAAAGAGAAAGTTTATCGTCAAAAGAAGAAACTAAAACATAATCATAATCATTGGCAACCAAAACATAACAAAATTTCAGCAAAGAACACATCCCTTGACAATGTAATTAATCTCTCAAAGCAAAATTTTAACACTGAAGAAATAGATGTGCTTAACCAAAGCTTAAAAACATGTATAACATACTCCAGCAACCCGGATGAATTCATTGCAGATATAGAATTAGCAGTAGAAGGCTTGGAAATCATGGACAAAAATATAATTAGGAAAAAATCAGCTCCTATATTGGAAAACTTAATAAATAAAAAACCAGGAAAACATTTGAAACAAATTCAGATAATTAAATCTTTAAGGAAAAAGGATGTAATCTTCTCAAGGGCTGATAAAGGGAACAAAATAGTAATCTTAGATACAGCTACATACAAGGAAAAAATTTTAGAGTTACTACAACAAAAAGAATTCCAGGAAATAGATTCTAATCCACTCAACCGATGCATAAAAGATGTACAAAAAACCATCATTAATAGTAAAATTTTAACTGCAGAACAAAAAACTATCAAACTGGACAACCCTACCCTTGCAAGACTATATGGTTTGCCTAAAATACACAAACCCAACATACCCATGAGACCCATTTTAAATAATATAAACACTCCTACTTCCCTTCTGGCAAAATGGCTGTCCAAAAAATTTCAGTCCTTTCCACAATTCCATACTCTGAGCTTAAAAAACTCTTTAGACCTGGTAGAAAAAATTCAAAATCTTAAACTAAAACCTCATGACACTTTAGTATCCTTTGATGTCCGCTCCCTCTTCCCTAGCATTCCATTAGACAAACTTTTGATTCAACTGAAAAAATGGCTAAATTCTATAAACCTAGATGCCAATGCAATAGAAGAATATTTGGCAATGACTGAAATATGTATACATCAAAATTATTTTGTCTTCAATGGAAAATATTATAAACAAATTTCAGGACTAGCTATGGGAAGCCCGCTATCACCATTTTTGGCCAATCTATACATGAACTTTTTCGAAACACATATAACTAAAGCCTTCCCTCATATAAATCCTTTTATGGAAGTGTTGAAAACAGTGTTGTTGTATAAATTAAGTTAATTAGGAGTCGATTAATAACACAAAACAACACTCACTTTTAAATTTTCCCGGAACCGGTTTCTGAGGTCTTCCCTCTATCTTCAGCCGGACATCGACTAGTTCTCATTGGTGTAGCTGGCAATATTTTGTCTTCGGTCTCCTCTGGTGGCGGTTCGAGGAACTTGCTGAACAAATCTTTCTGGGGGATGTCGAAATTGAATACTTTGTTCCTATTTTTTGAAATAAAGATTTGTTCCCATGTCCGCATGGGAACAAATCTTTATTTCAAAAAATAGGAACAAAGTATTCAATTTCGACATCCCCCAGAAAGATTTGTTCAGCAAGTTCCTCGAACCGCCACCAGAGGAGACCGAAGACAAAATATTGCCAGCTACACCAATGAGAACTAGTCGATGTCCGGCTGAAGATAGAGGGAAGACCTCAGAAACCGGTTCCGGAAAAATTTAAAAGTGAGTGTTGTTTTGTGTTATTAATCGACTCCTAATTAACTTCCCTCATATGTTTAAAACATGGTACAGACACGTAGACGACATCTTTGCAATAGTGCCCTACAAACAAATAGATGATGCTTTGAAACTACTCAACCTGCAAGAACCCAGCATACAATTCACAGTGGAAACTGAAGAGGACTGTACTCTACCTTTTTTAGACCTTAAAATCAAAAAAAGCAATGAAAAACTAGAATTTGGTATCCATAGAAAAGTAACACACACAGATAATTACATCAAAGCAAATAGTTTCAACCCAATTCCACACAAACATGCAACCATCAACAGTCTCACACACAGATTAGTAAATCAACCCCTCAGCCAGCAAGAATATCTTAACGAAAAAAATTTACATAGGGAGGACAAAAAGAAACATAGGCACTAGAAAGAAAGAACACTTCAGGCACTTAAGATACAAAAATATTGATAAGTCCGCAATAGCAGCTCATTTCTGGTCTGAAAATCATGAAATTGAAGATAGCACAGAATTACTAAAATACGTACAAAAACATAGTGAACTCGTCATATGGGAGAGGATATACATAGAAAATCATAAAAACCAACTAATGAACTTTGAAATCCCGCCAGAAGAGAATCCCACATTTAAGTTCATCACTAAATCAACAGATGGCAGCAGCAACTCCAGAATTACCCACACCACTGGATCAAGCTTTAGTCGCATAAGAGCAGAAGATGCAAACGATGATTTGCGAAACATGTCCTCAAAATAGGTACGAAAGTGAAGCAGATGTGTAATAAATACGACTCATCTAAAAATTAATAACTATTTCTAGTTTTTAAATACAATTTCTTCCCCTGTTTCATTTATATTCTTCCTTTAACTGCAGTGGTCGTAAGGGCGGCCATTCTCCTTTGGAACATATCAATGTTATTATCTCATAGACATTGGATTGCTGGTACTTCAGATTTTTCTTCTTTTTTTTTAAATCATTAGATCACATATACATTCACACTCTCATACTTCCAGACTCTGGGGAAGATGAGGAATTATCTTAGTTGGAGAAAAATTCCCCAAATGGGAATCGAACTTGGGACCCCTTGCACAGCAAGCAGGTACTCTACCAACTAAGCTATGGCACCAGCCCAAATACAATTTAAAATATGTGAAATTGTATAAACTAAGAAAGAATCTTAATTCTACAATTCTAGGAAATTTCAAACATAACTTATGACAATAAAATATGATTATTTGTCACAAACTTCGCTTATTTTTATAATAAAATTGATGAACTTTCCATCTTGAATTCTGTGGAAAGTTCATCATTTTTCTAAAAAAGATAAGCGAAGTTTATGACAAATAATTATATTTTATTGTAATATTTGTTACTTCACTGTTGTTAGCTTGTTTTTTATGTATTAATAACTTATGATCTTTTCTTCTCCTCTGCATTTTTGAAAATGAACACTAAGTTTTTGCATTTTTGTTTTTTGGTAATTTACGTCCTCTAACATTAAGTCATATCAGATGATGAATGGAATTGAAATGATGCTCAAATGAGTGCAGCATCCATAGAGCTTAGAGTTACCCGACATTTGTCTTTCAGGATAAGGGAAAACCCCGGAAGAAACTTTATCCAGATAACTCACCCTGACCGATATTCGAACTCGGGACCTCTTGAACGTGAGATAGACACGCTACCACGCTACTATGCTACCAAGGTGGCCTTTTTGCGTTTGCGGTCCTAATGATGGTTATTTCTAATTAAACACCAACAGCAGCTGGTCATCATGGAGACATCATCCTATCGACCCTGATACCTTGTTTCTATCTCCTTCATTCTTTGGTGGAATCTCTCTCTGTCTTCACTTAGTGCACCCAAGTATAGAGGAAAGAAATTAAAGATATGAAAATGTAGAAAAAGCAATTTTATGCAATCTTATTGCATCCAAGTGCCTTTAACATTTCAAAATGAAATGAAATGTGTAGTGTTTAATGCCTACTTTTACTACATATGGCACCGCAGGCAATGACTGATGATACATGAGATGAAGATGGAGCACCGGTTGAATGAGATGGCGGGGGAAACCGGAGATCCCAGATACATATATATATGATATATATAAGGGCGTTCAACTACGGCGGTCATCAGCAGGAGATCCCAGAGAAAACCCGCCCCAGCGCCATGTTGTCCACCACAAATCTCACTTTGCGGTCGCCTGGGATCAAACCCGGGCTGCCTTGCTGAGAGCCAAGCGGTCTAACCACTGAGCCATGGCGCGGTTCAAGCATGATTTTAACAATATGCTCCTATTGGTCATCTACAACATTACCCAAAAACAAGTTTATAACTTTATTTAATGAGTCCCAAGCTTCAAGCTCTATGTCGGTCATGATATTTCTAAAATTAACCACTTTCAGAAGTTTGTAAATCTGTGAGCTGTCAAAATTGCCTTCTTTTACTTCTGATTCCTACAACTTAAGAACTTTCACATTTTAACCCTCTGCTACACGTGCAATCTTTTTACCTCCATTACACGCGCACGGACCAAGAGTCCGCATTAGTTTTCGTACAAGTTTGATATACATTTTAATGCTATGGTTTCAAAATATAATATGCTTAAATCTGAACAGTATAATATATTTAAGCATCACTGATGAAAAATAATTTTAGGTCATAATTTACACTTAAACCATTAATAACATTTACTGAGTCACTGATAGTAACATTCATTCTACAGGAAGACCACAAACAAAGTGCGGTCGGTGTGCGCATGCACGAGCACAGCCTTCTCCCTTCCAAGCATCACCTACTCCCACCCCTCCCTTCCTGCATGTGACAGAGTGCAAGCCTCTGCATGTATTTTAATGCTGTTTTGATTTTCAAAATGCAGTTGGTGTGCGCATGCACGAGCAGAGCCTTCTCCCCTCCTAACCATCCAAGCATCACCTGACTGCCACCCCTCCCTTCCTGCATGCAACAGAGTGCAAGCCTCTGCGTGTATTTTAATGCTGTTTTTATTTTCAAAGCACTCAGAGGTCAGGCTTGTGAAATAGTGTATAATCTTGCCCAGTATTTCAGGAACATGAAAGACAGAACTGATTCACAAGAATACACACATGCGGACTAGTGCTCCATACCTCACCGATATTCTGCTTCACATAATAATGACTGTCTCCAATTATTGGTGGTGAGTCATTAAGGGTGGAAGGAAAGGTAAAAAAAGCTGCTAACAGAAATCTTGATTCTTTAATTAATTGAGGAGTGTTTTTTCAAAACTCGATAGATCCACAAAATGTGTTTCTGAGAAAAACTGTTTTTTCTATGTATTGGCAATACTGATTGGTTAGCATGGCAGCTATATTCATCATTCAATTCTCCTTCCTGAAACTGTCCCATTGAACATGAAAAGAAACAAATACTGTAATTTAACTAGTGCAAATTTGAGGTTGAAAATGCTTTTTCAAAAACCAATAGACACTGATTAACTTTTCTGCGCGAGCCAGAAATTAACACATGAAGTTTTGTTATTTTTGTCATTTATTGTTTTTGTTACTTTTTATTTATGTATTTATTTTATTTATTTTCACCTTTTCATAATACATAATGTATTATACAACCAACATGTTAATGTTTATAAAGATGGTCTTAGACTTTTGAATACACAAAATCCAGCTATAAAATATACTTCGGAAACAGAAGAGGATGGTATGCTCCCCTTTTTGGACATCAAGATCAAAAAAATGAACAACAAACTCACTTTTGGTATTTACAGGAAACTGACACACACAGATAATTATATTAAGAACAACAGTTTCAACCCAAAACAACACCAACATGCCATTTTCAACAGTTTAATCTTTCGGATGATCAACTTTCCACTAAACAGAGAAGATTATCAAGAAGAATACCTACACATAAAAAAGGTAGGTATGTCCAACGGTTTCAACCCAAATTTAGTGGACAAAACACTTAACAGACTCAACAAGGCTAAGAAAATAAAAGAAACCACCACCCTAGAACCTACAGGAGCAAAACAGAAAAAAAAAATTTAAAAGTTTACCTTCCATCTATCAGCCCATAATAAATTCCAAAAAATCTTCTCAACACACAACATAATTCCTGCATCTCAAAATAGATTTAATATCAGAAAAATCAAAAAACTTCAATTACTAGCAAAGAAAAACCAGGAATCTATGAGATCAAATGTGAAACTTGCCCTAAAATGTATATAGGAAAAACAAAAAGAAATATTGACATCAGAACTAATGAACATATAAGAAACATTAAAAATGGTGAAACAGAAAAATCAGCAGTGGCTTTTCATTTTTTTAATACTAGACATGACATCAACTTGCATCAACTTTAATAAAATATGTTAATCATCCCATAGACCTTTCCATATGGGAAAAAATCTTCATTGTCATGGACTTTTAAACTTCACCACCGGACATCTTTGACAAGTACTTCATGCCATCTGTCGACGATATGGAGAAAGAGGAAACCACTACAATTTGCACTAATCGAGTTCCAGCTGATAAGAGCAAAAGCTCTTGAAACATGTCCTGTGAAAAAACAGTGTGGGTGAAGCAGTGTCAATATCTTCTCGATTCACTTTTGTTCTAAGTTGTGCTTCACTGTCTCTATGCTTCTTTCAATTTTATACTTTTATAAGGATTATTTGATAAAGTATAAACTTAGAAACTGCCATATTCGCAATAATAAAATATTTTGTTTTATTTATATAACAAACATATTGAATACAAAGAAATTTCAAACAATATGAATAAGTAAGCTTAAACCTTTATTGGTATCTTCTAGTAAATCTTCATAAAATTCTTTTGCAGTTTCTGGAATTTCAAACGGTTTAGCTAGATTTTGGTCATCCTTTTACTTTTCTTTAATCACTCTATTAGGGGGCATATAACCGTGCCCATGTATTGGGTAGATATGTGAAACGCAGAAAAATTTTTTACTCTTCTCCAAGAAAGCAATAAGCATGAACATCATCACACTACTCTTGTTCTGACTAGAGCAAGAGTCCGACAATAAACGAATGGTAGGTGAAGTGATGTTGGACATCCTTTCTTCCAGTTCCAACAAGAAGTGGTGCAGAGCTAAGGCAACCTGGTTGCAGCATTTAGTAGATTCAGTTTCCAACCATGTATACAAGAAAACTTTGTTCTGGGTTTTAGATGGAATCATTATGCATTGATTATACAGCCCTTCCTACCTTGCACAGAATCGCTAACAGAAAGTTTAGGCACTGGATGTTGATTCTGCTGCTTATCAAAGAAAATAGTGATTGTCTCGGCGTTTTCCTCTTTCAATAGCTGGTAAAACCTTTTTGAATGCAACTTGTGCAGTCTGTACATGGTTCTTAGTTCATTTTCCTTTTCCACGTCTGCCTCTGTCTTAATCTTCATCAGTCCCATTTTGCATTTGTGTCAGTATGTGGTGTATGGAATGAAGAATTGAAGGAGTTGTAAAATATGTATTTATATTTTGACAATAAGGAGGCTGGTAGATTTCACAATTTTCTTTCTTTGCAAAAGTTATTCCACATTTTTCAGATATGTTGTTTTCAAATGCTAGGCTTTGATAATGAAGCCCTTAACTCTCTTGCTCTCCAACATTTCTGTGTAGTGGGTCCGGCAGGTAGGACTTCACAGGTTAAAAGATGTTCTTCAGTCATTTCCTCTTCTTTGTTGCAAAGAGGACAATCTGGACTTGTATAAATACTTATTCTGTGTAAGTGTTTGGCCAAATAATCATGTTCCGTAAATAATCTAAAATTTGCTACTGCAGCTTTACGTGGGATTTCTGGAATAATTTCTGGATTTTTGATTAAAATGTTTCATTTTTTACCTTGGCTTTGTTAGAATTGATTGGTTTTGTTTGTTTTTATATTTTTTTTAATTAATCTTCTTATGGATGTAAAGGGTAAGTTTTTACTTTTGTTCTGAATTAAATTTGCACCTTTTTTGGCAAGAAAATCAGCTGATTCATTTCCAGCAATTCCACAATGTGCAGGTATCCACTGTAATATAATTATTTTCTGTAGTTTTTGAAGTTGTTGGATCATTTTGTGACATTCTTTAATTTGGATTGACCTCATTTTATATGAACTTATTGCATATAACGCTGCTTTAGAATCAGAAAATATGACAGCATTTTTAAATTCATCTATTCTGTATGAATAGCCGTTACTTCTGCATCAAAATTTGTTGTGTGGTATCCTGCTGGTTGATAGAATGAGAACAGTGCACACTTAATTCCTGCTCCTGAGTTGTTGTCCAAGTTAGATCCATCTGTGTAGATATGTAACCATTCTTCGGGTGGATATCTATTGTTCACAGTTTCTAATGCTAGTGCTTTTAGGGCCACGGCGTGGCTCAGTGGTTAGACCGCTTGGCTCTCACCAAGGCGGCCCGGGTTCGATCCCAGGCGACTGCAAAGTGAGATTTTTGGTGGACAACACGGCGCTGGGGCGGGTTTTCTCCGGGATCTCCGGTTTCCCCCGCCATCTCATTCCACCGGTGCTCCATCTTCATCTCATATATCATCAGTGTCATCGCCTGCAGTGCCGTATGTAGTAAAAGCGGGCTTTAAACACTACACTACACATATATAGTGCTTTTAGTACAGGTTTGGAAGTTTCAGATTTTGTAACGATGTGTTCTAAATCTAATGGAATATTAATTGGTTCAAAAGTCAGTGGGTTTTCTTTGATTAAAATGTTTTATTTAGAATTAGGAAGATTCAGATCTGTTTTTAATTCCGTAACTTTGTGTAGGAAACTTGTTTGTGTTTTCATCTTCATTGGTTGTAGTAATCTTCTCTCCCATTTTGTTGTTTTTAACCACAACATTTTTTCATGTTGTATTAGTACCTGCTCCTCTAAAGTTAGATGTATTGGATAGTTCCGAGTTAAGGCTTGCATTGCCGTGATTGGAGCTGATTTTGCTGCACCGGTTATTAGTCGCAGGGCCTGATTTTGGCATACTTATAGGTTATTTATGTTAGAACTGTTTTCTGTAATTATTACCTCTGCATTATAAAGAAGTATTGGCTTGATGAATGTTTTGTATGTGGTGTTCAGTGTCTCCCGATTACTGCTCCACTTGACTCCAGCTAATCTTTTCAAAATTGAAAATTTTGTTGTTGATTTGTTTACTACTGCTTCAATATGATGTCCCCAAGATAATTTTGAATAAAAAATTGTTCCTAAATATTTTGTTTCATTTGTTTCAGATTTGTTTTCTTGAACTGCAGATTTAGTTTAGGGATTTTCTTTTTTAAGCTAAATATTTGGAATGTTGTTTTATTAGTATTTATTTTCATTTTTCAGATATTAAGTTATGGAGGTATTATCTCCTTGATTTTGCTCTTTCATAGTGGCTTTCTCTATATCTGTACTTCTTAACGTCTTGCTTTATAGCAGCAGAAATGCCCTTCTGTAATACTCATATTCTGTCATTTCCTCTGGTTTCCTTTGTTGCATTCCCAGATAAGTGAAACTTTATAACCAGGAGATAATCTATCGTTTGACAACCCTGTGATTCCTTGGACGCTTGCAGTGCATTCTGACAATACTCAGTCATCATTAGTTCTGACACTGTATTTAATGCATCACTCTGCGATTAGGAGATGAATACGCATATTTTTCATAAGGAATTTATCTTGATCTATTTTATTTAGCACGGAAATAAGTCAAATCAGCTACACCACAGAGCTTATGCCTTTTACTTTTAGGATTCCGTGGAGCGCACTCAAGACCATGTGAATATGAAATTGCTGGAGTATGAGCTTTCCTTTACTTGCATTTTGATTTCCTTCCCTTGTTTTTGCAATTTCTACTTCCCACGCATTTTACAACTGGTAAAGTTTCACAATCTGAGCTCCTGTCCATTGTGCATAGTACAGTGTAGTGTCTCAACTAAGAATAAAAATGCCATGTAAGTATGACAAACCTTTCAGAAATGAATGTGAAAAACAAGCGCACAACCTGAATTCGTAGTTATTGCCAATGGTGCAGCAGTGTACAAAGCTTGCAGAAATGAATGAGAACTCCAAGAATCGCAACAGTGAGATGGCAGTCAATGTCAACATGTGTTTCATAGAATTGAGGTTGCTACACGCAGGACCATAAAATCATAAAATTGCATCTATCAACTTTTGCTTTACCTGAGCTAGTGCATCTATAGAGTTTTGAAAAAACTGCTAATATTCCCTATCTTCTACACAGGACATGAATCGAATTTTGCAAAATCTGATTTCACAGAACGATGCAGAAGGTGCAAATGATGCCAATAACTATATATACTGTCCGGCCGTTCTATCTCCGGCTCTGACAGTTCTCGAGAGGGGGAAGCGCATTGTTGCCAGTTCTTTAGCGGGAATTTCAAGCAGAGGAACATGTGTAAATATTTCACGCATTTGCAGATCGTAACTTCGTAAATGTACGTGGACGTGTATATACATGATCCCAGAATAGTTGCATATGGGGACAATATACCATTTACTGGAAAAGAAATAACAAAAGGCTACTTCGCACCAGTGGGAAATTCCTTTCTCATATAATATTGATATACATGGCGCCTTATAGCATCCTTTTGAAAAGCATCAAGTGAAGCTTTAAGGCTGCCACGTTGCCTTTGCTCTCCCGGTGTACGCAGAACTGCAGACGGCGAACTTAAATCAGCTGGCACTTTTCCTTGGTCACATTCTTCCCACCTTCAAGGCGTCACAAACTCTGTCCAGCACCTTGTTAACAGGTAGTAGAGGTACAACATTTTCCCGCTTCTTCTCGAAGTACTCACGTAGCCTGAATATAAATTCATGGCTTTGGCTCTTATAAGAACCGATTTTTTTCTTGAATTCTGACGAACCAGTAGCCATATTACTATAATAGCGATAATAATAAGTCTTACAGACGCTACAAATCGGAATTCACGCACACACAAATTAAACAAACCACCAGCGCGAAATCCAAAAGCAACTAAAAGCCACGTGGTCCACCCGATTTGCAGCGGCAACACGGTGCTGGATTTGCAAGCCACGCCTAGCAGCGACAACGCTGATTGGCGCTAGCAGACGATTTTAACTTCCTGACCACGACACCGGATGTACCGACTCCCAGTACTACCAACAGAAGCAGTTGGTGTGCATGAAAGGTGTGAACGAAATATTCGAATAGAGTGATGTTGTAAAGAATATCTTGCATGATAATAAAATTACAAGGTGGATTACAATGTTTTGAAGCTAATACAGTCCTATACTCTCATTATAAAGATAATTCTGATGATATGTTTTCAATTACTCATTATTATATGTTGGTGCTATTAACCTTCCCCCTCCACCTCCTGCAGCCTCTAAATGTCAGAGCCGGAAATAGAGCGGCCGCACAATAGGTAACTCAATTTCGTAAAATTTTGCATCCATCAAGTTTTGAAAAAAATGCTCCTCAATTGTTGATGGAAAATTAAAACTGCAGACTTACAGTCTGCAGCACGTGTAACAGAGTCTTAAGATCCCAACATATGTACCACTTATGTTCATTATACTGAATTTTTTCAAGGACAATAAACTAATTTTGGTAGGCTTTTTAAGAAATGTAGAGTGACCTATTGAACTGAAACAAACATACTACCATTGATGTGTGTTTGGAGGAATTTAGTAACAGTGATGTCAAAATTAATATAAAAATTATTTGTGGTTGGTTTATTGACACTCGTCACTTACTTTTTCATATATTTATGAGAGACTAGTTTCAAAGGCCCTGGCCTCCATTTTCAAATGGAGGCCAGGGCCTTTGAAACTAGTCTCTCATAAATATATGAAAAAGTAAGTGACAAGTGTCAATAAACCAACCACAAATAATTTTTATACTACCATTGTTCATGGTGGAGAAAAGAACTTCATTAAAATTTTATAAAGAATTTGGAAGTAATGATGGGAAGAGCATGTATTTAAGTTTGAATTTATGAGTCACTATGTTTACACTCAGTCTTCACTTACTTGTTGTTGTATAATTGAAACGTTTTCAAGATCATTCGATCTCATCCTCAGCTGTTTGGTGACTAGATGAACCTTCCTCTTCTTCCACTACTACGGAGCTCCGATCACTCTGCCATCTGGTGTTAGGGGCACTAAGTTTTAATACTTCATTTAATGCCGGGATTTCAAAATTTATAACTTTATCACGGTTTTTGTTTATGAATATTTTTTCCCAAATATCCAATTCTATGGGTGTACTTAAAGATTTTAACAGTTCAATGTTGTGGCCAATGTTGTGGTTTTCTGTCCAAAAATGGTGTGAAACTGCAGATTTTTCTGTTTGTTTCAACTTAATGTTCCTCTGGTGTTCTTTTTGCCTGGTTAACAAGTTTCTCTTAGTTTCACACCATTTTTGGACAGAAAACCATAACATTGGCCACAACATTAAACTGTTAAAATCTTTAAGTACACCCATAGAATTGGATATTTGGGAAAAAATATTCGTGAGTTTTTGTTTAGAGTGAAGAAGAAATGGGTATGGTCAGTTAAAGGAATACAGCACCGAAATTGGCTAAAAATATGGGAAAAAATCATTTTTTGTTATGTTTTTGAGTTAGTAAAATACTTCGAACCTTATAGAATCATAATCCAACGAAATTTATGAGTTTCAGGCATTTAAATACCCTCACACAATTTAAATGCACATGCGCCCGTGAATGCCGGCCCTTGGATTCACAGAATTCAGTCATTTGAGTTTGATTGAATGTGCTAAATTAATACATTTGAAATTAGCGCGCAAAGTTTCTGGTGGAATTTCATATGTTGGTATGATGGTTGTTTCTCACAATATGTGGCACCATGGAAACAAAACACTGGCTGCACACAATGAAAGCAAATAGTAATGTGTATATTTTGCTTTTGTATGAGTTTCTAGCTTGGTCATGATTTTCTTGTGCTTCTGGATAAACTGCATTCTGTTTGTATATAGTTAATGAGTTTTAGTGTGCCATTTAACATTTATAAAGGTGTTTTATGCATCTAAACATGCATAAAACTGTTATATAGGTTATAGGTAAAACATTCTTTGAAACAACTGACCTTTTGTTGACTGTGTACATAGTTAAGATCATGAATAGGCTAAACGATACATGGGAAGAAATACCTAAACACAACACAACAATGGGAACATACTTGAGGCCTGATGTGGTAAGAAAACTAATGCCTGTGTACCAAAGGCTGGCATCAGATGAAATCCTAAGGAGATGTACTTTGTGTACATAGCATGATATGGCATAATTGCCCAAAAGAAATATTTGTTTCAAAGAAGAGACTTCAGGTTGCTGTGATATCAACCATCAGTGAATTCAATTTTAGTTGTTCTTCCTCACTCAAGCTGCAGTCAGACATAATGGATACTGTGATTTCACCAGCATCTCTAAAAATTAGCCAAGGAGAGGACCAATTATGCTTACTTTATTCAGCAACTTCTGCAAAGGTAACTTCTAAAACATACAGAAGGAAACTAAAGTTGAAGAAAACTGTTGCAGAAGAGAGAAGGAAGAGGCAGGAGGGTCCAACTTACATATCTGGAGGGTTCTAGTCTGCTTTAAGGCATGTAGCTGAGAAGGAAAATGTTTTGGATTTTAAAATTTGATTTACTCAGTTATAGTTTTTTTCAATATTTTTTGTCATTCAAAATATGCCACACGATGCAGTTTTGATTCAGTTCCTCTAAAATGTTCAATACATGTTCTTAGAAAGCAAACTAAGGTTTCTACCAAATTAATTTTTAATATTTGTTATATTTTTAAAGTTATTGATATATAAAGTCAAAGGTTTAATCATTTTTGGCTTTTTTGTTTGCTCCATACCTAATATTTTTTCCCTATGGAACTAAAGGCAATTCATAAGATCTTTTCTTCAATACCATATGATTATTTTAAGAAATAGAAAAATTAAAATATTGAAAATTTTCATCAACAGGAGAAGTTTGAATTTTGCCCAAATTTTGAATTTCACAAATTAATTACTCAAAATCTATTGAAGACACAGAAACCAGATTTTCAATTTTGTATCCACTATGAATCAGAACTAAGTGGTAAAAATTTCAACAAGATTGGTTGAAAATTGCAGGATTTGGGGTTTTCAGTGCTGCATTCCCTTAAATGAATAAGGCAGATATTGGATGAGTTCTGTAATAGAGAGATCGGATAGTAGGATAGATGTATTGATTATCGGTTGTTTGTTAATTGTTAAGTACCAATTACTGTATAGTGTTTGTGACTGGATATGACTGGCAAAGAGCCTGGGCTGAATGTCCAGTTATATCTATGACTGTAACTTCTTGGCACTAATAAATAAATACTGCCATTGTACAGCACAACACCTTTAAGAATTCTCTTGCTTTAGTCAATAAATTACATGCCAATCTTTTGCTTCATTGGGTACTCATCGCACACTTAGTATCTCTCCTACGTAATGAATGTAAATGATGTAGCAACTGTGGGCCAGGGACCTTGGAATATAATGATTGCCACTTAGGTTTTTAATCATGGAGGTTAGATTAGCTTTACCAGGTCTGCAGAAACAGAGGACAATCCCTGATGAAGTTCTGTGTAGACGAATACCTAATCATAGACTTTAATGGACATTGTGCACCATTGTAGTTTATTAGATGAGCTTTAGCTTTTTTATATATAAGCTTACTTGATTTGCAACCAGTGGTTACATCAATGCATGTAAGTGAAATAAGCATGCATTCCTTAATGATGCAATGATTGAGTAGTTATTTGTATAAGCTTAGGTGTCTTATTCCTGAAGGTCAAGTTAGCAACTTAAACAAGGTGTCAATAAAGCTAAACCCCAAAAGTACAGGATAGCGAATGTTCTTCCCTTTCATTATCGAGGTGGACACTCCATGCTGCTGGATTTAGAAAGTGATGCACCTGCATATTCCTGGAATGCACATATATGAAAATACGTTCTGCTAAGTAGCCTCCGAAAGGCTGCTTGTTCCAGTCGCAGCAGGCAATGATTACCTTTGCAATTCTCCATTAGATTTCAATGGAATTCTTATAGACAGGAATTCCTCCACCATTCCACCACCCCTTGCTATAATACCTTACATTGACAACACTCATTAAGCGAACTTCTAGTGTTAATTCTTTCGGTGACTGCAAATTAGTATTTAGTTTCACCTTCTCAGACGGCGGTAGTTTCTGCTATATAAGTAACGTAACTTAAAAAGGACAGTGGATTGGCCAAGAGACCTCATCTTGTACTTCAATACTCTTTAATTACTTACGACCGTTATTTGGTTAACCTAAATATTTTTCACGCATTAGCTTTCCTCCAATACCAAACTGACTTTCATAATAGGTAATTAGTAACTTAACCTTAAAAGTTGCAGGTCTGTAGTTTAAAGTGTGGCAACAGTAAAAGTGTGGCTACTTACAAAGTTACGATTAAATATGATACAAGAAGAACATATGTTAACCCTCACATTTATAACTATAAAAACATTACTTGTTGAGAATGTATGATTGATGCTACTCACTTGACTTTGTAGGAGTCGTACTTCTTTTTTAAAATGCCGTAACTATTTCCTTCAAAGGCCAGTTTCACTGATGCCTAAAAAAAATGTTGAAAAGCCTTTAGTTCAAAGCAATTGATTACTTAAATTTAGTCCATATTGATTAGCACGATTACTTACCAAAAAATCTGATCGCATAATTTCAAATGAACCCATTTTTATGCGCTTATTCATATATCTAACTAATGATTACTTATGCTTGCTTAACTAACACAGAGTATTACTCTACTTTGTTTACTATTCCAGCTAACCACCATTTGTTTACTTACAGCAGGGCCAAACAATGTTGCCAACCACCAAGAATTAACTCCTATAATATCTGAAATTTACCATAATCGGGCCAAAATCAAAGTGTTTGCAATAATACATATACTTCCCTAGTTGAGCGAGTACCGAAATTGTGTAAATAACTATCAGTAGTTTGGTTAATTAAACTTCCAACCGCAATTCCTTATAAAATGCCTCTGTATCCATGGGGAAATCATTTCACGCCAATAAGTTGGCCGTGTTTATAATGGCATTTTCCATTGTATTTGAGGTACATTTCAGACAAATTCCATTTGCACAAAGAGTAATACTTTGTGATACATATGTTTGAATTTTCAAATACTTTATATTTTATTTAAGTCCTAAGTCGATTTTCATTCTATGTACTACTTAAATGTAGTAAATAGTGAAGCATTGCATTCAACCCAAAATTTCATTATACAGATTTCATCAGAAATAGAAGTTAGGTTCCCTGAATGGACTGGGGGAGTCCATATCTGAATCCGTGTACCTAACTATCCCTGTAACCTTTGGTAAATATTTTAACTAAACTGATATTTCAGTTCAAACATTTTAGGAAAATTCCGCCCAGTCTAAATAGCCGTTTTCTTATTTTCCCCAAAAATGGCTTTAGCAATATTCATTGAAATACCATATTACATATATTTAAATGTCGAGATTTCACAGGAATACTGTTTTAAGTTTCCCTGAAACTAAAACAAAGGCGTGTTTAGGTGAAATACAATGAAATACTTTACCTGCCCGATAGGTACAGATGTATTTTTTATCTTGAAAAGTGCAGAGCGATGAGCAGTGGTATCTGGATGAGTCCACCTCAGAACGGTTGCAACTGGAGCGGAGGACAGGTCAGTCGCGTACCAGTTGCGAGCAACTAAACACGTACAGAGCTACTCGGTAACACTACAGCTTGTTTCAAAATGTGCTTGTCTCCTGGTTCCAAGAGGGCATTTATAAATGACGCCTCCTAGCAGCACATTAGGAAATAAAGTGCTACATTTAAAAACACGAGAAGTAATAACCAATATCCATAAGATTTATAAAAAAGGAACAATGGTCTGGGTCAGCTATAAAAATCTGGGGAAGGGTATCTGAGGCAACAGTTGTGTCTGAAAGCAGTTTAGGAGAGTTATTAAGGAAAGAAAAGCTATTGGTGCTAGTGCAACAACGTCCTTCTCTATGCCCAGTAAACAAGGATTAAAAACATGCACAAAATCTAATTTGGATGTTTTAATTCAGAAGTAGCTAGGCGAACTATGAATAATTTTTAAAGCACAGAAAAGCAAAGACCAACTATGAAGAAAGTGCTTATGAAGCTAAAAATTCTACTAACTTCCAAGGCAGTGTCTGAACATTAAGAAGAGTTCTTTTGAAGCTAGGATTATTTGAAAAAAGAAAGCACTAAGCGTGACAGACAAATTTTAATCGAACATCGCACCATACGTGCAAAAAGGCTTAAGTATTTACGAAATATTCGGAGATATAAAAGTGAAGTTTATATCGTTTATATGGATGAAACTTATATAAATACAGCACATGCTAGACCATATGCCTGGAGTGAAATTCGTTACAGGGACTCTGCAGCGATATTGAAGGGCCGACAGTTGTTTATCATGCCTGCTGGAGGAGAACAGAGTTTTGTTCCAAATACCTATATACTATTTAAGATCCAACAAAAGCGTGGAGATTACTACAATAGTAAGAATTACAACTTAGTTTATAAAAGCTACAAAACTGGCTTTTGTTTTTAGACACCTTACGCACCGTCCTCCACTCTCGTAATCTTATGCGTGTGACGCCTTGTGGCGATAGGTGCACTATCCCTACTACAGTTGCTACTCATCCCTACCGTGTCCCTTATCTCTCTGCGACGCGCTATCGTAAATAATAGGTTCCCGACAATATTGATTAAAACCATATAGAGTAAAATGGATTCAATGCCGGGATTTTTACCACGGATCTCCTGGTTTCCGTTCAGTCACTAACCCATTGAGCTACCATGGCCAACATGCCGTCCTGACATTAATGCCCCTAGTAGTTTACCGGGGAAATATACGAGTCAAATGGAGAATGGTTGTGTACATAATGGAGCATTTTAAATCTTGGGATCTATATTTTTGTTTCTCTTTATACCTTATCTAATTTTCCTAGCTGTTCTCATTAGTGCTCCATGTTTTCCAAAGTCATTGTTGTCTTACCTTGCCAATAAATTTTCCAAGTTTTATTATGTTTACTTCTTATCTTAGATTCAAGATTCCTTTGCCTCTTACTTCATTTGTGCTGTTTTCCCACTTGTGCAAAAGAAATTCATCTTTCCAATATATTTTTGACAATCAAAAATATAATGCCAAGTCGCACATTGGAAATCTTCCCTTAATATATCCATTTCTTATATCCTTTAAGTAAATTACTCCTGTTCTAAACCCTTCTCTTCTAGATGTCAATATATTTTTCTCTGCCCCAATCATATTTCAATGCTTTATATAATATCAGAGATCTTTTGTTATTTATAATTCTTGTTTCTCAATATCTTCAATTCTTGTTTTTACTTCTTTCCAGAATCCCTTTTCTACTCTTCCACTATCTAACCTTAATGAAACCATACCTTTTTCCTGTAAAATCTTTTGAAGCCTACATAGAAAAGTATATTGATACTATACAAATGTATTGTTGATATCATAGTAATTATTTGATACTCAATAAACAAAGTGATCTCTCTGAAATACGAAGCCTGTTCAATAAAGAAGTCACTTTTCTTTTTGAAAACGTACCTTGACTCATCCTCATAATTTTGATGGTCCTATTCAAAATACTCTCCCCTGAATCTGATGCACTTGTCCCAGCGTTTCTGCCAGTCTTCAAAACATGCTAGAAACCATTTTTGAGAGATCCTTCAAAATCGCCTCCATAGCCTTCACCACTGCTTCTGATGATGGATAATGCCCCCCACAAAGGTGTTCCTTCAAGCTAGGGAATAGAAAAAAGTCACATGGGGCTCAATCCGGACTATAGGGAGGGTGAGTGATGCACGTCACGTTGATTTTTCCAAGATATTCAGCAACAACATTGGCAATATGCAGCCCCGCATTATCGTGGTGCAGCATCCAGCCTGCTTCATGGAAATGTGGTCTTTCGCACCTGATTTAAACTTGCAATGCTTCAGGAAATCCCTTTAGTATTGTCCAGTTACTGATGTGTGTGCAGGTACAACAGGCTGATAAACCATTCCATGAACATCAAAGAATGAGATGACTACAACTTTCCCAGCAGAACCAGCCACTTTTGCTTTTTGGTGGGTTGGTGATGAAGGAGATTTCCACACTGAGCTTTGCTGTTTCCTCTCAGGATCAAAATGATGTAGCCAAGTTTCATCAGCACTGATTACGTTTGAAAGAAACTCCAGATCTTCCTCTAACATCAACTTTAACTGCATGCAGACCTGCATGCGAATGTCGTTTTGTTCGGGAATCAAGAGTCCTGGAACCAATCACGCACAAACACGTCTCATGTGTAATGTTTCTGTCACCAACGTGTATGTGGCACCCAATGAAATGTTCAGCATTTCAGAAAGTGATCTTAAGGTAATTTGTCGAATCTCTCTCACAATGGCAGCAGCAGTGTTGATGTTTTCTTCCAAAGTAACAGTAAGTGGAGCACCGAGTCCACCTTCCTTTGAAATTGATTGCCTCCCCTCATTAAACATTTTTAACCAACTTCGAGCGGTACTGTAGGGAAGAACAGACTCTCCATAGGCCACCTGTAACATTGTATAGGCCTCAACTGAGGATTTCTTGAGACGAAAACAGAATTTCAAAGCCACATATTTTTCCTCGCGTGTTAACTCTATTTCAGCGGTAGGCGATACTGAACATGTCTGAACTTGCCTAGTTCCCACCGGCGGGAACCAGGAGTGCCAACAATGAAATTACCACGGCGTGTTTATTTCACATTAAGCTAACAGAATATAATAAGTTTGAATTTTAGTGTGAAAAGTTATGACCGTAAAAAATTATGATCATTCCTTATTGTACAGCCGTGATATAAGCATTCAAACTTGTGCTTTAACTGCGATAGTTTATGCCATTTTTATACAACAATTTACATAAGAATATTTCTTTATTTAAAATATTAATTATTTTTAATATTTTAGTCCGTTCACTTCGACATTGTACAATACAAAACACGTCTGTACTCTTCGACGTCAAGCAAACAAAAGAAGCTTTCTTTTCTATTTGTTTTACCACAATTATTGATCGCTTTTTATCATCTCGTTGTCCTCACTAGCAATCAAATTTTATTTTTACTGGTCCACGTCACACATTACATAATCTCATTTTTAAAACTAAAAGTCATAAAACATTCACATCATATCATTTACATGTTGCATCATCTCATTGCCTACTGAATTTTAACAATTTTCTTTATTATTCATTTTAACATGCCAATATCGCTTTTTAAACCACATATTTAAACATATTTAAATATTTTTCAACTTTCGGGGCTTAAACCAACACAACCGTTACATAGTCATTGTGAGCATGAAGGATGTGCAATTTCAAGCTCATACTGCAACGAAGCTTTCTCAAGTTCTCCAATATGGTGTCCACTTTAGTTTTGTAATCTTGACTCCTTGTGTTTCCTAAGAAGTAGTTTACAACATCTTTGTAGCTCTGCCAGGCACGCTTTTCTGTTTGGTTCATTTTGTATATGCTAATAACATCTTACTATGTCTCCTTTCATCTACATATACTGTATGGGGTTAGGCTTTGGGGTAATTGTGCTACCTCGAAAAATGCATTCATATGGCAAAAGAAATCTCTCAGACTAATTCTAGGATTAGGACAACAGGACACATGTAAGCCTACCTTTAGAGACCATAAGATAATGACTTTACCGTCAATGTATATATACACCAATATCATACACGTTAAAGAAAATCAAAACTAATTTATAAATCATTCCTCGGTACACAGTTATGACATTCGATGCAAACATAATTTAGATACACCTCACAACCGATTGAGCAAGACCATAAATAGCCACTGTTATCAACAGTTAAAATTATTCAATAAACTTCCTCTGGAAGTAAAGGAACTGCCACAAAACAGATTTGTTATAGTATTAAGGCAACGCTACACTGAAAATTCGCCAAATATTTTGAAAGTCATGGAATTTACTTTTTGGCGCATTTTTGGTAGTATAGGGTTTATAGTTATAAATGGCATGCTATTTTTATGATTTGCACCATTTTAGAACATCATGTGACAATTTAAAGAGACCTTTAGCAATCGTAAAAAGTTACAATCATGACTTTAAAATTCATTTTCTGAGAAACTTTTTTCTAACACTTTTCAGTATACAAAATGCCCCACGCGTCAAAGTTTTCCATTTAATTTGGTTAAACTTCCAAGACAGGTCCATAATATGACAATAAGAAACTTCACATTCCCCTTTTTTGTTAATGCTCATGTTTTGAAATTTATATGGTGTTGAGTAACAAAATAAGTTCATATTTTCAAAATTTTGAGAGCTAACTCGTGGAAAATATTCTAGAACAAATGTTACAAGAGTATCCCAAAAATAATAATGTGGGTCTTTTAAAATTGCTCTGTACTAGCCAAAAACAAAGATTCAACTTAAATTGTCAAATTTTTTGACTCGTAGAACATTTTTAATATCTTCACAGAAAATAATTAACAATTAATGAACTATTCGGTGAGGCAACATAAAAATTTGCATGAAAGTTTAAAATAATACTCTTATTTATGTGGCTAAATTTTCATAATGATAGGCTTATTATTATAGAATTTGGAATTTTCAATGTAGCCTTGCCATAAAAACTGGTTTAAACAAAAAGCATTTGTACCGTACAAATTACTTAGAATATTACATGCTAGTGACTTTATGTAAACCTACTGTAAATTATAGCAGTAGGTACCGAATTGTTTAATTCTATTATTACTATAGTAAAGTTACTAAGCTACTATAATTACTACCTAAAGCCATGAAAATAATCTGATTTCACCTAGAATTTTATATGTATTAATTTTTAAAACTTCTGTACATGTAAATACATTGTAAATACTTTTATAACTGACGAATCCTATTGCTTCATGTAAGCTTAATGGTGAATAAAGGATTATGATTATGACTATATTTTCTCAAAAACCTGAAGTGATAGAAACAAACGAATTGCACCGTTAAACTGAGGGCACACATATCATTTTGGAACACTCATTCATTGGTTAACATCATTTTTGCTGCAGAGCAGTGTTATTTACGCTACCCGTGTATTCAGAGGTTCCATTATAGTGAAATAAATCTCAATGCAGGAGTATATAACTATTTATTATAATAATTAACATTACAACCAATCAGTTCTTAAAACATAGGAAGCCATGTCTCCTTTGTTACTTATAACCAAAGAAAAGAATGTAGCAAAACAAAAGAATATCGTAAACCAATAAACTCACAAATATGTGAGGTTTTGTATAAATGAATTAAGTTTGTGATGGAAAGGAGAGTTCGTCTTCGCTGAGTTTCTTGGTAAGGAAGTATATTTCTGCTAATGCAATGATGAGAGTGAACATCATACCACGTAGTAGTCTGAATCCGAAGTCCAAACAGTTCTATGGCCATACATCAAAAGGCAAATCCGGCTAGCACAGAGAAGATAAATTGAGCAACTGCAATCACTTGCCTGTTGATTTGCTTGATTTGGTATGCAAATGTGTCCTCAGGGTCATTAGCTCTTATGTTGTCAATATTTTTTCTTTTCCTGAAGCTCTCTCGTTGCTTGCTCTAGCTCCAACCTCTGGTCCATTACGTTCCTGGGTACAGCTTTAGAGGTTGGAAAATCCATGTCATAACCTATCATAAGCTCATGGAAAGAAGTGGACCGATATCCATTAGCTTGATAATGCAATGCAAACTGTTCTTATAGCCATTTTATGTGAAACATGTCGAAGACATGCTCCACCTTTGTTACTACTTACACTTGCCTTAAACTTCTGGCGTATAACTTCTGGTGCATCGTCACTTATCACTATCTCTCCAGCTATAACATTTGTTTGTTTGATAGTGTAAACCCACATACGTTGTTTTCAGCATAATAACAGTAGTGATGAAAAAAAGCTTTGAACACTCTCAGAGTTTGCTTTCCACTGTAAAGTTTCTTTCCAAGGTCAGCATACAACTGCCACTGTTCTTCTTTCTCTTCAAAAGTAGCGTCGGTTTGATACTCTGCGGTTTGGCCATCTTGGAAATTTTAATGTGGAAGAAGGAAGCTTGTTCTATGTTCCTGTGTAAGAGAGAGAATTGGATAAATCATCACGTGATCTTCGCTGCCTAAACCAGGTACAGAGAATAATCATACATTTGCGTTTAAAATTGTCATTATTATTAGAGTGCTACTATCAACAGCTGTTGTACTTTAAGACGCTATAACATGTATACAATGGACTGCTGTGAAAACCATTGACGGAAAAATAAGAACTTATTGGAATTAAATTACTTTTATTATATTTTCAGATGCAACAATCAAGAAGTGAATGGTCCAATATTGAACCAGAACTTCATTGAACTTCTTTGGAGAGTTCAGTAATGTTCGGTCACTTGCAGGTATAAAATCAATCCTAATTGCATTTGTTATTTGGAATTTATGAAGCCATACATAATAACGGAATGATTATTGTCATAACAACATTGAAAGCTGCAATAGCAGAAACTATTACAGCAATATGGACTTTCTCAAGTGGCTATGAGAAGATTTTACAGCATATAGGTTAGAATACTGCCAACAAAGTAATGCGAAATTCCATGCCATTTGCGTCTGATACAATCTTTAATTGTACTTTGCTCTCTGCCATGCTATATTATCATTGATTTATTATTGAAGATCTCTCAAGCTTAAAATTGTGTTTGGGATATTCCAAAACGTTTGTTTGTTTATTCTTAACAGGATATGCACAGTGCCAAATTGCGGCTGAAGTAGTCCTGCAAGTTCCTACCGTGCTGAAGGAGCAGCCTCTAAGGCTATGCTGCACATATACCAATGTGCACTTCTATAAATGTCCCAGGAAGTCAGCAGTGCTACAGAAGATATTTGCAAAATTTCCAGTGAAAGTTGTGCTTCCTTTCATGTGTGTGAGTACCATTTCCTGGAACAAGACTTCACAATTGGTTCTACACGTATAATAAAGCAGGGAAAGGTAGAAAAACATTTGGAAATAGTCCCATGCAGTGCTTGGTTTCAACATGGAGGTGATAATGCCAATAGTGAATCAGTTCAACAAGGTCTTCCAAAAAAAAAATACTGACAATTATGAAGGTAGTGCGGAGTTATACTGCATCCGTAGTAAGAAACACACTTTCTGTATTACTCTGCGCCCACGTGTACAAGGTTGACAGGCGACAGTGACTTTTGCCCATGTGTCACTACATATTACATTCAAACAAGTTGTATGCACAAGAGTAGCTCAGCCTTTGGCTTTGTTTTGTATTATTTGAGTGTGGAATTGAACACAAGAACAGTGTGCTTCTTAGGACGGCAGGAGTATAGGCATTAATCCTTTTCGTGACAACGTAGCTGCTTGCTCAAGTATTTACTCAGGTAAAACAGTGGCATTCACTTTAGTAAAATAAGAAAACGTGTGTTTTGGGTGCCGGAGCTTCAAAATTATCTTTGTCTCCTAAAAATTGTCATATGTATAAAATACACAGAAACACTGTGACACTGGGAGTTCTCAATACACTGGCCCACAGAGCTTTGTCTGTCTCTGATCCCAGTCACTTAAAACAAGAATTAAAGCACCTGAGACTCACATTTTAGGAATATCGAGAAATCACTAAACTCGATTCGAAGCTGCTTATAAAATAACTGCTACTCTTTGATTTTTAAAGGTGTATCTATCGGTTTTGAAAAAAAAAAAACAATTTTTTACTATTTACATACAACATACCTAGGACTGTTCAAAAAAGAATGATCACAATTTTTTTGGCGACGTACCTTTACTCAACCTCATAATTTTGATGGTCCTTCTCAAAATAGTCTCCCCTGAATGCGATGCATTTGTCCCAGCGTTTCTGCCAGTCTTCAAAGACATGCTGGAAACCATTTCTGAGAGATTCTTCAAAATCGCCTCCGCAGCCTCCACCACTGCTTCTGATGATGGATAATGCCTCCCGCGAAGGCGTTTCTTCAAGTTAGGGAATATAAAAAGGTCACATGGGACTAAATCCGGACTATAGGGAGGGTGAGGAATGCCCTTCACGTGATTTTTGCAAAATATTCAGCAACAGCATTTGTAATAGGTGGCCTTGCATTATCGTGGTGCAGCATCCACACTGCTTCACGGAAATGTGGTCTTTTGCGCCTGATATGAACTTGCAATGTTACCAGGACATCTCTGTAGTATTGTGTAGTTACTGATGAGTGTGCAGGTATAACATGCTGATAAACCATTCCATGAATATCAAAGAATGAGATGACCATAACTTTCGCAGCAAGAGTAACCACTTTTGCTTTTTGGGGGTTGCTGATGAAGAAGATTTCCACACTGAGCTTTGCTGTTTGCTCTCAGGATCAAAATGATGTAGCCAAGTTTCATCAGCAGTGATTACGTTTGAAAGAAGCTCCGGATCTTCCTCTAACATCAACTTTAAATGCATGTTACCTCCGTTGTAGCAGTAGGTGATACTGAATATGTTTGAACTTATCTGGTTCTCACAGGCGGGAACCAGGAATACCAACAATGAAACTACTACGGCGTGTTTGTTTCATATTAAGCTAACAGAATATAATAAGATTGAATTTTATTGCGAAAAATTATGACCGTAAAAAATTATAACCATTCTTTATTGAACAGCCCTCGTACATATTACATCGCTATCTTCCAGAGTATCCAAGCGTATGGCGAGGCTCTATCCACTGCACAACAAAAATCACCTACGACTCTGAGGAACAAGCTACTTCTATACAAGCAAGTAATAGGACCCGCCTTCACCTACGCCTGTAGCTACAAAATCTCACCTCTACAAACTTCAAATACTTCAGATTCGACACCTTCGAGTAGCAAAGGCTGCGAATGGTACATAACTTATGGAAACATCCATTTAGACCTATCCTTTCCCAAATTAAATGATTATATCCTCAACCTCTCTCACAAATTCTATTCCCGTCTTCCCTACAGCTTCAATCAACTTATCCGAGGCCTCTGGGAATATGACATTGACCCGGGGGAAACCTACAAGCGTCCCAGACTCACCCTAGGCCCATCATAAGTTCAACAGTCTCATATAATTCATATATCCTCTCTATCATCCTACAAATTCTGATACTTCATAGAAAATAAACCACCATCTAACCACCGTCTATTATTGTAAATCCATCACAACAGAAGCAAGGGACATAGTCCTGGAATGGTGGTCCTTCCATGTGAGGCGCATGTCTAGAAGCACACCTAGGTATGTTGCCTGTGTTAACCATGGAATTTCTGTACCGCCTATACTTAGGTTGGGTGCGTCCTGCCGTTCTCGTCAGGTGAAAGTGATTGCTTGAGATTTTGTGGCATTTAACTTTAACTGCCAGGTCGCAAACCAGGCATACAACATATTTGCAAATATCTGTGCTCTTTGCACAGCTATTTCATGCCGTTTAGACGCAGTTGTTATGGCGGTTTAGAAGGGTTTTATATACGCAAGGAAAAGCAGGGATGCAAGGACACTTACCATGTGGTACTCCTGCATTTATGGCTTAGGGCTGGGACAGGATGTCGTCCTTCATGACAACAAAGGATCGGTTTTGTAGGTAATTATGTATTATGTGTATAAGGTAGGATGGAATATTGTATTGCATGAGGCGATGTAGGAGGCCTTCATGCCAGACAGAGTAGAAGGCTCGGGAAATGTCAAGAATGAGGGCTGCAACGTAGTGCCGATTGTTAAAGGCTTTAACCACTTCATCCACTAGAGGTACGAGCTGGTGAGTTGTGGAGTGTTGTCTCCAGAAACCAAACTGCTATGGACGTAGCACCCGCATCACAGAATAGAGGTGTCGCTGAAGTCATCCTTCTCCGAGAACAAGAAGCCTTCGACGACCGACCAACCGACCTTCCGAAATGCTGGCTGACTGTATAAACCCAGAAGGTTTTTGCTGCGTGCCCACCCGTTAAGGGTTTTACCACAGGTAAGGATTTTTTCTTCGGGATTTTGTAGGATGAGTTGAGTGTTTTGAGATTATAGTTTCTTTTGAGGTTACAATTAATATACCTGCAGGAAAGGATGCAATACCTTGCACCCTGGTGTTTTAATTTTGCAGTTAGTTATTTAGTTGGAAATTTTGATGCCAAAAAGCTTAGAGGATTATGTGGAGCTCAGCTTTAGCTGCTGTTAGGATTAAGTCCTAGGTTATCTCGGGTGCCCACAAGCCATGCAGGGTACTCGGAACAGCCTGGAACGGCGTCTAGTGGAACTATAATCTCCCAATGGTCTAACAAGGGCGCTTCTTTGTGTTGGTAAACTAGCGTATAATTTTGATGCCCGGCGCCTAATTTCATACTCCGCGTATGGAAGACTCGAGGCTTCGTGGGGCAACCTGGTAGGAAAGTAATGACCCACAGAATATATAGACCTTAGTCCTCTATTCTGTTCACGTTGGAGCCATGTCAGCCAGCTATCTGTGGCCATGCCCCAGATCTCGCAGTCATATAACGTCACCGGAATTACCAGCGCTCGATAGAGGTATAATTTCAGGCCAACCGGCATCGAGGTCGACCCCAGTATTGGATACACGGAAGCAATAGCTCCCTGCACCCTCGCCGCTAGGTCCCTTAAGTGCTGACGAAAAGTTAGGCCTCTGTCCAATGTTACTCCAAGGTACTGGACGGAGTTAGTCCACTCTATTCTTCGACCTTGGAAGCTGAAGTTGGAGCAGTCTGCGGGGGTGTGGCGCTTTGTAAAAAGTATGGCGTAGCTTTTTTTCGGATTAACGGACATCCACCAACGCCGACACCACTGTTTTGTGAGGCGGAGGTGTCTTTGTTGGGGGTTGAAGGCTCTGAGGATGTGTTTGTCTTTGCAGAACTGAAGTACGTTTTCAGTGTATTGTGCCATTTCGACTCGTGGCTCTGTAGGGAAATCTGCCATAAAGACCTGTAATAAGGTGGGAGATAGTACAGAGCCTTCGGGGAATCCGCCTCTCACTGGTCTTAGTGTTGATGTTTTGCCCGCGACTGTGAACTTGAAGGTGCGGTGCCGTAACAAGCTGTGTAGGATGTTGATCATTTGTGTTGGGAGCCCCAGGTGGATCAGTTTGTGTAACAGCCCGGCATGCCATGTCGTAGAGAAGGTCTTCTCGACGTCCAACGAAACTGCAGCCGTGAAGGCGCCTTCCTGGAAACCCAGGGTAGCGGTCTCCAACACACGCAGTAATTGCTAGACTGTCGAGTGCCCAGGACGAAATCCAAATTGGTGGTCGGGAATGGCTTGAATGTCTCCCAGAATTGGGACAAGCGGGTGAGAATCAACCTCTCGAGAACTTTCGAGAGGGTGGAAAGTAGACTAATGGATCGGTAGCTGGAAGGGTGTACCGGATTCTTCCCAGGTTTCAATATGCATATCACCATCCACTCTCGTGGAAAGTACCCAAGGGTAATACACATATTGAAAACCCTATTTAGGAAGAGTACCGCATTAAAGGGAAGATGGCGGAGCATGAGGGATGTCCGTCAAGCCTTCGACGTTTTGCCCCTCCTCAAGAGAAATGTTGGCAAACTGCAGGAGCCCAAGCGTGTAGTGATCCTTCGAGTATGTTGAACTGAAGTCCACCTGTTTTGGGCTGCGGCAAGTTGATAAATAAGGGTATATTAAATACTTTTCTATCAGGCCGAAACTGATTACAATTTATTTGCTTCTTACATATTTCAATTAAATTTGATAAATAAGGGTATATTAAATATATTTTTATCAGGAAGGTCCAGAACGGACGGTCCAGAGAGACCCCGCGGATGAAGGTTGTGTGGCAGCCCTGTGGTAAAATCGGTGTGTGGTTACTGGTGGCTGTGGCAGGCGTCTGAGATTGAGTGCATTACTTCTCTGAAGGCACGATAGGTGGGATGTGGTGATTTGGGCTGCTGGAGGCGGCTTAGCATGGTTGTGCTCTTGGTCTGCGGTGTGAGTCTGTCGGAAACTCTTCGAAAAGTTCCGCCAGGAGCACAGCTCCGGAAGGTGTGGAGGCCCGTGAGCCTGTGGGTGTTGCCTGTGAAGGCTGGACTAAAGGAGTTCACAACGGGGCGTGCAGCCAGAGTGAGACCGCAAACCTAGCTGCGGTGGTGGTTTGGAAGTCCTCAGTGTCTTTGACCAGAATCTCCACTTAGCGACGGCATTTTCATCTCTGGCAGTTTACAATTTGGTAAAGCTGCAGTGGGACCTGGCGGTGAATACGCAATACAGGTTCATTATACCCAAGGAAAAACCGATGACAATGCAATGATAGTGGGTTTTTTGAGAGATGATATTAAGGAGAAAAGCTATGATAACATCACAGCCCTTGTTGATGATTATACCAAGTAGTGCGGGAGTGAAGCAGAAGATGATGTGGCACCAGAAGTACTAGACAAATCTCCTGAGTCAGACAAAACAGCAGAACTCGAACCGTTACAATGTAGCGATGTAGTTAATTCTTCGATGGTTTCTGTCACCTTGGCTGATACTGTAGCAAAATTTAAGTGTACTTTATTGAGATGGCCAGCTCTACCATGTTTTTCAACAAGCTACACATTAGAAAGATAGAGTCCGACTGAAAAATTCAATGCCATAGCCAGGATTTGAACCACGGATTTTGGTTGCCGACCAGCCGCTCTAACCCTTGAGCTACTATGGACAACATGCCGACATGATATTAAGTTCTCCAACTGACTTTTGTTTTACCATGTAAACCACTTAGGAGTTCTCATAAACACATGAGACAAATACATTAATGGGGACTTACAACGTGTAAGTCTTTTAAGGCCCGGGCTTCATAGTTACCCACCATTAGGTCACTATTGGTTCAAATCCCGGCTATGGCATTGAATTTTTCAGGCTGACTCTATCTTTCCATACTTTAGCCTACACACGGCCAGTGTGTAAGAACAACTAATTTCCATTAATTGACCTAATAGTGGTTAGGCCTTAACATACTTACACGTTGTAAGTCGCCATTAAGGTAGATGTGTCATATGTTTATGAGAAGTCCTAAGTGGTTTACCGGAAAAAGCACGAGTCAGTTGGAGAATTTAATGTCATGTCGGCACTTTGGCCATAGCAGCTCAAGGGTTAGAGCGGCTGGACGGCAACCAGAAGATCCGTAGTTCAAATCCCGGCTATGGCATTGAATTTTTCAGTCTGACTCTATTTTCTATACTTTAGCCAACACACGGCCAGTGTGAAAGAATAATTAATTTGCAAGCTACAGATTAATTTGAAAAAATACCTGCCACGCGTAATCTAGAAATAAGAGTAGTTGGAGGTCGGGAAGGGATTGAGGACGTTCAAGAGAGACAAAATAATTGTAACTAGTATGTGGGGCATAGCGGTGTATGTTAATACCTACGCATGGAATGCGCGCATCTTTCTCTATCTCTCTCTGTCTGTCTCTCTCTCTCTCTCTGTCTCTCTCTCTCTCTCTCTCTCTCTCTCTCTCTCTCTCTCTCTCTCTCTCTCTCTCTCTCTCTCTGTGTGTGTGTGTGTGTGTGTGTGTGTGTGTGTGTGTGTGTGTGTGCGTGTGTGTGTGTGTGTGTGTGATTTTGCAGATTTCTGGAATGAATGTACGTAACCTAACCTAACTTAACCGAAAGTATGATCAGGGAAAGAAACGGACACCTCACATCTCGCCCTTGCATGGACATTTGTGCTTACTACTCCTAAGATGAGGTGAAGGCCCTACAGGAGGCCGTAACTGCTAGCTCTCGTAGACGTGGTCGCTGGAGTGTATGCCTCAGGCGTTCCGCAGTGCAGTTGCACTCTCGCTTCAGCCCTGGGATTTGTGTGTAATGTGTATAAATATGTCATAGAAGCAAAGGAAAACAGGAAAAACTGCAACTCATACTCCAATAGGGCACAAATAAAGCAAAGGGAAAAAGTGCTCAAATTCGGCAGGTCCAGGATTCGATCCTTTCAATATTTAAGGGTATAGACTATAGGTGGAGCGGCAGCCTAGAGTCACGCACAAGTCCCTAACTTGATGACTAGGTCATAGGGGTGAAAACGCTTCCCTCTGATAGACTAAACAAAACCAAACCCCTAGTGTACTAAATAACAAAGTATTCTCACGCTACCACCGTCGCTGTTCTGCCGTGTGGAATTTGAGTTGTAGTAGGGAATTGTTCCGTCTCTCTCGCCTGCTTAGACTTTGCACTGTAATGGTTTATATGTTACATTTTAATTTACTGCTTGGAATGTCCCAGAAGTCTTTTTCTTGTTCTTTCGCCGGCGCTGTCCTTATTAGGCTGTTGTAAAACGTGAAAGCTAAGGACGAATGACAAAGCATCTCAATTAGGTATTAAATTGCATTTTCCTTGCATTAGTGATCTCTGAGAGGGAGTGATGAGGGGAGAGGCCTGGTGTGGGAATTTCTCTTGGGGTTGCCTCTTGGTGTGGTATGGCAGAATGGTTAAGGATTACGTGCCGGTGAGCAAGAGTACTCTCTCAGGGTCCAGCAATTATCACCAGCCAATGAAAAGTACTGCTTCTATTTCCTATGGATTGTTAATTCTCACATATCTTACTTGTCTGGTTGCTCTGCTTTTCTCACTTGCTCTCACTCTCTTGCGTCGGCTTGTCTGTTTGAGAATATTTAATCCCACCACGTTTGAAATCTAGCTACACTATTACCTCGCCATCAGATGTTAAACAAACCCAGTGACGCTTTTCACCTCGCCCTACTCTCGGCATCTTCCTAGATTTGTTTGTCTATCTCCATCCTTTTTCTATTTGTTCTCTGTTTCACGCCTATCACGTGGTTTACGCTACATTTTATTGGGGGAGTTTGTTTCTACGATTTTACCTTATTGGCCATTTCCATTCACCTTCAACTGTGCAGCAGACACGGGCCCACCCCCTAAAGTTATATGATCCATTGGCGTTATAACGGTACAGCATCCTGCCTCTACATATTTTCCTTAAACCTCGTAATTGTCTGAGGCTCCGTGCTGGCGAAGGAATTTTGGACTTCTATTGTCCTATTGTTTACGTATCCGGCCTTGTCTGCCCGTTCCAGCTTAAGGTAACTTTTTCCTTATATTTATTTCATTTGCACGTTATTCCTATTACAATATTTCTTTTTTACTTTATTTCACATATTATTTATTCTCAATTGCTTATTAATAATTTATATGGTTTTATCATTCCTTTCTTACATTCTTCTATCGGAAACCTGTGGTTTCCGCTTTAGACCCCAAGCGTGACCAGGTCCAGATAATAAGAATACATATATGGATGGGGTCCTTACTTTTTCCGGATCCAACACATCCAGTGCTGCTCGGGTCCTAGAAAAGATGTGGTCACCTGCAGCCACCACCTGGAAGGCTGAACTACAAGATTGGGCCAAACGAGCAAAACTCGAAAGATGCAAGAGAATAAACGTGTATAAAGTGCATTACACGCCCCAGCCACACATGGTCGCCTGGACGTACAATCCTGAAACGAATGAAAATAAAGTAAATTATAGATACTGGAGAAGGGTGACAGGAAAGTCGTCGTAGGAGAGAAACTATCACGGCATTCGACTATAACCCAGTAAAAACACGAAAAACACATGGTTCAGAGTGCTTGGTCACCGGGGATTGGACCCGGCACCTACTGACTCCAGTTCGTTGACTATATTAAGCCGTTTTAGCTACATGTTTTGATTCTGTTACCATATTTTTCCAATCTCAAATTTTATTTTGCTCTTGCATGTTTTTCTTCAAATAACCTTGTTCCGCTGACAGGTACCCCTCCGCGTACCACTGCCTTCACCTTTCCGCTAATTGTCTAATGCTTTCGGCACCGTAGGCATTGCTTCCCGTCCACGCGGAACCCTGCAGTAAAAGGTCATAATAACTGTGAGGAAGATAGTTAAAATCATGGACATAAAGATGTGAAAGTATGCAAAAATACAAGTTTATAATAAAACTCAACTCACACGTTGGATGGTAATGTACGACAAATCCAGTTCAAAGCAAGGCCAGCGATGAAACTATGTCACGACTACCGATAAACGCACGTGCTATCGTCAGTCATCCCGAGAGAGGCAGGTATGAAGCTAAGGATCCTCCTCTTTAATTCGTATAAGAATTAACATGCATTTCAGAAAGATTAACTCTGTGGCGTAACATATTTAATTCATGCTGTTATGAAAATATAAATTAGACAATTCTCTTCGAACATATTAAGTTATATCTTCTTGTTAAATAACAAAATCATTCATATGCATTGCCTGTACATATCAAGAAGGCTAGAGGAGAATGAAGGGCAGAGGAATTTGAACTCCTTATCTGCTCTTTATCCAGCTGGGCTTTCAGTTAAGCTCCTCTTGGAAACCGGCCTTAAAAATGGAAATCCGTCGATTTAAGAAGCACAGATGAATACAGCTTGATAATCAAGTTAAGTAGTTACGTTTCCTTGACCCAATTAAGTTTCTATACTCAACCCATCTCCTGGCCTGGCATTTAATTTACTGAAAACAGTCTTTTGTTCAGTAATGCGAATTTTGATAGTGCTTTGTCTTTGTTTATATTTGTGTTTATCCAGTATTTCATTTGTGGTTATAACATTTTATAAATATCCTGATGATGGGAGAGATGCACACTCCCGAAACGTCGATATCTAATCATCTTTTCACCTGGTAGGCTACCCGAGAAGAAAGTGAGATCTTTATTTCAGTTTCATTTTCAGCAATTTATTCATAATTAAGCTGTTGTAAAACACACTGCCATTTGCATTTACCAACATACACCATGTAAGGAGAATCTCAGCTTTTGTCAATTGGTTCCTACTTTTGAAAGTAAACAAACATTTCCACATGTAGTGTTTGTGAAATATGGTTTACATGCAAGTGAAAGCTGTGGACAGAAGCTTATATTAGATTTCTATTGTTTTGAAGAGGAATAAAGCCTGATTTAATATTATATTGCTTTCTTGTTGCAACAGTAGATATATAATTCATACCACGTTAGGTTAGCAGGACAGTGGCTATTTCAAAGTAAAATTTAGTGAAACTTTAAGGTTTGCTAGTATTAATTGTAAGTAATGATACTAGAATACTCTGCTTGAGGTAAATATTAAGTGAAAACATATTATAGACCAAGACTTAACAGTGAATATAGTAGGTCACCTTTTGATGTAAATAGAAGAATTGTTGATGCATTTCTGGACATGCAGAAGTTTTGTATGACCATGGGTATAAACTGCATGAACTATTCTACTTACAAAAATAGACAAAAATAAAGAGATTAGTTGTTGGTCTTCATATAGTGCAGCAGGGTTTAGAAACATAGAAAAAATGTTGTTTATATTTAGAGCTTCTAACTAGATTTTTCTTTCTGATCAATTTTTAGCACTTTTTAATACTGCTAATACTCCAGAGATGAATTTTTCATGAATTTCTTTAAGTTTTGCATATTAAAATATTTCTAGATAAGTTTTCAATAAAAATTGGTATCATTATGGCTGTATATCATAATCTTAATGATTGGTATTGAAAACAGAAAATTGACAAAAATTCAAGAAAATTATATTTATATTCCTTAAACAATTATACATGGGCAAATGAGAATATACAGCTCTGGAACTATTATTTAAAGGAATCAGAATCCAAAGTTTCAATCATTTATAACAAAAATTGTAGAGATTGTAATATGTTTCCTAATGTAAAGAAATTGCAGCAAAAAATTCAATAATATTTTTTTTTTAATAAAAACTATTGTAGAGAGAAAAATTATAAAAAAACAGCCAAATGTAACCAAATTAAAGGGCAAGAAGGTAATAAGATAGTTGTATGGCCTGTATATGATGCATGGGGATTTTAAAGTAAACAAAGTAGTGTAATATCTATCTAAATCTTTAAATTAATTTTTCTCCGCTTTCAATTTTTCAACATTTTTGTATGTTCAAAATGCTCTACATTCTGCAATTCTCAACGAATTTGCATGATACTTTGCATACATATTCCTAAACACATTTTTAATAAAATTTGGTATTTTTTGTTGATGTAAATTACATAGTTTATGTATTATTGAATTTTAAATCTCAAAATTTCAGGAAATTTTAATATATTCATATATACAAATTTTTTTCTTCAAAAATACTTGACCCACACTTCAAAAGTATAGTAACTTTTATAACTGACGCACATAGAAACCTGAATTTAAAATTTAAAGTTTCTAAACGAAAAACTGTATGACTTGGGACTTTTTATATACCATACAAAAATCACACTATAAAAATCACTAAATGTTTAAAAAAAAAAAGCTATTTAAGATAGAAAGATGAAATTTGAAAGCTTAAATAGATTTCCTGTACCCCACCTACTGACAAAATTTCAAGCAGTTCTGATGTGAACTTTGGATTTTAGTCATTTTCACAGATACCTCCCCTTAAGTAACCTTCGAACAGGCATCAAAGGCAAATTGGCAATGATCTGTCATTGGAACAGTTAGATTCCACTTACAGAACTACATAAGTATTATCACGATAATTTGTCGTTCAGATAATCTTGTACAGAATAAAAAGATTCTGAGCATAAGAACTCTCTGGCAGCATTTTTAAAAGCATTAAAATGATCAGTTTTCTTTTAAGATCATTAGGAAGAGCGCCCTATATTTTGATGATTTTATAATACGCACCTTTCTGAAAGCAACAAGGTTTAGTACTGGGATAAAGTGTATCTACTTGTTAGTATTTCCACCCACATGTCGGCTGTGCATATTTTTATCTGTGCAAAATTCAAAAGGAAAATGCACACATAACCAAATTAGGTTTTAACTTTAGTGACACAAAAATCACCAGAAAATCGCAAAATACCCAAACTATTTATGAATTGCTCTAGATTTTGATTAATATACATATTTATACGTATAATAAAATATATGCAGTTAAACGTTCCTTCAGCAACTTATTAAATATCTTTATTTTATCTATATTAATATCATAAGTGGCAAAACATAAGAGAAGTTGTGGATGCACCACATCTGTTTTTTCCTTTTTATTAGCTATTTTCGAAATGGGTATTCATTGCTTTTCTTGTTAACGCATAATGGGGTTTAAGTGTTAATTGACTATAACATTTCTTTGATGTGATGTCACAATGGATTTGAAAGCCCTCACTCTCAGATACTTAACTATTACCTCGGTTTCCTATAGGTACAATTATGAAAGACTACTGAAACTAAAAACGCTCAGATCCAAGAATATGATATGGATAAAAATGGAAACTTTTGTACCAACATTTTGCAGACGGTTTTAATTAAACGATAATAGGCAGAGAAAATCACTTCATGGTCGTATCCTACTTTTCTAATACTCACTGAGCCCTGCTGCAATTACTTCCTCTAGTGTCGAAAGCTTTAATGCATTTGAAACACATAACTATCTTATTTTACGACTTAATAATTAAAAAGGAGTAACTACAGCAATATTATGTTACGTGGAAGCAGGAGAAAAAACCTAAAAATTTATACCCCTGGTGGGACTCGAACCCACAATCCCCGGTTTAGGAGACCGATGCCTTATCCATTAGGCCACAGGGGCTGCTGGTATGTTACGTTCAACATTGTGTAGAGATACGTGCAATCGTCCGCCATTTTGTTTCAAATGAGGTTTTAACAAACTTCAGATAGCAGAGCTGTTCAGTAGCTCTCACAAACACTATACTACATGTGGAAATGTTTGTTTACTTTCAAAAGCAGGAACCAATTGACAAAAGCTGAGCACAACTGTTCAGTATATTTCACAAACATCCAGAAGGTGACTCCGCACATTGTCATAGTGTATGGAATCAAACCACATAGTTTAAACGTGAAAATTCCAACTATTTCTTTGTGACACACTAGCAAAGGCAATATAAAAGGCCACGCCCACCCGCACATGGGCATTTAAATAAAGACGTAGCGGCTCTTTGAATGGCGCTAGGGCGTAACGGAGGGCAGATTCTGAAACTACAATGTTTAAACATAATTTTAAGGCAAACAACGGAAAATGTCGTTTTTTGTCATTTTTATGAAATTTCACCGATTCCTCCCCTTAATGCATATCTATTGAATTAATAACAATAAATTATATCAACTGCAAAAATGTTAAGATGTACTGGCAAATCCAAGTGAAAGTGGATTAAAAAGTGTTATATTTTGTATAAATTATACCTGTCTTGTTTTCCATATTTTTCATATTGCCTGTATATAACGTGTCTCTTATGTTATATTTTCAAGTATACAAGTTATTAAACTGTATATCTCTGGACATTTTCAATGTTCACAGTCCTCTGTGGCTACCAATGCAGCAGCAGCAGCAGCAGCACAAATCCGGCGGGCTGTTTGGAACAGCCCGAAGGGTGGTCAAATCGTGTACCTGCTCTGGGAAGAGCTTAACCACGTAGTGGCGGGATGTGGATGTTGCAGAATGACGGGTGTATTTTAAGTGGGGTTAGTGTAGGGAGGTAGCTTTTTGCTCCTCAGGGAATGAAGCTACCAATGAATCCACTGAACGCAATAAGATCTAATTACACTGGTATTTACATCTTTTTTTAAAATAAAAAGTATTTCTTTTTGGCTTGAGTGACTTCTAAATATACTTTCTCTGCGAACTCAATCTCTTTTATTAAATTTTAGATGAGTCGTATTTTTTAACACATCTGCTTCACTTTCGTACCTATTTTGAGGACATGTTTCGCGAATCATCGTTTGCATCTACGGCTCTTATGCGACTGAAGCTTGATCCAGCGGTGTGGGTAATTCTGGGGTTGCTGCTGCCATCTGTTGATTTAGTGATGAACTTAAATGTGGGATTCTCTTCTGGCGGGATTTCAAAGTTCATTAGTTGGTTTTTATGTTTTTCTATGTATATCCTCTCCCATATGACGAGTTCACTATGTTTTTGTACGTATTTTAGTAATTCTGTGCAATCTTCAATTTCATGATTTTCAGACCAGAAATGAGCTTATCAATATTTTTGTATCTTAAGTGCCTGAAGTGTTCTTTCTTTCTAGTGCCTATGTTTCTTTTTGTCCTCCCTATGTAAATTTTTTCACAGTCTTTACACTTAATCTTGTAAATGCCTGACTTTTCCTCTGGTTTTATCTTATCAGTATTATTACTGTGAAGTAGGTTTTTAATGTTGTAATTGTTTTTGGTGCCATGTTATATTGTATTTCTTTATTTATACGACTGGTAGCAGTACTTTAATGGGCCTCGTTAAAGTACACCTTTTCATTAAAGTATTGGTATTCGACAAATCAGAAGTGGCCACGTAACATGGTGAAAGCGCAGGTATCGATTATTTTGTTTCGATTGACAACGGTACCAGTGTCAGTTTAGAAAAAACTCAAAATGTCTGACACTAGTAACAGTGACATTGAACATATACCTCCAGAAATTACGACAAAAGCACTCCATTTTGTTACCAATAACTTGTTGTAACAAAAGTCAATAAAGATGTACGAGAAATTCTATTCACAATTCATGGATTAGAGAATATCAAAAGTTATAAATTCGTTCTCAGAAAATGTATTCCTAGTGTATTTCGAAGAATTGTCTCCAAATATGAAAAAATCGACCTTGTGGACTCACTATTCTATTTTGAAATCAACACTCAACATTAGATATCAAATTGACTTATCTAAATACTCAAAACTGAACATCTTACTAAAACACAAATCAGAAGGATATAAAGGGAAAAATTCCAAAACATTTACACCTGATGAGTTGAAAACATTTATAAATGAAGCATCTGATGTTAAATACCTCATGATGAAAGTAAGTTTATTATTTTAATGTTACCAATGTATTGTTTTAATGTTTTTAGGTTAAACTGTGTCACACGTTAACAGCTGTTTATAGGGAAGTAATCAATATTTCTGCCCCTGCGTACTACGTACTAGTCTCACTTTAGACAAAACAATATCGCATATCACTCAAACCAGAAATGAATGCTTTGTAATGAAGTTTTTAATTTAGAAACATAATCGAGCATAACCAGTCCTATGAAATTTGACTATAATGGTAATTAAAACGCGAGTATTACCTCCCTTCGCTTCGCTCGCTCGGTTAATAATAACACTCGTGTTTTAACTACTTCCATTATAGTCTCGTTTCATAATATACTATTTACGTATTCACTTAAATCGAGAAGTTGCTGACCAATGGAAACTAAAATATAAATATCCGGAGTTAACGTATTTGAAGCTTATACTGCGTGATAATACGTGATTCCTTCTTTGTGACAAGAAATGAGGCCTCATTCAGTTACGTCTTGCTTCATTGGCGACCAGTCCAGTGTTCAAGATTATGCCCAGAATGTTCTTACTCAACTGTCAAAATTATCATAATATCCTTCCCTTTTGCTAATGAATCTAACCCCCCGTAGGGGAGGGCATCCGTCCCCTTAAGCTGCCATGGTGCGGGCGCTGCGGACCCCTAGCAATCGTGATACCTCTGACGTTACTACGGTCTATGAGGTTTAAGTTGGCGTATTCTCTACTATCCTTGTCTAAGACAGAATGTTGTCCTTGTCTAGCATACGTGGGAGGATCAGCAATCCTGCTTTGTCGTGATTCGTGGAATGTAGACGCTCGCAACCCCCATTCCGTTGTGTGTTGTTTGAAGGTTGTCAGTGACGTATGAGCTACAGAACTGTGAATTTGTTGATTTGTGCATTTACACGATACACAAAATGTTTTCAGTGTTGCATGCTAGATGTTCTACAGGATTTATTCCGAATGCCTTGCTAACCTTTAAGTCAAATTTAACCAAAGACTACCATGAAGAAATGGATTATAACATTTTCAAGGATTGGTTTGTTAATACATTACTACCTAACATCCCGTCTAATAGGGTCATCATTATGGGCAATGCCCCTTATCATTCCATAGACATTAATAAAGCACCCATTTGATCTTCCCTCAAATCCCATATGCAGGAATGGTTTCGTTATAGGAATATTGAGTTTGATCCACGAGCAACAAAACCGGTGGTATACGAATTAATTAAACTGAAAAAAGATAATTTGAAAGTGTATGAAATAGTCTCCCAGAGGTACACGTCATACCGTAGTACGATTGCCACCTTATCACTGCGATTTTAATGCTATAGAACTTATATGGGCGCAAGTGAAGAATGGTGATGCCAAACATAATATTTCATATAAAAGTGTCGCTGAAAGAGCCTTGTATCATAATGTGATTAGAAAAGTGACCCCAGAAAACGGGAAAACGGCGTGTGAGCATGCACAAAACACTGAACAGTTTTACTGGGAGAAAGACGGTCTGATAGATGAAATTACAGACAGATTAGTTATAAATTTAGAAGACTTGGAATCGGAAGAAGAAAACGAAGATTCGTTTGAAATTTCTGACTGTGAATCGGAGGATGAGGAACAATCGGAGCAAGAGGAGAAGGGGCGCTCCGCCACTGATGCATTTTTGGCTGAAATGTCTGCTTTGCCTGTCATAGAGTGAGACAGCGAGTATTCCTCTCTCTTTCCAAAAGGCACACGACTAGTTAAACCTCACAGACTGTAGAGGAACCTCGGGCCGAACATTCGAGCGCCTCCCTGAATGAGAGTTGTTCGGATAGTGTTGGACTCGAGGGGTCAGTGGTTTCCGATACCCGTGGGTGATCCGGTACGTCTCCGGACGGGGTTGAGGGAAGCCATTAATATTCCCGCATACTAGCCAGCATAGCTAGTAGAAGGTGTGCTAGATCACCAGGCGGTCCCACCGAGGTCATACCGGTAGTCTTCCAATTTTGGAGTATCCCATCTTGAGTCCACGGGACCAGATGGGGGAGCTTGTTAGTCTCTAGGTCTTGCCCTATGGAAAGCCCCACGGAGGCGCCGGGCGCCCTTTTGGGACAGCTCGGTAACTCCCTGGTAGAAGGACGCCCCGGTCCTTGGTCCTACGGGTCCAGGACTACTGGGAGTAGAAGCTCTGGCATTAACAAAAATCTAAAAAAAAAAAACCAGCACTAGCTTCTAATACGATGTTGCCACTTCACTTCTACATTACAAAAAATTTTTGCTTTTTCATCCTAAACTTTCTCTGTAAATTTCTAAGACATAATCTCACATATTCCGCGAATTCCAAGCTAGCCTGTCATACATAATCTGGCAACTTTGGATAGTAACTTTGCCCTCTCTAATGTAGCCTAACTTCTCGGAAGTGGCTGAGAGGTTTCTTTTTATTTAAATTTTGCTTCCTCCAACGTTGTCATATCGGACGGTGAATGAAATGGATGAAATGATGCTCAAATGTGTCCAGAGTCCATGGAGCTTAGAGCTACGAAACATCCGTCAAGTGGCTGAGAGTGCCCTTGCTAACTACTTAACTTAGTGCCATCTCACTCTGAGCCAAACTGTGCTCATAATTAATATGACAAACCTAAAACCCCGTAACATTTAACACAAATGTACAATATATTCAGATTTAATTTTATTGTAAGCATTATTTTTTTCAAACTGATCCATAATTTATGTATCATTGGAAAAAATGGGTGTAAAAATCGTATCATGTATTAGTAAGACAAAACATTAGAATAAGTTAAAAATTTGGAAATTGTTATTCACATTAAGATGTGACAGATGGTTGTAGTTAATGTTTTTCTAGCATGCTACCGTGGTAGATCAGTGGTTAGAGCTCCAGGACAGAGACCGGGAGATCCATGGTTCAAATTTGGGCTATAGCATTGAATTTTTCAGTCTGACTCTATTCACACCGTGTTCTACATACACTAGCACGAAATAACATCGCCTGCGGTGCAGTATGTAGTAAGAGCTCTACACATCTCATTTACTAAAGAATATTTGACTAATGACGCACTAAACCGAGCGCGATGACTAAGGTGGTTTAGTTTGTGGCCCGCATCCGGGAGGCCCGGGTTCGACTCCCGTGGCGGACCTACTTGACCCATGGGTTTTTCCGCGGGGTTTTCGGGGGCTTTCCTGTCTCTCCATTTCATCTCCATTATCATTTCGTATCATCTCTCATCTGATGGTCCCTTTCAGTGTAGAAGTGTTGGCGGGTGTCTCGGCGGTGCATGGCAGGATGATATGCTCTGAGGAAAACTACTTCCTCCTCCGGTAGGTCTGTTGCCGGTCTCCGCTCTTCTGCTGGATTTATTATTTTTTATTATTTATTATTTTTCATTATGGAAATGATTTCCATAAAATTCTCATAAGAAAAGTGATAGATGAGCTAAAAGTAAGCATTTACATGGGAGAATATATCTTATAAGACTTCTTTCGGTATTTTGTAAATTGTTTGTGCCGTAAATAGAAACATAGTGGCCTATAATAAAAGTAAAATAAAATTCAAAACAACAGTAATCAGAAAAAGAGAGAGCTCTCAGACATTTATACAATACAATCTTAACGAAAGATATATTTACGTGGAATTATACTCATATATTCATATGTATTGCAACTTAGTACAGTGTTTGAACACAATTAAGTCATGTCATTTGTAATACATACTCTCTCTTAAAAGCACACGATTAGAAACGTCAAAAAAATTGTTATTCATCCCGCCCCTCTCTCTCTCTCTCTCTCTCTCTCTCTCTCTCTCTCTCTCTCTCTCTCACACACACACACACACACACACACACACACACACACACACACACACACACACAAATATACAAAACATAATTATCCAAATTCATCGAAGTTTTCCCCTTGTTTCATATGTGTGGATATCGGAATTTGTGGAGGTTATATTCCTGTCATGTACAAAAAGTATTGTTCGCAGAATAAATATGCAGGGAAGAGTAAGTATGTTTAATTTTTTAAAATACAGCCTGCATGAACTCGTACGTGTTATTTTTACCAGGTATCTGATAGCTTATTTCTGTAGGAGAAAAATTCTGTTAAAGTTTAATTTGGAAGTGTGTCCCCACAGTTCGATGCCATAAGAAATGTGTCAATATATTAATGCAAAATATACTAACTTACTGGTATCTACTTAGAGAAATTTGACTAAATATCGCAACAGAAAAAGTCCTGAGCTTAATTTACTTTCTAGTTTTTCAATGTGGTTGTTCCAAGTTAACTTGTCATCAAGGATTAAACCTAAAATGTTTACACTTTTTACACACTGGACTAGACTATTGCCTATATTAATCTGAAGTTGGAAAGGACCTCTCTTAAAATCAAATAGAATTAATTCACTTTTTGTGCAGCCTGATATCATTCTGCCACGGTATTGGAGGTCAAATTTGCATCGATTTCTAGATTTAGTAAGCTGCTGTTGCTGAAACCCAGTGTGGCATCGTCTGCATACAAAATTAAAACTAGATTACCCTGTACCACAGTTTTTATGCCGTTAATATACAGAATAAACAAGAAAGGTCCCAAAACAGACCCCTGGGGCACGCCAGACTGTACCTCTACAGGTTTTGAAATAAAGTCACCTTGTTTACATTCAGTGGTACATATTGTGTTCGGTCAGTCATGTAGGATTGTATCAGGTTACTGCTTAGACCTCTGAGTCCAATACGTTCATATTTATTTAATAGAATTTTTATATCGACACAATCGGAAGCTTTTGATAGATCTAATAAAACCCCAGCTGCAAAATTACCTGCATCAATGTTATCAATTATGAACTCAAGAAATGTTGAAGCTGTGGATATGGTAGCTCCCGCGCGCATAACTTCCACCAATTAGGTGAGACTTCCCCCTTCATCCCCTTCTGTAAGTTTCCAAAAAAAAATATTACTGTGTTGTAACGTAGGTATACGTCAGGGCGCTTGCTTGTTTTTTCTCTTCACCGTGTGTAGCCTAATGGTACTTGTTTGGCTATAGTTTAAGTTATAAAAAAGCCGGTTTATTTGTTAGGTATTTAGTCATTTCATTAGTGTATTAATATCTCATAGGTCATTGATGCTTTAGTGTTATTAGCGTAAGGATACAATGTCTCAAACTACCAGCATCACTCAAAAACGAGGTAGGCCAAGAACTCGATCCCCCAAGAAAAAATATTCGAAAGTAGGACAGCGATCTGCACTACGGGGACAAGCAAGGGAGCTGGTGTATGCACTGCATGAATATTTTGTAAAAGAGAGATTTCTATTCTTTCTAATCTACGCACCACAGCTACAGTCATCACTTCACTGTCGTTCATGTGGCAAAGATAACCCGCCTTTAATCTACCCCTTGGAGGCGGACCAAAATTTGAGTCGGACCAACGTGTTTGGTCGCCGGACTATCGCTAATCCCGGTTTTTGAATAAGAAAATGGGTGATCCACCGCTAGTCCACCGGAAGTAGCAAGTTGGTCCGGACCAAGTCTGTCTATGAATATGGCCCTTTGTCTTCGGAGGATGAAGATTCAGCAGTGCACTTACTTCGTTTTCTGGTTTTCTCTGTAGCTTTGGTTTGCAATGCTAAGGTTCCATCTGGCTTTTGGCAAAGTCTTGGCTTTCTTTGACTTCTTTTCATTGTGCTGAGCTTTGTATGGCGAACTTGAAATTACACAATGAATCCCAGCTCGAGAGGGATTGGCCTGTTCTGATGAACCTGCCTTCTGCTTCAGTGTTGGGATTGGGCTGATGTCTGCCGCCAGGATCAATCTCCTCTGGAAAGCAGGTGGATCTGTCACTTGCGGCACATTTTTAGATTCAGAAGCTTCATTGTGTTCATCGCACGTTTCATTTTCATGGATTGTAAAATCTCGTGGCCTGAAAATGTTGGGGTGGAATGGATATATTTCCGTTTTGCGGAATAACCCACTACTGGCTGTTTCTGCAGTGGCTGCACGTAGATAAGCTTTTCCAAAGAGATTCCCTATCTGGTAAACTGGAACCGTTCGACTAATATGATTTTTCCTGGCAGTAGAAGTTTAATTTCTAGCATGAATATTAAAAGTATAATAGTAGATCCTAATATGGGATACCCCTAATTAAGCTCTCCATGTTACCCCGTAATAGGAAACTCGCCATTTTCAATTTATTAAATCTTCCGTCTCCTTTTGTAATTGAACTCAGGTAAAGGACTGGGCATAAAAAGATAGTGTGATCTTAATATTACATCTTCAGCAAAGGTGTGTTTAAAACAATAAATACCTTATTATATGTGTATACACAGATGTCAACAGCAGCAAATAACTTCAAGGAGCAAATTTCCGTTGTCAGCTCGCCATGACACCATCTCAAGCAGGAATGTCATGACGTAACCGCAGGGTGCTTAGTCGCCAAAACTTCACATTTCTAGCAAGGTTCAGCACTATGCAGCTGAGATACCACGGTACCGCATATTAGGCTACTTTCCCCTACATAAAGCAGCATTCATTGAGACGCGATATTTAAAAGTTTATCCACAGAGCCGGATCTGAACCAGAGATCCATGGATATCTGACGTTTATTAACCGCTGCAGTCCACTGCTCTACCAAGTGAGCTACCAGAAGAGGCGAAAGAATAAGCTTGTGTTAACAACAGTTTGCAGAGGCAGTGTCAGGTCTGTAAGACAACTGCATGGTCATGTCTCCACCCATGTGCCCACCCCCACCTCCACCTGCCATCCAAGATTATGTGTCGATATCTGTACCTCAGGCGGTGTTTTTCGATAATAATCGAATGTAGATGAACCAATCAATCTAAAATATATAATTCTACTCTTAACGTTTGATCTGTATAAACATACGTACGTATTATGTGGTAAGAGAATGTTTTATTGTAAATTATTATAAGCCTTAACTCAACTCCTCTTGGTGTAATGATAAAAACAAATGAAAATATTTCTGAAAGCGGTTATCTCTACTGATACTATAAGGACAGAAAAAAGAGTCATTTGTGAGGATATTTTATAGATGATGTATAAATTAAATGATAATAGGGAAAGCTATATAAATTGTTAAAATAAATTTTGTAATATACATAAAGCTCTGTGCCTATCCTTTCACGTACCGTCATCTTATATGCATTTGAAATATTTAAACAATTTATTCTACGAATTATTATGTGTTTCAAATGGGAAGGATTTTGTCCCTGAGTGCTACTAGGTGAGCAACCAATCGGATTGCATTCCCCCTACGTGGTACGTGACGAGCGCCAAACTAATCAATCTCTAATAAATACTATTCGTGCTAAGACAAAAATTCAGATTTTGCAAAAACTGATCCATGATGAAGGAGGGAGTAATGTATTTAACATAACCGTAGAAACCCCATATTTTTTGACTCAAATAGTTTTCCTAATACAAATAAATAAAGTAGATACCATTATAATAATGCATTGCGACATAAGCACTGTATGAATATCATTATTGGTTGACATGTATTCGTGAACGTATATTTGAAATTACTCAGAACTGAAACGTAAACATTTGAAATGAACGCGATAAAAGAAATATGTACTTTGAATAAGCCAAGGTGTTTGTTACATTCGATGAGAGGAAACGATTCACTTCTTGCTAGTCTGGCAGTACGTGTCTGGTCACATTATATCTTTGTTTATGGATGGTTCGTGATCTCTATTTACTCTAGAGTTCAAAGCAGTATTATTCAGTTACTATTCCATGAAAAAGTATATCAGCTGGATCAATGAGATACGATCTACCTTCCCACTTACTACTGCTGGAACAATCCAATATAGTTAATGTGGGCTCAAATTATGTTGCAAACAGAAATAATATGTGTAAACTGACTGACGTTGAACGACTTATTCAGGAAGAAATTGACAAGGAACAAAAGACTGGGTAAACTGCACGAGACATCAGATAAACTATAAGAAGACGACTTTTGGAAAGCAATAGCACATAACGAGATTTGGAAGCTATCATCATAAATGTTCAGTACTCAGACGTTGAAGACAATGACAATGACAGCTATACGGCTGCACCGCTGGTATTTTCATTGGATTAGAAAAATAAGTAATTCATAAACTATAATTAATGTTAAACTAAATATTTAAACCATTTGCGTGATATACGAATATCAATGTTGCAATTCTGATTTCAACAACTGCATTATTATAAACTGAGGCGGTCCGGCCCGTAGCGAACCACGTCAAGCTCTTCCTTGTGCTCAATGCCTCACTATTAAGGATTGGTGGCGTGCGGAGATTAAGGATAGGGATATTGGATCCGGTTCGAGGTGACTTGTGATGTAGCTCTTGCGTGAGCACTTTCATCTGAGCTTCCGGGAGTGGGTCTGTCCCGGCTTGTGGCTTTAATGAGGAAGATACCTCGAATTTTGTAGATGAAAGTTTATTGTCGTCCTTAGACTCCTTTGCTCGCCACCACGAGTTGGACGTCCGCGTGGTTGCTGTGTTCAGTATCACTGTATCGCACGTCAGTATTGTGATGTGATGTGTCTCAGGTAGATCACAGGACCTAAGTGTTCTTACAAGAAAAACTTACTTTCAGCCATTACTTTGAATTTCCCCCACCCTAGGTATTTTTTGGAGTTTGAAAAATCACGTGAACGAATATTAATTTTCCATTGACTGGTATCTATCCCCACTTACGATCAATGTTCAAATTTCCCAGTTTTGGACGTAATATAAAAGTCGCTTTCTCTTTTCTCACGGTTAGATAAATTATGCCAGCTCAGGTTTGCAAAGGGCCTGGACTAAATCCTGCAGCCTTTTGTTAATATCACGTTCGCGAATTATAAGAAAGAATCCTTACCCTGAAGAAGGCCATGGAGTTTGCAATGAACACTCGCAAGTGTGCAAGAGAGATGGTAATATAAAACGAGTCGGGATAACGAAATGGCAACGCTGTTCGCTACAGGCAAAACTCTTCCCATTTAAAACACACAATAGTCGCCCAGTAAACGAGCTATTAGGGTATTTGACTCCATCTATACAACTACATAAAACGAGGTTAGTGTCAATGCAGTTATGCAACGTTAACAACGTTCAACATTTTCAAAGTGTCATATGATGGATACTGGGGGGAAAAAAGACAGTAAAGTCGTCATACCATTCACCTATCAACCTGGTAAAAACACGAAAGAGTGTGCTATCACCGGGTATCGAACCCGGCCCCTAATGACCGCAGGTTTTTGGCTCGATTAATCGGTAGTAACTTCATATTTCGACTGTGTTATGTTTTTCCAGTCTCAGTTATCTTCTTGCTTCGATACCTTTCTACTAACGTTCGATGCACTCGTTCTAGCAATTTATTTCTAGTTTCTTATTGTCGTCTTTTCTACAGGCCTACTCTACTCTCTCTCTCTCTCTCTGTCTCTGTCTGTCTGTCTGTCTGTCTGTCTCTCTCTCCCCCTCTCTACTCTAAAAGCTAATTCTTACGGCCAGATAGTAAACATAGAGACAAAGCTATTCTATTTGTGACATTATTACTAAGGTATCCTTGATTTTAGTGTTAACTAATTTAATTAAATGATTATACTTCTACTTGAAGTTACTTGCAAACGAAGTAATTTGTTTACTTGTTTGTTGATATACGATTACCTTTTTTCTTACAGATATGTTGCCAATAATATCTTTGTTTTTCACAAGCATGTCCCATATGCTCGCAAAAAGAGTTTCATAAATAATGTATAATCCTCTTAATTATTTATTACATTAAAGTTTAAGGTGATTTATACCCCACGTTCCTCAAAACAGACTGTATTTTTAATGAGAAGGAACAGTCAAAACTGGCTTTCGAAAGAACCATTTATATACAAATGTTCTTTCTTTATATTATTAGTATGGAATATAAAGCCTTGTATCCCAAACATAATAAATAAACGTTTTAGTTTTATTTTCAGGGCATCATGACAGTTTACTCATTGTTAAGCTTTCCTGAAACACATGACGATCTGCGTCGTGTAAGGAGAATCTGAAGTTAGTCCAAACTCTTCAGACATAACGGCGGAAGACTATACTTCATGTAATTTTAAGTGTCATACATTCATAACCCCTGTGGCCTAATGGATAAGGCACCGGTCTTCTAAACCGGGGATTGTGGGTTCGAGTCCCACCAGGTGTATAAACCGTTTTATGTTTTTTCTCCTGTTCCCAGGTAACATAACAGTTGTAATGACTCATTACGCGAATGTTAATTCGTAGATTAACTAGTTATATGTTTCAAATGCATTTAAGATGGCAGTAGTACAGTTAACGACCACAGGAGGGCAGAATGTGTATTAAAAATGTAGCTCAGGTTAGTTTGTTCTGACCATTGTCGTTTCATTTAAAACACCTGTAAAATGTTCCATTTCTATCCATATCATATTGAGTATCTTTATATTAAAATCCATATTGTATATATGAAATAGGTCTTTGCCTCAATATTCATAACTACAACACTAGAGGAAAACAGAACATGATAACTCAATCACATAGATTAAAATTATATGTAAGAAAGATTGATTATATTGGCAGTAAATTATTCAATAAATTACCAATAAATTTTAGAACTATTACTCCATTACCTAAGTTTAAACATATATTAACTAATTTTCTTAAATCAAAAGCTTATGCCTGTTATGCTATCCGAGAGCTGGTTAATGTGAGTTCTATTGGCACACTTAAATTAGTATATTATGCATACTTTAATTCTGTTATGGAACACGGAATATTATTTTAGGGCAACTCAGTAGAAAGTTAAAAAATATTTCTTATGCAAAAGAAGGTTATAAGAATCATTACTAACACCCACAACAGATGCTCCTGTAAAGATCTTTTTACAAGATTGAAGATATTAACGCTTTCTTGCACGTATATATTCTCGATTCTAAAATTCTTTGTATGCAATCGTGCCTTATTTGCAACAAATAATGTAATTCACAAAATAAACACTAGACAAAAGTATAATATCCATTATCCCAGTGCTAAACTTTCTTGCTTCCAGAAAGGTGTGTATTATGAACCTATCAAAATATTTGGCGCACTTCCTAATGTTCTTAAAGAAAAAAAATTATAATTTCGGTGCTTTTAAAAATGCTGTCAGAAAGTACCTTTGCTGAAAATCTTTTTATTCTGTACAAGATTATCTGAATGACAAATTATCCTGATAATGCTTCTGTAGCTCTGTAAGTAGTATCTAACGGTTCTAATGACAAATCATTACCAATAAATCTTTGAGGTCCCAAGCGGATAATGCCATCAGAAAATGTCCGTCGTTTCCTAGTAAACACAACGACTGTAGACTTAAAAGGTGAAAGATTTAATCCGTGTTCAGAGGCCCAAGTTGATAAATCGGTGGCTGCATCATAAGCCATAGACGAGTAATCCAAAAACTAGAGGACCGAGCGTCCAAACTGATATCATTAGCATACTGGAGAACTTGTATGTGAGGACTAAATAAAGAGTCTAAATCTGACGTATAAGGAGGATAAAGAAGAGCACTCAAAATCGCTTCCTGGGGCAATTCTCGAACTACTATTCTAGGGCCGAAGAAGGAATTATCAGGAGAACGGATATAGATGAGGCGATGTCGGAGATCATAAATGCCAGAGCAGTACCGTGGAGGAAGACCCAATGCTTGCAGCTTCCCAAGCAAAACTGGCAGTAAAACACTGTCGTAGGCGCCGGAAATGTCCAAAAAGATGGCTGTCAGATATCCATGTTCCAAATAGGTACGCTCGATGTCAGTAATCAGGATGCTGAGACTATTTCCATAATGTTGTTCATATTGCCTGTATACTATATGTGTCTTATGTTAACTTTTCAAGTACATATATATGCTATTAAACTTTATACCTCTGGACATGTTCAATGTTCACAGCCTTTTCTGGCTACAAGTGAACCTACTGAACGCAAATCAATCTAATCTATGGATGAGTAAGACCAGTAGAACGTCATGTAATCTTACTATGACGTGGAAGAATTTCTGAATAATAATGATATTGTAATTGACCTGCAGTAACTTTTTATCAATGCATTTGTATTACAATCATATTTATGTATTATTTTAGCACTTTAACTGTTATTACTTGTAATTGTATTGAATGTCTTTATTTATTTTTAACTGGACTATGATCTTAAACAAGTTTTCAATTGTGTATAATATTGTACTTGTTATAAAGAGCGAAAAAAAATTGGGATAAGCGCTTTCAGAAATACTTTCATGATTATTGTACCTACAGGATTCCGAAGAAATGGTTAGTGTTTGAAAGCAAACAGGTTCGAAAGTCCACGCTGTTCATTACAGTAAGCTGTTGTGATTTAACACATAAAATGTAGGATTAGACATAATACGTTCAAAAGAAAAGCAAGGAATATCTCGAACATAGAAAAAACATAAAAATAATATACAAGTGATGTGAACCTAGAATTTATCTATGTCTTACGGTTTGTCAATATGCGATATTAATAAAATTCAAGTATTTTTGATAAGTTAATTGTATAATATTCAAATACATTGAATAATGGAAATTAAATCAATCCTTTCTCCACACTAGCCGTATGTAGGCTAAGGTTTTTAATAGATAGAGTCAACATGAAAAATTCAATGCCATGGTCGGGATTTGAACCACGAATCTCCTGGTTTCCGTCCAGTCGCTCTTTTCCGTTGACCTTAAAATTCTCCATTTGACTCATATATTTCCCCGGTAGACCACTAGGGGCTCTCCATTCCGAGATACACCGTTTGTGGCGACTTACTATCGTAAGTACTTGAGTCCCAGGCTTCATCATTTGACTCTTATGATTTTAGTTAATTGATGGAAATTAATCATTTCTCCACACTAGCCGTATATAGGCTAAGGTCTTTGATAGAGTGAATATGAAAAATTCAATGCCATGGCCGGGATTTGAACAACTGATCTCCTGGTTTCCGTCCAGTCGCTCATTTCCTTTGAGCTATCATGGACAACATGCCGTTCTGATTGGTTGCATAATTTAGGTTGCTCGCCTCGGTAGCATATATGGTTGCGTGTCTGCCTCACGTTCAACAGGTCCCAAGTTCGAATCTCGGTCAGGGTGAGTTACCTGGATAAGGTTTTTTACTGGGTTTTTCCCTTATCCTGAAAGACGAATGTCAGGTAGCTTTAAGCTCCATGGACCCCGGACTCATTTGTACATCATTTCACCCATTTCATTCATTGTCCAATATGATCTAAGGTTGGAGGACGCAAATTGCAACAACAAAAAAAAGACAAGTTAACTTGGAACAACCTCATTGAAAAACTAGAAAGTAAATTAAGCTCAGGACTCTTTGTGTTGCGATATTTAGCCAATTTTCTCTCAGTAGATACTAGTAAGTTAGTATGTTTTGCATTAATATATTCACAGATTTGTTATGGCATTGAGCTGTGGGGTGTGCCGTTTGTTTTCCCCCCGGCACATTTTTGCTGCCCTTCCGGTTCGAGGGCGCTGCCGTCTTGTTGTTTTGGGCTTTCCGCCGTTTCTCTCTGAGGGCGCTGCGGTGCCCGAGGCTTCTTGGGTGGCTCCTTCAAACCGGGAGAGCAGTGTGTGTGCCTGGTTGGTGTCGCGTGGGCGCTTCTTAGGGTGAGTGCTCCAATTCGGGTTTCCCGATTTTTCTCTTAGTTTTTTTATATATTTGGTCTTTTGGTGAGCCGTGTGTTTTATGGGGCTCTTTCTCACAGATTCGGGACCAGAAGTATATAGTTACCTTTATCTGTCTGGTTGGTCTATGCAAAGTGTAGCAAAAAGAACAAACGAGAAAATAAATCCATGTTAAGGTTCTGATACAGGCGTATGATTTCAATTTAATCCCATGACCCTGGGTTGGCCCGCACAAATTGGTAGCAGAGCGTGGTTCATTTGACGCTTGGCTCTCGGCTTGGTTTCCGCGCGTTCGTGTTTGTTGCTTTTGACTTTCTTTGTGCCTACTACTGTATCCTTTGGCAGTGAGGAATGGCGACTTCCTTAGCAAATGTTGACCGCTTGCGTAAAGGTGAGCTGATTTTTGAGTTGTTAATTCGTGGTGGGCAGGTCTCTCCTACGGCCGACTGGTCGGCCATATTAGACGCATTGCGTCTTGTCAAGGACGAACCGTTCATTGTTTTACCTGATAAGCATGATTTAGTTGCCAATTCCCCTCAAGTGTGTTCTAAAGCGCTTTTAGAGTTGGGTGAGGTTATCCAAGATTTGGAGCGTGAGGGGACCCCTTCAAGAGGACAGCAGGTTCGTTTATTGGCGCGCATCCAGCATTATATCAACAGGTTAGATTATCTCATTACCTATTTTCCGCGTTCCGAGGTTTTACCTCGTGTTAAGACACTCAAACAAAATTTTGAGGCGCTCCTCGAGAAATTTAACGCCATGGCTCGTCTAGGGGGAGAAGACGCTAAGCTGTATTTTCCGGAGACCTCGTCCTCCCCGGCTGTGAGTCCCGTAGCTTCTCTTTCGACGCCATTTCGTGCCTTAAAAATCATACACCCTTTACAACAGCTGGTGGAGGCAGTGGATATGTTCGAGGTGTCGGATGTGCTGTCGGCTTTCACGTTTTTGAAATTCCTAATAAAGCTTAACAAGGTAGCCATGGTGCACTCGGTTTCTCCCGATTTAATCATGCAGGCAGTTGCGACCAAGGTCAAAGGTGTAGTTTTGAATCTTTTGCTTAGAGCAAGGCAATCAGCTGACCCTTTAAGTACTTTTCATGCTTTGGTTTTGGAATTCTTTATCCCGCGTCGTGAATCGTTAAAATTATTGCAAGACCATTATTTACGACCTCAAGGTCTGGCCTAACCGTTTGTCCAGTATATGGAACGGGTCAGAGACGTGGCCTTGGTCTTACGTCTCCCAGATACGGAGCAGGCAGTTTGTGACGTCATCATTTCGGGTTTGAATCCCGAAGCTCGCTCCAGTCTTGTTTTCGCGACACGCCATAATACGTTCACGGCATTGGAATCTTTAGTGCCCCTGCTTAATGAGTGTTCTTCTGTAGATCGATCTCGCTTAGGTGAAGTGTTGAATTCACCTCCCCCACCACGAGCGAATCGTGGAGATGGTTTAACACCCAGCGTCCGACCTGGGTCATCAACTCACGGGCCCCGGGTAAGATGCTACCGTTGTCAGGATGTAGGACATATGGTTAAGAACTGTAGTTTTCCTCGCCCAACGGGCATGGACCCTTCGAAATCTGGACGTGATAGTCAGTTCCGGCAGCGCCCCATTCGACGCCAGAAGTTGCCTGCCATGAGCGCGAGTTTGGCTTCATCACGGCGCATTTCGGTTCTACCCCATTCTATTAAACCTCTTGTGCAGGTTGTTGTCGGTAAGGTGAGCGTTTTAGCCCTCCTTGATTCCGGTAGCTCATTTTCGCTCATTAATCAAGTATATTTTCGCAATACACTGGCGCCTTCGTGTCCCAAGGAGATGAGCTGTCAGGTGCAATGTTTGGCAGTTAATGGTCAGTCCTTTAACGTGTCTAGCAAGGTTAGGTGTACTATCCGCTTTCCTAAGTTCACTTGGAAACATGAGTGCTATTTGGTCCCTGATCTACCCTATTCTGTAATCTTGGGGGCCGATTTTATGTCACGCTCCCGTTTGTGTTTAGATTTTGCGAAGAAACAAGCCACTTTCGGGTTCGCGACTGGAAGTAGTGTACCTTTTCAGGAGAAACTATACGACGTTCCACCTCGTCCTCGTCTAGGTAACGTCACGCTATTAGACGACCGTGAGGCAGATATTTCCTTGTCTCATTTGACTCATCAACAAGCCGCAGTGGTGGAAGGTTTGGTTCAGGAATTTTCCTCCTTGTTTTCCGACCGATTGGGTGTTACTCATCTTATTACCTACGATATTCAGCTGACCGACCCGTCCCCTGTTAAGCTTTCTCCGTACCGGCTGACACCACCCAAAATGGCCATTTTGAAGGCTAAAATCAATGATATGTTGGATAAGGGTATCATTAGACCTTCCACTTCGTCTTATAGTAGCCCGGTTTTCTTAGTTCCTAAGGGTGACAATGATTTCCGTCCTGTCGTGGATTATCGCCAACTCAATAAAAAAATACTTATTGGATCTACTCCCATGCCAGACCTCCATACTGCCGCCCATCACTTTGCTGGTGCACGCGTGTTTACGACTCTGGATTTAAACAGCGCCTATCATCACATCCCTTTGTCGGATGAATGTAAACACGTGACTGCTTTTTCATCTCCGTGGAGATTGTATGAGTTTAATAGGATTCCCTTTGGGATTGCTACCGGTGCGCAGGTACTTTCCCGTTTCTTGGACAATTTGTTTTCTGACATTAAATTTAAATTTCTTTACCACTATTTAGACGACCTAGTAGTGTACTCTCCTGATTTTGATTCCCATATCTTACATTTACGTGAGGTGTTTTATCGCTTACAGAAGGCTGGCCTCACGGTTAAAAGGTCTAAAGTGAAGTTTGCTACCTCAGAGATTTCTTTCTTGGGTCATTGGGTGTCGCCCGCTGGCATTACTGTTGATTTAGAACGCACCAAAGCCGTGCGCAATTTTCCACCCCCTAAGAACTTACGTGCATTGGCTCGTTTTGTTGGTATGGTGAATTTCTTTTCCAAGTTTATTCCTTCCTTCGCAGCCCGGGTTGAACCGTTGAATCGCCTTCGGCGGAAGGGTATTAAGTACGTCTGGGGTGACGAACAACAGCGGGCGTTCGAAGACCTTAAGTCCGCCATTTCCTCTCCTCCTGTTTTGGCGTTTCCAGATTTCAATAGAACTTTTATTCTCCAGACTGACGCTTCTAGTTATTCCCTGGCGGCGGTTCTTCTCCAGGATTTTCCGGAGGGGCGCCGTCCCATTTGCTATGCTTCGCGAACTCTATCTGAAGCTGAACGCAAGTTTTCCATCTATGAGCTCGAAACCTTGGCAGTTTTGTTTGGTCTCGAGAAGTATAAACCCTACCTGGAACATGTATCTTTCATATTGGAGTGTGATAACCAGGCTCTCACGTGGGCGTTAGGGACACCACGTAAAACCGGTAGGCTCGCCCGTTGGGGCGTGCGGATTGGTGCGTTTAAGTTTACACCGAGGCACATTCGTGGTTCTGATAATGTAGTTGCTGACGCCCTTACACGTATGTTTTCTGAGAAACCGCCCCTGTTACCATCTTCGGGGACGGTTTCTGGCTCTAACGCCTGTCTGTCGTTCCCCGAAATGTTTACCAGCATCGCTGAACATCAGCGCAGGGATGCCTGCATTAATCAGATTATACAGCAGTTTGAGGGCGGCCATCCTGTCCCGCCGTATTGCTTACGTGATGGTGTTCTTATGGCGCGTGCTAATTTTGACGGCAAATTTAAGATCGTTTTGCCCGATAGTATCATTCCGATGGTATTTGCTTACTTTCATCTTTCAACCTTTGGTGGGCACCTTGGTGTAAACAAGACTCGCGATAAAATACGTGAGCGATTTATATGGAAAGGCATGGATCGCGATATTGCGACCCGTGTTAAAGCTTGTAATATTTGTTCCATGGCTAAGCCGGCGCAGCGAACCACGTGGGGTGTTCTCGCGTCTGAAGTGGCATCCAAGCCGATGGAAAAATTATTTGTAGATTTTATAGGCCCATTTCCCCGGTCGATTCAAGGTAATACTTATGCCCTTGTGGTTGTTGACGCCTTTTCTAAGTTCGTGTGTATTTCGGCCGTGCCACATGCCACGGCTCGTACTGCTACGAAGGTCCTGAATAACATCTTGGCTGCTTTTGGTGCTCCACGTTACGTTGTGTCTGACAATGGCTCGCAGTTCACTTCCAATTGGTTCAAACAATTCTGTTTTCAGTGGGGGGTAAGACATATCACTACCACCCCATATTACCCTAATCCTTCCCAAGCCGAGAGGGTTAATAGAAATTTGAAATCCGCTTTGATTGCTTTCCATCATGAGCACCACAATCAGTGGGATACTAACATGGGAAAACTGCAGTTTGCTTTTAACTCTGCTCGTCATGAAGCTCACCAAAAGGCGTTCAGAGGACTAACCTGCTGCCCTTTGGTAACGTTTTGCCTCTGTTCACTTCTGCTCCTGAAAGACTTGCCGGCAGTGTTCTGCTCTCTACGTCACCACTGTGTGTGCAAAATAGAGACAGTGTTCTCCGTGTAAGAGTGACGTATGGTATGTCACGGTTGTGAGGGTGAAAAAAAAGGAAACTCAGTTTCACACCTGCGCTCTACGTCACGACTGTGTGTGCAAAATAGAGACAGTGTTCTCCGTGTAAGTGTGACGTATGGTATGTCACAGCTGTGAAGGTGGAAAGACTCAACAAGTGTACGCAATACTCATACTCATTGCTACCCAGGGCAGACTTTCTATGATGTTTGGTGCTCGTCCGACTCTCCTAGGGTTTCCTTCTTCGGGCTTCATCATTCCGGGGTCTGGAATGGCTTTCTTCCCTTCCTTGGTTTCTTTCAGCCTTTCCTTTCTTTCCGTTTGGCTTCTCCACCCTGGGTTTCCGATGGGGAGGGGGTGTTTGTGCCGTTTGTTTTCCCCCCGGCACATTTTTGCTGCCCTTCCGTTTCGAGGGCGCTGCCGTCTTGTTGTTTTGGGCTTTCCGCCGTTTCTCTCTGGGGGCGCTGCGGTGCCCGAGGCTTCTTGGGTGGCTCCTTCGAACCGGGAGAGCAGTGTGTGTGCCTGGTTGGTGTCGCGTGGGTGTTTCTTAGGGTGAGTGCTCCAATTCGGGTTTCCCGATTTTTCTCTTAGTTTTTTTTATATATTTTGTCTTTTGGTGAGCCGTGTGTTTTTATGGGGCTCTTTCTCCCAGATTCGGGACCAGAAGTATATAGTTACCTTTATCTGTCTGGTTGGTCTATGCAAAGTGTAGCAAAAAGAACAAACGAGAAAATAAATCCATGTTAAGGTTCTGATAAAGGCGTATGATTTCAATTTAATCCCATGACCCTGGGTTGGCCCGCACAGGGGACACACTTCCAAATTAAACTTTAACAGAATTTTTCTCCTACAGAAAAGAGCTATCAGATACCTGACAAAAGGAACCCGTACGAGTTCATGCAGGACGTATTTTAAAAAATTAAACATACTTAATCTTCCTTGCATATTTATTCTGCGAACAGTACTTTTGTACATAACAGGAATATAACCTCCACAAATTCCGATGTCCACACATATGAAACAAGGCGAAAGAATAACTGTATAGTTAAACGTCACAGGCTAAAACTTTGTGAACATAAGCCCCAATACTTTGGTCCAAAACTATTTAATAAGCTTCCGGAAAGCCTAAAAATACTATTCCAGCTGCTAAGTTTAAATCTAAACTGACTAAATTCTTATTAAGCAGAGCCTATTACAGTATAGATGAATATTTTGATGACAACTTCGATGATTTTGAATACTTATGTTTTGTTTATATGTATATGTGTGTGAGAGAGAGAGAGAGAGGGGGGGGGAAGAGAGAGAGGATGAATGACAATTTTTTGACATTTCTAATCTTTTACTTTTAAGAGAGAGTAGGTATAACAAATGGAATGGCTTAATTGTGTTCAGACACTATATTAAGTTGAAATAAATATGAACAATTTCGTACTTAAAGACTGTTACCAGGGCTACTGATTAAGGAGGAGATTTCCTGCCTTTTTAGAAATTTACTGCTCTACTTTCAAAAATGAAACAAAAAATTTTCCACTAAAGTAACTAAGGATTCACTAAGGAACTGTATTATGAAGGTTAAAAAGCATTATATGAAACTAATTGATTCAAAAATTAATTTTGTGTCTAATCTTGGAAATGTATGTCATCATGCTACATAAAAGAATTTCAGTATTGATAACAAACGATAAACATTAATTAATAAAATATGGTAAGTGAAATAGCTTTGAAGACTGACAAGGAGTGGAATATCTTTCTACTTTGTAATGCTTTTATTTGTCGAAAATAGAAGTGTATGTGTTCCGTGAAAGTGTGTGTGTGTGCACTTTTATATATCGTTAATAACCTTGTCCATTATCACTTAAGGTTTTTTCTCACCTTTTAAACCTCAGTTGGCCTTGAGCTGCCGTACGGTGAAGGTCGAGTTAGATCCCTTGCCGGCCGGCACAGAGGGAAGTTGTGTTGCGCTCGCGGCTAGTGTTTACTTTACGGCAATATTACGGCTGTGTACAGTACACGTTTCTGCGAAGTGACTAAGTTAACGTCGTAATATTAGTATTCTTTTTTGTTTAATACGGTAATCATTACGACATAATCGACATGGCCGACCGTCCAACAACATTGGTGATAAGTTTTGTAGAAAGAGATATTAGTCGACCGACTGCATACGAGATACATGAATGGATATTCAACACGCTTAAGTTAGAAGAAGATGAGGTTACAGCATTACAAATAAATGGGATTTCTCGACAGATCTTCATTAAATGCAGTTCGCAAGAATTGTTAGAACGAGTGTTAAAACAGACAAACGGGGAAGCTAGTTTCACTCTGTCAAATGGACAACGGACCAAGGTGCTTATTGATGTTGCCGGATTCGGAAGACGTATGGTTAAGATATTCAATTTGCCACTACATATCACAAATTTGAAAATAAGCATGGCTTTGCAACCATATGGGAATATACTACAGGTAACTGATGATGCATGGAATGAGAATTATCGTTATAAGGTGACAAACGGAGTGCGCACGGTTCATCTACTATTGAAGAAACATATCCCGTCATTCATAAATATTGAGGGACATTCGGCTTTGGTTAGTTATCCAGATCAACCTACTACTTGTGCAATTTGTCATTCAGCGGGCCACTTACGTAATCAATGTCCACGTAAATTCGTACCACGTACACCGAACAGTGCACAGGATACCTTTACATGGGCCAAGCTGGCATCTGGAGCCTTACCGAAACCAAGGGTAGTGAACCAAAATGTGGACACCGAAAAAGATGCGCACCCCATTTTACCGGCAGCCGACACGGAGATAATAGACGACCGGCAGGCAGGCATAAACAGCGAGGATGACAAACCCGCATCGATGACTGACACGAGGCAGAATGACGCGGAAACTCCACACACTCCGGTCACCGGTGACATTAACGGTTTGGAGTCCCAGTGTTCGACGGATTCAGTGGTGGTTGATGCACCACGAAGTGAATATATAGAAGATGGCGAAACGACAGTATTGGACGACAAGATTGAGCATAATTCAGCAGCGACTAAACCAGCAACTTCGGATCCCGTAGTGGAGGAAATGGCAGTAGCTGATACGTTGGAAGACAGTAATATAATAATACAGCCCTATGTGCGTGGAGTGCAAGTTAGTAATCGTGACCCTCGATTAGACAAACGTAAGAAAAAAGATCCGGATACAAAGGAGGAATCACCAACAAGGAAATCTAAAAAGAATAGCAAGCCGGTAGACCAAGAGTGAATTAGTGGCGGCAGTATGTATTAGCAACTTCTTTTTCCGGTGTTGTTGATGGTACTCCTCCTCCAAACCTTGGCATCAGTGAATGTAAATTGTTTGCGGAACTACACAAAGAAAAAATTAGTGCGCGACTTTGTATTTGATTATGACATTGATTTTCTGTTTGTCCAAGAAAATAACGAGCATTGTCTGGATTTCTTTGGGCCCCAATATACCTATATATCAAACGTGGGAGAGGAACAGCGTGGTACAGCTATAGTGTATCGTGCAACATGTGGAGTGTGCCTCACAGAAACGCATGCGAGTGGTAGAATTACATCTTTATTGACTGAAAATGACACCCTATTAGTTAACGTATACTTGCCATCTGGGTCCCACAGACGAAAGGAACGTGAAGAATTCCTGGCTAAGGAATTGCCTTTCTTTTTGCGCCATAAATACGACAACTTAATCCTCGGAGGAGATTTCAATTGTGTCATCAATGCCAAAGACCAGAAGGGCCAATATTACCCCTCGCCAGTGTTAGATAGTCTGTGTAAGTCTTTAAAACTGCAGGATGCATGGGAAAAGAAACATGCCAACTATGTCGAGTTTACCTTCCATCGTAACTCTGCTGCTTCGCGAATAGATAGATTTTACGTAAGTGAGACGATGACATCACAGGTTCAGGTCATCCAAGTGAGACCAGTGCCATTTAGCGATCATCATGCATTGATCATGAAAATAATGCACACCGAAAGACCACCACCACAGGATACGATGATTAAATCCAAGTTTCAACAGAGGTGGATAAGCTGGACTCGAACCGCGAAGAGTAGAACCGCCAAAAAGTTACATCAGTGGCTGTTCACTCTGAAGCCTGCCATACGCAATGTTTACAAGAGTGAAGGCATAGAGAAGGCAAAGGATAGAACAAAGTATTTGCATTATTACTATGAACTGCTTAACGATAGATACCAACAACAAAGGAGGCAACAAGGTGGAGAAACTGTGACGCATCACATCGAAGCAATAAAGAAGAAAATTTGTTCACTTCAGGAAGAACTCTGTAGGGGAACACTACAACGAGCGGGAGAGAACTCGCTACAGGGTGAAGAGAAAACCTCTCTCTATCACATTGCGTCTGAGAAGTGCTGCGGAACGCAGAAATATATCTCTGCTTTGGAATCCACATCTGGAGAACTACTGACCACAACACGAGATATTTTAGCAGAGGCCTACAATTTCTTTTCTTCCAAATTTGGGAAAACGGAAGTCGATGTTGCAGCACAGCAAAATGTTTACAAGAACATTGTGGAACAACTATCACCAGAAGATAACGAGGCATTAAATGCGGAATAACCTTGACAGAACTATGGACGGCACTCAAATCAGCCAGCATGACATCGGCACCGGTAGCAGATGGCCTCGGCTACCGGTTTTACAAAGAGAACTGTGAGACTGTAAAAGACACACTGCTTGGAGTAATGTTAGAGTTGCAACGGAACGAGAGTGAAATGTCTGGTTTCAACGAAGGAATTATTGTTTTAATACCCAAACATTCAGCGGCAAGAACATTCACCGAATATCGTCCTATTACACTACTTAATGCCGATTTTAAGTTGTTCAGCAAGATAATTGCCAATCGTGTGCGGGCAGTTCTGTCAAATGTCATTGAACCGGGACAGACATGCGGTATTCCAGAAAGGAGAATTACGCACATTCTCATGACACTCCGGGATACTATTATTGCTTGTGAGCAGGACCCAGACTTAACTGCGGCAATTTTAGCCCTGGATTTCACAAGCGCCTTTGACAAGGTTCATCATGGCGATATTTGGGGAGTTTTAAGACAATTTGGATTTTCTGTGGACTTTCAAAGCCACATTAAACGCATCTATGACAAGGCGCATTCGAGAATTCAAATAAATGGATTTTACACGCAACCAGTACCGATCCTGCAATCTATACGGCAGGGATGTCCATTATCGATGCTTCTTTACACCTTGTGTATAGAACCGCTGATTCGAGGTATGACGAATATCCTTGCACAGAGAGCCCATCCTTCGAGTGGTGAGAGAATTTTCGCTTATGCTGATGATGTCACCCTGATACTCATTCGGGGGACTTTAATGCTGTTACACCATTGTTAAACGAATACCAAAGGGCATCCGGAGCACAAATCAACTTTGTCAAATCCCAGCTACTAACATTGAATGATTGGACAGTGGAAGATGCTCTGTTTACCCGCAGTAGGGCGTTAAAAGTCTTAGGGCTGACCTTCACCTCAAAGCTGGAAGACCTAATTGAGAGGAATTGGACGCGAATTGTTAATACCTGCATTTACCTCATGCAGTCCCAGTTAACACGAAACTTAAATCTAGTTAAAAAAATTTGGCATGTGAACACGTTTGTTTTAGCCAAAATATGGTACGCAGCACAGGTAATACCAATGCACCAAAAATACTCTCAGCGTTTGGAACGGGCAATCGGTTATTATATTTGGAGGAATCAGTTCTACAAAGTAGCCCGAACTCAGTTACGCCGGAAAATAACTGAAGGAGGCTGGAATCTAACAGATGTGTACGTGAAGTGCAGAGCGCTGTTACTGCGTTCTGTTTTGGGCGCACTCAATGGACAGGGAAGTCGTCAGGACATGGACTTTTGTCATTACCTGACGTCCTCAGATACGACCCCACCTTCTGCATTTCGACAGGTAGTAAAGGACTATCAACATCTATTGCCATTGATTACAACGGAGTCAGGATGCCTTACGACCAAACAATTGTACATCGAGTTGTTAAAAGAGTATTTGACTGTGCCAGCAATTGTTGCAAAATATCCAAATACAACATGGGATCGCATATGGAAAATTTTTCAAAAAACTTACGTTCCTCTTGATTGGAAAGTGTCCGTGTACTTCTTTGTGAATGAACTAATCCCAACGGAATTAAAGAAATGTAAACATAATTTAGCAACAGTCCCATGGTGTAAACGTTGTGGAAAAGTGGACACGCAGATACACAGAATTACCACCTGCAAAAACATATCTGAGATCTGGAAATGGACTAAACATAAAATTGGCGTGCTGGTTGGAAGCAGGGCGGAATATACGACAGTGTCAATAATTCTATCCTGGAACATTAAGAAAGGCAACACTGCACGGACACAAATGTGGTTGATAATGGCTTTCTACCATTATTGCCTGAGTGCAGATTATCCTAATTTATTTGCATTCAAAAAGTGGCTCAGAGCAGAGCGATACAAAATGCATAGATATCATGAGGTATGGACCGATTTAAATGAGCAACTAGATCTCACTTGCTAACTTTTGCACGGGTGCGCACACCGATTCTTTCTAAAATGTTGCAACAAAATGTAACCACACATGAATAAATAAAGTAAAACCAGCCCACCCACTCTACCTTTCCCCTTTGTGATCCTGATTGTTTATAAAGAAAAAATAAAAAATAAAAAAAAGTGCGGAAGAAATGATAAAAAAAAAATAACTTACTAGGTCTTATACAAATATTTCAAAACCAAAATTAGGCAGACTGGTTCATCCGTTCTCGAGCTTCTGTGAGGCTAACAAATGTCAATTCATTTTTATATATATAGATAAGATTTGTGTACATGAGGAGGTTTGAACAAGCTTATTTTCAAGAGAACACCTGAGGTGCATTGTTATGCAGAAGAGGATCTTGATATATACATAAACATTCTGAAATCAACACATGTTCATTGCCGAAACTACAGCAAGCATGGAAAACTGAGGTCAGACAATTCCTACAAGTATAAAACCATTATATGATCTCTAGCTAAGGCTTGCAGTGGAAAAAACATCATCCTGACATGATGCAGGACTAGGTTTATTGGGACAACCCTACAACCTGGTAAATTGTCTGAAATTGTCATTGCATCAAGAGACCCTGGTAATGGCAATCATACTCAAGAAATCGAAGAGATTATCCAAGAACTGAAATAAGCCAAAATTATAGCATGACAACCATGAAGCAAAATATAGCTAGCGAGCTTCATGTGCCTGCTTGAAGAAACTTTTTGCATTGCAAGATTATCAGCAAAGGGTTACATGATTTGGTGCAGATCAACTTGGTTTTTCCTCATGCAAGAATCAACATGAACTTCAAGTACAACATTATTGTGGTCAACTTCTATTCTAAAGTGGCATATGCAAGACCATTAAAGAGCAAGATGGAACTTCAAGCTACAATTTTAGTTAATTGATGGAAATTAATCATTTCTTCACATTAGTCGTATATAGGCTAAGGTCTTTGATAGATAAAGTCAACATGAAAAATTCAATAGCATGGCCGGGATTTGAACCACGGATCTCCTGGTTTCCGTCCAGTCGCTCTAGCACATTGTGCTACCATGGCCAACTTGCCGTCACAACACTAAATTCTCTATTTGACTCGTATATTTCCCCGTACCGACCACTAGGGGCTCTCGCATTCGAGATACACTGTTTGTGGCGACTTACTATCGTAAGTACAAGTTGGCAAGTACAATTGTTTTAATAATTTGACTTATAGATTTATTTCATGGTTAAATGACCAAAAATGATCTGCTACGGCCAATTTATCAGTCTGTTTATACTTAATGTTAAAAAAATGTTCTTTCGTTCTGGTTTCTAAATTACGTTTTGTCTTTGCAATATAAACCTTATCACAATCGAAACAAATTGATAAATTCTTTTCTTGGAAGTGTTGAAAACAGTGTTGTTATGATAAATTACATTTACAGGGAGTCGATTAATGACACAAGTGTTGTTTAGTGTCATTAATCGACTCCCTTTAAATTTAAATTGATAAATACCAGACTTTTTATTATTAGTAATTTTATCTTTTATAGAGAAATGCAATTAATTTTTAATACTATATTTATTTTGAGGAACTAAAATTATACCAAACTCTTTAAAAAATTTGGAAAATGTTTATTAACCCAAGAATGGTAAGCAAATTTTTTAAAATTATAATCGTCTTTTATTTTTCTAAGGGCAGAAATATCATTAAGTTTTTTGATATTTGAATTTTTCAAATTTTTTATTTATAGTCTTTATTAAAACCATTAATTAAAGCAGTATTAATAATATGTTTATATTATTTATTAAATTCAGCTTTATTTATTTGTATATTTATTAATCTATAAATCAAACTATTAAAAACAGCAAATTTATGTGAAAAAGGGTTAAAACTTGTATTTTTTATGCAATTGTCAATATGAGTAGACTTCCTGTAAATAATTATATATAATATCCTATAATTATATTTTCAGATTTTGGTAATACTAACAAGAACATATCAACACTTATTGTTTAGTAACGATGGCAACAGCTGAAGATGTATATCATCATACATGAAATCGCAATCCTGAAGAATTTATAAGAATTATCATCATTTCTTATAAGATAAGTAGGGGATAATTCCCCATCTTCACCAGAGACTGGAAGTATGAATGAGAGAGTGAATGTGCGCGTGATCTAACGATTAAAAGCTAAAGATAACGAGTTAACACCTTCGGTATGTTCCAAAGGAGAACGGCCGCCGATATGACCATAGCAGTTAAAGGCAGGGTAATGGAACAAAAAAAAAAAAGATAAAGTTTTAAGTTACGAATTGTTATATTTGTATATATTTGTTAGCTTCACTTTCAATAGCTTCATATTTTACGTAACTATATCCTAATACTTATCTGATAAAGGTGTTACATCATCGAGGAAATAGGAATGTTGGTGAAATGGTATGGTTTCCCTAACACTCAATGGATTGAAAGAATTTATTATAGGTAAAACTGAAATAAAGAGTCTTAATTTCTAACAAGGAAAGCTGTATTTATTTATTTATTATCTTTTCACATTTAATTTCCTTTTCCTGAGCTATCAATCAACTCCATATATTACAATATATAAAAAAATTCATTTAAATTATACAATAAATTATATATACACAAAATATATCTTAAATTATACAACACTAAGTGTCAGCCATACTAAGAGAATGGTGCTCCCACTATCACGGAACCTTGAAGCACTTTTCTTTTATCATTTCTTCCACAGAGAGCAACCTTATTCATCTCAATGGTCGAGACTTTACACTTAAAACTCTACAAATACTGATTTTCTAATATTGTTTAAGCAATCAAAATGATTACTTTCTTGGAAGTGTTGAAAACAGTGTTGTTATGATAAATTAACTTTAAAGAGAGTCGATTAAAGACACTAGACAACACTTACTTTTAAATTTTTCCGGAACTAGTTTCAGAGGCTTTGCCTCTATCAGTCGAGAGCCGGCCGATGATAGAGGCAAAGCCTCTGAAACTAGTTCCGGAAAAATTTAAAAGTAAGTGTTGTCTAGTGTCTTTAATCGACTCTCTTTAAAGTTAATTAATCAAAATGATGTTCAAAATTTAGGTAAAACACTGAAAAATTGATACTGATTTACTGAAAATACTGATTTTCTAATATTATTTCAGAAATCGAAATAGTGTTCAAAATTTATGTTTTACATTCCAGTTTCATTAATGCCCTTTGCTTTCATAATAGTTTGGTTCTCGTACCTGAATGCATATAACTTGGACCTTAGTACCACATACTCTATCATAGGTTTTCCAGCAGGCTCATCCTGAAGTTCAATAATTTTTTCATTTTGAGGTATAGTGCAGAAACTATTGTCCTTATATACAGAGGTGGCTGAATTTCAGTCATAAAACTGAACATATTTCAGCCTAACTCTGAATTAATGACAACATTGGATGTAACAATGATTGAATGATACATAAGAATCATTCAGGGATATTTTATGATGATTTGTGGGCTATTTTGTGAGCATATGTTGGTATAACTGCTAAGTTGACTGTCAGCTGCCGTAAGAGTGCATTTGAAGACATGCCCGGAAAAACGGGTTAACCCACATTTTTTAAAAATGGAGAAAACAGGTGTTTTGTGAATGAGGCTGAAAGAAATTGTTAACATTATTTTATTTCATTTCTGAGAATATGAGTCTCAAGAATACAGTATATATTATCAGGGTTATCCTTAATAGAACCCAAAACATGACTGATCTAATAACAATAAAAATAAAATAATGAAAATAAAGTGAAAACCTTTGTCAGCTTTTACTTAAGTTTTATTCTATATACATTGTACAATTTTAGGTGAAACTAATAGGTGTGTCTTTTGGCATGGTACACTTTGGATTATTCCACTTTTCAATAAGTATATCATTTTGGAAACTAGGTACAAGCTTTTAGCTGTAGTCAGGCTGATCAAAAAATGCTTCATCAGTAATATTCTCAGAAGCTGTGGTCTCAGATTTAAGAGTTTTATAGTGCTCATGACAAATTGGTGGGATATAATTCATCAGATCCTGTAAGTCCTTTAATCTTTCACGATTTATAGGTCTTGGACCATTGTATTTTGGAGGAAATTTCACATAAGTAAGGGATGGTTTGCCAGATATTATTTTCCTTCGAATGTCCAAAGTGTTGTAATTCTCAACCCCACCTAAAGTGTATTTAAAATATAACTTAAAGGGGTGGTGTTTAAATACTTTCATGCATGTCACCTTGCTCAAGAATCTTTTGCCCAGATTCTGAAGCTGTTCTTTTCTGTACTTTGTCGAGAAGAGGCTTTGCAGAGATGAACATGTTAGTTGTCATTTTGAAAACATGAAAAGGATTATTTGAAGCAAAAGGTTAGAAACAGTGATGTATATAACAATTGAAGTAATGAGTTGGTATTCAAACACAACATCACTTAAAATATCCTTACTTGAACAATTGTTTCGGAGACCGGCTCGTCCCCATCATCAGCAACTATCCAACTGGTTGGATCCGTGGTTTCTTGAAGTGAGCTGGTTGTTTGAGGTGACATCTGTTGATTGTGAGATGAACTTCCAAAGAGAGTTTTCAGGCGGCAATTCGAAATTTAACGTATACTGTTTGTTTTTTATAATTAGCAACTTCTCCCAAACATCGAGCTCAGCTGCATTATTGGCTGGCTTTAATAGTTTTATATTTGGTACAATTTCATGATTGGTAGACCAAAAATGGTGGGCTATTGCTGATTTTTCTATTTGTTTGTATTTCACACATCTCATATGTTCCTGTAATCTAATTTGTAAACTTCTTTTGGTTTTTCCTATGTAGAACTTATTACAGTCTGAGCAGTTTATTTTGTATATACCTGATTTCTTGTTTTCAGGTACTGGGTCTTTCAGGTTGTTGCATAATAAGTTTTTTAAACTGAATTTATTTATTGGGGCTAGGGTGATGTTATACTTCTTGAATATCTTGTTGAATTTATGATGTACTTTGGGATGATATGTGAATTTCTTGAACTGTTTCTCGGATTTTGAATCTGTTAGTTTTGTGGTATCCAATATGTGTTTTTGTTTCTTAAATTTCCAAATTTTCTTTTCTAATAATTTTTTACTGTATCCATTAATTGCAGCTATGTTAATCATTTGGTTATATTCTTTGTTGTATTCATTCTGTTTCAATGGGAAGTTGATTAGTCTATGTGCTAAACTGTTTAAAACTGCATGTTTGTGGGGTGTCGGGTTGTAGCTATCGTTCTTGATGTAATTGTCTGTTTGTGTTGGCTTCCGGTAGATGCCAAAAGATATGTTATTTAGTTCATGAATTATCTTCAGATCTAGGAAAGGTAGGTAGCCATCTGTTTCTATCTCTATTGTGAACTTTATTGTTTTATTCTGTATGTTCAGTAGTTTTAAGGAATCTTGTATGAATTTGTGTGGAACAATGGCAAAAATATCATCAACATATCTGTACCAGCATTTGAAGATGTATGGGAAGGATGATGTGATATGTGTTTCAAAGTAGCTCATAAAGAGGTTGGCTAGGAAAGGTGAAAGTGGATTGCCCATTGTTAGGCCTGAGGTCTGTTGATAGAATTGACCGTTGAATGTAAAGAAATTTTGATGTATGCATAAATGAGTAAGTTTTGTGAGATGTTCTATTTCTTCGGTTGAAATGTTAGTCTGTCTGAGCCACTTTTTGAGGAGTAACATAAGTTCATCTGTTGGAATACTGGGAAAAAGAGAGGTGACATCAAATGATACTAGTTTGTCTTCTGTATCCAATTGTAAATTTGAGATCTTGTCTACTAAATCTAATGAATTTCTAATGGCTAGGCTGTGGAACTGAGGCAATGATGAAAAAGTATGTACTAGATGTTTGGCTAACTTGTAGGTAGGTGCATCTATGTTGTTGATAATGGGCCTCATTTTATCTCCTGGTTTATGAATTTTTGGCAACGCATAAAGTCTCGGTAATATTGGGTGGTCTGGTTTTACTTTAGATTTCTGTATATCAGATAATATCCGGACTTCATTTAAGGTATCCTCGAATTTTTTCAGACAAAATTTTAGTGGGTCACTTTCCAATTTTTTGAATTCATTACTTTGTAACATGTTTTCTACTCTAGAGATGTAATCTGATCTATTTAGGATTACTATTTGGTTGCCTTTGTCTGCTTTTGTGTATATTACCGGTTTTGATTTGAGGGTCTTGATTACTTGTTTGTAAGGGAAATTATTTCTAACATCTTTCTGTATTTCCCGTATGGCTGTTTCACATTCTTTGCGTACGGCAATTTTTTCTTGTTCTTTTAGGTTACCGGAAGCTATTTCTATGTCTGCTATTAATTCATCCGTGTTATTGGAGTAACCTACACATGCTTTTAAACCTTTATTAAGAACCGAAAGTTCTCGTTCGTTGAAAGTTTCTGAAGATAGATTTGTTACGTGAGAAATGCTAGAATTCTCCGGTAATTTTTGGTTTGTCTCTATAGATTTATTTTTTCTTAAGTTTTGTAACTTCCGTTTTTGTCTAAAAGTTTTTGTTTTCATTTTCTTATTAAGGATTTCCAGGAAATTTGTTTTCAAATTGTACCAGAGGATGTATCCAAGATTTTCTGTTAGTTTTAGATTTAGTGCGTATGCTTCTAGGTCAAGTGATTCCAATTTAGCATAGTGTTTATGCTTTTCCAATTGAATGACTTTTTTGTCGGCTGCAAGCTGAGCTTTGCTATTGTTTTTGAATTTTACTATCTTTCTCACGAATTTTGGTGTGACTTTATGGTATAAACATAAATCTAAAAAACGTATGTCGGCACATGTGTTCCTTCTTTTTATTTCCAATTTCAGGTAAAGTTTCATATCACTCCTAGCCCCATTAAAATTTGAATTAAAAACCGTTATTTCTGGTCTTACCTTCATGTCTACCATTTTTTTGAAATTCCACGTGGAGAACCAAATCGGAAATGTACCTTTTGATTGACTTGTTGGCCAGATTAATATTATTTGAAGCAAAAGGTTAGAAACAGTGATGTATATAACAATTGAAGTAATGAGTTGGTATTCAAACACAACATCACTTAAAATATCCTTACTTGAACAATTGTTTCGGAGACCGGCTCGTCCCCATCATCAGCAACTATCCAACTGGTTGGATCCGTGGTTTCTTGAAGTGAGCTGGTTGTTTGAGGTGACATCTGTTGATTGTGAGATGAACTTCCAAAGAGAGTTTTCAGGCGGCAATTCGAAATTTAACGTATACTGTTTGTTTTTTATAATTAGCAACTTCTCCCAAACATCGAGCTCAGCTGCATTATTGGCTGGCTTTAATAGTTTTATATTTGGTACAATTTCATGATTGGTAGACCAAAAATGGTGGGCTATTGCTGATTTTTCTATTTGTTTGTATTTCACACATCTCATATGTTCCTGTAATCTAATTTGTAAACTTCTTTTGGTTTTTCCTATGTAGAACTTATTACAGTCTGAGCAGTTTATTTTGTATATACCTGATTTCTTGTTTTCAGGTACTGGGTCTTTCAGGTTGTTGCATAATAAGTTTTTTAAACTGAATTTATTTATTGGGGCTAGGGTGATGTTATACTTCTTGAATATCTTGTTGAATTTATGATGTACTTTGGGATGATATGTGAATTTCTTGAACTGTTTCTCGGATTTTGAATCTGTTAGTTTTGTGGTATCCAATATGTGTTTTTGTTTCTTAAATTTCCAAATTTTCTTTTCTAATAATTTTTTACTGTATCCATTAATTGCAGCTATGTTAATCATTTGGTTATATTCTTTGTTGTATTCATTCTGTTTCAATGGGATGTTGATTAGTCTATGTGCTAAACTGTTTAAAACTGCATGTTTGTGGGGTGTCGGGTTGTAGCTATCGTTCTTGATGTAATTGTCTGTTTGTGTTGGCTTCCGGTAGATGCCAAAAGATATGTTATTTAGTTCATGAATTATCTTCAGATCTAGGAAAGGTAGGTAGCCATCTGTTTCTATCTCTATTGTGAACTTTATTGTTTTATTCTGTATGTTCAGTAGTTTTAAGGAATCTTGTATGAATTTGTGTGGAACAATGGCAAAAATATCATCAACATATCTGTACCAGCATTTGAAGATGTATGGGAAGGATGATGTGATATGTGTTTCAAAGTAGCTCATAAAGAGGTTGGCTAGGAAAGGTGAAAGTGGATTGCCCATTGTTAGGCCTGAGGTCTGTTGATAGAATTGACCGTTGAATGTAAAGAAATTTTGATGTATGCATAAATGAGTAAGTTTTGTGAGATGTTCTATTTCTTCGGTTGAAATGTTAGTCTGTCTGAGCCACTTTTTGAGGAGTAACATAAGTTCATCTGTTGGAATACTGGGAAAAAGAGAGGTGACATCAAATGATACTAGTTTGTCTTCTGTATCCAATTGTAAATTTGAGATCTTGTCTACTAAATCTAATGAATTTCTAATGGCTAGGCTGTGGAACTGAGGCAATGATGAAAAAGTATGTACTAGATGTTTGGCTAACTTGTAGGTAGGTGCATCTATGTTGTTGATAATGGGCCTCATTTTATCTCCTGGTTTATGAATTTTTGGCAACGCATAAAGTCTCGGTAATATTGGGTGGTCTGGTTTTACTTTAGATTTCTGTATATCAGATAATATCCGGACTTCATTTAAGGTATCCTCGAATTTTTTCAGACAAAATTTTAGTGGGTCACTTTCCAATTTTTTGAATTCATTACTTTGTAACATGTTTTCTACTCTAGAGATGTAATCTGATCTATTTAGGATTACTATTTGGTTGCCTTTGTCTGCTTTTGTGTATATTACCGGTTTTGATTTGAGGGTCTTGATTACTTGTTTGTAAGGGAAATTATTTCTAACATCTTTCTGTATTTCCCGTATGGCTGTTTCACATTCTTTGCGTACGGCAATTTTTTCTTGTTCTTTTAGGTTACCGGAAGCTATTTCTATGTCTGCTATTAATTCATCCGTGTTATTGGAGTAACCTACACATGCTTTTAAACCTTTATTAAGAACCGAAAGTTCTCGTTCGTTGAAAGTTTCTGAAGATAGATTTGTTACGTGAGAAATGCTAGAATTCTCCGGTAATTTTTGGTTTGTCTCTATAGATTTATTTTTTCTTAAGTTTTGTAACTTCCGTTTTTGTCTAAAAGTTTTTGTTTTCATTTTCTTATTAAGGATTTCCAGGAAATTTGTTTTCAAATTGTACCAGAGGATGTATCCAAGATTTTCTGTTAGTTTTAGATTTAGTGCGTATGCTTCTAGGTCAAGTGATTCCAATTTAGCATAGTGTTTATGCTTTTCCAATTGAATGACTTTTTTGTCGGCTGCAAGCTGAGCTTTGCTATTGTTTTTGAATTTTACTATCTTTCTCACGAATTTTGGTGTGACTTTATGGTATAAACATAAATCTAAAAAACGTATGTCGGCACATGTGTTCCTTCTTTTTATTTCCAATTTCAGGTAAAGACCAACTCATTACTTCAAATGAAAAGGATTCTTTACAATGGTTTTTCTCACTAGTTCCATCCACTGATCTGGAACATAAATGTAAGCTGCTTGCCTCTTCTTTTTCTCTATAAGGCCGAAGTCACGATCACAAGGCAAAAATGTATGACCGGGTACTAGTTCTGCCATTGTTTGTTTACATCCACAGTAGAGTTTACCAACATAACGCACTGTTGAAGCACTACGGTTTGTGGTAGTTATTACTAATGAAGTGGGCTAAATACTTGTCTATTTTCCATGTATCGCTTTATTCTTATAACTAAAACTGTGCTGGTTTCATAAAATATAATGATAGTTAAACTGAAAGGAAACAATCATTTAAAGCGTTTGTAGGTCTGTTGGTTATCCTGTTTATATGTTAGTTACCATGAGTGCCACTAGATGACAGGCACAGAGCTGAACAGGTTAACCCGTTTTTGACATATGAAAAGGATATCACGAAACGCAAGAACTTCACCTCTCTCTATTTAGCGTTATATGATTGCTGGAGGATAGACCAACACAAGAAAAGATAGCTCTCTGTTGCAGCAACAGAGGGCAGCACTTATCGCAAAAAATTTTATTTTGAGGGTTAGCCCATTTTTCCGGGAATGTCTTCATTTACTGTGCGTATTTAACATGTGCCCATGCAAATTTATTGGACATTTCAAAGGTTTATCGTTAGAACTTTTGGCCTTGTTTTGTCAATGGACTTCTTCTGTATTATACTAATGCTTTTTAAGTTCTATGCATGCAGTGAAAGATTAGAGAACCTGTGAGATTTAACTACTCCATCTACCAAAAAAACTAACCTACCTAGAAACCTCATCCTACCGCCCCACCGGACACCCTTCGCGACCGGACATGTAATTCCCCTCAAGCCACCACATCAAAGACACATGACATAAGTTCATCTGACTCATCCATGACAAGCTCCACATCATCACCTGTACAGCAGCGACTCCAGACACTAGCCCACACACCGACAGTATCAAACCAATCTAGTTACATCAGAATCCCCCACAGCAGTCACGCAATCTTCATTCTTAACCGCGACCCTGACAAACAAAATCCCTGGTTCGTCAGGAAATTGTTAGACAAAAATCAACATAACCCCAACTCACTTGGCATGACAGAACACATAAACTCACCGAGGAACACCTATGCACTAACCTTCATAAACCAACAAGAAGCGGTCACCTTCCAACAAGGCATACCAACTCAACAATTCGGTCCAAAAGCCAGATATACAAACAAAATTGAACTCCCACCACAAGGAACAGAAACCAAACAAAAAAGAACTATCACCACAGTACTAAAAAATATACCCTACGATATTACAGACGAGACAATTCTGGACAGTCTCAAAGAGAATTACCCAGAGATCACCAGGGCCAATAGGATCATTTCACAAAACAAACCTACACCACTGATCAGAATATTCAGCTCAGACATCGACACGATCACCACCATACTAACAGAGGGCGCCATAATACACAATCAGATCTTTAGAGCAGAACCATCACGGTACACTGAAAGACACATCCTTGCAGTGTCAACAGTATGGTCACCGAAGGACAGAATGTTCAGAGCCCCCAAAGTGCTTCCACTGCGAGGAGCAAAAAGAAACACAGAGGTGCAACCATGCTGCCAGAAAATCAACAGACGCCTTCTGCGCAACTTGTGGAAACAACGGGCACTACACCGGCCAGGTCAGATGTCCCCTCTATCCTAGAACCCCCCCCTACTACTCCATCGCAAACAGCAAAAACCAGCATCTTTCCCCACAACATACCCCCAGCTCCCCAACCAAAACCTCATAATGAATGGCCACCTCTGACATTCACACACATCCCGGAAACCAAAAAAGAAGTAATGCCAAAAGAAACGGCAGGAACCCTGAGAGACATCAGACAGCAAACAGAAGCCCAAATCAAGGCAATTCAGAAACAAAATAGACAGCATAGAAAAGAACATAACCTTGTATATACAAGTAGCCAACAATATAATCGAGCAACTGCTAATGACACTCATCCCACCACTTTATGACGCCACATCCCCACCACAAAGAACAAGACTCCTAAACAACATTAAACAAACAGCTCAAAAAACAATCAAAAGGACCATAAACACAGCAAAAATAGGCAACCAACTGGCCATCTTCATCCAAAACCCGAATAAATAAAAAATCACAACGCACACAAAAATACACTAATTTAAAATGGCAAACGCAAATAAAACTGAACACCAAGACAACGTAAGGATACTACACATAAACATCAATGGCATAACAGGAAAACGACAAGAACTACAACACATGTGCCAAGAACACTCTGCCGACATAATAACCATCAACGAAACAAAACTGAATCCAAATCGAAACTTCACCTTCCAACCATTAGTCACATTCAGAAAAGACAGAGTTAAAGCAAGGCGGTGGCGTCATGATACTAGCCTGAAATGAGCTCAACCCCACACAAATTACCCTACCACAAGCCTTCCAGAGATTAGAAGTCCTAATCATCCAAATCCACACCAGTCGGACCAAAATACACATCGCAACACTCTATGTCCCTCCCCATGACCCTTTCCCTACCGATCTACTACAATACCTCAATGACAACTACAAAAACCTTATACTAGCAGAAGACCTAAATGCCAATAACATAAGACTACTGGACGAACACACCAACCAACATGGCAGAGACCTCAAGAGAACACTAGACAACACAGAGCTCAAGTTAATTTTCACTCCAGGTCCAACACGAATCGGTCTTAACAACCAACAGCTCAGCTTGCCAGACAAAATTTTAACCTCTAAATCCATATATCATAAAATAGAAAACATCATCACAGACCCAGCAGGAATATCAGACCATATCCCAATAATAGTAAGAACAAACCCCTGGAAGACAGAAATACAGAACACAACCACCATATACAACACCGAACAAGCTAACTGGCAAACATTCACACAAACCGCACAGAACCTAACCAGAGCCCTCAGAAATCAAGAACCAAGGACATGCGAAGATATAGAAGCACACGTGGAAGCCATCACCGTCATCCTCACAGCAAGAGACGAAGCCATCCCCAAAAAAGCAATAAACACAAATCCATACAGCAGACCACTTCCCAGACACATTCTCGACATAATCAAACAAGAAAGAAAAGCACAAAGACAATACATTAAAACACACGATCCCCAAGACAAAAGAATCCTAAACATGCTACAACAAAAAGTCAAAGACACGATATTTTCACATAACACAAAACGCTGGAACGAACTACTTGACAAAATCACAGACAGCCACAAGAATGACCCCGCCAAATTCTGGCGATTGATAAGAACTACCAGAAAGAAGACAACTCTACAATATCCAATCAGAAAGGAAAACCGCTAGGTTGAAAAAACAGCAGAAAAATTACAAATATTCAAAAACCACTACGAGCAGATCTTTCAACCCCCAGAAAACCCAAATTTCAGTGTCTCCAACTTTAAAAAAGTCAACAAGCACATCTCAAAGCAAACTCACCTCTACACCCCACAACTAGACATCGACAACCTCAAACCAGAAGACCCTTACGAAGCAGCAATCACGGCCGACACAATACTAAACATCATCAGCAACGTAAAAAATACATCACCAGGTCCCGACGAAATCACATACCAATACCTCAAGCACCTTCCACCTGAAACCATCAATGAAATAGAAAAAATTTACAACGCAATGCTGAAATATGGATATCACCCAACCAAATGGAAACAAGCTCATATCATACTAACTGCCAAACCCAGAAAAGATCACACAGACCACCACAATTACAGACCTATCTCCCTGACAACCACCCTATCACACACAGCACGAAGGTGTCGTTGAAGGTGAACCCTGATCCATGGAGCAGGGGCCTTCGACTTGATGCCATCCCGGGACAGTCCCTTACTGGCATTTTGTGGGGATTAAGTCATCGGGCGGTGGGTAGATGGTTAGATTTTGTTCTGGGGTGGTTTTTTTTTTGTTTGATGAGAAAGAGAAGAGATAGAAAGATAGAAATGGTATATGATGGGTATGTTGGAATTTATGGTAAGCCTAGAGTGGTTTGTGGGTGTTTGTATGTAGCCCCGGGGTCTATATCATATTCCCCGAGACCCCTGATAAGATGGTTGAAACTGGATGGTAGTTGGAATAGAACTTGTGTGAAAGGGTTAAGATGTAATTGGTGAGAGTGGGAAATGAGAGGTCATTGTGTATGTTGGTGTTGAGGATATACTAATCAGCACCTGTAGCAATTCGGAGAAAACGGTTCTGCAGGACCTGGAGTTTAAGTGTGAAGATGCTGCAGCACCCCAGACTTGACATGCATAAGTAATAGCCGGTCTCAATATCTGTTGATATATGAGAATCTTATTTCTGAGACTCATAGGTGACTTTTTGTTGTATAACGGGTATAACATACCTATTCGTTTTGTGATTTTTGACACAACAGATACAATGTGTCTTCCATGTGAGATGCATGTCAAGCTGGACTCCAAGATATTGGGCTTGATTACTCCAGGGAATGTCTTCTCCTGCTATGTGGAGTTCTGGAACGTCTTGAATTTGGCGACGGGTGAAGCTAACTGCCTGTGATTTTGTGGCATTTATGCATAGACGCCATGTGAGAAACCAGGCGGAAATCATGTCAGCATAGCGCTGAAGACGTTGTACAGTGGTGAGGTGTCGACAAGAGGCTGTGGTGATTGCTGTGTCATCAGCGAACAGGTACAGGTTGCAGCTCCAGATAGTGGGAAGGGTGTTGATATAAGTTAAGAAAAGAAGGGGGCCAAGTACACTACCTTCGGGCACCCCTGCATTGTTAAGATAGGGTCGGGAAGTAATGTCATCTCTGACAACGGAGAAGGTGCAATGAGTAAGGTAATGATTGACAATATGAATTATATTGGGAGGAAAGTTGTATCTGATCAGTCGGTAAAGAAGGCCTTAATGCCTTTGAGATGTCCAGGAATAGAGCTGCAACATACTGTCTGTTATTGAAGGCTCGGGTTACCTCGTCAACCAGACGTAGATGTTGGTGTGATGTGGAGTGGCAGCGGCGAAAGCCAAATTGCTCAGGGCGAAGGATGTTTAGCTCGTTCAGCAGATTTTGAAAATTACATTAAAAAGTAAATGTTTTTGTTGATTTGTTTACTACTGCTTCAATATGAAGTCCTCCAAGATAATTTTCAATCAAAAATTGGTCCTAAATATTTTGTTTCATATGTTTGTTTTCTTGAACTGCAGATTTAGTTTAGGGATTTTCTTTTTTAAGCTAAATATTTGGAATGTTTCACCAGTATTTATTTTCATCAAATTGTCAGTCCACTTTTCCAATATTATCAGAGCCTTTTCCACTGAAGTTTTGGATTTCTCTATCTGTGGGGAAGATGTCCACATGATCATATCAACTGCAAAAAGAGCTGTCTTTATTTCTGTGTATGATACAGCCGAGGGAAGATCGTTGATGTAGATGTTGAACAAGGTTGTACTCAGTACTGCATCTTGTGGTAGGCCCATTTTTATTTGTTGGCATTTGGATGTACAGTCAATGTATTTTGTAGCACAGAAACGTTGAGAGAAAAATTTAGTGATCCAATTTAACGTGTTATCTTGAATGCCTAGTTTTGAAAGTAAGTTTCTCAAGAAGTTTATGCCTCCATACTGAATCATATGCTTTTTCAAAATCGATGAAAACTTATGGTGTATCTTGATTTTTGTTGAACGATTCTTTGACATCTTGGGATAGTTGAATTGTATTTTCTTTAGCAGATAAGTGTTGTCTGAATCCTGTTTGAGCAGTTGTTAATATATTACTTTCTAAGAACCAATTTAGCCTTGCTGAAATCATACGTTCTGCTGTTTTCGCAATAACACTTGTTAAGGAAATTGGTTCGTAATTATTTATTTTGTCGGGTGCTTTGTCTTTTTTTAGAATAGGAATAATTATTGCTTTTTTCCACTCTGTAGGTACAGTAGAGGTCCATGATATATTAAATAATTTCAGTAGTACCTTTCTTCCCTTTGGTCCTAGGTGTTTCAGAAATTCAGCATGTATTTTATCTGGTCCAGGAGACATTTTATCTTTCAACTCATGGATGGCATAGCTTAGTTCCCATATGGTGAATTCTTTGCTGAATACATCATGTGTTTGTTCTGGGCACTTTTTAAATTTTTTGAGATCTTTTTTAATCTGCCTTTGTTTTCCTTTTGCTTCAGAGGAAAGCTTATGCTGAGAGCTGTAATACTTATTAAAGGCTTCAGAAATAGAGTAATTTGAAGTAAGTGGTTTCCCATTTAGTTTGAGTGGTTGTTTCCTTGTTTCTTTCTGACAATTAATTTTACTTATATGTCTGTATACTTTTTTTGTATCTTTTCTATAATCAGCTTTTTTCAATAAATTCACCGAAGGCTTTTTTTTGGCAGTATGAATTTCTTTTTTACATTTTGCTGCCTTTTGGGTTATTGGACAATTCTGCTTTTTTCCTTGCTATGTCCCTTTCTTCTTTTAACTTTGATAGTTCTGTATTCCAAAAGGGTTTGTAATTTTTAGTTTTTCCTCTTGGGATCCATTCTTTTAATGCTTCAAGAATTATATTTGTTATTGTTTCATTGAGTTTATCTACAGATGCTGCATGTTGAGCGGAGTAAAGATTTTGTACAGTTTCCTCAGTAAATTTTGTCCAATTTGCTTTTCTAAAATTCCAAGAGTATTTCAACTTTGGCCTGCAAATATTTTGTTTGTCATGAAGTATTATGGATGCAATAACTGCTCTATGATCAGATCCTATGTCTTCAATGATTTCATGTGTTGTCTTGTCTTTTAAATCTGAAGATACTAATAATAGGTCTGGATTAATGCACTGGCCATTATAGTGTAGGTATGTGGGGCAATCCCCATTCTTGTAGACAAGATCTAAAGTGTTAGAATTTAATAAATCTTCAATAGTTTTGCCAAAGGCATTGTAGTCTTTGTACCCCCATTTTCGTGAATGACCATTGAAATCACCAATCAAAATTGTTTTACAATGTATATTTATTATATTCATACAAGGATTATTTGGTGGATTGTATATACCATATATGGTGTAACGTGAATTTCCTTTCCAGATTTCAATTTGGATAATTTCTATTTTATCTTCTTGCTGCATTTCTTTTATAATTTTAAAATTATAATTTTATAATTATAAGAGCGGTTACATATCTAAACAGATGGATCTAACTTGGACAACTCAGGAGCAGGAATTAAGTGTGCACTGTTCTCATTCTATCAACCAGCAGGATAACACACAACAAATTTTGATGCAGAAGTAACGGCTATTCATATTTCACTCCAACACCTTCTATATGGAATAGATAAATTCAAAATTGCTGTCATACTTTCTGATTCTAAAGTAGCATTATGTGCAATAAGTTCATATAAAATGAGGTGAATCCAAATTAAAGAATGTCAAAAATGATCCAACAACTTCAAAAACTACAGAAAAGAATTATATTACAGTGGATACCTGCACATTGTGGAATTGCTGGAAATGAATTAGCTGATTTTCTTGCCAAGAAAGATGCAAATTTAATTCAGAACAAAAGTAAAAACTTACCCTTTACGTCCATAAAAAGATTCATCAAAAGCAAATATAAAAACAAACAAAACCAATCAATATCTAACAAAGCCAAAGATAAAAAATGGAACATTTTAATTAAAAATCCAGAAATTATTCCAGAAATCCCACGTAAAGCTGCAGTAGCAAATTTTAGATTACTTACGGGATTATTTGGCCAAACACTTACACAGAATAGGAATTTATAGAAGTCCAAATTGTCGTCTGTGCAACCAAGAGGGGGAAATGACTGAAGAACATCTTTTAATCTGTGAAGCCCTACCTGCCGGATCCACTACACAGAAATATTGGAGAGCAAGAGAGTTAATGGCTTCATTGCCAAAGCCTAGCATTTGAAAACAACATTTATAATTTTAAATTTTGATAAGATGTTTGTTCTGACACCTGTAACTATTTGGCGTGATTTGGGGAGAACATATATATTGTGTCTCTGTGGGTTTGTAGAATTAAAAGTCCAATTTGCCAAAATTCTAAATGTTCTTTATTTGCATAGAAATACACTCCGTAGCAGCAAAATTACATCACATATCACAACACAATCTTCCAAGGTCGATGACGATAACACAGCATTCAGTTTACAACACTCTCAGATGTCCGCGACTCACTATCTCTTGGCAAGTCGGCACTTCCTTAAATACATCTTCTATGACTTTTTGAAGTTCCATTTTTTTTACTGTAAAAATCCTCCTTATTCCAGTGGAAAATTTTGAGGGTGTTCTGCATGTTTTTTTTTTGTTTTTTTTTTTTTTAAGTGGACACCAATCTTTTGGTTTTATTGATGGTTACATCATCCACTCACTTTAAACCCCAGTATGTCTGGATCTATTTAGCTTTCCTGTGATCTTCAAGGCAGTTGTATGTATTGTAGACAGCATAACCACTTCTCACCATTCCATCCACCTTAGTGCTATTGTGGCAGGATTGCACTTCTCCTTTTATCAATTTTGATGTTATTTTGAGCATTACCTTATTTTTCCTTACTGTGCCGAAAGCATTAGTGCCATTTTTGTGAAGCCAATCAAATAGTAGAGGACTGGAATACCAGTTATCCAACCAAACACTGTGTCCTTTACCTACATATTTCTCCATGAATGCCTGTATAACTGCCCCGGAAATCCCCAATTCTCGGCCAGGAACAATCTGTGGAATAAATGTTATTGAATAATTAAAGTACAGATTCATGAACTTATATATTGAAAATCAAATGGCAAAACATTGTCCATAATGACAGTAATAATAATAATAATAATAATAATAATAATAATAATAATAATAATAATAATAATAATAATAATAATAATAATAATAATAATAATAATAATAATAATAATGTGTATGTACAATCAAGTGTTTAACGGTTATGATTCAATTTGGAAAAAGTTTATGCCTTCTAATTGTTACAAGATAATTTGCAAAAACTATAAGAAAAAAAAACTTACCCTGAAAGGACTGAAGCAACTCAATGAGCACTGTCTAAAAGTTGCAATTCTCGTAGAGGCACTACTCAGCTGTAGTGCCATTGGATGTAGTCTCTAGCCAAGGTATTGACTCTGGCTCTGTAAACAGAGAAACAAGTCATAACTATCGAAATTTAACTGTATTGGAACACCACAGTAAAGCAAAGTTATTATAAAGTTATAGATGAGTCGTATTTATTACACATCGGCTTCACTTACGTAACTATATTGAGGACATGTTTCGCAAACCATGTCCTCAATGTAGGTACGTAAGTGAAGCCGATGTGTAATAAATACAACTCATCTATAATTTAATAAGTCATAACTACTTAAAATACATCAAATCTCATGAAAATAGCTTAAAGATCCACAAAGTTATAATGGACATTTTTTTAAAAATAGTAATTGAAGTGAAGTTCTGAAAATTTTTTTATTTGAAGCTCATATATATATATATATATATATATACACACACACACACACACACACACGAGGATACGAGGGGCACTATTTATATTTTGAGCCTTAGCAACCCTGAATGTTATAATGTTTGTGCAACGATTTAATATGACTTTGGAAGTGAGTGCATCAACTACCGCATTTGGCAACGAAGTTCCATCCTTTGCTGCTGTGAAGCGATGGTATAACAAATTTAATCATGGCTGCCATTCGTTTATAGCTGAGTACACCAATCCCAATCAACATTTTACTGTGGTCTGACTGCCACGATGAGCGGTCATTTGAGGTGCATTGACAACGGTAAACTTCACCCAGGTTTTTGCCGCTGTTTAACTCTGACCGGACGTGAATGACCGATTATTATCGTAGATTATCTTGGCTCGCAACTGCAAAATGGCAGCTTATGTTTTGGAATGCAACTATTTTGAGGACGAGTTGTTATACATGCAATACATTCACAGTGGTGACAGTCACATGCCTGTTATAATGGATAGAGGAATTCCTTTTGAAGATGTAGACAGAAAATTTCAAGAAAGATTCAGATTATCCAAGATAGTAGTGTGGTGGTTAGTGGACAAATTGTGATAGGTTAGAATTCTCAACAAACAGATACTATCCAGTGTCACCTATGAATTCAGTGTTAACAACATTAAGGTTTAATGCAACCGGTGCATAAAATATACTAATCAGCAACGTGTCAAGTACTCATCAAACCATGGCATTGCATATTATAGTGTGTCGTGAACAACAGCCAATCTTGGACAAAATTATATACAATTTCCAACAAGTAATACTGATGTAAGGGCTGTCATTGATAACTTTAGTGCAATTAGTGGTTTTCCAGGAGTACTTGGAGCCATAGATTGCACGCACATAAGAATTCAGTCACCTGGAGGTGAAAATAGCAAAGTTTATAGAAACAGAAAACGTTTTCACTCAATTGCCAAACTGTGAAAATGAAATGTGTAGTGTTTAACGCCCAGTTTTACTACATACGGCACTGCAGGCAGTGACACTGATGATACATGAGATGAAGATGGAGCACCGGTGGAATGAGATGGTGGGGGAAACCGGAGGTCCCGGACAAAACCCGCCCCAGCGCCATGTTGTCCACCACAAATCTCACTTTGCGGTCACCTGGGATCAAACCCGGGCCGCCTTGGTGAGAGCCAAGCGGTCTAACCACTGAGCCACGGCGCGGCCGCCAAACTGTGAGTGTTCATAATTTACTTATTAGGGGCATTGTTGCAAAGTGGCCAGGCTCGGTGCATGAAAGAAACTCTAGCCTAAGAGCAAAGTTTGAAAATGGAGAAATACCTCAAGGGTATTTACTAGGAGATAGTGGCTATGGTTGAAGGCCATATTTAATCACCCCGATTACAAACCCACAAACTACTGTGAAAGAATAGAGCCAGACTGAAAAATTCAATGCCATAGGTGGGATTTGAACCACGGATCTTCTGGTGTCCGTCCAGCCACTCTAACCATTGAGCTACTATGGCCAACGTGCCAACATAACATTAAATTCTCCAACTAACTCGTGTTTTTCCCGGTAAACCACTAGAAGTTCTCATAAACACATGAGACAACTACCTTAATGGCGACTTAGTATGCTGTAAGTACTTTAAGGCCCGGGCTTTATAGTGCGTCCTACACACGGCTAGTGTGAAAGAACAATTAATTTCCACAAACTACCTTGTACTATACTTTGTAGAAAGTAAACCAGAGACAGAAAATTACCATCTTACATTAAAATTTTGATTTCCAGATTGTTGTATGTCAAGTTTTCCCTGCTTTGGAATTTATGATTTTGTAATAACTTGTTTCAACATTAATAATATTGAAAGTGCATGAAAGCATAGATTGGCACAAGCTTGAACTGTAGAAAAACTCGTTATTTGAGACTTTTTATACCTTTATTTAACCTGAATTAAAGCTCTTAGCAATCCAAAAATATCAGCAAACAATAATTAACAGTATGGCGCAATACATCAGTGAAAAAAGTGCCCAAATGTTAAATTTATTTGTTTTTCATTTCATTTCATCCATATGATCCAAAATACATAGGATACATTGACATGTTTAACAAATAATGTGTACAAACAATATAAAAATAATAAAATAAGCAGAGGGTACACATACTACTTAGGCTTTATTTAACCTTTTATACTCATCTATAGAGTAGAACGGGTTTTCTACGAGGTACTTTTTAATTGCAATTAGACTCGTTTGTAAGTTTGAACATTGTATTACATCGTAACTATTTTTAATCACAAGAGTATTAATTTTATTAACATATGTTTTTCATTACAAAACCTTAAAAATAGTAATTTGATGGATGAAAAATATGTCATTGCAAATACTGAGCTCTTAACTGCTGGAATTATAAATTTATGAAATTAATATATCACATACCTCACTCAAAGTAAAGTTTATAAATAAAACCCAACTCTAAAATATTAACAACAGCAGAATATAATATAAACCATCCATACACAATATCCCACTCCAGACATGCTCCATATTTATACTGATGAAACCTTTTAAGAAAGAGGTGCGGGAGCAGGAACAACATGCTTTCTTTTTTCCTTTTCTAAATCCTTAAAATATAGAACAAGTTATTATGGAGAAAATGAAGCAATCAAGCATTCATTTCTTCTATTGTACATTTGTAATCTTATTATATATGGTTCTTTATTTACAGATTTTACATTATCTTCTCGCGAACCCATTAATTACGATAGTGCTGCGCGGAATGACAAGGGACAGACAGTGCCGGCTGGAGATAAACAGCTTGCCTAAGCAAATAAAGATAGCGCAGAGATAAAAGGCATGCCAAAACAGTTAAAGTGAGGAAATGGAACATTCTAGTGACATCTAGATTAATAGAGAACAGTTGATTTCTTGTTTGTTACAGAATATTCCCGAAATATCTAGTGATATGAGTAGTGGTATATATAAGAGGCAACATGCCATCGGAAGTTGTAAAGACAGTCATAAACAGTGTGGTAACGAGAGTTGTAATTGAAGCTGGTGAGCACTTTTGTTTGTGGTCAACGACCTTGGTAGATTGTAAGTGTGTATGTTACATAATTCTGCTGTAATCAAAGTGTGCCAAGTGTATTTCTATGGAAATAAAGAACACTTAGAATTTCTGCAAATTGGACTTTTAATTCTACAAACCCACAAAGTCACAATAATATTAAAAATGCTTTCTTTTATCAGACTCAAAAGCAGGAAAAGAATAGTATTAGAATGGCTGTACACGGTAATGAGTAGAGCCTGGATTTGTAAGAACAATCAAATGGTGAAATAAGCAAGCAAATAAGCACGAAAAACAAAACAAATAAGCACCAAAAATAAGCAATTAAAAATCAAATCATAAATATATTTTTTGATAGAATTTTTACCTTACTCATGCTTGTTACTACCGAGAGAGTTATCTTGAGATTTTCTTGTATGACGCTTCTGCGTGTTTCAGTAAAACTTTTTTATACTGTGAAAAGGATCTCTCAACATCGCATGATGTTACTGGAACATGCAAAAAGCACCACAGTTCTTTTTGAATGACTTTCCTTTCGATATATGTTTCTGTATCAGCAAGTTTTATAGAAATTTTACAGTGTTTCGTAACCAGGGTTTTTCGTTAATACCTTACTGAATTTCTCAAAGGCAGTTTTAACAATATTGTGGATCTCTGAAGACAATGTTACTGAAATTTCATCTATCAAAGAAAGTGGATGTTCCAAGGTATTATTTCAAGCTTCCAACTGTAGCAGGATTTTTATGGTGCTAATTTCTCTTCATCTTATTTGGGTCCACGTACGGGCACCATATGCAACAGGATTTCTACAGTGTGGATGGGATGCGCTTTAACTATTTCGAAGCCCCAGATTGGGAAGCCATATGTAACAGGATTTCTTCGTTGTTTGAATTGATTCTTGATTATTGTGTCTGCTTAAATAAGTCATGAGATCTCTTCTTTTCTTGGATGGTTACAAGTGAAAGAAATAAAATTTGGATAAGTTCAATTTCGTAGTGTATAATTTAATTGTATCATCTAGATTACATTTTACTCAAACTTTCTTTCCTAGTCAATCATTGCAGGTTATCTCCAGCATATTGCTAAATACTTACTTCCTTAATAAATAGTTTCCGTTAATTACATAAAATTGCTCACTCCTGCACGTCCATTCATCACTATCAAAACTTTTATCTTCTCCATGTCCCTTTTCCACAAGCAAGATTATTGATTTTTACTCCATAACAACCGTTCATTTCTTTATATTCACTTCACTTATACCAACCAATATACATAGTGTCGCGAACCCGTATCTATGATCGCGTGGCTTGTTTACACAAAAGAAACTGATAGGCAGGCAGTGTGAAAACCAAGAGCCCGCGGACAAAGATAACAGGCAGATAAGGGTCTGCCGAGGCAAACAAACTGAGATAAATGGAAATTTCTGGACTGATAGAGCTTGTTCGGGTTCTGGTTTATTTTCGAATCGTCTAGAAATTCGATGCATGTATTTAAAGAGGCGATGACTGGCCAGGAGTTGCAAGTTGTAAAACAGTGAGATAAGCAGAGAACAGCTGAGAGAGTTGTGTAGAGACATGTAACAAGAGTGTTGTCAACAGTGGAAGTTGAGTAAGCTGTTTGTTACTGTCATCGACCTTGGTGTTGTATATGTGATGTAATGTTGTTACGTGAGAATTGAAAAGCGTATTTCGACGGAAATAAAGAACATTTAGAATTTTGGCAAATTGGCTTTAAATTCTACGGACCCGAGAAGTCACAACATCTGGTACAATTTTCCCTCTAGAATCTCACTTCCACACATTCAACATAAACATTATAATACTTTTAAACATTTTCCCCAAATTCCGAATAACACCACCAAGCAAATACACAACTCACTTTCAAGGCCAAACAAAAACAAGTGTTACACAACTGTGTTATAATAGCAGGTATTTTGGAGAAGCGCTTATGATGTACTCTATCTTGGATGTCAATTTTAGCAAAACATTCTTGTGCTGTGGCGATGTTGCTTGCATCTTCTGCATCTAAGGAGTACAACACTGTTTTATTTCATTGAAATATTCTGCGTAGAATGACACAGCCTTTAACCAAGAACCCGATCGAGTTAAAACTGGCTGAGGTAAAGACAAATTTGGAAGGACTTCATGAAATTTTTGAACTCTAATCGGCGACAGTAAAACGACACGGGTTCGATCCCACCCATGGGGTGCAGATTTTAAGTCCCAGGTGTACGGCCAGTGCCCACTCAGCATCGTGAGGAAAGTGAGGAGCTTATACTAGGTAAGCGGCCCTGGTCACGAAAACCAACATTCTGGCTGGGGGATGCCGAGATGCTGATCATATTTCCTCCCCATATTGGTCGGATAATTGCCCACCTCTACCTTGCATAAATTGGCATGAGGCTAGCAGTCGGGTTGGTAGGCCTTGGCCCTCTTAGGACTGTTGCACCAGGGTTTATTTATTATTTTAATCTGCGACAGTACAAACACTTTCTTTATGCTAGAGACAAGAAGATTGAAGCTGATATTGCACACATGGACATATTAGGTAAACATGGCCATCTGTAATTCAACTTAAGTTAATAACCAAACAGGCCATATAGATGATGCAACAAATGCTTAGGTTTATTGAAATCCCAAATTGTGACGTAGGACCAATCAGAATTAAGTATTGCGGTGGATTAGCAACAAAAACAGAAAAAAGAATCAATGATTTTATTCTTAAATCTTTTCTTCTGGCTTTAACTCTCGAAGAGGATAGACGTGTTTTCGGTAAAAGACTTGTAACTATGAGAAGTTATTGGAATTCATCATTTATGAACGTTTAGTAAACGTTTAAAATATACATCGAAGACGCTACGATAAATAATTTAAGTAAAAAACCGTTGCATCATTTATAAATAAAAGGAGAAAATTAATATATAGTAAAGGGCTATATATATATCAGTGGAAAAAGTCGCATGTAATGAAGAAAATGATGTCGAGAAATATAATTCCAAGTAAATTGAAACAGTGTAACTTATTTTATACCATAGTTGCCCAAAAGGCAAATTCCTTTTGTATCGATACCACGCCTGAGAAGTTTCACATCTCATCGCTCGCTGCAGCTGCTGGAGAGAGGATTTATAGAAATCTTCGAGAACTTCATCTTCACGGTTTTTAGACGAAAGGTTCATCGCTTCTACATCAAGGTAAGGTTTGGCTTCTACATGAGTCGCCACACCGAGGGAGCGCAAAACTTTTGCGCGTGTAGGGCTTAGACCTCATGAAGGGGCAAATCCAGCGTCAGATATGTCACCTCATCGTGTGATATAAATCCAACCCACAAGGAGGGGAACCGCTCCAAGATCCACGTTTTTATATCAGCTCCTAACTTTTTCAGGAAGATGATGTATACTGTCTAAAGATAAAATCATGGCTAGGACTGAAGATTTACTTTTAAATTAATATGATTTGGATAAAATAAGCTATTTTAATTAAAAAGCATAAAATAAGCAAGCAAAGACCATATTTCAGCAAATAAGCATTTTGCTTAGAAATCCAGGCTCTAGTAATGAGACAGCAGAACAACTTAGCCAAGAAAGCTTGCCTTCTAACATATAGCCCAACTAGAAAATTAACTATGATAAGGTAAAGTCAGACTGAAAAATTCAGTACCATAGCCGTGATTTGAACCACAGATCTTTTGGTCTCTGTCCAGCTGCTCTTAACCATTAAGCTGCTATGGCCAACATGCCAGTATGACATTAAATTCTCCAACTGACTCGTGTATTTCCCGATAAACCACTAGAAGTTCTCATAAACACATGAGACCACTACCTTAATGGCGACTTACTATGCTTACTTTAATATAATTTAATGTAATGCTGGCATATTGGCCATGGTAGTTCAATGGTTAAGTGCGGCCATGGTTCAAATCCTGGCTATGGCACTGAATTTTTCAGTCTGATGCTACCCTTTCATAGTGCATTCTACACACAGCTAGTGTGAAAGAACAATTAATTTCCAGAAAATTAACATTTGATTCTGTAAAACAATAAATACAAAACCAATATAAAAATATTAACAAAATCAATAACATTAAAGTATATCAAGGAAAAAATGGGAAGTTCTGCCCAGAATCCGAAAGTAATACCAGATCTACATAGGAAATCAGCAGTTGCAGCCTTCTATTACTAACAGGACATGACTGTATGGCTAAACATTTAACATAAAACTGGAATATAAAAATCCCTGGTTTGTTCACTATGTGGTCTAAAAATGAACTATAATCATCTTCAAAAATGTACATCAGTTCACAATATATACAATGATCATGAAAAATATTGGAGTATAAGAAGACTAATGACTTAAATGGCAACCATCAGGTGTTAGAAAACAATATATATCACGTATTTAAAAATATAAAATTAATTCTTACCTCAATTTCTATTACTGGAACCACATCAATAGAGGTTTCCAAATTTTCTGTAAGCTCTGTAATATCTGCAACAAAGAGAAAAAAAAAAGTGCTTACAGTAACTACTCACATGTGTACGTGTAAGATTTGGAACTCTGGCAACGAATGTTACTATAATATGTAAACATATAACTGCTTCATTTTCATAGCAATTGTTTAGCTCACTACTGTCAGTTATGGAAAGACAAGGCTGCCCTAATTGCACAAGCACCAGAGCCCAGTTCAGCAGTAGCCCAAAATGTATTCTCTTTGTTATCCCAATTTGAGATCAATGAAATATCCTATGTAAATATTAATAATTCTTACAAATACAGCAATAAATAAAAGTACCACTACAAAAATAATAGTAGCGTTAATAAGTGTAGATATTACATAGAAAAAAGGTGATTAGTCATAATGCAAATGGCATCTATTGTCTGTCCACCACAAGAAGGCAAGGCAGAGGAATGTGTCACTTAATTACTTTTGCTGTGTTTATTTGAAATCAAATTCTGTTTCACATTTAGAATGAAAGCTTAGATTGACTTCTTTAGAAGAGAAGGAAAAATATTTTTTGGAATACTCTGCTTCTGATCCCAGTACCCTCCATTCCAGAGAATCTTTCGCCATGCCAATTTAGTAGTTTAAGTACTGCTGTATTAAATTTGTAGAATTGGATGGAAGGCATATGAAATGAATATTGAAATTTTTAAAATCTTGAACTGTTTCACTGATGTATTGTTATGTTCTGGCCTTAAGAACTCTGAAAGGAATGTGTCACTAGAGACATACATGCATAGACAAGCTGACGTAATGATATACGAGTTGCGCACAGATAGAAATGCTGGGAAGATAACATAGAGCCTACTTATTACACAAGCGACAGCCCGTTGTGTAGCTTGTGACACTGGATATGAATATTGTTTTTTCAAAGTTTCTTCATCACATTTATGTATAACACTACTTATAATCTCACGCCCTTCCAAATGCACAACCTTAAATTTCGTAAGATCTTCAGACATGGTGAGAAGATTAGTAAATCTTATTGCTACATAACTTTCTGCAGGTAATTGCTGAATGTTTACTGTATTGCTCACTCGCTACATAACCGGATAACGGTTCCCCTCTCCCCCACACCTCATCCTGCGGAGGTCACGAGTCCAGAACACATCTATAGGTAGTAAGATTATTGCTAATTAATACTTTTGGACCATCTAAACATTTCCACCTTGGCAATATCAGGTTCACAAATTAGTCCTCAAATCAGTCTACTACTTGTTCTGTTATGACAATGTGCAGGTCCACCTACTGTTCAGGTGTAACATATTATGTTCTCCCTTGTACACAACATATGGGGCAACAGTTCCTCAGTGTCATAGCTTACAATCATTACTAAGATATGCGAGGGACATTTAGAAATTATTTACAACTGTGCTATTTCAAACAACCGCTCAATCTATGTCTTCTCGTAGGATAGCCTGATACTAGTATGTCACGCAGACGCTAGATGGATTTGTGAACACAATGTAGAGTGAAAGGGCAGCGCTTGTTTGTTATCAGGTAGAGAAATCCATGGACAAGATGGAAGGCATTTTGGTTAATTGATGGAAATTAATCATTTCTTCACACTAGCTGTATATAGGCTAAGATTTTGTATATAGAGTCAACATGAAAACTTCAATGCCATGGCCAGCATTTGAACCACGGAAACCAGGAAATCTGTGGTTCAAATCCCGGCCATGGCATTGAATTTTTCATGTTGACTATATAAAAGATGGAAGTCAGCTATCATGGACAAAGTTGGCTGCATGGTTTTTGTGTAAAGAAGGAGCCAAAACAACAGATATTCACAAATGTTTTAATGCAGTTTGTGGCCCAGAAGCTCCTGCATGGAAGACCAACCCAAGAAACTTCGTTCTGCTCCATCTGCAGGTAAGCAGATTATCTCCATCTTTTGAGACACTGCTAACGGACCGGCTTCCACAAGGTACGACTAAACAGCAGGGTGCTCTGTGACTCCCTTACATGACTTAGATGCAGGATTCAGCTCGGCTTCGTGGCAACAGCAAAATTGTGAACATCTTTCAATTTATTAGAGTACTATAAGGAACACCATACAGTTGTGCAGCTTTATGCTGAGAGGAGCTTACATATATCTTCTAGACACTTTCTCAAAATTTCAGCTGAATAGTCTATATAAGCTATCCTATAGAAGAGCAATCGAGCCCACCTGGCAGCTGGAATATTGCCAATCAAAGAAACACGGATACACTGAAAATATGAACATGTGCAACCAAAATGATAATACATGACAAACAAGATGCAGTAGTAAATGATAGGATTATAAGACATACAGTATTAGAAGGCATATGAGGTGGAGCTAGGGAGGGCTCGCCTATAGCTGAGAGGACAAATGTTACTTTCCAATGTGTAAAGACTATGATACAGTGAAGCACAAAATTACTATAATTTTGAGTCGAACTAGTACTCAATGCTCCACTTATTACTAGTATTTACCTAGAACGCGTTTCGTTAGGATCTTCGACCCAACAACAGTTGATGATGTTAGGAAGATCTTAACGAAACACATTCTAAGTATTTTAGTTAATTGATGGAAATTAATCATTTCTCCACACTAGCCGTAAATAGGCTAAGATATTTGATGGATAGAGTCAACATGAAAAATTCAATGCCAAGGCCGGGATTTGAACCACGGATCTACTGGTTTCCGTCCAGTCGCTCTTAACCTTTGAGCTACCATGGCCAACGTGCCTTCCTGACATTAAATTCTCCAGTTGACTCGTATATTTCCCCGGTAGACCACTAGGGGCTCTCGCATCCGAGATACACCGTTTGTGGCGACTTACTATTGTAAGTACTTAAGTCCCAGGCTTCATCATTTAACTCTTATTATTTTAGTTAATTGATGGAAGTTAATCATTTCTCCACACTAGCCGTAAATAGGCTAAGATATTTGATGGATAGAGTCAACATGAAAAATTCAATGCCATGGCCGGGATTTGAACCACGGATCTACTGATGAAGCCTGATGAAGCCTGGGACTTAAGTACTTACAATAGTAAGTCGCCACAAACGGTGTATCTCGGATGCGAGAGCCCCTAGTGGTCTACCGGGGAAATATACGAGTCAACTGGAGAATTTAATGTCAGGAAGGCACGTTGGCCATGGTAGCTCAAAGGTTAAGAGCGACTGGACGGAAACCAGTAGATCCGTGGTTCAAATCCCGGCCATGGCATTGAATTTTTCATGTTGACTCTATCCATCAAACATTCTAAGTAAATACTAGCAATAAGTGGAGCATTGAGTACTAGTTTGACTCAAAATTATACTAAATGTTACTTTCCTTGCTCCCTAATCATATCTTCCGCTCCAGCGTATCACTTGGCAACCATGTGCATGCACTTGTTACTCTCAGATGCCTTCCAAAACTGTACGTCATATAGTGATGATAATTAGTGAAAAACAGTATATATTCTGATTTTCTTCCTTCTTTTCTAGCAATTCTTTTACTATTGTGTGTTTCAAATGGGAAGGTGTTTGTCCTTAAGCACTACTAGATGAGCAACCAATCAGAGTCCTGCAGTGTTGTATTGCATTCCCCCTGTGTGGTGTGTGACGAGCAGCAAACTAATTAATCTCTAATAAATACTATTCACGCTCAGACAAAAATTCAGATTTTGCAAAAACTGATCCATGAGGAAGGAGAGAGTAATGTATTTAACATAGCCGTAAAAACCCATATTTTTAGCTCAAATAGATTTCCTAATACAAATAAAGTAGATACCATTATATTATAACAATGCATTGCGACGTAAGCAATGAACATCATTATTGGTTGGCATGTATGCGTGAACGTATATTTGAAATTACTCAGAACTGAAACGTAAACATTTGACACAATGTGGTGAAAGAAATATGTACTTTGAATAAGACAAGGTGTTTGTTAAATTCAATGAGAGGAAATGATACACTTCTTGCTAGTCTGGCAGAACGTGTTTGGTCACGTATCTTTGTTTATGAATGGTTTGTCATCTATTTATTCAAGAGAGTTCAAAGAAGCATTATTCAGTTACTCTTCCATGAAAAAGTGTATCAATTGGATCAAAGAGATGCAATCCACCTTCCTCCCCCCTTACTACTGCTAGAACAATCCCAAACTCAAATTATGTTGCAAACAGAAATAATACTTTTAAACTGACTGATGTTGAATGACTTCTTCATGAAGAAATTGACAAGGAACACAACAAGACTGGGAAAACTGCGTGAGACATCACATAAACTACAAGACGACTTTTGGAAAGAAATAGCACATAACGAGATACTGGAACCTATCATCATAAATTTGCAGTACTCAGACATTGCACAAATTATCTCTTAACGTAAGTAATATTCACAGCTATACGGATGCACTGCTGGCATGTTCGATATATATATATAAGGGCGCTCAAATACGGCGGTCATCAGCGCCCTTCAAAAAACTAGTCATGGCAAAAGCCAGATATAAAACTTTCTAAAAACTAAACAAGTGTAACAAAACCTACTAAAAATACAAGTACATAAAAAACATCAATCAAAACCTACTAAAAATTACGTTCACTAAATCCTAAACTAGACAAGAATCTAAAAACCTTCTCCACGGGTCTCCATGCATGGCCTTCACGTGGGTGGGCCTGTTGACCATCTCCCTCAATCACGAAGAGGAACCCACACGAGGGAGACTGCTGGCTCGGGACCCCGGGTGTGCCAAACCCGTACCTACCGAAGTAGGCCCCTGGGGGGGGGGGGGGGGGTGGCATTTTCGTTGGATTAGAAAAATAAGTAATTCATAAACTATAATTAACTTTAGACTAAATATTTAAAACATTTGCATAATATACGAATATTCATGTTGCAATTGTGATTTCAACAATTGCATTATTATAAAACTTTGGAAATTTCTGTTTGTGTTACCTTATGTCTAGCGCCACGAACACTTGCAAGTGTGCGAGAGAGGGAAATATAAAACAAGTGGGGATAACGAGGTGGCAACGATGAAGGCTCTAACGCATCTGATTCACTACAGGCGAGAACTCTTCCCATTTGAAACACATAATGTTTGGGTACTGTTCTCTAGAAAGCAATCTGTTTAATCATTTCGCATTGTAGAAGGGCTGTTATTACTTCCATAATTATGATGGTGTACTCTTTGCAAGGCTTGAGGTTCTTTTTTATACAAATAGTTTTCACTATTTCTATCAAGGCTAGATTGTTCATCCTGATATGTTCCCACATCAGTTCTGTTGCCTATGTCATGACTGATGATTTTGATATGGAGTAGTTCACAATACATTGATGTATCGACAGATTTCACAGATGCATGGTTGACAATAGCCAACTAAGCTAGGCTCTGGCTGCTATTATAAAGGATAACCAAGGGCACCGTTCAACCTCTCATTTATAATCAGGGTTAGGATATTTAAGTGTGCAGCTTTTTTCTTAAGGTAAATTTAAGCTCTTCGGAAAGATACCACAATGTGAAGTTTTGTTTCTAGTTGCCAAAAGAGGCATTTTTTCATGCACCTTTTTCTTTTTTTTTTTTTTTGGGCACACATATCCCTCCCCCCCCCCCCAAACCACACTGCACAGGAATTCAAAGCACACCAACAATGGAGAATAATTGTGTACAACAAATCCTCTTTCTCTTGCTTCACTGCTATAAAGCAGCCAGCAATAATGTAACTGACAATGACTCACTATCACTGTAATATCCTTCTACCCTTTTAATTTCACCAGAATCAGTAGCCTACTGTTCATTGTGAGTTTGTTACTGTGAGCAGACATCTATTCACGCAGATTCCAAGGTCCAACAGAGACACCAGCGCTCACAGTTTTAAGAATTGATTCTGGTTTCTACTCAAAGCTACTAGAAATGGCTGAGACTGCAGTTCCAGCATGAATAAGAACAAATGCCAGTTGAAAAGAGATTGAAAATGTTTTGTAATTTTTAGTGAACATTTCAGATGTAAAAAGGAAAAGCAAAAGTTCCCAAATAAGGTAAATAAAGGAACAAAAAAGTTCTAGTTTATTGAACTAATTCAAAACTTTCTCTTTCCTCTATTCTAATTTATTGAATTACAAACAAGTACATTAAATAATCACTCATTAGAAGGCAGAAAACACATTAAAGTGTTACACTTCAAGACATTAAGCACCTTTACATTCTTAAGTCTGTTTCTATTAGGAGGTAGAATGTATAGATGCTAATGCTTCGTTTGGAATTTACAGGAAACCAACACACTCAGAAAATTACATAAAAAATAATAGCTACAACACAATTATACATAAGCATGCAATAATAAACAGCCTTACACACAGACTAGTCAACATACCCATGGGAGGAAAAAAAAAAAAATTCAAAGAACAAAAAGCAATACTACACATAGCAGAAGACAAAATATACAACAAAATACTGGTGTTGAAGAAAATTATAAAAGCTAAATTAAAGAAAATAATTAAGGAAACAACCATATTTACAAAAGATAAAGAAAGCAACAGCATATTCAGTTCATCGCGTACTGAACTTTGAAATCCCACCAGTAGATAATTTGACAAAAAAGTTCATAGTTCCACCACCAGAGAGAAGAGAGCAAACAACAGATGCCAGTTGGAAAGAGATTGAAAATGGAGGTGACTGCCTTTGAAACTAGTCTCTCAATAATATAAACAAGTAAGGGACGAGTATCAATAAACCAACTACAAATAGTTTTTGTGAGTATTACTAAATTTTACCATACCAAAGGCATCCAGTGCTTGACTTGTTCTGGCTTAAGTGTTAAAATAAGATTTCATAGACACAGATGGAACTGTCATTCAATGTACTATTTGTGATTCAGGAATTTCGTCAGATGAAAAACACCAGCGAGATCTCATCAAACAGCACATTTCCAGCTCTAAGCATCAAATGAGTAAGACTCTTCAGGCAAACAAATCCTGGCAGCCTCTATTACAAAATGCATTTCAACAGAGGTCTTCAAAAAGCCAAAATTTTAAGGAAACCAACACAAAGTTATGTGCAGCTCTTATACAAGCAGGAATTCCTCAATAAGGTTTACCATCCAGCCTTCAAGGAATTCCTTGAAAAAATACACAAACATTTCAATGCCGAATGAGAGTGAAATGAAATGTGTAGTGTTTAACACCCACTTTTACTACATACGGCACTGCAGGCGATGACACTGATGATACATGAGATGAAGATGGAGCACCGGTGCAATGAAATGGCGGGGGAAATCAGAGATCCTGGAGAAAACCTGCCCCAGCGCCGTGTTGTCCACCACAAATCTCACAATGCGGTCGCCTGGGATAGAACCCAGGCCGAATGAGAGTACTTTAAGAAAAAACATGGAGCCTGTTTATCAAGAAACCACACAAAGAACCACAGATAAAGTGTCTGTTGCGATGTGGGAATCCTTGTGGATGAAACCATAGACTTAATGGAACGATGTTTTGAACATTTTAGTTTTTGCCTTAGCAGGGAAGGAAGTTAAGCCCATGTTCTTAAAAATGTATGAGCTGCAGAATGCCAATGCCAGTACGATAATGCAATCAATTATGGACTTTTGTCAAAAACTCTGGCCTGCTGGTATCAAGTTTGAAAAACTTCTTGTGGTTACGGACCAGGCTCCATACATGGTTTCAGCTGTTAACCAACTGAAGCATTTATTGCCTAAGTTGAAACATGTGACATGCTTGATTCATGCCCTTCACATCTTTGTGAATCCATAAGGAATGAATACATCACAAATCAGTTCATCTCTGCCCTGAAGTAGATTTTGCTGAAAGCTCCGAATCATGTGGTCTACAAGGAAACCACAGGCCTACCCCTTCCAAATTTCCTGGCCATTAGTCTCTGGAGATCTTGGACCAAGTGTGCTAATATTCTGTGTAAGAATTTTGACAAAATTAAAGAGTTTGTGCTTTCTTTGGATCCAGCCAACATAGGTGCAATTTCCAAGGCACAGCAACTTCTGTTACCAGAAAATACATAATTTGCAGACACTATATTGTGTCCATAGTTACAAGTATCTGACTGCAGTTGTTAAACTTTAGAAGAACAAGGTTTGGAAAACGAGAAATGGTGGGATATTTTTACTTCCGTGAGGGAGCAGTTAGATGGCTTTGCCATAGACAAACTTGAGTTTAGTCCACAGATGAATCCAGACATTGAGGATTTCGCCACATATATAGAACTGCCATTCTGAGTGAATACAAGATTTGCCCCACTGGTTTCTGTGGATGACAAAAGATACATCAGCATCTATAAATACAGTCTATCTCCTAATAGAAACGGACTTAAGAATGTAAAGATGGTCAATGTCTTGAAGTATAACACCTTAATGTGCTTTCCGCCTTCTGATGACTGATAATTTGATGTACTTGTTCGTAATTCAATAAATTAGAATAGAGGAAAGAAAAAGTTTTGAATTAGTTCAATAAAGTAGAACCTTTTTGTTCCTTTATTTACCTTATTTGAACACCTTTTTTCTTCTGAAATTTTCACCTAAATATCCTAACCCTCTTTATCTTTTATAGGAACAATGAGCAGTCACAACATTTTAGGCTAAAACCCATACTTATTTTTTAATCATTGTATAACATGAATATATAATAATCTAAACGATGATTTTTGATTAGTACAAAATGCAGCACTAAATGTATACTTACCGGATCTTTCCCACTTATCGGACCAATCAAATATGTAAAATCACCAAAATCTTATTCCTGCCAAAACGATCACTTTATCAGTGAAGTCCGCAGATTAATATATTAATATAATTAATATAATTAATAAACGTTGTACGCCGTTAATTAAATAAAATTTAATATCACTGCTGCATTCCTGCTAATACGACCTTCTTGATACTTCTTTTTTGTCCAAGAAGTTCTTCTAATACTGCGTCTGTTCGCCCCAGTGCTGCCACACCATCATAACATTGATCCAGAGAAGCAATCACATGAATCAAAGTAAATCACTTCCAGCAACTTTGAATGAAAAGTGGAATCACCAGTATAAATTTATCTCGGGTATACCGTAAAGAATAGATAAAATGATTAATAAGCAGCTTACAGAAACTAATAAACAAAACGGTTATTAAATTACTTTGCCTTAAAATAAAACTTCGTATAATGCAACTGCCAGGGATTGCTCCAAAACTGATTTTATGAATAAAACAGTATTAATAAAGTGTGAATGATTATTATCTGCGAAGAACTATTCACTATGCTTAGCTTTCTCGAGATTTAAATTACATCTGCAGTTTTATGCACCTTTTTCCTCCTTAGAGTACGAATGCATTTGCAGCTCTGATTGCATTTGTTATTATTTTGTTTATAACTTTGTTAATAAGCTCAATATATTAAAGTATATCGACATAATCGCTACGCCAAAAATATATTCATGCTGGATTTTCCAGTTCGTTATTTCCTTAATTTACATGCACATCAACCCGAAATATATAAGCTAGGTGAATCTACTGTATAAAGTATTGCATTCTTTTTTAACCGAAACATTACACATCGTTTATTGTCCAAGTAATACATTATTATATGTCCAATTTCATTTTTATTTGTCGTTAAAAGATGTGGCTGGAAATTCCTCATGGAAACTACGCTTTGGAGGAAGTATATTTGCCGAAATGTTACATTACAGTGTCTAGTAAGGACGGATTTTAATATGACCTGATTCTACTATCGTTTTAAATTCGCGGAGTGAACTCTTGTCCAAATCTTTTGATTATGAACATGTCAAAATAAAGAAAAATGTAAAATATATTTTCTTTTTTAGTATATCAATTGTTATTTTCCTTCTCTTGTCTTACATATTCTTATTTTGCACACGTTTTCCACAAACTTCTAAATTTACTTTGCGTATCCAGCGATCCAGCAGACATTGCGGGGAAATATGCAACTAACTATTAAAATAAATCAATTTACAGCTTTGTTGCACATTACATAAAATAATTAAACTAAAGAAAGTATTATATAACATAAAACATTTTCTTTAATAGATATTTTTCAACAGCACGAACAAAAACTAATAAAACTGACTATAAATTTCGGCGCACGCTGCCACCCCTACTTTTTGAACTTATGGTACATTCCAAATCGCGCGCCAACAAACCGGGAAAAGGCGCGCCGTTCAGTTTGAACTACGAAGCCCGCCGAGTTGTAAGGTAACTTTGTGCGGGGTAAGAATTTATTCGGGAAATTCTATTGGTTTGGAATCTTTAATGTGCTAATGTTGCTGATCATTTATCCAGTTTTACTGTCCCATTCATTTCTGAATATCAGTCTTCACTCAACATTTACTAATAATTTTTAATAGTAAGTTAAAATGTATTTAATTTGCTTTGCACCATAAAGCAACCATTACAAATGATTAAAAAATAATTATATTAAAAAAACATCTACTACTGCATATGTTGTTGAAACACAGTCAAATTTTACTTGTTTTTATCTTCTACCTATTTATCATAATTGTATTGATCTTCAGAAATGTTACAAATTTCGTAATTTATTTTGTAAATTCTGGTGCCTATTTCCAGGTTTGTCTTACTGAATTTTATATTATATTTTGCAAGGAATCCACTTCACTCCAGCCATAAGGTGTTTAGTTTCAAATGTTTTAGACGTCCTCAAGATTACAGTGGTTTTACTAATTCAAAATGCAAGGAGAAAGAAAGTTTTCCTGCTGCAGGTTGTTACATTTACATTTTATGGCAGCTAGGTGCTCTCATCAAATTATTGCTTTACATTAGGTATTTTCTTTTGGCATCTTCTGAAATTAAAAAAAAATGTAATGTTTTCAAACTTGGTTGTTATATCACTTTTGACTGCAAAAAAACTCAAACATTTAAAGTTGGTCTTTCCTTTCAGATACTACCATAGTAGCTGGTATCAATCTTTTGGCAAACCAACAGATTCTTTGTACCAAGACTGCTAGGTTTGTACTTTAGGCAAAGCTACTGAACTTCTATTCCTCATCAATGCTATACAGCTTCTGCAGTATTTTATGACACGGTCACTTGCAGTTTCATAATTATTTTCTGCCATGTACACTTTGTTCATTTTGATCCTGTTAGAAGTGTTTTTGTCAGTATTTCTATTCCAAGATGTTCAAATGTACCCATTTCTCCTGTGCATACCATGTCCATACTGCAATTCTGCTACTGTTATCAGTTTGCTAATCCCCCAACTCCCTACTCAAATTATTTCTTCTCAGAGTCTTAAGTGATTCAAAATACCAAACTAAAACATATGACCGGGTTAATTCCATCTATGCATACTTATTTTAAAGTTCATATGATTTCTTTCCTAAGCTCTTTCTGATGTTTGATTAGTTTTGACAGGTGAGAGCTGTGTATTTGTGTCGATACCAAGTGCATCTTTACAATTGTGATAAACATGATCTAAGGGATTGTGATCTCAAACCCTGATTCTTCTATATACACGGCTTCTACGGCATTACTTTTAACTAATGCAATGGCTTTGGCAATACTTTAATATTGCACCACATTTTAATTATGCCTAACTGCAATGTCCTGCTTTTTAATTTATTTTGTAATGTTTTAAGAATTTACTGAGTGTGGGTTCTGTGTAGTAGAAGTAATATTATTGTAGTGAAGTAGTAGTTGTGGTTGTAGTAGTAGTTGTGGAAGTAGTATCAGCTGCATTTAACTAACAAACTAATCGGCACTAACAAGCAGGAAACACATTCAGAAATTCCTTTATTTATTTTATTTTTGGCAGACATTGCAGGGTGTTGGCATACAAACAAACTGCATAGCAGATGGTATCTTTGAACTGCCTTAGAGGAATATATTTCCTCAATATATTTTGTCTTCTATAATAAACAGATCAGAATTTAACAATGGCAGTATAAGGCATTTTCAATAGCAATCATTTGCCAGAGTTTATATCTACATGATTCTCTTTTACACTTCATTATGTGATATCAGTTACATGATTTGTGATGCAGTATTTGCTGGGTTCATAAATATTTATGTTTATGAACATTATGGACGAGATGGTCCAGTTTTTGTGCTACTTAATTTCTGATCCATAAAATACTCACTCATTTTGTCTTGAACAGAAACTGTAGAAAACATATTTTACAGTTATATACAAATAAGGAATTGTGAGAGAGATATAGTATATCTTTAATTATTGGAAAATATTTGACAAAGATTGCTTTTGTTGTTAACTACAACTGAAAGAGGCTATACTGTGACATCATCTAAGGGTTTCCACAAAATGTCTTTTAGTTATCTACAACTATATAACTTTTTCTTGCAAATGGTTACCTCATTGTTTGTATTCTTTTTTTGAGACTGACTGTTCATTTCAGTGACCAATCATCAGGAGCAGGTCAGTTAAAATTGTCAAAATTATATCTTAACATATGTTATTGTATAGAATAAAAAGAAGTATTTCAGAAAGTGGAGTGCCATTGTTACTAAAATTAGGCAAGTGAGTCAACCTTGTAAATACTTTTCTCCATTTACAAGTTTTTAATGAAGACTAGTTTCTGGGGACTTCTCCCCTATCGTCAGTTCTGTGGTTGACTGATGATGCATCCGGTGTCTGCATCTGGCCTGGTGTCGTGCTGCCATCTAATGTCCTGGTAAGTTTGATGACGTCATCTACCGTGGAATTTATAATTCATCAAGAGGTCCTGTTTTTTCGTAATAAATATGTTTTCCCAAATCTATAGTTCCAGAGGTTTCTTTGCCTGTTTGATCAGTTCTATTTCTTGTTTTATGTTGTGATTCTCAGACCAAAAGTGATGTGCTATGGCCGACTTGTCCATTTGTTTGAATTTAATATTTCTGAAGTGTTCTTTCATTCGTGTTCCTAGATTCCTTTTGGTCTTACCAATGTATATCTTGTCACAATCCTGGCAACTCATTTCGTAAATGCCTGATAATTGAGTTTTCGGTGTGCTATTTTTTAGAGGGTGGTTTAGTAAGTTGCGGATGTTGTGTTTGTTTTTAGGGGCTAATTTTATGTTGAAGCTCTTAAATATCTTTTCAAATTTTTTGAAGTATTTTGGATGAAATGTAAATTTTCCATATCTGGTGTTCGGGTTTTCTAGAAACCTCTGGAACTACAGATTTGGGAAAACATATTTATTACGAAAAAACAGGACCTCTTGATGAATTTTGAAATTCCCGCGGTAGATGACGTCATCAAACTTACCAGGACATTAGATGGCAGCACGACACCAAGCCAGATGCAGACGCCGGATGCATCATCAGTCAACCACAGAACTGACGATAGGGGAGAAGTCCCCAGAAACTAGTCTTCATTAAAAACTTGTAAGTGGAGAAAAGTACTTACAAGGTTGACTCACTTGCCTAATTTTAGTAAAAATATGTTATTGTATTTACTTAAGATGAGTCAGTAATTGTAACACCAATATCACTTTTTTAAATCTCTGTTGACATGTTTTGGGAACAGGGGTTCCCATCTTCAGAACCCGTCCAGCTGACCTGTGTTGTTGTTTCAGTTGTGGTGATTGTCTATAATGGCAGCACCATGTGACGAAATGTACTTCCAGAGTGTACTTGGTAGTGGTAAATCTAAATTCATTAAGTGTCGTTTGTGTTTCAAAATGATCTTTTCCTGTCTGTTGTATGACTGGTCAGTTTGGTTAGTATAATATTAGGTTTGATGTTATGGTTGGTCAATTCCATAGTCATTCTTGTTGGGCTCACCAGTTTCGGTGGTATTCCAAACTCTCTCATTATCTTATAGATTTTATCTCTATCCAGGTTATCATACGCTTGTTTACAATCTACATACAGCTGATGAAGCTGTCTGTCATGTTCATAAAACTTTTCCAGTATTTGTCATAATATAAAAATGTGGTCTAATGTATAGCGTTGTTTCCTAAATCCTGCTTGGTAATCCCCAAGTATCTTTTCTAGCCATCGCTCCAGTCGTATGGCAAGTCTGTCTCATTTTAGGTATATATATTGACTTTTACTATTACTTATCCATCATTTTGTTATAAATGCTGAACATGAGTAAAATTGCTTTGTATGTAAGACTTGAAAGCTTTCACGGCAAGCATTACTAATCAAGGCTTTGCGGGTGATCAACCGTGTCAAATTAATAAATGTTGAGCTTTTGGCCATTGTACACTCCATGGCCTTCTTCAGGATCTGAATTGCTTTGTTTCTCTATTGCACATTTATCTTACATATTTTGACTTGTGTAGGGCCACTGAAACTTCTTCACATTTCTGATGTATCTCTTTATATATTATATTCTGTTTTTCAACATTTTATAGCAAATTTTATTGCATCTTTCCAATTATTTGTTTCACCTGTTATAATTCTTATAATGGTGTTCTTAAACTGCTGAAAGCTTTTCTACATTTTATATTGCTTTCAAATGAAAGTTCATGCAATGGCTGTAGTTTCCATAGCATTTCAAAATTATATTTGATATTTTACACTAAAAATGAATATTAGTATTTTAAAGATTCCAAGCCTTCTTGGAGTGTTGTGTTTGGAACAAACAGTGACAGGATTACTTCTGCAAGATATCTGCTGGAAAAGGATTCATCACCAGCTACATCAAGAAGGTACATATTTATTTATTTATTTACTTATTATTTGGCATTGTACATAATGCTGTTAACTTTAAAGTAGTAAGGTAAGAGGGCTGTTCAATAAACAATGATCATAATTTTTTTACGGTCATAATTTCCTGCACTAAAATTCAATCTTATTATATTCTATTAGCTTAATTTAAAACACACGCTGTAGTAGTTTCATTGTTGATACTCCTGGTTCCCACCTGTGTGAACCAGGCAAGTTCAGATATGTTCAGTATCGCCTACCGCTGCAATGGAGGTAACACGCGAGGAACAGTATGCGGCTTTGAAATTCTGCTTTCATCTCAACAAATCTTCAGTTGAGGCCTATACAATGTTACAGGAGACCTATGGAGAGTCTGTTCTTCCCCACAGCACAGCTCGAAGGTGGTTTAAAACGTTTAAAGAGGGGAGACAATCAATTTCAAAGGAAGGTGAACCTGGTGCTCCAGTTACTGCTCTTACGGAAGGAAACATCAACACTGCTGCTACCATTGGGAGAGAGGATCGACAAATTAACTTAAGATCACTGTCTGAAATACTGAACATTTCATTGGGTGCCACCCACATGTTGGTGACAGAAACATTACACATGAGATGTGATTTTGCGCGATGGGTTCCAAGACTGTTGATTCCTGAACAAAAGGACATTCACATGCAGGTCTGCATGCAGTTAAAGTTGATGTTAGAGGAAGATCCGGAGTTTCTTTCAAACGTAATCACTGCTGATGAAACTTGGCTACATCATTTTGATCCTGAGAGCAAACAGCAAAGCTCAGTGTGGAAATCTCCTTCATCACCAACCTCCAAAAAGGCAAAAGTGGTTGCTTCTGCTGGGAAAGTTATGATAACCTCATTCTTTGATATTCATGGAATGGTTTATCACCATGTTGTTCCTGCACACACATCAGTAACTGGACAATACTATAGGGATGTCATGAAAACATTGCAAGTCCATATCAGGCGCAAAAGACCATATTTTCGGAAGCAGGCTGGATGCTGTACCATAGTAATGTGCGGCCGCATAATGCCAACGTTATTGCTGAATATCTTGCAACAATTAGCATGAAGTGCATCCCTCACCCTCCCTATAGTCCGGATTTAGCCCCGTGTAACCTTTTTCTATTCCCTAACTTGAAGAAACGCCTTCATGGGAGGCATTATCTATGATCAGAAGCAGTGGTGAAGGCAATTTTGAAGGATCTCTCAAAAGATGGTTTCCAGCATGACTTTGAAGACTGGCAGAAATGCTGGGGCAAGTGCATCGCTTTCAGGGGAGACTATTTTGAGAAGGACCATCAAAATTATGAGGATAAGTAAAGGTACATTGTCAAAATAAATTGTGGTCATTCTTTATTGAACAGCCCTCGTATAAAAATGCAAAGCATTCTAAAATAGGAAAGAAAACTAACAAGGTAATTTGCTAATAATTAGACATGTTTGAGCAGTGAAGTTAATCACATTAATTGAACATCAGTTATGTGTACACTAACTACTTCACTTTTGAAAAATTACAGGTTTCAGAAATATTTAGTCCAATCCTCGCATAACAACTGAGTTAATATAGTTGTGGCATCTCATTCTAACTCCCACCAGCTCTGCAAGTTCATATAGCCTCCACCAATACAACACGAGATGCCACAACTACAAAAACTAGTCAGTTAAAAAAACATTTCTGAAACATTTTCTTATTCAAAAGTGAGGTAATGTAAACATAGCCAAGGCTCATTTAATAAGAGAAAGTAAACTATATATGATTTAACAAGTTGGCCCTCATAGCCATGGTCGCTAGAGCATATATCTCTAGCATTCCATCACATAGAGGGTCGTGGGTTTGAGTCCCGCTTTAGGCATGGATGTTTGTGTATACTGAATATATGTGAAACTAGAGCAAACAGATAAGAAAATAAACAGAAATAATGAAAAAAATGGTTAAATAAGGAAAATATAAAAAAAGACAGATGCAGATGAAAAGAAAAATAATTTTGAGCTGAACTATACTCGATGCTCCATATATTACTAGTGTTTAGCTAGAACATGTTTTGTTAGAATCTTCCTACAACTCGGCTAATGTCGATTGTTGAATTTTAATTTGGTAAACTTCTATGAGAGGATAGACGTGTCTCTCTTGCTATACTGATGAACTTGAAGATGGGTTTCTTTTCGAAGGGTGTGTTGAAATTGAGGAAATTTCCTTCATATTTCTTTATGAATATTTTTGCCTATGTGGTTAATGCAGTTGGAACATGAACACTTTTTAATAAGTGAATTTTTTGTTCTATACCGTGATTATCATTCCAAAAATGCACACCTCGGTAGCGTAGATGGCAGTGTGTCTGCCTCACCTTCAAGAGGTCCCAAGTTCGAATCTCGGTCAGGGTGAGTTACCTGGATAAGGTTTTTTCTACAGTTTTCCCTTATCCTGAAAGACAAATGTCGGGTAACTCTAAGCTCTAAGGATCCTGGGCTCATTTGGGCATCATTTCACCCAATCCATTCATCGTTCAATATAACTTAACATTGGAGGATGTAAATTTAAAAAAAATGCCAAAAATGGTATGCTGTCGCCGATCTAAAATGATCTTTAAGCCTAATGTTCAAATTCCTTTTACTTTTGCCAATGTAAAAGTTGTCACAGCATTTGCAATTTATCACGTACATACTTAAGTATCTGTCTGCGGGTTTCTCTTTTGTATTATGTGATTTCAAAAGCGGTTGTACCCGGAATTTGTTCTGTGGGGCCAAAGTAATGTGTTCTTTGAAGACTTTTTGGAAAAGGTATGGAGCTCTGAGATGATATGTAAATTTTCTGTATGAAGTTTTATTACTGACTGGGGAAAGAGTAGTTGTTTGTCTGCATCTCTGTTGTTTTTGAACTTATCGATTTTCTTTTTGACATTCCGCACTGAATAATCATGATGTATGAGAGCTGTTCAATAAAGAATGATGACAATTTTTTTTTTAACAACATACTTTACTCATCCTCATAATTTTGATGGTTCTTCTCAAAATAGTCTCCCCTGAGTCCGATGCACTTGTCCCAGCATTTCTGCCAACTTCAAAGACATGCTAGAAACCATTTTTGAGAGATCCTTCAAAATATACTCCGCAGCCTTCACCACTGCTTCTGATCATAGATAATGCCTCCCACGAAGGCGTTTCTTCAAGTTAGGGAATAGAAAAAAGTCACATGGGGCTAAATCCGGACTATAGGGAGGGTGAGGGGGGATGCACTTCACATTGATTTTTGCAAGATATTGTGCAACAACATTGGCAATATGCAGCCGTGCCTTATTGTGGTGCAGCATCCAACCTGCTTCATGAAAATGTGGTCTTTTGTGACTGATATGGACTTGCAAAGTTTTCAGAACATCCCTGTAGTATTGTCCAGTTACTGATGTGTGTGCAGGTACAACATGCTGATAAACCATTCCATGAATATCAGAGAATGAGATGACCATAACTTTCCCAGCAGAAGCAACCACTTTTGCTTTTTGGGGGGTTGGTGATGAAGGAGATTTCCACACTGAGCTTTGCTGTTTGCTCTCAGGATCAAAATGATGTAGCCAAGTTTCATCAGCAGTGATTATGTTTGAAAGAAACCCCGGATCTTCCTCTATCATCAACTTTAACTGCATCTTACCTCCATTGCAGCAGTAGGTGATATTGAGTTCCAACAATGAAACTACTACAGCGTGTTTGTTTCACATTAAGCTACCAGAATATAATAAGAAGGCATTTTAGTGCAAAAAATTATGACCATAAAAAAATTATGATCATTCATTATTGAAGAGCCCTCGTAGAACAAGAAATCCATTTATTAAAAACTGTTCTGAGTCCAACTGAATTAACAATGTGGCAAAAGATGTTCCTAAAGAAATATGAAAGAAAAATTTTCAATTTCAACACCATCTTTAAAGAGAACCCCAACTTCAAGTTCATCAAAATACCAGCTCTATCGCCCCTAAGGAGGTCATTGAATCAAAATTCAACTGTTGACTTTAGCTGAGGATGTTAGGAAGGTCCTAACGAGAGTCGTTCTAAGTAAACACTAGCAATATATGGAGCATCAAGTATATCAACTCAAAATATTAATTTTGTGCTTCACTGTATCGCAGTCCTTACTCGTAAGTGTGTGTGTGTGTGTGTGTAATTTACGTCATCATCATATCGGACAATGAATGAAATGGGTGAAATGATGCTCAAATGGGTCCAGGGACCATGGAGCTTAGAGTTACCCGACATTCGTCGTGTAGGATAAGGAAAAAACCCCGGAAAAAACTTTATCCAGGTAACTCACCCTGACCAAGATTTGAACTCAGGACATCTTGAACGTGAGGCAGACACGCTACCATCTACGCTACCGAGTCGGGTTTACTCATAAGTGTATATGATTTGCTGACATGAATAGTGATGAAATGTCTTTGTTTAGTTACACATTCTCTCTTGATGTTTGTCATCATGACTTGAAGAAGTCATAAGTTAGGAGAAGGTTTACCAATTACTTGCATGTATCATCATTGTACCAACTATTTTGTTACAGATTCCCCTGCAGATATTTCTCACCGGGGCTTGAAGACTTCGAAAGGTAGAAGAATTGCCACTTACTCACATGTATAGCCGCTGCATCATTGTCTGGCATCGCTCTAGGACCTCCACATGCCTGATGCGACTGAGTTTAAAGATGTACTTCCCTTGAGTGATCTGCTTGTATTAGCAGACTTGCTCATAGGAATACATTTGGGGGCCACAGGTGACTATCTCCCCGGGATCCTGCACCCGACTTGGGGGATGTGGAGGATATGTTAGGGAGTAGAATAGACAGCCAATGGGACCTGCAGGGTGGGTACTGTCACTAACCCAGTCCTCCCCTTTCCCATGGTTAGGTCCCGGTACTAACAATAGTCTGTAAGTGCGCCAGGACGAACGAGATCTGGAACCAGCCACCTCCGTGTCCTGCTTGATTCTTCCATTGGCTGGGTGATGTCAGACACATGAACAAGGGCTGTACATGCATTGAGAGAAATGTGCTGCCATCTTGTGTTGTTCTTTTCTGTTTCAGCTTATAACAAGGTGAGGTTATGTCATATACTGTGTTTGTTTCTTTGTGGCACACTTCTCTCAGCAACCAACAGCCAAAGTGAACTTGTATCTCTGGCTGTATCTTATAACCTTATCTTCAAAGGTTATAAGTATTAAGCATTTTTGTTTGTTTCCAGACGTGCTCCCCAGGAAGGTACGCTCTGATGGCCCCAGATACTGTACTGTTAGTTATGTGAGTATGGTATGTGACTCTGGAGATAGTGTTAGGTTAGCTGACCATTAGGTAGGTTTTAGTTAGGCGAAGAAGCTCCAGTGCTCACTTAGCATCAACATAACCAACAGAACCCCATTTTGTAAACTCTTAACATTTTAAATCTTATTCTAAATTTTTCTGGAGTGGGACAGTGTTCCCACCACTTTTCCCCCTTCTTGCTTCTGTACCTCACCGTGGTTTGGGGGTGGCAACAAGCAAATATTCACTTGTGTCCAACCTTTACAGAACAAAAACTATTAAATGTATATGTGTGAATATTCTACATCATTACTTGCTTCATACACATGCACACGAATTTGTAAACATTAAAGTTAGGAGGAAACGAAATAAAGTTGAACTGTTACTAGACTTTACAAGGCAACAAACCATTCCCACTCCTTGAACCGTCTGTTAAGAGTTATAGAAAGCACTTGGCGAGCCTTGGCCACAGTTCTTTACATTTTTTATTAATTTGAATGTAGGCAACTTAAAGGCAGCTGCTTAAAAACTTTTGGCTCTTCATTCTAATATGCAACGCAGCAATTTTTTTCTAAGTCCTTCACACTTTTTAATATTTTTATATACAACCATGAGTTTTAATATAATTTCTTTACAGTTTAGTGCAATTTCCTGCTGGAGGGCATTCTTTTAATGTTATTAATTGTTTGTTTATTTCCTTACTGCGTATGTAGCCATATTAAAGAATTCAGTGCAGCCAAACTATCCTTGTTTTTCCACTGAATGCAATGCTACCAACAGTCTTACTTGTCCCTAAATTACACTAGCAAACTAACACAAAGTAGTACCTAAATAAGTTTAACATTAGTGTTAGCGCTGTGACAATTTTTATGTTACATTTGTTAATGTCGATTTTAACATCATTTGGTAAAATTGGGCACAATTCGCGGCAGTAGCTAAACCAGTCCGTGAGCTCATACATTTTACTGATTTGTTGAGCCATTTTCCGATTTTCAACAACGTACTGAACGAATCTTAAATATCTGAAGAACGCACAGATCAAACAGCCCTCACTTCTAACAGTACAATTGGCACTTTTGCTGGACAGCAAGCCTACTTCTGTAAAGCAATAAAACCTGAAAAGAGACATGGTCAGTATTTTCCAAGACTGATTCGTGCTAATCACGTCCGCATGTCCTTTTGCACCCGTGTAGGACAGATGTCTGGGGCATTTTTACAGAGGTTGGCTACAAGTGTTACATATCTTTCTCGAGTTGGCTGCAGCACGAGGATTGCAGGTTGTCTGCTTGCACATGCGTATACGTGCACTTTTGAACTTAGAAAATACTCTCGTGTCGCACAAAAGATAGTTTCTCCAAACTTTTATGATCATCTATAATACAAGGGTCATAATAAAAGTTATGAGTAATCCTTTTATAATATTCACATCCCAAAATATGTAGTTTGCAGTGTTAGAAGTTGGATGAAACATTTCAATGATGGAAATGCCAACCTCATAGCAGTTGCCCTCAAACTGTTTCCACGGAACACAGTAAGAAAGAGTTAATGAGCTAATTATAGAAGACATTGTGGATAAAACTGTTGCCAAACTTGCGATAGAATAAAATACAGTACAAAAAATTCTCTATAGCTTAGTTTATAAAAGATTTTGTCTATTGGGTACCAAGTTTACTGACAGCCTTCTTCTTTAACTGCCCTCTTATATTTGATTTTGATTTATGAGTCACTATGTTTACACTCAAACTTCACTTACTTGTTGTTGCATAAATGAAACGTTTTCAAGATCACACACATAGATAATTACATAAAGAAAAATGAATACAACCCAGTTTCACATCCACTAGCTGCCTTTAGAAGTCTAATTCACCGGCTATACAACATCCCACTGAGTAAAGAGGAATTTTTGAAGGAACAACAACACATAAAAGACATAGCGGTATTAAATGGATTCAACCCAGCCATCATAAGGAACATGATGAAGAGAAAGGAAAAACTGAAGATAATATCAAAAAATACCACTCTCACACCACTTAAAAACACAAATTGGCAATATAGAAAATTCACCTACCATCCATGGGCTTTTAGAAAATTTGAACGAATCTTCAAAAGACTAAACTTAAAACTAGCACCCCAAAACAAATTCAGTCTGAGGAACCTGCTAAATAAACCACTAAAAAATACAATCCCCAACAATTTGAAATCAGGAATTTATCAGATTAATTGTGAAACCTGAAAAAAGCTACATAGGAAAAACTAAGAGAAACTTGTTAACCAGGCAAAAAGAACACCAGAGGAACATTAAGTTGAAACAAACATAAAAATCTGCAGTTTCACACCATTTTTGGACAGAAAACTAAAACATTGGCCACAACATTAAACTGTTAAAATCTTTAAGTACACCCATAGAATTGGATATTTGGGAAAAATTATTTATAACAAAAAACCGTGATAAAGTTACAAATTTTGAAATCCCGGCATTAAATGAAGTATTAAACCTTAGTGCCCCTAACACCAGATGGCAGAGTGATCGGAGTGCCGTAGTAGTGGAAGAAGAGGAAGGTTCATTTAGTCACCAAACAGCTGAGGATGAGATCGAATGATCTTGAAAACGTTTCAATTATACAACAACAAGTAAGTGAAGTTTGAGTGTAAACATAGTGACTCATAAATCAAAATCAAATATGAAGAATACTTCACTGTTAATAATGGTTCTGCTTTTAATATTTATGCCCTCTTATACCACCACTTGGTGTCAGGATATTCTTGTTCCTCTTAACCCTTACGCAGGCTCAGGAACAGAATCTCTTGATCACTGAGGGAGGGAATCCAGGATGGGTGATCAGCCGATGCCTGATATGAGAGTGGGGAAAGTGGATGACAGAATGAGGGCGAGATGAAATGATTGGAAATATTGACGATGTCGCAATTGGTGGAATGCTGGCAGGGGAAAACAGAGGACCCGGAGAAAATCCACCCCAGTGCCATGTTGTCAACCACCAATCTCACTTTACAACTAGCTGGGATCGCACCTAGGCTGCCTTTGTGAGAGCAAAATGGGAAAACCTTCAGAGGTTTTAAAATGAGGATGATTTTTTGGTGAATATAGTGACAGATGATGAAAACTGATTCAATTATTACGAGCCTGAAGCAAAATGCCAGAATATGGAATGGCACCATTTGGAACATAGTTCTATTGTAAGAATATTTTTAAACTTCCGGAATGATGGGAAAAATATATACAAAGAAATGGGGACTGTGTTGAAAAGTGAAACTTCTGGAATGATGGGAAGAATATGTACAAAGAAATGTGGACTGTGTCGAAAAGTGAAAGTAAAGTTTATATGTTAAGATAATGTATTTGGTTTGTATAAAAAGTAATTTACTTAAGAGGAGTCTGTATTAGTAACATTTTTTATTCTCTGTTAACATGTTTTGGGAACATGGGTTCCCAACTTCAGAATGCATTCCATTGGACCATGTTGTTGTTTCTGTTGTGTCCTTTTTTTTTTTTTTTTTTAATTTTACGTCCAACATTAAGGCATATCGGACGGTGAATGAAATGGTTGAAATGATGCTCAAATGTGTCCAGGGTCCATGGAGCTTAGAGCTACCCGACATTGGTCTGTAAGGATAAGGGAAAACCCCGGAAAAAACCTTATCTAGGTAATTCACCCTGACCGAGATTCGAACTCGGGACTTCTTGAACGTGAGGCAGACATGCTACCATCTACGCTACTGAAGCGGGCTTCTGTTGTGGTGGTTGTCCATAATGGCAACATCATGTGGTGGTGATATGTACTTCCAGAGGGTACTTAATGGCAGTAAATCACAATTTATTAACCCTCTTTCTTTTTTTCTTCTTTTTTGTAATTTACGTCCCCCAACGTTATTAGACAATGAATGGAATGGGTGAAATGATTCTCAAATGAGCCCAGGGTCCTTAGAGCTTAGGGTTACCTGACATTCATCTTTCAGGATAAGGGAAACACCTCGGAAAAAACCTTTTCCAGATAATCGTAAAATCCATTTGTAGTCCGTTTATTGACTCTCGTCACTTACTTTTTTAAATTATTGAGGAAATAGTTTCAAAGGCTGTTGCCTCCATTTTCAACCTCTCTCCAACTAGCATCTGTTGTCGTCTGCTCTCCTCTCTCTGGTGGTGGAACTATGAACTTCTTTGTCAAATTATCTACTGGTAGGATTTCAAAGTTCATCACATGGTCCTTATTTTTCCATATGAATATGTGCTCCCATGCTGTTAGTTTATTTTGGTTTATCACTCCTTTTAATAATTTTGGATTTGGATCAATGTCATGATTTTCATTCCAAAAATGAAATGCTGCTGCTGACTTATCTTCTTGTTTCAATCTGATGTTTCTGAAGTGCTCTTTGACTCTGGTTTTTAGATTTCTTTTAGTTTGACTTGTATGCAGCATTTTTCACAATTTTTACAAGTTATTTTGTATATTCCGGATCTGTTAACTGATGGAATTTCATCATTTGTTTTTGAATTTAGCAATTTTAAAACTGAATGTCCATTAGTAGGTGCCAAGGTTATATTTTTTTATATGTGTTTGGAGGAAATTTAGTAACAGTGACGTCAAAATTAATTGCAAAAACTATTTTAAGTTAGTTTATTGGCTGGAATCAATACAAATAACATCTGAAGAAATAGAAGAACTTTCACAACTTACAGAAATTTGTATCAATCAAAATTTTTTCAGCTTTAATGGACAGATCTATAAACAAAAAACGGGCCTAGCTATGGGCAACCCATTGTCTCCCTTCTTGGCAGATTTATTCATGAGTGCTTTTGAAACACATATCACAAAAGCTTTTCCAAATTATTTCAAAGTGTGGTATCGCTATGTTGACGACATTTTTGCAATAGTACCTAAAAAACTCATACAAGATGGTCTTAAACTTTTGAATATACAAAATCCAGCTATAAAATTTACATTGGAAACAGAAGAGGATGGTGTGCTCCCCTTTTTGGACATCAAGATCAAAAAAATGAACAACAAACTCACTTTTGGTATCTACAGGAAACCGACACACACAGATAATTACATTAAGAACAACAGTTTCAACCCACGTACCATTTTCAACAGTTTAATCTTTCGAATGATCAACTTTCCACTAAACAGAGAAGATTATCAAGAAGAATACCTACACATAAAAAAAGTAGCTATATCCAACGGTTTCAACCCAAATTTAGTAGACAAAACTGTTAACAGACTCAACAAAGCTAAGAAAATAAAAGAAACCACCACCCTAGAACCTACAGGAGAAAAAGAGAAAAAACTTTTTAAAAAATTCACCTTCCACCCATCAGCCTATAACAAATTCCAAAAAATCTTCTCAAAACACAACATAACTCTTGCACCTCAAAATAGGTTTAATATCAGAAATTTGTTAAAAGGCCCTCCCAAAAATTCAATCACTACCAAAGAAAAACCAGGAATCTATGAGATCAAATGTGAAACTTGCCCTAAAATTTATATAGGAAAAACAAAAAGAAATATTAACATCAGAACTAAAGAACATATGAGAAACATTAAAAATTGGTGAAACAGAAAAATCAGCAGTGGCTTTTCATTTTTTGAATACTAGACATGACATCAATTTGAAAACATCTCTAATAAAATATGTTAATCACCCCATAGACCTTTCCGTATGGGAAAAAATCTTCATCAACAAAAATCGTCATAGAGTCATGAATTTTGAAACTCCACCACCGGACATCTTTGACAAGTACATCACGCCATCGATTGACGATACGGAGAAGGAAGAAACCACTACAACTTGCACTAGTCGAGTATCAGCTGATGATAGGAGCAAGAGCTCTTGAAACATGTCCTGTGAATAAACAGTGTGAGTGAAGCAATGTGTCAATATATTCTTGATTCAATTTTGTACTAGTTTATTGATACTCGTTACTTCTTTTTTATATTATTGGGAGACTAGTTTCAAAGGCAATCGCCTCCATTTTCAATCTCTTTCCAAGTGAGGGTTGGAGAGAGATTGAAAATGGAGGCGATTGCCTTTGAAACTACTCTCTCAATAATATAAAAAAGTGACAAATATCAATAAACCAACTAAAAATAGTTTTTGCGATTATATTTTGTTCCTTAAAGATCTTTTAAAATTTATTAAATGTTTTTGGGTAACATGTAAATGAACTGAATATGCTGTTGCTTTCTTTTTCTTTTAAAATGTGGTTGTTTCCTTAATGATTTTCTTTAGCTTAGCTTTTCTAATTTTCTTAAACACCAGACATTTGTTGTATCCATTTTCTTCTGCTTTGTGCAGTATGGCTTTTTGTTCTTTGAAGAATTTATTCTTTATCCATGTGTATGTTGATTAGTCTGTGTGTAAGGCTGTTTATTATTGCATGCTTATGCATAATTGGGTTGTAGCTATTATTTACCTTATCCAGGTAACTCACCCTGACCGACATTCGAACTTGGGATCTCTTGACCGTGAGGCAGACACGTTACCGAGGTGGGCTAACTGTCTTTTGTGATTCAAAATGAAGATCTTTTCCCATGTGTCCAATTCTGCTGCATAACTGGTTGGCTTGATTAGTGTAATATTTGCTTTGATTTAATGCTCTGAGCTTAAGATTTACCTAATAAATAAGGCATTGCACACTATTGATGAATTTTAATTCTATTGGTATTTGTATTGTAAGTTATATATATATATATATATATATATATATATATATATATATATATGTAAATATTGAAATTGTAATTGATGTCAGAAACTGCTTTGCAGTCTACTGACAATAAATGCATTGCATTAAATAAATGCATTGCATAGTATATCCTTTTGCTTTATAACGCTATTTCAAACTATGTTAAAGAATAATCAAGAGAAGGGAATGTAAATTGGCATCAACACCTGTGAATAAGTAAAAATTGAATTAGACTTTATATTAATTTGTAATATTTTCAACCATATTGTAATTCATATTTATATTTTTGAAAATTATTGTACATAAACTGTATTTTTGACAATGCCATGAGTCTGGTTGACTCCTACGGCAGGTAAATAAATAAATAAAAAATAAAAGAATGGTTGGTTGTCCAGAAATGGTGTGAAGCTGTAGATTTGTCAATTTGTTTGTGTTTTAAGCATCTCATATGTTGCTTTAGTCTGGTTTCCAGACTTCTTTCTGTTTTTCCTATATATACTTTATTACAATTGGGGCGATTGATTTGTTAAATTCCAGCTATTTTATATTGTGGTATAGAGTCTTTTAATCTATTATAAAGTAATTTTTCTATGATGTGTGTTTGGAGGAATTTAGTAACAGTGACGTCAAAATTAATATAAAAATTATTTGTGGTTGGTTTATTGACACTCGTCACTTACTTTTTCATATATTTATGAGAGACTAGTTTCAAAGGCCCTGGCCTCCATCTTCAATCTCTTCCCAACTGGCAAATGTTGTTATCTGCTCTCTCTGGTGGTGGAACTATGAACTTTTTTGTCAAATTATCTGCTGGCGGGATTTCAAAGTTCATTACGCGATCCTTATTTTTCCAGATGAATATGTTCTCCCATGTTGTCAATCTATTTTGGTTTATCACTGCTTTTAATAATTTTGGATTTGGATCAATGTCATGGAATATACCAAATAAATTGCAAGAATTGTGAAAAATGCTACATAGGTCAAACAAAAAGAAATTTAAAAACCAGAGTCAAAGAACACTTTAGAAACATCAGATTGAAACAAGAAGACAAGTCAGCAGTAGCATTTCATTTTTGGAATGAAAACCATGACATTGATCCAAATCCAAAATTATTAAAAGCAGTGATAAACCAAAATAGATTGACAACATGGGAGAACATATTCATCTGGAAAAATAAGGATCGCGTAATGAACTTTGAAATCCCGCCAGCAGATAATTTGACAAAAAAGTTCATAGTTCCACCACCAGAGAGAGCAGATAACAACATTTGCCAGTTGGGAAGAGATTGAAGATGGAGGCCAGGGCCTTTGAAACTAGTCTCTCATAAATATATGAAAAAGTAAGTGACGAGTGTCAATAAACCAACCACAAATAATTTTTATATTAATTTTTCTATGCTAAATTTGTTCTGTGGGACTATGCTCATGAAACACAACATTAGCCTAACCCTACAGAACAAATTTAGCATAGAGAAATTACTTTGTAATAAATTAAAAGACCCTATACCACAAGACAAAAAAATTGCTCTGATTATTACAAAGTATATATAGGAAAAAAAAAAGAAATGTAGAAACAAGACTAAAGGAACATGTGAGATGCTTAAAATACAAACAAATAGACAATCTGCTGTTTCACACAATTTCTTGGACAACCAACCATAACATCAAAGTAAATAGTACACTAATCAAACCGATCAGTCATGTAGCAGAACTGGACAATGGGATCTTCATTTTGAAACAGTTTCTATTACAATAACTTTAACCTTGAACATTATACCTGCTGTACAAATACATGAAATTGCTGACCCAAGATTTACTCGCTGGCTCAGGTCCCCTGGCCATAAGCCTTTGGTTTTCCTGAGCAGCTTGGTGTCATTTCTTCCTAACCTTCGCTTCTTTGGCCGTAATCCACTTTTCTCTTAACTTATATAAGAATTCTCCTATACATCTATTTTTCTTTTCACCGATCCCCGTTAACATGCGTAACACCACTACCTCTTTGCTCACACTGTCCCATTTCTTATCCCATATTTTTCTCCTACAATTTGTTAACTCCTTACATTCTATTAGGTAATGAACAGTGGTCTCTTTATCTCCACAAAATTCACATATCTCATTACTTCTCAACCCTTTTAGATATATTATTCCTACTCTCATCCATGCTATGCCTTCTCTACCAGTTTTGTCACATTGATCTATATATTTTTCCCTACCCCATTTTCTCTTTAATTGCTTATAGAGTTTCAATGTTTTCTTTTCTTCTATACTTTCCCATATCTCCTGCCTATCTATGTTAGAGTTACTGGTGCAAACTCATTTCAAGTAAATTAATATATTAACTAAACACTGTTACTAGCTCCTTCAATATATAAATGACTGGCCCCATAGCTCAGTCGGTAGAGTACCTGCCTGCCGTGCTAGGGGCCCCGGGTTCGATTCCCGGGGTGGGGATTTTTCTCCGACCAAGATAATTCCCCATCTTCACCAGAGTCTGGAAGTATGAATGAGAGTGTGAATGTGTGCGTGATCTAATGATTAAAAACCAAAGATAACGAGTTAACACCTTCACTATGTTCCAAAGGAGAAAGGCCGCCGATATGACCATAGCAGTTAAAGGCACAAGTTAATGGAACAAGGAAAAAAATAAATATATATATATATATATATATACATTGGTTAAACAAATAAAACTATTTTCCACTTAGGCTTCACTTATCTTAACAAGTTGGTGTTGATACTTCTTTTCAAATGGAAAAGAAGTATCAACACCAATTTGTTAAGATAAGTGAAGCCTAAGTGGCAAATATTTTTATTTGTGTAATATTTATTGCTTCACTGTAGCTAGCTTCATTTTCTACGTAATAACATTGGTTTCTTCCCCCTAATGACTTCTTTATGACTGTGTGAAGCAAGAATACGTGAAAGTTGTGACACAAGTGAACATTTGCTTGGCAAAAGCAGAGGCACAAATATAAAATATATTTATCTGAGGTTGTTGCAGGAATCAGCAAGAAGATGCAGCAGAGGAAGAGAAAGCTGTACTTTTGTGTTCCTGTAGGGGAGGAGATCTGTGCCCTTCAGCTGCCGTGGTGTGGGCGTTGCGGATCTTTAGCACTCGTGGTACCTCTGATGTTACTAGAGGAACCTCGGGTCGAACTGCCGAGCCCCTCCCATAGGGGAGTTGTTCGGATTGGGTTGGACTCAAGGGGGCAGTGGTTCTCAATACCTGTGAGAGATCGGGTACGTCTCTGGACGGGGCTGAGGGAAGTCATATATTCCCGCGTACTAGCCTGCATAGCTAGTAAAAGGTGTGCTAGTTCACCAGGCGGCCCCACCGAGGTTGATCAGTAGCCTTCCCCTTTGGGGTTAGTGCGCATAAGTGGCGTATCCACTTCCATCCCATCTTGTGTTTTCAGACTAGATAGGGGGCTTGTTAGTCTCTAGGTCTTGCCCTATGGAAAGCCCCATGGAAGCACTGGGCACCCTTCGGGGACAGCTCAGTAACACCCTGGTTTTGAGAGGGAGGTCGATCTCACCTTGTGAAGGCTGCTCTTGTAGATACCCTCGCATTTATATTTATCTATGTACTTATGTGTACAGTGAAGTATAAGAGAGCAAAACATGGAAAAGAAAGAACCACCATACACATACATTTACAATATTTACTATTAGCAGGTGTTTTACTTTCTTTAGCCATATTAGAAAACATCTAGAAGAAAATATATTGCTTAAGTAAATAATGAAGTGCTTTAGAGAGATATGAAAGAATTATGATATATTATGTACTAAAATAAATAAATTCTGGTCTAGACAGATAGACCCAGATTGAAAAATTCAATGCCATGGCTGGAATTTTAACCACGGATCTCCCAGTCTCCATCTGGTCGCTCTTACTCTACGGGTAGTGATATTAAGCATTTTGATTTTTACAATTAGCATTTTATAGCATTTAAAAAAGTTGAATTTGAGTTAATTTTTATGAATATAAACATTATTTTTATGAAATCTAAAACACATTTATGGGGTGTTATTAATGACAGTGAGTTAAAAGTAAATCAAGTGTCAATTTATTTTACATTAATACAGGTTAAAGAAATATGCAGAAATATATAACAAGTTGATACAGACTAAAGCATAGGTCCTGCATAACACAAAAGGATAAATGCATACTGATGTAAAACTAGCACAATAAAAAGAAAATGCACAAAATTGCCTCGCACTTACTGACATGACCTACGCATAGAATGAATGAAAGTTGCGTGTAAAACCAAACAGAACAATGAAAATCGGAACTTTGGCAACTGAGAACTCCAACTGGAATTACATGTGTTTATAACTTCCTTAAAATTAGGATGGCTATTGGTTTTCTGAGACAAGGATTGAAATTTTCCTTTAAGTGGGTTGTGAAGATAGATTTATGACAGCCTTAGGCATCGTAAGAAGGGGTCTCTTTTGTAAAATAAATGAACTGGCTTCAGTAGCAAACATACCTCATATGGGCAATGGTGGAACAGGCTAATTTAGTGGGAAGGGTTGCTTATAACTTTCTAAACATGTCAAGGTTCTACAGGCTCTTCACTTATCTCTTCTCTTCTATGTTCAGAGGTTCAAGCACACAATCTTATGAGCATACGGCGCAACGGTGAATCAAGTAGCACTGATACACAGTAGAAGTGTGAACGTCAGTGATGCCAACTGGAGCGGAATTCCACTACGTGTAGCGACATTTGAACATTCGGGAGACAGCGGAGAAATACGAAAAAGTGGGAAAATGTAGCTACTTTTGTCATTTTTTAAAATCAAACTTATCCTAAAAGCCAACGCCATAAAGATTAATCTGTGCCATAATGTTATTTTTTTGTGTAATTTATGTCCTCCAACGTTAAGTCATATTGGACGTTGAATGGAATTGGTGAAATGATGCTCAAGTGAGCCCAGCCTCCTTAGAGCTTAGAGTTACCTGACATTCGTCTTTCAGAATAAGGGAAAATCCAGGAAAAAAGGCCTTATCCAGGTAACTCGCCCTGACCGAGATTCGAACTCGGGACCTCTTGAACGTGAGGCAGACACACTACCACCACGCTACCAAGGCGCGTGCCATAATATTAGGGAATTATTCTTACTTCTTAGGGAAATCGAGTTGAAGAATCTCTCATGTGGATGGTATTATAGCTCATGTTATTATCTACTTATGGCAAGCATCAGGACTGAGAGTATAAACAAATTACTCGATGGATGTTCTGAATTTACCACCCTGCCAAATTTAACAAAATAATTAATATGCCATATAGCAAGTGACCATGGAGTCTAGAAAGAAGAGAGAAAGTGAAAAACCAAAGAGGAAGGATGCTGATGCCGAGAAAGATGCAGAATATAGATCTGGGGAAGTTCTGAGGTGTAGTTCCAACTGATGCAATAAAAATGAGTGGCTCACAGTTCCACGTTTGCAGGACAGTTTGAAACAAATAGTGTTTAGCACATGGTAAAGCAATGAGGTTTCTCTCAGGGTATGCGTGGGTATGTATGAGAAGGATGGCTTTAATGATACTGGAATGCCCGTTTCAAACTGATTTAATGACTGCTTCTTTTTATCATAACATCAAACTCGAAATTGCCAACCAAGGGTTGCCAATATATCACTGTTTAGAGTTACTGTATGTGAAATGCTTATTACTCGATAAAACTTTATTCGTTCTTCACATACGTATGAACTACAAATATCTTCTCTCATCGCTTCTGGTGTGCCTTCGAACGATAGAGAAGAAGAGGACTGCCGTAATCGGCTTCACGCCGTGGACTATCTCTCCTTACTGGGCACAGCTGCGCGTGGGTGTCTGACTTTCACTTCTGGAAGCCCTCTTTTCAGACAAAGATTCCCTTTGTGACTATTTTGTCCATTGTGATTATTATTCTTGGCCATGCCATTATTAAGGGTCTGAAGAATACCTTTTCATCCAAAGTAAAGTTCTATCCCTTAGAACTCTGCTATGAACACTGTTTCCTACGTTTCTTTTGTTAAAATAACTATTCAACCCGATGCACCTGCTTGCACGTTTTGTAACGATACACAATTTCTTTGAAATCCATTACGTTGGTTTACTTATTGCACCCCTTAATTTCAGTATCACAATATAGCAAAACGTTAATGCTGTTTTTCTCTGTTTTATTTTTTATTAAACTTAAACTGCTTTTAAACGTACTTGTAGAAAGATACGTGAAAATTTGAATTTAAAAAAATAAATGTTGAATTTTTTAGAAGTAAATTCAAGACATTTATTTAAAAAATTACACATCCTTATTTAAAACTCCAAAATAAGATCTATTATCTTTAATGAATTGTGAAAGTGTTGTAAAATAACAAGTAAAGGTTTCAAATTTATGCGTTTAGTGGTTCTTGAGCTAAGCACACCAGAAAACTCTCATTTTAACATTGGTGAGACAGGCTGTTGCGGCTCCACTTAAGAGCCTGTACTCTAGCCGGGTGGGCGTATATCAGAGGGGGAAGTAATCTTAAAAGGATCCTGGAGTTCATACCCCAGTGGTGTGCGGCCATTGCACGGAATAATGGGTTCAAATTGTTCAAATTCGAAATTACTGTACGGTAGTGGGTTGTGAATCTGAGATTCTGTTGGAGATGAATACCGAGAAATTTAACCAATTTTGTTGTCCTTATTTCATGACCTTGAATTTGCATGTGCGCATCAATTTCTGGAAACGTAGTCATTTAGTTTTATTCAAACTGATTTCCATACCGATATCGCTCAGGTAGTGGATAATCTCATTAGTCGTTCTCAAAAATGCGTAAAGCTGTCTGTGATCCCGGTTCTACTGGGAGGTATATAATTGTATCGTCTGTGAATTATAGTACTCAAGCTGTAACTGACGTTAACGATATTATGTCACCGATATATAGTGCTTATAGTAGAAGACTGAGGGCCGATCTTTGTATGAGGCCCCATGGTGTGTGTCTGACCAAGTTGTTCCTCGTGGTGGGTGCTATTATTATGTTTCAAATGGGAAGGTGTTTGTCCTTGAACGCTACTAGGTGAGCTGCCAATCGGAGTCCTGCGGTGTTGTCGTATTGCATTCCCGCTAAGTGGTATGTGACGAGCGCCAACCTAATCAATCTGTATGAAATACTATTCGCGCTAAGACAAAAATTCAGATTTTGTCAAAACTGATCCTTGTGGAAGGTAGAGAGTAATGTATCTAACCAGAGCCGTAGTGGAGGGCAAACACGGATGTACGCTGTCCCCCCACTATTTTTCGGAGGGGGACGAAGTACCCTTACTAATAATATTATACTTTTTAATTCATTACCTTTCTTAATTCAACATTCAGAATACCGCAAAAATACAAAATATATATGTACTTACATTTAAAATTATTCAAATAATGTTTATGAATATTAACAAACCTCCATTACGTATGTGGAACCCAGAGGATTACTTAAAATAATGGATGAAAAGTCGTACGCATGCTGAGGACAACCAAAGCAGGAAGGTGAATCTACAACTGCAGAATTCTGATCGGTTCTCCACCATCTGGAAAAATTTTTGGGTGTGCGTCCCACAATATTTTTGTTAGGAATGCAGCCCTGTATCTAACATAACCATGAAAACCCTATATTTTTTAGCTCCAATAGCTTTCCTACTACAAATAAATAAAGTAGATACCATTATATTATAACAATGCATTGCGACGTAAGTCCTGTAATTAATATCATTATTGGTTATCAGGTATGCGTGAACGTATATTTCAAATTACTCAGAACTGACACATAAACATTTGACATGATGTGATAAAAGGAAGCTACCATGGCCTACATCCCGTCCTGACATTAAATTCACCATTTGACTCATATATTTCCCCGGTAAACCACTAGGGGCTCTTGCATCTGAGATACACTGTTTGTGGCGACTTACTATTGTAAGTACTTGAGTCCCAGGCTTCATCATTTAACTCTTATTATTTTAGTTATTTGATGGAAATTAATCATTTCTTCACACTAGTCGTATATAGGCTAAGATTTTTCATAGAGTCAACATGAAAAATTCAATGCCATGTCTGGGATTTGAACTACGGATCTCCTAGTTTCCATCCAGTCGCTCTAACCCATTGAGCTACCATGGCCAACATGCCGTCTTGACATTAATCCCCTAGTGGTTTACCGGGGAAATATATGATGGCATAATCTATTAATAATCAACTACTTGAATGCATCCGCCGGAGCAATTTAGGTCGACAAACTCGAAAATCTAAAAAACAAGGTAATTTTTGGTCTAATCGGGCTACATAGCAACATGAAGTGTGCAATGAAATTGAAAGGACTAGCATATCACAAAAACGTAATCGAGCTAGCAATCTTACAGGTTTGAAACCAGCTTCTTTCAGTTACGATGTTTCTGTTGACTACGGTGCCTACCAGTGCGTTGTTATTGGATCAATTAACTCAGTTTGCTGATATCTGCCTCATAATCTTCAATTAAAGGTCGGTTCGGTGATCACAATGTTTTAAAATTTCAACCAGCCATGTCTTTGTAACGGCACATGGCAAGCGGTGAAAAAAATTGCTGAACAACTTGATCGAAACATCCATTCTAAAGGGAAAGTATAAAGGAGAAGATGTTTTGATACTACGCACTCCAATGATTCCAACTGACATACCATTTGAATTTAAACAACTGCAAATTCCGGTGTGGCTTGCTTTCGCTATGACCATAAATAAATCCCTGGGACAGCCATTGAGCGTTTGAGGGATTAATCTTGAAACCCAAGTTTCTCGCATGGCTAATTGTATGTTGCCCGTTGTATGTACCTTTAGGCATTACAATGAAAATATTTAAGATACTATTACTAAAGTATTGCAGTGTGCAAATAAAGATTTTTCTAAGTAGTTGTTTATGATTATTACATTAAACTTACATAGTTAATTTTGAATTTCTTCTTACAATATGTAGCATACACAACTTCATACATATATAACATAATTAATATACCATAAATACAATATCTTACATACTGCTTGTTTTGGAGTTGCATTTCCCCATGCCCCATTACAATTAACCCATGTTGTGTATATAATGGAGCATTTTAAAACTTGGGATCAATATTTTTGTTTCCCTTTATACCTTCTGTTATTTTTCCTAGTTGTTCTCATTAGTCTTCCCCATTTTCCAAAGCCATTTTGGTCTTACCTTGCCAATAAATTTTCAAAGTTTCATTATGTTGTCTTCTTATCTTAGATTCAAGATTCTTTTGCCTCTTATTTCATTTGATACGTTTTAACACACAGCACGAAGGTGTCGTTGAAGGTGAACTCCGTTCCATGAAGCAGGGGCCTTCGACTTGTCATTGATATGTTTTCCCGCTTATGCAAAAGAAATTCATCTCTCTAATACTTTTTTTTTGAAAATCAAAAATATAATGCCAAGTACTATTTTCTTTTTCACACATTAGACATCTTACATTAATATATCCATTCCTTATACCCTTTAAGCATATTACTCCTGTTCTAAACCATGCCAACCCTTCTCTTCCTAATTTATCCCAGATGTCAATATATTTTTCTCTGCCCCAATCATTTTTCAATGTTTTGTATAATTTCAGATATCTTTTGTTATTAAGATTAGCCCATAATTCTTGTTTCTCAATATCTTCAATTCTTGTTTTTACTTCTTTCCAGAATCCCTTTTCTCTCTTCCACTATCTAACCTTAATGAAACCATACCTTTTTCCTGTAAAATCTTTTGAAGCCTACATAGAAAAGCATATTGATACTATACAAATGTATTGTTGATATCACAGTAATTATTTGATAGTCAATAAACAAAGTGATCTCTCTGAAATACACATCCTCATAATTTTGATGGTCCTTCTCAAAATACTCTCCCGTGAATGTGATGCACTTGTCCCAGCATTTCTGCCAGTCTTTAAAACATGCTGGAAACCATTTTTTGAGAGATCCTTCAAAATCGCCTCCATAGCCTTCACCACTGCTTCTGATGATGGATAATGCACACCAAAAAGGTGTTCCTTCAAGTTAGGGAATAGAAAAAAGTCACATGGGGCTAAATCCGGACTATAGGGAGGGTGAGTGATGCACTTCACATTGATTTTTACAAGATATTCAGCAACAACATTGGCAATATGCAGCCCCACATTATCATGGTGCAGCATCCAGCCTCCTTCACCGAAATGTGGTCTTTCGCACCTGATATGAACTTGCAATGTTTCAGGAAATCCCCGTATTATTGTCCAGTTACTGATGTGTATGCAGGTACATGCTGATAAACCATTCCATGAATATCAAAGAATGACATGACTACAACTTTCCCAGTAGAAGCAGCCACATTTGCTTTTTTGGGGATTGGCAATGAAGGAGATTTCCACACTGAGCTTTGCTGTTTGCTCTCAGGATCAAAATGATGTAGACAAGTTTCATCAGCACTGATTACGTTTGAAAGAAACTCCAGATCTTCCTCTAACATCAACTTTAACTGCATGCAGACCTGCATGCAAATGTCCTTTTGTTCGGGAGTCAACAGTGTTGGAACCCATCACGCACAAACACGTCTCATGTGTAATGTTTCTTTCCCCAACGTGTGGGTGGCACCCAATGAAATGTTCAGCATTTCAGAAAGTTATCTTAAGGTAATTTGTTGAATCTCTCACAATGGCAGCAGCAGTGTTGATGTTTTCTTCCATAATAACAGTAAGTGGAGCACCAGGTCCACCTTCCTTTGAAATTGATTGCCTCCCCTCATTAAACATTTTTAACCAACTTCGAGCGTTGCTGTAGGGAAGAACATACTCTCCATAGGCCTCCTGTAACATTGTATAGGCCTCAACTGAGCATTTCTTGAGACGAAAGCAGATTTTCAAAGCCGCATATTGTTCCACACGTGTTACCTCTATTTCAGCAGTAGGCGATACTGAACATGCCTGAACTTGCCTAGTTCCCACCTGCGGGAACCAGGAGTACCAACAATGAAACCAGCACGGCGTGTTTGTTTCACATTAAGCTAACAGAATATTATAAGTTTGAATTTTAGTGCGAAAAATTATGACCGTAAAAAATTATGATCCTTGTTTATTGAACAGCCCTGGTATAAGCATTCAAACTTGTACTTTAACTGCGATACTTTATGCCATTTTTATACAACAATTTACATAAGAATATTTCTTTATTTAGAATATTAATTATTTTTAATATTTTAGTCCGTTCACTTCAACATTCTACAATCCAAACAATAGAAGCTTTCTTTCCTAGTTGTTTTACCAAAATTATTGATTTCTTTTTACCCTCCCGTTGCCATCACTAGCAATCAAATTTTATTTTTACTGGTCCATGTCACACATTACATAATCTCATTTTTAAAACTAACAGTCATAAAACATTCACAACATACCACTTACATGTTGCATCATCTCATTACCTACTGAATTTTAAGAACTTTCTTTATTATTCATTTTAACATGTCCATATCGCTTTTTAAAGCACATATTTAAATATATTTAAATATTTTTCAACTTTCGGGGCTTAAACGAACATAACCGTTACATAGTCATTGTGAGCATGAAGGATGTGCAATTTCAAGCTCATGCTGCAACAAAGCTTTCTCAAGTTCTCCAATATGGTGTCCACTTTAGTTTTGTAATCTTGACTCCTTGTGTTTCCTAAGAAGTAATTTACAACATCTTTGTAGCTGTGCCAGGCACGCTTTTCTGTTTGGTTCATTTTGTATATGCTAATAACATCTTACTATGTCTCCTTTCATCCACATATACTCTATGGGGTTAGGCTTTGGGGTAATTGTGCTACCTCGAAAAATGCATTCATATGGCAAAAGAAATCTCTCAGACTAATTCTAGGATTAAGGACAAAAGGATACATGTAATCCTAGCTTTATAGACCTTAAGATAATGACTACCGTTAATGTATATATACACCAATATCATACATGTTAAAGAAAATCAAAACTAATTTATAAATCGTTCCTCAGTACACAGGTATGACACTCGATGCAAACATAATTTAGATACACCACAACCGATTGAGCAAGACCATAAATAGCCACTGTTATCAACAGTTAAAGTTATTCAATAAGCTTCCTCTGGAAATAAAATAACTGCCACAAAACAGATTTGCTATAGTATTAAGGCAACGCAACACTGAAAATTCGCCGAAACTTTTGGAATTTTCTTTTTTGGCATTCTTGGTAGCTTAGGTTTTGTAGTAATAAATGGCATGCCATTTTTATCATTTTCACCATTTTAGAACATCATGTGACAATTTAAAGAGACGTTTGACAATCGTTGAAAGTTACAATCATGACTTTAAAATTCACTTTCTGGGAAACTTTTTTTCTAACACTTTTCAGTATACAAAATGCCTCTCGCGTCAAAGTTTTCCATTTAATTTGGTTAAACTTCCAGGATAGGTCCATAATATGTAAATAAGAAACTTCACATTCCCCTTTTTTTGTTAATGCTCATGTTTTGAAAATTATATGGTGTTAAGTAACAAAATAAGCTAACATTTTCAACATTTTGTGAGCTAACACGTGGAAAATATTTTAGCACAAATACTACAAGAGTATCCCAAAAATAATAATGTGGGTCTTTTAAAATTGCTCTGTACTAGCAAAAAACAAAGATTCAACTTATAATGTCAAATTTTTTGACGCGTAGAACATTTTTAATATTTTCACAAAAAATAATTAACAATTAATGAACTATTCGGTGTAGCAACATAAAAATTTGCATGCAAGTTTAAAATAATACTCTTATTTATATGGCTAAATTTTCATAATGATAGGTTTATTATTATAGAATTTGGAATTTTCAGTGTAGCCTTGCCTTAAAAAAGTGGTTTAAGCAAAAAGTATTTTATACTGTACAAGAATACTTAGAATATAACATACAGGCTAGTGAGTTTATGTAAAGCTATCGTAAATTATAGTAGTAGTTACCTAATTGTTTAATTTTATTATTACTATAGTAAAGTTACTAAGTAACTATAATTACTACCTTAAGCCATGGAAATAATCTGATTTCACCTAGAATTTTATATGCATTAATTTGTAAACCTTCTGTAAATGTAAATACATTATACATACTCTTTATAACTGACGAATCCTATTGCTTCATGTAAGCTTAATGGTGAATAAAGGATTATGATTATGACTATATTTTCTCAAAAACCTGAAGTGATAGAAACAAACGAATTGCACCGTTAAACTGAGGTCACACATATCATTTTGGAACACTCAATCATTGGTTAACATCATTTTTGCTGCACAGCAGCGTTATTTACGCTACCCGTGTATTCAGAGGTTCTATTATAGTGAAATAAATCTCATTTCAGGAGTATATAACTATTTATTATAATAATTAGCATTACAACCACTCAGTTCTTAAAACATAGGAAACCATGTCTCCTTTGTTACTTTGACCAAAGAATGTAGCAAAACAAAAGAATATCGTAAACCAATAAACTCACAAATATATGAGGTTTTTTTTATTAATGAATGAAGTTTGTGATGGAAAGGAGAGTATCGTCTTTGCTGACTTTCTTGGTAAGGAAGTATATTTCTGCTAATGCAATGATGAGAGTGAACATCATACCACGCAGTAGTCTGAATCCCAAGTCCAATCAGTTCTATGGCGATACATCCAAAGGCAAATCCGTCTAGCACAGAGAAGATAAATTGAGCAACGGCAATGACTTGTCTGTTGATTTGCTTGATTTGGTATGTTGCATCCTCAGGGTCATTAGCTCTTATGATGTCAATATTTTTTCTTATCCTGATGCCCTCTCATTGCTTGCTGTAGCTCCAACTTCTGGACCATTGCGTTCCTGGGTAGAGCTTTAGAGGTTGGAAAATCGATGCCATAACCGATCATAAGCTCATGGAAAGAAGTGGACCGATATCCATTAGCTTGATAATGCCATGTAAACTGTTCTTGTAGCCATTTGATGTCAAACATGTCAAGACATGCTCCACCTTTGTCACTACTTACACTTGCCTTAAACTTCTGGCGTATACCTTCTGGTGCATCGTCACTTATCACTATATCTCCAGCTATAACATTTGTTTGTTTGATAGTTTAAACCCACATATGTCATTTTCAGCATAATAACAGTAGTGATGAAAAAAAGCTGTGAACTGTCTCAGAGTTTGCTTTCCAATGTAAAGTTTCGTTCCAAGGTCAGCATACAATTGGCGCTGTTCTTCTTTCTCTTCAAAAGTAGCGTCGGTTTGATACTCTGTGGTTGGGCTAACTTAGAAACTTCATTGTGGAAGAAGGAAGCTTATTCTATTTTCCTGTGTAAGACAGAGAATTGGATAAATCATCGCGTGATCTTGGCTACTTACTCCAGGTACAAAGAATAATGATACATTTGTGTTTAAAATTGCCATTATTATTAGAGTGCTACTATCAATAGCTGTTGTACTTTAAGATGCTTTAACACGTAACCAATGGATTACACGGAGAAAAAAAACTTATTGGAATTACATAACTTTTATTATATTTTCAGATGCAACAATCAACAAGTGAATGATCTAATATTGAACCTGAACTTCATTGAACTTCTTTGGAGATTTCAGTAATGTTCCGTCACTTTCAGGTATAAAATCAATCTTAATTGCATTTGGTATTTGGAATTTATGAAGCCATGCCGAATAACGGAATGATTCTAGTAATAACAACATTGAAAGCTGCAATAGCAGAAAGTATTACAGCAATATGGACTTTCTCAAGTGGCTATGAGAAGATTTTACAGCAGATAGGTTAGAATACTGCCAACAAAACAATGCGAAATTCCATGCCATTTGCGTCTGATACAATCTTTAATTGTACTTTGCTTTCTGCCATTCTATATTATCAATGATTTATTATTGAAGATCTCTCAAGCTTAAAATTATGTTTGGTATATTCCAAAACGTTTGTTTGTTTATTCTTAACAGGATATGCACAGTGCCAAATTGCGGCTGAAATATTGAAAGGATCGAAACCTGGACCTACCGACTTTGAGCACTTTTTCCCTTTGCGTTATTTGTGCCCTATTGGAGTATGAGTTGCAGTTTTTCCTGTTTACCTTTGCTTCTATTACATATTTATACACATTACACAGAAATCCCAGGGCTGAGACGAGAGTGCAACTGCGCTACGGAACGCCTGAGATATTCACTCCAGCGACCACGTCTACGAGAGCTAGCAGTTACGGCCTCCTGTAGGCCCTTCTCGTCATCTTAGGAGTAGAAGCACAAATGTCCATGCAAGGGCGAGATGTGATGTGTCCGTTTCTTTCACTGATCATACTTTCGGTTAAGTTAGGTTAGGTTACGTACATTCATTCCAGAAATCTGCAAAATCACACACACACACACACACACACACACACACACACACACACACACACACACACACACACACACACACACACACACACACACACACACAGAGAGAGAGACAGAGAGAGATAGAGAAAGATGCGCGCATTCCATGTGTAGGTACTAACATACACCGCTATGCCCCATATGCTAGTTACAATTATTTTGTCTCTCTTGAACGTCCTCAATCCCTTCCCGACCTCCAACTACTTCAAATTAATCTGTGGCTTGTAAATTAATTATTCTTTCACACTGGCCGTGTGTAGGCTAAAGTATAGAAAAATAGAGTCACACTGAAAAATTCCATGCCATAGCCGGGATTTGAACCAATAGTGACCTAATGGTGGTTAACTATAAAGCCTGGGCCTTAAAAGACTTACACGTTGTAAGTCGCCATTAATGCATTTGTCTCATGTGTTTATGAGAACTTCTAAGTGGTTTACGGGTAAAACAAAAGTCAGTTGGAGAATTTAATGTCATGTCGGCAGGTTGTCCATAGTAGCTCAAGGGTTAGGAGCGGCTGGACGGCAACCAGAATCCGTGGTTCAAATCCTGGCTATGGCATTGAATTTTTCAGTCGGACTCTATCTTTCTAATGTGTAGCTTGTTGAAAAACATGGTAGAGCTGGCCATCTTAATGTAGTACACTGAAATTTTGCTACAGTATCAGCCAAGGTGACAAAAACCATCGAAGAATTAACTACATCGCTACAGTGTAACGGTTCGAGTTCTGGTGTTTTGTCTGACTCAAGAGATTTTTCTAGTACTTCTGGTGCCACATCATCTTCTGCCCCACCACCGCGCTACTTGGTATAATCATCAACACTTAAGCCCTTGTGAGGTTATCATAGCTTTTGTCCTTAATATCATCTCTCAAAAAACCCACTATCATTGTATTGTCATCTATTTTTCCATGGGTACAATGAACCTGTATTGCGTATTCAACGCCAGGCCCCACTGCAGTTTTACCAAATTGTAAACTGTGAGAGATGAAAAAGCCGCCGCTAAGTGGAGATTCTGGGCAAAGCCATTGAGGACTTCCACACCACCACCGCAGCCAGGTTCGCGGTCTCACTCTGGCTGCACGGACTGGTTGTGACTTCCTTTAGTCCAGCCTTCACAGGCAGCACCCACAATTTCACGGGCCTCCATACCTTCCGGAGCTGTGCTCCTGGCGGAACATTTCGAAGAGTTCCCGACAGACTCACACCGCAGACCAAGAGCACAACCGCGCTAAGCCGCCTCCAGCAGCCCAAATCACCACGCCCCACCTATCGTGCCTTCAGAGATGCAACGTACTCAACCTCAGACGCCTGCCACAGCTACCAGTAGCCGCACACCGATTTCTCCACAGGGCTACCACACCACCTTCATCCGCGGGCTCCCTCTGGACCTTCAGTTCTGGACATTCCTGATAGAAATATATTTAATATACCCTTATTTATCAAATTTAATTGAAATATGTAAGAAGCAAATAAATTGTAATCAGTTTCGACCTGATAGAAAAGTATTTAATATACCTTTATTTATCAACTTTCCGCAGCCCAAAACAGGTGGACTTCAGTTCAACATACTCGAAGGATCACTACACGCTTGGGCTCCTGCAGTTTGCCGACAGTTCTCCTGAGGAGGGGCAAAACGTCGAAGGCTGGACTGACATCCCTCATGCTCCGCCATCTTCCCTTTAATGCGGTACTCTTCCTAAATAGGGTTTTCAATATGTGTATTACCCTTGGGTACTTTCAACTAGAGTGGATGGTGATATGCATATTGAAACATGGGAAGAATCCGGTACACCCTTCCAGCTACCGATCCATTAGTCTACTTTCCACCCTCTCGAAACTTCTCGAGAGGTTGATTCTCACCCGCTTGTCCCAATTCTGGGAGACATTCAAGCCATTCCCGACCACCAATTTGGATTTCGTCCTGGGCACTTGACAGTCCAGCAATTACTGCGTGTGTTGGAGACCGGTACCCTGGGTTTCCAGGAAGGCGCCTTCACGGCTGCAGTTTCGTTGGACGTCGAGAAGACCTTCTCTACGACATGGCATGCCAGGCTGTTACACAAACTGCTCCACCTGGGGCTCCCAACACAAATGATCAACATCCTACACAGCTTGTTATGGCACCGCACCTTCAAGGTCACAGTCGCGGGCGAAACATCAACACTAAGACCAGTGAGAGGCGGAGTCCCCGAAGGCTCTGTACTATCTCCCACCTTATTGCAGGTCTTTATGGCAGATTTCCCCACAGAGCCACGAGTCGAAATGGCGTAATACGCTGAAAACGTGCTTCTGTTCTGCAAAGAAAAACATCCTCAGAGCCTTCAACCCCCAACAAAGACACCTCCGCCTCACAACAGTGGTGTCGGCGTTGGCGGATATCCGTTAATCCGAACAAACGCTACGCCATACTTTTTACAAAGCGCCACACCCCCGCAGACTGTCCCAACTTCAGCTTCCGAGGTCGAAGAATAGAGTGGACTAACTCCGTCCAGTACCTTGGCGTAACATTGGACAGAGGCCTAACTTTTCGTCAGCACTTAAGGGACCTAGCGGCGAGGGTGCAGGGAGCTATTGCTTCCGTGTATCCAATAGTGGGGTTGACCTCGATGCCGGTTGGCCTGAAGTTATACCTCTACCGAGCGCTGGTAATTCCGGTGACGCTATATGACTGCGAGATCTGGGGCATGGCCACAGATAGCTGGCTGCCATGGCTCCAACGTGAACAGAATAGAGGACTAAGGTCTATATATTCTGTGGGTCATTACTTTCCTACCAGGTTGCCCACGAAGCCTCGAGTCTTCCATACGCGGAGGATGAAATTAGGAGTCGGGCATCAAAATTATACGCTAGTTTACCAACACATAGAAGCGCCCTTGTTAGACCATTGGGAGATTATGGTTCCACTAGACTCCGTTCCAGGCTGTCCCGAGTACCCTGCATGGCTTGTGGGCACCCGAGATAACCCAGGAGCTAATCCTAACAGCAGCTAAAGCTGAGCTCCACATAATCTTCTAAGCTTTTTGGCATGAAAATTTCCAACTAAATAACTAACTTCAAAATTAAAACACCAGGGTGCAAAGTATTGCATCCTTTCCTGCAATCTGAAGGTATATTAATTGTAACCTCAAAAGAAACTATAATCTCAAAACACACAACTCATCCTACAAAATCCCGAAGAAAAAAACATTACCTGTGGTAAAACCCTTAACGGGTGGGCACGCAGCAAAAACCTTCTGGGTTTATCCAGTCAGCCAGCATTTCGGACGGTCAGTTGGTAGGTCGTCGAAGGCTTCTTGTTCTCGGAGAAGGATGACTCTTCAGCGACACCTCTATGCTGTGATGCGGGTGCTACGTCCATAGCAGTTTGGTTTCCGGAGACAACACTCCACAACTCACCAGCTCCTACCTCTAGTGGATGAAGTGGTTAAAGCCTTTAACAATCGGCACTACGTTGCAGCCCTCATTCTTGACATTTTCCGATCCTTCGACTCTGTCTGGCATGAAGACCTCCTACATCGCCTCATCCAATACAATATTCCATCCTACCTTATACACATAATACATAATTACCTACAAAACCGATCCTTTGTTGTCATGAAGGACGACATTCTGTCCCAGTCCTAAGCCATAAATGCGGGAGTACCACAAGGTAAGTGTCCTTGGACCCCTGCTTTTCCTGGCGTATATAAAACCCTTCTAAAACGCCATAACAACTGCGTCTAAACGGCATGAAATAGCTGTGCAGAGAACACAGATATTTGCAAATGTGTTGTATGCCTGGTTTGAGTTACTCTCTACCTTCCACATGGATCAGTTTTGACAAAATCTGAATTTTCGCCTTAGTGCGAATAGTATTTCATACAGATTGATTAGGTGGCGCTCGTCACATACCACTTAGCGGGAATGCAATACGACAACACCGCAGGACTCCAATTGGCAGCTCACCTAGTAGCGCTCAAGGACAAACACCTTCCCATTTGAAACATAATAATAGCACCCACCCACCACCAGTAACAACTTGGTCAGACACACACCATGGGGCCTCATACAAAGATCGACCCTCAGTCCTCTACTATAAGCACTATATATCGGTGACATAATATCGTTAACGTCAGTTACAGCTCGAATACTACAATTCGCAAACGATATAATTATATACCTCCCAGTAGAACCGGGATCACAGACAGCTTTTCGCATTTTTGAAAACGACTATAACGAGATTATCCACTACCTGATCGATATCGGTATGGAAATCAGTTTGAATAAAACTAAATGACTGCATTTCCAAAAATCGATGCGTACATGCAAATTCAAGGTCATGAAGTAAGGACAACAAAAACGGTTAAATTTCTCAGTATTCATCTCCAACAGAATCTCAGATTCACAACTCACGACCGTACAGTAATTTCGAATTTGAACAATTTGAACCCATTATTCCGTGCAATGGCCGCACACCACTGGGGTATGAACTCCAGGATCCTATTAAGATTACTTCCCCCTCTGATATACGCCATCTAACCAGAGCCGTAGCGAAGGGGGAACGCGGATATACGCCGTCCCCCCCACTATTTTTCGGAGGGGGACGCAGTCCCCTTACTAATAATATTATTTATACTTTTCTAAATACATTGCCTTTCTTAATTCAACATTCAGAATACCGCAAAAATACAAAATATGTACGTACTTACATTCAGAATTATTCAAATAATGTTTATGACTATTAACGGACCTCCAGTACGTATGTGGAACCCAAAGGATTACTTACAAGAATGGATAAATTAGTCGTATGCATTCTGAGGACAACGAAAGCAGGAAGCTGAATCTACAACTGCAGAATTCTGCTCGGTTCTCCAGCATTTGGAACATTTGCTGGGTGTGCGTCCCCCCACTATTTTTGTTAGGAATACGGCTCTGTATCTGAAATAACAATGAAAACCCCATTATGTTTAGCTCCAATAGTTTTCCCAATACAAATAGATAAGATAGACACTATTATATTAAAACAAAGCATTGCGACGTAAGAACTGAAATTAATATCATTATTGGTTTTTTCTGGTTTTACTTTATTTATTCATGTTTAGTTACATTTTGTTGCAACATTTTAGAAAGAAACGGCGTGCACACCCGCGGAAAGTTAGCAAGTGAGATCCAGTTGATCATTTAACTCGGTCAACACCTCATGATATCTACGCATTTTGTATCGCTCTACTTTGAGCCACTTTTTGGATGCAAATAAATTAGGATAATCTGCACTCAGGCAATAATGGTAGAAGGCCATTATCAACCACATGAGCAGTGTTGCCTTTCTTAAGATTCCAGGATAGAATTAGATGGCACGTATGCGTGAACGTATATTTGAAATTACTCAGAACTGAAACATAAACATTTGACATGACATGGTAAAAGAAATATGTACTTTGAATAAGTCAATGTGTTTGTTAAATTCCACGAGAGGAAACGATACAATTCTTGCTAGTCTGGCAGAACGTGTCTGGTCACATATCTTTGTTCATAAATGGTTCATAATCTGAATTTATTCCAGAGAGTTCAAAGCAGCATTATTCAGTTAAAAGGTGTATCAACTGAATCAATGAGACGCTTTCTATCTTCCCCCTTACTACTGCTAGAACAATCCAATAGTGTTAATGTGGGCTCAAATTATGTTGCAAACAGAAATATTTTTAAACTGACTTACATTGAACGACTTATTCACAAGGAAATTGACAAGGAATACAAAAAAACTGGAAAAACTGCGTGAGACTTCAGATAATCTACTAAAATACAACTTTTGGAAAGGAATCGCACCTAACGAGAATTTGGAACCTAACATCGTAAATTTGCAGTACTCAGACGTTGCAGACAATGACAATGATGAGTTATCTCTTAACGTAAGTAACATTCACAGCTATACGGATGCACCGCTGGTTATTTCGTTGGATTAGACAAATAAGTACTTCATAAACTATAATTTTAAACTAAATATTTAAACCATTTACGTAATATACGAGTATCCATTTTGCAATTGTGATTGCGTTATTATAAAACCTCGGAAAATTCAATATGCGTTCCCTTAGGTCTAGCGCCACTAACACTCGCAAGTGGGCGCGAGAGAGAGAGGGAGGGGGGAATATAAAAGGAGTGAGGATAACGAGGTGGCAACGGTGAAGGCTCTAACGTATCTGATTCGCTACAGGCGAGAACTCTTCCCATGTGAAACACATAATAGCTTTTAGTGAAAATGATGTTCCATGGCTTTTTTAAAACCAAATTGTGTCTTGGGCCACGTGTGATATCGTCCGAGGTGCAAACTTAGTCGTTCCTGCAAGAATTTGTTCAAATAGCTTTCTGGGCGTTAAAAGCATACCTATCGGACGATAGTCTGTGAGTTTCCATCCGGCACATCCCGGTTTTAATATCGGGTAGATGACGATATCGCCCCACGATTGTGGTGGCCGACCCGTGTGTAGAATGTGTGTCCATGCCCGTGCCAGTAATCGGTACCATGAATCTGTAATGGCCTTAAGGTGTCTATACCTTAGATCGTCATTACCGGGTGTGGAGTTATCTGATGTGTCCCTTAACTGTTGTACAAGCTCCTGCGCCACTATTGGTCGGAGTAATACGTCCTTCGGATGAAGGTGTCCGTATGTCATCCTGGGGTTCTCTGTCACTGAGTCGAGTGCCAGGAGGTGCAGGAGTTGTTCCTGTTTGTCCGGGTGCCCTTTTATCGATGGAGAGGTGTGGAGTTTGCCCGAACGTTTAAACCAGGATAGTCTGTTCCACAGTTGGTTGACCGGGGTATTAGCGTTGATGGAGCCACGGTACGCCGTCCGCGAAGCCCGTTTAATGCGACGTAATTGCCTTCTCACGTGCCTTCCATGAAATAAGTCTCTCTGTTGCGTTCTTCTCTCTTCGTCTCTTGCGTTTCTTCCTCACCAATCGGGAACACTCAATGGTCCACCATGGCGGTCGGGGTATCCTCACCTTTCGCTTATCTATCACTGGATGGTTCTCTTCCAGTGTGTCATACTCCACTGCCGCTTCCGGTAGATGTTTAGTTGCCTGGTCTAAATAAGTCCGGAAGTTCTGAAGCTGGAATATTCCCCATCACCGTATCTGCTATGCTATGCGAGTTCACCCATCTCTAAATGTTATCTCTATCACAGGTGGGTGGTGATCGCTGCCCATTGTGTGGGTATGTCTCGTGATTTTAACACCCTGTATGATTTCGGACGATGCTAAAATGAGGTAAGAGGGGCGGGAATCTACTTTTCCCGGGCAGCCTTGCCGGCTAGCGTATGGTGCGGAAATCAGCTCCCATTTTTGTGTTGCTGTAATCTGGAGGATGGGTACTTCGGCGGGGAGGTTTGTGTTTGCGTTAAAGTCGCCGCATAGCAGGTATTTAGATGATCTGAGGTAAAGCACAATTCCCACTCGGTCCTCGGAATGCGTTGACCAGTGGTGTATACTCCTAGTATGTGAGGTTCCCCAGAACCACTCGGACCGCTTCGGGATGTTGTGATATACGAATGTCATTTTTCCAAATTATGTACTACCTAGTTATTCGTGATACCAATAACCACTCCCTCTCCTGGTGGCTGTCGGTCTATATGGTAATTGGTATATCCTGTGTGTCGAAACGGTTGATTGGACTGTCACTAGCTCTTCACTAGGATCATCCTGCGGTATCAGCCTCAATATATAAGTTTGGAATTCTGAAATTTTACTTGCTATGCTGTATGCATTCCAGTAGAGCACCTAAAGCTCTGTCATTTTGGGCGTTGTATTCGTGATTATAAATGCAACTGTGTTTGTAGGCCCAGTAAGGTCTGGTATAGAAATTCCGGTGCCTATTCCACGAGTTTATTAAACATTCTTTGAGGGAAATTCCTGCCTATTCTCTGGTCCTCCAGGGGCCTTCCCCCACCCTGTTCATGTTGAATTTGTTCCCTTACCACTAACTGTCCGACTTAGGACATATCAGTGGTGTTTGTTGACGTGCCGTCACGTCCGTGGGGCGTAGTCTCTCCCCCCACTAGAGAGATTATCTATCTAAGCGTGGTGATCGATCACGAGTTCAGTACCGACCAGCGGTCATGCGGCGCCCAACTTACTGAGTGCCAGTCTGGGGGTAGGGATTTTACTGACTCTTGACATTTTCGTTTTGTGGGAGTGTTCGGAGTTGTTGCCTTAACATCCTCCGTCATCTGTTGGTGCCCCATTAATCGCTTCTTCCATCCTGGTATCCGGGATGGGTTGCTTTTATCCGAGTTATCTGTGGGTTCCCCATAACGTTTTACAATGTCAGGATAAGATATATTGCCTGTGGCCAGTTGGCGCGCTTCGTATCTAGATATGGGAAGAGTGACGATTGTTTGGGAAATCGGTGTGTCTAGTTTGTATGCCGGACAGCGTATTTTGTCCGTAGCTGAATGTTCTTGTTTGCAGTTGATGCAACGCAACTTGCTTGTGGGGCATTCGAATTGGACACCCAGGTGGTCCAGCCCACATTTTAACATCGCTTTGTATTTCTGCAAAATTTTGCCCGGTGGTGGAATTTTCCAGTTGTTGCATACCAGCACTCTTTGGGTGAATGGGTCGAATGGGAATCTTTGATTATATATAATATATAAGTGAGTTTATAGTTCATCCAGGTCCATGTCTAGGTCTACTCCCCTGATGACCTTCGTGACAAAGAGGTTGTAGAATGGAATATATGAATGTGTGCCATGGATGGTGTCAAAGTTAGAGTTAAGAAAATCATTTGCAAATTGAGCTGGTTAAATCCCGCTTTGTTACCATGTGTAACCGCTTTTGCATGTACAAAAAGCCATCGTCCTAATTTTAATGGGTGAAATTCCCTCACGTTTTTGATATTGCTACGCATTATCCTAAAGTACGGTCCCAGGTACGTTGGTAAGTAGGGCAACGGCTGTTTCGGCACTGTTGTGTTCACCATTGAGGAGGTCTCCTGAATGGTCCCACCTAACTCTTCTGGTATTTGTTCTACCCCTGCTGTAGCTGTCTCTGTTAATGTTACCGGTGAAAAAGTAGTAATAATTTCGGTCTCCATCCCCACCTGGGGGAAGGTAGATTCTGCCTCTATGGGATTTTACATCCCTCAGGCGGGAGAATCCCTGGAGGCATAAACCCCCTTTGGGTTGTTCTAGGCACTATTATGTGTTTCAAATGGGAAGAGTTCTCGCCTGTAGCGAATCAGGTGCGTTAGTGCATTCAGCGTTGCCACCTCGTTATTCCCACTCTTTTTATATTTCCCCCTCTCTCTCTTTCTCTCTCTCTCGTACACTTGTGAGTGTTCGGTGCGCTAGACGTAGGCGAATGTAAAATGAATTTTCCAAAGTTATATAATAATGCAGTTGTTGAAATCACAATTGCAACATGAATAATCGTATATTACGCAAATGGTTTAAATATTTAGTTTAAAATTAATTATAGTTTATGAATTAGCTATTTTTATAATCCAACGAAAATACCAGCAGTGCATTCGTATAGCTATGAATGTTACTTACGTTAAGACATAATTCGTCACTGCCATTGTCATCAACGTCTGAGTACTACAAATTTATGGCGATAGGTTTCAAAATGTCGTTACGTGTTATTTCTTTTCAAAAGTCATCTTCTTCTAGTTTATCTGATGTCTCACGCAGTTTGCCCAGTCTTGTGTTTCTGGTCAATTTCTTAGTGAATAAGTTGTTCAACATCAGTGAGTTTAAAAATATTGTTTCTGTTTGCAACATAATTTGAGCCCACATTAAGTCAATTGGATTGTTCTAGAAAAGGGGGAGGGGTGGATCGCATCTCATTGATCCAGCTGATACACTTTTTTCATGGAAGAGTAACTGAATAATGCTGCTTTTAACTCTCTAGAATAAATAGAGGTTACGAACCATTCATAAACAAAGATATGTGACCAGACACGTTCTTCCAGGCCAGCAAGGAGTGTATTGTTTCCTCTCAGCGAATTTACCAAATACCTTGACTTATTCAAAGTACATATTTCTTTTGCCACGTCATGTAAAATGTTTAAATTTCAGTTCTGAGTAATTTCAAATATACGTTCACGCATACATGCCAACCAATAATGATATCCATTACAGTGCTTACGGCGTAATGTATTGTTATAATGTAATGGTATCTACTTTATTTGTATTAGAAAACCTATTTGAGCTAAAAATGTGCGGTTTTACTGGTTATGTTAGATACATTTCTCTCTATCTTCCACATAAATCAATTTGGGCAAAATCTAAATTTTTGTCTTAGCTCGAATAGTAGTTCATACAAATTGATTACTATGGCGCTCGTCACACACCACTTAGCGGGAATGCAATACAACAATACCGCAGGACTCCAATTGGTTGCTCACCTAGTAGCGTTCAAGGACAAATACCTTCTCATTTGAAGCACATTATATGTTCACACTCCCGTTGTTGTTCTATTGAGAAATCAAATTAGCTCGCTTACCTCTGTCGTGTGGCCACTCCACCCGAACGCACATACAGGTATGGAACAAAGAATGTATACTCACTTTCCGAGTTCGGACCACCTGCGGTGCCATATGTAGTAAAAGTGGGCGTTTTTTTCCTTCCTGGAGATTTTTTATTTTTATTTTTTATTTCTTTATTTTTATAAACAATCAGGATCACAAAAGGGAAAGGTAGAGTCGGAAGTCTGGTTTTACTTTATTTATTCATGTTTAGTTACATGTTGTTGCAACGTTTTAGAAAGAATCGGTGTGCGCATCCACACAAAAGTTAGCAAGTGAGATCCAGTTGATCATTTAAATCGGTCCACGCCTCATGATATCTACACATTTTGTATCGCTCTGGTCTGAGCCACTTTTTGAATGCAAATAAATCAGGATAATCTACACTCAGGCAATAATCGTAGAAAGCCATTATCAACCACATTTGTTTCCGTGCAGTGTTGCCTTTCTTAATATTCCAGGATAGAATTATTGACACTGTCGTGTATTCCGCTTTGCTTCCAACTAGCACGCCGATTTTATGTTTAGTCAATTTCCAGATCTCAGATATGTTTTTGCAGATGGTAATTCCGTGTATCTGCGTGTCCACTTTTCCACAACGTTTACACCATGGGACTGTTGCTAAATTATGTTTACATTTCTTTAATTCCGTGGGGTTAGTTCATTCATAAGGAAGTACACGGACACTTTCCAATCAAGTGGAACGTAAGTGTTTCGAAAAATTTTCCATATGCGATCCCATGTTGTATTTGGATATTTTGCAACAATTGCTGACACAGACAAAGACTCCTATAACAACTCGATGTACAAGTGTTTGGTCGTAAGACATCCTGACTTCGTTGTAATCAATGGCAATAGATGTTGATAGTCCTTTACTACCGGTCGAAATGCAGAGTGTAAACAAAGTATCTTCCATTGGCCAGGCATTCAATGTTAGTAGTTGGGATTTGTCACAGTTGATTTGTGCTCCGAACGCCCTTTGGTATTCGTTTAACAATGGTGTAACAGCATTAAAGTCCCCCGAATTAGTAAGTATCAGGGCGACATCATCAGCATAAGCGAAGATTCTCTCACCACTCAAAGGATGGGCTCTCCGTGCAAGGATATTCGTCTTACCTCGAATCAGCGGTTCTATACACAAGGTGTAGAGAAGCATCGATAATGGACATCCCTGCCGTATAGATTGCAGGATCGCTACTGGTTGCGTGTAAAACCCATTTCTTTGAATTCTCGAATGCGCCTTGTCATAGATGCGTTTAATGTGGCTTTGAAAGTCCACAGAAAATCTAAATTGTCTTAAAACTCCCCAAAGATAGCCATGATGAACCTTGTCAAAGGCGCTGGTGAAATTCAGGGCTAAAATTGACGCAGCTGAATCTGGGTCCTGCTCACAAGCAATAATAGTATCCCGGAGTGTCATGAGAATGTGCGCAATTCTCCTTTCTGGAATACCGCATGTTTGTCCCGGTCCGACGACATTTGACAGAACTGCCCGCACACGATTGGCAATTATCTTGCTGAACAACTTAAAATCGGCATTGAGTAGTGTAATAGGGCGATATTCGGTGAATGTTCTTGCCGCTGAATGTTTGGGTATTAAAACAATAATTTCTTCGTTGAAACATGACATTTCACTTTCGTTCCGTTGCAACTCTAACATTACTCCAAGCAGTGTATCTTTTACAGTCTCCCAGTTCTCTTTATAAAACCGGTAACCGATGCCATCTACTCCCGGTGCCGATGTCATGCTGGCTGATGTCAGTGCCGTCCATAGTTCAGTCAAGGTTATTTCCGCATTTAATGCCTCACTATCTTCTGGTGATAGTTGTTCCACAATGTTCTTGTAAACATTTTGCTGTGCTGCAACATCGACTTCCGTTTTCCCAAATTTGGAAGAAAAGAAATTGTAGGCCTCTGCTAATATATCTCGTGTTGTGGACAGTACTTCTCCAGATGTGGATTCCAAAGCAGAGATGTATTTCTGCGTTCCGCGGCACTTTTCAGACGCAACGTGTTAGAGCGAGGTTTTCTCTTCAGCCTCTAGCGAGTTTTCTCCGGCTCGTTGTAGTGTTCCCCTATAGAGTTATTCCTGAAGTGAACACATTTTCTTCTTTATTGCTTCGATGTGATGCGTCACAGTTTCTCCACCTTGTTGCCTCCTTTGTTGTTGGTATCTATTGTTAAGCAGTTCATAGTAATAATGCAAATATTTTCTTCTATCCTTTGCCTTCTCTATGCCTTCACTCTTGTAAAAATTGCATATGGCAGGCTTCAGAGTGAACAGCCACTGATGTAACTTGTTGGCGGTTCTACTCTTCGGGGTTCGAGTCCAGCTTATCCACCTCTGTTGAAACTTGGATTTAAGCATCGTAACCTTGTAAGAGGGCATTGTTTAATTTCCAGGAACCTCTTCCAAACGGAGGTGGTCTTTTGGTGTGCATTATTTTCTTGATCAATGCTTGATGATCGCTAAATGGCACTGGTCTCACTTGGATGTCCTGAACCTGGGATGTCATCGTCTCACTTACGTAAAATCTATCTATTCGCGAAGCAGCAGAGTTACGATGGAAGGTAAACTCGACATAGTTGGCATGTTTTTTCCATGCATCCTGCGTTTTAAGGACTTACACAGACTAACTAACACTGGCGAGGGGTAATATTGGTTCTTCTGGTCTTTGGCATTGATGACACAATTGAAATCTCCTCCGAGGATCAAGTTGTCGTATTTATGGCACAAAAAGAAAGGCAATTCCTTAGCCAGGAATTCTTCACGTTCCTTTCGTCTGTGGGACCCAGATGGCAAGTATAGTATAGCAACGCAAAGAAAATCCCTGTAAGGAATGTGCTATGGGACAAGGACAGCGAATGTATGTGGCAGAGAACTCCTGTTATACAAGGAGCAGACCGTTAAAAAAACATGTGCTCTAATCACTCTGTACATTAAAACCGAGAAGATTCATTCAGAAAAGTAGAAGGCGTCAGAATGATTTTGAATGGTCTGTAATTTTACTGACATGGGGATGTCATAAACCTGTCCAGGGAGGGTGTGGGAACCTTCGGCAACACCCCTGCGTCTCGTCCCTCGGAGACTTTCTCTTTTGTGGAGGAGTATATACGTTAACTAATAGGGTGTTATTTTCAGTCAATAAATATGTAATTCTACCACTCGCATGCGTTTCTGTGAGGCGCACTCCACATGTTGCACGATACACTATTGCTGTACCACGCTGTTCCTCTCCCACGTTGGATATATAAGTATATTGGGGCCCAAAGAAATCCAGACAATGCTCGTTATTTTCTTTAACAAACAGAAAATCCATGTCATAATCAAACACAAAGTCACGCACTAATGTTTTCTTTGTGTAGTTCCGCAAACAATTCACATTCAATGATGCCAAGATTTGGAGGAAGAGTACCATCAACAGCACCGGAAAAAGAAGTTGCTGATAGGTAATGCCGCCACTGATTCACTCTTGGTCAACTGGCTTGCTCTTCTTTTTAGATTTCCTTGTTGGTGATTCCACCTTTGTATCCGGATCCTTTTTCTTACGTTTGTCTAATCGAGGGTCACGATTACTAACTTGCACTCCACGCACACAGGACTGTATTATTATATTACTGTCTTCAAAAGTTTCAGCTACTGCCATTTCCTCCGCTCAGGGGGCCGAAGTTGCTGGTGTAGCCGCTGCTGAATTATGCTCAATCTTGTCGTCCAATACTGTCTTTTCACCATCTGCTATATATTCACTTCGTGATGCATCAACCACGACTGAATCCGTCGAACACTGGGACTCCAAACCGTTAATGTCAACGGTGACCAGAGTGTGTGGAGTTTCCGCGTCATTGTGCATCGTGTCAGTCATCGATGCGGGTTTGTCATCCTCGCTGCTTATGCCTGCCTGCCAGTCGTCTACTATCTCCGTGTCGGCTGACGGTAAAATGGGGTGCGCATCTTTTTCGGTGTCCACATTTCGATTCACTACTCTTGTTTTCGGTAAGGCTCCAGATGCCAGCTTGGCCCATGTAAAGGTATCCTGTGCACTGTTCGGTGTACATGGTACGAATTTACGTGGACATTGATTACGTAAGTGGCACGCTGAATGACAAATTGAACAAGTAGTAGGTTGATCGGGATAACTAACCAAAGCCGAATGTCCCTCAATATTTATGAATGACGGGATATGTTTCTTCAATAGTAGATGAACCGTGCGAACTCCGTTTGTTACCTTATAACGCTAAGTCTCATTCTATGCATCAAAAGTTACCTGTAGTATATTCCCATATGGTTGCAAAGCCACGCTTATTTTCAAATTTGTGATATGTAGTGGCAAATTGAATACCTTAACCATACGTCTTCGATATCCGGCAACATCAATAAGCACCTTGGTCCGTTGTCCATTTGACAGGGTGAAACTAGCTTCCCCATTTGTCTGTTTTAACACTCGTTCTACCAAATCTTGCGAACTGCATTTAATGAAAATCTGGCGAGAAATGTCATTTATTTGTAATGCTGTAACCTCATCTTCTTCTAACCTAAGCGTGTTGAATATCCATTCATGTATCTCGTACGCAGTCGGTCGACTAATATCTCTTTCTACAAAACTTATCACCAATGTTGTTGGACGGTCGGTCATGTCGATTATGTCGTATTAATTACCGTATTAAACAAAAAAGAATACTAATATTACGACGTTAACTTAGTCACTTCGCAGAAACGTGCACTGTAAACAGCCGTAATATCGCCGTAAAGTAAACTCTAGCCGCGAGCGCAACACAACTTCCCACACACACGCACACACTTTCCGAGTTCGGAATACTAAGCGAAAGACTGAAATAGCACGTGTTCTTGTCTTATCCTAGGCTCCGGCTGGCAGCAGCACTACCGTCACCCCTGAAACTTAAAATCACAGCTTATGGATTTAAACTGTGAAAGTTAATCAGTTGCTTCTGTGCGGCCCACATATGCCCTATAACAAATGAGCATCCAGATTTTCCCACCTTATATTGAGATGTGTTAACTAGGGAACGGATTTTTAGTTTTTTATGTAATTAAATATTTTGCATAATTTAGTTAGTAGTATATTTTATGCATTTTACCACATTTTATGCATTTTACATGTGGCAAACTACATGACTTTGTTTATGAGAAGGAAAACCTTCTGCTTGACCTGTAGAGGTTGTTAGATTACCGCTGCTTTTCTAGAAAATATCTAATAAAGACATACATAATTATGGCATAGCACAGTTTTTGGGGTTTAAGAAAACGTCTATCGTGATGGAGACTAATTATGGATACTAAACTTTTTGAAACTCAGGATTTCCAAGTGTTTAGTTCTTAAATATTGCACACCAATATTTAGTTTCAGATTATTTATTTACATAAAATACCTATAAATCGTATTTGTATGCACTCATTTTAATAAGTTACAGCGCAACACTTTCAATCTATCCCATCTATGTAAATTGCACACAACACTGGCATACGGTGGGCATACGTATATGTTGACACCTGTGGTGGACACACTTCAACTTTGCGCCAATGTTTTTCCAGATCAGAGAGAATGACGAATTTGCCAGCACTGCCAATATATCCACCATAAACACGACATGCTATGTATAAATTTAATTTAGTTGAACATTTGCGAGGATCATTATGATTCAGATTGTTATTTTAAAGAACCAAAATTACTCAGACTTTAATTTTAATCATAATAGGGTACTATCGATAAAAGCATTTCATTTTTGCACGAATGGCAGCATTGTTCAAACAAGTAAAAGTGCCGGGAAATGTATACAATTTGTGACATGTGCTTCATCGGAAATTAATTTCAAGAATATTTAATAAAGATATACGAATTGTGTGTGATGTTAGGTATGACAGAAGAGCAGATAAAAAGAATGGAGGCCAAGCGTCAAGAGGCACTGCAAAGAAAAAAGGATAGGGAACAACAGTTGATTCAAAGTCAACCCGAAACTCAAACTGGTGGAAGTTCACTCTTCGGAAACAACTTCAAAACTCCATGGCGTACTTCATCAGCAATAGATGTAACTGTACGTCGAAATAATTGGCACTTAAGTAGAAAAAGGGGTAAATGGAATTACAGGAGACGTACACCAAAGACAGGCTGTTTATTAACTGCAAAATTTGAACTATCATCAAGAGAACGATTCTTAGTCAAGGTATCTTTCGATGCTCAAGTCATTGACATCTTCAAATCTATCCCAAGCGGATCGTATGATACAAAAACTAAACAATGGAGTTTTCATGTAAAAGATCATGATAAAGTTAATCATGAGCTGCTTATGTCAAAGAAAGTAGCTGTAAAGTCAATTCCTTTTAGTGTTTTAGACATCATAAAGAATAATCAAGATGATAAACTGAGAAACATTGATCTTTCAAGAATAGAGCCAGTACTCCTTGAGAGTTTAATGCCATTCCAGAAAGAAGGAATTCAATTTGGAATATCAAAAGGTGGTCGCTGCTTATTGGCTGATGATATGGGACTTGGAAAAACAATCCAGGCTTTAGGCATAGCTCATTATTACAAGGAGGAATGGCCATTGCTTATAGTTGCACCTTCTTCAGTCAGATATGTTTGGGCAGAAGCTATTCAGAAATGGCTTCCTAGTGTTAAGTTGTGTGAAGTTTCCATTGTGACATCCAGCAAAGAAGCGGAACAAATCGACAAAGCACAAATAGTAATAACATCATATAAGCTAATGGCAAAATGCAAAGAAATGTTTAGAAAAAGGAATTTTTTAATCTTTATAATTGACGAATCTCATTATATAAAATCCAGTAAAGCTCAGAGATCAACAGCTGCATTGTACTTATTAAAAAATGCAAAGCGAATCATCATGCTGACAGGCACTCCAGCTCTTTCAAGACCACAAGAACTATTTGTGCAACTATCAGCTCTTAAGCCTTCTGTGTTTTCTAGTATGATTAATTTTGGTCTACGATACTGCGCAGCACACAGAACTCGATATGGTTGGGATTTCTCAGGTTCATCAAATATGTTAGAATTAAGAGTTCTGCTAGAAAGTCATGTGATGATTAGGAGACTTAAATCTGATGTTATAACCCAGTTACCATCTAAAATAAGACAAGTTATCACGTTAGACCCAAAGCTTGTGCAAAGCAGAAGTAAGGAAATGGTAAGCATTATGAAAGCTTTAAAGGATAAAAATGTGAAAGGTATGGAACGAAGATGTGCACTTGTACGCTATTTCTTTTATACAGCAAAAGCAAAAGTGAAAGCAGTTAAGGAATACATAGCAGAACTTCTAGAAAAGGGCAAAAAATTCATTTGTTTTGCACACCATGAAGTTATGATAAATGAAATCTGTAATTTAATTACTGAAAAGGGACTAGGGTATATATGCATTAATGGCAGAGTTGATTCTTTGGATCGTGGGAGGTTATGCGATAAGTTTCAACTGGATGATAAATGCATTGTGGCAGTTTTGTCTATTACTGCTGCAGGTACTGGAATTACACTGACAGCTGCTAATTTGGTGGTATTTGCAGAACTCTACTGGAATCCAGGAATTTTAATTCAAGCTGAGGACAGAGCTCATCGCATTGGCCAGACTGATAGTGTTCTAGTTCAGTATCTAGTAGCCGAGGACACAGCAGATGTTTATCTTTGGCGTCTAATTCAGAAGAAATATAATGTACTTAGCAAAGTTGGCTTTAACAGAGAAAATAGTTTAAAAATGGAAAAAGAAATATTGCAAAGCAAAGAAGATTCTGAAATGGTGAAATATTTTGAAGAGATTAGTAATTTGGACTTTGAGGAAGAGAATGTACAGCCAGAAAGCATGGACATGGGAGAAGCTATACCAAAGAAACTTAAAGTAGATTATTAAAGTGAGTACTGATAACATGTAAACACAGAAAGTATTAAGTTTTGTACAGCATAGTATTGTACTTGATGTGATAAGCACAGATCTTCTGGTCTGTGTACAGTTCTAAGCATTGAGCTACCATGGCAACGTGCCAGCATGACATTAATTCTCTAACTGACCTGCATGTAATGTTGTGCTGGAACATTGCCATGAGAGCAACTGGACTGAGACCGAAAATCTGTGGTTCAAATCCCAGCTACTGCATTGAATTTTTCAGTCTGGCTCTACCTTTCCAAACATTGTGCTTCACAGCTATGTGAAAGAACAATTAATTTTCAGTAATATATTAATATCTTTATTAGCAATTTCTTATATACGGGAAAAAAAAGAGAAATATTAAAAAAGGAAACCGACTGGCAACTACATAAATAGCATATTGAGATAATTTTGAGTCAAACTAATACTCAATGCTCCACTTATTGCTAGTATTTACCTAGAACGCGTTTTGTTAGGAATCTTCCTAACATCAGCAGCTGTAGTCGACTAATGGATGTTGGTTTGGTGAACTCATTGGAGGCGACAGGTGCGTCTGTTGGTATCTTGATGAACTTGAAGTTTGGGTTTTCTTCAAAGGTAGTGTCGAAATTAAACAATTTTCTTTCATATTTCTTTATGAAGATTTTTCCCACGTGGTTAATACAGCTGGACCTTGGACACTTTTTAATAAGTAGATTTCTCGGTCTATATCATGATTCTCCTTCCAAAAATAGTACGCTGCCGCCGATTTATCTATTTCTTTGTTCCTGATGTTCCTAAAATGCTCTTTAAGCCTAATGTTCAAGTTCCTTTTTGTTTTTCCAATGTAAAAGTTGTCGCAGCCTTTGCAGTTTATCTGGTACACACAAAGGCTGCGACAACTTATACATTGGAAAAACAAAAAGGAAATGAACATTAGGCTTAAAGAGCATTTTAGGAACATCAGGAACAAAGAAATAGATAAATCGGCAGTAGCATACCTTTTTTTGGAAGGAGAATCATGATATAGAACGAGAAATCCACTTATTAAAAAGTGTCCAAGGTCCAGCTGCATTAACCATGTGGGAAAAAATTCTTCATAAAGAAATATGAAAGAAAATTGTTTAATTTTGACACTGCCTTTGAAGAAAACCCAAACTTCATCAAGATACCGACAGATATGCACTTGTCACCTCCAAGGAGTTTACCAAACCAACGTCCATTAGTCGACAACAGCTGATGATGTTAGGAAGATCCTAACGAAATGCATTCTAGGTAAATACTAGCAATAAGTGGAGCATTGAGTATTATTAATTTATAGATGAGTCGATTTACTACACATCTGCTTCACTTTCGTACCTATTTTGAGGACATGTTTCGCAAATCATCATTTGCATCTTCGGCTCTTATCCGACTAAAGCTTGATCCAGTGGTGTAGGTAATTCTGGAGTTCAAAATTAACAACACCACTGGATCAAGCTTTAGTCGCATAAGAGCCGAAGATGCAAACGATGATTTGCGAAACATGTCCTCAAAATAGGTACGAAAGTGAAGCAGATGTGTAATAAATCGACTCATCTATAAATTAATAATTATTTCGCTTCACTGTGGTGTTCCAATATAGTTAAATCTTCATACATTGAGTATTAGTTTGACTCAAAATTATATTAATTTTGTGCTTCATTGTATCATAGTCCTTACACATTGGAACATAAATAGCAAATCACTTTAGGCTACATCATCTTAATTTAAAAGTTATGAAGCAAATTTTAGGACTAGAGCCAACAGAAAATGATTATTAGCATTAAAGGTGTTAAGTTATCAAAGCAAAGACTGTTTCAAGTGTTTCACTACAATTGGTTTACTACTGTTTTATTGTAATTTTTGAAAATATATCACACACTTAATTTCCAGCAAATGTTTAGTAAAATATCATGTGTATTATCTATATACAGTACACTTATATACATGTTATTACAAAGTAAATGATTCACTTAAATCCCCTAGTATATATAAACCAAGCTTTTTCTAGCTTTGAAACTTTGTAGCTAATTGTTAATTAACTTGAAACATATATTTTTTGTTGGTGATACTTGGATGTCTAAGGCAATTGTGTCTAAAAACTAGTGATATCAGAGAAGATATTTCAAATACTACTGGTAGTTTGCATTTAATTCTGCTGTGCCCTCCAAATAAATTTGTATTGAATATATGTGTTGTATTTTAAATATAGCAAAGTTTTGATATATATTTTAGGATGTGCAAAAGAATATGTTTTGTAAGCTTCACTCTATTATGTTAGTGAATGTTTTTCTAACAATATGTAAAAGTGCAATACATTGTCTAAATAATCAATAAATTATTAAAGATAACTATTATTCAATTCCTTTCTTGGAAGTGTTGAAAACAATGTTGTAATAAATTAAATTTAAAGGGAGTCAATTAATGACACTAAACAACACTTTTAAATTTTTTCGGAGCATGTTTCAGAGACTTTGCTTCCACCGTCAACCGGACATCGACTGGTTCTCAGTGGTGTAGCTGGCGATATTTTGTCATAGGTCTCCTCTGGTGGCGGTTCAAGGAACTTGCTGAACAAATCTTTCTGGTGGATGTCGAAATTGAATACTTTGTTCCTATTTTTTGAAATGAAGATTTGTTTCCATGTGGACAGTTCTTGTTTCCTGTTATATGTTTTAATAGTTTTGGTTCTGGATTTATGTTGTGGCTTTTTTCCCAAAAATGCGTGGTAACTGCTGATTTTTCTAATTGTTTATATTTTATGTTCCTAAAGTGTTCCTTTGCTCTTGTTTCTAAATTTCTTTTGGCTTTTCCAATATAAATCCAGAAAGATTTATTAAATTTTAGATGAGTCGTATTTCTTACACATCTGCTTCACTTTCGTGTAAGAAATACGACTCATCTAAAATTTAATAATTTTTCGCTTCACTGTTGTGTTCCAATACAGTTAAATCTCGATATATTGAAGTGACCAGAAAGATTTGTTCAGCAAGTTCCTTGAACCGCCACCAGAGGAGACCTATGACATTATATCTCCAGCTACAACACTGAGAACCAGTCGAGGTTCGGTTGACGATGGAGGCAAAGTCTCTGAAACATGTTCTGAGAAAATTTAAAAGTGTTGTTTAGTGTCATTTACTCCCTTTAAATTTAATTTAATAACTGTATGTTCCGAGTTTATGGGCCATGGTGTTTAACTCTTTGAAGAATGAACCAACATTTCGCCAGGAACTGCGCTTAGCATCATGAGGGTGGTGATCCGTCCGCTGCGAAAGTCAGGAGTCTAAATTATTAAATTATAAATTATTAAATTAGATTTACTAAATCAGTCAAAATACTTACAATAAAAGTAAAAATATTCTATTAACTAAATTTAACATCACCATATATTAAAAAACCCAATGAGTCATGTTTTATTAAAACTTAACTCATGTCAAATATTAAAAACGTTGCATTTCGGGTCCATTCTAGTCCCATCTGCAGCTGATTAACGATTGACCACTATCTTCACAGTCAGTTGTCATGTGGACCACTGTAATTTGCTCTCTCTCTCTCGCTCGGAATATTTCCTACATAAGCGCATAGAGAGTGCATGTCAAAATTTAAAATATATGGAATGTTTACATAGAAAATGAAGCTAGCTACAGTGAAGCAATAAATATTACACAAATATAAATATTTGTAACAAAAGACTTCACTTATCTTAAGAAAATGGTGTTAATTCTTTTTTCTAATTGAGATTGATTACACAAACAGATTGTTTGTATCTTCAGTCCATAAATAAACTTTTTTGTCAAGGATTCTGGTTACCATGTTCTTATGTTTTTTCAGTATTACCAAAATCTGAAAATGAAACAAACCTAAAAACAGAATCAACTGCTAGTATTTCAAAATTCATTACGCGATGTTTATTTTTTAAAATAAATATCTTTTCCCAAACCATTTAATTGTTTTAATAATTTAACTTCAGGATTTATTTCACGTTTAAATGACCAAAAGTGATCTGCTACAGCCGATTTATCAGTTTGTTTATACTTAATGTTATGAAAATGTTCTTTCGTTCTGTTTCCAAATTACGTTTTGTCTTTCCAATATAAACCTGATCTCAATCTAATTGATAAATACCAGATATTTTATTATTACGAATTTTATCATTTTTAGAAAAATGTAGTAAATTTTTAATACTTTATTTATTTTGAGGAACTAATGTTATACCAACTTTTTAAATTTTTTTTTGAAAATGTTTGTAAAAAATAAACGGTTTTTTTTTTTAAATAAAAAGATGATTATAATTTTAAAAAATTTTCTTAACATCCTTGGGTTAATAATTAAAAAAAATAAAAGACAATTATAATTTTAAAAAATTTACTTACCATCCTTGGGTTAGTAACCATTTTCAAAATTTTTTTTAAAAAGTTGGTATACCTTTACTTCCTCAAAATAAATATAGTATTAAAAATTCACTACATTTTTCTAAAAAAGATAAAATTTCTAATAATATAAAATCTGGTATTTATCAATTTAATTGTTTAGATTCTGTTTAGGTTTATATTGGAAAGATGAAACTTAATTTGGAAACCAGAACGAAAGAACATTTTCGTAACATTAAGTATAAACAAATTGATAAATCGGCCGTAGCAGATCATTTTTGGTCATTTAACCATGAAATAATTCCTGAAGTTAAATTATTAAAACAATTTAATAGTTTGGGAAAAGATTTAAAAAGTAAGCATCAAGTAATGAATTTTGAAATACCAGCAGTTGATTCTGTTTTTAGGTTTATTTCATTTTCAGATTTTGGTGATAGTGAAAAAACATAAGAACATTGTAATCGGAATCCTTGATGACGAAGTTCATTGATGGACTGATGATGAAATCGATCTGTTTTTGAAATCTATCTCCATTACAAAGAAGAATTAACATGATTTTCTTAATATAAGTGATGTTTTTTGTTACAAATATTTATATTTGTGTAATATTCATTGCTTCACTATAGCTAGCTTCATTTTCTATGTAATGAGTCATATTTTATTAAAACTTAACAAATATTACAAATGTTGCATTTCGGGACGATTCCAGTCCCATCTGCAGCTGATTGGTGATTGACCACTACTATCTTCAGTCAGTTGTCTAAAATATGTGAAATGTTCTTTAAAATAAGAATTGTCTTCCATGTTGAAAGTTAGTTGAAGTTCCTAATAGTTGTCGTAAGTAAATTTTAAGTTTTAATATGAAATTAGTTTCACTTTTAAAAATGCTTTTGATCATAACAATTTCAATCATCACCAATTCTGTGTTTTCAAATGCTAGGCTTTGGCAATGAAGCCATTAGCTCTCTTGCTCTCCAATATTTCTGTGTAGTGGGTCCGGCAGGTAGGGCTTCACAGGTTAAAAGATGTTCTTCAGTCATTTCCTCTTCTTTGTTGTCAAATGCTAGGCTTTGGTAATGAAGCCATTAGCTCTCTTGCTCTCCAATATTTCTGTGTAGTGGATCCAGCAGGTAGGGCTTCACAGGTTAAAAGATGCTCTTCAGTCATTTCCTCTTCTTTGTTGCACAGAGGACAATTTGGACTTGTATAAATTCCTATTCTGTGTAAGTGTTTGGCCAAATAATCATGTTCTGTAAGTAATCTAAAATTTGCTACTGCATCTTTACATGGGATTTCTGGAATAATTTCTAGATTTTTAATTAAAATGTTCCATTTTTTATCTTTGGCTTTGTTAGATATTGATTGGTTTTGTTTGTTTTTATATTTGCTTTTGATTAATCTTTTTATCGATGTAAAGGGTAAGTTTTTACTTCTGTTCTGAATTAAATTTGCACCTTTTTTGACAAGGAAATCAGCTGATTCATTTCCAGCAATTCCACAAGGTGCAGGTATCCACTGTAATATAATTCTTTTCTGTAGTATTTGAAGTTGTTGGATCATTTTGTGACATTCTTTAATTTGGATTGACCTCATTTTATATGAACGTACTGCACATAATGCTGCTTTAGAATCAGAAAGTATGACAATTCTTGATGCCTTTTGAATTGGATTCCTTAGATTTACAATAAAGACATTGTCTTGCGTTCATTCATCTGTAGCACAGTATGCCAAAAATGTGTTCAGGAACCACTTAGTTAATACTTGCAATATATTTTGTGAAGTTGTTTACAGTCATACTACAGTATAGTTTTTTTTAATAGTGTTTTAACTTGTTCTGTCAATAGACTGATAAATACATCGGTGGTTTCAACTCTTTTATTTCTAACAATATTATTTAAATAGTGGAAACGTAGAGTCAGACTGAAAAATTCAATGCCATCGCCGGGATTTGAACCACGGATCTTCTGCTTTCCGTCCAGCCGCACTACCATTGTGCTATTATGGCCAACGTGCCGATATGACATTAAATTCTCCAACTGACGCGTATTTTCCCGGGAAACCACTTAGGAGTTCTCATAAACACATGAGACAACTACCTTAATGGCGACTTACTATATTGTAAGTACTTTAAGGCCCGGACTTTATAGTTAACCACTATTAGGTCAATTACTGGAAATTAATTGTTCTTTCACACTGGCCGTGTGTAGGCTAAATTGTGGAAACGTACAGTCAGACTGAAAAATTCAATGCCATAGCCGGAATTTGAACCACGGATCTTCTGGTTTCCGTCCAGCCACACTACCCTTAAAGTACTTACAATATAGTAAGTCGCCATTAAGGTAGTTGTCTCATGTGTTTATGAGAACTCCTAAGTGGTTTCCCGGGAAAATACATGTCAGTTGGAGAATTTAATGTCATATTGGCATGTTGGCCATAGTAGCACAATGGTAGTGCGGCTGGACGGAAACCAGAAGATCCGTGGTTCAAATCCCAGCTATGGCATTGAATTTTTCAGTCTGACTCTACGTTTCCATAATTTAGCCTACACACGGCCAGTGTGAAAGAACAATTAATTTCCATTATTTAAATATTTTATTATATTTTGAATAGTTATAAATAAAAGTGTTTTTAACAGTGGGCTAATTTCATGTATAAAGACTAAAATTGAGTCATACTTTTCTGGGCCAGATATGTTGATATTTTTGCTGTAGTTTCATTTCATTTCATTTTATTTCATCCATATGATCCAAATACATAGGATACATCAACAGGTTTAACAAATACAATCTGTACATAACAATATTAAAATAATAAAATATAATAAAATAAGCAGGGGGTACCTTTACTATTTAAGCTTTATTTAACCTTTTATACTCATCTATAGAGTAGACTGGGTTTTCTACGAGGTAACTTTTTAATTGCTTTAAGTTTAAATTTTTCTTCTGTTATCTGTTTTATTTGATTCGGTAAATGATTGTACAATTCTTTAGATTTATTTTCTATATTTTTGTTACTTAATGTTCCTCTTAATCTGTTTAAGAAATAATTTTGTTTTGTTCTTGTGTTATGTGTATGTATGGACATGTTTTTATTTTGGTTGCTAGAATTTTTTGTTACGTATTTAATGCACTCATATATATACAATGCTGTAAATGTTAATACATTTAATGTTTTATAGACATTTCTACACGAATCCTTCCTTTTTAATCTACAAATTATTCTGATGGCAATATTTCATATTGCTTTTTTCTGTACATTTCCCCATAATACCACCCCAAAGCATAAATGAGAGTGTATGACTGCATAGTAAATTTGTATTAGAGTTTCTCTATCCATTTGTTGTGCTGCCTGTTTTAAAATATATAGTCCCATATTTATTTTCTTTACTATTTTTTCAATGTGTTGTTTCCAATTTAGTTTGTTATCTATTATTAGTCCAAGGAAGCTAGTTTTTGTTACTTCGAGTATTTTTTTATTATCCAATGTTAGTTGCATATGTGATTGTGTTTCTTTGTTTAAGGTGATTTGCATCCATTCTGTTTTGCTTGTATTTATTACCATGGCTAGTTTTCCTAACTCACTACTAATTTTTTCAAGTATAAGATTGGATTTATTTTGTACTTCACTTTCCGTTTTTCCCTTCACTATGATTGTGGTGTCATCGGCATATCCGATGGCCAATTCCCCTGCTTCTACTACTGTTTTGAATATACTGTTTATATATATAAGGAATAAATAGGGCCCAAGTTTCGAGCCTTGGGGTACACCGTAAGTTATTTTCTTAAATGAGGATCTAATTTTGTCCAATTTACCATTTGAATTACGTATAATTTCCACACACTGCTCCCTGTCCTGAAGATATGATTTCAGCCAATCTAATGGTATGCCTCTTATCCCATAATTTTCTATTTTGGTAATTAGTTGATTTATGTTTACGCAATCAAAAGCTTTTGTCAGATCCAGAAAAATTGCCACTATATGTTCTTTTCTGTTTAATGCATTTATAATGATGTCATTTCCTTTACATATTGCCTGTACAGTTGATTTATTTTTTTGAAAACCGAATTGATAGTCTGAAATTATTTTATATTTCCTACAAAAACCTTGTAACTGATCTAGAAATAGTCCTTCTATTATTTTTGAAAAACTTGAACACAATGTTATAGGTCTATAATTTTCTAATGCTAGTTTTGAATATTTTTTCTTATATATTGGTCTAACTATTACTTTTTTTAGTGCTTTAGGAAATGTTCCTGTTATAAATGATTGATTACTTATATATGTAATTATATCAGCAAGTTCGTATTTACAGTACTTTAACATTTCATTTGTGAATTCATCTAATCCACACGAGCGTTTACATTTTAAGGAGTTTATCTGTTTTAAAGTTTCCTCACATGTTACTTCACGTAATACCATTGAGTTAGAAATACTGTTCTCAAATTTTTGATCAGACTGGCACTTTATGACACCTAAGGTCTTTACTACATTGATGTAATAATCATTAAAATTCTCTGTTAAGGTTATTGGGTTCTCTATTTGTTTATTTTCAATCTCAATGCAGATATTTTCTTCCCATTTTTGTTTTGTTTCTTTGTGTAATGATTTTATAATATTCCATGTTACTTTGGTTTTATTTTCTGCATTTTGTATCAGTATCAATAGTCCCTCAAAAGTTTTTAACTGACTCCTTAAAACTACTGAATCTACAAGATCATCATATAAAATTCACAATGGAAGTTGAAGAAAACAATCAATTGCCTTTCTTAGATTTAACAATCATAAGACAAAATGACAGTGAAAAATTTCTACAGAAAACCTACTCACACAGATAATTACATAAAACACAATAGTTTCAATCCTCTGTCACATAAATTAGCTGCTCTTAGAAGTTTGATCCATAGACTGAACAGCATACCTTTAGATCAAAAACAATATAATGGAATTTACATATATTTTAAATACAGCACAATAAAATGGTTTCAATCCAAACTCAACCAAAAAAATGATCATTCGGGACTACAAGCAAAAGAAAATAAAACAGATCACTACTCTTCAAAACATAAATAAAATTATTTTAGTTAATTGATAGAAATTATTCATTTCTTCACACTAGCCATATATAGGCTAAGGTGTTTGGTAGATAGAGTCAACAAGAAAAATTCAATGCCATGGCCGGGAAAATTCAATGCCATGGCTACCGTTGGCCATGGTAGCTCAGTGGGTTAGAGCAACTGGACGGAAACCAGGAGATCCATGGTTCAATTCCCTTCCATGGTATTGAATTTTTCATGTTGACTCTATCGAAAACCTTAGCCTATATACGGCTAGTGTGAAGAAATTATTAATTTCCATCAATTAACTATAATAATAAGAATTAAATGATGAGGCCTGGGACTCAAGTACTTATGATAGGAAGTCGCCACAAACGGTGTATCTCGAATGCGAGAGCCCCTAGTGGTCTACCGGGGAAATATATGAGTCAAATGGAGAATTTAATGTCAGGACGGCACATTGGCCATGGTAACTCAATGGGTTAGAGCGACTGGATGGAAACCAGGAGATCCGTGGTTCAAATCCCAGCCATGGTATTGAATTTTTCATGTTGACTCTATCAAACACCTTAGCCTATATATGGCTAGTGTGAAGAAATTATTAATTTCCATGAATTAACTAAAATAATAAATGATGAAGCCTGGGACTCAAGTACTTACGATAGGAAGTCGCCACAAATGGTGTATCTCGAATGCGAGAGCTCCTAGTGGTCTACCAGGGAAATATACGAGTCAAATGGAGAATTTAGTTTCAGGACAGTACATTGGCCATGGTAACTCAATGGGTTAGAGCGACTGGACGGAAACCAGGAGATCCATGTTTCAAATCCCGGCCATGGCACTGAATTTTTCATGTTGACTCTAACATAAATAAAAACTGGAAATACAAGAAATTCTTTTACCACCCTTGGGCATTTCCAAAGTTTGAACGACTATTTAAAGATTATGGCTTCAAACTAGCACCACAAAACAGATTCTCACTCAAGAAATTGTTAAATAATCCCTTAAAGAACATGATCCCACCAGAACAAAAATCAGGCATATATAGTATAAATTGTGAAGACTGTGACAAATTTTATATTGGTTTGACAAAGAGAAATTTAAAAGTATAAAATTGAAAGAAGCATAGAGACAGTGAAGCACAACTTAGCACAAAAGTGAATTGAGATGATATTGACCCACTGCTTCACTCACACTGTTTGCTTCAAGAGCTTTTGCTCTTATCATCAACTGGAGCTCGACTGGTGCAAATTGTAGTGGTTTCCTCTTTCTTCGTATCGTCAATAGATGGCATGATGTACTTGTCAAAGATGTCCGGTGATGGACAGTGTGAGTGAAACAGTGTGTCAATATCTTCTTGATTCACTCTTGTGTTGAAAAATTTAAAAACTAGATTAACAGAACACTGTAAGAACATAAAATATAAACAAACAGAAAAATTGGCAGTTGCTTTTCATTTCTGGAATGATAACCACCACATCGGAGAGGAGATCAAACTACTAAAACCATTTGTCAACAAAACTTGAACTTACAACATGGGAAAAAATGTTTATTATTAAAAACATCCCACATATTCTAAATTTTGATGTGCCATCAGTAAGTGGTCTACTGAACTTAGGTAAAGAATCTTCCGAGAGAGGGAGCCAATTACAAGAGATCCAGACAACAACCAACTGTGATGAGTTGCTAATCAGCTGAGGATGAAACTGCAACAGTTTCGAAAAAGTTCCTGATTTTGGAAAAGGACGTGAGTAAAGTTACAAGTTTTAAAAGGTATGACTCAATTTTAGTTTTTATACATTTTATTATATGTTAACTGGCTTATCTGAGGTTAGATGGTTAGCTTTTAAAACTCAAGCAACACATCTATTTTATTACCTGTTCTTTATAAATAACTGTGCAATGATCTAGAAGATTTCCATAGTGAATCCTCACCTTAACCACTAATAAGCATATTTATGTTGTTATTTTCAAATGCTAGGCTTTTCAATGAAGCCATTAGCTCTGTTGCTCTCCAATATTTCTCTATTGGCTGCGCATCTGCCAGTCACAAGATGGCTGCAGGCCTATGTCTTGGTTGGTCTGGCTCGTGTAAATGGTTTCAGCCTTGTGTTTGGTAACACGGGAAGCCAGGTTTTATGCTAACGTGCTGCTTCCTCCTTCCTGTTAAAATTATGTTTGTGCTTGAAGATTTCAATAGCCTCCCGATAAAGTCTGGTGTGGTACTGGGCTGTGTTGTTGAGAACCTTTGTTTCCTGGAACTTGATGTCATGTCCCATCAGAAGGGCATGTTCAGCAACAGCAGATTTTTCTGTATGTCCCAACTGTCAGTTACTTAGGTGTTCCTAGCAAGGAACCTCCTAAGTTGTTACATTAGCTGATGTTAGGAAGGTCCTAACAAAATGCGTTGTAGGTAAACACTAGCAATAAATGGCGCATTGAGTATTAGTTCGATCCAAAATTATATTAATATTGTGCTTCATTGTATCATAGTCCTTACTCATACGAATAAAGCTTGTTATGTGTTCACATGCCCTCATAATGGACCTGCAGCATAGGAGTATGGTATTAACCAATACATTTCCTATTAAAATATAGATGAGTCGTATTTTTTACACATCTGCTTCACTTTCGTACCTATTTTGAGGACATGTTTCGCAAATCATCGCTTGCATCTACGGCTCTTGTGCGACTGAAGTTAGATCCAGCAGTGTGGGTAATTCTGGGGTTGCTGCTGCCATCTGTGGATTTAGTGATGAACTTAAATGTGGGATTCTCTTCTAGCGGATTTCAAAGTTCATTAGTTGGTTTTTATGTTTTTCTATGTATATCCTCTCCCATATGACGAGTTCACTATGTTTTTGTACGTATTTTAGTAATTCTGTGTTATCTTCAATTTCATGATTTTCAGACCAGAAATGAGCTGCTATTGCGGACTTATCAATATTTTTGTATCTTAAGTGCCTGAAGTGTTCTTTCTTTCTAGTGCCTATGTTTCTTTTTGTCCTCCCTATGTAAATTTTTTCACAGTCTTTACACTTAATCTTGTAAATGCCTGACTTTTCCTCTGGTTTTATCTTACCAGTATTATTACTGTGAAGTAGGTTTTTAATGTTGTAGTTGTTTTTTGGTGCCAATGTTATATTGTATTTCTTGAATATTTTTTGGAACTTTTTTGTGGCCCAGGGGTGGTAAGTAAATTTAGCAAATCTAATTTCTTGTTTTATTGGTGTGAGAGCTGTGATCTGTTTTAATCTCTTTTGAAGTTTGAATGATTTTAGTTTTTTATCTACAAGGTTTTTTCCATATCCATTTTTAATTGCAGTTTTTAAGATTTGATGGTATTCGTTTTGATATTCTTGCTGGCTGAGGGGTAGATTTACTAATCTGTGTGTGAGACTGTTGATGGTGGCATGTTTGTGTGGAATTGGGTTGAAACCAGGGGCGGCCGGTGAGGTATTGTATTGATGGTGCCATAAATAAATAAGGGTTGTTAAAATATAAATATGTGCACCAATTACGAACGATTTGGGTAATCTTATCAATAATCCAAGCTATTCTATAATATACTGTACCATACAAAACGTACAGGGAAACGGAAATAGATATTTATTACATCCGTACTCTTGTTACGGTCATCTCCAATTAAGGGTTCGATTTCTTTCAGAATACACTCCGAGATAGACTGAGCATTCTGACCTTCTGGATTAACAACATTCCAAAATCTTTCAACGGGGTTCCTTAAACGATGTATCGCGAAACAATAACCAACTGAAATTCGCAAGACATCAGTGGTTTCATCCGCGATTATTGCAACATAATCTGCACGCTTTATTTCTTTGCAAACTTCCTCGTGATACACTACCAACATTCACTGCAGGAGTTCGTTTTGAACAGTCTTAGAAATGCCTTTGAATACTAATGTCTGACTGAGATGCACTTGAAGTTCTTTATCCAACTCCGCACTAAGCTGAATGAGCTCACGAAAAACCCCCTTATTTTGAGAGGCGTCAGATTCGTCGTGTCCCCTAAGAACCAGCTCCAAAGCACCACAGAACCGAATACAGTTTATAATTAAGTTCAATATATACCTGTTCTTGTCTACTTGTTTGTTATGGCTGTTGTTTAAAAAATCCGTACTCACGATGAACTACAGCATTACAGGAGCACATACAGAACTGCTCTACCATTGCTTTACAAAACATGTGTCCAACACATGCGGGTTTTATGTTCTACCAACAAAACTGCTGCTGTTAAATATGCACATGTTGAAATACTGTCTCTAAATTTTAAAATCTAATACTATATTCATTTTGAAACCCAATTAATTTTATTTATAAGGATATCTATGTGTTGTGTTTCTGCAACTGATTTCATTAAGCATTAATTTGCGTTTTGAAGTTCCTAAGAATTAACTTGCAGTAGATGGTGACACTGCATTAAAGGAAGGTTTAGCCCGAAATGTATTCTTACCATTGTCTTTCGCTAGGTGGCAGGATCGTGGTTCTCTGAAGTCCCGTGTTTTACTGCACTCTAATGGGCAAAGCGTAAGTAATGCGCCAGAGAAATTCCGGCACTACCTTCTCTGACCTTCTTCCATAAGAAGCCATGTATAAGCAGAGATCTTAGCCCCTAGCCCTAACACAGGCGTTTATGAGCGTAGACGGTGCCGTTCTGGAATCGGCACCAAGCTACGGAAAACAACCAAGAGAGAGCGCTGGCGTTCAATGCGCCTATTCAAACGAGGGAGCAACTATTCATAAACAATTCCTTTTGCGCAATTCTTATACACTTCTCTTTCTTTCGCTTTCATACAGATGGTGCCATGGCACAGCGGCACTACCTCAGAAGCCGCCCCTGGTTGAAACTATTTGCTTTAATGTGATTATCTGTGTGTGTTGCTCTTCTATGGATACCAAATTCTAGTTTTTCATTGCTTTTTGTGATTTTAAGGTCCAAAAAAGGTAGAGTACAGTCCTCTTCAGTTTCCACTGTGAATTGTTTGCTGGGTTCTTGCAGGTTGAGTAGTTTCAAAGCATCATCTATTTGTTTGTAGGGCACTATTGCAAAGATGTCGTCTACGTATCTGTACTTAGCTGATAGCTACTTAGGTTCAAGTTACCAGTTCCGTGAGCTCATTTAATACTGAATGTTTCTGTATTTACGAATTGTAACCTTTGAAATTATATTTGTATAACCTTTGTAATTGAATACCATGCTTTGTAGGTTTCCGGAAACAATTGTGATCCTTCGATAGTTAGAAAGCAGTGACAGATTTTGTCAAGACTCTGTAGTGTGTGAAGAAAAGTTTATTTTTTTGTTTTATGTGATGCTTTTAAATACAACTATAAGTATACTTATTTCCAGGGGCGGCTGCTGTTTAGGAGCACAAGAGCACGTGAACCCTGCAATATTTGTCTTGTAGAAGTGCTTTTCCTCTTTTTATTCGTTATTTATATTTACCACACTCATTGCTTAATGTGTAGTAATTAGACGGCGATAGCATGAGTATATGGTGAGGTTGTAGGTAGCACACTTCTCTTGTGCTAGCATATCATGTAACGTTTAAAGCTCTGCACATGCATAGACGACAAATACTACAGACAGGCATTGGTTGGGTACGGCCAGATCATAGCACAGTTTCGATGTGCACGTTAATTCACATTGGCAATGCCAGAGTTCTTGGTCATCTCTGGGAAGTGCTACTATCTATCAAGTACAGCTAGTGCTTTAGTGCAAAACAATTACTCTTTGTTGTGTGCAGCGACCGATCACGAGGTTGTCGAATCTTTGTGACAGTTGAACTTCTCTCAAGAGGTAGCTATGAACTCGGTGGATTCATTTTAAGAAATAAAGTAGATAAAGTGACTTGCAAAGAAAAAGTGTAATAAAGCGACTAGAACGTCCGTAGCCCAATTTGACAGTTAAGCGTGTTACAAAAATCAGAAGCAGGACTACGGGCACAAATTTAACAATGAATACACAACTTGTAAATGGCTATGCGGTTGCAGGATTAGAAATGTGCTTTTTGGCTTTCCGTGCCTTCTGTTTAGCTCTGAAGTGAGTAATTGGACAGAATTAGGATGGCCGACTTGGTACATCTTAGTGAAAAGATAAAGAAGCACGGGAATTCACGCTGACGTAAAAATGCATGTATTCAGTTCGCCATGTTTGGTTGTGTGAATATTAATACTCAGCTTACACACTGTCAGTAAAGCGACACAATAAGCAATGTGATAGGAATAGATACATTCTTTCTAGGCTAATAGATTGTATAAAATGTTGTGGGGCGTTTGAGCTAGCACTCATTAGTAGTAGTCGTGGCAGCAGTAGCAAATAGTGCTGGTGTGCATTTTAAGTGTAGGTCTTGTGAACACCCACATTTTTATTCCACGAGCTGCCACTGCTTATTTCAATAGCATTAGCAATATTATTTTATGTAGATTGGTATTTAGTGGTAACAAATAGGAAATTCTTGTGAAATTTTAAGTTATTAGTAAAAGCATGTGAATTGCATACTTTCTCCATTTTGTTCACGCAGTGTGGTCAGCTGTAGGAAAAATTGGAATGTCTGAGTGGAGAGGGGAAGCAGGAACATGTCTGCTTGTAAAGTGAGCAGTCTTGTAATATAAGAAGCATCTACGTATGACTGTACAATAGAAAGAGTACTGAAGAGTAGCCTTAGCTCTTTGAATCATATCCTCTCTTATTTTAATGAAAATTATTATTTTGAGCTTCCCTTGTTTAGAAAGTCATGCCTCGCCACTGGCCCTAGCATGTTACTAATTAGTCATATAAAACTTATGTTTCTTCAGTTCAATTATCAATTGGAAACACAGATTCAATCAGGGACGGCCGGTGAGGCATTGTATTGGCGGTGCCATAATAATTAATTAATAATGAATGAATAAATAAATAAATTAATTAATTAATACAAAATAAATAAATAAATAAATAAGGGTTGTTAAAATATAAACATGTGTACCAATTTCGAACGATTTAGGTAATCTTATCAACAATCCATCCTGTTTTATAATATACTGTACCAAACAGAACGTACAGGGAAACGGAAATAGATATTTATTACACCCTTACTCTTGTTATGCACAGGTGTAAGGAGCACAGTAAAAGTTTGATAATACAATTCATGGAGAATGTGATACGAAGCGTTTGTGTACGATTTCGCGATAGAGAGACAGTTATTTTAAGTCCCGTGCTTTACTGCACTCTAACGGATAAAGTTTAAGTTATGCGCCAGAGAAATCTCGGCACTACCTTCTCCGATAAGAAGCCGTGTATAAGCAGACATCCCAGCCCTTAACACTGGCGCTTATGAGCGTAGACGGTGCCGTTCTGGATTCGGCGCCAAGCCAAGGAAGACAACCAGGACAGAGCACTTGCGTTTAATGCGGCTATTCACATGAGGGAGCAGACACTCAGAAACAATCTTTTTTGCGCAATTCCTATACACTTCTCTTTCTTTCGTTTTCATACAAATGGTGCCATGGCACAGCGGCACTACCTCAGAAACCGCCCCTGGATTCAATTGTAGTATTCTTCAATTCAACCTAGGATAAAATCCTTTCCTTCGCTTTGAAAGCACTAGGTTTAGTTTCTTAGCATTTAATTACAGCATAGTCTCAACTTAAAAATGTATGATTGAGACTGACACAATGCTTCTAAGTTTAGGCTGGAAAATGTTAGTTATAGCAAGACCTTTTCAGAGCACTTATAGCACTTATGTTGCCACAATACAGTGGTAGCATAATTAACACTATGTTAAAACATATGTTCCATTATTCGAAAAGGGAACCTGCTTGTCAATCAGTTGGTGCCTGCCTCGGTAGCGTAGATGGTAGCATATATGCCTCACATTCAAGAGGTCCCAAGTTCGAATCTCGGTCAGGGCAAGTTACCTGGATAAGGTTTTTTCCGGGGTTTTCCCTTATCCTGAAAGACGAATGTCGGGTAACTCTAAGCTCCATAGACCCTGGACATATTTGAGCATCATTTCACCCCTTTCATTCTTCGTCCAATATGACTTAACGTTGAAGGACGTAAATTAAAAAAAAAAAATCAGTTGGTGGGTACTGACATACTAATTCCAAGGTTCACAGGTCCGAATAGGTTCTAGATTTACAGCCAACCAAGACACAGTTCAGGAAATTCACATATCATCCCAGAATGCAACATAAATTCAACAAGATATTCAAGAAGTACAACATCACTCTAGCCCCAATAAATAAATTCAGTTTAAAAAGCTTATTATGCAACAACCTGAAAGACCCAGTACCTGAAAAACAAGAAATCAGGTATATACAAAATCAACTGCTTAGACTGCAATAAGTTCTACATAGGAAAAACCGAAAGAAGTTTACATATTAGGTTACAGGAACATATGAGATGCATGAAATACAAATAGAAAAATCAGCAATAGCTCACCATTTCTGGTCTACCAATCATGAAATTGTACCAAATATAAAACTATTAAAATCAGCCAGTAATAAAACCAAACTCGATGTTTGGGAAAAGTTGCTAATTATAAAAAACAAATAGTATACTTTAAATTTCGAATTGCCGCCTGAAAACTCTCTTTGGAAGTTCATCTCACAGACAACAGATGCCGCCACAGACAACCAGCTCACTTCAAGAAACCACGGATCCAACCAGTCGAATAACTGCTGACGATGGGGACAAAACGTTCTCCGAAACATGTCCAAGTAAGGATAATTTAAGTGATGTTTGTTTTTGAATTACTGACTCATTACTTTCAAATGTAAAAGAATTCCTATGGGACAAAATTCCATCACTTTGACAGCACTGATATGATCCTGGCTATTGACAGAATTGTTAACAAACTTTATTTACTTTCAATCATAGCACGTCTTCAAAGACATTATTATAATGGACTGATCTCAGCTACTGTGCATTAACATGTGTTATTTCCTGTTTTGAATTGCGTGTAAACTGCACATTTAAGCTACAAAGCCTTTTTTATTTACATATTTGTACCATGATTTGGAGGCTTTAGAACATGAATATGCGTACAGTTTACCACAGCAAAGAAAGTCACCAGGAACTGAGATGCAGGGGCATTGCAGAAGGTTCCCACAGCCTCCCTGGATAAGTTTATGACACTCATGTCAGTTCAGTTAGAGATCATTCAAAAACTTTTGACGGCTTCTACTTTTGTGAATAAATCTTCTCGGTTTTAGTGTACTGAGTGAATAGGTCACATGTTTTTTTAACGGTTCTACTCCTTGTGTAGCATGCATTCTCTGTCACACACATTTGCTATCCTTGTCCCACTGTGTAAGGGTGGCACTGGTTAACACATTCCTCTCTGGGACTTACTTTGCATTGGTGGACAGTACAATCAATAGCTCTCATTCTTTCACTTCATTTTTACCTCTTAAGAAACTTAATCCACAGGTGCTTTCCAAACATGATTCTTTTGCAATTACTGATTAGAATTCCGAATTCTAAAGTCTTACGAGGGCTGTTCAATAAAGAATGAACATAATGTTTTGCACTAAAATTCAATCTTATTATATTCTATTCTTATAGCTTAATGTGAAACAAACACGCAGTAGTAGTTTCATTGTTGGTACTCCTGGTTCCCGCCTGTGAGAACCAGGCAAGTTCAGACATGTTCAGTATCGCCTACCGCTGCAATGGAGGTAACCTGTAGTTAAAGTTGATGTTAGAGGAAGACCCGCAGTTTATTTCAAATGTCATCGCTGCTGATGAAACTTGGCTACATCATTTTGATCCTGAGAGCAAACAGCAAAGCTCAGTGTGGAAATCTCCTTCATCACCAACCCCCAAAAAAGCAAAACTGGTTGCTTCTGCTGGGTCATCCTATTCTTTGATATTCATGGAATGGTTTATCAGCATGTTATACCTGCACATACATCAGTAACTGGACAATACTACAGGGATGTCCTAAAAACATTGCAAGTCCATATCAGGTGCAAAAGACCACATTTCTGTGAAGCAGGCTGAATGCTGCACCACGATAATGTGTGGCTGCATATTGCCAATGTTGTTGCTGAATATCTTGCAAAAATCAACATGAAGTGCATCCCTCACCCTTCCTTAAGCCCTGATTTAGCCCCATGTGTCTTCTTTATATTCCCTAACTTGAAGACACGTCTTCGTGGGAGGTATTAGCCATCAACAGAAGCAGTGGTGAAGGCTGTGGAGGCGATTTTGAAGGATATCTCAAAAATGATTTCCAGCATGTCTTTGAAGACTGGCAGAAACGCTGGGACAAGCGCATCGCATTCAGGGGAGACTATTTTGAGAAGGACCATCAAAATTATGAGGATGAGTAAAGGTACGTTGTTAAAATAAAATTGTGATCATTCTTTATTGAACAGCCATCATAAAATACATAAGTAAAATATGAAGCTAATAAAAGTGAAGGAAACAAATATATAGAAATATACTAATTTGTAACTTAAAGCACTTCACTTATAAGAAATGATGACCGTTTTCTTACAAATTGACTAGGATTGTGATTTCGTGAATATCTCATTCACATCATCAGCTCGAACCATCAACAAACTTGTTGTTAATGTTACTGTCGGTAGATGTCACTATGTTTAGTTTAGTACTACCAGCATCTGAAAATGAAGCAAATTTAAAACCATAATCGACTCTGTGTTTCAAAATTCATTATGCAATGTTTATTTTTTAAAATATATATATTTTCCCAAACCATTAGATCTATCAGACCATTTAATTCTTTTAATAATTTAACTTCTGGATTTATTTCATGGTTAAATGACCAAAAATGATCTGCTACGACTAATTTATCAGTTTGTTTATACTTAATGTTACAAAAATGCTCTTTCGTTCTGGTTTCCAAATTACGTTTTGTATTTCCCATATAATTGATGGAAGTTAACTTAAATAATAAGAGTTTAATGATGAAGCCTGGGACTCAAGTACTTACAATAGTAAGTTGCCACAAATGGCGTGTCTTGAATATGGAACCCCTAGTGGTTTACCAGGAAAATATACCAGTCAATTGGAAATTTTAATGTCATGATGGCACGTTGGCCAAGGTAGCTCAATGGGTAAGAGTGACTGGACAGAAACCAGGAGATCCTTGGTTCAAATCCCGGCCACGGCTTTGAATTTTTCAGTTTGACTATCTATCCAAAGAATTAATATTATATATAGGAACATATATATTTATTTTCATGTAATTAAATGCCAAGTTTACAACAGGTTAAACATTTGTATTTCCCAGAAAAATGAAAAGTAAAGAATACATAATTGATCTTTATGGGTTTAATGCAAATACAATCCCTGTAAATTTAGAATTTATAACATTTTAAATTATTTGTTCAATTTATAAAATGTTGCCCTCTGTAGGATTCTCAAGTTTGTTTTCTGATCACATAGTTGCTTTAGACAGTTTGCGAAACATGTCCTCAATATAGGTACGTAAGTGAAGCTGATGTGTATAAATATGACTTATCTAGAATTTAATAATTGTTTCGCTACACTGTGGTTAAATTTTGATATATTGAAGTTACTGTCAAGTCAAGAGGAAAAGCGGAAGTTAGATCCAGCCAACTGAGCCGATGATGCAAACAACAGTTTGCGAAACATGTCGTCAATATAGGTACGTAATATAAGATGTCTCATTTACAGGAGGTTAGGATAGTATTTTTTATATAAGCTTGCATGGTAACACCCTGTTAAACCATTCTTTAATTTCTCTGGATTATTACATTCAGACCTTACAGTTATTCCCACCATTTCACCATCTCTTGGCAAATTACTGTACTACTGCTACGTTTGCATACATTGCCAACACTCATTTAGTGATCCTTTACTACTTCCTTTGTCACTATTTACCTCCTTCCCTCTCAAAGTGGTATTAAGTTTCTGATATATAATATCTCTTAAGGGGAGGCATGTGAAAAATGCTAAAATCCAAAGTTCACATCAGAACTGCTTGAAATTTTGTCATTAGGTGGAGTACAGGAAATCTAGTTAAGCTTTCAAAATTCGTCTTTCTATCTTAAATAGTTTTTTCAACAACAACAAAAAAAGGTGCTTTTTATAGAGTGATTTTTGTATGTTATATAAAAAGTCCCAAGTCATACAGTTTTTCTTTTAGAAACTTTAAATTTTAGATTCAGGTTTCTATGTACATCAGTTATAAAAGTTGCTATACTTTTGAAGTGTGTGTCAAGTATTTTTGGAGAAAATTTTTTTAATAATAAACTATTTAATTTACATCAACAAAAATACCAACCTTTATTAAACATTTATTTAGAAATATGTATGCAAAGTTTCATACAAATTTGTTGAAAATTGCAGAACTTGGAGCATTTTGAACATACAAAAATGTTGAAAAATTGAAAGCGGAGAAAAATGACTTTTAAGATTTAGATAGAAATTAAACTACTTTGTTTACTTTGAAATCCTCATGCATCATATGCAGGCCATACAACTATCTTATTACGTTCTTTCTCTTTAATTTGGTTACCTTTGGCTCTTTTTTTTATAATTTTACTATCTACAACAGTCTTTACCCCCCCCCCCCCTGCCCCCCAAAAGAAAAAAAAAAACTGCAATTTCTTTACATTAGGAAACATGTTACAATCTCTACAAATTTTGTTATAAATGATCTAAACTTTGGATTATGGTTCCTTTAGATAATAGTTACAAAACTGTATATACTCATTTGCCCATGTCTAATGATTCTGAAGGAGAAAATTTAAGGAATATGATAAAATGTTCTTGAATTTTTGTCAATTTTCTGTTTTCAATACCAATCATTATCAAGTTTTTGATATACAGCCATAATGGTACCAATTTTTATTGAAAACTTATCTAGGAATATACATAAATGCAAAACTTAAAGAAATTCATGGAAAACTTCAGTGTCTGGAGTATTAGCAGTATTAAAAAAATGCTAAAAATTGGACACAAAAATCTAGTTAGAAGCTCTAATATAAATAACATTTTTTCTTATTTAAGTTTGAATTTATGAGTCACTATGTTTACACTCAGTCTTCACTTGTTGTTGTATAATTGAAACGTTTTCAAGATCATTCGATCTCATCATCAGCTGTTTGGTGACTAAATGAACCTCCCTCTTCTTCCACTACTACGGAGCTCCGATCACTCTACCATCTGGTGTTAGGGGCACTAAGTTTTAATACTTCATTTAATGCCGGGATTTCAAAATTTATAACTTTATCACGGTTTTTGTTTATGAATATTTTTTCCCAAATATCCAGTTCTATGGGTGTACTTAAAGATTTTAACAGTTTAATGTTGTGGCCAATGTTGTGGTTTTCTGTCCAAAAATGGTGTGAAACTGCAGATTTTTCTGTTTGTTTCAACTTAATGTTCCTCTGGTGTTCTTTTTGCCTGGTTAACAAGTTTCTCTTAGTTTTTCCTATGTAGCTTTTTTCACAGGTTTCACAATTAATCTGATAAATTCCTGAATTCAAATTGTTGGGGATTGTATTTTTCAGTGGTTTATTTAGCAGGTTCCTCAGACTGAATTTGTTTTGGGGTGCTAGTTTTAAGTTTTGAAATCCCGGCATTAAATGAAGTATTAAAACTTAGTGCCCCTAACACCAGATGGCAGAGTGATCAGAGCTCCGTAGTAGTGGAAGAAGAGGGAGGTTCATTTAGTCACCAAACAGCTGATGATGAGATCGAATGATCTTGAAAACGTTTCAATTATACAACATCAAGTAAGTGAAGACTGAGTGTAAACATAGTGACTCATAAATTCAAACTTAAATATGAAGAATACTTCACTGTTAATAATGCTTCTGCTTTTAATATTATAACATTTTTTCTGTTTCAAAAACCTTCTGCACTATATGAAGACCACTCAGCTAGTTTATTATCCTTTTGTTTTAATTTAGTCATTGTTAACTGCTTCCTGGCGTATTTATATTTGCTCAAAGAACTTTGAGCTCTTTGTTTTAGCTTTCACCTATCCCTAATACTGCTAATTTTCTTGCTAACAGGACTTACTTTTATTTGAAGCAAAAGGTTAGAAACAGTGATGTATTTAACATTTGAAAGTAATGAGTCAGTAATTCAAAAACAAACATCACTTAAATTAAAGATTTTTATGTGTGAATATATTAAATTTTTATATAAAATAAAAATTTAAAATTTTTTAATGATGTTTGTTTTTGAATTACCGACTCATTACTTTCAAAAGGACTTATTTTGCTTGCTGCAACTTTTAGCTTAACATTTAGACTAGCTTTACAAGCCATATTAAATTCACTAACAGCTGCAATCACTACAATTTGCAATTTCTTTCTTGATACAAAAACTTCTTTGTGACATTTACTCCATGCAAACTTTCATTAGCATTCTGTCCTTTGATGCAACTCTCCAATAGAATAGTACTAACTAATCTTTTTATTTTTATCTAAGAGATTAAAATTGTATGTACAATAGTTCATGCAGTTCATATCCATGGTCATACAAAATGTCTGCATAGAAATATGACCCTTACCAATGTCCAGAAATGCATCAACAATTCTTCTATTTACATTAAAAGGTGACCTACTAGAATCACTGGTAACTCTTGGGCTATAATATGTTTTCACTTAACATTTACCTCTAGCAGAGCATTCTAGTATCATTACTTACTATTATGACTAGCAATCCTTAAAGGTTAGCTAAATTTTGCTTTGAAATAGCCACTGTCCTGCTAACCTAACCTGATATGAATTATATATCACAAACACTACATGTGGAAATGTTTGTTTACTTTCAAAAGTAGGAACCAACTGGCAGAAGCTGAGCACAACTGTTCAGTAGCTTTCACAAACACCCAGAAGATGTCTCTGCACATTGCCACTGTGTATGGAATCAAACCGCATACTTTAAACGTGAGAATTCCATCAATTTCTTTGTGACATGCTAACAAAGGCAATATAAATGGCCACGCCCAGTCGCACATGGGCATTTAAATAATGACGTAGCGGCTCTTTAAATGGCGCTAGGGCGTAACTGATGGCAGATTCTGAAACTACAATGTTTCAACATAATTTTAAGGCAAGAAATGGAAAATGTTTTTTGTCACTTTTTATGAAATTTCACCGATGCCTCCCCTTAAAAGGGAGACTAGGTGGGCCCAAAAATGTTGTCATGGCCACATCTTCTTTTCCTTTAACTTTCCTGGTTATACCACTATCGTGATGTTAAGGGATTCTTGGTCCTCTACCCCTTATGCCATTAGGTGTCGGGTTAAGGAACTGAAACTTTGGATCAGATAGAGAAATCCAGGATGGGTATCACCCTGATGCCTAGAATGAGAGGAAAGTAGATGAGGGTGAAATGGATGAAAGGAAAGATGATAATAGAGAAATTGGTGGAATGATGGCAGGAAAAACCGGAGATCCTGGAGAAAATCTGTCCCAGCACCATGTTATCCACCACAAATCTCACATGCAGTCGTCTGGGATTGAACCTGGGCTGCCTTAGTGAGAGTCAAGCAGTATGACTGCTTGGCCATGGGGCCATTATGACCACATTGTGAATACTCCACATTATTATAGTTACCTGCACTCATTAAATTAAGTATTTCTCACATATTGTTATGCTCCAATATGGGAGTGAAATCAAAGTATGTTTGAACTTTTGTATGGATAGAGCTGGATGTAGAGCAGTGAGAAAAAAGATGGGATAGGAGCACAGCCTCGATTGTTTTCCTAAAAATTCATCAACCTTACTAAATAAAAACCACTAACATATAGAAATGTAAATATATTTGGTTACATATAAAATTCTTTACATACATATTTAGCAGATACTTCGGTGTGGAACCACACATTTTATAAACACCAGTATAATGTGTTTAAGATACCAACATGTTACTGTTTATAACTGGCACAACTTCACTGTTTGAATATCTCAGTTGATACAGCTGTTCAATGTTCCTTGCACCATGATGACATTCAGTAACGAGTTAATACAACGGGAAAGTTTTCAGTTATGAGATGATCATCTTGAAATATTATCACTATATTGACTTCAAATTCTGAAACAAAAGTAAAACATATCACTACAAATGTTCTCATTCTGTAGAACATAACATTGTAACTACTGTAATAAACATCTCTGCATTATACAGAGTGGATAGAAAATATTATTTACATTATTAACTATGGCTTCTTGACTGATCAGCTGTGAAGCCATAATTAGTCATGTTTGCTGTGAAAGCTCTTAGACTTATATTATTCTTTTACTGAAGTATTAGCACATGCCCACAATATTGGATATAAGAATAGAAATTCTGAAAACTCCACTCATCTCCAACATCCTTAACCATATGTCTCAAATTGTATCTGTCTACAGCTAATTCCTTCAACATAATCTTATACTTTTCTTCGGTGATTGGAGAGCCTTGTCCAACACACAAATTGTGAAGGTGTTTGTTCCTTTGCTCTGGATTGTCTACATTATGATTCTGCAGGAACCAGTTGTTCCAACATTTGTGCACTGTAATATGATTTTCTTTGGTTGTCAGTGTTAAAGAAAATATTCCTCAAACTTTGCGCATAGAAGCCAAAGATGGACCATTTACACGTCTTGTGCCAGAACTGCACAGATAATATTTTACACTCCAAATATATTGTTCCAAACTGTATTGTATACTCTATCTCTTACTAGTTTAATCTTGCTTTAAACAACAAGGCGGAGCTAACTCAACTCACCACGTGTTAGATACTACATGCATGCACATAAGTTTTGCAACACTAGCAGTATGTATAGCAGTGCTAACTTCTGGGGACGTTCCCCGACAGGTTAAAAAAAGATAAAGTGAAACCCATCTTTAAAAAAGGTAACAAAGGGGAGGTAGGAAATTACAGGCCAATTTCCATAATTTCAACTTTTGCAAAGATCTTTGAACATATAATGTATAAAAGAGTAACAAGCATTTTGGAAAAATTTAAAGTAATTAATGACAATCAAAATGGTTTTCGAAAAAATAAATCAACAAGTTCTGCACTGATGAATTTCAATGAACAAGTGTATGAAACACTAGATAGTAAACAATTAGGGATAGGCATTTTTTTAGATCTTACAAAGGCGTTTGATCTGGTTGATCACAAACTTCTACTAGAAAAATTATCCTCGTATGGCATAAGGGGGTTAGCTTTAGATTGGTTCAGATCTTATCTGGAGAATAGAGAGCAATCAGTGGAAATAAGAGTATTTTGTTAGCGAAACGAGTGAAGTTAAAACTCAGATTTCAAGTAGCGCTATAATGAAATATGGGGTCCCTCAAGGTTCGGTGCTTGGGCCTCTTTTATTTCTAGTGTACATTAATGATTTGGCAGATAATGTAGAAAACAGAACAGATATAAATGTTACACTTTTTGCAGATGATACAAATATTTTTATCAAAGGGGTGAATAAGGAAGGGGCAGATGTACATATTGAAAATAGTCTAAAATATATTCAAAAATGGTTTAGTGCCAATATGTTAATATTGAGTAAGGAGAAAACAGCAGCCCTAAGCTTCTATAATAAAATGAGTGGAAGTCAATTGTATCCAAAATTAATGCTGGGACAAGACCAAATACATTATGTAAAAACTATCAAATTTCTGGGACTAACACTAGATGAAAATTTAAGTTGGGAAACTCACACAGAGACATTAACGAAAAAACTTACTAAAATTTGTTTCTTAATCAGGGCAATTACAGGCACGTCGAGCTTGAAAGTTCGGAGAGTAGTGTACTTTTCATATATTCACAGTTTGTTGGCGTATGGTATAATTTTTTGGGGAAATTCTAAAGACAGTATAAAATTATTCAGATACCAAAAGAAAATAATTAGAATCATAGCAGATCTCTCAAGCACAACTAGTTGTAAGCCATACTTCAGTAAATTAGGTACCTTACCACGGCCAAGTATATTGTAACGGGGAGCGCTGAAACACCCTGTGAGCAGCTGGCAACGGAAGACAGGGGAGGCTCGGTTAGCCACGCCTTTCCCTCGTTTGTCTTATAGTGGTGACAGCCAGTGGTCGGAAAGAAACATAATTGTGCGTCTGTTTTCCTTCCACCTGGTTCTCGATCCTTCTGTTACCAGAACAATCGTGTAAACACCAGAAACCGGCGATATTCCTATAAAGAGGGTTACAGACAGACAGTGTGAGTCAGTTGTTGAGTTGGTTTTGGTGTAGTCAGTCAGTTGTTGGTTTGAGTTGGTCAATCAGTTGGTTAGTGAATGAGGACAGTTCTTGGTGTAAGAAGAGTTAGTCAGTGACGTGTTAATGAACGAAAGGATTGTGAATGAGAAGACTGTGCGTGCATCGGAGTTTATGTAATCGCGAGTACAAGTGAAGTTGTAACGGACGAACTGGTAAATTGTAACTGTGTGCAGCAAGTAATTCTGTGTAATTGGCAAGTGTTAAACTGCAAGTCGGTAGAAATAAAGAACATTGTTGAGTGGTGTAATTGGACTTTTTATTCCACGAACCCACAAAGTCACACTGGCGTCAGAAGTGGGATATAACACGAAGTCACACTGGTGTCAGGAAGCGGGAAAACAACATCACCGAACATTACAACAATGGAGGCAGCATTAGAAAAGATTTTAGCGGAACTGAGAGAAATGAAGACGGCAACTGAAAACCTCGCTGCAAAAACAGAAGCGGCAAAGAACAGCCTAACAGAGAAGCTGGAGACTAGAAATAACCTGGCCGCGGAGTTGAAACTAATCAGGACGGCTAGGGAGAACATCGCCGAGAAGATGGAACAAATGAAGGCCGAGTTAACCACGGAAATGAGAGCAGCGAATGACGGTCTGGCTACCGAAATGAAGGTGGCGAATGAGGCTCTCGCCGCAAAGTTTGAGGAACGTTTGGCCGGCGTGAGGGATGACGTCGCGAACCTGGGCAAACGGAAGGGTCAAGTAGACGACCGCCTTAACGATTTAGAGGAAAAGGCCGAAAACATCGCAAAACCCCTCACCCGCCTGACGGAGGAAAACCGGCCTTATGTGTGGACGGAGGACGCCGAAGACGCTTTCCAGCACCCGAAGGGGACCCTGTGCAGTGCTTCAATTTTGGGTTTCCCACAACCGGGTGGCGCCTTCATTGTGGACACCGATGCTAGCGACCATTGCATTGGAGGTGTCCTATCGCAGATCCAGGACGGCCATGAGCGCACAAGAGTGGAAGAGAATGAGCGTGCCGCAGCAGTCCGAGTAGTTGTGGCAGTGCCTGCTGAAGGCTGGGATAGCGCAGGCCTGAGGAGGGAGCAGCTGGCGGACGCAGACTTGGGGCCACTCTTGAGGGAAGTGGACGCAGGGACGAGGCTAACCTGGGAGGACATCGCACCGAGGAGCGCCACCTACAAGTCGCACTGGGCCCAATGGGACTCGTTGAAGACCAGAGTGGGCGTGCTGTTCCGGGTATGGGAGTCACCCGATGGGAAGGCGCAGAGAGGACAGTTGGTACTTCCCCGGAGTAAGGTCCCGGAAATCTTGGAGGAAGTGCACGCCGGTACTTCAGGAGGACACCTGGGAGCGAACCGAATGATTCACAAACTACGGCAGCGCTACTTCTGGCTGAGACTCCGAGCAGATGCTGGTGGTACACCTGGACCGCCTCGCACGCTACGATGGGGCTGTTCGAGGGCGAACAGCTTTGAGAAGGGAGCAGTGTAACGGGGAGCGCTGAAACACCCTGTGAGCAGCTGGCAACGGAAGACAGGGGAGGCTCGGTTAGCCACGCCTTTCCCTCGTTTGTCTTATAGTGGTGACAGCCAGTGGTCGGAAAGAAACATAATTGTGCGTCTGTTTTCCTTCCACCTGGTTCTCGATCTTTCTGTTACCAGAACAATCGTGTAAACACCAGAAACCGGCGATATTCCTATAAAGAGGGTTACAGACAGACAGTGTGAGTCAGTTGTTGAGTTGGTTTTGGTGTAGTCAGTCAGTTGTTGGTTTGAGTTGGTCAATCAGTTGGTTAGTGAATGAGGACAGTTCTTGGTGTAAGAAGAGTTAGTCAGTGACGTGTTAATGAACGAAAGGATTGTGAATGAGAAGACTGTGCGTGCATCGGAGTTTATGTAATCGCGAGTACAAGTGAAGTTGTAACGGACGAACTGGTAAATTGTAACTGTGTGCAGCAAGTAATTCTGTGTAATTGGCAAGTGTTAAACTGCAAGTCGGTAGAAATAAAGAACATTGTTGAGTGGTGTAATTGGACTTTTTATTCCACGAACCCACAAAGTCACACTGGCGTCAGAAGTGGGATATAACACGAAGTCACAATATACATATATGAAACTCTTGTATATATGAAAGCAAACCTAAGTTTATTCAAAACAAATTCTGAAATTCATATACACAACACTAGGACAAAGAATAATTTATTTGTGAAGTCACACAAAACAAAGTGTATGAAAATAGTTTCACATATGCTGGCTTACATCAATTTAAGAAATTGCTATTAAACTTCCTCAGTCAATAGCTTCTACAGCGTGGATGAATTTTTAAATATTTAGTTAGCTACCTTAATTATAAATATTGTACTTAGTTTTTAATTTGACGTGTCCTATAACATGTACATGTTTTAATGGATGAATCAATAAATCAAATCAAATCAAATCTACACAATAAATAAATAGAGTTGGGCTACACATTAACTTATTAAATCTATGAGTTGGTTCATTTCTGAAAAAATAATCATGAACTTTACTGTGTATAGCACTTTTTGTAAAATCATCATATTTCTTCATGCATTGTTTGCATTTACACAATTTTCCTGTCTTCTTAGAGTTCCGGATGCTTGCTGTTCCATTCTAACACTATGTAAATTATCACTGGAAGTTGTTTCCGGGCTGTTATGCCGTGGTCTGCTGGCGATAGAGATACCAGACGTTTCGTCTACTTCTGCGGTAGACATCTTCAATGGCGCGGACGAAGTCTCCTTGGTGAAGGTTCATCAGACGCAGCGAAACCTTCACCAAGGAGACTTCGTCCGCGCCATTGAAGATGTCTACCGCAGAAGTAGACGAAACGTCTGGCATCTCTATCGCCAGCAGACCACGGCATAACAGCCCGGAAACAACTTCCAGTGATACTGACTCCGGCCGTGAAAGCCTACGTTCACTCACTATGTAAATTACTTGCAGGAACACCAAGAAGATCACCAGTTTCTTTCTCAATGTTTTTATAAACAATTCTGGGTTTCTTTCTTTAAGCACTGCAAAACAATGTGCGATCATTCGCCTATCGCCACTTTTTAAAGGTTTGCCTTGATTGTGTTTAATTTCGAATGAAAAGCTTACTGATTTTAAACTGCATATACATAAGTGTCCTTGGGCTTGTGAGATACACGAGATGTACAGGAAATACAGTGTTAAGTATCAGAATCAATTCCACACTATAAACAATAACATCTTAATCAGTGTTCAAGTCGATACAGACCTCGTGGTGAGAGAGCTGCCTGGTATAGGAATACAAACATATTATATAATAGCAGTGTCTTTTAGTAATTGTTAAATAAAATGCAGCTTAATTTAACACAATAAGTTAATAGGTATAATTTCACCTGTCTTCTATCTAATCTGTATATAGTATACAGAACACATCTATGTGGTAAGTGAAGCAGAAAGATAAAATGTGGGGCTATTATGTTTATAAGAATTGAAACATTTGCATACTTTTCTTTTTCTGAAATTAGCTTGTGCAGAGCAGTGATCAGAAAACTACTTTCAGTACTGTACTTAAAGGAGGGCTTTATCCTACGCATGCAAATAAAATGCTCATTAACTTTGCTAAACCAATCAACAGCTTAACCGTTTTCTGTCCCACTATCTCTGTCTCTCTTCCCACCCAGATGTTAACAGCAGGATTAAACTAGGTTGAGATAGATTGTAGCACGAGACAACAAAATACGAACAAACAATGAAATTAATTTAGTTAGGTACCTATTAGTTGAAAAAACCATTTGTTGTTGGTTTTTTGACACTTCATCACTTACGTTTTATATTTTTGAGGGACTAATTTTGGAAGCCATTGCCTTCATTATCAACCTCTTTCCACCTGTGGAAAGAGGATGATAATAAAGGCAATGACTTATGAAACTAGTCCCTCAAAAATGTAAGTGACGAAGTGTCAAGAGGTTTACACTGGTAGGATAGCTTCCAAGTTTATGGATTTAAAACCTGTTGTGTATCAGTTTGGAAAAAAAAAAAAAATGAAAAACTGATTAGCTATGAATATACAAATTAATATCTTAACATTAATATCCTAATATAAGCTTTATGTTTTCAGTATATATTAAAAAAAGGCAAAGCACTCAGAAGAAAACTCGGGATGCACTGCCTAAAGAGATTTTAAATTGTCTTAATTCTATACACGCAGTTCAAGGAACTCAATGATTTTAACATTATCAGAGAAACTATTATATCTGTGTACTCACCTACTTTAAAATTGCTTGTGGAAAGCGTTGGGCATGTAAACAGCCTGGGAAATATCATATAAATAGGAATGGCCATGCCACAAGGTACATTCCCTTCACCTATTTGTATATTTTGTATTTCTGTTGCTAAAAAGAAAAAAACAAATCATTCTCCCTTAAATAACAAAATTAGAGAATACACAGTACCATCATTGTTTACTATAATACAATTATGAAGTTTGAGATGTTTTTCTGCAGTGTTCTTGGGACCAGCTATTGACAGAATGGTTTGAACCAAACAAACAGCCATGTTAATTTGTTTGCTTGAGAGAAAAATACATTTTATGTGACATTTTCATTAAGAATATTATTATACGACAAGAAGCAGATTTCTATAATGCTATAAACTCTACAAATGCAGTATGTGCCAAAATATACAGTACTGGAAATTATGTTACTCTTATTGTCATTACCTTATGCATAGAGATGATAGTGTAAATGTACAAAATGTGCTCCATTGTGCTGCAGGCAGTGTTCAGAACAATCACAAAGATTTTCCAACATATTCCGAAACACAGGTTGCTGCAGAGTTCCAAAGAGTGAGACAATCTTCCGATGTAATGCACAGTTTTGGGTGGATCTGGACAATTGAAAACTTTCTCCTTTAACATTCTCCACATGTACGCATCAAGTGGTGTGAGACTGAGGGAATGTGATGGGTAGGGGAACTCAGCCTCGCGGGAAATTACTTGTCCTAGAAAGGTTTCTTGCAGCATAGCCATAGACTGTCGAGCAGTGTGGCAGGTGCTTCGTCTTGTTGGAACCATTGTCTATTCATCTGTATGTTCCTATAGCATTCCTGGTTAACAGTAAGAGGTGCATCCTGATCATTCTCTATGAAATACGAACTTAGCACACCGTTTCCTAACACTGCACACCAAATCATCACACGCACACTATGTAGCAGTTTTTGGACTATAGTGTCTGGCCTCTCGAAAACCAACAAAGGGAGTTATTTGATGATAAAACCGTCCAAGTGAATGTGACTTTTGTCGGAAAACCACATGTTGGACAAGAAATCTGGATCCTCATACACCATGGCCAAAAATTGTGCACAATATTCTACCCTGACATGCCTAACATGCTCCGTCAATGGTTGCCCAAACTATATTCTGCACGGAAATCCACCTATGTCTTTAAACAATTGTCAAAAAGACGTATTGCTGATGTTTAATTTCAGGAATGTTTGCCGATGACTTTGCTTTGGAGACTGCAACACCTGATTGAGGACACGTGCATGATTTTCATTTGTGGACACAGTTACTGGCCTACTAGACCTTCCCTTGCGTTGACACAATATAGTAACATTAAACTCGGCCCACCTTGATAATCATTTCCTTACGAGCAAATATAATGCTCCACTATAAACACTTTTTGCTCCGTCGCAAGACCCACTGTCACTTCCAATCACAGAACACAATGTTCTTTACACAACTAACTATACATCATGGCGATGTAACAACATGCAGATGCTCAGGCATGCATATTCGCACTGCGCAAAAATGAGTACTGTATATTTTGGCGCATACCGTATAAGAAAAATATGCCAGATTTATGCTCCCGATTTCCCAAAGATTCAGTAAGTTAAGTACTTAGGACCTACATTGAAAAGTAAAAATACAGCCTCAACCTAGTTGTAGTTGATATACAATTTATGAATGAGAACCTTTCACAGTACTAGTAATTGATAATGAGGATTTAAATTATCTGACTTTGGAAATACAAGCTACACTGAAGTAAACTACAAGATTCTGCCAATGGAAATGACATCCATAATTTTAAAACAAATTTAAAATAGTACTCACCATCTCTGGCATAGCCTTCTGCACAACCACAGGTTTCCACACGAACCAGCTGCAATTCCACAGATTTTATTGGTACTTCACAGTGCTCTACCACCAACTGTTGAAATTAATATTGATGGTACATTTTAATTAACTGATTTATACAAAAAACTTAAATAGTTATTTTAAAGCCACACCTACAAGTCTCTTAAGTTTCATCTATGTAGGTGAAATAATGTTGATTTGTATGTTAGAGGTTGAAAATAAAGATTGAGTGCAAGGGCAGCTTATCATTGCTAGCAGTTTCTAGAACACTCCAAATGTACAAATGTATTCTTGAGACATGGCGCATGACTTTGCTTGTATGTGAAGCAGAATTGCTTATGGGTGTACACAAGTTCCACGTTGGAACGCCAGTTTGTAACTAATTTATGGTGGTGGTCACAGGTTACCACTGCTCCACGTTGTGCACCAGTTTGAAGCAAATATTATAGTGAGCAATGAGGTTTCTCTCAGGGTATGCGTGGATGTGTGTGAGAAGGAAATTTTACAACACTGGAATGCCCGTTTCCAAATTATTTATTCACTGCTTCTTATTTCAAACCTCGAAATGGAAGCTGCCGACCGAGGGTTACCAATCTCGGTTTATAGTGACTGAATGCTAACTATATTTCTCGATAAATTTTGATGACCCGACAAATATTCAAGACCGAACAAGTTGACCACCCTAATAGGCTTCACGTTTGACTCTTCTCAATATCGGCTACACGCCGGATAATGTTTATAATGGTTTCATAGCCGTGACCCGTCTCCATCGGCGAAAAGCCGAAGAGTGCTCTCTCACCACAACTGCGTGTGTGTATTTATATATAACTTTCACTCTCCAAATTCCTTTTTAAACAAAGTCCTTTTGTGGCTGTTTTGGTCGCTATTGTAAACGATCCGAAGAATACCCTATTCATGTACGTCAAGTGACAATTCCTTTAGAAACCTTCTAAGGACACTGTTCCTTTCATTCATGGCATTGTTATAAACAGTTTCCCCAACTAAACTGGCCTTGGTCGTCACAAAGACCAACATTCCTTCGACGTCTATCATTATTCTTTGCTTCTGTCAACCCATAATTTCGGTATCATATGTGTGCAAGTGACATGTGAATCAATGGTAGGGGTAAGATCTTTGCTTTCACCAGCAGACTACTGATAAAGCTACTGGGTTAGAAGACAGATGACTAACCTGACACCCCTTTTTCTTCCAAATAAACAAGTGGATTTGACCATAAATTCCTGTGCAACAATGTCATACGCCACGTCTATAAAATACATCTGTATCTGGTTTTATCAAAATCATACCAAAAATATTACTTTATATAACTTCAGTAAAGCTTGAGAGAAATGTGGTTATATGAACACTATACAGCATGCAGCACTAAAACTCATAAAATAACTCAATTTTAAAATATTTTAAACTTCCCCATTTACCACCTTGGGCTCAAAGTAATTAAAAATCTGTTATACTTGTAATAAAGAACCAAAATAAATCTCCATTATCCATATTCAATGAAATGAGATTGAATTTTGGTGACATAAACATGAAAAAGTAACGCAACCCTCCATTATTAAAATTTTTTTAAGCATATAGCCTCTGATCATCTGGAATTTTTATCAAAATTGTTGAGTGGTTTTTGATTACCACCCCTCTAACACATACAAATTTTATTGGTATAGATAAAATCTGTATGTGGTTATAAGAGAAATCTCAGAAGCCACAACCCCAGGGGCCTACTGCGGTAGGTATGGGAATTGGCGATCCCGCGGTCCAAATCTCATTTAAATCTCTCAATTGGGTTTCTCTGCAAGATATTGGGAAGTACAGATAAACTTTCTGAACGCGCACTTGAGGTATGTCTAAATTTCTAATCCAAAATGTATCAACAGCTGATATCAAAGAGCTTGGGTGGCACAGTGTAGTTGCACCACCAATCGGCTAATGTGGTAACTACTTGACTTAACAACATCTAACTCGAAAAGGCTAACTTAACAACTTCTATTTCTGAAATTTGAAACAGGAGCTTTGGTCCTTGGATAAATTATTCATTTACTTATGTAATATGTTTAATAATTATTCATAAATTTAAGAACTGTAACTAGTTATGTTAGCGAAAGCAAAATTGTAGACTTTGATGTAAAATATTGTAACAAACCAGGGCAGACATACGTGAGAAACACTGCACTCCCGGACGACGGTCTAGAAGGAGCGGATGTTAGACAATAGAATGGTATGCTAGCTATTTTACTGAGTCAACCACAGAAGTGACGATAGGGGAGAAGTCCCCAGAAACTAGTCTTCATAAAAAACTTATAAGTGGAGAAAAGTATATACAAGGTTGACTCACTTGCCTAATTTTAATAGCACCAAATTACTAAAATACGTACAAAAACATAGTGAACTCATCATATGGGAGAGAATATACATAGAAAAACATAAAAGCCAACTAATGAACTTTGAAATCTCACCAGAAGACAACCCCACATTTAAATTCATCACAAAATCAACAGATGGCAGCAGCAACTCCAGAACTACCCACACCACTGGATCAAGCTTTAGTTGCATAAGAGCCGACGATGCGAACGATGGTTCGCGAAACATGTCCTCAGTATAGGTACATAAGTGAAGCTGATGTGTAATAAATATGACTATTCCATTATTTAATAATGATTAATTTATTTGTAAGTGCAAAAAGGGGAAATGACGATTGGGATATAAAAACAATTTTCTACTAACTTTTACACTTATTGATAAGTGGCTTTTGTTTCTCAATATAACATATTAGGTACTACTGATCGACATGTGCTGTAGATGTAAGACATGCCAGTAACTAACCGGCACAGATTTCTCCTAACCCTTCATTATACTACTTCCCACTAAAATCAAGAATGGCCAGTCATTGTAGAGAATGACATAATTTTGAGCCCAATTGGAAATGACATGAACCCATACAATGGTTACATAATGATATTCAAACTGAGAGCTTGTAGCAATTTTCTTCAGCTTCTGTGGTTATAGAAGACATTTTACTGTATCTTCTTCCCCTTTTAAAGGCAGTACCATGGAACAGCGGTGCAGGAGCCGCTCCTGATCTGCAGTATTCCAATATTTTTTCCTAGTCTATGTTGGTAAACAGCAATGTGAAAAACAACTACTAAAGTATAAAATTATTAAGTTGCATTTTCAGGATGTTTTCAGTTTACAAATAAATTTCTAAAATTAGACAACCTTACCTCTCCTGTGAAAGGCTTGGTGACACAGCACATTGTTGAATTCAGATGACCGGTCACTAAGAATCGTGGAATGCGTCCCTTATCTTTAATATTTTGTAAGGACTCTGGAGTGATGGAAAATTTCACTGGATGTGGAAAAGCTTTCTCCGTGGAACCTGGCTAAGAAAAGGAAATACAAATATATGTCTTTGAACTTCTAAATGAAACATGAAATAAAATCTGTTACATTCACATTATTTTTTATGGCCATTCTTCAATAAACTGTGCTTATAAAAGCTTATCTACTTCACGTTAATTGAGATAAACCTGTTGGTTAAAATCTATTATTAATTTAATTACTTAACTATAGCTTTAAAACAAAATTTGTATACACATTGGAAACAGGGAAATACAGTAGCCTTAAGTGATAAATTATTGTTGACCTGATGTTGTCCATTGTTGCATGTCTAAAGGTATGCTACAGAGGAGTGAGGTAAGGATAGATACCGAAAGGTTGGATAAAGCACCTCATGCTCTCTTCCAAGAGTTTCCTCTGCTGAGGTGGCTTCAAAGGATCAATCCGAGTTCGTCACACCAGTTTGAAAGACTGTAAGAGATTTAGCTATGCCCCGTAAAGCTCCTACTTGATAGTGCGAGACACACTGGAAGAAAGATCTGAGTTTGAGCACCACCAGAGATCGTCAACCAGTGAAGCTAGACCTTGACAGAAGGAAAGGAATATCAAGGATTTTTAGTTTATTGCAACAAAAATAATTATATAGTTTGAAAATACTTGCAGCACAGTAGCACATGCTGGATACTGTATGGGGGCAAAGAACCAGTTTTGACTGCCTGTTAACTGCTCATGTGTTTCATCTAAACTAACATTCCTTGACTGCTATTCTGGTGTCATCTTTTTTTTATTTCCTTGAAGTATGTAAAGTCTGTTTAGTTAACGCATGTGCAGTTTGGAGTCAAAGGAACCCGAGCCTCCCGCCCACTAATGACCGTCATAAATCTATCGCAACACTTCAGAAATGGAACACCGTCATTGAGGACCAATAACAACCCTGATTTTCTCGAAGTGACAGTCGCATGTCTACTCCACGTGGAGTCTCAGTTGCCAAAGTTCCAACTTCCAGTTGATCTGTTTCATTACGTGCAGCAATTCGTTGTGTGTCACGATGTGGAGACCATGGGAGGGAAATGCAGTGGTAAATGCAAATGAAGTAGTAGATAACTTACAGTAACGTGAAAATAATCAGTGATGACAGAAGTGTGAATAACTGGGCCGAGTTATATTACCGGAAAAGCCACAAAAACAAAGTTATAACAGGAGCTGTTCTAAGAAAATTCAAGCGCTTGTTTTGAACACATATAAATATGTGCTGAGAAATAATCTTGGTAAGGGGTTATGCAATGAACATGATGATAAATTCTGGGTATTCACAGAAATAATGTAAGAAATATTGTGACGAAAGGAATACCAAAGACGCCAATCTAGTGTGAAAACAAAAGGAAACGTTTCTCTAAAGTAGGTAATTTCACATGCGATTTAATTCGTTGAGAAATTTATAGATTCTATGCAAAAAGGAGAGCGCCCACCTTAGACGAATTGGTTGCACATTTGCAAGAAATTTGTGATTTTCCTTATGGGCGCTGCACTTTGCGCAGTCTCCTAAAGGAGCTGGGTTTCAAATACCGCACTGTGAATAAGATAAGGGTTATTATGGAATCCAGTAGAATTGCAGCTTGGCGATATATATTTGTCAAAACTAAGGAAGTTTCGCAGTAATGGACATAAGATAATTTATTTAGACAAAACCTCGTACGATATCCATGATGTATTGAGAAAGGTGGCAACCTTGCAGAAAGGACGGGCAGAAGGGTCTGTCTTGTAAAACGATTATAAGGGTTCGTCAAAGGCAGCAGCCGACGTGCACACGAGTTAACTAAACAGACTTTACATTAGCACTACTGTAGCGTATGCTTGAACTGACTTAACATTACTATTATAATATTAACAATAATTATCTGTTCCTGCATGGTGAACTTTATGTGTAGGGGATTACCACTTACACAAATCTTAGGAGCTGGTCCCTATATGATGGCTAAGTGAAAGCATATTCAAATATTTGCATGTGTTTGTTATTAGTCCATAAAAATATCTACCACAAATTATGTAAAAAATGAAGCTAGTTACAGTGAAGCAACAAATACTACATAAATATAATTATTTGTAACAGAAAGTTCACTTATCTTAAAAGAAAATGATGTAAATTTTCTTATTAATTGATGAGATAACGTTTTTGTGAATATTCATCCATGTTTGCGACTGACAATTACATTTGTGTAGTATCTACAACAAAGTTTATTTTTAAACAAATATTTTTGATGTGCAATGCACACCTAAACTTCAAATTATGTAGACAATTTCAAAAGACTTTTCTGGCATTCTAGTTTCGAAAAAGAGATTAGATTAGATTGATTTGCGTTCAGTAGGTTCACTTGTAGCCAGAAAAGGCTGTGAACATTGAACATGTCCAGAGGTATAAAGTTCAATAGCATATATATGTACAAAAGTTAACATAAGACACATATTATAGTATACAGGCAATATGAACAACATTATGGAAAACAAAGCAGGATAATTATATGTGATACAAAATGAAACACTTTTTAATTCAGCTTTCACTTGGCTTATGACAGTACGTCTCAACCTTTTTGCAATGGATACCATTCTTGTTATTTCTTAAATACATATACATTAAAAATAAACTTTCAACTTGCATCAAATATTTATTAGTAATGATTTGTCATTGGAATAGTTAGATACTACTTACAGAGCTACAGAAGCATTATCAGAATAATTTGTCATTCAGATAATCTTGTACAGAATAAAAAGATTTTGAGCAAAGGTACTCTCTAACAGCTTTTTTAAAAGCACCGAAGCTATCAACTTTTTCTTTAAGAACATTAGGAAGTGCGCCAAATATTTTGATAGTTTCATAATGCACACCTTTCTGGAAACAAGAAAGTTTAGCACTGGGATAATGGATATTATACTTTTGTCTAGTGTTTATTTTATGAATTACATTATTTGTTGCAAATAAGGCACGATTGCATACAAAGAATTTTAGGATCGAGAATATATACATGCAAGGAAGTGTTAATATCTTCAATCTTGTAAAAAGATCTTTACAGGAGCATCTGTTGTGGGTATTAGTAATGATTCTTATAACCCTCTTTTATATTTTTTTACTTTCTACTGAGTTGCCCCAAAATAATATTCCATATTTCATAATAGAGTTAAAGTATGCATAATATACTAATTTAAGTGTGGCAATAGAACTCACATTAACCAGCTCTCGGATAGCATAACAGGCAGAGCTGAGTTTAGGTAAGATATAATTTATGTGAGCTTTCCAATCTAAACATCTGTCCACTTGAAGGCCCAGAAATTTTATGCTGTCAACTTCTTCTAATAACATATCATTAATACCAATTTCTATTTCAGTATGTGATGTACGACAGGTTATAAATTTGACCACTTTTGTTTTGTCTAGATTCACAGATAATTTGTTCGCTTTAAACCAACATGACATACAGTTCAAAACGTAATTCATTTTAATTATACACTCGTTTAAATTTGTATTGGTCACCAGGACACTAGTGTCATTAGCGAAAAGAACTGTACTTGCAATGTCCTTTATATAAAGTGAGAGGTCATTTATATAGATGAGAAATAATAAAGGCCCTAACATGGAACCTTGGGGTACTCCATGAGTTACTATTTTCCAGTTTGAAGTTTGTTTTTCATAACCAATATCACTGACAGCTACTTCAACATTCTGTTTTCTTTCATTTAGATATGATACAAACCATCTTAAATACTCACTTTTTAACCCATAGAATTCCAATTTTGCTATAAGAATGTCATGATTAACACAATCAAAAGCCTTTGCTAGATCACAAAATATTCCAATATTTTTATCATTTAAGGCAGTCAACACTTCATGTGTAAGTTTGTAAGTCGCATTATTAGTCGATATTCCCTTTCTGAATCCAAACTGATCACTGACAAGTATGCTGTTATATTCAAGGTGTTTATACAGTCTGGTAAACATTACTTTTTCAAGAACTTTTGAAAAAAATGGCAAGAGAGATATTGGTCTATAATTTGAAACATTATTGTGTTCGCCTGTTTTGAAAAGAGGTTTAACAACTGAGTATTTCATTCTGTCAGGGCAAATACCAGTCTTTAGATACTCATTACATAAATAACTAAGGGTAATGCTAATTTGTGAGGAGCAAGATTTTAGGATTTTTGTAGTTATTTCATCATAACCGGAAGAATTCTTCATTTTTAAAGAGTCAATAATTTTATTTATTTCAGAAGGTGTAGTTAAACTGACTTTAAATGTAGGTACAGAGTTTACGAAACTTGATCTTAGAAATTCTAGTGCTGCATCTTTACTTACATAATTAATATTTAAGTTTTTTGTTACATCCAAAAAGAATTTGTTAAACAATTCTGCAACTTCAAGAGGTTTGGCAATTTAATGATTGTCAACACTGAGTGTTATTGGGCAATTTTCTGATGAGTGTTTACGTGTCATATTTTTTATTATATTCCAAGTGGTTTTTATTTTATTGTCTGAGTTTTGAATTAGTTTATTATAATGCAATACTATAGCTGCTATTATTACCTTCTTTAGAAGTTTACAATATTTTTTGAAGTAGTTTTTTAAATACAAATTGTTACTGATTCTAACTTGCTGATATAGTTCTCTTTTATGCCTGCATGAGGTTTTGATTCCTAAAGCGAGCCAGGAATTGTCTTTTTTAAAGTTAAATGTTTTTTTATACTTGGATGCTGTCAGATGCCTGTATAACAGTAAACAATCTAGGTCCTGACAATCTATATTTTTCAACCTCACCTCTGACCAAGGTGCAGGCAAATTGATTAGGTGACTCAGAAAATGGACTAATCTAAATTCAGAAAATCAGCATTGCAAAACGGATTTTATACTGGAATAGTGGTTTTGAATTTCTAGGGGTTTCCCTCTGTATATGAATCCAAAAGTTCCCTAAAATTACCTTTATGTCAAGAGTCCTTGCTTTCATTATGTCCACGAAATACCATTTCTTGTCTACTTCCCTAATTATATATTGCATGAAAAGCCTGTTAAGCTTAACATTCTCATGGTATTTTACAATACAGAGACGTGAGCTTTCCCGAAGAGTGTCTGCAATTTTGTTAGTGTTTTCTCTCGGCTCCTTCAATCCAACACAATCATGTTCCTCATAACAAGTCTCAAATTTCCTGGTGCATTTTAAAGATGCTCCGCTGCAAAGTTTTTCTAAACATCGCACTGGTGTTGGCTTACTGACATTTACCATGACACATTTGTCATCATGTTTCCATAAAGAAACGAGTGTTTGGAGACACACAAAGTTGGGTGTTGGATTCATTGTAAATCCCTTAAATATGAAAAAATTAAATACTTCACATATCAGACAATAATCACTGATCAGGTAAAAAATTACATTTTTACACAGGATGCAAACTGATAATAAACAGTAGCACATGACACGCGGGGCTCACTTCAAGCGGGTTACCACTTCTACCAACAAATTTCTTTTCAAATAACCGAAAAAGTGGTAAGAAGCTCCTGTATTGTGTTGGCAACACGAGTTGGTGCGATTCATAAAAATTAAAATTTATTAAAAATGTATTGCATTTCTCTAAAAAAGATAAAATTCCTAATAATAAAAAATCTGGTATTTATCGATTTAATTGTTTCGATTGTGATAAAGTTTATATTGGAAAGACAAAACGTAATTTAGAAACCAGAACGAAAGAACATTTTCGTAACATTAAGTATAAACAAACTGATAAATCAGCTGTAGCAGATCATTTTTGGTCATTTAACCATGAAATAAATCCAGTAGTTAAATTATTAAAACAATTAAATGGTCCGATAGATTTAATGGTTTGGGAGGAGATATTTATTTTAAAAAGCAAACATTGCGTAATGCATTTTGAAATACCGGCAGTCAATTCTGTTTTTAAATTTGTTTCATTTTCAGATTTTGGTAATACTAACAAAATCATAGTAACATATAGCATTTGTAACGATGACAACAGTTTTGTGGTTCTGGCTGACGATGTGGAAGAATTTCCAAGAAAATGAGATCCCGAACAATTTATAAGAAAAGTTTTCATCAGTCCCTGTAACAATAAAGCATACATAACTGTTAACATTCTTACCTTATATTCAACAATGAATTCTGCAACCTTCGTTAAATCTTTTGCCAGAAAACTTCGTTTCATTTCACATCTTAACAAATATTGTATGTTTACAAATACACCATGATAGGTTTCATACAGGGTTTTATTTGGTTTAGGTGTCAATGGAAACTCAAAAGTTATTTCAGTCTTTCCAGCTGGAATCTTTCCTGGTGGTTGAACTTCCAGTATGCATGATACTAGCTGTATTGGCTGAAAAAAAAGAAAATATTATTATTTCTTTACTGCCGATACACTTGTCTAATACAAGAGCTAAGCATTGTTATTAAGTTTGCCAACAATCCCTTATTTCCTGCAAAATTCTGTATATTTCAACATTTATTTTGACTGAATTTTTGGGATCTCTTTTGTACTTTATTTGAACTATTAGTTCTACTTTTTTGTAGCGTAACTTTGAGTTTTAGATAAGTTAACCCTTTAAAGCATGGTGGTTTCAGGTGGCAACCACAGCCTTTATTCACCCTGAATAATGTTTTAGTGCAGTTATTTTGTTATTATAATATTGTACTGGCCTTTGTCAATTATACACACAAATTTAACCCTTTGAATTGGAAACATATTATTTTTACAATTACACTGTAGCGTTTTTTACTATAAAGGGGCGAAATCCAAGCAGCTGCAGTCAAATTATACCCCGTCAACATCCAAGCATTCCATCACACCGATTATTTTACTTGAGCCCTCCCCTCCTTTACCATAGGCACATTTGACTGCTGTTGCCGAGATTTGAAACCACGACATTTAGCTTTGAATGGATGGCCGGTCCAAACGTATCGCTTTATGATCATGGCTATTCAAATCGATTGCGTTGAAGCACCGCAGAAAGCGATATGAGAACCAGTTCGGCAAGTACAGCAAGACCAGCATAAGTAGCAAAATAATTTGTGCAGCAAAGGGTTAACATGTTCCATGACTATGAGTCAATTGAAGTACACTAAAAAATTTGTTGATCTTGATGGCTCAGGTATCTATAATCTATTCGCTGTAAGAACAAAGTAAATGTCAAAGAAGCATGTGGCGGGAATGAATCGCATTGGCTGGTGGGTTTTAATACTCCCGTGTTCTTCCACAATATAGTTCTGCGGTTTATTAAGCTTCTTGCTTTACCTGCTTTCAATAAACCGTTCAAGTTATTGTTATAATATAGAATTAACATTATAAAGTAATTATAGTAAGAACAATGACTCTCAGAAGTCAAAAAAAAAAAACATACTGTTTGAGTAACTACAAAGATGGCAGTTAAATTCCGGTGACGGCATTGCTGTTTATGCGCAGATGTTAGTATAGTCAATGGCGCACTAAGAGGCAGAGCTCGTTGTGGAATGCAGAGTAATATTTTACTTTATTCTAACAGCGAACAGATTTTAGGTGCTGCCTACTTACCACAAGATCACGGGCTCTAACTCAACCCAGACCGATGGTTCTTTAAGTGTGCCTAAAAGCAACAGCCTCATGTTAGTAAATTTACAAGTAGAATTCCTACGAGATGAAATTGTGGCATAGCAGCAATGGTGATATGAACCTGGCGATTAACAGTGTCCTCACTAACAAGCAAAATAATTTAATTCTTTACGAAACTTTACTTGAACATGATTGCATATTTAAACGAGCACTTCAAAATCTAAACTGTCAATAGGGTCTCGATGTTGTACACTTTAAGATCAAACCTTCAGTTTAAACAACAAAACCATCTTAAGCGGATTCAGTCTCAAGTGCTACATCTCAAAGGAGAATGCGTTAGAAAAATTGGGCAAGATTTTCATGCTCTGAAACGCTCAAAGGCAGAAACAGAATTTTTTTTGTTTTGTTTTTAATGAGCAGTAAGTGGACTGGGACACATAACAGAAGCAGCAGAGATTTCATAAAAGCGGAGTTTAGATAACTGCAAAGTATGTTATTTATTCATGTAAGAAACTTCTTACTTTTGTAAATGCATATAAAGCACTACAAAAGGAAGCACTTTCTGATGACAAGCATAAACATGATGTTGAAATGGCAAATACAATAATAATTTGATACATAGTCAACATGAAAAATTCAATGCCATGGCTGTGATTTTAAACATCGTATCTACTGGTTTCCATCCAGTCACTCTAACCCATTGAGCTACCATGGCCAACATGCCGTCCGGACATTAAATTCTCCATTTGACTCATATATTTCCCCGGTAGACCACTAGGGGCTCTCGCATCCAAGATACACCGTTTCAAAAACCTTATCAAAATATGTATCAAAAACCTTATCAAAATATGTATAAAAAATCTTAGCCTATATACGGTTAGTGTAAAGAAATGATTAATTTCCATCAATTAACTAAAATAATAAGAGTTAAATGAAGAAGTCTGGGACTCAAGTACTTATGGTAGTAAGTTGCCACAAACGGTGTATCTCGGATGCAAAAGCCCCTAGTGGTCTACCGGGAAAATATATGAGTCAAATGGAGAATTTAATGTCAGGACGGCACGTTGGCCATGGTAGCTCAATGGGTTAGAGCGACTGGACGAAAACCAGTAGATCCGTGGTTCAAAATCCCGCCCATGGCATTGAGTTTTTCATGCTGACTCTATGTATCAAAAACCTTAGCCTATATACGGCTAGTGTGAAGAAATAATCAATTTCTATCAATTAACTAAAACAATAATAATTTTTTTAATAACAATGTTTATTTTCAGAATAATTAGATCAATATCTTAATTTCACAAAGTTGGCAACCTTCATTTTCATTAATATACAGTAGAGCCTTGTAAATTAAGAGTTTCACAAATCCGAAACTTTTAAAGATGCATTTTTTGGAGGTTGAATGGTAGTCCTAGCTATTCTACTCCTGATGTGTTTATTGCACACTTTCATTAAATTGTGGAGTAAAGACAAGAAAGTCAGGAGTAAGATTCAGAAGAGAGGGCACCAATTACGAGGGTTGTTCAAGTCAATCCAGGACTTTGTTTAAAAACAAATAGAAGAACAAATTTCAAAGTGTGGAAAGTGGATAATAATCTCCAGCTACAGTTATACACTTATCCCAGCGTTTGACTAATACCTGAAATGCTTCGGCATAGAAAGATTTAGAATTCTGACGGAACCATTGTAGGACATCATGTTTCACTTCATCATCAGTGCTGAAATGTTTTCCTCCAAGGAATTCCTTCAGGAGGATAAACAGGTGGAAATCACTTGACGTTAAGTCAGGACTATAGGGGGGGCGGGGGAGAGTGTGGCAAGATCTCCCAGCCAATTTCCATGACTGTTTGGAATGTGTGTTGAATGGTATGTAGTCATGCACAGTCATGCAAAAAGAGAACAACAAATTATCATTAATTATTGTTAATTTTTAGATGAGTCGTATTTATTACACATCTGCTTCACTTTCGTACCTATTTTGAGGACATGTTTCACAAATCATCGTTTGCATCTTCGGCTCTTATGCGACTAAAGCTTGATCCAGCGGTGTGGGTAATTCTGGAGTTGCTGCTGCCATCTGTTGATTTAGAGATGAACTTAAATGTGGGATTCTCTTCTGGCGGGATTTCAAAGTTCATTAGTTGGTTTTTATGTTTTTCTATGTATATCCTTGCCCACATGACGAGTTCACTGTTTTTGTACGTATTTTAGTAATTCTGTGCTATCTTCAATTTCATGATTTTCAGACCAGAAATGAGCTGCTATTGCGGACTTATCAATATTTTTGTATCTTAAGTGCCTGAAGTGTTCTTTCTTTCTAGTGCCTATGTTTCTTTTTGTCCTCCCTATGTAAATTTTTTCACAGTCTTTACACTTAATCTTGTAAATGCCTGAAACATAGGCACTAGAAAGAAAGAACACTTCAGGTACTTAAGATACAAAAATATTGATAAGTCCGCAATAGCAGCTCATTTCTGGTCTGAAAATCATGAAATTGAAGATAGCACAGAATTACTAAAATACGTACAAAAACATAGTGAACTCGTCATATGGGAGAGTATATACATAGAAAAACATAAAAACCAACTAATGAACTTTGAAATCCCGCCAGAAGAGAATCCCACATTTAAGTTCATCACTTAATCAACAGATGGCAGCAGCAACCCCAGAATTACCCACACCGCTGGATCAAGCTTTAGTCGCATAAGAGCCGAAGATGCAAACGATGATTTGCAAAACATGTCCTCAAAATAGGTACGAAAGTGAAGCAGATGTGTAATAAATACGACTCATCTAAAAATTAATAATTTTTAGCTTCACTGCGGTGTTCCAATACAGTTAAATCTCGATTAATTATTGTGTTCACTGCTAATGACAGATTACACACCCTTGCAATTTCATGACAAGTTATGCGACAAATGTCCAGAATCAGATGCTCCACACACTGAATGTTCTCAGGAATGACTACCGTGGGCTGTGATCCACCACGACCAGGATCATTAGTGATCGAGATATGGCTATCCATGAAGCGCTTACACCATTCAAATGTTTTTCTGACTGTACTGAGCCTGAAGTCTTCTGTAAATTTCAGCAGATTTGATGGATAGAGTCAACATGAAAAATTCAATGCCATGGCCGGGATTTGAACCACGGATCTACTGGTTTCCGTCCAGTCGCTCTTAACCTTTGAGCTACCATGGCCAACGTGCCTTCCTGACATTAAATTCTCCAGTTGACTCGTATATTTCCCCGGTAGACCACTAGGGGCTCTCGCATCCGAGATACACCGTTTGTGGCGACTTACTATTGTAAGTACTTAAGTCCCAGGCTTCATCATTTAACTCTTATTATTTTAGTTAATTGATGGAAATTAATCATTTCTCCACACTAGCCGTATATAGGCTAAGATATTTGATGGATAGAGTCAACATGAAAAATTCAATGCCATGGCCGGGATTTGAACCACGGATCTACTGGTTTCCGTCCAGTCGCTCTTAACCTTTGAGCTACCATGGCCAACGTGTCTTCCTGACATTAAATTCTCCAGTTGACTCGTATATTTCCCCGGTAGACCACTAGGGGCTCTCGCATCCGAGATACACCGTTTGTGGCGACTTACTATTGTAAGTACTTAAGTCCCATGGTAGCTCAAAGGTTAAGAGCGACTGGACGGAAACCAGTAGATCCGTGGTTCAAATCCCGGCCATGGCATTGAATTTTTCATGTTGACTCTATCCATCAAATATCTTAGCCTATATACGGCTAGTGTGGAGAAATGATTAATTTCCATCAATTAACTAAAATAATAAGAGTTAAATGATGAAGCCTGGGACTTAAGTACTTACAATAGTAAGTCGCCACAAACGGTGTATCTCGGATGCGAGAGCCCCTAGTGGTCTACCGGGGAAATATACGAGTCAACTGGAGAATTTAATGTCAGGAAGGCACGTTGGCCATGGTAGCTCAAAGGTTAAGAGCGACTGGACGGAAACCAGTAGATCCGTGGTTCAAATCCCGGCCATGGCATTGAATTTTTCATGTTGACTCTATCCATCAAATATCTTAGCCTATATACGGCTAGTGTGGAGAAATGATTAATTTCCATCAATTAACTAAAATAATAAGAGTTAAATGATGAAGCCTGGGACTTAAGTACTTACAATAGTAAGTCGCCACAAACGGTGTATCTCGGATGCGAGAGCCCCTAGTGGTCTACCGGGGAAATATACGAGTCAACTGGAGAATTTAATGTCAGGAAGGCACGTTGGCCATGGTAGCTCAAAGGTTAAGAGCGACTGGACGGAAACCAGTAGATCCGTGGTTCAAATCCCGGCCATGGCATTGAATTTTTCATGTTGACTCTATCCATCAAATATCTTAGCCTATATACGGCTAGTGTGGAGAAATGATTAATTTCCATCAATTAACTAAAATAATTCAGCAGATTTGTTGTCCGCCATCTTGAATGATGGTCTATCCAGAAACAAGGGAAATGAGCACTGTCTACCAGTAAAAGGACACAGTTGCCACTGTCTACTGCATATAAAATCTCCAACCTCGGCATCCATTTAAACCTAAAAAAAAGAAATGTCCCGGATTATCTTGAACGACCCTCGTATATGCCATAGTGAGGTTTTTGTTCTGTAAGAGGCAACCATTAAGATATGTAGAATAACAGCCAGAAGATAAGTGTTGCTGAAGCGATGGTGTGACATCATACACAAATGATGCAGCATCCTGAAGCAAAAAATGCCTCAAAACATAAATCTAAAATGTATATACTGTTAAAATAAGACCTGAAGCTTTTCCTGGCGATGAATATCGGGCAACAAGCCAGGTGAAAAGACGATTAGATATCGACGTTTTGGGAGTGTGCATCTCTCCCATCATCAGGACATTTATAAAATGTTATAACCACAAATGAAATACTGGATATAACACCAATATAAACAAAGACAAAACACTATCAAAATTTGCATTACTGAACAAAAGACTGTTTTCAGTAAATTAAATGCCAGGTCAGGAGATGGCTTGAGTATAGAAAATTGTGTCAAAGAAACGTAACTACTTAATTTGATTATCAAGCTGTATTGATCTTTGCTTCTTAAATTGATGGATTTCCATTTTTAAGGCCGGTTTCCAAGAGGAGCTGAACTGAAATCCAGCATCACGATTAAGCGTGCTCCTTTCAGAGGAAATTACCAAAGCCTCCTTAATTCTACACTCCCAGTAACTGTTGTATTTTGCCAAGATGGTCGTCTCCCGAAAATTGGCTCTATGGTTGTTATCAAAACAATGCTCTGCCAGCCCAGACTTCTCAGGTTGCATTAAACGAATGCTCCGTTCATGTTCGATTATTCTGGTAGCGATGGTCCTTCCGGTTTGTCTTATTAACGGTGTCCCACATTCACAGGGAATGCGGTACACTCCCGGAAGTTGGAAGTCCAGTTTGTCTTAAACTGGTCTCAACAGATCTTTAATCTTCGGAGGTTCTTTTGTTCAGCAATGCGAATTTTGATAGTATTTTGTCTTTGTTTATAGTTGTGTTATATCCAGTGTTTCATTTGTGGTTATAACATTTTATAAATATCCTGATGATAGGAGCAATGCACACTCCTGAAACGTCGATATCTAATCGTCTTTTCACTGGCTTGTTGCCCGAGAATAAAATGAGTGTATATATTGTTATTTCTTTCTAGATAAAACAGACAGACATTAAAACCTTACTTGTTTTTAAAGTTCTTTTAGGATTTTTCCTATGATGATGCTTAAAGTCTGAGTTATCCCAAATCCGAGATATCCTCATCCCCCTCTCCATTACCTCATATTACATGTAGTCTACAGTTTATTTATAGAATATAAGCATTTATAAATTAAATCAATTTCCAGTTCATATTAAATATAGGTTAGTTTAAATGTTGAACTACTAATGGTGAAATGAAATGAAATGTGTAGTGTTTAACGCCCACTTTTACTACATACGGCACCGCAGGTGGTGACACTGATGATACATGAGATGAAGATGGAGCACCGGTGGAATGAGATGGCAGGGGAAACCGGACATCCCAGAGAAAACCCGCCCCAGCGCCGTGTTGTCCACCACAAATGTAATTTTGCGGTCATCTGGGATCGAACCCGGGCCGCTTTGGTGAGAGCCAAGTGGTCTAACCACTGAGCCACGGTGCGGCCAACTAACGGTGATTTACTTGATATAACCATAATATTACAAATATTATCAATGTATCAAAATACTGCATAACTAGCTAATTATTGCATATATGTTAATAACACCAGCCAACAGTGAGAGTGTAACTAAAAACAGTTGTTGGAAATTAATTGTTCTTTCACACTGGCCGTGTGTAGGCTACATTGAGGAAACGTAGAGTCAGAATGAAAAATTCAATGCCATAGCCGGGATTTGAACCACGGATCTTCTGGTTTCTGTCTAGCTACCATGGCCAATGTGCCGATATGACATTAAATTCTCCAACTGACTCGTATTTTCCCGGTAAACCACTTAGCAGTTCTCATAAACACATGAGACAACTACCTTAATGGCGACTTACTACATGTAAGTACTTTAAGGCCCGGGCTTTATAGTTAACCACTATTAGGTCAATTAATGGAAATTAATTGTTCTTTCACACTGGCCGTGTGTAGGCTAAATTGTGGAAACGTAGAGTCAGAATGAAAAATTCAATGCCATAGCCGGGATTTGAACCACGGATCTTCTGGTTTCCGTCCAGCCGCACTACCATTGTGCTACCATGGCCAACGTGCCGATATGACATTAAATTCTCCAACTGACTCGTATTTTCCCGGTAAACCACTTAGCAGTTCTCATAAACACATGAGACAACTACCTTAATGGCGACTTACTACATGTAAGTACTTTAAGGCCCGGGCTTTATAGTTAACCACTATTAGGTCAATTATTGGAAATTAATTGTTCTTTCACACTGGCTGTGTGTAGGCTAAATTGTGGAAACGTGTGGAAACAGTTGTTCTTTACAATATCGAGCACTCCAATCACAAAAATTACTTAGGTTTTTATGACTGGTGTCAAGATGGTATTATTTCCTGGGCTTGCACACCATGGTCTAGCAGACATCTAAGGTACAGATATATCAAAATTTAACATATTGGAACACCACAGTGAAGCGAAATATATATTAAATTATAGATGAGTCGTATTTGTTACACATCAGCTTCACTTGCATACCTATATTGAGGACATGTTTCATGAACTATTGTTCGCATCATCAGCTCTATTGCAACTAAAGCTTGATCAAGTGGTGTGGGTAGTTCTGGAGTTGCTGCTGCCATCTGTTGATTTTGTGATGAATTTAAGTATGGGGTTGTCTTCTGGCAGGATTTCAAAGTTCCTTAGTTGGTTTTCTACGTATATTTTCTCCTAGATGACGAGCTCCATATGTTTTTGTATGTATTTTAGTAATTTGGTGCTATCTTCAATCTCATGATCTTCAGACTAGAAATGAGCTGCTATTACGGTCTTAGCAATATTTTTGTATCTTAAGTGCCTAAAATGTTCTTTCTTTCTAGTGTCTATGTTTCTTTTTGTCCTCCCTATGTAATTTTTTCACACTTTATCTTGTAAGTGCCTGATTTTTCTTCTGGTTTTATCTTCTTTTTTTTTTTTTTTTTTTTTTTGTAATTTACGTCCGCCCCAACGTTAAGTTATATCGGACGGTGAATGAAATGGGTGAAATGATGCTCAAATGAGTCCAGGGTCCATGGAGCTTAGAGTTATCCGACATTCGTCTTGAAGGATAAGGGAAAACCCCGGAAAAACCTTTATCCAGGCAACTCACCCTGACCGAGATTCGAACTCGGGACCTCTTGAACGTGAGGCAGACATACTACCATCTACGCTACCGAGGCGGGCATATCTGTATTGTTGCTGTTAAGTAGGTTTTTAATGCTGTAATTTTTCTTTTTTGGTACCAGTGCTATGTTATATTCCTTGAATATTTTTTGGGAACTTTTTGTGGCCCAGGTGTGATATGTAAATTTAGTAAATCTAATTTCTTATTTCACTGGTGAAAGAGCTGTGATCTGTTTTAATCTATTTTGAAGTTTGTATGATTTTTTTTTGTGTGTCTACAAGGTATTTTTCATATACATTTTAAATTTTAAGATTTGATGGTATTCTTTCTGATATTCTTGCTGGTTGAGGGGTAGATTAACTAATCTGTTGTGAGACTGTTGATGGTGGCATGTTTGTGTGGTATTGAGTTGAAACTCTTTGCTTTGATGTAATTATCTGTGTTGTGTTGCTTTTCTGTGTATACCAAATTCCAGTTTTTCATTTTTTTTGAGATTTTAAGATCCAAGAAAGGTAGAGTAAGGTCCTCTTCAATTTCTACTGTGAATTGTATGTTGGGTTTTTGAAGGTTGAGCAATTTCAAAGCATCAAATAACTTAAATAATAAGAGTTTAATGATGAAGCCTGGGATTCAAGTACTTACAATATTAAGTCGCTACAAACGGTGTATCTTGGATACTTGAGCCCCTTGTGGTTTACCGGGGAAATATACGAGTCAAATGGAGAATTTGATATCAGGAAGACATGTTGGCCATGGTAGCTCGATGGGTTGGAGTGACTGGATGGAAACCAGGAGATTCGTGGTTTGGGTCCCGGCCTTGGCATTGAATTTTTCATGTTGACTCTATACAAAACATTAGCCCATATACGGCTAGGGTGAAGAAATGATTAATTTCCATCAGTTAACTTAAATCATCTATCTGTTTGTAGTGTACTATTGCAAATATGTTGTCTACATATCTACACCATGTTTTAAACATATGAGCAAAGGCTTTATTATATGTATTTCGAAAAAGCTAATGTATAGATTGGATAAAAATGGTGATAGCGGGCTTCCCATAGCCAGTCCTTTCCACATATTTAAATTCATCACAAACTCAACAGATGGCAGCAGCAACTCCAGAACTACCCACACCACTGGATCAAGCTTTAGTCGCAATAGAGCTGATGATGCAAAATGAAGCTGATGTGTAAAAAATACTACGTATCTATAATTTAATATACTTAAGGTACAGATGTTTTACCAAGGACTATGCTTGGCATCTTCAGGATGACAGTGTTCCATGGACTGTGCTGGTCAGAGCTCACTTATACACTGGCAATATGTGGAACTCACTGTATGGTGGGCTATGTCAGGTACTTTAATGTTTGCTGTTTATGGACAACCTCTTTCTAATGCGAAAAGTCATTACTTTTCAGTCATGTTACCAGCTACAAAGAAACTCAGGTTTATATCCTCAACTGTGGACTACATCACCATGCTTGACTACAGAGAGAGGCCATCGAAATTTACTAATGCAAAAATAACTTTAATCAGAAAGAAAAAGCTCTCTGAATACAAAAAGCCTATTCTAACCGTTGTGCAGTAGGGGAACACTGTGCAACAATCTCAAGGATTCCTGCTGCTGAGCTTAGATGAGTAAGAACATTTTTACAAGATATGCTGTCTGTTTTCAAGCACAAGGTCAACATTTCTAATATTCTACATAAGGCTTTTAGTACACCTCTGGCAACAAAATTTTCCCAGTGCTTTTCGGTTTTAATGGGTTAGCATATATATTTTTAAGGACCCCGTATAATGGGTATAGAGTTGTAATGAATAGACAAAATCACACGCATTGTTCTTGCTGGATATTGGGATTAGGATGTACAGAAATTTCAAAATAAAATTGTACAAATCAATAGAAATATCAACTCTGATATACGGATCAGAAACATGGACATTAACAAAAAGACATAGTACAATAATATAGACATCAGAAATTAAATTTGTAAGAGCAATAGCTGGATACACTAAAACAGACAAAAAATGAATTCAAGATACAGAGTGATTTATACAGAACTGACAGATTTCTTTCTTTAATTATTTCATTGGAAATTCATTCAATGACTCAAATTTAGCACCAAACTAAGCAGTATGTTCTGGAGTTTCTATTCCTTAGATGCGCAGATGTTTGTTTTATTCCTAATTGCTATTGTTGGCAGCTGTTTTCGACATTTTGTTCTAGTCATAGTCAAAATGCAGTACACATTAAATCATCGACTCTTCCTTGTGAAGTAATACTGGATTATGAATTCAATTACAGCTACTCATAGGGCATACCAGAGAGAATTTGGTGTTCCCAATCCTCCAAAAAGAAACAATACTGGGATTGGTAAACAAATTGTAAACAACTGGATGTCTGGTGAGTGAAAAAGGCAAGCATCATTCATCTAGACTTCTCATGGCTGTTGTTGAGTAAGAGCATGACTGGAGCAGTCACCCAAAAAATCATTAAGACAAAATAAGACCTGAAGCTTTCCTGGCGACGAATATGCTCACTTTCTTCTCGGGCAGCCAGCCAGGTGAAAAGATGATTAGATATCAACGTTTCGGAAGTGTACATCTCTCCCATCATCAGGATATTTATAAAATGTTATAACCACAAATGAAATACTGGATATAACATAACTATAAACAAAGACAAAACACTATCAAAACACTATAACAAAATCTGAAAGGAGTATGCTTAATCGTGATGCTGGATTTCAGTTCAGCTCCTCTTGGTAACCGGCTTTAAAAATGGAAATCCGTCAATTTAAGAAGCAAAGATCAATACATCTTTGATAATCAAGTTAAGTAGTTACGTTTCTTTGACACAATTTTCTATACTCACGCCATCTCCTGACCTGGCATTTAATTTACTGAAAACAGTATTTTGTTCAGTAATGCGAATTTTGATAGTGTTTTGTCTTTGTTTATAGTTTAAAAATTGGCACAAATATAATAGCTTAGCCATTTTTAAAACCAGTGTTTATATTCATTGTTGTGCTACACAGTACAGAATATGTAAGAAAGCTAGACAGTACATGGAATCATTTAAACCAACAGTTGCCTCCAGACTTAAATGAAAAAATATATTACCTACCTCCTCTGTATTATGAACATACCTTTACTGAATTGTAGAATGCTTCAAATATCCCCACATTTTTTGCACTAAGCTGCAAATTTACAGTTCCTTCAATCATTAAAGTTATGCCATCATGTTTTATGTCAGAAGCAGAGTCCACTAGAATAACACCTGTTATTCTCTCCTGGAACAAAAGAAAAGTAGTAAAAAGTCTCTGATGTTATATGTCAAGTTCCAGGTGCAAGATTCGCACTTTACAGGAAGAGTAAAAAGAATGTGAAAATGTAACTGTTTAAAACCATTCTGAAAACTGAACCGGTAATCGAATTCATGCTAAGCACATGCAATTAAGAGCCATATTTGTAAGGAATGTTTTAAATTTTCAGCAGAATTTGCACGAAAAACTATAATTAATTATTTTAATGGGTAAGTATAGAGATGCGGGATAACCAAAACGCAAATGGGAAATGCTGTAGCACATTGTGGCCCTTCTATAAGGTACTTACTCCTTCATGATAAACTTTATTAGCTTTCTTTACTCGTATATCAAGATTTATTGTCATTATGCTTGTCTGTTTTCATATATGAAGCACTGTAATGTAAACATCAGCTGACAGACTGTCACTGCTATTTAAGCAGTGCTGCCAAGTCCATTCAACGGATTCCAATGTCAACAACTTGCAAATATTTTAGCGAAGATCAAATATTCTCACCAATCAGTGAGGTCTCATGCAAAATGTGTAATTTTTATCAAAAATACAGTTAGATTAAAATAAAAGTCAATTCCGACAGCTGTAATATCGCTGCTTTGCACGTGCGCTGGGTTGCCAGCTCCTCGGTCGCTGAGCAGTATGCTGCGAAAATGTAGGACAACTGAAAGTACTTGAAAAAAAACCTATTAATGCAATTATTCAGTTCAGTTCATTACCTATGAAATTCCTACAGAATTGTAACCATCCTGAAAAACTAAAACGAGGATTAGACTGTATTTACAATCTATCTATAACCTATTTACAATATTAGAATTTACTTATACAAATAACTTACTATTTACATTTACTAGCATTAATACTCGTAGGTACATACAATGTGTTCAATATCACAACTCAGTAATGTAGAATATTATACACACATTGACAGTAAATATTACACTTCGGTAATTTGAAGTTCTTTCTTCATTGATGAATTTTTCGTTCTCGATCACATGAAAAAAAAAGTAAGTATATATATTAGTTAAGTATACACAACTGTTAAGTTTACATTTTTTTCTGAACTACATATATTCCAAATATTCATTTACTGAGTAAAACTGATTTTATAAGGAATTTATTTAGTTTTATTTTAAACTTATTCACAGACGGTATGTTTATTAGCTGACTTGGGAATTTAATTATACATTTCTATTGATGTGTGTTAGTTAAGGCCTATGAAAGAAACCGCAGAGGTATGGTTCTGTGATGTATCTGTAATAAAATCGGAAGGATTCATTATCAATGCCAATGGCAGATTAATCTTCTGAATATCAAGCTTTAAAACATAAAGTGGACTACCAAGCGGGGTAGTATAGCTGTTTTCCAACTTAAATAGGAATCTCTATGATCAGAAAACCTCTGATCCTCAACCCGTTGTCTACGGGCCTCTAGGTTACTCAGTTCAGACAGCCCTATGTCCCACTTAAAGGAAATACAGGAATTCATTCATTATCTCGGATACCCGCAAGCCATGGGTACCCGGAACAGCCTAAATAGTATCTAATGGGGTAATAATCTCCAAGAGACCTAACTAGGACACTTCTATGTTTTGGTAACTTAACGTAAATTTTGGTAGCCCGACTCCTAATTTCGTCCTCCAAGTATGGAAGAGACCAGGCTTCATTGAGCAACCTCACAGGAAAAGAGCAAACTATAGAATAGATGGACCTAAGTCCTGTATTTCGCACACGCTGAAGCCATGAAATACAGCTGCCTGCTGCCATGCCCCAGATCTCACAGGCTGCATGACCAGTGCCCTGAAGAGATACAAGTTTAAGCCAACCGGCATCAACCCTAACCCAGCATTGAATTCAGGAAGACGGTCACTCCCTGCACTTTCGCCGAGAGGTCCCTGTGGTGGCGAGAAGTCAAACCTCTATCCAAATTGACTTCTATTGGATGGAGTTACTCCACCCTATCCTTTGGCAACCTGCGGGGATGTAGCGCTTAGTAAATAATATAGCATGGCTTATGTCAGGATTAACTGACATCCGCCATTGCCGGCACCACTGTTGTGTGAGACGGAGGTGTCGCTGTGTTGGATTGAAGGCCCTGAGGATGTGCTTGACTTTGCTGATTAGCAGCACGTCGTCAGCGTATTGTACCATTTTGATGCGCAGCTGTGTTGGGAAATCTGCCATGTAGACACTAAGGAGTGTGGGAGATAATACACAACCTTCTGGGACTTAGAGAAGATGTTTTCCCCACGACTGTGATTTAAAAAGTACGGTGTCTTAGGTTACAGTGTAATATGTACGTTGATAATTTTTTTGAGAACCCCCAAGTGGATAAGCTTGTAGAGGAGTCCGGCATGCCAATGTCGTTGAGGAGGCCTTCTTGACACCCAAAGAAACCGCGCCCGTGAAAGAGCGTTCCTGGAACGCAGTCTCCACCACACGCAGCAATTACTGAACAGTCGAGTGGCCAGGACGAAATCCGAATGGAATCCGAATAATGGGGTCAAGCGAGTACATTTGAGAGAGTAGATAGGAGACTTATGGACGGTAGTTGGAGAGGTGTACCGGATTCTTCTCAGACTTCAATAAGAAAATCACCCATGCCTCCTTCAACTCTCCAGAAAAGTCCCTAAGGTGAGACACATATTCAAAATCCTTGTTAGGAAGAGCACGCCATTGAAAGGAAGGTGACGGAAAATGAGCCTGTCCCACTGTAGTTTTGGATTTTAGATGTTGGAGTACACCTTGGATTTCACTGGGTCGGATAACAGGAGGTCCTTCCGCATCCGCCGGAGTATGACGAAATAATCGTGGTATCTCTCTACGGACACGTCCAGAAAAGATCTCCTGGGGGGTGTTCTTCTGGACACATGGTGCGTTCAAGATAGTCAGCGAAAGCATTGATTTTGGCTTCGGGATCATAAGCCAGGCCCGGGTGCCTGGTGCGGTTTCCGAGGGCTTTAACGATCCGCCATACGTTGCCATCCTCGACACGGAACCTGGACATCTTGTCCTCCAACGCTTGCATCTTGTACTTACGCAGGTGGACACCGACCTGTCGACGTAAAGGTCCAAGTAACGCATGATTATACAGCGTCCGGTGATGCTGATACATCTCCGGGCCGCCCGAGAGCTGCGTATTAAGAGGGTGATGTCTAATGGAAAGACGTCTGGTTGAAGAGGGGCAGGAGCGTGGACTGTCAGGTTTTTGGCAGTTCGCGTCACGATGGAGGTGAAACATGAGATGGCATTCTCCATTCTCTGACATTCTGTTTGCAATGGTGGAGGACAGCACCGAAATTCAAACCACACCCGTCTGTTAAGGAACGAGGATAGGAAGTATTCGAGTCCTTTTGTCCTCGATACTTAGTAGTAACCAGAACTGAGGAAGGCGAGAACTTTATTCATTATCCAGAAGGGATTGGATAAAATTACTTGTCCTGTCAAGGCCTCTACTCGCTCAAGAAACGCCACGCTCCTTGTGGAAGCGCACTCTGTCTCTCAGGCGGCAACACTTTAAAAGCTACATTGTTGGGCAGCTGTCCGGTCACTTGCGTTGCACAACACACTGAACTCCTCCAGCGGAGTTGTCAAAACCCGAGCGTCTGTAACAAGAGCTGAGAGTTATCCTGGCGTCAGTATCTGCTGCCCAGTCATCAACACTCTATGTGTGGTATGGACCAGCGTTCACACAAGTGAGGACCGAGAGCAAATAAAGCCGAGAGAAGAATTTATAATGTACAAGCATCCACGCCATCTGTCCTATACAGCGATGCTGAAAAGTCACCTAAAAGATGATAAGTAAAGGATGCAGGCTGTGCGCTTTTCCATAGGTACTGCATATGAACTATACTGTTATCGCGTCAGGCCACGCCGTGGCTCAGTGGTTAGACCGCTTGGCTTTCACCAAGGCGGCCGGGTTCGATCCCAGGCGACCGCAAAGTGAGATTTGTGGTGGGCAACACGGCGTTGGGGCGGGTTTTCTCCGGGATCTCTGGTTTCCCCCGCCATCTCATTCCACCGGTGCTCCAACTTCATCTCATGCATCATCAGTGTCACCGCCTGCGGTGCCGTATGTAGTGAAAGCGGGCGTTAAACACTACACACACACACACACACACACACACACACACACACACACTGTTATCGCGCGCTCATGTAAACAACTGGCATCCATGGTCACCACCTTGACCTTACATCTGCATACACTTCTAAGGCAATATTTCCCTATTATGTGTTTCAAATGGGAAGCGTTCTCGCCTGCAGCGAATCAGATGCGTTAGAGCCTTCAACGTTGCCACCTCGTTATCCCCACTCTTTTTATATTTCCCTCTCTCTCGCACATTTGCGAGTGTTCGTGGCGCTAGACGCAAGGGAACACAAACTGAATTTTCCGGTTTTATAATAATGCAGTTGTTGAAATCACAATTGCAACATGAATATTCATAAATTACCCAAATGTTTTATACATTTAAAGTTAATTATAGTTTATGAATTGCTTATGTTTTTAATCCAACGAAAATACCAGCGGTGTGTCCGTATAGCTGTGAATGTCCTCACGTTTAGATATAATTCGTTATTATCATTCGTCTTCAACATCTGAGTACTGCAAATTTATGATGATCGGTTCCAAAATCTCGTTACGTGCTATTTCTTTCCAAACGTCGTCGTCTTGTAGTTTACCTGATGTCTCACGCAGTTTTCCCAGTCTTGTTGTGTTCCTTGTCAATTTCTTCGTGAATAAGTCGTTCAACGTCAGTCAGTTTACAAATATTATTTCTCTTTGCAACGTAATTTTAATGCTGCTTTGAACTCTAGAGTAAATAGAGATTACGAACCATTCATAAACAAAGATATAATGTCACCAGACACGTTCTGCCAGACTAGCAAGAAGTGTATCGTATCCTCTCATAGGATTTAACAAACACCTTGGCTTATTCAAAATACATATTTCTTTTATCACGTCATGTTAAATGTTTACGTTTCAGTTCTGAGTAATTTCACATATACGTTCACACATACATGCCAACCAATAATGATATTCATTACAGGGCTTACGTCGCAATGCACTGTTATAATATAATAGTATCTACTTAATTTATTTGTATTTGGAAAACTATTGGAGCTAAAAATATGCAGTTTTTACGGTTATGTTAAATACATCACTCTCTCCTTCCTCGTGGATCAGTTTTGGCAAAATATGAATGTTTGTCTTAGCGCAAATAGTATTTATTAGAGATTGATTAGTTTAGCGCTCCTCACACACCACTTGCGAGAATGCAATACGACAAACCCGCAGTACTCCGACTGATTGCTCGACTAGTGGCGCTCAAGGTTAAACACCTTCCCATTTAAAACTCATAATAGTTCGCAGAGTACAGTGAAACCTTGATAACCCGGACCAGTTTTGAAAAGAAGAATATGTTGTTTAGCATAACAGTTAAAGACTTACTGTCGATAAATTGCTATTCCTAATAGGCACATTACTAGAATTCTCTTGCTAGCGGGCGGATTCATGGCACTCACCCCACCTGCTTGGGGCCAGGTTGGAAGAGAAACTTTGATAAAGGTGTGACCTGCTGTGTGTGACTTTCCAGAAAACTGGATCGAAGAAGAAGAAAAAATAAACGTGGAAGATTTTATAAACGTTTTTAAAAATATCGATGGCTATTCCGATGCTGAATGTAACGGTTGTTTTGGTGTAGGCCCCGAGAGTTAGAAAATGTTTAAAAATGTGGTTTAAAAATCGATATTGCGACACAAAGACACCGGCTTTACTTCCCTTTTGAAGCTTCAACAAATGGGAAGACAGGATTTTCAAAGTTCCCCCTTAAAATGAGTAGGAATATCGAGAAATCACTAAACTCGATTCGAAGCTGCTTACAAAATTACTGCTACTCTCGATTTTTCAAAGTGCATCTATCGGTTTTGAAAAAGACATATTTTTTACTATTTACATACAACATAGAAGAGCTGTTCAAAAAAGAATGATCACATTCTTTTTGGCAACGTACCTTTACTCATCCTCATAATTTTGATGGTCCTTCTCAAAATAGTCTCCCCTGAATGCGATGCACTTGTCCCAGCGTTTCTGTCAGTCTTCAAAGACATGCTGAAAACCATTTTTGAGAGATCCTTCAAAATTGCCTCCGCAGCCTTCACCACTGCTTCTGATGATGGATAATGCCTCCCACGAAGGCGTTTCTTCAAGTTAGGGAATAGAAAAAATTACATGGGGCTAATCCGGACTATAGGGAGGGTGAGGAATGCATTTCACGTTGATTTTTGCAAGATATTCAGCAACAACATTGGCAATATGCGGCCGTGCATTATTGTGGTGCAGCATCCACACTGCTTCATGGAAATGTGGTGTTTTGCGCCTGATATGGACTTGCAATGTTTTCAGGACATCTCTGTAGTATTGTGTAGTTACTGATGTGTGTGCAGGTACAACATGCTGATAAACCATTCCGTGAATATCAAAGAATGAGATGACCATAACCTTCCCAGCAGAAGCAACCACTTTTGCTTTTTTGAGGGGTTGGTGATTAAGGAGATTTCCACACTGAGCTTTGGTGTTTGCTCTGAAGATTAAAATGATGTAGCCAAGTTTCATCAGCAGTTATTACGTTTGAAAGAAACTCCGGATCTTCCTCTAATATTAACTTTAACTGCATGCAGATCTGCATGCGAATGTCTTGTTCGGGAATCAACAGTCTTGGAACCCATCGCGGACAAACTCGTCTCATGTGTAATGTTTCTGTCACCAACGTGTGGGTGGCATCCAATGAAATGTTCAGTATTTCAGAAAGTGATCTTAAGGTAATTCGTCTATCCTCTCTCACAATGGTAGCAGCAGTGTTGATGTTTTCGTGCGTAAGAGCAATAACTGGAGCACCGGATCCACCTTCCTTTGAAATTGATTGTCTCCCCTCTTTAACCATTTTAAACTGCCATTGAGCTGTGCTGTAGGGAAGAACAGACTCTCCATAGGCCTCCTGTAACATTGTATAGGCCTGCACTGAAGATTTGTTGAGACGAAAGCAGAATTTCAAAAACAAACATTGTTTCTCGCTGTTAAAGTCTGTTTAGTTAACTCGTGTGCACGTCGGCCGACTTGACTCCTTTGACAAACCCTTATAATCGTTTTATAACCCAGGCCCTCCTGCCTGTCCGTTCAGCACGGTTGCCACCTTTCTCAATACGTTATGGGTATCGTACGAGGTTTCGTCTAAATAAATTATCTTGTGTTCGTTACTGCAAAACTTCCTTAGTTTTGACACACACACAACACAACTCCTTTAGGAGACCGCGCAACGTGCAGTGCCCATAAAGAAAATCACAAATTTCTTACAAATGTGCAATCAATTCCTCTAAGGTGGGCCCTTTCCTTTTTGCATGGAATCTATAAATTTCTCGGCGAATTAAATCGCATGTGAAATTATCTACTTTAGAGAAACGTTTCCTTTAGTTTTCACACTTGATCAGCGTCTTTGGTATTCCTTTCATCACAATATTTCTTACTGTATTTCTGTGAATACCCAGAATTTATCTTCAGGTTCATTGCACGACACCTTACCAAGATTATTTCTCAGCACATATTTATATGTGTTCAAAACAAGCGCTTGAATTTGCTTAGAAACAGTTCCCGTTATAACTTGTTTTTCGAGGCTTCTCCAGTAATATAACTCGGCCCAGCAACACGTTCCAATTTGTTCACACTATTGTCATCGCTTTGATTATTTTCATTTCACTGAAAGTTATCTACTACTTTATATGCATTTGCCACTCCATTTCCTTCCCACGGTCTCCACATTGTAACACACAGCGAATTTCTGCACGTAATGAAATAGATCGCCTGGAAGTTGGAACTTTGGCAACTGAGACTCCACGTGGAATAAACATGCGACTATCACTTAGAGAAAATCAGGGTTGCTATTGGTCCTCAACGACAGTGTTCCATTCCTGAAGTGTGGAGATAGATTTATGACGGTCATCAGTGGGTGGGAGGGTCAGGTTCCTTTGACTCCGAACTGCACACCCGTTGACTGGAGGGACTTTACCTCCATTGCAGCTGTAGGCGATACTGAACAGGTCTGAACTTGCCTGGTGCTCATAGGCGGGAACCAGGGGTACCAACAATGAAACTACCACGGTGTGTTTGTTTCACACTAAGCTAACAGAATAAGATTGAATTTTAGTGCGAAAAATTAGGACCGTAAAAATTAGGATTATTCTTTATTGAACAGCCCTCGTATGTCGAGAAACAGAATATTTAGTAAATTATATTTAAGGATATATATATATCAAACGTAATTTTGTAAAATATAATACCTATCGAATTGAAGAAAATAGTGTCTTATATTTTTAGAAAATACGGTTTTGGAAAATGAAACACTGTCAAATGATACTTCTATCAGCTTATTAAAATCATATATCTAATATTACAAGCTTATGTCGGGCACGGAATGTTCCGGTAATGTAATTTCCGATCACCTGTTAGAGAAAGGTTGCGTGTCATCCATCGATGTGTAGGACCGCTGCAGACGATATATCGCGTTTGGAGTGTACGGTCATGTATATAAATCAATGGTGTTAGCCCAGCTCTTGTGATTGGCTGCTCTTCATTCTTCCGTAGGTTACTGTGAACGACGAAATATCGACTTAAGTTTTGGGTCGTTTATGTTAATACTTGAGTTTCATTGTTGATGGTACCTTACACTTACAACCATATCTGTATTTTATGCTCGACCGTGGCAATCCTAGAATTAAAAGTCCAATTTGCAAACATTCAAAATGTTCTTTATTTCCATAGAAATACACTCACAGTAGCAGCATTACGTCACATACACAATCTACCAAGGTCCATGACCACAACAAACAGCGTTCTGATTACATCTGTTTACAACATCAACTCTCGTTGCAACACTTTACAACTCCTGTTTACGACTGACTCTTGGCGAGTCGACGCTTCCTTATATACCTCACTGATAATTCGAGACTGTTCTGTAACAATCAGGAAATCGAATGTTCTATCACCAGACGAAACTCGAATTTTCTAGACGGGAGACTTTATCTATGCCGGCAAGTCCTTTATCTCGCGCTATCTTTATTTGTTCCGGCATACTCCTTATCTCCATGCTGCCTATCAGTTCCTTTTCGTTATCGCGATCGGGTTCACGACAGTATTAAGACGACTGGTAGCACTTCTTTAATGGCCTCATTAAAGTACAGCTGTTCATTAAAGTACGAGGTTCGTATAACATCTATTTTGTCAGGACTGGGACCAGATAGGAACTTCTGGAGTTTTTTTAAATACACGTGAACTCTGTGAATGCGTGACAGAAATGGCTGTACTGTACAGTGCATAGAACTCTAGTGGCAGTGACGAGAGTTAGGACTGTTTCTGATACTTAAAATGGCGACGTTTTCATTGAAAGGGCAGCGTGTAATCATTCGTTTTGTCCATTTTCGTGGTGTGACACCTATTGAAATTCATCACCAGTTGAGTGAGACATGTGGTGATGGTACCATGGATGTGTCTAATGTGCGTTCTGGGTGCGACAGTTCAATGAAGGCAGAACACCGTGTGACAACAAACCAAGACAGTCACGGCCTCGCACCAGCCGGTCTGATGACACGATCTAGCGAGTGGAGGACGTTTTGGAGGATCGTCGATTGAGCGTTAGTAGTAGAATTTCCTTCCTTCCAGATCACTTTGCATAAATTTGCATAACGTCGCGACACCGCCGTCGGTGGGAGGGGGGAGGGGAGGGGGGTGTGAGGACCACCCAAGATGTTGCAGGTGGTATGGAAACATGTCACAACTTGCATTCCCAGGGGGCTTTTTTTAATGGAAGCCATAAATTATTGTAAATGTATGTTACAGATACAGACGTCGTGACTGTCTGTGGAAGGGGGAGATGAGATCGGCCATCTGTCACTTGACAAAGTTTATGTGTTATGGAAGGGGGCATACATGTCTCGTGAGATTGTCCTGAACCCTTTTGGACATTGTTAATAATGTTGTGTTTTCCATCGGCACTCGACATAAATTGTTTCCGACTTGACAAAGTTTATGTGTTATGGAAGGGGGCATACATGTCTCGTGAGATTGTCCTGAACCCTTTTGGACATTGTTAATAATGTTGTGTTTTCCATCGGCACTCGACATAAATTGTTTCCAGGTAAGCACAAGGGTGTGAGTGCACCGACAAGCAGTCATGTTAGCGATCTCAGTTCCTGACATGGACATAGGTTACATGAAGGTTATTTAAAGTTATTTATTATTAAATCCTGTGCGATGGTCTTCTGAAAAAACTAACAAATGCTAGCGAACCCTTGTGGACAGTGTTAATAATGTTGTGTTTTCCATCGGCACTGGTCATAAATTGTTTCCAGGTAAACATAGCGGAGAGAACGAGGGTCCCTCTCTTCCGAAAAGAAATTGCCAAACTGTGGGTTGTAACACGAATTAGTGTCACATAAAGTTTACCCAGCCCACACAATGCGAGTAAGGTGTGATGGTTCTCTATCCTAACGATTGTTCACCTGCTTCGTTACATCTCTCGTCTGTGGAAGGGGGAGATGAGATCGACCACCTGTTACTCGACAAAGATTATGCGTTCATACTTTAAACTTATTTTCACTTTGTTTTTAATCGCGTTACGAATGTTTTCTTCTCAAGATTACAATGTGCGCCTTCTTAGAACTGCTTATGACAAAAAACGTTTTTTATTTTCTTCATCGGCTTAAAGATACAGAGTTTGAATTTAGGTGGAACACTTCATTTACGTATACAATATTCTTAATACCTGCTAATATTCTAAAGCATTTGCGCTAGCTTCTTTTTTCTGATCTATCTGCGAACTGATTTTCGTGAGATAATTAGATAGAGGATTACTTAATATTTCAGACTCAAAAGTATACTCTGGAAGCGGTTGTTTCACACACACACACACCCACACACACACACACATACACGCACGCACATAGTCATGCACATACACACGAACACGCACATGTACAAGCAAGCACCATAGAGAGGGAAAGAAAGAGAGAGGGAGGGAGTGAGAGAGGAAACAAAAAACTTTCGGAGAAAAGACCAAATTCTGTGCAAAAGTTACACGCAACCGTTTAACTTCGCATTTGGCCAGTGATGACCAACTGAACATTTAATTAACTACATTGACGGTCTCCAAATAATCTCCCATTCAAGGAAATATGTAATGTATTTCTTCATATAGAGAGGGAAAGAAAGAGAGAGAGGGAGGGAGTGAGAGAGGAAACAAAAAACTTTCGGAGAAAAGACCAAATTCTGTGCAAAAGTTACACGCAACCGTTTAACTTCGCATTTGGCCAGTGATGACCAACTGAACATTTAATTAACTACATTGACGGTCTCCAAATAATCTCCCATTCAAGGAAATATGTAATGTATTTCTTCATATAGAGAGGGAAAGAAAGAGAGAGAGGGAGGGAGTGAGAGAGGAAACAAAAAACTTTCGGAGAAAAGACCAAATTCTCTGCAAAAGTTACACGCAAGCGTTTAACTTCGCATTTGGCCAGTGATGACCAACTGAACATTTAATTAACTACATTGAAGGACTCCAAATAATCTCCCATTCAAGGAAATATGTAATGTATTTCTTCATTTACAGTTGCTTACAGTAGAACATTCTTCAGTTCTTGTAAAAGGGTTTTAGCGCTAAGAATGAAAAGATAACCGTAATTGGTGAAGCGTAATAACGAATGTACACCACTTAGCGAAATTTAAATTGATCCCACTTGGAAATCAATACCATTCTTTTACTTTCAATGTTTATGACCAATGCACGGCGCCAGCAATTAATGCTAATTTTTAAAAAATCATTTGAAGTAAATAGTACTCCATCTATAGAATAACATGAAAGTTGATGGGAAAAAAAGCTTCAGTGGTTAATAGCCATCGGATCCAGGTTCGAATCTCATGGATGTAACTCAAATAAATCTGAATATAAATAGTGTACGCATGAAACAAATGGTTTAAAATGAATATATCAGACATACACACACACACACACACATACACACACGCACATACACACACACACACACGCACGCACACACATACACCGGAGAAAGGATGTAATTGTGTTCTCGACATGAATAATGTCAGCGAAATATTTAATTGTTATACATAATCTGCAATTTACTTCTAAGTCTTGTAAAACACCATCTAGGTACTACTGTAAATGCCTCCCTCGTCATTGGCCTGCTGATGCCAAGAGCCTAATCGTAAGGTTGAGAGGTAGGGGGGAGGATGCATAAATGCCATTCGCTATTTCCTATTTGGGGAGGGGCAGGGTTCTAATATTTACCCCAAATGTACAAGCTCCTCCCAAACTTGAAAGCGTATATATATAGCTTTCCCAAAATAAGTGCAATGGTATTCAGTGCAATAGTATTGAAATTGTCGGTTGGTGTCGCAGCATTTTTAGTTCAGTAGAGGAATTATCGGGAATTACCACAAAAATGGCAGGTGAGTTGTAATATTTTTATATCCTTAATATGAAATGCATTCTTATAAAACTATATAACTTTGTTAAACAAGAATAACAGATGTTCGAAATTTCACATTCAAACACAGAGAGTACTTGTGTGCGCGAATTCATTTTCAGAGTGTTTTTGATACAGTGAGTTAAGTTCTACACGAAACAATGGAAGGTATGTTCATCTCATTTTATGTCTTTTTTGCTTGCTTTTAGGGTTTACTTCACGTTGTTTGATATCAAGTTTCTCTTCAAAGAATTCATTTATTAAAAATATTCATAAAGAATATATATATATATTTACCTAGGTTATATAATATCCATGAGAATGTTCTTTCAGTGGTGTAATAAAACATCATATCACATGAAATACGTTTCATCGATACTTTTTAAATATTATCACTAGAGTTTTTTAAATGAACAGAAAGTTTAAGCTTGCTTATTATTAATATCGTGAATATTTCTATATAGATAATAAAACTTCAGAGCAACTCCTAATATCAGTACATTTCATTTAAAAACACATACTGAACCGAACTATAAACGTATGTTTACTTGCTCCATCAATCTGTACAAAAAAAGGGTATCCTGTTCTCAAAAAAACTTTACTATTAATCTTTCAGCATCATCTCAGGCTATTGAAGTTGTCGACATCATATCACCAAACCGGAGGTCATTTGAAATGATAGACATCGCGTCACCGATACATAGGCGTGATTCTGGTGAGTAATATTTTTTTAAAAATACACAAACCACTTTCTTTCGAAATTATATAAGGAATACTTAGTGATTAAATACGATTTCATTAAAGTTGCTCATAATATCAGTACATTTCATTTAAAAACACATACTGAACCGAACTATAAACGTATGTTTACTTGCTCCATCAATCCGTACAAAAAAAGGGTATCCTGTTCTCAAAAAAACTTTACTATTAATCTTTCAGCATCATCTCAGGCTATTGAAGTTGTCGACATCATATCACCAAACCGGAGGTCATTTGAAAGGATAGACATCGCGTCACCGATACATAGGCGTGATTCTGGTGAGTAATATTTTTTTAAAAATACACAAACCACTTTCTTTCGAAATTATATAAGGAATACTTAGTGATTAAATACGATTTCATTAAAGTTGCTCATAATATCAGTACATTTCATTTAAAAACACATACTGAACCGAACTATAAACGTATGTTTACTTGCTCCATCAATCCGTACAAAAAAAAGGGTATCCTGTTCTCAAAAAAACTTTACTATTAATCTTTCAGCATCATCTCAGGCTATTGAAGTTGTCGACATCATATCACCAAACCGGAGGTCATTTGAAATGATAGACATCGCGTCACCGATACATAGGCGTGATTCTGGTGAGTAATATTTTTTTAAAAATACGCAAACCACTTTCTTTCGAAATTATATAAGGAATACTTAGTGATTAAATACGATTTCATTAAAGTTGCTCGTAATAGTTTCTTTGATTAAAAATTTACATAGACCATGGTAGCTCCAGGGTTAGAGCCGCTAGTCGAAAACCACAAGATCCGAGGTATAAATCTCGAATGACATAGATTTTTTTCAATTGACTATATAGAGAAATATAACTTAGATATAGCTTTCCACCTTCACATATAATAGGTAATAACATAAATAACCATTCCTTTTCATTAATATTTCCTTAATATACGTATATATATATAAAGTCCAATAAATATTTATATTGAATATACCCGTAAAGAGAATCGCCATACTGTTCCTAATACGATCGTTTTCGCTTCTGATAACCCTTCTTCTTTCATTAATATTATTATTCACTTGTTTCAGGTATGGTTGAACAAGCTAGGCCAACGGTCATCCAGTATGCTCCACCTGTTTTCCGCCACTCGCCAATGAATGACCAATCTCCCAGCCAATATTCAAATCATACATCAAGTAACACAGAACACAACGCCACACCCATATCACAAGCTTCAACAATAAGATTGATTTTCTTAAGTCCATCCCCACATTTCACAGTCCCCAGCCAAGATAGGCGATACACACATCAGGCAAGACGACGACTTAATTTTTCAAATGATCAATCTCCAAATATACCAGAGCTCCCCCCACTTTTAGATATATACACCAATAAAATTAGACACTACCCCATACCTCTATAAAATTAGACACTCACAACCCCAAAATACCCTATACAAACACATACACTCACACACGCAAGCACACAGACACACACACACACACACACACACATGGAGAGTTGGGCGGTAATTTTGGACAATGGCCTCACTGAATGCGGTAAGGAAATATCCAAAGCATATTTGTTCTCTGAATCACAGCTAATCGAGAATTTTTTCAAGTGTTCTTGAATATTTCATGAGCTTATTAGTTTTTTTAATATTTCCAGAGTGAAATTATTTCAGGAAAATATTTTATCTAATAATCATTTCTTTTCAGTTAACACATTAACTCTCTCTGTAAATTATGATTCTAACGCATTTATTCATTTTTTGTTTACAGACCGGCAATGGATTTCCTTTGTCCATTACAATGACATCTCCTGATGTCAATGAATGGGGTAAGTGCATACAGAGCTTACAATGCTTTCATGTTTATCATTCTGTTAATTGATTAATTTTTTATTTATCTAATTCTGTTTTCCATATAATAGAACTTATCCATGGTTACTATATTGTCATTCAGTTTTTATGTGTCAGACCAAATGAAAATGGAATGCCGGCTCTATGCATGTATTGATTTCAGATACAGAACGCTTCTCCGGATGCTATATCACCATCCATTTATCCATTTTATGTAACGAGACTGATGAAATGGAATTATAACGGCTTGCATTTCTCCATTTTAGATTGCAGAACATTACTACACGTGTTATAACATCTTCCAGCAATGTTTTTATATCAGCTGATTACAGAGCAATTTGATAATCGATTTTTTTTGTTATTCCAGGTATCAAGCTATTCGTGATTTGAGGAGGAGGAGGAGGAGGAGGAGGAGGAGGAGGTGGAAAAAGCCGGAGGAGAAGGTGCCTGCGGCGAAGAATTCTGCTACAGAAGAAAACACGCCCACGCACACACACACATACATACACACACACACACATACGCCCACGCACACACACACACATACACACAGGCACACAATATTCAGGAAATCTTGATATAACGTGTATATTATAAATTTAATAAATATCAGCATTTTCTCAATTTATAATAGCCTTATTATTCACCTAAAAATTTCCTTATTTTCCTATGCTCCATATCCCATCAAATTCAGCTTAATTGCTTGATAAAAGCCCTCTTCTATACCAGCAAGCAAGCACGCTAATTGATCTATAGGGGGCAACCTAAATTATAATTCAAATAAAAGCTCTAATATAAAAGTTAATATTCTGATGCTAAGAAACCTCATATATATATAAAGGAAATATACAACTTTATAATGGAAAACAGCAATATAAAAGTGTTGAAGCAACTCATAGATGCATTAATACAAATAGAAGTTAAGTTAATTAAAAGAGATATAATAAAACCTTACTTAATGTGGAACACAAGTTTCATATTTTCATTATATCTTGCAATTTAATCTTAAGGGAGCTTATATCATGGTAGACCAAAAACGTATAGTTTTCATTATCATGAATCATTTGAGAAGTTAGCATGATTCGAAACTCTTAGTCAATGTTAATCGATATACCTATTTTCCGATTAGATAGCTTCTGCGCTATACCGTCATTAATTTCAAATTATCCTAAATAGTGACAGCTATCCACTCAATTACTGGAAAGGGATATTAAATAACGAACAGAAAATTTTTTAATTTTTACATCAGTTTCCTTTATTGAGTTATCATGCATTTACATCATTTTCCAGTTACACACGCTTTTTTATTTCTCTTACACATACAATTAGCCAAAGCATCTTGTAACTACTTCTCCTGCGAAGAGGTGAAGGACTCGAAGATCATTATGATGAAACTGTCTTGATCGAATGCTTTCTCGGCTTTGGCGACCCTAGTTGAGGCACATCGAACATGAGATGTGACTGTATTAGAATGTGAAATATATTACAGATCGCTATATGTATTATTCCACCACATGTTTCCAGAGATGTTCCAACCAATGTTTATGCAATTCTCCATAACTATATAAAACCCGCAGACTGCGATACCGCTTTTCAATTATAGATACTGTTTCTCTGTTCATCTTGATGCTTCGTAGCGAACTAATTTTACACGATATTCTGCTTATGGTATTTTATCACGCTATAACTCTTGCATCCTTCAATTCTTGAATAATTGATCGAATTTCATCTTCATGAGTTTTGATTCCTTTGCATGCCTGAGACATCATTATCAGTCTTAGTCGATTTACGAGCTCATTGGGGTCACGCTGAATATTCGGAGACACAAATTCAAAGCACTTAGAACTACGATTATTTTCAGTTCGCGAATCTAAACTCTGTTTACTGATACTTTCATTTTCATTCAATGAATCGACGTAGGGTACCTGTTTTCCCTCTTTAGCGATCAATGATACACTCTCTTCACAAACAGGTGTTACACCGCCAGCGATCACTTCATCACGATGTACCAACGATTTTGTATTTTCATAATCAGATGATCTCGAATGTTCTGCTTGATCGTCCTTCAGCGAAAGCCAGTTCGCAGAATTTATTTTATCATTACACCACGACCGATGCGCTTTCAGACGTCTAATGGACCTATTCCGTAGAATTTCTTTACATAAACAACACTGAAGATAACGTTCCTTTCCATTTCTAATATATGAGAACTTAAGATTATTATAATTTGATTGAAAAGTTCTTACAGAGCAGTCGCTCATAGTGATACCATTCACACATGAATGATGACGCAGAAGTAAAGAAAGTAATAATATAAATACACCTATATACACACCTGTAGGGCTAGGTTACCTCACGATAATAGGGTGTGGTTACAGGTTTGGTTACAGGAGGTGGTTACAGGAGGTGGTTACAGGGTTTGGTTACAGGAGGTGGTTACCTCATGATAATAGGGTGCGGTTACATGGGGTTGGTTACATGATGTGGTTACAGGGGTTGGTTACAGGAGGTGGTTACAATTTGGTTACAGGGGTTGGTTACAGGAGGTGGTTACCTCATGATAATAGGGTGTGGTTACAGGAGATGGTTACAGGGGTTGGTTGCAGGGGTTGGTTACAGTATGTGGTTGCAGGGTTGGTTACAGGATGTGGTTACAGGGTTGGTTACAGGGGGTTGGTTACAGGAGATGGTTACAGGGGTTGGTTACAGTTTTGGTTACAGGAGGTGGTTACAATTTTGGTTACAGGAGGTGGTTACAATTTTGGTTACAGGAGGTGGTTACAGGGTTTGGTTGCAGCGGTTGGTTACAGGAGATGGTTACAGGGGTTGGTTGCAGGGGTTGGTTACAGGATGTGGTTACAGTGTTTGGTTACAGGAGGTGGTTACAGGAGGTGGTTACAGGGTTTGGTTACAGGAGGTGGTTACCTCATGATAATAGGGTGTGGTTACATGGGGTTGGTTACAGGAGGTGGTTACAATTTTGGTTACAGGAGGTGGTTACAGGGTTTGGTTGCAGGGGTTGGTTACAGGATGTGGTTGCATGGGTTGGTTACAAGATGTGGTTACAGGGTTGGTTACAGGGGGTTGGTTACAGGAGATGGTTACAGGGGTTGGTTGCATGGGTTGGTTACAGGATGTGGTTGCAGGGTTGGTTACAGGATGTGGTTACAGGGTTGGTTACAGGGGGTTGGTTACAGGAGATGGTTACAGGGGTTGGTTACAGTTTTGGTTACAGGAGGTGGTTACAATTTTGGTTACAGGAGGTGGTTACAATTTTGGTTACAGGAGGTGGTTACAGGGTTTGGTTGCAGCGGTTGGTTACAGGAGATGGTTACAGGGGTTGGTTGCAGGGGTTGGTTACAGGATGTGGTTACAGTGTTTGGTTACAGGTGTGTATATAGGTGTATTTATATTATTACTTTCTTTACTTCTGCGTCATCATTCATGTGTGAATGGTATCACTATGAGCGACTGCTCTGTAAGAACTTTTCAATCAAATTATAATAATCTTAAGTTCTCATATATTAGAAATGGAAAGGAACGTTATCTTCAGTGTTGTTTATGTAAAGAAATTCTACGGAATAGGTCCATTAGACGTCTGAAAGCGCATCGGTCGTGGTGTAATGATAAAATAAATTCTGCGAACTGGCTTTCGCTGAAGGACGATCAAGCAGAACATTCGAGATCATCTGATTATGAAAATACAAAATCGTTGGTACATCGTGATGAAGTGATCGCTGGCGGTGTAACACCTGTTTGTGAAGAGAGTGTATCATTGATCGCTAAAGAGGGAAAACAGGTACCCTACGTCGATTCATTGAATGAAAATGAAAGTATCAGTAAACAGAGTTTAGATTCGCGAACTGAAAATAATCGTAGTTCTAAGTGCTTTGAATTTGTGTCTCCGAATATTCAGCGTGACCCCAATGAGCTCGTAAATCGACTAAGACTGATAATGATGTCTCAGGCATGCAAAGGAATCAAAACTCATGAAGATGAAATTCGATCAATTATTCAAGAATTGAAGGATGCAAGAGTTATAGCGTGATAAAATACCATAAGCAGAATATCGTGTAAAATTAGTTCGCTACGAAGCATCAAGATGAACAGAGAAACAGTATCTATAATTGAAAAGCGGTATCGCAGTCTGCGGGTTTTATATAGTTATGGAGAATTGCATAAACATTGGTTGGAACATCTCTGGAAACATGTGGTGGAATAATACATATAGCGATCTGTAATATATTTCACATTCTAATACAGTCACATCTCATGTTCGATGTGCCTCAACTAGGGTCGCCAAAGCCGAGAAAGCATTCGATCAAGACAGTTTCATCATAATGATCTTCGAGTCCTTCACCTCTTCGCAGGAGAAGTAGTTACAAGATGCTTTGGCTAATTGTATGTGTAAGAGAAATAAAAAAGCGTGTGTAACTGGAAAATGATGTAAATGCATGATAACTCAATAAAGGAAACTGATGTAAAAATTAAAAAATTTTCTGTTCGTTATTTAATATCCCTTTCCAGTAATTGAGTGGATAGCTGTCACTATTTAGGATAATTTGAAATTAATGACGGTATAGCGCAGAAGCTATCTAATCGGAAAATAGGTATATCGATTAACATTGACTAAGAGTTTCGAATCATGCTAACTTCTCAAATGATTCATGATAATGAAAACTATACGTTTTTTGTCTACCATGATATAAGCTCCCTTAAGATTAAATTGCAAGATATAATGAAAATATGAAACTTGTGTTCCACATTAAGTAAGGTTTTATTATATCTCTTTTAATTAACTTAACTTCTATTTGTATTAATGCATCTATGAGTTGCTTCAACACTTTTATATTGCTGTTTTCCATTATAAAGTTGTATATTTCCTTTATATATATATGAGGTTTCTTAGCATCAGAATATTAACTTTTATATTAGAGCTTTTATTTGAATTATAATTTAGGTTGCCCCCTATAGATCAATTAGCGTGCTTGCTTGCTGGTATAGAAGAGGGCTTTTATCAAGCAATTAAGCTGAATTTGATGGGATATGGAGCATAGGAAAATAAGGAAATTTTTAGGTGAATAATAAGGCTATTATAAATTGAGAAAATGCTGATATTTATTAAATTTATAATATACACGTTATATCAAGATTTCCTGAATATTGTGTGCCTGTGTGTATGTGTGTGTGTGTGTGCGTGGGCGTATGTGTGTGTGTGTGTATGTGTGTGTGTGCGTGGGCGTGTTTTCTTCTGTAGCAGAATTCTTCGCCGCAGGCACCTTCTCCTCCGGCTTTTTCCACCTCCTCCTCCTCCTCCTCCTCCTCCTCCTCCTCCTCCTCCTCCTCCTCCTCCTCCTCCTCCTCCTCCTCCTCCTCCTCCTCCTCCTCCTCCTCCTCCTCCTCCTCCTCCTCCTCCTCCTCCTCCTCCTCCTCCTCCTCCTCCTCCTCCTCCTCCTCCTCCTCCTCCTCCTCCTCCTCCTCCTCCTCCTCCTCCTCCTCCTCCTCCTCCTCCTCCTCCTCCTCCTCCTCCTCCTCCTCCTCCTCCTCCTCCTCCTCCTCCTCAAATCACGAATAGCTTGATACCTGGAATAACAAAAAAAATCGATTATCAAATTGCTCTGTAATCAGCTGATATAAAAACATTGCTGGAAGATGTTATAACACGTGTAGTAATGTTCTGCAATCTAAAATGGAGAAATGCAAGCCGTTATAATTCCATTTCATCAGTCTCGTTACATAAAATGGATAAATGGATGGTGATATAGCATCCGGAGAAGCGTTCTGTATCTGAAATCAATACATGCATAGAGCCGGCATTCCATTTTCATTTGGTCTGACACATAAAAACTGAATGACAATATAGTAACCATGGATAAGTTCTATTATATGGAAAACAGAATTAGATAAATAAAAAATTAATCAATTAACAGAATGATAAACATGAAAGCATTGTAAGCTCTGTATGCACTTACCCCATTCATTGACATCAGGAGATGTCATTGTAATGGACAAAGGAAATCCATTGCCGGTCTGTAAACAAAAAATGAATAAATGCGTTAGAATCATAATTTACAGAGAGAGTTAATGTGTTAACTGAAAAGAAATGATTATTAGATAAAATATTTTCCTGAAATAATTTCACTCTGGAAATATTAAAAAAACTAATAAGCTCATGAAATATTCAAGAACACTTGAAAAAATTCTCGATTAGCTGTGATTCAGAGAACAAATATGCTTTGGATATTTCCTTACCGCATTCAGTGAGGCCATTGTCCAAAATTACCGCCCAACTCTCCATGTGTGTGTGTGTGTGTGTGTGTGTGTGTCTGTGTGCTTGCGTGTGTGAGTGTATGTGTTTGTATAGGGTATTTTGGGGTTGTGAGTGTCTAATTTTATAGAGGTATGGGGTAGTGTCTAATTTTATTGGTGTATATATCTAAAAGTGGGGGGAGCTCTGGTATATTTGGAGATTGATCATTTGAAAAATTAAGTCGTCGTCTTGCCTGATGTGTGTATCGCCTATCTTGGCTGGGGACTGTGAAATGTGGGGATGGACTTAAGAAAATCAATCTTATTGTTGAAGCTTGTGATATGGGTGTGGCGTTGTGTTCTGTGTTACTTGATGTATGATTTGAATATTGGCTGGGAGATTGGTCATTCATTGGCGAGTGGCGGAAAACAGGTGGAGCATACTGGATGACCGTTGGCCTAGCTTGTTCAACCATACCTGAAACAAGTGAATAATAATATTAATGAAAGAAGAAGGGTTATCAGAAGCGAAAACGATCGTATTAGGAACAGTATGGCGATTCTCTTTACGGGTATATTCAATATAAATATTTATTGGACTTTATATATATATACATATATTAAGGAAATATTAATGAAAAGGAATGGTTATTTATGTTATTACCTATTATATGTGAAGGTGGAAAGCTATATCTAAGTTATATTTCTCTATATAGTCAATTGAAAAAAATCTATGTCATTCGAGATTTATACCTCGGATCTTGTGGTTTTCGACTAGCGGCTCTAACCCTGGAGCTACCATGGTCTATGTAAATTTTTAATCAAAGAAACTATTACGAGCAACTTTAATGAAATCGTATTTAATCACTAAGTATTCCTTATATAATTTCGAAAGAAAGTGGTTTGCGTATTTTTAAAAAAATATTACTCACCAGAATCACGCCTATGTATCGGTGACGCGATGTCTATCATTTCAAATGACCTCCGGTTTGGTGATATGATGTCGACAACTTCAATAGCCTGAGATGATGCTGAAAGATTAATAGTAAAGTTTTTTTGAGTACAGGATACCCTTTTTTGTACGGATTGATGGAGCAAGTAAACATACGTTTATAGTTCGGTTCAGTATGTGTTTTTAAATGAAATGTACTGATATTATGAGCAACTTTAATGAAATCGTATTTAATCACTAAGTATTCCTTATATAATTTCGAAAGAAAGTGGTTTGTGTATTTTTAAAAAAATATTACTCACCAGAATCACGCCTATGTATCGGTGACGCGATGTCTATCATTTCAAATGACCTCCGGTTTGGTGATATGATGTCGACAACTTCAATAGCCTGAGATGATGCTGAAAGATTAATAGTAAAGTTTTTTTGAGAACAGGATACCCTTTTTTTGTACGGATTGATGGAGCAAGTAAACATACGTTTATAGTTCGGTTCAGTATGTGTTTTTAAATGAAATGTACTGATATTATGAGCAACTTTAATGAAATCGTATTTAATCACTAAGTATTCCTTATATAATTTCGAAAGAAAGTGGTTTGTGTATTTTTAAAAAAATATTACTCACCAGAATCACGCCTATGTATCGGTGACGCGATGTCTATCATTTCAAATGACCTCCGGTTTGGTGATATGATGTCGACAACTTCAATAGCCTGAGATGATGCTGAAAGATTAATAGTAAAGTTTTTTTGAGAACAGGATACCCTTTTTTTTGTACAGATTGATGGAGCAAGTAAACATACGTTTATAGTTCGGTTCAGTATGTGTTTTTAAATGAAATGTACTGATATTAGGAGTTGCTCTGAAGTTTTATTATCTATATAGAAATATTCACGATATTAATAATAAGCAAGCTTAAACTTTCTGTTCATTTAAAAAACTCTAGTGATAATATTTAAAAAGTATCGATGAAACGTATTTCATGTGATATGATGTTTTATTACACCACTGAAAGAACATTCTCATGGATATTATATAACCTAGGTAAATATATATATATATATTCTTTATGAATATTTTTAATAAATGAATTCTTTGAAGAGAAACTTGATATCAAACAACGTGAAGTAAACCCTAAAAGCAAGCAAAAAAGACATAAAATGAGATGAACATACCTTCCATTGTTTCGTGTAGAACTTAACTCACTGTATCAAAAACACTCTGAAAATGAATTCGCGCACACAAGTACTCTCTGTGTTTGAATGTGAAATTTCGAACATCTGTTATTCTTGTTTAACAAAGTTATATAGTTTTATAAGAATGCATTTCATATTAAGGATATAAAAATATTACAACTCACCTGCCATTTTTGTGGTAATTCCCGATAATTCCTCTACTGAACTAAAAATGCTGCGACACAAACCGACAATTTCAATACTATTGCACTGAATACCATTGCACTTATTTTGGGAAAGCTATATATATATACGCTTTCAAGTTTGGGAGGAGCTTGTACATTTGGGGTAAATATTAGAACCCTGCCCCTCCCCAAATAGGAAATAGCGAATGGCATTTATGCATCCTCCCCCCTACCTCTCAACCTTACGATTAGGCTCTTGGCATCAGCAGGCCAATGACGAGGGAGGCATTTACAGTAGTACCTAGATGGTGTTTTACAAGACTTAGAAGTAAATTGCAGATTATGTATAACAATTAAATATTTCGCTGACATTATTCATGTCGAGAACACAATTACATCCTTTCTCCGGTGTATGTGTGTGCGTGCGTGTGTGTGTGTGTATGTGCGTGTGTGTATGTGTGTGTGCGTGTGTATGTGTATGTCTGATATATTCATTTTAAACCATTTGTTTCATGCGTACACTATTTATATTCAGATTTATTTGAGTTACATCCATGAGATTCGAACCTGGATCCGATGGCTATTAACCACTGAAGCTTTTTTTCCCATCAACTTTCATGTTATTCTATAGATGGAGTACTATTTACTTCAAATGATTTTTTAAAAATTAGCATTAATTGCTGGCGCCGTGCATTGGTCATAAACATTGAAAGTAAAAGAATGGTATTGATTTCCAAGTGGGATCAATTTAAATTTCGCTAAGTGGTGTACATTCGTTATTACGCTTCACCAATTACGGTTATCTTTTCATTCTTAGCGCTAAAACCCTTTTACAAGAACTGAAGAATGTTCTCCTGTAAGCAACTGTAAATGAAGAAATACATTACATATTTCCTTGAATGGGAGATTATTTGGAGTCCTTCAATGTAGTTAATTAAATGTTCAGTTGGTCATCACTGGCCAAATGCGAAGTTAAACGCTTGCGTGTAACTTTTGCAGAGAATTTGGTCTTTTCTCCGAAAGTTTTTTGTTTCCTCTCTCACTCCCTCCCTCTCTCTCTTTCTTTCCCTCTCTATATGAAGAAATACATTACATATTTCCTTGAATGGGAGATTATTTGGAGACCGTCAATGTAGTTAATTAAATGTTCAGTTGGTCATCACTGGCCAAATGCGAAGTTAAACGGTTGCGTGTAACTTTTGCACAGAATTTGGTCTTTTCTCCGAAAGTTTTTTGTTTCCTCTCTCACTCCCTCCCTCTCTCTCTTTCTTTCCCTCTCTATATGAAGAAATACATTACATATTTCCTTGAATGGGAGATTATTTGGAGACCGTCAATGTAGTTAATTAAATGTTCAGTTGGTCATCACTGGCCAAATGCGAAGTTAAACGGTTGCGTGTAACTTTTGCACAGAATTTGGTCTTTTCTCCGAAAGTTTTTTGTTTCCTCTCTCACTCCCTCCCTCTCTCTTTCTTTCCCTCTCTATGGTGCTTGCTTGTACATGTGCGTGTTCGTGTGTATGTGCATGACTATGTGCGTGCGTGTATGTGTGTGTGTGTGTGTGGGTGTGTGTGTGTGAAACAACCGCTTCCAGAGTATACTTTTGAGTCTGAAATATTAAGTAATCCTCTATCTAATTATCTCACGAAAATCAGTTCGCAGATAGATCAGAAAAAAGAAGCTAGCGCAAATGCTTTAGAATATTAGCAGGTATTAAGAATATTGTATACGTAAATGAAGTGTTCCACCTAAATTCAAACTCTGTATCTTTAAGCCGATGAAGAAAATAAAAAACGTTTTTTGTCATAAGCAGTTCTAAGAAGGCGCACATTGTAATCTTGAGAAGAAAACATTCGTAACGCGATTAAAAACAAAGTGAAAATAAGTTTAAAGTATGAACGCATAATCTTTGTCGAGTAACAGGTGGTCGATCTCATCTCCCCCTTCCACAGACGAGAGATGTAACGAAGCAGGTGAACAATCGTTAGGATAGAGAACCATCACACCTTACTCGCATTGTGTGGGCTGGGTAAACTTTATGTGACACTAATTCGTGTTACAACCCACAGTTTGGCAATTTCTTTTCGGAAGAGAGGGACCCTCGTTCTCTCCGCTATGTTTACCTGGAAACAATTTATGACGAGTGCCGATGGAAAACACAACATTATTAACACTGTCCACAAGGGTTCGCTAGCATTTGTTAGTTTTTTCAGAAGACCATCGCACAGGATTTAATAATAAATAACTTTAAATAACCTTCATGTAACCTATGTCCATGTCAGGAACTGAGATCGCTAACATGACTGCTTGTCGGTGCACTCACACCCTTGTGCTTACCTGGAAACAATTTATGTCGAGTGCCGATGGAAAACACAACATTATTAACAATGTCCAAAAGGGTTCAGGACAATCTCACGAGACATGTATGCCCCCTTCCATAACACATAAACTTTGTCAAGTCGGAAACAATTTATGTCGAGTGCCGATGGAAAACACAACATTATTAACAATGTCCAAAAGGGTTCAGGACAATCTCACGAGACATGTATGCCCCCTTCCATAACACATAAACTTTGTCAAGTGACAGATGGCCGATCTCATCTCCCCCTTCCACAGACAGTCACGACGTCTGTATCTGTAACATACATTTACAATAATTTATGGCTTCCATTAAAAAAAAGCCCCCTGGGAATGCAAGTTGTGACATGTTTCCATACCACCTGCAACATCTTGGGTGGTCCTCACACCCCCCTCCCCTCCCCCCTCCCACCGACGGCGGTGTCGCGACGTTATGCAAATTTATGCAAAGTGATCTGGAAGGAAGGAAATTCTACTACTACTAGCGTTGCAGACATTGTCTCCAAAATTGACATTTCCATGGGATCTGTGCACACAATCCTGCATGAAGATCTGAAAATTCAAAAAGTGTTCTCCTTTCATTGAAATGTCGCACCCAGGAACGCACATTAGACACATCCATGGAACCATCACCAAATGCCTCACTCAACTGGCGATGAATTTCAAAAGATGTCACACCACGAAAATGGAAGAAAGGAATGATTACACGCTGTTCTTGCTCGCTGTCGCTCGTCGTGCTGGCTGGCTGTATTTAGCCAGAAGGTTTTTGCTGCGTGCCCACCCGTTTAGGGTTTAACCGCAGGTAAGGTATATTCGGGATGTTGTAGGGTGACTTGTAGGTTTCTAGGTTGTAATTATTTGTAAGGCTACTGTAATTGTACCTTAGGATTGAAAGGACAGGATGCAATGCCTAGCACCCTGGTGTTTCGTTTCTGGATTAAGGTTGGTAAAATTTTGATGCGAAACAGCTTAGGAGAGTTATGTGGAGCTCAACTTCAGCTGCTGTTAGGATTAGCTCCTGGGTTATCTTGGGTGCCCGCAAGCCATGCGCGGTATCCGATGTAGGCTAGAGCGAGTGGGGTCATAATCTCCCAATGATCTGACAAGGGCTCTTCTATTCTTGGGTAAATTGGAGTATAATTTTGATGCCCAGCTGTTCTTGCAATGAAAACGTCGCCATTTTAAGTATCAAAAACAGTCCGAACTCTCGTCACTGCCACTAGACTTCTATGCATTGTATAGTACTGCCATCTCTCTCACGCATTCACAAAGAGTCCACGAGTATTAAAACAAAACAGAAGTTCCTATCTGGCCCCAGTTCCTGAAATAGCTTGAACGCACCTCTTATTGGTATTCGGCCAATCAGAAGTAGCCACGTATTGATTATTCTCGTTTCGATCGACAACGATACCAGCGCCAGTTTAGAAAAAAGGTCAAAATATCTGACACTAGTAACACTGACATTGAACTTACACCTCCAGAAATTACGTGAAAAGCAGTCAATGTTACCAATAACTTATTGCCACAAAGTCAATAAAGAGGTACGAGAAATTCTATTCACAATTCATGGATTGCAGAATATCAAAACTTATAAATTCGTTCTCAGAAAATGTATTCCTAGAGTATTTCGAAGAATTGTCTCAAAATATGAAATCATTGACCTTGTGGACTCACTATTCTATTTTGAAATCGACAGTCATTTATTTATTCAATTTGTTCCAGTTTGTCTAGACTTTCTTTTAGGTTAAACTGTGTCACACGTTAACAGCTGTTTATAGCGAAGTAATCAATATTTCTGTGCCTACGTACTACGTCTCACTTTAGACAAAGCAATAACGATTGTAACATCACTCAAACCAGAAATGAATAATTTGAAATGGAACCTTTAATTTATATACATGATCGAGCATAAACAGTCGTATGAAACTTGACTATAATGGTAATTAAAACGCGAGTATCATAATTATTGTCGCGAACCCGTTATCTGCGATAGCGCGGCTTGTGTACAGAAAGAGCCGGCAAATAAAGATAGCGTAGATAAAAGACTTACCGACACAGATAAGTGAGGTAAATGTAAATTTCTAGTGACTTCTTGATTGATAGAAATTATTCGGTTTCTGGTTTGTTTTAAAACAATCTAGAAATTAACAATGGAGGTATATATAAGAGATTGTGACACGCCAGAGGAGTGGCAGTCGTGAACAGTAGTAAACAGCTGTAGAGTGTTGTTGTAACGAGAACTGATGTAATCAGAACGGCGTGGTCATTGACCTTGGCAAGTTGTATTGTGTATGTCACATAATGCTGCTACTGGGAGTGTATTTCTATGGAAATAAAGAACGTTTTGAACTTCTGCAACTTGGACTTTTAATTCTATGAACCCACAAAGGGTTCTATATTATTATTATTATTATTATTATTATTATTATTATTATTATTATTATTATTATTATTATTATTATTATTATTATTATTATTATTATTATTATTATTATTATTATTATTATTATTATTATTATTATTATTATTATTATTATTATTATTATTATTATTATTATTATTATTATTATTATTATTATTATTATTATTATTATTATTATTATTATTATTATTATTATTATTATTATTATTATTATTATTATTATTATTATTATTATTATTATTATTATTATTATCATTATTATCATTATTATCATTATTATCATTATTATCATTATCATCATTATCATCATTATCATCATCATCATCATCATCATCATCATCATCATCATCATCATCATCATCATCATCATCATCATCATCATCATCATCATCATCATCATCATCATCATCATCATCATCATCATCATCATCATCATCATCATCATCATCATCATCATCATCATCATCATCATCATCATCATCATCATCATCATCATCATCATCATCATCATCATCATCATCATCATCATCATCATCATCATCATCATCATCATCATCATCATCATCATCATCATCATCATCATCATCATCATCATCATCATCATCATCATCATCATCATCATCATCATCATCATCATCATCATCATCATCATCATCATCATCATCATCATCATCATCATCATCATCATCATCATCATCATCATCATCATCATCATCATCATCATCATCATCATCATTATCATTATCATTATCATTATCATTATCATTATCATTATTATTATTATTATTATTATTATTATTATTATTATTATTATTATTATTATTATTATTATTATTAATAGTAAGAGTAACAGGAACAGGAACACGAACACGAACACGAACGAGAACGAGAACACGAACGAGAACGAGAAGAAGAACGAGAACGAGAACAAGAACGAGAACAAGAACGAGAACGAGAACGAGAACAAGAACAAGAAGAACAAGAAGAACAAGAAGAAGAACAAGAAGAAGAACAAGAAGAACAAGAAGGACAAGAAGAACAAGAACAAGAAGAACAAGAACACGAAGAACAAGAAGAAGAACAAGAAGAACAAGAAGAACAAAAAGAACAAGAAGAACAAGAACAACAAGAACAAGAACAAGAAGAACAAGAACAAGAAGAACAAGAACAAGAAGAAGAACAAGAAGAACAAGAACAAGAAGAACAAGAAGAAGAACAAGAAGAAGAACAAGAAGAACAAGAACAAAAAGAGCAAGAAGAGGAACAAGAAGAAGAACAAGAAGAACAAGAACAAGAACAAGAAGAAGAACAAGAAGAACAAGAAGAATAACAAGAAGAACAAGAAGAAGAACAAGAACAAAAAGAACAAGAACAAGAAGAACAAGAAGAACAAGAAGAAGTACAAGAAGAAGAACAAGAACAAGAAGAAGAAGAAGAAGAAGAAGAAGAAGAACTTGGAGAACAAGAAGAAGAACAAGAACAAGAACAAGAAGAAGAAGAACAAGAATAACAAGAAGAACAAGAAGAAGAACAAGAAGAAGAAACAGAAGAAGAACAAGAACAAGAACAAGAAGAACAAGAAGAACAAGAAGAAGAAGAAGAACAACAACAACAACAACAACAAGAATAAGAACAAGAGCAAGAGCAAGACCAAGAGACAGAGCAAGAACAAGAGCAAGAGACAGAGCAAGAGACAGAGCAAGAGACAGAGCAAGAGCAAGAGACAGAGCAAGAGACAGAGCAAGAGACAGAGCAAGAGACAGAGCAAGAGACAGAGCAAGAACAAGAGCAAGAGACAGAGCAAGAGACAGAGCAAGAGACAGAGCAAGATCAAGAGCAAGAGACAGAGCAAGAGACAGAGCAAGAGACAGAGCAAGAGACAGAGCAAGAGACAGAGCAAGAGCAAGAGACAGAGCAAGAGGCAGAGCAAGAGCAAGAGGCAGAGCAAGAGACAGAGCAAGAGACAGAGCAAGAGACAGAGCAAGAGCAAGAGGCAGAGCAAGAGGCAGAGCAAGAGACAGAGCAAGAGACAGAGCAAGAGACAGAGCAAGAGCAAGAGACAGAGCAAGAGCAAGAGACAGAGCAAGAGACAGGGCAAGAGCAAGAGACAGAGCAAGAGCAAGAGACAGAGCAAGAACCAGAGCAAGAGACAGCAAGAGCAAGAGGAAGATCAAGAGCAAGAGCAAGAGCAAAAGCAAGAGCAAGAGCAAGAGCAAAAGCAAGAGCAAAAGCAAGAGCAAGAGCAATACTCGCGTTTTAACTGCTGCCATTATAGTCTCGTTGCATAACATACTGTCGCGGCCTAAAGCACAGAAAGTTGGGTGCCGAGAGATAAGCGCGGCTTGTGTACACAAAGAGCCTGCAGATAAAGATAACAAACGGATAGTGTATCACTGAGATAAGACTTACCGACACAGATAAGTGAGGTAATTGGAACATTCTGGTGAGGTTTTGTTTGTTTTGTAGAACTTTCGAAGTCTTATTTATTCCAGAAATATCTAGTGATTGTTACAGAAATCTCTCGAATTTATCAATGAGGTATTTAAGAAGGCGACGACTCGCCAAGAGTCAGTCGTGAACAGTAGTAAACACAGTAAGGAGTAAACGAAATGGACACTGTGCCTTTAATGACACAGTTCATAATCATAATACTAGACAGAGAATGGACATTCATGTGAATAGAAGTAACACAAGAGCTCATCAAAACAGTGTAATAAACCTAGGAATCACTTTTTTTAATAAACTGCCTATAGCCAATAAAACAACTTGCAATTTTACAGCATTTAGAAAGTCAGTTTTGGCATACTTGCTAGACCACTGCTTTTATTCTTTTAGTGAATTTATGGAAAGTTTATAATATTGTCACATTTCTGAATTAATTGTGTATGTTATAAAATTCTTGAGATATCTTTATAAAACATTATTTTCTACAAACACTGACTTGTCCTTATTGGATGTGAGCTGTTAATTTACAAGTATAGTTAATTGCACTGTAAATTCACAATTTGGCGTGTCTTATATCATAGTACTCATTGTACAATGTATGATTTACAAGATGAATAAATTATCTATCTAAACAATTGTAGAGTGTTGTTGTAACGAGAGCTGATGTAATCAAAACGCTGTTTGTGTGGACATCGATCTTGTTAGATGGTGTTATGTATGTGATGTAATTCTGCTGCTACGAAGTGCATTTCTACGCAAATATAGAACTTTTGGAATTTCTCCAAATTGGACGTTTAATTCTGCGAACCCACAAAGTCACAATACTATTAAGGACAGCGATAACAACAAATGATTCAGTGTAGTATTGCATGTTCTTCACAATCAATTCGAACATCGAAAGAAAGTAAATGATTAGGTAAGTAAATAAGTAAACAAATAAAAATAAATAAAGAAATTCATAAAGGTAAAGTGGGGCTGGAACTGGAGTAAGCATCACTGGCTTGAGAAACCTACCTACGTATGAGCCACATACGTACATTTATTGAGTTATATAGGGTATGGTAAGGTAATTTTGCAGTATAGGTAATTCTGCAGCATATTTTTAAGAGCAAGCTGCGCACTTGCCTATTGTAATAAGGTTTCACAGCTTTCTTAGCAAGTAGAATAGCATCTTCCCTTGAAACTGAGACGCATTCCAGACCTATGCTGTCATTGGAATGCACAGAACAGTTTTCTGTCGAAGTGGAAGACATGATATACATATCCAAGTTTAAATTTAGTTTACAACCATTTGAAGCAAGTTACGCACATTTTAGTAACACGGAATTGATCTATGTGGTGTACTGTGTTGTATAAACAATGGTTTGAATTTGTTTTGTGACGCATAAGCGTACAAGAACCTTAAGAAACCAGAACGTTTTGTCATGAAATTGCGTCTACATCTTGAACCATTCAACTCTTCAGCTGTTTAAGTTGCTCTTACATCAGTTCTACGTGTTCCTGCACAACAACAATTGCACATTTAAGAGATGTAAGTATTCTGCATACAGAATCACAAAAACCAATTAATTTTAGACTATTGCCAAATTACCTTACCTAATATTGCCAAATCCAACCAACAGGCTGGATTACTGCAGAAATGTTCCTCGAATGGTTCAAATTCTTCATTGCTTCTCTTACATCAGAAAAGCCGCTTGTTTTATTAATGGACTCACACAGCTCTCATATTGGAATTGAGGTCATAAATTTGACGAAGGCAAGTCAGATTTACATAATGACGATACCTGCACACACAAGTCATTTGCTGGAACCTCTTATTGTGGGTGTTTACAGGTCTTTGAAAAGCCACTGGTCCAAAAAAGCTCAACTCTTACATGTTGGAACATCCCCACCAAAAAACCCAATCGTTTCCACTTTTATGAACTCTTCAACATGCCTTTCCTCCAAAGTTTTTCCCCTGTGAACATCATTAATGCTTTCAAAAAAGCTGGTGCTTGCCCCTTGAACTATGATGCTGTTCCGAAAGAGGCACTAGCACCCAGTAAGTTGACTGAGCAATGGTCATTTAATCCAAATGCTGTGCCTGATGTATCTAGAAATGAAACTCCACCTTCAGCTGAACGGGATGAGTCGGTGCCAAACTTTGAACACCTGCTGCAAATTCCTAATGCCCCTAAGCACCCCACAAGGAAACAGGACAAAAAAAGGCTCATTAGCCAAATGCCTCAATCTATATAGCTGAGGGCATTCAGTCCACAGTGAATGTTGCAGGGAGATCGACCAAACGGCAACATCCAGGCAACAAATGGATTTGTGGCGTTTGCTCTAAGGCCTATTCGGTTGATCTGAAGAAGAAGAAGAAGAAGAAGAAGAAGAAGAAGAAGAAGAAGAAGAAGAAGAAGAAGAAGAAGAAGAAGAAGAAGAAGAAGAAGAAGAAGACAGGTGCATTATGGACACAGTGCTCATTTTGTTTGACACCTTATCATGACAATTGTCAAACACAGCAAACGGACGAAGCTGTTTACATGTATGATACATGTTGTGAAGCTTCCGGTTCTGAAGACGATGATTGTGAAGTTTAGGAATCGAATGAACTACTGTTGCAAAATTACCTTACCACTAGTGCAAAATTAACTTACCTATTGCGAACTTGCCTACTTCCACAGACTGTCATTATGCTTATCATTGTTCAAAATACATTGTTCATAAAAATGTGATTCTTTATTAAAATTTTTGTTAGTTATGTGATTACCGAAACAAAATGTTTCCAAAAGTGTATTTAGTTTAATATAATAAAAACTTTATGTTCTGTGAAAATGCTGCGAAATTACCTTACCTTATTCTATATATAATGTTCGTCCTCCAACGTTAAGTCACATCGGACGATGAATGGAATGGGTGAAATGATGCTCAAATGGGCCAAGAGTCCATGGAGCTTAGAGTTACCCGGCATTCGTCTTCTAGGATAAGGGAAACCCCCGGAAACAACCTTATCCAAGTAACTCGCCCTGACCGAGACTCAACTCAACTCCAGGCTGGCAGGCTGTTTGGAACAGCCCGAAGGATGGTCAAATCGTATACCTGCTCTGGGAAGAGCTTTACCACGTAGTGGCGGGATGTAGAAGTTGCAGGTTGACGGGTGTAAATTAAGTGGATGTAGAGAAGGGGGGTAGCTTGTTGCTCCTCAGGGAATGATGAACCGGGTGCCACAGACAGCTTGCTTCGAACTCGGTACCTCTTGAAGGTGAGGCAGACACGCTATCATCCATGCTACCGAGGCTGGCATTTATTAAGAGTGCTGTAAATGCTTACATATATCATTTAGCTGGCATCAATGGCGTACTGACTGAAATTTATTGCACAAAATTATGTGCTCTGGGAGCATAAAGTCCTATGTCAAAATTTCCCAGCATTCTTCTTTAACCCCTTAAAAATCTTGGCTTGAATTCTCAAACATCCTATACATGTAGTTGTTAAGGTTACACAAGTGATGATAATTTAATAATTTTTACCTTGATTAGTATCCATTTCAATGTGTTAACGCTTTTTCTTTTCATCCAGCAGTTTTGCCATAAAGGAGTCGCTCAACGTACTACTTGCACGGTCGTAATTACGCTTCGAATTTAACAACGCCTGTCAATATAGATTATCCATTTTGCTTCCACTTGTTAACACGTCAACGAGTGATCTACTGGCCTAGGTACTATGAAGTCATTGGCATTGTACAAAGTTTTGAACTCAATTCCGATACAACATTCCTTATGGCGATGCTTTCCCACTTGGCGTTACGCATCTCTGAGCAAAATAAACACATATGCCTTGTAAATGACATGCCTACATGAAGATACTAAGAGATCTCAGAACATATTAAATATGTATCTAACACTCACACCTGTAACTTCAGAGCACAGCTGATCGACTTCTCTCACTGACAAAGACGGATTCTTCTCTGTGAGTGCATTAAACACATGCACCACATTTCTTTTTTAGCCGCTTTGTAAAGAATTATCTTTGCAATACTTCAGCAAAAAACTGGCGCTAGACTCTGCCATTATACATATAATAAGTACACGCGTAATAAACGACCAATAAAATAATTTAGCTCTCGCACTCGGTATAGCACACCTTCGAATGGCGATATATGACTAATCCAGTTCAAAACAAGGTCAGTGATAAAAGTCATATAAACAAATATGTCATCACTACCGCTAAATCACGTGCTATCGTGTCATGTGCTTGAGAGCAAAGGAACCTCCTCTTTACTTCGTTTAAGAATTAACATGCATTTCAGATAAATCAACTCTGTTGCGTAATATATTTAATTCAAATAGTTACGAAAATATAAATTTGACAATTCTCTTCCAACATATAAAGATATATACCCATGTTAAATAACGAACTAATTTTTACCGCATAACAGTCTATACTGAACAGCAGCCAATGGGAGGTGATAAGGTCACATGACCGTTAAGAGATATGGTGCAAGCTCATGTGAAACAAGGATTAAGTACAGTCTGACCATGACAAGTAGAGCGAGAAGAAACAAAACAGTAGCGTTATACTACACCTTGACTAGTTCGCAGAATACAGTAAAACTTCGATAACCTGGGCCAGTTTTGAAAAAAAAAAAAAAAAATATGTTGTTCAGCATAACAGTTAAAGACTATTTAAGTTAATTGATGAAAATTATTTATTTCTTTACACTATCCGTATAAGGGATACGAGAGCCCCTAGTGGTTTACCGGAGAAATATGAGTCAATTGAAAAATTTAATGTCGGGACGGCAGGTTGAGCATGGTAGCTCAATGGGTAAGAGTAACTGGACGGAAACCATTAGATCCGTGACATTGATTTTTTATGTCGACGCTATCAAGTTAGACTAGCTTTGCAGTCGATAAATTGCTATTCCTAATTCATTGCATGGGACCAGGTTGGAAGAGAAACTTTGATAAGTCATGGATAAAGTTGTGGACTGCTGAGTGTGACTTGCCAGAAAACTAGATCGAAGAGAAAAAAGTGTGGAAGAAGATTTAAAAACGTTTTTAAAAATTTTGATGGCTATTCCGATGTTGAATGTAACGGTTGTTTTGGATTAGACTCCGAGAGTTTAAAAAAATGTTTAAATATGTGGTTTAATCGTTATTGTCGCGAACCTGTATCTATGATCGCGCGGCTTGTTCACACAAAAGGAACTGATAGGCGGGCAGTGTGAAAACCAAGAGCCGGCGGACAAAGATAACATGTAGATAAAGGTCTGCCGAAACAAACAAACTGTGATAAATGGAAATTTCTAGTTACTTCTTGACTGATAGAGACTTTTCGGGTTCTGGTTTATTTCCGAATAATCTAGAAATTATCAGTGAGGTATTTAAAGATGCGACAACTTGCCAAGAGTCGAATTGCAAGTTGTGAAACTAGAATTGTAAAAACAGTGAGGCGAGCAGTAAACAGCTGTGAAGTGTGTAACAAAAGTGTTGTTGATGTTGTAACGAGATCTGTTTGTTATTGTCATCGACCTTGGAAGTTTGTGTTGTATATGTGATGTAATGTTGTTACGTGAGAATTGGATAGTGTATTCTACGGAAGTAAAAAAAAAAAAAAAAAAAAAAAAAAAAAAAAAAAAAAAAAAAAAAAACATTTAGAATTTCGGCAAATTGGACTTTTAATTCCCCCAACCCACAAAGTCACAATATGGACATCTTAAAATGTGTAACAAAAGAAATTGTTAAAATTCAGTAGGTCATGAGATGACGCAACAGGTAAGTGATATGATGTGAATGTTTTATGATTGGTATTTTTAAAAATGAGATTGTGTAATGTGTGACGTGGACCAGTAAAAATTAAGTTTGATTTGTAGTGATGGCAACGAGAGAATGATAAATCAATTTTGGTAAAGCTGTGAGGAAAGAAAACGTCTTTTGATGGAAGAACGTTATGATGGACAGACGTACATTCAATGCCTAGACGAAACCTTGTAAAGGAGTTAATATCTGTTTTATGTTAATTTTAATCGAGGTATACAATATTACTGTCAAGTTTCATACGAAAATTGTATAAATATTATAAATTAAATTGAAAATTCGAATACTTTAAAAGTAAAAAGAATTTATTGGTATCGAAGTTTACTTAGAAAATTTATAAGATCGCGTCTGAAAATTCAAGAGTTTCATAGCTCAGACTGAAGCAGATCCGGAGAATTTTTATATACGTCTGAATGCCAGATCTGAAACAAAGATTCAGATCGGGAAGACGTAGCAGCTCGTGGCTTCATCGTCTTCCCGGAGGGCTGAATACAACCCACTACCTCAGTCACAACGCGGGACGATATCAGGTGTGAATAATTCCTTTCTCCACATGATCGCCGTTTCGAGAACACCATCATCCCAGATCGCCATAATCCTGCTACATGAACCAGCTGTGGTTATGTCCCATGCACAAGCGTAGCAAACATAAAGTGATGCTTTATTTCGAGAGTCGAGCCGAAATATTTTCAAATGAACTTCTAATGTTAAAGCGGGTGCAAGATCGTGCTCCTCGTAATCGATACACTAATCTGAAACATCAGAAACTTGCTGCCATTTCTACTACGACTAATATGTAGCTATACACGGTGTTCATTTTTATTCGTTATTTCCCGCCCTCCGATTGAGCAAGAATGACGTCATAGTTGATTGGTGAGTCTATCTTGAAATCATAGCGCCCTCTACGGAGAAGAAGCGGTAATGTTTAAGGAACAGTAAGCAAATTATAGCGTTCTGAGTGTGGTTGTGCTAGTAACTAATACAACTAACTTCCCCTGGATATGAACACAGAGCACCACGTCTTCATGGTTGAATGCTACTTTCGTACCGGCATTAAAATTGGTGCAACATATAAATATAATTTAAACCGCTGCTTAGAGGAGTTTATGCAACGCTATCCAGCATTCAGACAAGTACCTCGGAGCGTAATGTCAAAAGTGTCAAATTGGCATACTTTTGTTTGCAACATAAACATTTTACGTTTTATCAGTATACGATATAAACTTTTTGTCATTCTCACATTTAATTAAAATGTCTATTAATGTTGGTATCCTTATGTCTTTTAAAACCAATAGTTGCATCAAACATTTCGAAGATACAGGATCAGTTACTCGCAAAAAGAGAGACAATTGACGTTATAAAGTGACTGGTCCCAATCTAGAAGTAATAAATAATGTTATAACAGAAAGGCCCCAAGCATACCTTCTCGCAATACAGACAGTGTTTAAGGGGAAGAGAGAAAGGAAATATAAGAAAATGCACACATAAGACTATGTACTAGAGATATTTTCTTGTTTAGACTTGGATAAAAACTTTGTACATATTATAACACTAATTTATTTTTCATTTCTAGAAGATGTTCTGCTAATTTTCTGGTTTGTAATGAAGTTGCATTGTGAGGAAACTGTGGGTGATAGAAAATAATAGAGATTAAATTGAAATATTTCTGTTTTATGTGACAGGTTTAAAATATGTATATACGTCTACTATAACAGAAAAGCAGGCGTTCATTATGAAATAAGTGTTCATTGACTTATCATTTCGTATATTCTTCATGGTATACTTTTATGGCTGCATAATTACCTTTGCTGCGTTGCAATATATAGTTTTTTAAAAACAGTTATCATATCTACGCACCAGGCGAAATTACGCGCCTTTATATTACGTGGGCAGGACCCACCTCTCAAATAGTGTATTTACCTGCCGGTAGAGGGAGACCTCAAAGCTGCTGTCAGCACATCAACTACGATCGCAAGCCGCTAGGGGAATGGTATATAAACTCGCTCCATCAGCGATGCTATTGATGACGTCAAATTTTGAGCGATAAAATCACAGATAAAAATGAACACCTTGTATTGTGTAAAGTCTGTGTAGTCAGCGGGTGTGCAGTTCGGACCCCTGCCGCTCACTAATGACCGTCATAAATCCATCTCCACACTTCAGAAATGGAACACTGTCGTTGAGGATCAATAGCAACCCTAATTTTCTTGAAATGGCAGTCGCAAGTTTACTCCACGTGGAGTCTCAGTTGCCAAAGTTCCAACTTCCAGCTGATCTGTTTCATTACGTGCAGAAATTCGTTGTGCGTCACGATGTGGAGACCGTGAGAGGGAAATGCAGTGATAAATGCAAATCAAGTAGTAGATAACTTTCAGTCACGTGAAAATAATCAAAGTGAAGACGGTGTGAATAACTGGGCCGAGTTATATTACTGAAATTCAAGCGCTTGTTTTGAACACATATAAATATGTGCTGACAAATAATCTTGGTAAGGCGTCATGCAACGAACCTGATGATAAATTCTGGGTATTCACAGATATACAGTAAGAAATATTGTGACGAAAGGAATACCAAAGACGCCGATCAAGTGTGAAAACAAAAGGAAACGTTTCTCTAAAGTAGATTATTTCACATGCGATTTAATTCGTCCAGAAATTTATAGATCCTATGCAAAAGGGAGAGCGCCCACCTTAGACGAATTGGTTGCACATTTGCAAGAAATTAGTGATTTTCCTTATGGGCACTGCACTTTGCGTGGTCTCCTAAAGGAGCTGAGTTCAAATACCGCACTTCGAATAAGTTAAGAGTTATTAGTAGAATTGTAGCTTGGCGATATTTGTGTGTGTGTGTGTGTGTGTGTGTGTGTGTGTGTGTGTGTGTGTGTGTGTGTGTGTGTCAAAACTAAGGAAGTTTCGCAGTAATGGACATGAGATAATTTATTTAGACGAAACCTCGTACGATACCCATGACGTATCGAGAAAGGTGGCAACCTTGCAGAAAGGACTGCGAGAAGGGAGGGTCTGTCTTGTAAAACGATTATAAGGGTTCGTCAAAGGCAGAGGCCGACGTGCACTAGCGTTGACTAAACAGACTTTACGCTTTGTTGTGCTTGTTCACAATGTCAGTGTTGATTGAAAATCCCGCCGCTTGTGAAATCAGATCTGTAAATCGTTTTCTGAATGCTAGGAAAGTGAAACCAATTGAAATTTATCGGCAAATTTGCGATGTCAAAAGGTGTTGTCTTTCTTCACGACAACGCACGACCACACACTGCAAATGCGACCAAAAACATCCTACAGGGATTTGGCTAGGAGGTGTTTGACCATCCCTCCGTACAGCCCTGGCCTCGCTCCTAGCGACTTTCACCTGTTTTTGCATCTCAAATCTTTCCTTGGCGGTCAACTCTTCAACAATGACGAAGAGCTGTAAGAAAATGTTTCCAACTGGTTGAAGACAAAGGCGGCAAACTTCTATGAAGAAGGTATACAAAAACTTGTGCCTCGCTTTCATAAATGCCTGCAACATTTCGGCAGTTATGTGGAAAAGTAGTTTAAGAGTTGTAGAATTTTGTGCAATAAATAATTTTTCTGTATCTGTACACAATTTAATTTTATTACCAAACAGAATTTACTTTCTGGACGTACCTCATATTTTGTATTTTTGCAGTATTTGAATGTTAAATTAGGAAAGTTAACGGTTTAAAAAGTATAAATAATATTATTATTAGGGCCCGGATTTTGATGAAAAGTCTTCTTTTTTCTGAGTAGTCACAGACGTTGCTTATTGCAAATTAAGTGCATTCTGGAACAAATACGTTAGTTATATATGGTTTTTATGTGTCATCAAAATGCATTTTTCCACATTTTTATAATAAAGTCATTTATTAACATTTAGATGCATTTTCGGGTCATTTTCTTTCTTTTTCAGGAATTTATTGGGCATTTTCATCTGTTGCCCGCATTCGGAAGGCCCGAGTTCGATTTCCGAGGCCGACCTGACCGTGACCCATGGGCTATATATATTTGTGTGTATGTGTGTGTGCAACTGCATGTATATACCACTGTGACAATTTTCAAATGGTGAGAATGTGTAGAATGTGTAGTGTTTAACGCCCGCTTTTACTACATACGGCACCGCAGGTGATGACACTGATGGTACATGAGATGAAGATGGAGCACCAGTGGAATGACATGGCGGGGGAAACCAGAGGTCCCGGAGAAAACCCGCCCCAGCGCCGTGTTGTCCACCACCAATCTCACTTTGCGGTCGCCTGGGATTGAACCCGTGTCGCCTTGGTGAGAGCCAAGCGGTCTAACCACTGAGCCACGGCGCGGCCCAAATGGTGAGATGATATATAAGGGCGCTCAACTACGGCGGTCATCAGCGCCCTTTAAAAAACTAGTCATGGCAAAAGCCAGATATAAAACTTTCTAAAAACTATACAAGTGTAACAAAACCTATTAAAAATACACGTACATAAAAAACATCAATCAAAACCTACTAAAAATTTCGTTCACTAAATCCTAAACTCTGAACTAGACAAGAATCTAAAAACCTTCTCCACGGGTCTCCACGCACGGCCTACGCTTGGGTGGGCCTGTTGACCGTCTCCCTCAACCACGAAGAGGAGCCCACACGAGGGAGACTGTTGGCTCGGGACCCCGGGTGCGCCAAACCCGTGCCTACCGAAGTAGGCCCCTGGGGGGCCAAAATGGTGAGAGAAGGGTGAATAGCTTACATAGGGTAGATTCTAAGGCAATTGAGAGAACACAGGAACTGTTTTCTAATACTCAAATCTAAGGTAAATTAGCTTTCATTAAATCAAATTTTGCATTTTTGACGGATATAAGTCGATTGAGTTAGTGAGGATTGCGGAAGAGAGGGTACAAAATGTAAAAGGTGAGATTGGGTACAAAATTAGACAGAAACTAAAATCTGTGTTGGACAAAAATAAAGGATACCAAACAGTTTGTCATATTAGCGATATCTTGTCAGGAGAAAACATCATAAAACAGGTTTTAACAAGCAGTGACATAGTGTTTTTCAAATATGTACCTATATCATCTGTGGAAGTGGAGATTGCCCGCCTCGGTAGCGTAGATGGTGGCATGTCTGCCTCACGTTCAAGAGATCCCGAGTTCGAATCTCGGTCAGGTTGAGTTATCTGGATAAGGCTTTTTCCTGGTTTTTCCCTTATCCTGAAGGACGAATGTCGGGTAACTGTAAGTTCTATGGACCTTGGACGCATTTGAGCATCATTTCACCCGTTCATTCACCGTCCGATATGACTTAACGTTGAAGGACGTAAAATTACAAAGTGGAGAAAAGTTTCTCAAAGCATAAAACAGTTTTATCTGACAATCGCCATTGCTTTACTTTTGATAACTTGAAGATGACCATAGTGGTGTACTGCAACGCTAAGTAACGTATGTTTTGGCTAATGTGTACAGTAACTTATTGTTTCATATTCTATAAAATTGAAAATGACCTGATTAATTTTGTATTTATTATTTAGTGGCAATAATTGCATTATTTAATAAGAAAGTTAATTTTAAAATGTGGTTATTCCAACCATATATTCATTATTTGTCTGTGACAGTTATTGATTTATTATCATGAAAGAAATTTTTAATTTTTGTTAGGTCTTTTTTTTTACATTTTATGAGCATTGTTTTATATTTTAAGGGCAAAATAGTCCGAAAAATAGTGCGGGGGGCGGTGTACATCCGCGTTCCCCCTCCATAACGGCCCTGCCTGAGAGAAACCAAAAGACGTGCAGAGCTCCATAATATTTCCAAGGTTTGACCACCCGGCGATGAACACTTCCAAGCCACTGGAGATGTCTGATAGTCTCCCATCTAGCGGAAACCAGGGAAAGCTCAACCCAGAGTGGAGGTTCAAACGGCTGCCATCTGATGGCGTTGATGAGTATCATCTGCCCGCCATCAGTCGACCTGTAACGTAAAGAAGGAGATGAGATAAGGGAAAATGGGAGAGAGCGAGCGAGAGAACCACCCCATACGATTAGGGAAACCCACGGAAAAAATCCATATTCAGCCTGTCTCCATGTTGGAAAAGCATTCACTGACACACCAGCTACTTCTTTTTTTTTTTTTTTAATTTATTATTTGGCTGATCAGCAGTATTGCTATGCAAGTCATTAATCAATTACATAAGTACAGAGGTTTGCAAATTATTAGACTTAAGTTGATTTTTTCATATTTTTTCATTTATGAAAATATTAGGATAACAAAATTTTGGTTTAATCGCAAATTAATAATCAGTATACATTTCTCTAACATTTATTAAACTGTATTTATTATATTATGAATTTTATTTCCAGTAAATACATTTTTGTACATTTTTTTTCTATTGTATATCTTAAAAATTCTTTTCTTTTAGGCTAAGAAATCTTAACAAAAATTGGTTGTATTTTAGCCATCAATTAATATTTTGTATGCATTCCTTTGTTCTTAATTAACATTTTAAGTCTCCTAGGCATGCTATGGACGAGATATGGCAGCTCTAAGATCTATATACCCTGGACTCATTTGAGCATCATTTTTTTTTTCACCGTGTGATATGACAACGCTGGACTTATTACTTTTTTTTTTTTTTTTTTTTTTTTTTTTTTGCAATTTACTTTCTCATTACGTTAAGTCATATCGGACGATGGATGAATTGGGTGCAATGATGCTCAAATGAGTTCGGAGTCCATGGAGCTTAAAGTTACCCGACGTTAACGTTGAAGGGTTCCTCTTATCCTAAACGATGATTGTCTAGTAACTCCAAGCTTTATGTAACCTGGGCTCATTTGAGCATCATTCATTCATAGTCCGATATGATTTAACATTGGAAGTTTTCCCTTAACCTAAAATATGAATGTCTGGTAGCTCTAAGCTCTATGTACTCTGGTCTCATTTGAGTATCATTTCAATCATCGTCCGATATGATTTAATTTTGGAAACGTTAGCCCTTATCCTAAAAGAAGAGTGTCGGTTAACTCTAAGCTCTATGTACCCTGGACTCATTTGAACATCATTTCATTCATCGCCCGATATGACTTAACGTTGGAGGTTTTCTCTTATTGTGAAAGATGAATGTCTGGTAACTCTAAGCTCTATGTACACTAGGCTCATTTGGGCATCATTTCATTCATCGTCCGATATGATTTAATGGTGGAAACGTTAGCCCTTATCCTAAAAGAAGAGTGTCGGTTAACTCTAAGCTCTATGTACCCCGGGCTCATTTGAGCATCATTTCATTCATCGTCCGATATGACTTAACGGTGGAGGTTTTCCCTTATCCTGAAAGATGAATGTCTGGTAACTCTAAGCTTTATGTAACCTGGCCTCATTTGAGCATCATTCATTCATAGTCATTTATTTGAACATCATTTAATGTCATGTTGGCACGTTGGCCATAGTAGCTCAAATGGTTAGAGCGGCTGGACGTAAACCAGAAGATCCGTGGTTCAAATCCCGGCTATGACATTGAATTTTTCAGTCTGGCTCTATCCTTTCATACCCTGGATAGTCCGGAGTTTCGTTAACTAGGGACCCTGGTCTCAGTTGATCCAAGTAAATGAGGTTCTACTGTATTACGTTACGTTGTTTTCGACGTTCGCATCTAGTGGTAGTTATTTACTTATTTGATGGCCGTTCTGGCGGTTCTGTACATCTGACGTCATTCATTCTCTGCACGAAAAGCACGAGTCAGACCGCGTGCTCATAGAGAATCGAACCCGTGTTCTCCCAAATGCGGGTCTGTTTTACCGCAACGCTGCCTCGTCCAGTTGGTTAGGTTTTACCTCACCTATCGGTTGATATTGATGTCTAGTCAGAGATTTACCGTGGATTCTGTAGATTTATTGAAATACTATATCTGAACAGTCACAGGAAGCGCTGCTATTTTATGGAGGTTCAAATAAAATACACAACTTAATTCGGAATGGAACCGCCCCAAGCAGTGTCCCCTCCGCTGGGCGTAAAATAGAAGGGGTGGGGTTGAGTTTGTGATTTATGGCTTGAAGTGGTGGCAAATTGCAGGGTAAAGAAGGGGAGCTTACTCCCCTGCCACATGAATAACAAATATAACAATCTCATTCTCACTGTGCACCCGCCCGCCCCAAGTGATAACAACCCCAAAATTGATTTTCTTTCTTAACGTGGTTTGCGGGCTGCATGTTCCGGTAACACGTGCAACTCCTAATGAGCGAACTTATTGCTGCACCTCATGGCTCAAATGCTGTCGATTTCACTCATTATACACACATATGGACAATTTACGTGCACACTTTATATTCATATGCTTTTCTCTATCCATTATCACTTATTTTGCTCTCTATTATATACACTACAAAGGTAGAAGAGATACTGTATTCCACCCAAAATTTTGAAACCGCGATTTAACCCAAAATACACATTTTGAGACTTTGTGAATTAAAAAAAAAGATAGGCTTAGAAAAAGTACTCTTGTGTATGAGTGAGTGTCCTTCCTCTTTTTAATTAACCTCCTCATATCGGACGACGGATGAAATGATGCTCAAATGAACCCAGGATCCATAGAGCTTAGAGTTACTTGACATTAATCTTTTAAGATAAACGAAAGCCTCCAAAGTTATGTCATATTGAACAATTATGGAAATTATGCCCAAATGAGCCTAGTGTACAAGCTTAGACTTACCAGGATAAGAGAAAACCCCCAACGTTAAGTCATATCGTCGGAGGATGAATGAAATGATGACCAAATGAGCCCAGTGTACATAGAGCTTAGCCTTACCAGACATTCATCTTTAAGGTTACGGGAAAGCCTCCAACGTAAAGCCATATCACTCCATGAAAGAAATAATGCTCAAATGAATGACTATGAATGAATGATGCTCAAATGAGCCCAGGTTAAATAAAGCTTACAGTTACCAGACATTCATCTTTCAGGATAAGCAAACACCTCCAATGTTAAGTCATATCGGACGATGAATGAATGATGCTCAAATGAGCCCAGGTTACATAAAGCTTACAGTTACCAGACATTCATCTTTCAGGATAAGGAAACACCTCCAATGTTAAGTCATATCGGACGATGAATGAATGATGCTCAAATGAGCACAGGTTACATAAAGCTTACAGTTACCAGACATTCATCTTTCAGGATAAGCAAACACCTCCAATGTTAAGTCATATCGGACGATGAATGAATGATGCTCAAATGAGCACAGGTTACATAAAGCTTACAGTTACCAGACATTCATCTTTCAGGATAAGGAAACACCTCCAATGTTAAGCCATATCGGACGATGAATGAATGATGCTCAAATGAGCCCAGGTTACATAAAGCTTACAGTTACCACACATTCATCTTTCAGAATAAGGAAAAACCTCCAATGCTAAGTCATATTGGACGATGAATGAAATGATGTTCAAATGTGTACAGGGTATATAGAGCTTAGAATTACCAGACATTCATCTTTTAGGATAAGGGAAAACCTCCAATGCTAAGTCATATTGGACAATGAATGAAATGATGTTCAAATGTGTACAGGGTATATAGAGCTTAGAATTATCAGACATTCATCTTTTAGGATAAGGGAAAACCTCCAATGCTAAGTCATATTGGACAATGAATGAAATGATGTTCAAATGAGTCCAGGGTACATAGAGCTTAGAATTACCAGACATTCATCTTTCAGGATAAGGAAAAACCTCCAACGTTAAGTCATATCGGACGCTGAATGAAATGATGTTCAAATGAGTCCAGGGTACATAGAGCTTAGAATTACCAGACATTCATCTTTCAGGATAAGGAAAAACCTCCAACGTTAAGTCATATCGGACGCTGAATGAAATGATGTTCAAATGAGTCCAGGGTACATAGAGCTTAGAATTACCAGACATTCATCTTTTAGGATCAGGGGAAACCTCCAACGTTAAGTCATATCGGACGATGAATGAAATGAAGTTCAAAGGAGTCCAGAGTACATAGAGCTTAGAATTACCAGACATTCATCTTTTAGGATAAGGGAAAACCTCCAACGTTAAGTCATATCGGACGATGAATGAAATGAAGTTCAAAGGAGTCCAGAGTACATAGAGCTTAGAATTACCAGACATTCATCTTTTAGGATAAGGAAAAGCCTCCAACGTTAAGTCATATCGGACGATGAATGAAATGAAGTTCAAAGGAGTCCAGAGTATATAGAGCTTAGAATTACCAGACATTTGTCTTTTAGGATAAGGGAAAACCTCCAATGTTAAGTCATATTGGACGATGAATGAAATAATGTTCAAATGAGTCCAGGGTACATAGAGCTTAGAATTACCAGACATTCATCTTTTAGGTTAAGGGAAAGCCTCCAACGTAAAGTCCTATCACTCCATGAAAGAAACAATGCTCAATTGAGCCCGGGGTACATAGACCTTAGAGTTAACCGACACTCTTCTTTTAGGATAAGGGCTAACGTTTCCAGCGTTAAATCATATCGGACGATGAATGAAATGATGTTCAAATGAGTCCAGGGTACATAAAGCTTAGAGCTACCAGACATTCATCTTTTAGGATAAGGGAAAACCTCCAATGTTAAATCATATCGGACGATGAATGAAATGATGTTCAAATGAGTCCAGGATATATAGAGCTTAGAATTACCAGATATTCATCCTTTAGGATAAAGGAAAACCTGCAATGTTAAATCATATCGGAAGATGAATGAAATGATGTTCAAAGGAGTCCAGGGTACATAGAGCTTAGAATTACCAGACATTCTTCTTTTAGAATAAGGAAAAGCCTCCAACATTAAGTCATATCGGGCGATGAATGCAATGATGTTCAAATGAGTCCAGGATATATAGAGCTTAGAGTTACCAGACATTCATCTTTTAGGATAAGGGAAAACCTCCAACGTTAAGTCATATCGGACGATGAATGAAATGATGTTCAAATGAGTCCAGGGTACATAGAGCTTAGAGTACCAGACATTCCTCTTTTAGGATAAGGGAAAACCTCCAACGTTAAGTCATATCGAACGATGAATCAAATGATGTTCACATCTGTCCAGGACATATAGAGCTCAGAATTACCAGACATTCATCTTTCAGGATAAGGGAAAACCTCCAACGTTAAGTCATATCGGACGATGAATGAAATGATGTTCAAATGAGTCCAGGGTACATAGAGCTTAGAGTACCAGACATTCCTCTTTTAGGATAAGGGAAAACCTCCAACGTTAAGTCATATCGGACGATGAATGAAATGATGTTCAAATGAGTCCAGGATATATAGAGCTTAGAATTACCAGACATTCATCTTTTAGAATAATGGAAAACCTCCAACGTTAAGTCATATCGGACGATGAATCAAATGATGTTCACATCTGTCCAGGGTATATAGAGCTCAGAATTACCAGACATTCCTCTTTGAGGATAAGGAAAAGCCTCCAACGTTAAGTCATATCGGACGATGAATGAAATGATGTTCACATCTGTCCAGGACATATAGAGCTTAGGATTACCTGACATTCATCCTTTAGGATAAGGAAAAGCCTGCAACGTTAAGTCATATTGGACGATGAATGAAATGATGTTCACATGAGTCCAGGGTACATAGAGCTTAGAATTACCAGACATTCATCTTTTAAGATAAGGAAAAGCCTACAGCGCTAAGTCATACAACACGACGAATGAAATGATGTTCAAATGTGTCCAGGGTACATAGAGCTTAGAGTTACTAGACATTCATATTTAAGGATAAGCGAAAACCCCCAATGTTAAATCATATCGGACTATGAATGAATGATGCTCAAATGAGCCCAAGTTACATAAAGCTTAGAGTTACCAGACAATCATCGTTTAGGATAAGAGGAATCCTTCAACGTTAACGTCGGGTTACTCTAAGCTCCATGGATTTCGGACTCATTTGAGCAGCATTTCACCCAATTCATTCATCGTCCGCTATGACTTAACATTGGAGGATGTAAACTGAAAAAAAAAATTACAACGTTAAGTCATATCACACGGTGAAAGAAATAATGCTCAAATATGTCCAGGGTATGTAGATCTTAGAGCTGCCATATCTCGTCCATAGCATGCCTAGGAGACTTAAAATGCTAATTAAGAACAAAGGAATGCATACAAAATATTAATTGATGGCTGAAATACAACCAATTGTTGTTAATATTTCTTTGCCTAAAAAGATAATTTTTAAGATATACAATAGTCAAGTAAATGTACAAAAATATATATTTACTGGAAATAAAGTGCATAATATAATAAATACTGTTTAATAAATGTTAGAGAAATGTATACTGATTATTAATTTGCGATTAAACCAAAATTTTGTTATCCTAATATTTTCATAAATGAAAAAATATGAAAAAATCAGCTTTAGTCTAATAATTTGCAAACCTCTGTACTTACGTAATTTATCAATGACTTGCATAGCAATACTGCTGATCAGCCAAATAATAAATTAAAAAAATGAAGTAGCTGGTGTGTCAGTGAATGCTTTTCCAACATGGAGACAGGCTGACTATGGATTTTTCCGTGGGTTTCCCTAATCGTGTGGGGTGGTTCTCTCACTCTCTCTCTCCCATTTTCCCTTTTCTCATCTCCTTTACGCTGCAGGTCGACTGGTGGCGGGCAGATGATACTCATCAACGCCATCAGATGGCAGCCGTTTTAACCTCCACTCTGGGTTGAGCTTTCCCTGGTTTCCGCTAGATGGGAGACTATGAGACATCTCCAGTGGCTTGGAAGTGTTCACCGCGGGGTGGTCAAACCTTGGAAATATGGAACTCTGCACGTCTTTCGGTTTCTCTCAGGCAGGGCCGTTGTGGAGGGGAAACGTGGATGTACGCCGACTCCCCACTATTTTTCGGAGGGGGACGCAGTCCGCTTAGTAATAATTAGGGCCCGGAAGTTGTTGACCTAAAATTTATCTAAAAATGAGCTATGAAATGCCCTTAAAATATAAAGCAATACCCATAAAATGAAAAAAAAAAAAAACCTAACAAAAAATTAACATTTTTTTCATAATAATAAATCAATAACTGCCACAGACAAATAATGAATATATGGTTGGAATAACCACATTTTAAAATTAACTTTCTTATTAAATAATGCAATTATTGCCACTAAATAATAAATAAATACAACATTCATCAGGTTATTTTCAATTTTATAAAATATGAAACAATAAGTTACTGTACACATTAGCCAAAACATATCTTACTCAGCGTTGCAGTGCACCAACATGGTCATCTTCAAATTGCCAAAAGTAAAGGAACGGCGGTTGTCAGATAAAACTGTTTTATACTTTGAGAAACTTTTCTCCACTTTGTAATTTTACGTCCTCCAACGTTAAGTCATATAGGATGGTGAATGAACGGATGAAATGATGCTCAAATGCGTCCAGGGTCCATAGAACTTACAGTTACCCGACATTCGTCCTTCAGGATAAGGAAAACCCCGAAAAAAGCCTTATCCAGATAACTCAACCTGACCGAGATTCGAACTCGGGATCTCTTGAACGTGAGGCAGACATGCTACCATCTACGCTACCGAGGCAGGCAATCTCTACTTCCACAGATGTTATAGGTAAATATTTGAAAAACACTATGTCACTGCTTGTTAAATCCTGTTAAAAAATATCAGTTCTGAAGTTTTCTCCTGACAAGATATTGGCAATCTGACAAACTGTTTGGTATCTTTATTTTTGTCCAACACAGATTTTAGTTTCTGTCTAATTTTGTCCCCAATGTTACCTTTTACATTTTGTACCCTCTCTTCCGCAATCCTCACTAACTCGATCGACTTATCCAATGTCATGTCACTTTCTTCAAGGTGGGGTATTGTATCCGTCAAAAATGCAAAATTTGATTTAATGAAAGCTAATTTACCTCGGATTTGAGTATCAGAAAACAAATCCTGTGTTCTCTCAATTGTCTTAGAATTTATCCTATCTAAGCTATTCACCACTTCTCTCACTATTTGAAAATTGTCACAGTGGTATATACATGCAGTTACACACACACACACACACACACACACACACACACACACACACACACACACACACACACATACACACACACATTGTAACCTTTGTCTCGTGGAATTAAAAGTCCAATTGCACAAACTCAAAATGCTCTTTATTTCCACCGAATTACAGTTGAAACACTTGCCAATTACACAGAATTACGTAGCGCACACAATTACAATTCACGAGTTCGTCTGTCACAGTTCCGCTCTGCACTCGCAATTACGCACAACTCCTCCGATGCACGTACATAGTCTTCCGGTCCGTTCGCTCACTGGGCGCTCCTCACGGCTGCTCGCCAAGAACTCAACTGACTCGCCAGCTACAGGCCTTATATAGGGAAGATCGCCATTTCTGGAAGGTCCGCGGCAGGCACAATTATCCCGAGGTTTCGAGACGTCTGGTGGGAGGGGAAAGAGACGGTACAGGGCTCGCGTCGCTCTCCTAATCATCCCTTCAGTTAGTGACACGAGACAAATGGGTAGGCGTGGTCTCAACGCTTCCCGTCTGGTCATACTGCCGGCCGGTTCTATAGGGAGTTCCGACATAAAATTCCTGAAAAAGAAAGAAAATGACCCGAAAATGCATCTAAATGTTAATAAATGACTGTTATAAAATGTGGAAAAAATGCATTTTAATGACATATAAAAACCATATATAACTAACGTATTTGTTCCAGAATGCACTTAATTTCCAATAAGCATCGTCTGTGACTACTCAGGAAAAAGATGACTTTTCATCAAAATCCGGGCCCTAGTAATAATATTATTTATACTTTTTAAACCATTACCTTTCCTAATTTGACATTCAAATACTGCACAAATACAAAATACGAGGTACGTCCAGAAAGTAAGTTCTGTTTGGTAATAAAATTAAATTGTGTATAGATACACAACTGCCGAAATTTTGCAGGCATTTGTCATAGCGAGGCACAAGTTTTTGTATACCTTCTTCATAGAAGTTTGCCGCCTGTGTCTTCAACCAGTTGGAAACATTTTCTTTCAGATCTTCGTCATTATTGAAGTGTTGACTGCCAAGGAAAGATTTGAGATGCAAAAACAGATGAAAGTCGCTAGGAGCGAGGTCAGGGCTGTACGGAGGGTTGGTCAAACACGTCCCAGCCAAATCCCTGTAGTATGTTTTGCGTCGTATTTGCAGCGTGTTGGCGTGCGTTGTCATGAAGAAACACAACACCTTTTGACATCGCAAATTTGCCCATAAATTTCAATTGGTTTCACTTTCCTAGCATTCAGACACCGAATCACAGATCTGATTTCACAAGTGGCGGGATTTTCAATCAACACCGACATTGTGAACAAGCACAACAAAGCGTAAAGTCTGTTTAGTTAACGCGTGTGCACGTCGGCCTCTGCCTTTGACGAACCCTTATAATCGTTTTACAAGACAGACCCTCCCTTCTTGCAGTCCTTTCTGCAAGGTTGCCATCTTTCTCGATACGTCATGGGTATCGTACGAGGTTTCGTCTAAATAAATTATCTTATGTCCATTACTGCGAAACTTCCTTAGTTTTGACACATACACACACACACACACACACACACACACACACACACACACACACACACACACACACACACACACACACACACACACACACACACACACACACACACACACACACACACACACACATATATATATATCGTCAAGCTACAATTCTACTGGATTCCATAATAACCCTTAACTTATTCGAAGTGCGGTATTTGAAACCCAGCTCCTTTAGGAGACCGCGCAGAGTGCAGGGCTCATAAGGAAAATCACAAATTTCTTGAAAATGTGCAACCAATTCGTCTAAGGTGGGCGCTCTCCCTTTTGCATAGAATCTATAAATTTCTCGACGAATTAAAACGCATGTGAAATTATCTACTTTAGAGAAACGTTTCCTTTTGTTTTCACACTTGATCGGCGTCTTTGGTATTCCTTTCGTCATAATATTTTTTACTGTATTTCTGTAAATACCCAGAATTTATCATCAGCTTCATTGCATGACCCCTTACCAAGATTATTTGTCAGCACATATTTATATGTGTTCAAAACAAGCGCTTGAATTTGCTTACAAACAGTTCCCGTTATAACTTTGTTTCTTTTTTAGGCTTTTCCAGTAATATAACTCGGCCCAGTTATTCACACCGTCTTCACTTTGATTATTTTCACTTGACTAAAAGTTATCTACTACTTGATTTGCATTTATCACTGCATTTCCCTCCCACGGTCTCCACATCGTGACACACAACGAATTGCTGCACATAATGAAACAGATCAAGTGAGTGAGTGTGTGTCGTGTTTAAGGGCCCGTCGACAACAAGGTCATTTGGGCCGCAGATCAAGTGGAAGTTGGAACTTTGGCAACTGAGACTCCACGTGGAGTAGACATGCGACTGTCATTTCGAGAAAATCAGGGTTGTTATTGGTCCTCAACGACAGTGTTCCATTCCTGAAGTGTGGAGATAGATTTATGACGGTCATTAGTGGGTGGGAGGTTCAGGTTCCTTTGACTCCGAACTGCACACGCATTAACTAAACATACTTTACGTGGCTGACAGCGATATCACAATGGCGCACGTTTCTTCTCCTTGATACAGAGCGTCTACCGCGCATGTGAGGAACTGTGATCGCAGCGCTTCAGCGGAGATAAATTGAAACAGAACTTACTCTCTGGCCGCCCCTTGTATATTGATAGATCACCAGGCGGCCTCACCAAGGTCATATCGGTAGCCTTCCCATTTTGGAGTTGGCGCGCGTAAGTGGCGTATCCACTTCCATCCCGTCTTGAGTCCACAGGATCAGATGGGGGGGGGGGGCTTGTTAGTCTCTAGGTCTAGCTCTATGGAAAACTCCGCGGAGACGCCGGGTGCCCTTTTGGGACAGCTCGGTAACTCCCTGGTCGAAGGAGTCCCGGGTCGTTGGTCGTACGGGTGCAGGACTAATGGGAGTAGAGCCTCTGACATTAATCATTCAAATAATGTTTATGACTATTAACGAACCTCCAGTACATATGTGTAACCCAGAGGATTACATAAAAGAATGGGTAAAAAGTCGTGCGCATCCTGAGGAAAACCAAAGCAGGAAGGCGAATCTACAAGTGCAGAATTTTGATCGGTTCTCCAGCATCTGGAACATTTTTAAGGTGTGCGTCCCCCCACTTTTTCTGTTAGGAATACGGCCCTGCTCTCAGGTATGTATGCACATGACCTTGGTATGACCTTGCGGGTCAAGGTGGTAAGTATTCCCTTCGTCGACTTATCTCATAGATTAATATCCCATTACATCATGTAGACAGCTGATTATAAACCTGGAGAAAGATTCAAACGATATCACCAATTTTGGGATCATGGCACCAGAGAAAACGAACACAAAATCAGAAGAACAAAGGTACCTCACGGACCACGTTGTTCATAAAACGCGCTTAAGGGCACTGCGAGGTTATTTTTACCCAGACAAGGTTAATGTTTACCAATATTAAAATTTGAGTATATAGAAAACTAAACATTATCAGAAATTGAAATTCGGTATGATTGCTGTATAAGGATGTGTGCATTTAACTACTGTATAATATTTAAATTACGTTCACACAGGTCCATGCAAAAGGGGCATAAATCACACCGTGTGTCCTGAAAAAAATATTGAACCCTATATTTCAGGTGCACTTTACTTGTAGGAATTTAAAGTTACATGCACCAAGTTTTATCCTAAATAACCTAAGATATAGTTTTATAATATCAGCTAAATGAAAATCACATATAGTTTATACTATGCACATGAAAAATTAATTAGTTTTGAGTAAAAAAAAGAAGATAATATTTTCAAGGACTGAATATTTGTTTTCATCCATTTTATAAATCTTATGAATATAAATGTTAGCCGAATGTATTCAAGGAACATTGACAAATAGCCACTAAAAATTTTGTGTCAATATCTTTTATAGTTTTTGAGAAACATGCACCTAAAGTATGAAAAATCAAGGTTTTGGGAAATCACGATCAAAGATTAAGCACCATTCCCAGGAAGTGGGCGTATCATTACGCCGCCATGTTTAAATTGACGAATTAAAGGGATTTCATACCAGCTGACAACCTATGTTATAAATATCATTTTAAAGCTGAAGAATTATATAACTTTTAACATTAAAAACAAAAATATGGATATTTTGAAACCTATCGACTTCCCAGTGCCCTTAACAGACCACCTCTTTCTGTTCAGATTTAATTCAACTTTCCAATAATTAGCTACAGGACCTGAGGAGAACCTGATTCGAGAATTCTCAATTATATTTTATAAGATTATCTTGAAATAAAAACTATTTTCAATGCTGTTTCCATCAAAGTTTATATATTTATATATGAGTATATACTTCCATAATCAGCATTGCAATAACTAAACCTTTTTCAATTGTTAATTTTCTTAAAAATTATCTATGAAGTTTTCTTGTTTTTATAAAATGAAACATATATCTACTTATTTTAGTTAATTGAAGGAAATTAATCATTTCTTCATACTAGCCGTGTATAGGCTAAGGTTTTTGATAGAGTCAACATGAAAAATTCAATGCCATGGCCGGGATTTGAACCACGGATCTCCTGGTTGCCGTCCAGTCACTCTAACCTATTGAGCTACCATGGCCAACGTGCCGTCCTGACATTAAATTCTCCATTTGACTCGTATATTTTTCCGGTAGACCACTGAGGCAGAGGCAAATACCTTGGCGTCCGCCTCGATCGCGGTCTCACCTACGCACCTCACGTCCGGGTCAAAGCCGGAGAAGGGCATGCAGCACTTAGGCAGTTGTACCCAATTCTCAAATCCACTACGCCAACGCACCTCAAACTACGCCTGTATCGGACGATTATACAGCCCCTGATTCTGTACGACTGCGAAGTCTGGGGATCAGCGGCTCCGACCACTATCGCAGACTACAGCGCGTCCAGAACAGGGCACTGCGCATGATCTACGATACCGGGCGTAGATTCCCATCCCACATCCTTCGCACCTACTCCGGAGTCCCGTACATTGTGGACGTGATGCGGGAGAGATTCCGCACCATCTACGATAAGCTAGACTCCCATCCCAACATCCTGGTGAACACCCTTGGCCGTTACGACCACAGGGCTCCTCGCCGCCGACCGAGCTACCGGTTGCCCAAAGATGCTTTGGGTAACCAGAACTGAACAGGGCCACATCCCCCTGACTTCAAACCTCCAAACCCAGAAATGGGCTTGGTAAGTCCAATACCTAAACATTTGTTCCTTTCCCTCTAGCCTGTTAAGCGGACTGTGCTCAGATGCCTCCCAGACAGGCGGAAGAGCGTAGCCAGCACTGGGTGCATAACCCCCCACGGGGCAATAGCGCGCATAAGGCTAGACATACCACTGCCGAAGTCAACCACCTGAGACAAAGACGACTCTATTATACTGCCCAGATAAAGCCGCAATAAGCGGCTAGGTGCTGGGCAACAAACACTCCAGGTAAACCTGAACGACTCGATTCTTCTGCTGGTCTGCTGGTAGACCACTTAGGGGCTCTCGCATCCGAGATACACCGTTTGTGGCAACTTACTATCGTAAGTACTTGAGTCCCAGGCTTCATCATTTAACTCTTATTATTTTAGTTAATTGATGGAAATTAATCATTTCTTCACACTAGATTAAGGTTTTCGATAGATAGAGTCTATATAATGTGTGCATTATTTGTGACCCAATAATACCATATGATACAATAGGGTTCTGTATTTTGGAAGTAAATACGATACCTAAATAGATAAACTGGGTTTAGTAAATCTAGTTTAGTAATTTATGAAGTGTTAGTAACTTATGAAGTGAAATTAGTTCTGTTACAAATAGAGACAGGCAAAATATGTAATATATTTTAAATCACATTTGCAAACATTTTGCTAATAAGTATTTCTACATTTTTCAGTAGCAGAATTTCAATGTAGATTGCAAAAAAAAAAAAAAAAAAAAAAAAAAAAAAAAAAAAAAAAAAAAAAAAAAAGTGTCATATTTAACAATATTTTAGTAAATTTTTGGTCCTCTTTCCTATGTTTTTTTTTTTTAAGATTTAGATTTTGACTTTCAAAATATTTGCTCTATTTATATCTCGCCTTTAACTGCAGAGTTCATATCGGTGGCCGTTCTCCTTTGGTACATATATCTACTAATACTTTGTATTCTTTATCATTAGATCACGCACACATTCGCACTCTCATTCATACTTCTAGACTCTGGGGAAAATAAGGGATTATCTTGGTCGGAGAAAAATCCCCACCCTCACCACCGGTAATCGAACCCGGGACCCCTAGCACGGCAGGCAGGTGCACTACCGACTAAGCTACGAGACCAGTTTGCAGTTTTCAAGTGTGCTTTTCGGGCCGTTTTCTATGAAACAAACTTAGAAAATTCAAGGCTCAGGTCACACTGTTGAAAAAACGCAGTGACCCTTTCCGAAAATAGTGATCCTACTTAAATGGAGAAGATGTGGTTCCATTCGTAAAGATTGAATTGCTGGTTTTAGAAATTAGTACTAAGCGAAACAACTCAACGAATATTTTTTATTTATTTCTATATTTAAGCTTTTCAGAATTAATATCTGTAAGCTCCGCGTAATTTGTTATATTTCATATGATATTTTACAATTAAATATGGATCACAAATACAAGTCCTACTTTTTAACTAACAACGTAAACCTCCCCCAAACCCTAAAAGTAAAATAATTTTTGGCTGTAATTATATATATTTGATAATATATTCGGATTTTATTTTCTATAAGGTATACTTGTAGTAAGTAGGAAAGTATCGTATTTTACCCCAAAATTTGATTTTTTAGACTTCAAGAATTATAGATTAGATTAGATTGATTTGCGTTCAGTAGGTTCACTTGTAGCCAGAAAAGGCTGTGAACATTGAACATGTCCAGAGGTATAAAGTTTAATAACATATATATATATTGTCACGCGAGCATCGGAACACCCTATAGAGTGGGCGACAGGAGACGGGTCGGCGTTCGCCCCGCCCCCTCGTTTGTCTTATAGCGTTAAGAAGGGATGGTTAGGAGAGGGATGTCGGGCCCCTGAGCCGTCTCTTTACCCTTCTCCTAGGTTCTGGAAATTCGGGACATTCAATCTAATCGAGAACCTTCTAGATCGGCAAGCGGACCCTATATAAGCAACACGTCGTGCAAGGGACAGTCAGTCAGTTCTTGGTGTAAGAATGCAGTGCTAGTGTACGCCGAGAAGACTGTGTGAGAGCATCGGAACATTGTACGTAATTACGAGTGCAAGTGAAATTGTAACGGACGAACTGGTGAATCGTAATTGTGTGCATTACGTAATTCTGTGTAATTGGCAAGAGTTTAACTGTAAGTCGGTGGAAATAAAGAACATTTTTGAGTGGTGAAATTGGACTTTTCATTTCACGAACTCACAAAGTCACACTGGTGTCAGGAAGCGGGAAGACAACAGCACCGAACATTACAGCCATGGACGCGGCATTGGAAAAGATTTTGGAGAAGATGATGGAAATGAAGGCGGAACTGACAGAAATGAAGACGGCCAACGGCTACATCACCGAGAAGATGGAAGAAATGAAGGCCGAATTAACAACAAAAACGGAAGCGGCAAATAACAGCCTGGCCGCGAAGCTGGAGACTACAAATAACAACCTGGCCGCGGAACTGAAACAAATGAAGACGGCCAACGACAACATCACCGGGAAGATGGAAGAAATGAAGGCCGAATTAACAACAAAAATAGAAGCGGCAAATAACAACCTAGCCGCAAAGCTGGAAGAAATGATGACAGCTAACGGTAACCTCACGGAGAAGATGGAAGAAATGAAGGTTGCGAACGAGGCCCTCGCCGCCAAGTTTGAGGAACGGTTGGCCGGCGTGAGGGATGACGTCACGTATCTGGACACGCGGATGGGTCAAGTAGACGACCGCCTTAATGATTTAGAGGAAAAGGCCGACAACATCGCAAAACCCCTCACCCGCCTGATGGAGGAACACCGGCCTTATGTGTGGACAGAGGACGCCGAAAACGCTTTCCAGCACCTAAAGGAGACTCTGTGCAGTGCTCCAATTTTGGGTTTCCCACAACCGGGTGGCGCCTTCATTGTGGACACCGACACTAGCGACCATTGCATTGGAGGTGTCCTATCGCAGATCCAGGACGGCCATGAGCGGGTGATAGCCTACTACAGCAAGACGCTATCCAAGGCAGAGAAGAACTACTGCGTCACCCGACGAGAATTATTGGCGGTAGTAAAGACCTTGGAGCACTTCCACAAGTACCTGTACGGTCAGCCATTCCACCTGAGAACTGACCATTCCGCCCTAACCTGGCTATTGAGCTTTAAGAACCTGGAAGGCCAGACAGCACGTTGGGTCCAGAGGCTGCAGGAGTACGACTTCACCTCGGAACATCGTAGAGGGAAGAGCCACGGTAACGCAGACGCCATGTTCCGAAGACCCTGTCCAGTAGAGTGCGGCCAGTGCACAAGAGTGGAAGAGAAGGAGCGTGCCGCAGCAGTCCGAGTAGTTGTGGCAGTGCCTGCTGAAGGCTGGGATAGCGCAGGCCTGAGGAGGGAGCAGCTGGCGGACGCAGACTTGGGGCCACTCTTGAGGGAAGTGGAGGCAGGGATGAGACCAACCTGGGAGGACATCGCACCGAGGAGCGCCACCTACAGGTCGTACTGGGCCCAATGGGACTCGTTGAAGACCAGAGAGGGCGTGCTGTTCCGGGTATGGGAATCACCCGATGGGAAGACGCAGAGAGAACAGTTGGTACTTCCCCGGAGTAAGGTACTGGAAGTCTTGGAAGAAGTGCACGCTGGTACTTCAGGAGGACACCTGGGAGCGAACCGAACTATTGACAAACTTCGGCAGCGCTACTTCTGGCTGAGACTCCGAGCAGATGCTGGTGGTACACCTGGACCGCCTGGCACGCTACGATGGTGCTGTTAAGGACGACCAGCTTTGAGGAGGGAGCAGTGTCACGCGAGCATTGGAACACCCTATAGAGTGGGCGACAGGAGACGGGTCGGCGTTCGCCCCGCCCCCTCGTTTGTCTTATAGCGTTAAGAAGGGATGGTTAGGAGAGGGATGTCGGGCCCCTGAGCCGTCTCTTTACCCTTCTCCTAGGTTCTGGAAATTCGGGACATTCAATCTAATCGAGAACCTTCTAGATCGGCAAGCGGACCCTATATAAGCAACACGTCGTGCAAGGGACAGTCAGTCAGTTCTTGGTGTAAGAATGCAGTGCTAGTGTACGACGAGAAGACTGTGTGAGAGCATCGGAACATTGTACGTAATTACGAGTGCAAGTGAAATTGTAACGGACGAACTGGTGAATCGTAATTGTGTGCATTACGTAATTCTGTGTAATTGGCAAGAGTTTAACTGTAAGTCGGTGGAAATAAAGAACATTTTTGAGTGGTGAAATTGGACTTTTCATTTCACGAACCCACAAAGTCACAATACGTACAAAAGTTAACATAAGACACATATTATAGTATACAGGCAATATGAACAACAATATGGGAACAAAGCAGGGATAATTATATATGATACAAAATCAAACACTGCTTAAATCAGCTTTCACTTGGCTTATGCCAGTACGTCTCAAACTTTCTGCAATGGATACCATTCTTGTTATTTCTTAAATACATATACATTAAAAATAAACCTTCAACTTGCATCAAATATTTAGTATTAATGATTTGTCATTGGAATAGTTAGATACTATTTATAGAGCTACAGAAGCATTATCAGGATAATTTGTCATTCAGATAATCTTGTACAGAATAAAAAGATTTTGAGAAAAGGTACTTTCTAACAGCATTTTTAAAAGCACCGAAGCTATCAATTTTTTCTTTAAGAACTTTAGGAAGTGCGCCAAATATTTTGATAGTTTCATAATACACACGTTTCTGGTAGCAAGAAAGTTTAGCACTGGGATAATGGATATTATGCTTTTGTCTAGTGTTTATTCTGTGAATTACATTATTTGTTGCAAATAAGGCACGAAGGCATACAAAGAATTTTAGAATTGAGAATATATACATGCAAGGAAGCGTTAATATCTTCAATCTTCTAAAAAGATCTTTACAGGAGCATCTGTTGTGGGTGTTAGTAATGATTCTTATAACCTTCTTTTGCATAAGAAATATTTTTTTTACTTTCTACTGAGTTGCCCCAAAATAATATTCCGTATTCCATAATAGAGTTAAAGTATGCATAATATACTAATTTAAGTGTGTCAATAGAATTAACATTAACCAGCTCTCGGATAGCATAACAGGCAGAGCTGAGTTTAGGTAAGATATAATTTATGTGAGCCTTCCAATATAAACATGTCCACTTGAAGGCCCAGACATTTTATGCTGTCAATTTCTTCTAATAACATATCATTAATCTCGATTTCTATTTCAGTATGTGACGTACGATAGGTTATAAATTTGACCACTTTTGTTTTGTCTAGATTCACAGATAATTTGTTCGCTTTAAACCAGCATGACATACAGTTCAAAACAGAATTAATTTTAACTATACACTCGTTTAAATAAATAAAAATAAATAAATGGATGGATGGACGGACAGACGGGCGAACGAATGGATAGATACATGGATGTGTGTGTGTGTGTGTGTGTGTGTGTGTGTGTGTGTGTGTGTGTGTGTGTGTGTAGTGCTTAACGCCCGCTTTTACTACATATGGCACCGCAGGCGGTGACACTGATGATACATGAGATGAAGATGGAGCACCGATGGAATGAAATGGCGGGGGAAACCGGAGATCCCGGAGAAAACCCGCCCCAGCACCGTGTTGTCCACCACAAATCTCACTTTGCGGTCGCCTGGGATCGAACCCGGGCCGCCTTGGTGAGAGCCAAGCGGTCTAACCACTGAGCCACGGCGCGGCCTAGATACATGGATGGATGGATCGGTACATAGATGGATACATGGATGGATGGATCGATACATAGTTGTATACATGGATGGATACATGGATATATATATATATGTGTGTGTGTGTGTTTTGAGGTCCTCCGAATACTATTTTTTTAGAGAAAGCTCTCCATGTGTGTGTGTGCCCGCGCGCGTTTTTATCTGTCTCTGTCCAGATAAAAAGTTTAATTAGATTTAATTGCATAAGATTAAATAACAAACTTGCTATTTTAATGGCATTAAATTCAGGGTCTTTAAAGGATGTGACACGGACGTTTTTGAAGAAAATCTTCCACTCAAATTAATTTTTGCATGAAAGTTATTAAAAATTCTTTTTCCCCAAAAATGGCTCTAATAATATTTAGCATACTGTCATAACTAATTAAATATATATCTTAAATTTTCTGACAACAGTCTTTGAAGTCCTCTTCATTTTGGGTGACTGCGTGACTGGTAAATGAAAAGTGAGGTGTTTAACACCAGCTTTTATTACATACGGCACCGCAGGCGGTGACACTGTTGATACATGAGATGAAGATGGAGCACCGGTGGAATGAGATGGCGGGGGAAATCGGAGGTCCCGGAGAAAACCTGCCCCAGCACCGTGTTGTCGACCACAAATCTCACTTTGCGGTCACCTGGGATCGAACCCGGGCCGCGTTGGTGAGAGCCAAGCGGTCTAACCACTGAGCCACGGCGCATGACTGGTAACTGCAAGAGATACACAAAATGTTACTGAAATTAGAGCATATACTTTATATCAAATGAGCTTTCTTGTGGAACAAAACACATCCGAGGTTTTCCTTGTTGTTTATTAGAATCTTCAAACACTTCCACTTTTCTCATTTAAGAATACCTTATGCACCTTTTTAATATGCTGCCATGCGAAGGAACTACTGTGTTCTACATTTGCATATCATCTGCACCACAAGAAAATTGGCAATTAGATAATTTCTGCAAATGTTGATTATTGTGAGATAGAGGAATAAGCGTTTGTATAATAACTATAAACGTTATGTGAGGGCGACATCATATTCATATTTATTGCAACTTAATACAGTTCCAATTAAGCCATGTCATTTGCAATACGAGGCATATTTTTTAAGTCAGTACCGTTTAGCGATTCCGCTGCCACAGCGCTACGGTCGGCGTTTCGCACATGCGCTTTGATTACCTACATCTCTTGTCTACGCACTGACGCCACTACAGTCTAATTCTTCATTGTATACGTTGGTTACTGGGTGTTGAAGATGCCTCAGACAATCGTGAGTCCCGCTGATTGTGAAGTACGAGCTGTTATATGATTTCTTAGTGCTAAAGGCGTAAAATGGATCGATATTCATCGTGAGATCTGTGAAGTTTACGGACAAAACATTATGAGTGATGGAATGCTAAGAAAATGGGTGAGAGCATTTAAAGATGACCGCACAAATGTGCATGATGAAGAACGGAGTGGACGTCCATCGGTCGTTACTGAAGATTTGGTGCAGAAAGTGGACGAAAAGGTGAGAGAAAAAGGACGCTTTACAATTTCATAATTGTGCGACTATTTTCCTCAATATTCTCGTAGTGTTTTTTATCGCATTGTGACCGAGAACTTGAAGTACCGGAAATTGTGTTCACGTTGGGTTCCGAAAATGTGGACGGATTTGCACAAAACCCAACGTTTAGGCAGTGCATTGACTTTCCTTGAGCGGTACCTCAATGAAGGTGAAATTTTTTTAGACTAAATTGTTACTGGTGACGAAACATGGGTGGCCTACGTCACACCAGAATCGAAACAATGGAATAGCGACACTCATCATCACCCACAAAAGTGAAGTTTAAGCAAACAATTTCTGCCTGAAAAATCATGAGCACAGTTTTTTGGGACAGAAAAGGAGTATTGCTAGTGGAGTTTCTGCCTCGTAATGAGACAATCAATACAACGTCTTATTGTGAGACACTGAACAATCTGCGCCGTGCAATCCAGAACAAAAGACATGGCAAGTTGAGTAAGGGTATCGTTTTGCTGCATGACAATGCCCGTCCACATATGGCTAATCGGACCAAAGATCTCTTTGAAATCTTTTCAATGGGAAGCTCTAGATCATCCTCCATACAGCCCTGATCTGGTGCCCAGCGACTACCATTTGTTCCTGCACTTGAAGAAACATCTGGGCGGTCAGCGTCTTCAAGACGATAACGAAGTCAAAACAGTTGGGATACAGTGGTTAACACGTCAGGCGGCAGAATTTTATGAGGAGGGTATTCAAAAACTGGTGCCACGTTATGACAAGTGCCCCAATATTCACGGAAATTATGTAGAAAGGTAGATTAAGGTACAGGCTTTCATGTAAAAATAAAATTATTGCGATATCTATGCACGTCTTTTTTTAAATCCAAAACGGTACTGACTTAAAATCATGCCTCGTACATACTCTCTCTTAAAAGTAAACGATTGGGAATGTCAAAAAATTTTCATTCATATATATACATATACATACATACAAAACATAATTATTCAAAATCATCGAAGTTGTCATCAAAATAGATCTACACTAAAATAGGCTCTGTTTAACAAGAATTTTGTCAGTTTAGATTTAAACTTAGCAGCTGCCACAGTATTTTTTAGGCTTTCCGGAAGCTGATTGAGTAGTTTTGGACCAAAGTATTGGGGCTTATGTTCAAAAAGTTTTAGCCTGTATCCTTTAACTATATAGTTATTCTTTCCCCTTGTTTCATATGTGTGGACATCGGAATTTGTGGAGGTTATGTTCCTGTTATGTACAAAAAGTATTGCTCGCAGAATAAATATGCAGGGAAGAGTATGTTTAATTTTCTAAAATACTGCCTGCATGAACTCGTACGTGTTCTTTTTGCCAGGTATCTGATAGCTCTTTTCTGTAGGAGAAAAATTCTGTTAAAGTTTAATTTGGAAGTGTGTCCCCACAGCTCGATGCCATAAGAAATGTGTGAATATATTATTGCAAAATATACTAACTTACTAGTATCTACTGAGAGAAAATTGGCTAAATATCACAACACAAAAAGTCCTGAGCTTAATTGACTTTCTAGTTTTTCAACATTGTCAAATCTGAAAGTTTATTAGAGCACTCTGTTACGAAGCAATGCGAGACCACATTCCACTTAACTAATGCACACATAGCGTCTACACGGAGTGATTGTTGGTGCATTGTCATTGTTTACCCGGGAGTGAAGCTGTTTACTTCTTAACTGACCTATGATACTCCGTCTGTGATAGTGAAGGTATGACGTAGGCTGTGCATGTGTCTAGGGCGCATTATCTTCTCGAAAATTGACTATAAAGCTTAAAATGGTTCTTTTGTTTTTATTATTGTGCAGTCTTATTAATTTGAATTTTCTCTTTATATTGTAGATGAAATAATTGCATTTAAAACAGGTCATTTTTTAAATCATGTAATTTTGTATTGTAAATTCTATATCGCTCTACAGGGAAAACAACGCTGGTGTGTGAACCCACATGACTTTCTCTACTCAATATTCGATGAACCACTTTTAAAAAGGCTTTTCCTACTATTTATTTCATGAAAATATCAATAATAGTTTAATTACTTATTTCCTTGTAGATACCAAGAGATCCAAAAGCGTAGGAACCGGTTGCACCGTGTTTTGCCTGTCTGCCTCCAGGACGCTCGTTGCTGTTGCCCTATCATAGAAAGGCACTGATGAAACTATGCAATATTTTAAAAGGCTTTACTTAAGGAGACACTACCAAGCCGGATGCTCAGGTGGTTTTTTATGTGACCCGCATTCGGGAGGCGGGGATTCGATACCCGTGGTCGACCTACCTGAGCCATGGGTTTTTCGGGGGTTTACCCGGGTCGCTAGGCGAATGCTGGCTAGGTTAATTACATACCCCGAACTTCCTGTCCTTGCATTTCATCTCTATTATCATTTCACATCATCTGGTGGTCTATTTCAGGGTAGAAGTGTCGGCGGGGGTCTCGACGTTGCATGGCAGGATGACATGGTCTGTGGAAAACTACTTCCTCCTGCAGTAGGACGGTTGTTGGTCTCCGCGCATCTGCAGGGACCATTTCGGGACCGACAGCCAAGGACCTTTGGGGCTTGGCTGCTGGGCTCGTTGCCGTCCCGCAGTAGGGGAGCGAGTTCGTGGTCCTGGCCTGTCGGGGGAAGTCTCTATCTAAGTAAACTGTAGAGACTATGCCCTCTGTACTGTCGTATCTCCTTGGTTCGGCCGCCCTCTGTCTCTTCTTGCCTCATTCTTCCTCCCGGGGGTGCCCCACTTGGGGGCATAGGCACAATGGGCCCAACATGGTGTCCTACGTCCCGAATCCCCTCCTTAGTGAAATCCTAATCCTAAGGATATACTAAAACTACCATCGCCGTTGTCCATACTTGTTTGATATATCTTTAGGAAACTATCCGTCACTCACCGTAGATATTTCGCTTTCATCCTTGCAGAGTGTGGGGGTTTGTCTTGTACACTTTATGCTTTAAGTTACCCCAAGAGATAGAAATCGCATTGGGTTAGGTTAGGAGACCGAGGGGCTTACAAATCTCTACTAATAATTCTGTCCTGAAACACATTTTGAATTGTTTTCGTCGGAAGATTGGCTGTATGAACTGTTGAAGGGTCTTGATTAAAATAGAGAAAACCATGTTCCTTTCTATTAATTCTCCAAGATAAAAGGGGGGCAAACTATTGTATTCACGTATGTACAGGCATCAGCTGTTGACTCGAAGAATTGGAGCCATTACGCTTTCTTCGCTGATGGAGAAATGTGGTGGTCAGTTTCAGTATCTCCTTCAATAACATGGGTAAGTTGAAAAGTTTAAAAGTAGTTTAAAAAATGTTGCATGTTTCATCCGCGCCATTCTATGATAGCGGCAGACGGCAACGACCGCTGAGAGTGTAGAGAGACAAAACACCACGCAGCCGGTTAGGATGTTTTTGGGTCTATCGGTATAGTGAAAATGGAGGAATGCAGTGAGCTTTAAGCGATAGTAAAATCTTTAACGAGCTGGTAGCTATGTGATTATTTTGAGGTTCTGATTTCTTGGCATGGACAAAAAACAGAAAAAAATAACGATTTTCATTTCAGAAAAGTATAAGAATCTGCAATTTTGGATACAGTTTACTTCACAGAAAAAATTATCTTTTATATAAAATTATTTTTATGGAGATATACATTAAGTTATGCAAAAGTCTTCCTAAATGGAAAGAACTTAGAAAATATTCCCAGAACATTAAAGATATAATTTCATTTGTTATCAAAATACTGTGACTTTGTGGGTTCGTACAATTAAAAGTCCAATTTGCCAAAATTCTAAATGTTCTTTATTTCCGTAGATAGACACTGTTCAACACATAACAACACAATCTTCTAAGGTCGATGATAATAACAGCGTCCAGTTCAGCTCTCTTTAGAACAACACTCTTGTTACACAACAGTCTCTGCTTACTCACTCTGTTTACAACTACTCACTTTGCGAGCCGTCACGTCCTTAAATACCTAATTCGTAATTCTAGATTGTTCTAAAATAAACCAGAACCCGAACAATCTCTATCAGTCCAGAAATTTCCGGAAGAATAGAGAAACCAAATATTCTATCACATTCAAGAAGCGTAACTTAAACTATGCCGGCAAGTCCTTTACCTCAGTTATCTTGCTTGCCGGCGCTTGTTTACAATAGCCGCGCTATCATTAACTGCTTAGCAAGGCTCATTATTATCATGAAACTTTATCCGCCGACTGTTTTCTTATTTGTGCCGAAACTTTTATGCCTGTTGCCGTGACAGTACATTAAATATAACATGTTTTATTCAGAGAATAAACGTTTTTCAAAACTGCTGCATGTAAGGAGCAGTTTGAGATAAGAGATTTCCTTCAAAATCTTTGTCATACTTGAAAGATACTGCACTTAAATACCAAATTTGGATATTATACAAATATAGCAATGTTTAAAACCTGGTATAGATATGTTGATGATATTTTTGCTATTGCTCCTGATAAATAAACGATGCTTTAAAATTACTAAATTTACAAGATAAAGCTATAAAATTCACATTAGAAACTGAAATTGATGGTTTCCTTCCTCTTTTTGATTTGAAGATAATAAGAAATAATAATAAATTAGATGTGGGCATTTATAGGAAATCTACTCATATCGATAATTACATAAAGAATAAAACTTTTAACCCTTTTCACATAAATTCGCTGTTTTTAATATTTTGATTTATAGATTAATAAATATACCCCTGAATAAATATAAATTTAATAAAGAATATAAACATATTAATACAGTTTTAATTAATGGTTCTAATAAAGATTTTATACAAAGGAAGACTGAAAAAATTAAATATAAAAAAAACTGTTAATTATATTTCTACAATTAAAAGTAAAAGGCGATTATAATTTAAAAAAATTACTTACCATCCTTGGTTTAATAAACAATTTCAAAAAGTTTTTAAAGAGTTTGGTATAACTTTGGTTCCTCAAAATAAATATAATATTAACAATTTACTACATTTCTCTAAAAAAGATGAAAGTCCTAATAATAAAAACTCTGGTATTTATCAATTTGATTGTTTAGATTGTTATCGGGTTCTGGAAACCAGAACGAAAGAACATTTTCATAACACTAAGTATAAACAAGTCCTGCGCCGTGGCGTAGCGGACTAAGGCAGCATGCTTTGGTCCCTGGCCACGGAAAGCGGCCCGGGTTCGATCCCACCCAATGCTATAGCCGGGATTTGAACCACGGATCTTCTGGTCTCTGTCCAGCTGCTCTAAACCATTGAGCTACTATGGCTAGCGTGCCAACATGACATTAAATTCTCCAACTGACTCGTGTTTTTTTCCGGTAAACCACTAGGAGTTCTCATAAGCACATGAGACAACTACCTTAATGACGACTTACTATGCTGTAAGTACTTTAAGGCCCGAGCTTTATAGTTAACCACTATTAGGTCAATTAATGGAAATTAATTGTTCTTTCACTCTATCCGTGTGTAGGACGCACTATGAAAGGGTAGAGCCAGACTGAAAAATTCAATGCCATACCCGGGATTTGAACCACGGATCTCCAGCCGCTCTAAACCATTGAGCTACTATGGCCAACATACCAACATGACATTAAATTCTCCAACTGACTCGTGTTTTTCCCGGTGAACCACTAGGAGTTCTCATAAACACATGAGACAAACTACCTTAATGGCGACTTACTATGCTGTAAGTACTTTAAAGCCCAGGCTTTATATTTAACCACTCTTAGGTACAATTAATGGAAATTAATTCTTTCACACCCGTGTGTGGGATGCACTATGAAAGCATAGATCCAGACTGAAAAATTTATGTTGGCACGTTGGTCATAGTAGCTCAATCGTTTAGAGTGGCTGGACGGAGACCAGAAGATCCGTGGTTCAAATCCCGGCTCTGGTATTGAATTGTTCAGTCTGGCTCTACGCTTTCATAATATATTTTAAAACAATTTTTTTTTTTATCCAGGAAGTCTCGAGAAGTAATTTCCGCTGAAATCCAGTATCGAATTTTTGGATGGAATACAATATTTCTCCTGCTTAGGTAAGTGGGCGGTACAGAAAAGAAAGACTGGTTTGTGTTGCAAGGGATAGACTGCTCTCCATAATGAGTTACACGGCGGCTTATGGGAATCATGACGAAGAAGGATTTCGGCACTTGAGTGCTCAAGGAGGGTTTACGTACTTTTGGAAACCTTTAGGAAGTAAGGGTGAAGCACAGGGCATAGAGGGTGACCAATTCGAGTGGCACGCTCGAACAGGGTCTACAGATATTATATCTTCTGCCAGGGGATTCACCAGAACCTGCCTCTCTCTACAGAAGTGTCCCACGAGGGTCCGTTGTACAAGGCAAAACTCCACTTGCCTGATCCTTCGATTCTGAAGCATATCAAAAGCCCAGTTTATCAGGTCTTGTTGATTGTCAGCTCCCAATTATATGTTACCTATGTGGGATTCCAACATTTCTCTGCTCCGATTTCTCTATGTGCTTCCTACTCATTGACCTATCGTCCCTCTCCTCTCCTCCATTCCAGCGATTTATAAACCAACTGTATCTGCTATTCAAGTCTTCTCTTATCTTCCCTTTTTCAAAATATGTTAACAACTCTTCGTCACAGCCAACTCTCCCAGATCGATGCATGCTTTAAGTAAGCACGTATTAGCTTTGCTACATGTTAATGACATATCTAGAACATAGCAGTAGGAAAAATGTGACAACTTGTCCCCATTAGGCTAGGCCCAACGCGTTCCAGAACGCAAACCGGATCAAAGGGCCTAGTTATATTAGCTATTGTGGACGCGCGAGTAGACGTGGTCGAAACAGCGAGTCCATCCGCTGCTACCAACATTTTTTCCAGCCTAATCTTGACGGAGATAATGTTGCAATCAGCTGACAGATCTCTGTCCTGTGTCTGCAGCAGCCACTTCAGCATCTCTGCAAATTCAAAATTGGAGATGGTGGTTAAGTTTTGCTTTAGGGGATGTGGTGAAAGTCATCGAGACGAAGTAAGCTTCAAGTCAGTCCTATCGTCCCCAGCTGACCTTGTCACACAGAATTTCCACATCTCCCTTCCGCCAAGGGCAGGCATTCGGGCTTCTGGGTCGGCCCGTGCCTGTGAGTGGTATTGCTCGTTGTGGCAGGTATATACGTTTATGAGGCATGAGTAATCCGTGGAACACACGGGGCTGCCCACGACCTATACGAGAATATGATGTCATAGCTCCTGCTAATGTGGTAGCCACTGGCCTTTGAACACCTACCGGTGCTGCTCAGGTAGCTTTAGCTAGTCCTATGATCTGGGAATGGAAGTGTACTTCTGGTCCTTTCTGGATGTCTTTTGATGCCTTTGGGGTGACTATAGAAATCTGTAACGACCGCCTTCCTGGATGAACCCACAGGATTGCAATCCATGTGCTCACTTCACGTTGGCGCATGTGAACATATGAAGGCACTTTGACAGACCTCTTTGGAGTGGGAGTCACTGTATCAAATGCCGCAAAGATTATGATGACTAAAGAGTTTAACCATTATTTCCGAAAATGTTTATCTCAACAGGAATAAAGTAAATATAAAAATAAGTTTTTTAATAGTTTGCTAAACGTATATAAAAATAAACTGTAGTAGATACAGAGAGGCATGTGAGTGTTAATTGCGCTGCATGCATCTGCGTTGATACAACTTCAGCTACTGTTGGTAGACTGTCAGTACATACTCTTGTCTTGTGCTTGGCTGGTATCTGATGCATTCGAACTCGGAACATTAATGACCCTGTCTATGTGCACGTCGCCGTCTCTTTGAGTCTCTCCCCTTATTTCTGCCTCCCTTGGGTCAAGGTTGGAGAACAAAGGGTCAGATGTACTACTTACAGTGCTCTGTTTCTGGAGCCCTCAATTAGTACATATATTCACCATTTATGTACACGTATGTGGGTGGAGTTGTATTTTATTTTTATCTTTCATAAAGCCAGGTTTTAATTATGTTTGTGCAGCCATCCTCTTAGTCCTGTTCCCCCAGGGGCCTACTGCGGTAGGTACAGGAATTGGCGATCCTGGGGTCCCGAGACAAATCTCTCGATTGAGTGCCTCTGAGTGGTGAGACAGCTAACGCCAAACGCCCAAACAAGCTCCACATCTGTGTTTGACCCTTATATAAAAAAGGTAAATTAAATTAAAGTCAAATTATAGTCAAAGCAAAGACAAAGCAAAGCCAGAACCAAGCCAGGGTTACGTAATAGAATGAAGTTAGAGTGAGGCCAGAGTGAAGCCAGAGCGAGACCGAAGATGGGCCGAAACTTAGCCAGAGCCAAGCCAGATCCAAGTTAGAGTGGATTTAGAGTGAAGTTAGAGTGAGGTTAGAGTGAATCCGGGGCGAAGCCAGGGCGATACCAGAGCCAAGCCAGAGTGGGACCGGAGTGGTGACCGGAGCCTAGCCAGAGCCAAGCCAGAGTGGGACCGGAGTGGTGACCGGAGCCTAGCCAGAGCCAAGCCAGATCCAAGTTAGAGTGGATTTAGAGTGAGGTTAGAGTGAGGTTAGAGTGAATCCGGGGCGAAGCCAGGGCGAAACCAGAGCCAAGCCAGAGTGGGACCGGAGCGGGACCGGAACCTAACCAGAGCCAAGCCAGATCCAAGTTAGAGTGGATTTAGAGTGAGGTTAGAGTGAAGCCGGGGCGAAGGCAGGGCGAAACCAGAGCCAAGCCAGAGTGGGACCGGAGCGGGACCGGAACCTAACCAGAGCCAAGCCAGAGTGGGACCGGAGCAGGACCGGAACCTAAACAGAGCCAAGCCAGATCCAAGTTAGAGTGTATTTAGAGTGAGGTTAGAGTGAAGCTGAGGCGAAGCCAGGGCGAAACCAGAGCCAAGCCAGAGTGGGACCGGAGCGGGACCGGAACCTAACCAGAGCCAAGCCAGATCCAAGTTAGAGTGTATTTAGAGTGAGGTTAGAGTGAAGCTGAGGCGAAGCCAGGGCGAAACCAGAGCCAAGCCAGAGTGGGACCGGAGCGGGACCGGAACCTAACCAGAGCCAAGCCAGATCCAAGTTAGAATGTATTTAGAGTGAGGTTAGAGTGAAGCTGAGGCGAAGCCAGGGCGAAACCAGAGCCAAGCCAGAGTGGGACCAGAGTGGGACCGGAACCTAACCAGAGCCAAGCCAGAGTGGGACCGGAGTGGTGACCGGAGCCTAGCCAGAGCCAAGCCAGAGTGGGACCGGAGTGGTGACCGGAGCCTAGCCAGAGCCAAGCCAGATCCAAGTTAGAGTGTATTTAGAGTGAGGTTAGAGTGAATCCGGGGCGAAGCCAGGGCGAAACCAGAGCCAAGCCAGAGTGGGACCGGAGCGGGACCGGAACCTAACCAGAGCCAAGCCAGATCCAAGTTAGAGTGTATTTAGAGTGAGGTTAGAGTGAAGCCGGGGCGAAGGCAGGGCGAAACCAGAGCCAAGCCAGAGTGGGACCGGAGCGGGACCGGAACCTAACCAGAGCCAAGCCAGAGTGGGACCGGAGCAGGACCGGAACCTAAACAGAGCCAAGCCAGATCCAAGTTAGAGTGTATTTAGAGTGAGGTTAGAGTGAAGCTGAGTCGAAGCCAGGGCGAAACCAGAGCCAAGCCAGAGTGGGACCGGAGCGGGACCGGAACCTAACCAGAGCCAAGCCAGATCCAAGTTAGAGTGTATCTAGAGTGAGGTTAGAGTGAAGCTGAGGCGAAGCCAGGGCGAAACCAGAGCCAAGCCAGAGTGGGACCAGAGCGGGACCGGAACATAACCAGAGCCAAGCCAGATCTAAGTTAGAGTGTATTTAGAGTGAGGTTAGAGTGAAGCTGAGGCGAAGCCAGGGCGAAACCAGAGCCAAGCCAGAGTGGGACCGGAGCGGGACCGGAACCTAACCAGAGCCAAGCCAGATCCAAGTTAGAGTGTATTTAGAGTGAGGTTAGAGTGAAGCTGAGGCGAAGCCAGGGCGAAACCAGAGCCAAGCCAGAGTGGGACCAGAGCGGGACCCGAACCTAACCAGAGCCAAGCCAGATCTAAGTTAGAGTGTATTTAGAGTGAGGTTAGAGTGAAGCCGGGGCGAAGCCAGGGCGAAACCAGAGCCAAGCCAGAGTGGGACCAGAGCGGGACCGGAACCTAACCAGAGCCAAGCCAGAGTGGGACCGGAGCGGGACCGGAACCTAACCAGAGCCAAGCCAGATCCAAGTTAGAGTGTATTTAGAGTGAGGTTAGAGTGAAGCTGAGGCGAAGCCAGGGCGAAACAAGAGCCAAGCCAGAGTGGGACCAGAGCGGGACCGGAACCTAACCAGAGCCAAGCCAGATCTAAGTTAGAGTATATTTAGAGTGAGGTTAGAGTGAAGCCGGGGCGAAGCCAGGGCGAAACCAGAGCAAAGCCACAGTGGGACCGGAGCGGGACCGGAACCTAACCAGAGCCAAGCCAGATCCAAGTTAGAGTGTATTTAGAGTGAGGTTAGAGTGAAGCTGAGGCGAAGCCAGGGCGAAACCAGAGCCAAGCCAGAGTGGGACCGGAGCGGGACCGGAACCTAACCAGAGCCAAGCCAGATCCAAGTTAGAGTGTATTTAGAGTGAGGTTAGAGTGAAGCTGAGGCGAAGCCAGGGCGAAACCAGAGCCAAGCCAGAGTGGGACCAGAGCGGGACCGGAACCTAACCAGAGCCAAGCCAGATCGAAGTTAGAGTGTATTTAGAGTGAGGTTAGAGTGAAGCCGGGGCGAAGCCAATGCGAAACCATAGCAAAGCCACAGTGGGACCGGAGCGGGACCGGAACCTAACCAGAGCCAAGCCAGATCCAAGTTAGAGTGTATTTAGAGTGAGGTTAGAGTGAAGCTGAGGCGAAGCCAGGGCGAAACCAGAGCCAAGCCAGAGTGGGACCGAAGCGGAACCGGAACCTAACCAGAGCCAAGCCAGATCCAAGTTAGAGTGTATTTAGAGTGAGGTTAGAGTGAAGCTGAGGCGAATACAGGGCGAAACCAGAGCCAAGCCAGAGTGGGACCGGAGCGGGACCGGAACCTAACCAGAGCGAAGCCAGAGTGGGACCGGAGCGGGACCAAACCTAACCAGAGCGAAGCCAGAGTGGGACCGGAGCGGGACCGGAACCTAACCAGAGCGAAGCCAGAGTGGCACCGAAGCGGAACCGGAACCTAACCAGAGCCAAGCCAGATCCAAGTTAGAGTGTATTTAGAGTGAGGTTAGAGTGAAGCTGAGGCGAATACAGGGCGAAACCAGAGCCAAGCCAGAGTGGGACCGGAGCGGGACCGGAACCTAACCAGAGCGAAGCCAGAGTGGGACCGGAGCGGGACCGGAACCTAACCAGAGCCAAGCCAGAGTGGGACCGGAGCGGGACCGGAACCTAACCAGAGCCAAGCCAGAGTGGGACCGGAGCGGGACCGGAACCTAACCAGAGCCAAGCCAGATCCAAGTTAGAGTGTATTTAGAGTGAGGTTAGAGTGAAGCTGAGGCGAATACAGGGCGAAACCAGAGACAAGCCAGAGTGGGACCGGAGCGGGACCGGAACCTAACCAGAGCCAAGCCAGAGTGGGACCGGAGCGGGACCGGAACCTAACCAGAGCCAAGCCAGATCCAAGTTAGAGTGTATTTAGAGTGAGGTTAGAGTGAAGCTGGGGCGAAGGCAGGGTGAAACCAGAGACAACCCAGAGTGGGACCGGAGCGGGACCGGAACCTAACCAGAGCCAAGCCAGATCCAAGTTAGAGTGTATTTAGAGTGAGGTTAGAGTGAAGCTGAGGCGAATACAGGGCGAAACCAGAGACAAGCCAGAGTGGGACCGGAGCGGGACCGGAACCTAACCAGAGCCAAGCCAGATCCAAGTTAGAGTGTATTTAGAGTGAGGTTAGAGTGAAGATGAGGCGAAGCCAGGGCGAAACCAGAGCAAAGCCAGAGTGGGACCGGAGCAGGACCGGAACCTAACCAGAGCCAAGCCAGAGAGGGACCGGAGCGGGACCGGAACCTAACCACAGCCAAGCCAGATCCAAGCTAGAGTGTATTTAGAGTGAGGTTAGAGTGAAGCTGAGGCGAAGCCAGGGCGAAACCAGAGCCAAGCCAGAGTGGGACCGGAGCGGGACCGGAACCTAACCAGAGCCAAGCCAGATCCAAGTTAGAGTGTATTTAGAGTGAGGTTAGAGTGAAGCCGGGGCGAAGCCAGGGCGAAACCAGAGCCAAGCAAGAGTGGGACCGGAGCGGGACCGGAACCTAACCAGAGCTAAGCCAGATCCAAGTTAGAGTGTATTTAGAGTGAGGTTAGAGTGAAGCCGGGGCGAAGCCAGGGCTAAACCAGAGCCAAGCAAGAGTGGGACTGGAGCGGGACCGGAACCTAACCAGAGCCAAGCCAGATCCAAGTTAGAGTGTATTTAGAGTGAGGTTAGAGTGTATCCGGGGCGAAGGCAGGGCGAAACCAGAGCCAAGCCAGAGTGGGACCGGAGCGGGACCGGAACCTAACCAGAGCTAAGCCAGATCCAAGTTAGAGTGTATTTAGAGTGAGGTTAGAGTGAATCCGGGGCGAAGCCAGGGCGAAACCAGAGCCAAGCCAGAGTGGGACCGGAGCGGGACCGGAACCTAACCAGAGCCAAGCCAGATCCAAGTTAGAGTGGATTTAGAGTGAGGTTAGAGTGAAGCTGAGGCGAAGCCAGGGCGAAACCAGAGCCAAGCTAGAGTGGGACCGGAGCGGGACCGGAACCTAACCAGAGCCAAGCCAGACCAAGTTAGAGTGTATTTAGAGTGAGGTTAGAGTGAAGCTGAGGCGAAGCCAGGGCGAAACCAGAGCCAAGCCGGAGTGGGACCGGAGCGGGACCGGAACCTAACCAGAGCCAAGCCAGATCCAAGTTAGAGTGTATTTAGAGTGAGGTTAGAGTGAAGCTGAGGCGAAGCCAGGGCGAAACCAGAGCCAAGCCAGAGTGGGACCGGAGCGGGACCGGAACCTAACCAGAGCCAAGCCAGATCCAAGTTAGAGTGTATTTATAGTGAGGTTAGAGTGAAGCTGAGGCGAAGCCAGGGCGAAACCAGAGACAAGCCAGAGTGGGACCGGAGCAGGACCGGAACCTAACCAGAGCCAAGCCAGATCCAAGTTAGAGTGCATTGAGAGTGAGGTTGGAGTGAAGCTGAGGCGAAGCCAGGGCGAAACCAGAGACAAGCCAGAATGGGACCGGAGCAGGACCGGAACCTAACCAGAGCCAAGCCAGATCCAAGTTAGAGTGTATTTAGAGTGAGGTTAGAGTGAAGCTGAGGCGAAGCCAGGGCCAAACCAGAGCCAAGCCAGAGTGGGACCGGAGCGGGACCGGAACCTAACCAGAGCCAAGCCAGATCCAAGTTAGAGTGTATTTAGAGTGAGGTTAGAGTGAAGCTGAGGCGAAGCCAGGGCGAAACCAGGGTGAAGCCAGAGCCAAGCCAGGTCAAAGTTAGAGTGTATTTAGAGTGAGGTTAGAGTGAAGCTGAGACGAAGCCAGGGCGAAACCAGGGTGAAGCCAGAGCCAAGCCAGATCCAAGTTAGAGTGTATTTAGAGTGAGGTTAGAGTGAATCCGGGGAGAAGCCAGGGCAAAACCAGGGTGAAGCCAGAACCAAGCCAGAGTGGGACCGGAGTGGTGACCGGAGCCTAGCCAGAGCCAAGCCAGATCCAAGTTAGAGTGTATTTAGAGTGAGGTTTGAGTGAAGCTGAGGCGAAGCCAGGGCAAAACCAGAGCCAAGCCACAGTGGGACCGGAGCGGGACCGGAACCTAACCAGAGCCAAGCCAGAGTGGGACCGGAGCGGGACCGGAACCTAACCAGAGCCAAGTCAGATCCAAGTTAGAGTGTATTTAGAGTGAGGTTAGAGTGAAGCTGAGGCGAAGGCAGGGCGAAACCAGAGCCAAACCAGAGTGGGACCGGAGCGGGACCGGAACCTAACCAGAGCCAAGCCAGATCCAAGTTAGAGTGTATGTAGTGTGAGGTTAGGGTGAAGCCGGGGCGAAGCCAGGGCGAAAACAGAGTAAAGCCAGAGTGGGACCGGAGCGGGATCGGAACCTAACCAGAGCCAAGTCAGATCCAAGTTAGAGTGTATTTAGAGTGAGGTTAGAGTGAAGCCGGGGCGAAACCAGAGCAAAGCCAGAGTGGGACCGGAGCGGTACCGGAACCTAAGCAGAGCCAAGCCAGATCCAAGTTAGAGTGTATTTAGAGTGAGGTTAGAGTGAAGCTGAGGCGAAGCCAGGGCGAAACCAGAGCCAAGCCAGAGTGGGACCGGAGCGGGACCGGAACCTAACCAGAGCCAAGCCAGATCCAAGTTAGAGTGTATTTAGAGTGAGGTTAGAGTGAAGCTGAGGCGAAGCCAGGGCGAAACCAGAGCAAAGCCAGAGTGGGACCGGAGCGGGACCGGAACCTAACCAGAGCCAAGCCAGAGTGGGACTGGAGCGGGACCGGAACCTAACCAGAGCCAAGCCAGATCCAAGTTAGAGTGTATTTAGAGTGAGGTTAGAGTGAAGCTGAGGCGAAGCCAGGGCGAAACCAGAGCCAAGCCAGAGTGGGACCGGAGCGGGACCGGAACCTAACCAGAGCCAAGCCAGATCCAAGTTAGAGTGTATCTAGAGTGAGGTTAGAGTGAAGCTGAGGCGAAGCCAGGGCGAAACAAGAGACAAGCCAGAGTGGGACCGGAGCGGGACCGGAACCTAACCAGAGCCAAGCCAGATCCAAGTTAGAGTGTATTTAGAGTGAGGTTAGAGTGAAGCTGAGGCGAAGCCAGGGCGAAACCAGGGTGAAGCCAGAGCCAAGCCAGATCAAAGTTAGAGTGTACTTAGAGTGAGGTTAGAGTGAAGCCGGGGCGAAGCCAGGGCGAAACCAGAGCAAAGCAAGAGTGGGACCGGAGCGGGACCGGAACCTAACCAGAGCCAAGCCAGATCCAAGTTAGAATGTATTTAGAGTGAGGTTAGAGTGAAGCTGAGGCGAAGCCAGGGCGAGACCAGAGCCAAGCCAGATCCAAGTTAGAGTGTATTTAGAGTGAGGTTAGAGTGAAGCCGGGGCGAAGCCAAGGCGAGACCAGAGCCAAGCCAGATCCAAGTTAGAGTGTATTTAGAGTGAGGTTAGAGTGAAGCTGAGGCGAAGCCAGGGCGAGACCAGAGCCAAGCCAGATCAAAGTTAGAGTGTATTTAGAGTGAGGTTAGAGTGAAGCCGGGGCGAAGCCAGGGCGAAAGCAGAGCAAAGCCAGAGTGGGACCGGAGCGGGATCGGAACCTAACCAGAGCCAAGCCAGATCCAAGTTAGAATGTATTTAGAGTGAGGTTAGAGTGAAGCTGAGGCGAAGCCAGGGCGAGACCAGAGCCAAGCCAGAGTGGGACCGGAGCGGGACCGGAACCTAAGCAGAGCCAAGCCAGATCCAAGTTAGAGTGTATTTAGAGTGAGGTTAGAGTGAAGCTGAGGCGAAACCAGAGCCAAGCCTGAGTGGGACCGGAGCGGGACCGGAACCTAACCAGAGCCAAGCCAGATCCAAGTTAGAGTGTATTTAGAGTGAGGTTAGGATGAAGCTGAGGCGAAGCCAGGGCGAAACCAGAGCGAAGCCAGAGTGGGACCGGAGTGGGACCGGAACCTAACCAGAGCCAAGCCAGATCCAAGTTAGAGTGTATTTAGAGTGAGGTTAGAGTGAAGCTGAGGCGAAGCCAGGGCGAAACCAGAGCGAAGCCAGAGTGGGACCGGAGCGGGACCGGAACCTAACCAGAGCCAAGCCAGATCCAAGTTAGAGTGTATTTAGAGTGAGGTTAGAGTGAAGCTGAGGCGAAGCCAGGGCGAAACCAGAGCCAAGCCAGAGTGGGACCGGAGCGGGACCGGAACCTAACCAGAGCCAAGCCAGATCCAAGTTAGAGTGTATTTAGAGTGAGGTTAGAGTGAAGCTGAGGCGAATACAGGGCGAAACCAGTGACAAGCCAGACTGGGACCGGAGCGGGACCGGAACCTAACCAGAGCCAAGCCAGATCCAAGTTAGAGTGTATTTAGAGTGAGGTTAGAGTGAAGCTGAGGCGAAGCCAGGGCGAAACCAGAGCCAAGCCAGAGTGGGACCGGAGCGGGACCGGAACCTAACCAGAGCCAAGCCAGATCCAAGTTAGAGTGTATTTAGAGTGAGGTTAGAGTGAAGCTGAGGCGAAGCCAGGGCGAAACCAGAGCCAAGCCAGAGTGGGACCGGAGCGGGACCGGAACCTAACCAGAGCCAAGCCAGATCCAAGTTAGAGTGTATTTAGAGTGAGGTTAGAGTGAAGCTGAGGCGAAGCCAGGGCGAAACCAGAGCCAAGCCAGAGTGGGACCGGAGCGGGACCGGAACCTAAACAGAGCCAAGCCAGATCCAAGCTAGAGTGTATTTAGAGTGAGGTTAGAGTGAAGCTGAGGCGAAGCCAGGGTGAAACCAGAGCCAAGCCAGAGTGGGACCGGAGCGGGACCGGAACCTAACCAGAGCTAAGCCAGATCCAAGTTAGAGTGTATTTAGAGTGAGGTTAGAGTGAAGCTGAGGCGAAGCCAGGGCGAAACCAGAGCCAAGCCAGAGTGGGACCGGAGCGGGACCGGAACTTAACCAGAGCCAAGCCAGATCCAAGTTAGAGTGTATTTAGAGTGAGGTTAGAGTGAAGCTGAGACGAAGCCAGGGCGAAACCAGGGTGAAGCCAGAGCCAAGCCAGATCCAAGTTAGAGTGTATTTAGAGTGAGGTTAGAGTGAATCCGGGGAGAAGCCAGGGCAAAACCAGGGTGAAGCCAGAACCAAGCCAGAGTGGGACCGGAGTGGTGACCGGAGCCTAGCCAGAGCCAAGCCAGATCCAAGTTAGAGTGTATTTAGAGTGAGGTTTGAGTGAAGCTGAGGCGAAGCCAGGGCGAAACCAGAGCCAGGCCACAGTGGGACCGGAGCGGGACCGGAACCTAACCAGAGCCAAGCCAGAGTGGGACCGGAGCGGGACCGCAACCTAACCAGAGCCAAGTCAGATCCAAGTTAGAGTGTATTTAGAGTGAGGTTAGAGTGAAGCTGAGGCGAAGCCAGGGCGAAACCAGAGCCAAACCAGAGTGGGACCGGAGCGGGACCGGAACCTAACCAGAGCCAAGCCAGAGTGGGACCGGAGCGGGACCGGAACCTAACCAGAGCCAAGCCAGATCCAAGTTAGAGTGTATTTAGTGTGAGGTTAGGGTGAAGCCGGGGCGAAGCCAGGGCGAAACCAGAGTAAAGCCAGAGTGGGACCGGAGCGGGATCGGAACCTAACCAGAGCCAAGTCAGATCCAAGTTAGAGTGTATTTAGAGTGAGGTTAGAGTGAAGCCGGGGCGAAGCCAGGGCGAAACCAGAGCAAAGCCAGAGTGGGACCGGAGCGGTACCGGAACCTAAGCAGAGCCAAGCCAGATCCAAGTTAGAGTGTATTTAGAGTGAGGTTAGAGTGAAGCTGAGGCGAAGCCAGGGCGAAACCAGAGCAAAGCCAGAGTGGGACCGGAGCGGGACCGGAACCTAACCAGAGCCAAGCCAGAGTGGGACCGGAGCGGGACCGGAACCTAACCAGAGCCAAGCCAGATCCAAGTTAGAGTGTATTTAGAGTGAGGTTAGAGTGAAGCTGAGGCGAAGCCAGGGCGAAACCAGAGCCAAGCCAGAGTGGGACCGGAGCGGGACCGGAACCTAACCAGAGCCAAGCCAGATCCAAGTTAGAGTGTATCTAGAGTGAGGTTAGAGTGAAGCTGAGGCGAAGCCAGGGCGAAACCAGAGACAAGCCAGAGTGGGACCGGAGCGGGACCGGAACCTAACCAGAGCCAAGCCAGATCCAAGTTAGAGTGTATTTAGAGTGAGGCTAGAGTGAAGCTGAGGCGAAGAAAGGGCGAAACCAGGGTGAAGCCAGAGCCAAGCCAGATCAAAGTTAGAGTGTATTTAGAGTGAGGTTAGAGTGAAGCCGGGGCGAAGCCAGGGCGAAATCAGAGCAAAGCAAGAGTGGGACCGGAGCGGGACCGGAACCTAACCAGAGCCAAGCCAGATCCAAGTTAGAATGTATTTAGAGTGAGGTTAGAGTGAAGCTGAGGCGAAGCCAGGGCGAGACCAGAGCCAAGCCAGATCCAAGTTAGAGTGTATTTAGAGTGAGGTTAGAGTGAAGCCGGGGCGAAGCCAGGGCGAGACCAGAGCCAAGCCAGATCCAAGTTAGAGTGTATTTAGAGTGAGGTTAGAGTGAAGCTGAGGCGAAGCCAGGGCGAGACCAGAGCCAAGCCAGATCAAAGTTAGAGTGTATTTAGAGTGAGGTTAGAGTGAAGCCGGGGCGAAGCCAGGGCGAAACCAGAGCAAAGCCAGAGTGGGACCGGAGCGGGATCGGAACCTAACCAGAGCCAAGCCAGATCCAAGTTAGAATGTATTTAGAGTGAGGTTAGAGTGAAGCTGAGGCGAAGCCAGGGCGAGACCAGAGCCAAGCCAGAGTGGGACCGGAGCGGGACCGGAACCTAAGCAGAGCCAAGCCAGATCCAAGTTAGAGTGTATTTAGAGTGAGGTTAGAGTGAAGCTGAGGCGAATACAGGGCGAAACCAGAGCCAAGCCAGAGTGGGACCGGAGCGGGACCGGAACCTAACCAGAGCGAAGCCAGAGTGGGACCGGAAAGGGACCAAACCTAACCAGAGCGAAGCCAGAGTGGGACCGGAGCGGGACCGGAACCTAACCAGAGCGAAGCCAGAGTGGGACCGAAGCGGAACCGGAACCTAACCAGAGCCAAGCCAGATCCAAGTTAGAGTGTATTTAGAGTGAGGTTAGAGTGAAGCTGAGGCGAATACAGGGCGAAACCAGAGCCAAGCTAGAGTGGGACCGGAGCGGGACCGGAACCTAACCAGAGCGAAGCCAGAGTGGGACCGGAGCGGGACCGGAACCTAACCAGAGCCAAGCCAGAGTGGGACCGGAGCGGGACCGGAACCTAACCAGAGCCAAGCCAGAGTGGGACCGGAGCGGGATCGGAACCTAACCAGAGCCAAGCCAGATCCAAGTTAGAGTGTATTTAGAGTGAGGTTAGAGTGAAGCTGAGGCGAATACAGGGCGAAACCAGAGACAAGCCAGAGTGGGACCGGAGCGGGACCGGAACCTAACCAGAGCCAAGCCAGAGTGGGACCGGAGCGGGACCGGAACCTAACCAGAGCCAAGCCAGATCCAAGTTAGAGTGTATTTAGAGTGAGGTTAGAGTGAAGCTGGGGCGAAGGCAGGGTGAAACCAGAGACAAGCCAGAGTGGGACCGGAGCGGGATCGGAACCTAACCAGAGCCAAGCCAGATCCAAGTTAGAGTGTATTTAGAGTGAGGTTAGAGTGAAGCTGAGGCGAATACAGGGCGAAACCAGAGACAAGCCAGAGTGGGACCGGAGCGGGACCGGAACCTAACCAGAGCCAAGCCAGATCCAAGTTAGAGTGTATTTAGAGTGAGGTTAGAGTGAAGATGAGGCGAAGCCAGGGCGAAACCAGAGCAAAGCCAGAGTGGGACCGGAGCAGGACCGGAACCTAACCAGAGCCAAGCCAGAGAGGGACCGGAGCGGGACCGGAACCTAACCACAGCCAAGCCAGATCCAAGCTAGAGTGTATTTAGAGTGAGGTTAGAGTGAAGCTGAGGCGAAGCCAGGGCGAAACCAGAGCCAAGCCAGAGTGGGACCGGAGCGGGACCGGAACCTAACCAGAGCCAAGCCAGATCCAAGTTAGAGTGTATTTAGAGTGAGGTTAGAGTGAAGCCGGGGCGAAGCCAGGGCGAAACCAGAGCCAAGCAAGAGTGGGACCGGAGCGGGACCGGAACCTAACCAGAGCTAAGCCAGATCCAAGTTAGAGTGTATTTAGAGTGAGGTTAGAGTGAAGCCGGGGCGAAGCCAGGGCTAAACCAGAGCCAAGCAAGAGTGGGACTGGAGCGGGACCGGAACCTAACCAGAGCCAAGCCAGATCCAAGTTAGAGTGTATTTAGAGTGAGGTTAGAGTGAATCCGGGGCGAAGGCAGGGCGAAACCAGAGCCAAGCCAGAGTGGGACCGGAGCGGGACCGGAACCTAACCAGAGCTAAGCCAGATCCAAGTTAGAGTGTATTTAGAGTGAGGTTAGAGTGAATCCGGGGCGAAGCCAGGGCGAAACCAGAGCCAAGCCAGAGTGGGACCGGAGCGGGACCGGAACCTAACCAGAGCCAAGCCAGATCCAAGTTAGAGTGGATTTAGAGTGAGGTTAGAGTGAAGCTGAGGCGAAGCCAGGGCGAAACCAGAGCAAAGCCAGAGTGGGACCGGAGCGGGACCGGAACCTAACCAGAGCCAAGCCAGAGTGGGACCGGAGCGGGACCGGAACCTAACCAGAGCCAAGCCAGATCCAAGTTAGAGTGTATTTAGAGTGAGTTTAGAGTGAAGCTGAGGCGAAGCCAGGGCGAAACCAGAGCCAAGCCAGAGTGGGACCGGAGCGGGACCGGAACCTAACCAGAGCCAAGCCAGATCCAAGTTAGAGTGTATCTAGAGTGAGGTTAGAGTGAAGCTGAGGCGAAGCCAGGGCGAAACCAGAGACAAGCCAGAGTGGGACCGGAGCGGGACCGGAACCTAACCAGAGCCAAGCCAGATCCAAGTTAGAGTGTATTTAGAGTGAGGCTAGAGTGAAGCTGAGGCGAAGAAAGGGCGAAACCAGGGTGAAGCCAGAGCCAAGCCAGATCAAAGTTAGAGTGTATTTAGAGTGAGGTTAGAGTGAAGCCGGGGCGAAGCCAGGGCGAAATCAGAGCAAAGCAAGAGTGGGACCGGAGCGGGACCGGAACCTAACCAGAGCCAAGCCAGATCCAAGTTAGAATGTATTTAGAGTGAGGTTAGAGTGAAGCTGAGGCGAAGCCAGGGCGAGACCAGAGCCAAGCCAGATCCAAGTTAGAGTGTATTTAGAGTGAGGTTAGAGTGAAGCCGGGGCGAAGCCAGGGCGAGACCAGAGCCAAGCCAGATCCAAGTTAGAGTGTATTTAGAGTGAGGTTAGAGTGAAGCTGAGGCGAAGCCAGGGCGAGACCAGAGCCAAGCCAGATCAAAGTTAGAGTGTATTTAGAGTGAGGTTAGAGTGAAGCCGGGGCGAAGCCAGGGCGAAACCAGAGCAAAGCCAGAGTGGGACCGGAGCGGGATCGGAACCTAACCAGAGCCAAGCCAGATCCAAGTTAGAATGTATTTAGAGTGAGGTTAGAGTGAAGCTGAGGCGAAGCCAGGGCGAGACCAGAGCCAAGCCAGAGTGGGACCGGAGCGGGACCGGAACCTAAGCAGAGCCAAGCCAGATCCAAGTTAGAGTGTATTTAGAGTGAGGTTAGAGTGAAGCTGAGGCGAATACAGGGCGAAACCAGAGCCAAGCCAGAGTGGGACCGGAGCGGGACCGGAACCTAACCAGAGCGAAGCCAGAGTGGGACCGGAAAGGGACCAAACCTAACCAGAGCGAAGCCAGAGTGGGACCGGAGCGGGACCGGAACCTAACCAGAGCGAAGCCAGAGTGGGACCGAAGCGGAACCGGAACCTAACCAGAGCCAAGCCAGATCCAAGTTAGAGTGTATTTAGAGTGAGGTTAGAGTGAAGCTGAGGCGAATACAGGGCGAAACCAGAGCCAAGCCAGAGTGGGACCGGAGCGGGACCGGAACCTAACCAGAGCGAAGCCAGAGTGGGACCGGAGCGGGACCGGAACCTAACCAGAGCCAAGCCAGAGTGGGACCGGAGCGGGACCGGAACCTAACCAGAGCCAAGCCAGAGTGGGACCGGAGCGGGATCGGAACCTAACCAGAGCCAAGCCAGATCCAAGTTAGAGTGTATTTAGAGTGAGGTTAGAGTGAAGCTGAGGCGAATACAGGGCGAAACCAGAGACAAGCCAGAGTGGGACCGGAGCGGGACCGGAACCTAACCAGAGCCAAGCCAGAGTGGGACCGGAGCGGGACCGGAACCTAACCAGAGCCAAGCCAGATCCAAGTTAGAGTGTATTTAGAGTGAGGTTAGAGTGAAGCTGGGGCGAAGGCAGGGTGAAACCAGAGACAAGCCAGAGTGGGACCGGAGCGGGATCGGAACCTAACCAGAGCCAAGCCAGATCCAAGTTAGAGTGTATTTAGAGTGAGGTTAGAGTGAAGCTGAGGCGAATACAGGGCGAAACCAGAGACAAGCCAGAGTGGGACCGGAGCGGGACCGGAACCTAACCAGAGCCAAGCCAGATCCAAGTTAGAGTGTATTTAGAGTGAGGTTAGAGTGAAGATGAGGCGAAGCCAGGGCGAAACCAGAGCAAAGCCAGAGTGGGACCGGAGCAGGACCGGAACCTAACCAGAGCCAAGCCAGAGAGGGACCGGAGCGGGACCGGAACCTAACCACAGCCAAGCCAGATCCAAGCTAGAGTGTATTTAGAGTGAGGTTAGAGTGAAGCTGAGGCGAAGCCAGGGCGAAACCAGAGCCAAGCCAGAGTGGGACCGGAGCGGGACCGGAACCTAACCAGAGCCAAGCCAGATCCAAGTTAGAGTGTATTTAGAGTGAGGTTAGAGTGAAGCCGGGGCGAAGCCAGGGCGAAACCAGAGCCAAGCAAGAGTGGGACCGGAGCGGGACCGGAACCTAACCAGAGCTAATCCAGATCCAAGTTAGAGTGTATTTAGAGTGAGGTTAGAGTGAAGCCGGGGCGAAGCCAGGGCTAAACCAGAGCCAAGCAAGAGTGGGACTGGAGCGGGACCGGAACCTAACCAGAGCCAAGCCAGATCCAAGTTAGAGTGTATTTAGAGTGAGGTTAGAGTGAATCCGGGGCGAAGGCAGGGCGAAACCAGAGCCAAGCCAGAGTGGGACCGGAGCGGGACCGGAACCTAACCAGAGCTAAGCCAGATCCAAGTTAGAGTGTATTTAGAGTGAGGTTAGAGTGAATCCGGGGCGAAGCCAGGGCGAAACCAGAGCCAAGCCAGAGTGGGACCGGAGCGGGACCGGAACCTAACCAGAGCCAAGCCAGATCCAAGTTAGAGTGGATTTAGAGTGAGGTTAGAGTGAAGCTGAGGCGAAGCCAGGGCGAAACCAGAGCCAAGCTAGAGTGGGACCGGAGCGGGACCGGAACCTAACCAGAGCTAAGCCAGACCAAGTTAGAGTGTATTTAGAGTGAGGTTAGAGTGAAGCTGAGGCGAAGCCAGGGCGAAACCAGAGCCAAGCCGGAGTGGGACCGGAGCGGGACCGGAACCTAACCAGAGCCAAGCCAGATCCAAGTTAGAGTGTATTTAGAGTGAGGTTAGAGTGAAGCTGAGGCGAAGCCAGGGCGAAACCAGAGCCAAGCCAGAGTGGGACCGGAGCGGGACCGGAACCTAACCAGAGCCAAGCCAGACCCAAGTTAGAGTGTATTTATAGTGAGGTTAGAGTGAAGCTGAGGCGAAGCCAGGGCGAAACCAGAGACAAGCCAGAGTGGGACCGGAGCAGGACCGGAACCTAACCAGAGCCAAGCCAGATCCAAGTTAGAGTGCATTTAGAGTGAGGTTAGAGTGAAGCTGAGGCGAAGTCAGGGCGAAACCAGAGACAAGCCAGAATGGGACCGGAGCAGGACCGGAACCTAACCAGAGCCAAGCCAGATCCAAGTTAGAGTGTATTTAGAGTGAGGTTAGAGTGAAGCTGAGGCGAAGCCAGGGCCAAACCAGAGCCAAGCCAGAGTGGGACCGGAGCGGGACCGGAACCTAACCAGAGCCAAGCCAGATCCAAGTTAGAGTGTATTTAGAGTGAGGTTAGAGTGAAGCTGAGGCGAAGCCAGGGCGAAACCAGGGTGAAGCCAGAGCCAAGCCAGGTCAAAGTTAGAGTGTATTTAGAGTGAGGTTAGAGTGAAGCTGAGACGAAGCCAGGGCGAAACCAGGGTGAAGCCAGAGCCAAGCCAGATCCAAGTTAGAGTGTATTTAGAGTGAGGTTAGAGTGAATCCGGGGAGAAGCCAGGGCAAAACCAGGGTGAAGCCAGAACCAAGCCAGAGTGGGACCGGAGTGGTGACCGGAGCCTAGCCAGAGCCAAGCCAGATCCAAGTTAGAGTGTATTTAGAGTGAGGTTTGAGTGAAGCTGAGGCGAAGCCAGGGCAAAACCAGAGCCAAGCCACAGTGGGACCGGAGCGGGACCGGAACCTAACCAGAGCCAAGCCAGAGTGGGACCGGAGCGGGACCGGAACCTAACCAGAGCCAAGTCAGATCCAAGTTAGAGTGTATTTAGAGTGAGGTTAGAGTGAAGCTGAGGCGAAGCCAGGGCGAAACCAGAGCCAAACCAGAGTGGGACCGGAGCGGGACCGGAACCTAACCAGAGCCAAGCCAGAGTGGGACCGGAGCGGGACCGGAACCTAACCAGAGCCAAGCCAGATCCAAGTTAGAGTGTATGTAGTGTGAGGTTAGGGTGAAGCCGGGGCGAAGCCAGGGCGAAACCAGAGTAAAGCCAGAGTGGGACCGGAGCGGGATCGGAACCTAACCAGAGCCAAGTCAGATCCAAGTTAGAGTGTATTTAGAGTGAGGTTAGAGTGAAGCCGGGGCGAAGCCAGGGCGAAACCAGAGCAAAGCCAGAGTGGGACCGGAGCGGTACCGGAACCTAAGCAGAGCCAAGCCAGATCCAAGTTAGAGTGTATTTAGAGTGAGGTTAGAGTGAAGCTGAGGCGAAGCCAGGGCGAAACCAGAGCCAAGCCAGAGTGGGACCGGAGCGGGACCGAAACCTAACCAGAGCCAAGCCAGATCCAAGTTAGAGTGTATTTAGAGTGAGGTTAGAGTGAAGCTGAGGCGAAGCCAGGGCGAAACCAGAGCAAAGCCAGAGTGGGACCGGAGCGGGACCGGAACCTAACCAGAGCCAAGCCAGAGTGGGACTGGAGCGGGACCGGAACCTAACCAGAGCCAAGCCAGATCCAAGTTAGAGTGTATTTAGAGTGAGGTTAGAGTGAAGCTGAGGCGAAGCCAGGGCGAAACCAGAGCCAAGCCAGAGTGGGACCGGAGCGGGACCGGAACCTAACCAGAGCCAAGCCAGATCCAAGTTAGAGTGTATCTAGAGTGAGGTTAGAGTGAAGCTGAGGCGAAGCCAGGGCGAAACAAGAGACAAGCCAGAGTGGGACCGGAGCGGGACCGGAACCTAACCAGAGCCAAGCCAGATCCAAGTTAGAGTGTATTTAGAGTGAGGTTAGAGTGAAGCTGAGGCGAAGCCAGGGCGAAACCAGGGTGAAGCCAGAGCCAAGCCAGATCAAAGTTAGAGTGTATTTAGAGTGAGGTTAGAGTGAAGCCGGGGCGAAGCCAGGGCGAAACCAGAGCAAAGCAAGAGTGGGACCGGAGCGGGACCGGAACCTAACCAGAGCCAAGCCAGATCCAAGTTAGAATGTATTTAGAGTGAGGTTAGAGTGAAGCTGAGGCGAAGCCAGGGCGAGACCAGAGCCAAGCCAGATCCAAGTTAGAGTGTATTTAGAGTGAGGTTAGAGTGAAGCCGGGGCGAAGCCAAGGCGAGACCAGAGCCAAGCCAGATCCAAGTTAGAGTGTATTTAGAGTGAGGTTAGAGTGAAGCTGAGGCGAAGCCAGGGCGAGACCAGAGCCAAGCCAGATCAAAGTTAGAGTGTATTTAGAGTGAGGTTAGAGTGAAGCCGGGGCGAAGCCAGGGCGAAAGCAGAGCAAAGCCAGAGTGGGACCGGAGCGGGATCGGAACCTAACCAGAGCCAAGCCAGATCCAAGTTAGAATGTATTTAGAGTGAGGTTAGAGTGAAGCTGAGGCGAAGCCAGGGCGAGACCAGAGCCAAGCCAGAGTGGGACCGGAGCGGGACCGGAACCTAAGCAGAGCCAAGCCAGATCCAAGTTAGAGTGTATTTAGAGTGAGGTTAGAGTGAAGCTGAGGCGAAACCAGAGCCAAGCCAGAGTGGGACCGGAGCGGGACCGGAACCTAACCAGAGCCAAGCCAGATCCAGGTTAGAGTGTATTTAGAGTGAGGTTAGAGTGAAGCTGAGGCGAAGCCAGGGCGAAACCAGAGCCAAGCCAGAGTGGGACCGGAGTGGGACCGGAACCTAACCAGAGCCAAGCCAGATCCAAGTTAGAGTGTATTTAGAGTGAGGTTAGAGTGAAGCTGAGGCGAAGCCAGGGCGAAACCAGAGCGAAGCCAGAGTGGGACCGGAGCGTGACCGGAACCTAACCAGAGCCAAGCCAGATCCAAGTTAGAGTGTATTTAGAGTGAGGTTAGAGTGAAGCTGAGGCGAAGCCAGGGCGAAACCAGAGCCAAGCCAGAGTGGGACCGGAGCGGGACGGGAACCTAACCAGAGCCAAGCCAGATCCAAGTTAGAGTGTATTTAGAGTGAGGTTAGAGTGAAGCTGAGGCGAATACAGGGCGAAACCAGTGACAAGCCAGACTGGGACCGGAGCGGGACCGGAACCTAACCAGAGCCAAGCCAGATCCAAGTTAGAGTGTATTTAGAGTGAGGTTAGAGTGAAGCTGAGGCGAAGCCAGGGCGAAACCAGAGCCAAGCCAGAGTGGGACCGGAGCGGGACCGGAACCTAAGCAGAGCCAAGCCAGATCCAAGCTAGAGTGTATTTAGAGTGAGGTTAGAGTGAAGCTGAGGCGAAGCCAGGGCGAAACCAGAGCCAAGCCAGAGTGGGACCGGAGCGGGACCGGAACCTAACCAGAGCTAAGCCAGATCCAAGTTAGAGTGTATTTAGAGTGAGGTTAGAGTGAAGCTGAGGCGAAGCCAGGGCGAAACCAGAGCCAAGCCAGAGTGGGACCGGAGCGGGACCGGAACTTAACCAGAGCCAAGCCAGATCCAAGTTAGAGTGTATTTAGAGTGAGGTTAGAGTGAAGCTGAGACGAAGCCAGGGCGAAACCAGGGTGAAGCCAGAGCCAAGCCAGATCCAAGTTAGAGTGTATTTAGAGTGAGGTTAGCGTGAATCCGGGGCGAAGCCAGGGCAAAACCAGGGTGAAGCCAGAACCAAGCCAGAGTGGGACCGGAGTGGTGACCGGAGCCTAGCCAGAGCCAAGCCAGATCCAAGTTAGAGTGTATTTAGAGTGAGGTTTGAGTGAAGCTGAGGCGAAGCCAGGGCGAAACCAGAGCCAGGCCACAGTGGGACCGGAGCGGGACCAGAACCTAACCAGAGCCAAGCCAGAGTGGGACCGGAGCGGGACCGCAACCTAACCAGAGCCAAGTCAGATCCAAGTTACAGTGTATTTAGAGTGAGGTTAGAGTGAAGCTGAGGCGAAGCCAGGGCGAAACCAGAGCCAAACCAGAGTGGGACCGGAGCGGGACCGGAACCTAACCAGAGCCAAGCCAGAGTGGGACCGGAGCGGGACCGGAACCTAACCAGAGCCAAGCCAGATCCAAGTTAGAGTGTATTTAGTGTGAGGTTAGGGTGAAGCCGGGGCGAAGCCAGGGCGAAACCAGAGTAAAGCCAGAGTGGGACCGGAGCGGGATCGGAACCTAACCAGAGCCAAGTCAGATCCAAGTTAGAGTGTATTTAGAGTGAGCTTAGAGTGAAGCCGGGGCGAAGCCAGGGCGAAACCAGAGCAAAGCCAGAGTTGGACCGGAGCGGTACCGGAACCTAAGCAGAGCCAAGCCAGATCCAAGTAAGAGTGTATTTAGAGTGAGGTTAGAGTGAAGCTGAGGCGAAGCCAGGGCGAAGCCAGAGCAAAGCCAGAGTGGGACCGGAGCGGGACCGGAACCTAACCAGAGCCAAGCCAGAGTGGGACCGGAGCGGGACCGGAACCTAACCAGAGCCAAGCCAGATCCAAGTTAGAGTGTATTTAGAGTGAGGTTAGAGTGAAGCTGAGGCGAAGCCAGGGCGAAACCAGAGCCAAGCCAGAGTGGGACCGGAGCGGGACCGGAACCTAACCAGAGCCAAGCCAGATCCAAGTTAGAGTGTATCTAGAGTGAGGTTAGAGTGAAGCTGAGGCGAAGCCAGGGCGAAACCAGAGACAAGCCAGAGTGGGACCGGAGCGGGACCGGAACCTAACCAGAGCCAAGCCAGATCCAAGTTAGAGTGTATTTAGAGTGAGGCTAGAGTGAAGCTGAGGCGAAGCCAGGGCGAAACCAGGGTGAAGCCAGAGCCAAGCCAGATCAAAGTTAGAGTGTATTTAGAGTGAGGTTAGAGTGAAGCCGGGGCGAAGCCAGGGCGAAATCAGAGCAAAGCAAGAGTGGGACCGGAGCGGGACCGGAACCTAACCAGAGCCAAGCCAGATCCAAGTTAGAATGTATTTAGAGTGAGGTTAGAGTGAAGCTGAGGCGAAGCCAGGGCGAGACCAGAGCCAAGCCAGATCCAAGTTAGAGTGTATTTAGAGTGAGGTTAGAGTGAAGCCGGGGCGAAGCCAGGGCGAGACCAGAGCCAAGCCAGATCCAAGTTAGAGTGTATTTAGAGTGAGGTTAGAGTGAAGCTGAGGCGAAGCCAGGGCGAGACCAGAGCCAAGCCAGATCAAAGTTAGAGTGTATTTAGAGTGAGGTTAGAGTGAAGCCGGGGCGAAGCCAGGGCGAAATCAGAGCAAAGTCAGAGTGGGACCGGAGCGGGATCGGAACCTAACCAGAGCCAAGCCAGATACAAGTTAGAATGTATTTAGAGTGAGGTTAGAGTGAAGCTGAGGCGAAGCCAGGGCGAGACCAGAGCCAAGCCAGAGTGGGACCGGAGCGGGACCGGAACCTAAGCAGAGCCAAGCCAGATCCAAGTTAGAGTGTATTTAGAGTGAGGTTAGAGTGAAGCTGAGGCGAAGCCAGGGCGAAACCAGAGCCAAGCCAGAGTGGGACCGTAGCGGGACCGGAACCTAACCAGAGCCAAGCCAGATCCAAGTTAGAGTGTATTTAGAGTGAGGTTAGAGTGAAGCTGAGGCGAAGCCAGGGCGAAACCAGAGCGAAGCCAGAGTGGGACCGGAGCGGGACCGGAACCTAACCAGAGCCAAGCCAGATCCAAGTTAGAGTGTATTTAGAGTGAGGTTAGAGTGAAGCTGAGGCGAAGCCAGGGCGAAACCAGAGCGAAGCCACAGTGGGACCGGAGCGTGACCGGAACCTAACCAGAGCCAAGCCAGATCCAAGTTAGAGTGTATTTAGAGTGAGGTTAGAGTGAAGCTGAGGCGAAGCCAGGGCGAAACCAGAGCCAAGCCAGAGTGGGACCAGAGCGTGACCGGAACCTAACCAGAGCCAACCAGATCCAAGTTAGAGTGTATTTAGAGTGAGGTTAGAGTGAAGCTGAGGCGAATACAGGGCGAAACCAGTGACAAGCCAGACTGGGACCGGAGCGGGACCGGAACCTAACCAGAGCCAAGCCAGATCCAAGTTAGAGTGTATTTAGAGTGAGGTTAGAGTGAAGCTGAGGCGAAGCCAGGGCGAAACCAGAGCCAAGCCAGAGTGGGACCGGAGCGGGACCGGAACCTAACCAGAGCCAAGCCAGATCCAAGTTAGAGTGTATTTAGAGTGAGGTTAGAGTGAAGCTGAGGCGAAGCCAGGGCGAAACCAGAGCCAAGCCAGAGTGGGACCGGAGCGGGACCGGAACCTAACCAGAGCCAAGCCAGATCCAAGTTAGGGTGTATTTAGAGTGAGGTTAGAGTGAAGCTGAGGCGAAGCCAGGGCGAAACCAGAGCCAAGCCAGAGTGGGACCGGAGCGGGACCGGAACCTAAACAGAGCCAAGCCAGATCCAGGCTAGAGTGTATTTAGAGTGAGGTTAGAGTGAAGCTGAGGCGAAGCCAGGGCGAAACCAGAGCCAAGCCAGAGTGGGACCGGAGCGGGACCGGAACCTAACCAGAGCTAAGCCAGATCCAAGTTAGAGTGTATTTAGAGTGAGGTTAGAGTGAAGCTGAGGCGAAGCCAGGGCGAAACCAGAGCCAAGCCAGAGTGGGACCGGAGCGGGACCGGAACCTAACCAGAGCCAAGCCAGATCCAAGTTAGAGTGTATTTAGAGTGAGGTTTGAGTGAAGCTGAGGCGAAGCCTGGGCGAAACCAGAGCAAAGCCAGAGTGGGACCGGAGCGGGACCGGAACCTAACCAGAGCCAAGGCAGATCCAAGTTAGAGTGTATTTAGAGTGAGGTTAGAGTGAAGCTGAGGCGAAGCCAGGGCGAAACCAGAGCAATGCAAGAGTGGGACCGGAGCGGGACCGGAACCTAACCAGAGCCAAGCCAGATCCAAGTTAGAGTGTATTTAGAGTGAGGTTAGAGTGAAGCTGAGGCGAAGCCAGGGCGAAACCAGAGCGAAGCCTGAGTGGGACCGGAGCGGGACCGGAACCTAACCAGAGCCAAGCCAGATCCAAGTTAGAGTGTATTTAGAGTGAGGTTAGAGTGAAGCTGAGGCGAAGCCAGGGCGAAACCAGAGCCAAGCCAGAGTGGGACCGGAGCGGGACCGGAACCTAACCAGAGCCAAGCCAGAGTGGGACCGGAGCGGGACCGGAAGCTAAGCAGAGCCAAGCCAGATCCAAGTTAGAGTGTATTTAGAGTGAGGTTAGAGTGAAGCTGAGGCGAAGCCAGGGCGAAACCAGAGCCAAGCCAGAGTGGGACCGGAGCGGGACCGGAACCTAACCAGAGCCAAGCCAGATCCAAGTTAGAGTGTATTTAGAGTGAGGTTAGAGTGAAGCTGAGGCGAAGCCAGGGCGAAACCAGAGTAAAGCCAGTGTGGGACCGGAGCGGGACCGGAACCTAACCAGAGCCAAGCCAGATCCAAGTTAGAGTGTATTTAGAGTGAGGTTAGAGTGAAGCTGAGGCGAAGCCAGGGCGAAACCAGAGACAAGCCAGAGTGGGACCGGAGCGGGACCGGAACCTAACCAGAGCCAAGCCAGATCCAAGTTAGAGTGTATTTAGAGTGAGGTTAGAGTGAAGCTGAGGCGAAGCCAGGGCGAAACCAGAGCAAAGCCAGAGTGGGACCGGAGCGTGACCGGAACTTAACCAGAGCCAAGCCAGATCCAAGTTAGAGTGTATTTAGAGTGAGGTTAGAGTGAAGCTGAGGCGAAGCCAGGGCGAAACCAGAGCCAAGCCAGAGTGGGACCGGAGCGGGACCGGAACCTAACCAGAGCCAAGCCAGATCCAAGTTAGAGTGTATTTAGAGTGAGGTTAGAGTGAAGCTGAGGCGAAGCCAGGGCGAAACCAGAGCAAAGCCAGAGTGGGACCGGAGCGGGACCGGAACCTAACCAGAGCCAAGCCAGATCCAAGTTAGAGTGTATTTAGAATGAGGTTAGAGTGAAGCTGAGGCGAAGCCAGGGCGAAACCAGAGCCAAGCCAGAGTGGGACCGGAGCGGGACCGGAACCTAACCAGAGCCAAGCCAGATCCAAGTTAGAGTGTATTTAGAGTGAGGTTAGAGTGAAGCTGAGGCGAAGCCAGGGCGAAACCAGAGACAAGCCAGAGTGGGACCGGAGCGGGACCGGAACCTAACCAGAGCCAAGCCAGATCCAAGTTAGAGTGTATTTAGAGTGAGGTTAGAGTGAAGCTAAGGCGAAGCCAGGGCGAAACCAGAGACAAGCCAGAGTGGGACCGGAGCGGGACCGGAAGCTAACCAGAGCGAAGCCAGATCCAAGTTAGAGTGTATTTAGAGTGAGGTTAGAGTGAAGCTGAGGCGAAGCCAGGGCGAAACCAGAGCAAAGCCAGAGTGGGACCGGAGCGTGACCGGAACCTAACCAGAGCCAAGCCAGATCCAAGTTAGAGTGTATTTAGAGTGAGGTTAGAGTGAAGCTGAGGCGAAGCCAGGGCGAAACCAGAGCCAAGCCAGATCCAAGTTAGAGTGTATTTAGAGTGAGGTTAGAGTGAAGCTGAGGCGAAGCCAGGGCGAAACCAGAGCCAAGCCAGAGTGGGACCGGAGCGGGACCGGAACCTAACCAGAGCCAAGCCAGATCCAAGTTAGAGTGTATTTAGAGTGAGGTTAGAGTGAAGCTGAGGCGAAGCCAGGGCGAAACCAGAGCAAAGCCAGAGTGGGACCGGAGCGTGACCGGAAGCTAACCAGAGCCAAGCCAGATCCAAGTTAGAGTGTATTTAGAGTGAGGTTAGAGTGAAGCTGAGGCGAAGCCAGGGCGAAACCAGAGCAATGCAAGAGTGGGACCGGAGCGTGACCGGAAGCTAACCAGAGCCAAGCCAGATCCAAGTTAGAGTGTATTTAGAGTGAGGTTAGAGTGAATCCGGGGAGAAGCCAGGGCAAAACCAGGGTGAAGCCAGAACCAAGCCAGAGTGGGACCGGAGTGGTGACCGGAGCCTAGCCAAAGCGAAGCCAAAGTAGGGCTGGATAATGAAGTAGGTGTGAGGCTAGAGCGAGGCCAGAGCTAGATCGGAGCGGGGCCAGAACCTAGCCAGAGCCAAGTCAGCGCCAAGTTTGAGTGAATTTACAGCGAAGTTAGAGTGAGGTTAGAGTGATGCCGGGGCGAAGCCACAGCCAAGCCAGAGTGGGAGCGGAAAAAATTCACAATCGAAACAATTAAATTGATAAAGTTTATATTGGAAAGACAAAACGTAATTTAGAAACATGAACGAAAGAACATTTTCATAACATTAAGCATAAAGAAACTGATAAATCGGCCGTAAAAGATCATTTTTGGTCGTTTAACCATGAAATAAATCCTGAAGTTAAATTATTAAAACAATTAGGTGGTCCGATAGATTTAATGATTTAAGAAAAGATATGTATTTTTAAAAACAAACATCGCTAAGGAATTTTGAAATACCGGCAGTCGATTCGGTTTTTAAATTTGTTTTATTTTCAGATTTTGGTAGTACTAAGAAGACCATATTGTGACTTTGTGGGTTCGTCAAATGAAAAGTCCAATTGCACCACTCAAAAATGTTCTTTATTTCCACCGAATTACAGTTAAACTCTTGCCAATTACACAGAATTACACAATGCACACAATTACGATTCACCAGTTCGTCCGTTACAATTTCACTTGCACTCGTAATTACGTACAATCCTCCGATGCACTCACACAGTCTTCTCGTCGTACACTAGCACTGCATTCTTACGCCAAGAACTGACTGACTCCTCTTGCCCGTCGTGTTGCTTATATAGGGTCAGCGGGCCGATCTGGAAGTTTCTACATTAGATGAAATATCCCGTAAGTTCGAGAACACAGGTGGAACAGAAAGAGACGGCGCAGTGATGTTTTTTCCCCCAGCCACCCCTTGTTACCGCTATAAGACAAACGAGGGGGGCGTGGCTAACGCCGACTGTCTCCTGCTTGCCCGCTCTATAGGGTGTTCCGACGTTCGAGTGACACTGATCCCTCCTCAAAGCTGGTCGTCCCGAACAGCACCATCGTAGCGTGCCAGGCGATCCAGGTGTACCACCAACATCTTCCCTCGGGGAACCTACTGGATGCGGTAGACCACGTCGTTAGTCCTCTTCACCACCCGGTACGGTCCTTGCCATGACTGCTGGAGCTTCGGGCAGCGTCCCTTACTCCGAGTAGGGCGGTACAACCAGACCAGGTCACCCTGCTGGAACCCTTGGCTGTTGGCTTGCCTGTCATACCTGGTCTTCATGCGGTCGCTCGCCTTCTGGATGTTCTGGCGAGCCATCTCGTGCATGTCGTGGAGGTGGAACAGAAAGAGACGGCGCAGTGATATTTTTTCCCCAGCCACCCCTTGCTACCGCTATAAGACAAACGAGGGGGGCGTGGCTAACGCCGACCGTCTCATGCTTGCCCGCTCTATAGGGTGTTCCGACGTTCGGGTGACAATATTAACATCTAACGTTCGTAACGATGGCGACAGCTTTGTTTCCGGCTGAAGATGTGTATAAGTTTACATGAAATCACGATCCCGGAGAATTTATAAGTATTATCATCATTTCTTATAATACAAGTGAAGTTTTAAGTTACAAATTACACAGGGCAACAATGAAAATGTTTCGGGCTTAAAAATAGTGAATTTACATGTATTTTCATCTGCTGAGTTAAAAAATCACCATAAAAATGATAGTTGAGCTCTTTTTTGAAGATAAAGTGACATTTTATATTTTAGAGCGAAGATTTTAAATTTGGGGGAATTTGCTGCTTCTTATGTATGTGGGATAGTAGAGATAGGAAATTGCATTATTTTAAAGAAGACTGACCTGCAAGAAATCTTCACCCTGGCGAGAAATGTCGTTGCCAAGCCTCTTGTGGATCCAAAAGTCGTTCTTCCATCCATGCATATCAAGCTGGGTTTGATGAAAAACTTTGTCAAAGCTATGAACCGAGAAGGAGGGCCTTTAAGTACATCAGAGAGAAATTTTGGAAATTAAGTGATGCAAAGATTAAGGAAGGCATTTTTGTCGGACCACAAATTAGAGAACTTGTAAAGGATCCTGCATTTGACCAAATTTTGGAGGGGAGAGAAAAGAAAGCTTGGGAAGCCTTCGTAGACTTTTAGGCAACAAAAGAGATGACAACTACAAGCATTTGGTGAGAGTGCTCCTGCTCCTTGGATGCAACATGTCCCTTAATATCCATTTTCTCCACTCCCAGCTAGACATTTTCCCTTCTAGTTGTGGAGCTGTTAGTGATGTACATGAGGAGAGATTCCATCAGGGCATTTCTGTTATGGAACAAAGATATCAGGGCCGTTGGAATGAAGTAATGCTTGCGGATTACTGTTGGTCTTTGTATAGGGATTCTGCGGAACTCCATCATAAGAGGCAAGCTAAAAGACGACGAAGTCGTCACCACATGATTCTCTTCAGACACGACTATCTGCGAAGTATTTTTCCAGCAATTTAGAACTCTTAGCATGTAATTACCAGTTTAAAAATCAAATGCACTTTCATTGTTGTTAGCATGTGTGTAATTAAAATGTATCCTTTACTCTTCATCCGTTAATATTTAATACTTCCACATTGTGTATATCATAGAAACTAGAGCTAAAAAAATTTTTCATTTTCACATTTGTTTTTCTCAACCCAAAATTAGTCTCATGAAGTGCTCGAGACATTCAAAAATTATTTTTTGTTGCCCAGTGTTATATTTGTATATATCTGTTTGATTCACTGTTAATAAATTCATATTTTACGTATTTATTAATATACAAATAGATTCATAGAAACAATATTCTTGATAAAAGGTGCAGTAATTTTAGACCGATATGGATAACAAGAAATATAAATAAACATACAACACCTTCCTATTGCGTAACGCGATTAGGCGCGTGGTCTGCAGTGGTAGACCAACGTATGACAGCCGTCAGTAACAAAAGCCTGTGTCATTTTCAAAAGCAACTGAAGTACTGATTGTGAAAACAAAAGCGCGCTTATGAGAAGCGGGAGTACGCGCGCTACGCAGAAGTCGAAGTAAAACAATTTGAAACATATCTACGTGGTCTAGTGAGATGACAACATCAAGCTGTCAACTCTAACTGCAGAGCATCATGGCACTCCCACATTAAAGCAGCAGCAGAGCTGGAATCCTGGTATTTTATGCTAAATATATACGAGGGCTGTTCAATAAAGAATGATCATAATGTTTCGCACTAAAATTCAATCTTATTATATTCTGTTAACTTAATGTGAAACAAACACGCCGTAGTAGTTTCATTGTTGGTACTCCTGGTTCCTGCCTGTAAGAACCATGTGAGTTCAGACATGTTCTATGTCGCCTACCACTGCAATGGAGGTAACATGTAGTTAAAGTTGATGTTAGAGGAAGATCCGGAGTTTCTTTCAAACGTAATCACTGCTGATGAAACTTGGCTACATCATTTTGATCCTGAGAGCAAACAGCAAAGCTCAGTGAGGAAATCTCCTTCATCACCAACCCCCCCAAAAAGCAAAAGTGGTTGCTTCTGTTGGGAAGGTTATGGTCATCTCATTCTTTGATATTCATGGATTGGTTTATCAGCATGTTGTACCTGCACACACATCAGTAACTAGACAATACTACAGGGATGTCCTGAAAACATTGCAAGTCCATATCGGGGGCAAAAGACGACATTTCCGTGAAGCAGACTGGATGCTGCACCACGATAATGCGCGGCCGCATATTGCCAATGTTGTTGCTGAATATCTTGCAAAAATCAACGTGAAGTGCATCCCTCACCCTCCATAAAGTCCGGATTTAGCCCCATGTGACGTTTTTATTCCCTAACTTGAAGAAACACCTTCGTGGGAGGCATTATCCATCATCAGAAGCAGTGGTGAAGGCTGCGGAGGCGATTTTGAAGGATCTCTCAAAAAATGGTTTCCAGCATGTCTTTGATGACTGGCAGAAACGCTGAGACAAGTGCATCCCATTGAGGGGAGACTATTTTGAGAAGGACCATCAAAATTATGAGGATGAGTAAAGGTATGTTGCCAAAAAAAAGTGATCATTCTTTATTGGACAGCCGTCGTATGAATGACTGAATAATTTATTCGTGCAATTTCTTTTTTACAATATTTTACATTATTCATTATAATGTATCCTAAATATATCCCACACTATTTCAGCTATTATCTTGTTGCTACCTTGGCTTACATGACACCCTGGCCTTCTGCTCTGCCAGGTAGCTATTAACCTCCATGCCTCCATGCCTCCTTGTTACTTAATTAGCCCCGCTTTTGATGCGATAAACCAAAAAGCTTAAGTTTGGAAATTGAGCATGAAAGGGGTAAGTGGAAAATACATAAAAGAAGTATAGATAACTATGAAGGGGTGAAGTTTTACATAAGTTGTGAAAAAATGTAATTACGGAGATGACAGAACAAAAAATAGGCATAAGACAAGGATGAAAAATGAGTCCAATTTTATTTTACTTATTTATAGATGAGACAATAGGCAAGGTTATAGAAGGAAATGAGCACTGTCTGGTAATAGCAAACAAAGAAATTCCTGGACTGCTATATGCGGATGACTGGTAGGATCTGTAACTGTAGCAGGATTGCAGAAGGCAATAAACGAAATCCAGAAATTCTGGGTAGAATGGGGAATAAAAATAAACATAAAGAAGTCGAAACTTAGGGTCTTCAAGAAGGGAGTTAAATTAAAAAAAGATGAAAAGTAGGTACTAAATGACAAAAGGGTAGAAGTGGTCAATGAATTTGAATACTTAGGAGTGAGGTTGAATAACAATGGAAAGTGGGGAGCACACAGGAGAAAAATTGAAGAAAAAGAAAGGGCAGGAATGAATGGAATAAGAATATGCAAATATAAGCTAGAAATGACAACCAAGTGGTTAGAAAGAATGTACGAAGCACTAGTTAAGTCCAAAATGTTGTATGCACTACAGATCTGGTGGGCGACACATAGGTAAACAAAACGGTGGACCTAAACTACAGAAGGTTTTGTAAAGAGCTACTAGGCTTACTAAGATCAGCAACTAGGGAAGTAGCTTTAGTAGAATTAGCAAAGACAAGAAGAAATGGAATAACAATGGAAAGAATAATAAAATGTTGGTATAGGTGTTTGGCCAAAGAAGAAGGAGAAATTATGAAATTATCATGAGACACCAAAAAAGATTATAGAACTCAAATAGTTGGTGGACAGAGATAGAAGGAATTATGGAAAAATTAGGAATGGGAGATATATGGAGATTAGAGGAAAGGAATACAAGCGATGTGTGTAAATTAGTAAAATGCAGAATAGAAGATATAGAAAGACAGGAAATGTGGGGAAGTCTAGAAAATATGAAATCATTACAATTTTATAAGCAAATAAGAAGAAATTGGGGACCAGAAGCATTTGTAGATTACTGCAATAGGCAAGAGAGAGAAGGGTTAGCTTGGATGAGAACAGGAACAATATTTCTAAGAGGGATAAGAGATAGGGAAAAGTGAATTTGTGAATTGTGTGGGGAAAAAGAAAGCAACACAATGTAACAGAATGCGAGGAGGTTGCAATTTGGGGAACGAAGGTTTGGGAGGGAAAATGGGAGAAAGTAGAGAAAAGGATAGTAGCTGTAAAAATATTAATGGGCAGAGAGGAAAAGAAGGTAAGAAGTATTGGTGAGTTCCTGCAGAAGGTAAAAGAAAATTGGGGCAGAAATGTAAAGAATATAAGAAAGGAAGATGAGGGGGAGGAATGGGACTAATTAAGTAACAAGGAGACATGGAGGTTAAGAGCTACCTGACAGAGCAGAAGATCAGAGTGTCATGTAAGCCAAGTTAGCATCAAGGTAAAGACAAATAAATGTAGCCAAAAGTTGTAAATTGTAAAATTTTGGAATACGCACAATAAAAATCGAATCTAATTAGCCCCTTTCCTCCCCGCCTCTTCCTTTCTTATATTCTATACATTTCTTGTAGATTTTTCATCTACCTTCTGTAAGAACTCACCAATACTTCTTACGTTCTGTTTCTCCTTTTCTGTTAACATTTTTATAGCTACTACCCTCTTCTGTCTTTCTCCCATTTTCTTCCAAAAGCTTTTTTCTCCACATTGCAACCTCCTCGCATTCTGTTACATAGTGTTCTATGCTTTCTTTCCCTCACACAATTCACAAATTCCCTTTTCCCTACCTCTTATCCCTCTTAGAAATATTGTTGCTGTTCTCATCCAAGCTAACCCTTCTCTCTCTTGCCTACTCAGTAATCTATGTTAAATATAGAAATGCAAAATTGTGCCCGCCTCGGTAGCGTATCTGCCTCACGTTCAACAGGTCCCGAGTTCGAATCTTGGTCAGTGCGAGTTACCTGGATAAGGCATTTTCCGGGGTTTTCCCTTATCCTGAAAGATGAATGTTGGGTAACTCTAATAGGCCGCGCCGTGGCTGAGTGCTTAGACTACTTTGCTCTCACCAAGGCGGCCCGGGTTCGATCCCAGGCAGCCGCAAAGTGAGATTCGTGGTGGACAACACGGTGTTGGGGTGGGTTTTCTCCGGGATCTCCGGTTTCCCCCGCCATCTCATTCCACCGGTGCTCCATCTTCATCTCATGTATCATCAGTGTCACCGCCTGCGGTGCCGTATGTAGTAAAAGCGGGCGATAAACACTATACATTTCATTGGGTGACTCTAAGCTCATGGATTCCGGACTAATTTGAGCATCATTTCACACATTTCATTCATCGACCGATATGATTTAATGTTGGACTACATAAATTAAAAAAAAAAAGTATATGAAATATTTGGGACATTTTTCCGACTATTCCATAATAACCTCCTTTCCTCTACTTGGTATAAAAGCATTCAGCTTTTGTAAACAATTGTAATGTGAATAATTATGTGATAATTATTATGTTTTAATATTTTATTATAACAGTTTAATAAGATACTTTTTTACGTTTTCTTTTTGTGAACAACAAATTTTATATAAATTGCTGATTTTCTTCAATATGGAAAAGATAAAATACGGAGATTCAGTTATTAATTACAACCCAAAACTTAGAATGTATTCAGCTAGAAGAAGTTAATTTAGTCCAGAAAGCGGCTTATAAAGTAAGGGAGAGTGTCGTTAAGCTCACTGTAAGATGATACGATCCCTATGTCGACTGTAAACTTACAGTTATACGATACCATACTTATTCTTCAATATGTGCTCCTTTGTACAAGATTGAATGGAAAATAGCCTCCCTCAGTTTTCATTCACACGCTGCTACAAAGGGGCGAAGATGATATGGGCCGCATTGGGCGTGTCGGGGAAACCCCAGCACCACCTCGATCCTAAATGATCAGTCACTGTGGACTAAATATGCGTTCCTTATACATTGTATTGCCTCCCTCGGCAATTACTGCTCTTTTTTACTTTGTACCTACTACGTAGCGGAAGTGGGTAGCCAGTTAGTATTCGTAATAAAAGATATTTTATCATAATGCCTTAAAGACACGCTTAAATTAGTTTACCAAAGAAATATAGGTATACAGAATAAACCATATATTCGTAAGTAATTATTTGTATAGACGATGTACAGAAATTGTGTAATTTTTTGGTTTTGTACATCAGATCACACTCAAACTGATACTTCCAAGCTCTACAGTCGTGTGCAAATTATTAGACTCGTTCATGCTTTTTTTAATTTGCTTCAGTTTAACATTTAAAATAATAGTTATTTACCGCCGTAACTTATTTCAATTTGTCGTAATTATTTTCCTTGCTATAATATGAAGCATATTCAATGAAATTTCTCTCTTAATAATAGCTGGGGGATTTTCATTTTACTTATAGTAATATGGTGGTAGCTCTGAATTAAGAGCAGCCATTTTCTTCATGTCTGTTTATCCAACTGTTTGGTGATATTGCTTTCATTTGGTGAATGTAGTAACTGAACATTGTTAATATTTGCCTTTATTGTGTTTTATGGCTAATATATCCTCAGTATTTTTTATTAATTGATCTCAAGCCAGGTAACATCGTGTATCTTATCCTTAGCATTTGCATTGATTCAAAAGTGAGGTTATGGGTAAAACTGCTGACTTATCCCCAAGGAAAGTAGCTGTAACTGAGAGTCTTTTGAAGGAAACTCTTTATTCACAACGTGAAATAGCTAAGAAATTGTGTATTTCACAAAAAATCTGTCAGTAGCGTTAATCAAGCTTTAACATTCGGTGAGACGTTGACCTCTCAAAGGGATGGAAAATGCGGGAGGAAAAGAAAGCTGTCACCAAGGATGCAAAGAAAACTTGTACAGGTGGCAAAACAAAACAGAAGAGTAACCAGCATTGTCCTCAGTAATCAACTAAAGCAGTACGGTACAGAAATATCAGCCTCAGTATTTTGCAGAAGATTATGTGAAGCAGGTTTACCAGCACGCAGGCCTCGTAAAAAGGCTAAACTGACACCTGCAATGGCAAAAAACGTTTAGAATGGGCCAAAGAGATACAGAAAGATCCAGTGAAATTTTCAAGAAAGGCACATAGTATGAAAATTGTATATAGCATAAAATTAAAATATGTACATGTAAATTATATGAAAATGAAATATACAGCCTAAACTTTGTTTCTCTCATTGCTGGTTTTGTTACACTCCCTTTGAGCAATTTTAAAACTGATTAATATTAATAGAGGTTTTTATTGTTTCAGGTAATTTTCTCAGATGAATCCATGTTTGAAGTATGTGAAGAGAGCAGCCAATATGTGAGAAGGACAGATAAAGAACATTTCCCCCTCAGTGTGCCGATCAAAGAGTAAAGCACCCAGCATCAAAAACGGTCTGGAGCTGTATGTCTGTCCATGGACCTGGAAGATTATACATAGTTGTGAGATCTATGGAGCACAAACAGTATAAAAGTATATTAGAAACAAGACTATTTCCGCAAAGTAAAGAATGGTTTCCAAATGGTGATTTTGTGTTCATGCATAACAGTGCTCCCTGCCATAGAGCAAAATCTGTAACCCAGTTCCTCAAAGAAAACAATGTATTCCCCATGGCCGGGGAATAGCTCTGATTTAAATCCAATAGAGAATCTGTGGGGTATTGTTAAACAGAGACTGAAAAAATTGAAAATAACAACAAAAGTTCAGCTTATTGAGGGCCTGATAAACATTTGGCACAGAGAGCATACCTAAACGCATCAAAATGGTAATAATGACCAAAGGAATGCATACAAAATACTAAGAGTTGAAAAAAATATTTTGTAATATTATTTATGTTAAATAAATAGAAAATAAACGGTATATGTTAAAAATTTCACCATTGAGTCTAATAATTTGCACACCTGTAATAACAATAATCTTTACTAGAAAAGAAAGCTCAAAGTACGCAGCTGGTTATCGAACGCAGGACTTCTCATACAGCAGACAGTCGCACTAGCGACCGAACAGCGGAGTCTGTTTTGATTTCTTATACTACTTACATGACGGAGCTGTAAGACGTATTGATCTTCAGTGAACGGCGCTGCGATCGTTTATCTTGTTTATTACAACAGTGAAATAATAGTAAGTTGGCGTACAGTAAGTTACGGAACACAAATGAAGCACTTGGGAGCTAAGTGTGTCTGATATGAAAGTTTAGCCAGTTATTATACGCAACAGGTGTGCATTATAATAAAAAATAACATTCATGATTGTAAATGCATTAAATATAATACTTTTCAGATAATGAAAATGCCCCTAGGGGCGAAAGGGTGTATCCTGCTTCGTTGCGTGCAGTACCCCACGTAGATCTGGGTATGGCGGTGCATACTAAAGCTACGACACCCACGAGTAGTATCCACAGTTTGTTTTTGGAATTTTTATCGTGCTATAAAGATTTGAAAGCTTAAGCTCCTCACTTACCTCACGATGCTGAGTGGGCACCGGTCCTACACCCGGGACCTAAAATCACCACCACATGGGTGGGATCGAACCCGGGCCGCCTTCCGTGGCCAGGGACCAAGGCATGCTGCCTTAGCCCGCTACGCCACGCCGCAGGACTAGAACCAATGTTATAGTGTACAACGGGAAGAAGTTAAAAAATGGCGATTTACTGAACTGACAAATACAAAAGATGATGGTTTTCTGACGCGCGGCCACGCAACGTATACCTAATTGTCCGGGAAGGAAACAAAGAAACTCCAAGTTGATTCATCAAACTTCCGACTGTCCTTGCGATTTATTTATGATTATCGCAAAGGCCAAACGCATGGGAAATTGTAGACGTTTAAGCAAACTTGGTAATGTCAGAATAGCAATTTCCATGAAGAATTTCAATGCAATATATGCTAGTGTTTCTTGAAAGCTATGCAATCTATCATAATGAACCTTTTACCATTTATATATCAGTCTCTTCTAATTCAGAAACCACAATCAAATTATAAATAAAGTTAATAATTTTTGCACTATTGATATTCTAATAAACACAACATTTTCAAACATTTTCATGCATTTTCTTCTTTAGCTGCCCCTTTCTCTTAAACAGTTAAAGTTACCATTTCAAACTTTGTAATCAATTTACAAACATGCTGTTAAACATAGCTGGTGAACCATTAATGCCCGATTTCACCAACAGATGTTAAAATCGAAGTTAACAAATGTAACGTAACAATTGTCACAGCGCTAAAACTAATGTTAAATTTCTTGCATTTCACCAACCTGTTTTCTTAAAATGTTAACAAACCTGTGTTAACGCCAAGAAACTTGTAAATATCACAGCTATAGAAGGCTATGGATGATTTTCTGAACGAACTCCGATGCGCTTTTGTTTTCATTTTCGTCTGCACAAATGGCGGATGAACAAAATCATAAATAAAGCCGTGAGACAAATTTCTGATCGACGGAGAAAGAATTGTTAATTGAAATGGTGACGAAGTGTAAGGATATCGTGGAAAATAAGAAGACGGATGCAGTGAATGTAAAAGAGAAAGATGCCGCGGGGAAAATATTGGAAACGAATTTAATTCAAATGCATGTGTCACTACTACAAGCACCAAACAACTTGTCAGTATTACGTAAATTTAAAACGAGGTGCGAAGAACAAGTGCCTTAAACGTTTCAAGACGGGAGGTGGACAATGCATTATCCACATAATTCAGTGAATTATAAAATCGCAAGGTTATTGATACTTGAAGCTAAGGCGAGATCGGCATATTCCTTTCGATGTATGTTCTAACTCAGTATTAAGTAAATTTGAAACGAGGAGCGAAGAAGGGCAAGTGACTTGAACGTTTCAAGACGGCAGGTGGACAGTGTATTATCCACATAATTCAGTGAGTTATAAAATTGCAAGGTTACTAATACTTGAAGCAAGGGCGAGATAGTCATATTCTTTTCGATGCATGTTCTAACTCAGTATTACGTAAATTTAAAACGAGGAGCGAAGAAGGGCAAGTGACTTGAACGTTTCAAGACGGCAGGTGGACAGTGTATTATCCACATAATTCAGTGAGTTATAAAATTGCAAGGTTACTAATACTTGAAGCAAGGGCGAGATAGTCATATTCTTTTCGATGCATGTTCTAACTCAGTATTACGTAAATTTAAAACGAGGAGCGAAGAAGGGCAAGTGACTTGAACGTTTCAAGACGGCAGGTGGACAGTGTATTATCCACATAATTCAGTGAGTTATAAAATTGCAAGGTTACTAATACTTGAAGCAAGGGCGAGATAGTCATATTCTTTTCGATGCATGTTCTAACTCAGTATTACGTAAATTTAAAACGAGGAGCGAAGAAGGGCAAGTGACTTGAACGTTTCGAGACGGCAGGTGGACAGTGCAGTCCACATAATTCAGTGAATTATAAAATTGCAAGGTTATTGATACTTAAAGCAAAGGTGAGATCGCCATATTCCTTTCGATGCATGTTCTAGCTTCTCTTGTACTTCCGCAGTAACCTTCATAGCAACTTGTTTCGACGGTCTATACCTCCGTAAAACAATTTTCTTCGGATAGTTCCTCAAAATCATTTCTCCTCATAGGCTGTACCCTATTATGAATGCCATTTAGACGGTCTTAAATATAGCAAATAGACAATAACAGCTGAGTTCATGCTCGCCATCTTGACTATTTACAATTGTTAATGACTTAACATTAGAAATTTGGCGTGTTAGTTTAAAATGAGATTTAACACTTGTGTTACGCTAACACTTGTTGGTGAAATGCAGTTTTTGTTTTAACTTTTGCTAAACTCGTGCTAAGGCTTAACATTTGTTGGTAGAATCGGGCATAAGGATAAGGCAAAACTGAAAAGAGACCTTATCTAGGTAAGTCACCATGACCGAAATTCGAACTCGGGACCTCTTTGAGCGTGAGGCATACATGCTACCGAGGAGGGCATTTCCAGATTTGTCACAAGATATGGCCACATCCAATCAAATAGTGACAAGTGCAACATTAAGCATTGTCCCTGTTAGTGTTAACTTGTCACTTTGTGACGCCGTGATATCTGGATCGCTATCCACATTCCATGACATTGTTAGAGAGAATAGAAAGGAGGCCTTTGGTTCAGATTTCCAAAGTTGTTACGGAGTTTTCTTCAGTTGTCAGTCTAGTGCAATTCTCGGCTGTCAAGCGGGATCCCAATACAGCTATGAGAATAACCGTGGCTATAGAGTATAATATAACGGTGGGATTGTGTATATATACACAGGACAGGGAAATGAAAGAAGCGGAGGCTGGCAGGCTGGCAGGCAGGCCGCTGAAAAAGAGAGGAGCTTGGCTCAACATTTCATTCACCCACTTACTGCTAAAGTGAGCTAACGTACATCTGCTTACATTATCATCTGTCCTTGTACATTCCAACCTTCCGCGCTGCTCAAGTACATACAAAAATATCATTTGTTCTAAAAAATGGTGTATACGCATAAAGTATAATCTCACATCAAGATAATCGTGCATTTCATTTCACCCATATGATCCAAAATACATAGGATACGTCAATATGTTTAACAAATATAATGTGTACACAACAATATAAAATAATAAAATAATAAAATAATCAAAGTGTACATATACTACTTAGGCTTTATTTAACCTTTTATACTGATCTATAGAGTACACTTTTTAGTTGCTTTAAATTTAAATTTTTCTTCTGTTATCTGTTTTATTTGATTTGGTAAATGATTGTGCAATTCTTTAGATTTATTTTCTATACTCTTGTTACTTAATGTTCCTCTTAATCTGTTTAAAAATAATTTTGTTTTGTTCAGATTCAGATTTTATTCTGCCATTTGCAACATGTTTTACAAAGCATCGTCAAAAGTAACACTACAATTACATTTTTACAGTTCAGTAATAAAACAAATAAATCTATTTACAGATTATTAGCAGTTCTAGATATACATAATAGATTGATAACAAAATTTAATAAAATAAGTCTAAGTCTCTCTTCCATTTTTGTATTCCTCAATTGAGTAGAAAGCGTTTTTCACTAGGTAAGTCTTTATTGCATAAATTTTCTTCACTTCTCCATTTATTGCCTTGATAGAGTGAGGTAAATGATTATATAAATTTTTTGCAGTACTTTCAATACATTTGGCAGCTAATGTTCCCCTGAACCTATTTCTAAAGTAGTTCTGTTTTGTTCTTGTATTATATTCATGAATGTTTCTATTTTTTCCATCTATGTGGTTTCTTATTACATGTTTGAGACATTCAAATATGTATAAAGAGGGTAATGTGAGTATTTCAAGTTTTTTAAAGCTACTTTTACATGATTGTCTCCTAGGGATTTTTTCCATTATTCTTATTGCTCTCTTTTGTTGCCTAAATGTTTTTAACATATTTTTCTTACCTGCTACCCCCCATAAAATGACCCCATAACTTAGGTGTGCATGTATAAATGCATAATAAACCTTCAGTGCACTGACTTCATCCATAATTTGTGTTGTCTGTTTTAATACATATATGCCCTTGTTTATTTTCTTGTTGATCTTTTCTATATGTTTGTGTCATTTTAAACTACTGTCTATAACTAATCCTAAAAAGTTTGTCTGTGCTACTTGGCTAATTTGCTTATTTTGTACTGTTAATGTGATGTCTGTTCTTGTGTTATGTGTATGTATGTAAATGCTTTTATTTTGGTTGCTATAATTTTTTGTTACGTATTTAATACACTCATATATAATGTTGTAAATGTTAATACATTTAGTGTTTTATACAAATTTCTACACAAATTCATCTTTTATAGTTTACAAATTATTCTGATGGCATATTTCTGGAGTCTTTAATATTCTTATCATTTCTTTTTTCTGCGAATTTCCCCCAAAAGACCGCCCCATAGCATAAATGAGAGTGTATGACTGCATAGTAAAGTTGTATGAGAGTTTCTCTATCCATTTGTTGTGCTGCCTGTTTTAAAATATATAGTCCCATATTTATTTTCTTTACTATTTTTTCAATGTGTTGTTTCCAATTTAATTTGTTATCTATTATGGGTCCAAGGAAGTTAGTTTTTGTTACTTCTTGTATGTTTTTATTATCTAATGTTAATTGCATATGTAATTGGTTTCCTTTCTTTAATGTGATTTGCATCCATTCTGTTTTACTTGTACTTATTACCATGCCTAGTTTTCCTAACTCACTACTAATCTTTTCAAGTATAATATTGGATTTTTTTTTTTTTTTTTTTTTTTTTTTTTTTTTTTTTTGCTTGTTCCATTTATACCTCGCCTTTAACTGCTATGGTCATATCGGCGGCCGTTCTCCTTTGGAACATACAGAAGGTGTCAACTCGTTATCTTTTGGTTTTAAATCATTAGATCACGCACTTATTCGCACTCTCATTCATACTTCCAGACTCTGGGGAAGATGGGGAATTATCTTGGTCGGAGAAAAATCCCCACTCCCACCGCCGGGAATCGAACCCGGGACCCCTAGCACGGCAGGCAGGTGCTCTACCGAAATATTGGAATTATTTTGTACTTCACTTTCCCTTTTTCCCTTCACTATGATTGTAGTGTCATCAGCATATCCAATGGCCAATCCCCCTGCTTCTACTATTGTTTTGAATAGACTGTTTATATATATATATATATATATATATATATATATATATATATATATATATATAAGGAAAAAGTAGGATCGGAGTTTCGAGCCTTGGGGTACACCGTAAGTTATTTTCTTAAATGAAGATCTAATTTTGTCCAATTTACCAGTTGAATTATGTATTATTTCCACACAATGCTCTCTGTCCTGAAGATATGATTTCAGCCAATCTAATGGTATGCCCCTTATCCCATAATTTTCTATTTTGGTAATTAGTTGATTTACGTTTACGCAATCGACAGCTTTTGTCAAATCAAGAAAAATTGCCACTACATATTCTTTTCTGTTTAATGCATTTGTAATGATATCAGTTCCTTTACATATTGCCTATACAGTGCATTTCTTTTTTTGAAAACCGAATTGATAGTCTCAAATTATTTTATATTTCCTACAAAATCCCTGTAACTGATCTAGAAATGGTCCTTCTATTATTTTTGAAAAACACGAGCACAATGTTATAGGTCTATAACTGTCTAATGCTAGTTTTGAATATTTTTTCTTATATATCGGTCTAACTATTACTTTTTTAGTGCTGTAGGAAATGTTCCTGATATAAATGATTGATTACTTATGTATGTAATTATATCCGCAAGTTCTGTGGCCGCGCCGTGGCTCAGTGGTTAGACCGCTTGGCTCTCACCAGGCGACCGCAAATTGAGATTTGTGGTGGACAACACGGCGCTTGGGCGGATTTTCTCCGGGATCTCCGGTTTCCCCCGCCATCTCATTACACCGGTGCTCCATCTTCATCTCATGTATCATCAGTATCATCGCCTGCCGTGCCGTATGTAGTAAAAGCGGGCGTTAAACGCTACAGATATCCACAAGCGCGTGTTTACAGTGCTTTAACATTTGATTTGAAAATTCATCTAATCCACAAGAGCGTTTATATTTTAAATTGTTTATCTGTTTTATAGTTTCCTCATATGTTACTTCACGTAATACCATTGATTTAGAAATAACATCTTCAATTTTTTGATCAGACTGACACTTTACTACATTGATGTAATAATCATTAAATTTCTCTGTTAGAAAAATTTATTCAAAATAGCCTGTGCATATCGTGTGACTTTGCTCACTAATGATAAACAGTTAAAAATAATGATATACATTCTTATAATACCAGAAACAAAACTGATTATCATAAATCTACAAATGTTAAAAAGTATCTGACAAAGATGTTAAAGTGATGGGAATTAAACGTTATAATAAGTTACTTATAACAAAAATTCTCTGAAAAAGAGCTATAAAATGTCCTTAAAGTATAAAAAAAATGACCTAACAAAAATTAACGATGTCTTTCATAATAATAACAATTTAATAAGTGTCACAGAAAAATAATGAATATATGGTTGAAATAACCAGATTTTAAAATTAACTTTCTTAGTAAATAATGCAATCACTACTACTAAGTAATAAATAAATTCAAAATTCATCAGGTCATTTTCAGTTTTATAAAATATGAACAAATATATTACTGTACCCATTAGCCAAAACTTAGCATTGCAGTACACCACCATGGTCACCTTCAAGTTATGAAAAGTAAAGGAACGGTGGTTGTCAGCTAAAACTGTTTTATACTTTGAGAAACTTCTCTCTACTTTCACAGATGTTATAGGTGCATATTTGAAACACACTATGTCACTGCTTGTTAAATCCTGATGATGGGAGCGATGCACACTCCCGAAACGTCGATATCTAATCGTCTTTCGAACTGGCTTGTTGCCCGAGAAGAAAGTGAGCATTTTCGTCGCCAGGAAAGCTTCAGGTCTTATTTTACATTGAATTGTATGTATATAATTGTAAATAATTACTTAACTATATAGGATTGTAGTACTGAATGTAGCTATAAGTGAAAATTCTATAAGAATCTATGACTAATAAAATTAGAGGTTGAATATTAGTGAAATCACACACGTTTATAAAAAATACATATTTACTTTCTTAACTATGTCCTTGCTGAATGTAGGGGAGGTATTGCTTTGCATCTAAATATTCGATACCCAAATTTCACCGAAAATACCTATATGTTTTGAGACTTCCTGAACCGTAAAAGGGCAATTTTAGAACTTAAAAACGAAAAATTGATTAAGTACGTATTAATGGTAATATTTAAGACCAACCCTCTGCAAGGGCCAAAGAAAAAATAATCTTTTCATCCCAAACTGCTCTTTATCTACAAAACATTTCAAAATTCTTTTAATTAAATTACAAGTTTTCAAGATATTTTTGTAAAAAATGAAATACACATATTGAATATTCTTTGTATAACCTTTAAATTGATGTTCTATCTCAGTGACTTTTGTATAATTAGTAAACAATAACAGACGGACAGGATCTTACTGCATAAAATATGTGACTCTAGATAAAAGATCAATTATGTTGGATAATGGAAATTAATTGTTCTTTCACACTAGCCGTGTGTAGGACGCACTATGAAGGGGTAGAGTTAGACTGAAAAATTCAATGCCATAGCCCAGATTTGAACCACGGATCTTCTGGTTTCCGTCCAGCCGCTCTAACCATTTGAGCTACTAAGGCCAACATGCCAACGTGACATTAAATTCTCCAACTGACTCGTGTTTCTCCCGGTAAACCGCATAGGAGTTCTCATAAACACATGAGACGACTACCTTAACTTTTTCAGTCTGGTTCTACCCCTTCATAGTGTGTTCTACACACGGCTAGTGTGAAAGAACAATTAATTTCCATTAATTGTACGTAATACTGGTCCGAACTGTAAAGTCCGGGCCTTAAAGTACTTACAGCATAGTAAGTCGTCATGTGTTTATGAGAACTCCTAGTGGTTTACCGGGAGAAACACGAGTCAGTTGGAGAATTTAATGTCATATCGGCACGTTGGCCATGGTAGCTCAAGGGTTAGAGCGGCTGGAGGGCAACTAGAAGATCCGTGGTTCAAATCTCGGCTATGGTATTGAATTTTTCAGTCTGACTCTACCCATTTATGTTGGATAACTTTTCACAAATAAAAATATAAACACGTCCTCAAACACACATTACTTTTCCTAAAAATACTTTATTATTTTTTAATTTAAGGGTTCTCAGGTCATTATTTGCGTGGAAAGTTTGGTGCTGACATTGTAGGTAGAAAAAGTATAACTCTACTTCCTCTAATTACGTAGTGGAGAAAAAAACTTATCTATTGCTTAAAACTTTATAGGCTGTACAGTAATATTGTTATATTAATTAGTGTAACTCGGGCAACTTTACCACTATGTTAAAAACTACTTAGCTGATAGGATTAAGGAGCCAGATGTTAGAGCAAGAGGGGATAGAAACAAAACTTAGTTCAATTACGAGGGCTGTTCAATAAAGAATGATTACAATTTTTTCTTTTTGACAACGTACCTTTACTCATTCTCATAATTTTGATGGTCCTTCTCAAAATAGTCTTCCTTGAATGCGAGGCAAAGACATGATAGAAACAATTTTTGAGAGATCCTTCAAAATCGCCTCCGCAGCCTTCACCACTGCTTCCGATGATGAATAATGCCTCCGAAGGCATTTCTTTAAGATAGGGAATAGAAAAAAGTCACATGGGGCTAAATCCGGACTATAGGGAGGGTGAGGAATGCACTTCACGTTGGTTTTTGCAATATATTCAGCAACAACATTGGCAATATGCGGCAGCGCATTATCGTGGTGCAGTTTCCAGCCTGCTTGACGGAAATGTGGTCTTTTGCTCCTGATATGGACTTGCAATGTTTTCAGGTCATCCCTGCAGTAGGACGCGCAGTGGCTCAGTGGTTAGATCGCTTGGCTCTTACCAAGGCGGCCCGGGTTCGATCCCAGGCGACCGCAAAATGAGATTTGTGATGGACAACATGGCGCTTGGGCGGGTTTTCTCCGGGACCTCTGGTTTCCCCCACCATCTCATTCCACCGGTGCTCTATCTTCATCTCATGTACCATCAGCACTACACATTTCACACATCCCTGCAGTGTTGTCCAGTTACTGATGTGTGTGCAGGTACAACATGCTGATAAACCATTCCATAATAGCAAAGAATGAAATGACCATTATTTTCCCATCAGAAGCAACCACTTTTGCTTTTTTGGGGGTTGGTGATGAAGGACATTTCCACACTGAGCTTTGCTGTTTGCTCTCAGGATCAAAATGATGTAGCCAAGTTTCATCAGCAGTGATTACGTTTGAAAGAAACTCCGGATCTTCCTCTAACATCAACTTTAACTGCATGTTACCTCCATTGCAGCGGTAGGCGATACTGAACATGTCTGAACTTACCTGGTTCTCACAGGCGGGAACCAGGAGTTCCAACAATGAAATTACTACGGCATGTTTGTTCCACATTAAGCTAACAGAATATAATAAGATTGAATTTTAGTGCGAAAAATTATGACCGTAAAAAACTATGCAGCCGTCGTATTTAATAATATTTGTATAGCTTTTCTTTCAAATCACTTTTTTTACAGTATTTAACATTCAAAATAATATTTCTTCTGAATTTACATTAATTTTGTTATTATTAAAATCGTGATTAATGTTCAATTTTATGTTCTTATAAGTATCACATTACTTTCACACTTTCACTTGATATCTTAAATCTGTTTTGTTATCAATACAGTTAAAGAATTAATTTTAAATATAATTGAAATTGAAATAACTTTTTCAATCTATTTTTTTTTTGTTCCTTTAGACTGTGCTCCTTCCTACTCTTAGCTATGTTATACTTCTTTCTTCGTTATTATTGTTATCAACAGGTTCCTTTCCCAACTGCTTTTAACTGAAATATAGAACAAAGTGACCGCGTCTGTCTAATGGGAGTTTTAGAATGGAAAATCTTCCAGTTTAATAGGCACGCGCGGAGTATGCATATGCGCTATCCGCGGCCCTACGATATAATGAACGTACTGCACCTACATGAGGCTTTATCTTACAAACAAGGAGTACGAGATAGAAGCACAAGCTTTTGTAAGAGTTGGGTGGATGCAACACATCCCCAATGATTGGAATTCCCGTCACGAAAGTGTGAACCAACGTCAGTTTGAAAATAAGGATGTCAATGGTTGATGTGACGTGTGTGACAGTTGTGAAGACTGGTCAATAGGTCCCCGTCCGCAGTGTTGCCCACATTACACGCATTCTGATGTTAATATCCGTCCTCAGCCATTGTGCTGCCGAGGGCCAAAGTGGCCCAACAATCTCACATCTCGTCATCGATCCTCTCCACCAAAACACCCCAAACTTTATCTTTATCTTTACCCGAAAACTCACTAAAAGGACCTCATTCACATCTTTTCTCCACTCACTGCCCGCTGTGGTAGCGTAGATGGTAGCTGCCTGTGCACTAATGCACAAAAAAGCGAATTAATTCTCTTTGATTTTAAAAGACGTCTTTTCGAACCTCAGCTTAATATAGGCAATAGTCTAGTCCAGTGTGTAAAATGTGTAAATATTTTAGGTTTAATCCTCAATGACAAGTTAACCTGGAACAACCACATTGAAAAACTAGAAAGTAAATTAAGTTCAGGACTTTTTGTGTTGCGATATTTAGCCAATTTTCTCTCAGTAAGTTATTATATTTTGCATTAATATCTTCACATATATCTTATGGCATCGAGCTGTGGAGACACACTTCCAAATTAAACTTTAACACAATTTTTCTCCTACAGAAAAGAGCTATCAGATACCTGGCAAAAATAACACGTACGAGTTCATGAAGGCCGTATTTTAAAAAATTAAACATACTTACTCTTCTCTGCATATTTATTCTGCGAACAATACTTTTTGTACATAACAGGAATATAACCTCCACAAATTCCGATGTCCACACATATGAAACAAGGGGAAAGAATAACTATATAGTTAAAGGTCACAGAACATAAGCCCCAATACTTTGGTCCAAAACTACTTAATAAGCTTCCGGAAAGCCTAAAAAATACCGTGTCAGCTGCTAAGTTTAAATCTAAACTGACTAAATTCTTGTTAAGCAGCGCCTAGATTAGATTAGATTTATTTGCGTTCAATAGGTTCACTTGTAGCCAGAAAAGGTTGTGAACATTGAACATGTCCAGAGGTATAAAGTTTAATAGCATATATATGTACAAAAGTTAACATAAGACACATATACAGGCAATATGAACAACATTATGTAAAACAAAACAGGGATATATGATACATATATTGGGACATATGATCATATATTATATATGATACAAAATCAAACACTTTTTAATTCAGCTTTCACTTGGCTTATGCCAGTACGTCTCAACCTTTTTGCAATGGATACCATTCTTATTATTTCTTAAATACATATACATTAAAAATAAACTTACAACATGCATCAAAGATTTATTGGTAATGATTTGTCATTGAAACAGTTAGATACTACTTACAAAGCTACAGAAGCATTATCAGGATAATAACAGTATAGATGAATATTTTGATGACAACTTCGATGATTTTGAATAATTATGTTATATATAGTTTTATTCACCTTAGGAATATACAATATTAATGGCTTCGTCAAATTTGTACCCATAAGAATAATACATTTCTTATGAGTAATACAATTATGAATAATACAATAGTAATTAAATAATACAATAGTAGTTAAATAATACAATAGTGATTAAAGTAATGCAGTAGTAATTAACAGAATAATAATACAAATAGTAATTAAGAATAATGCAACTTAGGTCACATAATAGTTTAATGTATTACATTTTTAAGAACTAGGCTGTAAGAGACATAATTTTTACCAAAAAAAAAAAAAAAAATCAATATTTACTTTATTATTTAATTTTACTTCTTAGAAACTCATCTGTTGTCTGTGACATTACTTTTAGTAGGATATTTTTTACAGCTTTTCTGAATATTACAAGTATCACCTCCGAAGTTGCACAGGCATTTATTCACAAACATCATTTTAGGAAGCATTGATATGTTGATCATGTTTTAAGTATTCTTCCACTGAATAATAGCAACCTTCTCTTAAAAATGATTTTACAGTATATTTTACACATTATTTTACACACACACACACACACACACACACACACACACACACACACACACACACACACACCCACACACACACACACACACACACACACATATATATATATATATGTGTGTGTGTGGGTGTGTGTGAGAGAGAGAGAGAGAGAGAGAGAGAGAGAGAGAGAGAGAGAGAGAGAGAGAGAGAGAGAGAGAGAGAGAGAGAGAGAACATGAATGACAATTCTTTTTTCATTTCTAATCGTTTACTTTTAAGAGAGAGTATGTATTAAAAATGACATGGCTTGATTGTGTTCAAACACTGTATTAAGTTGCAATAAATATGAATATGAATAATAACATGTCTGCTTCACGTTCAAGAGGTCCCATGTTCGAATCTCGGTCATGGTGGGTTACCTGTATAAGGTTTTTCCTGGGGTTTTCCATTATCGTTGCAGACGAATGTCGGGTAGCTCTAAGCTCCATGGACCCTGGACACATTTGAGCATCACTTCACCCATTCCATTCACTGTCCGATATGACTTCGTTGGAGGACGTAAATTAAAAAAAAAAAAAAAAAAAGCCCTCCACTCACTCCTCTACAAACTATGCTTCTTACTTACAACTCCTTGTATCTACTTCAGAAATAATGCCATTATACCCTACGATGTTCTAAAATTTTGAGCACAAATAATTTCTTTTCAGAGTTTAACGTATATAAAGATTAAAAGATTTGAAATCCAGATCTCATATCACTCTTATTTTGCGAGTTATCAAATAATTAATGTTATTGTCTTACGCCAAAGCTCTAAACAATACCATTTCAAAAACAACACCTTTTTAAAATTCTGGGTCACTTACCTGATTATAATAAACAAATCAAGCACAAAACGTTCTTTTACTGGCCTTAATCCAAAATAAAATAATTTACATTTTTGATTTTTAGATGTATATCATTTTAAAAATAAATAACTCAAAAAGCATTTCGAAAGAAAAACAGTTTAGCTACATAGGGTTTAGTTCTTGCATTTTGGGAAGCTGCATGAGAAGTATCAAAAGAATTGAATGAAAACTACAATGTGTGTAAAATTTTTAAAATTGAACATGATGAAAATATACTATCCAAATCCTCAGATTATAGAATGAAAAACAATTTATACCCGCATTTTAATCCACATTTTATAAATATACGTATTTATAATATATGAAATCAAAATAAATTTTGAGTGTAGTGCAGAGTAATTTCAAAGCAAGGAATGCAAATGTCAAATTTTGGGGAATTTTGCTTAGAAAATTTTAGTGTAGTATCCCGTTAAAGGTACAATTGTGATGCAAGAACCAAATTGATAGTCAGGTGTTTAAAACGTAAGTATATTTCTTACTGTTCCATGACATCCCAGGAAACAAATGAAGAGCAGCATCATTTTAAAAATGACGAAGTATTTAAACATATCAAACCAACAATAAGGAATATCTCTAAAAATATCTAATGGCACTAAAAAAGATATTGTTTTAAATAAATTGTCTGTTTTAAAGAGTTCTGACTTTATTTTTATGGTCTGTTTTGGTCTATCTCTTAAACTAACATTTGTATAAAATTGTACAAAATTCTGGCTATTCCCCGAAAATTCAAGCTATACAGTATATTTATCATGAAAATATTTATCTTAAATATGTGCTATTTTAATCAAAATAGTGGAAGGTATTTTTGAAAAACTGTGAAAATAGGTTTCGGATCTTTTTAGATCATCGTGTCGCATTTTTGACAATTAATGAACTTAAATATCAGATTTAGTTTTGATCTGAATTTTTGTTTTTGAGTTCTGCAAACACATAACTCACACTCATACACACAAACGGCTCAATTTCTATAATATAATTTATTAACTGGACATCAAAACATGCATAATCATTGATATCTGGATACCGAGGTTTAGGAAGGAATACCTATAGTATCTCACTGTTCTACATAGGTGCTATGTGGTGGAAAATCTAAAAAGAAACTTATTGGGGTACAGGGTGGACAGTGTTGCCAAATATTTTCTGTTGCAAGTCTCTTTGTCCCAAGCGAGTTGAAATGTTTCTATTTTTAAGCAAAAATTTTACGAAAAAATGGAATGTTGGTAAAATTTTTGTAGATCGCTTTAAAAATTAAACTATAAGATTTCGAACCGTGGGGGATGGCTAAGGCAGTGATGTTTGTGGTCTCTATTTGTGAGGTCTGAGTTCGATTCCCTCGATCGACCACTCTGACTGGAGTTTCTCTTTGTCAGTATATGAATACTAGGAAAGATTCTATAACGCATGGTTCCCTCTGCTTTCTAATATCATCCCATTGTTAACTTTCAGCTTTGGTTGTCACTACGGTGGTTCTGGTGTACTCGGGCAGATGGTGCGGATGCTTGTGATGTGTAAACCTTCTACTCTTAACCCAGTTGAAATACCCATGTGCCCAGATCCCTAGGGGCATTTTGTGCCCTCTTTCTTGTTAGTGGGTCGGTTTATGCAGATTTAACGATCATCGCAAAAAAGACCCTTATACTTTTCATTGGCAGAAAGAAACAGTTATTTTGAAATCACAAAATCAGAAGTTAATAGACATAGTAATGCAGTAGTTAAGGATTTCTCAGGATAAGACTAAAGCAGTTTAATTTTACAGTTCAAATAGCTCAGTTATTTGCCTCCATTAGAGTGATTAAAAAATAAAAATAAAAATAAATTCTGCCTAACTTTTATCCAGGCATCTAGATTCAAAACCTGGACTATTTCTCTATAATTCTAATTAATATTTTATTATCATATTAGTTCTTCCTTTGATATTTTTGCAGATACAATCCTAATTATAAATCTTAGTTTTTATCCTCATTCAAATACTTCTATTTCTCAGCCTTTCTGAACGCCTAATTCTCTCTACGCCGGCAATCCTTCTTCTGCCTTCTCCTGTCACTCTTTGTTCTGTCTGATACTGTTCCATCACTCTAGTCGATATTAAGGCTACCATTTCTTCTAAGATATTAAAGTTGTCTACCTGTCTTACTATATCCCATATGTATTTCCCTCCTAGACTTCTACGCTGTTCTCCTACCAAATCTTCATGTGATTTACATTCAAATGTAACGTGTTCTGGCGTATGTATTACATGACATTGCTCACATAAGTCGCTTTCTTCCCTTTTTATTCTTTTGAAGTACGTTTTAAAAGGGCCATGACCGGATATGTATTGAACACCAAATCTACGTGGTTGTATGCTTCTTAGCTTGAGTCGTTCTCGAATGTTCGGGAAAATTTCGTATACTCTCCTTCCTGTTTGCTCCGCATCCCATTCTTTTTGCCATTGTTTAATCAGCTGCTGTTTTATCTCATTTTTAGTCTTACATTCTGTCCCAACTATTTATACTAGAGTGATTAATCAACATAACTGGTATTGTCTATCCTTAAATGGGATAGGATGAAAAATATCTCTTACTTCAACTCTGGTACATTTGTGAAGTAAGCCATTTTAACACTCGAAAAAATCAATTACCCTTTACCAGGTTTGAACACTCGTCCTTTAGAACTACAGGGTAGCATGTTAGCTCTAGAACATGGAGGATGACTTTCTAGATGAACGAAATATAAGGGATCCATTAAATCACTCATTTTATTTTTTTAAAAATTTCGAAGCGTGAACAGTGGTGGGTCAGAGGTTACGTCGCATTTATATCGGTTTGTTTTGACTTACTGCTCTCTTCCTCAATATTGCTGACTGAAAATTAACCTGTTTAATCGGTGTTCAAGTTTCGCTGCCAGATTATTATCTATATTAAATTCACACACACGCATAACTCTCTCTCTCTCTCTCTCTCTCTCTCTCTCTCTCTCTCTCTCTCTCTCTCTCTCTCTCTCTCTCTCTCTCTCTCTCTCTCTGGGTTTAAAGGTTAGCATGCTAGCAGCCATATCACAGAGACAACCAATTTATATTATTGTTTTAATTTATTTACTTAAATACTGGAAGTACTGGCGCAGCTTGTCGCCTGCTTTCGTCTTCAGCCTGATCGGAACGTTATATGTATGTATCCGGCACACACACGTAGAGGGCGCTTACTCCAAAACAAATAATCCATCTTGAGCGTCGCGACGCTGTCTCCTGCACCACCGAGAAAAATCTCTACAAACAAGAGTCGCAGCATCCCGTTGCTACTTGAACAAAATGAGGGGAAAAGATCGTGCATATTTAAGAAGATATAAGATCTGTTTCATGTGACTTTGTCCCATATCTCGTACTATCACGTGACAGATGCAGTATTAATTTTAAAAAATAATAAACTACATGTATTTTATATAGTAGGGTAATAATATTATACAAGGGCTGTTCAAAAAAGAATGATCACAATTTTTTTCGACAACGTATCTTTACTCATCCTCATAATTTTGATGGTCCTTCTCAAAATAGTCTCCCCTGAATGCGATGTTCTTCTCCCAGCGTTTCTACCAGTCTTCAAAGACATGCTGGAAACTATTTTTGAGAGATCCTTCAAAATCGCCTCCGCAGCCTTCACCACTGCTTCTGATGATGGATAATGTCTCCCACGAAGGCGTTTCTTCAGGTTAGGGAATAGAAAAAAATCACATGGGGCTAAATCCGGACTATAGTGAGGGTGACGGATGCACTTTACGTTGATTTTTGCAAGATATTGAGCAACAACATTGGCAATATGTGGCCGCGCATTATCCTAGTGCAGCATCCAGCCTGCTTCACAGAAATGTGGTCTTTTACGCCTCACTTGCAGTGTTTTCAGGACATCCCTGTAGTATTGTCCAGTTACTGATGTGTGTGCAGGTACAAAATGCTGATAAACCTTCCATGAATATCAAAGAATGAGATGACCATAACTTTCGCAGCAGAAGCAACCATTTTTTCTATTGGGGGGGTTGGTGATGAAGGAGATTTTTTACACTGAGCTTTGCTGTTTGCTCTTAGGATCAAAATGATGTAGTCAAGTTTCATCAGCAGTGATTACGTTTGAAAGAAACTCCGGATCTTCCTGTAACATCAACTTTAACTGCATGTTACCTCCACTACAGCGGTAGAAGATACTGAACATGTCTGAACCTGCTTGGTTCTCATAGGCGGGAACTAGGAGTACCAACAATGAAACTATTACGGCGTGTTTGTTTCACATTAAGCTAACAGAATATAATAATTTGAATTTTAGTGCGAAAAATTATGACCGTAAAAAATTATGATCATTCTTTATTGAACAGCCCTCGGAATTTACGTCCTTTAACTTTTTAAGTCATATCGGACGATGAATGGAATGGGTGAAATGATGCTCAAATGTGCCCAGGGTCCATGGAGTTTAGGGTTACCCGACATTCGTGTTTTAGGATAAGGGAAAACCCCGGAAAAACCTTATCCAGGTAACTCACCCTGACCGAGATTCGAACTCAGGACCTCTTGAACGTGAGGCAGACATGCTACCATCTACGCTACCGAGGCGGGCAGTAGTGCGTGTACTATCTGAAGCAATGTAAATCCAACGTAAATCACCGGGCTTGCACAATATCAGATTTGTAGCTTCTGGTGCAGTATCACTAGAATAACTGTGATAATCTTTATGATGGACCATGCCAAACATAAGGATTTATACGTCTGGTAGCAGTACTTTAATGGGCTTCATTAAAGTACTGCTGTTCATTAAAGTATTGTTATTCGACCAATCAGAAGTGGCCACTTAACATTGTTAAAGCGGAAGTATTGATTATTCTCGTGTCGATCGACAACGATACTGGCGCCAGTTTAGAAAAAAGTCAAAATATCTGACACTAGTAAAAGTGACATTGAGCTTACACCTCCAGAAATTAGGACAAAAGCACTCAATGTTACCAATAACTTGTTGACACAAAAGTCGATAAAGATGTACGACAAATTCTACTCACAATTCATGGATTGGAGAATGTCAAAAGTTATAAATTCGTTCTCAGAAATTGTATACCTAGTTTAATTTGAAGGATTGTCTCAAAATATGAAATCATCGACCTTGTGGACTCACTATTCTATTTTGAAATCAACACTCAACATTAGGTACCAAATTGACTTATCTAAATACTCAGAATGAACAATTTACTAAGAAAGATATAAAGGGAAGAAAACCAAAACATTTACACCTGATGAGTTGAAAACATTTATAAATGAAGCACCTGATGTTAAATATCTAATGATAAAAGTAAGTTTCTTTTTTAATGTTACCAATGTTTTATTTTAATGTTTTTAGGTTAAACTGTGTCACACGTTAACAGCTGTTTATAGGGAAGTAATCAATATTTCTGCGCCTGCGTACTACGTTCTAGTCTCACTTTAGACAAAACAATAACGCTTATCACTCAAACCAGAAATGAATACTTTGAAATGACATAGACCCTTTGTAAATACATATTGGGATTACTAATAGCATCACCTAATGGGGCAGCACAATTAGAACTAGGCAGGCATTCTACTAAAATTAAAATCTTGTCAAGGGCAATGAAATATTTATACAGAATCAATAACTTGGAAGATGGAAATATAATTAAAGAATGTTTTCATATTCAAAAGAGAAGTACCTGGGGTGGGTCTTGGGCACATAAAATGTATGACTTGTTGAAGCAGATAGGTATGGGTCATTCTTGGATAAATGCAGAGTATGGGTATAGAGGCTTCTGGAAAGAAGTTAAGCTAGGATTAGAAGATATTGACAGACAAGACATTTTCGCCAATACAAGTGACAAAAGCTCACTGAGGTTATATAGATAAATAAAACAACCTGGGGAAGGGAAGGATATATAGATATATGTAGTAAGTTAGGGCGAGAAGGTTTTGCTTGGGCGAGAACAGGAGTGAGAAACTTGAAAGGTATAGGTCAAGAGAGGGAGCTAGATAAATGTCCATTGTGTGGAGAAGAGAATGCAGATTTCCATTGTATATTAAATTGTAGTCAAACAAAGATATGGAGAGAGCAGGCTTGGCTACGTAAATGGGGCAGTTTGGGGGGTGAAGTAGTAATTAGAAAAATGTTGTCAGTAAAAGGAGAAAAGAACAGGAGAAATATAGGGAAAGTTAAAGAGAGATGGCTAAGAACAATTAAGAGAAAAATGTAGAGTGGGATAGGTGAAATGGCAAAAAGTGTAAACAGGAGCAGAGGGCCTCCAATACACAAAAACCTAGGGTTAGGTGTATGGGGACTGAATTACTATTCAATGGTGGGCAACATGATAATATGATAGGATTTTCAGGATTTAGGAATATATGGCATATTTCAGTATGGATTTTATAATTTGTAATCTTGATTTTGTATTTCCATTTGTTGATGTAAAAGGAAATAAATTACTATTACTATTACTTTGAAATGAAACTTGTATCATAATACTCACGTTTTAATTACTGCCATTATAGTCTCGTTGCGTAATATACTCTTATCCCATTAGGTATATATACAATGGATTATATTAAAAAAAAGAATACTTTTAAATATAATTCGTTGCAATGTTCGAAAATTGTAGAAAGTGTATCAAGACTCTTGCCCCAAGGGATGACTCACTTCTGCCTTTCATTTTCTGATCTATTCTTATATTTTACCAAATTTTAAACAAAAATATAACAATATGTTTACTTTAATTGCTGTTGAATGTACTAGATGTAATTTAACATATTTTGGAAACTTGAACTTAAATGCCACATAGTTTAGAAACAAAAAAAAAGAAAGGCAGGACTCACCCTGTCTTCCCCAATGCAAAAGGCATTCAGAATGAAGAATTTTATTTGTGAAATCTAGAAATGTAATTTTTTGGTGAAATGCAATAGTTTCTTTAAATATGTGACAGGGAAGGCAAGAACATTATGTTAAAATAGTAGTGGAGTTGTAAGCTTTACTTGCTTATACAGCTTTGGTTGCAAATAGATATGCAGAACACATGTATAATTTCAGTTTTGAACAGCAGTGGACTTGTTCGATTTTGAACGCCATATAATCCATCGAAACATGATGCAGATCGTGGACAAAGTGTAAACAGACGTCCATAAGGGTGACAAAACGTGAGGCTCCTCAGGGAAGACCACAGCCCTTTGTGTTAGGCCCCGTAAAATCGTGTTATCAAGCACACTGCTGCAGGGGGAGAGAGGGTGTTCATTTTGAACGTGTTGCGAAAATAACTATCCACTGTTGTCATGTTTGAGGGAAGAGGGCGCTATAAACTCGCACCAAACGAAATCCTGCTCATGTTCCACTGCTACTTTCAACATAAAGTAGTCATGTATATAGCACACGATGCAACAGCATGGCTCCGCCTTCCATCTACCCGGCTTAAAACCAAACGACCAATGGGAGAGCGTAGCAGGCTGCCATCATGATTTTGATTGCATCCGAGCAGTTTCCACAATAACGAAAGTAAAAACGCCACGCGCTCTTTCTCTCCATCTCTTTCTCTCTCCCCCTCTCACCTCGGGTAGCACGGCGACCCCTACTCGGTGTACCAGCGAAACATCGCCCGTTACGCCACACCGCGACGTTCCAACGAAATAGTGGCTATAGCAGATAAATGGAATAATAAGTGTTAATCGTTATGTAGCGGTTTTACAGTCAAATGTTTTAAATGTATCGGTGTCTAGTGTAGGTTGTGTTGAAGAAACAAGCGAGCATCTGCTGGAACTTCACGTTCAGTTGTTCAAACACGCGGCGGAACCGAGAAAGAAACAAAGGAAGAAAGAAAAAAAAAGTGATGTGCGATAAGTGAGGAAAGAAGAATCTACCAAATTATTGTTGACCAGAAACGTTTCGCCTTTTACAGAGAGGTTCATGAGCACTGAAGGGGAGACCTCGAGCTCAACATCCAGTTTATAAACCTTCTTCAAACACCAGGTATGTATACAATACTGTTTTGCCACGTTGTTAACTATTTACTCAAGATTTTATTTCACATTATAGTTTTAGACAGAAGTTCATTTGTGCTTTCCATGCATATCTGTTGCAGTAAAGAAAGCATTGCATTCCATGTTACAATTCGATAAGAAAATATATGAATTGGACACTCCTGAATTATTTTTTTAGAAAGATTTCCATGCATAACATAATTCAAACATGAAAAGTCAGCTAAATAGCAAACTGAATTAACATATTCAGCATATTCCAAGTATACATCACTAAGATTTTGAGTAAAATCCCCCCTCAACCTCCTCAACCAAACCAACCAACCTTCCTTCTTCTAAAAAGGATCCTAATACAATATGTTTAAGACATTTACATGGCAAATAAAATGTTTATCTTGAATATTACGAGAATAATGTCTAAAGTCTCTCCATTCTGATCGAGTTTTGTATAATTCTGCTTAACTGCTAAGGTATAAGAGACAGGCAAGAACATACAACACAATAAATTTTCAGATAGCTTTGTTGTAGCATTAGCCATTTCCGAGGTATTGTTGTTGCTTCACACGACATCATGAAAAGCGTATGGAGTTTCTAGATCAGCATATACCGGTGCAGCTTTTGAACATTTATTATCAATTTAGTTTTCATGTCTAATGAATTTTATTGCTGCAAAAATTTACGTTGATTAATATAAAGCACAAAGAAACAAAAGTTTTTGTAAAGAAGGATGGTAGAAGCTATGTAAAATAAACATGCTAGGTAGAGAAATTATAGTAAATGTAACATGCTAGATTTGTAAAAGTGATACATTATTAATGATAGATTTACCTGGAGTTTTCTAATGTATATGTAGAAAAATGTTAATAATTATAAAAATTGTTCTTCAATATGTAATTACTCTACTAGAAGTAGTTTGAATATTTAATTTAATAAAATATCTTGACACTTAACACTTTAGAATACCTCATCTACAAATCTTTTAACAATTCAGATCAGCAATCACGACACCTTCGATGCCTAATCCTTTAACCAAAGTAAATAGTTTATATGACTTAAATTTATAAATAGTTTTTATTTTTATTTTTCCTACCACAAAAATGTAGAGATAATTTGCACATTTTTTTTCTCTCGAAAATGGCTCTAAGGGCTATTTATCAAATATATTACATTTAAGATATTTTAAGACGAATCAAATGTATATCTTGACTTCCTCAGAAGTCCTCTGCATTTTGGTTAACTTTTGAATAACTAATAGACGAAATCTTGGTACACAAAACATATTGATATTCTTAAAACACACACTTAATTTTGGCGCTATCATTTTCGAGATAATGAATTGAATTTTCAGATATTTTTACTTTTCTAAAATAAGAAATCATTATCCGTCTTATGACTTGTGTATATAAAGAGAACAAAATCTCAAAGCCCAGCACTTAGTTGCCTATCAGGAAATTTGTAGCAAAACTGTTTTTGCATTTATTTCCCACGTTTTCTCAAGAATTTGCTTCCTATATTATTTTAAGGTATCGCGTTGTCTGTAATTTCTTTGTCAGTATTACTTGGAAAATAGCTTTCAGCTGATTAAAAACAGGTTTGATACCTATCTTAGGATAGGTATGTATGACTGTATTTCATAAACATTTTCAAAACGTCACCTTTTAATCTTTTTAGTCTATAAAATAGTGTACGCCTTACTGAATCCAAAGAATGCTTAAATGGCATCCGTAAGCCATTTTAAATGCTCTAGTCGAGTTTGAAAGTTACGTGAATGCTAGTGTTAGATATGAATTTAATTCTTTATTTTCTCGCTATTGAAAAAATACAGCATTTTTCACCATTTAAGGAGCTCCTTGCATCGCAGTTTTAGTGTTACACTAATGTAATTTGCTGCTCACGTTCATAGAGAAACTGTGAATAGAAACTGACCTGGGTTTTATTCTGAGTTGCATTTAAGCACGATTTTATTCACTTCAAAGCACAAGAATTTCAAATTTTGGGCAAAAAAGGGCCATATTCATATTTAAAAATTTCTGGAGGCTAAAGTTATTGAGACACAGATAAACCTAGGGGAAATTAAAAAAATGGATATATTGGGAACCTGTTGTTAAAATATTAGGCCAAAATTTAAGTTATTTTGACGCAAGGGGCATTTTAGGCGACGTAATCAAAAATAAATAAATTTGACCATATTTTCGAAACTATCAAGGTGGAATTGATAAAATTTGGGCTGTATCATATTTGCACTAAGCTGTATTTGTGGTATAAATCTTAAAAATCTACCTTTATTAGTTCAGGATTTAAAATTTTCAGCCGTAGGTATTCTTAAACTTAAAGGCAAATTGCGTAGCTAAGTGCAGTTATATAGAAAACAGATGAATCACGTTTGATATGTTCTTTGTGCCAATGCTCTAAACAAAACAAATGCAGTCTTACCACTTTAAAAGCTGTTTTCACACTAAAATAATAAACACACCTTGATTGGCCCTGTAGCTCAGTGGTAGAGCACGTGCCTGCCATGCTATTGGTCCCGCGTTGGATTCCCGGCTCAAGCGTGGGAATTTTTCTCTAGCTAAGTTAGCTGTTTGTCAAAGTATGAAACGCATGCATACGTGTGTGATTCTAATGGATAAAAGTGAATTAAATCATATGTTCCATTATGTGACTATAACCGGATAATGATAACGTGTCTGCCTCAGGTTCAAGAGGTCCCGAGTTTGAATCTCGGTCAGGGTGAGTTACCAGGATAAGGTTTTTCTAGGGTTTTCCCTTATCCTGAAAGACGAATGTCAGTTGACTCTAAGCTCTATGAACCCTTGGCTCATTTGAGCATCATTTCACCCATTCCATTCATCGTCTGATATGACTTAACGTTGGAGGACGTAAATTTAAAACAATATATATAACTGGATATAAACAGAACAATTAAAAACCTTCATTTTTAGAGTACATTTTCTCACATCTAGTTTTATGATGAAGACAGAAGACAAAGCGAAATCCAGACAGCTTTAGAAAGTTTCGAATATTAGAAGAAACATTCTTGATGGTTAGTTCTGGTGATTTTTACATTCTAAAATTAAAATTTTGCATTCTGATTTGTAGATTTAGCACTTTATATCATTTTGAAGGAATAAACATATAATTTGAGTTAATTGTAACAAACAGCTTAAATGCTTTTAAAAATCGGGGTGACAGCTGGTTACAGCACCCATCTTTATCGGCATACAAGGCCTGTGAGGTGGTTAGCCCCAGGAGGCAACCGCCTTTACCCCCAGGAAGTATGCTGGCACTCATTTCTGTTAGAAGCTGAGTGAACAGTAGGGCCATAGTATTACTGGAAGGATTATACCAGGGAACAAATCCCAATGGTACCATCGTGAATCGAACCCGCAAGCTCCTGGCCTGTAGCCTAGTGCCGCAACCACGAGGCTATCGCGCGCTCCCTTTAAAAATCTAATATGAAATTAGTCAGTTGTAAATAGCGAGATAAAAATCCAGAATTTGTTTTCCAACTAAAATAAGTTAAGGCAATACAGAAGAATGGCAGAAATTGATGCAATTCAAAGCATAGTATAGGATAAACACACTTCTCACTGATGTAGAATCACAATAAAGAACATATACAAATTTAAATTATGTGAATAGCACTTGTGAATGAAATAATAGAACATACCTCGACATTTTGATCTATTATTTGTGTCCTCTTATATTATAATTAAACGAGGATTACTGAAATATAGTCCACTACCTATGCAGAACTGTTTGGGCAAAGTCTGGTACTTGAACTTAACACGAATGGACATAATTTTCCAAAGCTGGAAATGGAAATATACAAAGGTATCTCTCAACAGAACTACCCATTTTAGCAACTCTTTTGTGTAAATATTTTAAATTTATTGATCACAGAGGGTCAGCATGGCGAGGATTAAAAATATCAAGAATTTCTTGTCACAAGTGTGCAATATTTCTTGCACTTATATGTATATATGTATATAAGTAAACATGTCTTGTGGAAACGTAGAGTCAGACTGAAAAATTCAATGCCATAGCCGGGATTTGAACCACGGATCTTCTGGGAGCTACTATGGCCAACGTGCCGATTGGTAGAGCGCTTGGACGGAAACCAGAAGATCCGTGGGTCAAATCCCGGCTATGGCATTGAATTTTTCAGTCTGACTCTACGTTTCCACAATTTAGCCTACACACGGCCAGTGTGAAATAATAATTAATTTCTAAACATGTCTTGTTAATTTTCCTTTTTATATTTTCATTTTAAAAAGTGTGCAAGAATTGTTGCCTTTTAACAGTTGGCAACTCATCCAATAATGTGTAAAAGGGCAGTACATTGTGACTGATACCAGAGTAAAAATTTGGCCTGATGCTATAACTGCTTTTAAATAATCAGACTATCAGTAAGATTATAGCCTGCGATTGTTTTCGGCATCCCAAAATTTCAAATCTTAAACATTTTACATGTGCTGATAGAATATGGTAGTTTTATTACTATTTTCTTGTAGATACAATGGGTGTAGGAGAACATAGTAGGCCTAAGCGATTTTCAAATCCTTTTATAGCTGGTTTCCCTGTAACAATGTTGAAATCCCATTCTCTTTGTAAGGCCAGGAGAGGGTGGAGACAGAAAACGTTAACGACTTCCGATTTGAGAAAATTATCATTATTGTGATCCACATTTGGAACAACTTGGAATATGCTAAAACCGGACAAAATTTATTTTTATTCAAGGCTTGGGAGGTGATCAGCTGTGTCAGCTTTATGAATGTCGAGTTTTCGGTCATTGTAGACTCCATGGTCTTCTTCAGGATCTGATCCTGATTTTCAGGTATTTCCTGATATTCAGATCCCAAAGAATGCCATGGAGTTTAGATTGGCCGAAAGCTCGACATTCATAAGCCTGATACGGCTGATCACCCGCGAAGCCTTGATTAATAGCGCTCGCTGCGAAAGCTTTACAGTCTTATAAAAATATATTTGACATAAATCGAGATCTGCATTTATGTGTAATAAGATTTTGTCTGTCTCTTACAGCTTATCAATTAAGGTATACAAAACTCATTCTGAATGAAAAGAATTCTCAAAGGCATCCCCAGAAATTTTAAGACGAAAATTTCATTTGTCACAAAGCACATGGTGTTTAAATCAAAATATTAGTATAATATTTTAGAAAACAAGCCAATACTTCTTTATAATGCAGAGGTAATAATTACAGCAAACAGTTCTAACATAAATCACCTAGAAGTATGCCAAAATCAGGCCCTGCGACTAATAACTAGTGCAGCAAAATCAACTCCAATCACGGCAATGCAAGCCTTAACTCGGAACTATCCAATATATCTAACTTTAGAGGAGCAGGCACTAATACAACATGAAAAAATGTTGCAGTTAAAAACAACAAAATGTGAGAAAAGATTACTACAACAAATCAAGCTGAAAACACAAACAAGCTTCCTACACAAAGTTATGGAATTAAAAACAGATCTGAATCTTCCTAATTCTAAAGAAAACATTATAATCAAAGAAAACCCACTAACTTTTGAACCAATTAATATTCAATTAGATTTAGAACACATAGTTACAAAATATGAAACTTGCAAACCTGTACTAAAAGCACTAGCATTAGAAACTGTGAACAATAGATACCCACCTGAAGAATGGTTACATATCTACACAGATGGATCTAACTTGGACAACAACTCAGGAGCAGGAATTAAGTGTGCACTGTTCTCACTCTATCAACCAGCAGGATACCACACAACAAATTTTGATGCAGAAGTAACGGCTATTCAACACCTTCTATACAGAATAGATAAATTCATAAATGTTGTCATACTTTCTGATTCTAAAGCAGCATTATATGCAATAAGTTCATATAAAATGAAGTCAATCCTAATTAAAGAATGTCACAAAATGATCCAACAACTTCAAAAACTACAGAAAAGAATTATATTACAGTGGATACCTGCACATTGTGGAATTGCTGGAAATGAATCAGCTGATTTTCTTGCGAAAAAAGGTGCAAATTTAATTCAGAACAAAAGTAAAAACTTACCCTTTACGTCCATAAAAAGATTAATAAAAAACAAATATAAAACCAACAAAACCAATCAATATCTAACAAAGCCAAAGATAAAAAATGGAACATTTTAATTAAAAATCCATAAAATATTCCAGAAATCCCACGTAAAGCTGCAGTAGCAAATTTTAGATTACTTACGGAACATGATTATTTGGTCAAACACTTACACAGAATAGGAATTTATACAAGTCCAAATTGTCCTCTGTGCAACAAAGAAGAGGAAATGACTGAAGAACCCTGTGAAGCCCTACCTGCCGGACCCACTACACAGAAATATTGGAGAGCAAGAGAGCTAATGGCTTCATTACCAAAGCCTAGCATTTGAAAACAACAACAACATATTTTAGAAAATCAATTTAAAAAAATGTTTCCATGGAAACAGTATGTTAGGAAATTTAATAATTTTTTTTAGATATATACAAATATAATAATGTGTAACTTAAAACTTCACTTATCTTACAAGAAATGATAAGGCTTTCCTCATAAATTCTTCGGGATCGCGATTTCGTGTAAATTCTTCCACACCGTCAGCCGGAACCACAACCAAAGCTGTCGTCATCGCTACAAAACGCTAGATGTTACTATGTTCTTGTTAATACAGCCAAAATCTGTAAATGAAACAAATTTAAAAAAAGAATCAACTGCTGGTATTTCAAAATACATCACGCGATGTTTAATTTTTAAAATAAATATCTTTTCCCAAACTATTAAATCTATCGTAACATTTAATTGTTTAATAATTTAACTTCTGGATTTATTTCATGGTTAAATGACCAAAACTGATCTTCTATGGCCGATTTATCAGTCTGTTTATAGTTAATGTTACGAAAATGTTCTTTCATTCTGGTTTCGAAATTACGTTTTGTATTTCCAATATATAAACTTTTTTCACAATTGAAACAATTATATTGATAAATACCAGATTTTTTATTATTAGGAATTTTGTCATTTTTAGAGAAATGCAATCAATTTTTAATACTATATTTATTTTGAGAAACTAAAGTTATACCAAATTCTTTAAAAAAATTTGAAAATGGTTAATAACCCAAGGATAGTAAGTACATTCTTTAAAATTATAATCGTATTTTATTTTTAAGGGTAGAAATAACATTTTTTTTTCTTTAATTTACGTCCTCCAACGTTAGGTTCATATCGGACGATACATGGAATGGGTGAAATGATGCTCACATGAGCCCAGGGTTCATAGAGCTTAGTCACCCGACATTCGCCTTTTAGGATAAGGGAAAACCACGGAAAAACCTTATCCAGGTAACTCATCCTGACCGAGATTCAAACTCGGGACCTCTTGAACGTGAGGCAGACACGCTGCCACCACGCTACCGAGGCGGGCTAGAAATATCATTAACAGTTTTTTTTGTATTTCAATTTTTCAATTTTTTTATTTCTAAAATCGTTATTAAACCATTAATTATAACAATGTTAATAATATGTTTATATACTTTATTGAATTCATCTTTATTCAGGGGTATATTTATTAATCTATAAATCAGACAACTGAAAACAGCAAATTTATGTGAAAAAGGATTAAAATTTTTGTTTTATAGGTAATTATCAATATGAGCAGACGTCCTATAAATACCAAAGTTTAATTTGTTATTATTTCTTATTATCTTTAGATCTAGAAAAGGAAGAAATCCATTAATTTCAGTCTCTAATGTGAAGTTTATAGCTTTATCTTGCAAATTTAGTAATTTTAAAGCCTCATATATGAGTTTTTCAGGAACAATAGCAAAAATATCATCAACATATCTATTAAACGGAATACTTTAGTGACTTGCATTTCGTTATTTAACAGAATTTTGGTTCGTAATTCGTGCTCTTCACTAACACGCATACACAGACCTTTTTCTGTAACTTTTTCTATTCCAAAATATTCAAAATATGTATTTCTGTCGAAATTTTTATTTTAGAATCTTTGGGCCGAATACAATACCTCTAGTATTTACCATAAAGGAAGTTGCTCCATTCTTCATTACCTTGCGCATGTCAGAACTGTACAGAATCCGCAGTGGAAGGTACCAGAAGAACGAAATAAACAAGAAATTTGATTTAAAAGCAAAATTCGTGGATTTTGTAATTTTATAATATTTTAGTAGAAGTTTGGCATTTTGAGAAAATTTCGCATGTTGTAGTGTATTAAAACAGTAAAATGGGGTTTACAGTTGCTGAAATTTGAAATTACAGGAGCCTAATCTTTTATTAGCATTTCTTCAATTTTGCATTAGCGAAAAACACAGGTCTCAGATGCTGAAGGCCTAAAACTATCTAACAAGAATAATGTCTGAAATATCCTAGAGCTACCTGGATAGATTATGTATTAATTGTTCGGGTTTGGTTCGTGAATAAAAACTAGATATGTATTACGTTTTTACAGAATTACTATGAGGGCTGTTCAATATAGGATGATCCTAATGTTTTTACGGTCATAATTTTTTACACTAAAATTCAATCTTATTATATTTTGTTAGTTTAATTTGAAACAAACACGCTGTAGTAGTTTCATTGTTGGTACTTCTGGTTCCCGTCTGTGAGAACCAGGTACGTTCAGACATGTTCAATATCGCCTACCGCTGCAATGGAGGTAACATGCAGTTAAAGTTGATGTTAGAGGAAGATCCGGAGTTTCTTTCAAACGTAATCACTGCTGATGAAACTTGACTACATCATTTTGATCCTAAGAGCAAACAGCAAAGCTCAGTGTGGAAATCTCCTTCATCACCAACCCCCCAAAAAAGCAAAAGTGGTTGCTTCTGCTGGGAAAGTTATGGTCATCTCATTCTTTGATATTCATGGAATGGTTTATCAGTTTGTTATACCTGCGCGCACATGAGTAACTGGACAATATTACAGGGATGTCCTGAAAACATTGCAAGTTCATATCAGGCGCAATAGACCACATTTCCGTGAAATAGGCTAGATGCTGCAGCACGATAATGCGTGGCCGCATATTGGCAATGTTGTTGCTGAGTATCTTGCAAAAATCAACGTGAAGTAGATCTCTCACCCTCCCTATAGTCAGGATTTAACCCCATGTGACTTTTTTCTATTCCCTAACTTGAAGAAACGCCTTAGTAGGGGGCATTATCCATCATTAGAAACAGTGGTGAAGGCTGCGGAGGCGATTTTGAAGCATCTATCAAAAATGGTTTCCAGCATGTCTTTGAAGACTTACAGAAACGCTGGGACAAGTGCATCGCATTTAGGGGAGACTATTTTGAGAAGGACTGTCAAAATTATGAGGATGAGGAAAGGTATGTTGTCAAAAAAAATTTTGATCATTCTTTATTGAACAGCCCTTGTATCTAAGAAGAATGATGTCTGAAATATCCTAGAGCTACCTGGATAGATTATGTATTGATGTTAGAGTTTGGTTCATGAATAAAACTAGAAATGTATTATGTACGTTGTTACAGAATTACAAATTCCCTTCTACAAACAAAAGACAATGCAGTAGTAACAAGAGGGGGGGGGGGGGGGGGGGAAGACTGTCAGTTTTCAGTGCCTTTACTGTTTTGTTCAGATTAAGCCAGCGATATCCAAGCTTCGGTACACGTACGCTATAGGAGACGCCAACACTTCTTAGGGATATTTATATTGATCACAAAATAACAAAAAATATTTCAGCTAAAGATCGACATCATTGTACTTTGAGTTCTGCTGTCCAGTACTAAGTTTATTTTCGTGACCGTTACGCGCAGATTTATTTTCTTTACTCCAAATTTCATACCTCATTATTCATATTTGTGAAATGTTGAGTGTCTTCATTGTGATAGTGACGATAGTGCAGTGTAACTTTTGTCGTTATAAGAGGAAGACGTAAACTAACGGAACAAGTGATAGTAGCGATAATATTGAACCAACCCAAGTAAAAATTAGAACAACGCGTGTTCCACGACGAGACTTTGATGAATATTAACCATGTAAAAACACGAGAAATGTGAAATACAAATACCTATTACAGTGAATCGTACATGAAATATGGATTAGTATCAAATATGTGTGATCCACCTCTTTCCAGCTAAACTCGGTCGAATAACTACGGCGCTGAGAACCATAAGGGACCAAAGAACATAAACGTAGTTTTGAGAAAAATAGATGTCTGTTAAAATAAAAATTTCTATTACTAATGGCCGTGTGCACCAACCTCGTTAAGCAAACCCACAAGAGACGTTTGCCTAAACGCAATTAAAAGTTGATCGCGGTAAAGCTTACATCCTGGTGCACCATAGCCAATCGCCGGTTAGTTGGCAGTGATTATGTGGCAGGCGCTAGGTGCCGTAGAGCGCACCGCTTGTTTCAAATGTAACTGTTAAGAAGGCTACCGAACACACCCGGAAGTTCATCGCTTTGTGTTCGTCATTTGTAGTTTGTTTTTCGCTTAGCATTTGTCCAAGCAGAAGCACGTGTTTAAACAGCTATAGCAGAATATAACCATAATGGAAACAACGAGCAAGAGGACTCCAAACTTTTCTGCTTTTGAAGTAGACATTTTGTTAGATTTGGCAATCAGTGGCTCCAAGTACTCCTGGAAAACCACTAATTGCACTAAAGTTATCAATGACTGACCTTACATCAGCATTACTTGCCGGAAATTGTATATACTTGCGTCCGAGGTCAGTTATTGCTCGCGACACACTGTTTATAATACGCAACGCCGTGGTCCGATGAGTATTAGATACGTCGCCGATTAGTATATTACATGCACCCGTTGCATAAAATCTTAAAGTTGTTAATACTCGATTCATTGGTGATATCGGATTATTTCTGTTTGTTGGGAATTCTAACCTATCACACAATTTGTCCACTAGCCACCACACTACTTCCTTAGATAATCGGAATCTTTCTTGAAATTTTCTATCGTTCATATCATCAAAAGGATTTCCTCTATCCACTATAACGGGTATGCGATTATTGTCACCACCGTCAATATATTGCATATATAACATTTCGTCCTCGAAATTATCGCGTTCCAAAACATAAGCCGCCATTTTACAATTACGAGCTAAGATAATCGGCCATTCACGGCCGGTCAGAGTTAAACGACGATTAAAGCCTGGATGAAGTTTACCGTCGTCGATGCACCAGAAATGACCGCTCATCGCGGTAAAGTCAATATTTAACCGCGATAATATCTTGATCGAGATTGGTGCACACGGCCATAAGTATTACTTCTAACGTGATGCGAAGTGTAAGTTATGTTGGCAACACAAGATAAAAATTGAACTGTTCAGAGCAAACAAAATGTGCTTTATGTTTTGGGGCCTTGTGTAAGACATATGGCGAGACAGCTTTTTATAAATATTTCATTAAATCAGAGAGGACTTAAACAGAGCTATAGCTGGTTGACCACTAGGTTGGCAAACGTCAGGAGCATGCATACATGGTAAAATCTCAAAATCGATGATGTGCTTAAGCCCTTGTGGTTCTAAACGCCTCACGTTTATGAAACCATCCCTATTTCACGAACATTAGGTAACCAATTACGGCCATTATAAAGATAAGTCCGTACAAAGCAGAAAACGTGAATAAAAGTTCAAACGTGATATATAGTTTTACAAAAACAACTGAAGACATCGTGTAAATTAGCGTTTCTGGTTGCGAAAAATAAATCACTTTATACCGCAGTTTAATCTCTTATTATTCTGGTTATTTGATTATAGAAGATAAAAGCTACCTCGGTAGCGTGGTGGTAGCAGGTCTGCCTCACGTTCAAGAGGTCCCGAGTTCGAATCTCGGTCAGGGTGAGTTACCTGGATAAGGTTTTTTTCCGCGGTTTTCGCTTATCCTGAAAGACGAATGTTTCCTCCTTCGCATAATTCGAGGATATCGTACAATCTCCACTGATGCAGCTCAGATTATAGCTAACATCGAACCTTTGGCTCTCACTGGTTTATCAACAGCAACTATTACGAATTTAAGACATGAACGTGAATGTGCGTCTTATCTGTCTCACTTAAAACTACTACTACTGGATGGGACGAACAAGTAAATTCCACAACTAGGAATGCGTGGAAGGCATTACATTTCGTAATGAGAATATTGAAAAAGGGGAGCGCTAGATCCAGGGAAATTGCCTACAAGGCCTTAGTGCGGCCGGTTATGGAATATGGAGTAGCATGCTGGGACCCGTATAGAGCTAACCAAATCGATCCATTAGAAAAAATACAGAAGAGGGCAATAAAATTCATAAAAAGAGGCAAGTATTTTGGGCCTATAAAAGGAGATGAGACTAAATGGGAGGAATTAAGAATTAGGCGTAAAAAACATAGGTTGGTAGCAGTAGGGTATTAGAGAGTGTTCTGGCGCAACAGTTTATGAGCAAGATGGCGGCCATGCGCAATCTATGTATTTAGGATATTTTGACAGTGTTCAGAGGTTTAGTCAGTCCTCTTAATTTGCTGTAGATCATGATGCTAGGTCTTGAGGTATAATCTGGGGGGCTCTAGGGTTAACTGTTGTAGGTTTTCACAGGTAAGGCTGTTGGTCTGGGAAGCTAATAGCTATAGGATTTAGAGGTTAGGTCTTGAGATAACGTTTGGGACTCTAGGGTTAAGTGTTTCAGGTTTTCTCAGGTAAAGCTGTTGGTCTGGGAGGTTAATAGCTGTAGGATTTAGTGGTTTGGTCTTGAGGTATGATCTGAGGGTCTAGGGTTAAGAGTTGCATGCTTTTCACAGGTAAAAAATGCTGGTGTGAACAATAGTAAGTGTAGGATTTAGTGGTTAGGTCTCAAGGTATGATCTGAGGCTCTAGGATTAAGAGTTGCAGGCTTTCACAGGTAGTTTTCACTGTTGGTCTGGTAGGTTGAAATCTGTAGGAATTAGAGGTCGGGTCTCAAGTAATGTTCTGGGGAGGGCGAGCTCTAGGGTTAACAGTTGCAGGTTTTTCACAGGTAAAAGCTACTGGTCTGGAGATTAATACTGTGTGATTGGAGGTTAGGTCTTGAGGTATGATCTGGGGTCTCTAGGGTTAAGAGTTGCATCTTTCCAAAGGTAAGGCTGTTGGTCTGGGAGGTTAATTCCCGTAGGATTTAGTGGTTAGGTCTTGAGTTATGATCTGGGGCTCTAGGTTTAAGAGTTGTAGGGTTTATAGCTAAAGGTTGTTGGTTAGGAGTATAAAGGCTGTAGGATCGTTTGGCTTTGTTGTATAGGTTGAGGTATGGTCTTATGATTTTGAAGTTCACTTTGCTAGTCCAGCGTCTAAAGGTTGTTAATCTTGAGGCAAGTCCTACATTTATGCTTTACTATTTCATAGTACTATAAACCAACCTAACATAGCCTAACCTGACAGTTCTCTTTTTTATTCTTAAGGTATTTTATTCTACCCCGCTGTAACTGAAGCTAACATCCTCTTTTTTGTTTTTGTCTTCTTTCATCATTCTTTAACCTAGCTATTTGTGCTATTGGCATCCGTTCTCTTTTCTTCTTATGGTAATGTATTCTACCACTGTAACCTACCCTAATATACCCTTTTTCACCTTCTTTCATCATTCTTTAACATAATCTAACCTAACCTAACCTAACTCAGCAGTTCTCTTTCCTGAAGTTCCTCTATTTTGCCACTTTAACCTAACCTAATATACTCCTTTTTGTTGTTGCCTTCTTTCATCATTCTTTAACCTAACCTAGCTGTGTATCTGCTATTGGCATCATTTGTTGCATCTGTTAACCTGTTTTCTGTCCTTATGTTCCTCTATTCTCGCACTTTAACCTAACCTAATATACTTCTTTGTTTTTGCCATCTTTCACAGCTCCTTATCCTAATTCTTTTTGCTATTGACATCCTTTCTCTTTTCTCAAGCTGTTCTACTCTTTCCTCCTCAGCCTATCCTAAGCATGTTCATTTTCCCTTTATATAACCCATATCTTTCAAGCTCAACTATTTTGTATTCCGCTAACTACTTGTACGTATGGTGTAAAATTCTTGAGGCATGCTGATGTTAGAGCTCCTAGAACTATTTTTGGCACTGCTAGAGGTATATATGCTGATTAGGTGCGTTTATATAGTAAATTTAGCTATTTGTGTAACTGCTTCTGTTTTCCTAACCATAGAGTTTTTTTGTTGCTAGGGATTCTTGTTCTTCGTACCTTCTCTATGATTTCAAGATCTCTATTCCATCTTGTTATGTTTTGAGGCCTTATGCTTATATCTTAAGCTTCGTTATTAAGTCTTTTGCTCTGAAAGGCTATGTATATTGGTTAAGGTGCTCATCTCTCTTGGTCACGAGGTTAAGTCTTGAGGTACGATCTTAAGGCCTGGGGTTTAAAGGATGTATAGCTTAAACCCACAGGTCTTGAGGTTAAGGGCTGTAGCTTTGGTGGTTAGGTCTTATGGATTCGAAGTTAGAGTTCTCGGTCTAATGTTAAGGCTGTAGGATCTAGAGGATACGTATTGAGGTATGATCTGAGGGCTCTAGGGTTAAGAGTTGTAGGCTTCATAGCTAACGGTTTAAAGCTGTAGTGTCTAGAGGTTAGGTGTTGAGATATTATCTGGGAACTCTAGGGTTAAGAGTCGTAGGGTTCATAGCTAAACGTTTGACAGCTATAGATATCTTCGTTCCTGTTAGAGGTGTATTCGTAATCATCTGTGCGTACATTCTTCATACGGTTCTTCATTCGGATTGATGTCTTCATACTCTTGTAATATTTCGTAATGCTAAACCAACGTTCTAATGCTATTGTCATGCCTTTCCAGATGTTCTGAGCTTTTTGTACATTTCAGGGATCTTTTTAGGCTAACTTCAACTACTTAAATCTTTTTATACTAATTAAAATGTTTTCAAGGTTATTTCATATTATGAGGTAGTAGATCCTTTTTAATTTACCTATTTAACATTAATTAAAGTGTGCTCAGTTAGCTTATGCAATGAGGTAGACATCCCTCGTCTTTTTATCTGGACTTGGGACCAGCGTCAGAATTTTTGTTTTTCTGAACGGTAGACTTAATGCCTTCCTCTGCTCTTATTATTCAGGCTTTCATGACTAGATGTCAGCTGCGCACCAGGGTTTGCTGCTTCTTGAGATGGGAAATCAGTTTTTCTGTTTTAGACCTTCTTATTTCATTCATTATTCACAGCACGGTAATGTCCATGGGCATATGTGGATATTCCATCATCTGCAATTACTCTTTTGTCATCATGTGGGGATAAGGATATTTTGTTCACTTCCACTGATGTAACATTATGTTGACGAGACAGAATTAAGTTCATTGGCGTTCTTATGATTTCTCTGCTTTTAAGACAGTCCAAATAGCTCTCAAAGGTGATGTATTGTTTAATGGCGCTATGCTTTATGCCTTTTATCTTCTTGATCACACCTCCATCGATGTCGAGAGCATACATCTTCGGTCTCAGTCCAACAAAACGATTAATGATTTTTCCATTTCCTTCATCTTTAAACTTTCCCAGCACTTTCTTATTTTTTGTAGAGTGGCATATGTGGTCGCTAGGATAATCAGCAGTATCCAGATGTTCCAGAAAACGTAACTTATCCTGGTATACATCTCTAGTGGTCACGCGATGGATGAAAGAGTCGGTATCCATGTACATGAGCTTCAGATTTTCAAGTCCGTAATACGGCATTAGCACATCATAATGATACCAATACATCAAGGTCTTCGAGATATCCAGCACACACATCCCAATGTATATAGGCTTGTTGAAGACTATCTCCCGCGACGCCATGTGGACTGCAGCCAGATTAGGCCCATATATAGTTCTATCAATAAATGTAGGCTTAGCAACTAGTTTTTCCAATGTCTTCCAATCGGTGACAAGTCGTATATTCAGTCGGTTTCTGATGTTTTCCATAGTTTTTCCAAACATGGCATTGTTAAAAAGTTTGTAAAGATCCTTCTCGAAATCATTTCTTGATCCTTGTCGTAGTCGGTTATTGAATTCCACATAAGGCTTTAACCAACATGACTGTTGAAATTGTAGCACCCGATGGATTTTAGTCAGTTTTAACCCATGACTAAGGGCCTGCTTTAAGGTCATGTAATGCACCACATACTGCGTTCGTGATCCAAGGTGAGGAATTAATTTCTTTGTAGAAGAACCCGTAGGCTTGATACACTCAGGTAGGAACGGCAAATCATTATGCAGCTCATGGAGTTCTGTAGGATATTCGAGGTTCACTTCTAAAATGTATCCCAGAGGGTCATCTTCTCGTAGGATTTCCAGGTTGATATCTTCAGGAGAAACCCACTCAAAACCTCCATAAGGAAGGGCGTGGCACATTGCCCAACCATATTGGTTATTAGCATCCTCATACGTAATATATTGTGAGGGTTTACTTGTATCATACTCCTGCATGTAGATGTGGTTTGCCTCTGCATACCGATGAGAAACTTGGCATAATCCTCCTCTTATACCCGCTTCAACCATGAGTAGCTGATCATAATCCTGTAGTAATTCCAGTTCAATTCCTGTGTACAGCAGCATTGCATCCCACGTAAGTCCAGGTGATGTAAAATAATGTGCAGGATCAACTTTGTGGGTTTTCAGAGTCTGTTCCCTAAATGTCTCAAACACATCTGTTAGTAGAAGGACATCCGTAGTTAAGTAGAGGTCACTGTAGTCGCCCATTGTTCTGATGTTGAATTGGCTCCATACGTTTTTTGCATGTTTATACTCTCCATCACTAATTTCTTCTTTGTTTAACTTATTGAAGAATGCCTTCCTCGGAGGAAGTTCTGTTTCACACAAAACATCCCATGATGTGACGTAATCGTAGGGGAACACTCCCTTACGGGTCACCAATTCGATATTCTCTGTTCCAAAGTACTTCAGAGTTTCAGGATATGATGTTAGATTTTTTGCTAATTTATCCAAGCTGGTACTAAGGAAGCGATAGGTATCCACAAAGCGGAGTTTAATGTCACCAACATACTTGGAAAATGATATGTAACTTTCCTCTGAGCTAGGAATAACTTCTACTCTCTCACTAGTACAACCTAATTCTTTAACAATGAAATGGGAGTCATATCCACTCAGGTTATGCATGAAGACAGGAATATAATTGGGCGTTTTGCAAGCGAGATTACACTGATTATGTAGACTTCCTCGGTATTCACCGGTTATATGGTCATGATCCCGTACTTTCCAGTTCTCTCCTGTAAATTCTTTCCCACATAAGTAACATTCTGTAGAACACTCGAAAGATTTTTGCTGCTCATCTGTTAGTGTTAATGGAGAATCAGTTTTGTATACACTATTAATCTTCTTTGCAAGAGAAGTTAAATACTCCATAAACTTCACTGCTGTATCATAACCACGATATACGTAAGGTTCAGTAGGAAGATCGGTCTGTATGCCTTCAATAGAGGCCGAGGATTTGACATATACACAGAAACTCATAGGAATATGATTCTGATATGGAACTGTATAAGATGTTTCAGGATTAGAAGAACAGCTATGGTAAGGACTGAGAATGCTTTCAAAGTCAGCATAGATGACATAAGGCAATTTCAGCATCCTTTCAAAGTTCTTGAATCTAACGATAGACTTCTCCTTTGTTGGCATAACAATCCTGGCAACTCCGTGCTGATTGCATATTTTTCTATGTTCATTTAGCTTCTGCACTCCTCCTCGTCCATGCTGATCATCAAAGTGCGTAAAACAACGTTTGCAGGTGTAGATCTTTCCCTTACGTTTAGTTTTCTGTTGATGAATAAGTTTCTCAAAATGCTTTATATAAACGTAATGCAGGCGCCCTACAGCATCACTTAACAGAAGCAGATCACGATGTTCAGTCTGTTCAGCATCTACAACTTTCATAGGAAACACTTGATTCTTTTCATCCAAACCGAAAACGTTTATAGAGATGTTATTTCGTCGTTCAAATTTAGGGATATCTCTCAGGCTCGTAGGAAACGAGACGCAGGAAAAGTCATATATTTCTTGAAAATCCTTATACTTGCTAACACGTTGAGGATCCTTTTGAATGAATTTGGCAAGAACAGCATACATAAAACATTTTTCATCATCATAGTTCTGTGGATTTATGCAGGCTTTCTTCGCTTCTAAAGATGGCGGTAGAGGGATGTAGCTGCTTCCTCTTAGCCCATTATTCTTGTTGATTCTAACTCGAACCCCGTCAACAGCTAATAAAGCCCAGTTGCTTCCTTTAAGTTGACCTTCCTCCATTTCAGTACAAAGTTTCTTGAATTTCCTTTCCAAGATGGCGTCCAAGTCACTTTCTAAAAATATTGCTTGATTTGGTGTTTTAAAGGCTTTATCAGTAGTATCACCAACGGTATTCACAAACTGACATTCAGCCACGAGGTTAATTTTCACACTTTTATGGGTCCTTAGTTGCTTCTGAACGGCTTGAATTATCCGCTGTTTTGATTCTTGGAGATATGTCTTTAGATCCTGGCATGTAGAGCACTGGATGAAAAACGATTTCAGTCGATCCTGGAAAGCTGTTTCATATTCTACGACATCGTCTTCATCAGGAACCATTAACAGCAATTTATGCTTGGTAGGCTCGATCTTGAGTTTCTTAGCAGCACTTATTCTCTCGCATCGTTCTTGGTGCTCATCTCTACGACGTTCAGTACCATAAACGCCATCACAATGTTTACATTCGTAATACTGGCCACATACCAGCTCGTGTCTCTTTTTATTGTAGTTTTTCAGGAAACTCTTATCACATTTACCACACTTAAATTCTTGTATAGCAGCGTCTAACAGAGCTTCCATCGCTTTAATATTCCAGTTTTTGTTATGTGCAGGCTAATTCTCGGGGAATATGTTGCTAAGTAAGTGTCCGATACACCCTTTCAGATCTCTTCACCTTGATAACTTATCAACGCTACTGAAGATGAATTTCACTGCAGGAGCTGATCCGCTAAGCTATAAACACACTAGCGTAATTACAACCTAAGCTCAATAAAGCTCCATTTATACAATTAGCGCAGACCTAAAAGAAAACTTCATCATTCCCACCAATACCGGGGTTCGAAGGTGGCGCTCCTATCGGAGAAAACCTAAAAGAAAACTATTATCTTGCTACCACAGGGGTTCGAAGATGGTTCTACTATTGGAGAAAACCTAAAAGAAAACTATTAATTTTCCAGTTTTCGATTATTCTTTAACTACTATACAATTCACATGTGAGAAAAAATTAGACAAATTAAAATTGAAAAAGGAAATAAATAACTAGATTTGAAGATAAAATTTAGACAATTCAAACGAGTATAAACACGACTAAGCTACGCCTTCTAGTTTTAAAGTTACATTAGGAGATTACATTGCCACCCGTAGACACCTCTCCGTCATCTTCAACCACGTGCTCTTGATTCTTTTCACACATATCTTAACCTAGCAGTTCTATTTTCCTCAAGTTCATCTATTGCACTGTTTAACTCATCTAAGGGGCGTCCTTAGGCTCCTTCACTTCATCCTCAACCTCGTGTTCTTGATTCCTTTAGATCCATCTTTAACCTAGTTATGTTTTTGCTATGGACATCATTTCTCTTTTCTTAAGTTCAATTATTTCATCCATCTTGTTATGTTGAGTCTTTTGCTTATATCTTAAACTTTGTGATTAAGTCTTTTGATTTGAAAGTCTATGTATATTGCTTGAGGTCCTCATCCCTTTTGGTCATGGGACAGGTCATGATATATGATTCTTATGGGTTGAGCTTGTCAACACACCTAAAACATTAATATTCAGAGTTATTTAAATTATCCTGCTGAGATTCGAACCATGATCGTAAAGTGTAAATCACCAGTTCAACAGCAAATCAGCCCTAAGGTATGATTGAACACGCTATTTCATTGCGTTACCATTATTAGTTCAAGAGTTATTTAAGATTCAATTTATTTCGACTGAACCGGTAATCGAACCATGGATCACTAGGATACAGAGCCATAAAACATTCACAGCATACGTAAATAAAAATACCTATGGTTTACGCCGCTATTCTAAGTGTAATAGCTCGCAAAATAGATCACAATTACGGAATTTGATGAACGCCGGGAATCGAACCAAGGATCTTCTCCGCTAAAACATAATAGGATGTGATTAACCGCAAAAAGTATCGCCATATAAAGTTAATTTCACCACTCTAGACACATTGGTTACAGAGATATTCAGATTAACTGATCCAGTAATCGAACCAGGGACCCTCGAATTCTACATTGTCAGCATATGATTAACAATGAAGTTAATGTTTATTTCAGTGCTCTAGTTCTATTGGTCACAGAGATATTCAAATTAAACGATTTAGCACTCGAACCGAGGATTCCAGGTATACGGTATAAACCCAGCAGATACCACTTAACTATATAAAATTTATAAAGTTTGTTAGAACCCGATCACATAATTAGTTTCAGAGTTATAACGGTATTAAGAGTGCTCACTTGCGCGAGAGTCGAACCCAGGATGGGGACAATTTACCTACCTGCCCTCAGGCGTGATAGATAGAAACGATGGTGGTTAGCTCGTTGTTGCACTAAAAGCAATTTACCTACCTGCCCTCAGGCATGATAGATAGAAACGGTGGTGGTTAGCTCGTTGTTGCACTAAAAGCAGTAGGGGATAAATATATTTAGTTTCCTGAGGCAATTCAAGGTTAATTAGGAAGTAAACATGTTTACTTACTGGATGGCATTGACAGGCGTTGCGTCATATGTCTAGACATAGAGCCGCCTGGATGACCTTGAATCTGTGTTTGAACATACATTTATCCCCTACTGCTTTTAGTGCAACAACGAGCTAACCACCACCGTTTCTATCTATCATGCCTGAGGGCAGGTAGGTAAATTGCTTTTAGTGCAACAACGAGCTAACCACCATCGTTTCTATCTATCACGCCTGAGGGCAGGTAGGTAAATTGTCCCCATCCTGGGTTCGACTCTCGCGCAAGTGAGCACTCTTAATACCGTTATAACTCTGAAACTAATTATGTGATCGGGTTCTAACAAACTTTATAAATTTTATATAGTTAAGTGGTATCTGCTGGGTTTATACCGTATACCTGGAATCCTCGGTTCGAGTGCTAAATCGTTTAATTTGAATATCTCTGTGACCAATAGAACTAGAGCACTGAAATAAACATTAACTTCATTGTTAATCATATGCTGACAATGTAGAATTCGAGGGTCCCTGGTTCGATTACTGGATCAGTTAATCTGAATATCTCTGTAACCAATGTGTCTAGAGTGGTGAAATTAACTTTATATGGCGATACTTTTTGCGGTTAATCACATCCTATTATGTTTTAGCGGAGAAGATCCTTGGTTCGATTCCCGGCGTTCATCAAATTCCGTAATTGTGATCTATTTTGCGAGCTATTACACTTAGAATAGCGGCGTAAACCATAGGTATTTTTATTTACGTATGCTGTGAATGTTTTATGGCTCTGTATCCTAGTGATCCATGGTTCGATTACCGGTTCAGTCGAAATAAATTGAATCTTAAATAACTCTTGAACTAATAATGGTAACGCAATGAAATAGCGTGTTCAATCATACCTTAGGGCTGATTTGCTGTTGAACTGGTGATTTACACTTTACGATCATGGTTCGAATCTCAGCAGGATAATTTAAATAACTCTGAATATTAATGTTTTAGGTGTGTTGACAAGCTCAACCCATAAGAATCATATATCATGACCTGTCCCATGACCAAAAGGGATGAGGACCTCAAGCAATATACATAGACTTTCAAATCAAAAGACTTAATCACAAAGTTTAAGATATAAGCAAAAGACTCAACATAACAAGATGGATGAAATAATTGAACTTAAGAAAAGAGAAATGATGTCCATAGCAAAAACATAACTAGGTTAAAGATGGATCTAAAGGAATCAAGAACACGAGGTTGAGGATGAAGTGAAGGAGCCTAAGGACGCCCCTTAGATGAGTTAAACAGTGCAATAGATGAACTTGAGGAAAATAGAACTGCTAGGTTAAGATATGTGTGAAAAGAATCAAGAGCACGTGGTTGAAGATGACGGAGAGGTGTCTACGGGTGGCAATGTAATCTCCTAATGTAACTTTAAAACTAGAAGGCGTAGCTTAGTCGTGTTTATACTCGTTTGAATTGTCTAAATTTTATCTTCAAATCTAGTTATTTATTTCCTTTTTCAATTTTAATTTGTCTAATTTTTTCTCACATGTGAATTGTATAGTAGTTAAAGAATAATCGAAAACTGGAAAATTAATAGTTTTCTTTTAGGTTTTCTCCAATAGTAGAACCATCTTCGAACCCCTGTGGTAGCAAGATAATAGTTTTCTTTTAGGTTTTCTCCGATAGGAGCGCCACCTTCGAACCCCGGTATTGGTGGGAATGATGAAGTTTTCTTTTAGGTCTGCGCTAATTGTATAAATGGAGCTTTATTGAGCTTAGGTTGTAATTACGCTAGTGTGTTTATAGCTTAGCGGATCAGCTCCTGCAGTGAAATTCATCTTCAGTAGCGTTGATAAGTTATCAAGGTGAAGAGATCTGAAAGGGTGTATCGGACACTTACTTAGCAACATATTCCCCGAGAATTAGCCTGCACATAACAAAAACTGGAATATTAAAGCGATGGAAGCTCTGTTAGACGCTGCTATACAAGAATTTAAGTGTGGTAAATGTGATAAGAGTTTCCTGAAAAACTACAATAAAAAGAGACACGAGCTGGTATGTGGCCAGTATTACGAATGTAAACATTGTGATGGCGTTTATGGTACTGAACGTCGTAGAGATGAGCACCAAGAACGATGCGAGAGAATAAGTGCTGCTAAGAAACTCAAGATCGAGCCTACCAAGCATAAATTGCTGTTAATGGTTCCTGATGAAGACGATGTCGTAGAATATGAAACAGCTTTCCAGGATCGACTGAAATCGTTTTTCATCCAGTGCTCTACATGCCAGGATCTAAAGACATATCTCCAAGAATCAAAACAGCGGATAATTCAAGCCGTTCAGAAGCAACTAAGGACCCATAAAAGTGTGAAAATTAACCTCGTGGCTGAATGTCAGTTTGTGAATACCGTTGGTGATACTACTGATAAAGCCTTTAAAACACCAAATCAAGCAATATTTTTAGAAAGTGACTTGGACGCCATCTTGGAAAGGAAATTCAAGAAACTTTGTACTGAAATGGAGGAAGGTCAACTTAAAGGAAGCAACTGGGCTTTATTAGCTGTTGACGGGGTTCGAGTTAGAATCAACAAGAATAATGGGCTAAGAGGAAGCAGCTACATCCCTCTACCGCCATCTTTAGAAGCGAAGAAAGCCTGCATAAATCCACAGAACTATGATGATGAAAAATGTTTTATGTATGCTGTTCTTGCCAAATTCATTCAAAAGGATCCTCAACGTGTTAGCAAGTATAAGGATTTTCAAGAAATATATGACTTTTCCTGCGTCTCGTTTCCTACGAGCCTGAGAGATATCCCTAAATTTGAACGACGAAATAACATCTCTATAAACGTTTTCGGTTTGGATGAAAAGAATCAAGTGTTTCCTATGAAAGTTGTAGATGCTGAACAGACTGAACATCGTGATCTGCTTCTGTTAAGTGATGCTGTAGGGCGCCTGCATTACGTTTATATAAAGCATTTTGAGAAACTTATTCATCAACAGAAAACTAAACGTAAGGGAAAGATCTACACCTGCAAACGTTGTTTTACGCACTTTGATGATCAGCATGGACGAGGAGGAGTGCAGAAGCTAAATGAACATAGAAAAATATGCAATCAGCACGGAGTTGCCAGGATTGTTATGCCAACAAAGGAGAAGTCTATCGTTAGATTCAAGAACTTTGAAAGGATGCTGAAATTGCCTTATGTCATCTATGCTGACTTTGAAAGCATTCTCAGTCCTTACCATAGCTGTTCTTCTAATCCTGAAACATCTTATACAGTTCCATATCAGAATCATATTCCTATGAGTTTCTGTGTATATGTCAAATCCTCGGCCTCTATTGAAGGCATACAGACCGATCTTCCTACTGAACCTTACGTATATCGTGGTTATGATACAGCAGTGAAGTTTATGGAGTATTTAACTTCTCTTGCAAAGAAGATTAATAGTGTATACAAAACTGATTCTCCATTAACACTAACAGATGAGCAGCAAAAATCTTTCGAGTGTTCTACAGAATGTTACTTATGTGGGAAAGAATTTACAGGAGAGAACTGGAAAGTACGGGATCATGACCATATAACCGGTGAATACCGAGGAAGTCTACATAATCAGTGTAATCTCGCTTGCAAAACGCCCAATTATATTCCTGTCTTCATGCATAACCTGAGTGGATATGACTCCCATTTCATTGTTAAAGAATTAGGTTGTACTAGTGAGAGAGTAGAAGTTATTCCTAGCTCAGAGGAAAGTTACATATCATTTTCCAAGTATGTTGGTGACATTAAACTCCGCTTTGTGGATACCTATCGCTTCCTTAGTACCAGCTTGGATAAATTAGCAAAAAATCTAACATCATATCCTGAAACTCTGAAGTACTTTGGAACAGAGAATATCGAATTGGTGACCCGTAAGGGAGTGTTCCCCTACGATTACGTCACATCATGGGATGTTTTGTGTGAAACAGAACTTCCTCCGAGGAAGGCATTCTTCAATAAGTTAAACAAAGAAGAAATTAGTGATGGAGAGTATAAACATGCAAAAAACGTATGGAGCCAATTCAACATCAGAACAATGGGCGACTACAGTGACCTCTACTTAACTACGGATGTCCTTCTACTAACAGATGTGTTTGAGACATTTAGGGAACAGACTCTGAAAACCCACAAAGTTGATCCTGCACATTATTTTACATCACCTGGACTTACGTGGGATGCAATGCTGCTGTACACAGGAATTGAACTGGAATTACTACAGGATTATGATCAGCTACTCATGGTTGAAGCGGGTATAAGAGGAGGATTATGCCAAGTTTCTCATCGGTATGCAGAGGCAAACCACATCTACATGCAGGAGTATGATACAAGTAAACCCTCACAATATATTACGTATGAGGATGCTAATAACCAATATGGTTGGGCAATGTGCCACGCCCTTCCTTATGGAGGTTTTGAGTGGGTTTCTCCTGAAGATATCAACCTGGAAATCCTACGAGAAGATGACCCTCTGGGATACATTTTAGAAGTGAACCTCGAATATCCTACAGAACTCCATGAGCTGCATAATGATTTGCCGTTCCTACCTGAGTGTATCAAGCCTACGGGTTCTTCTACAAAGAAATTAATTCCTCACCTTGGATCACGAACGCAGTATGTGGTGCATTACATGACCTTAAAGCAGGCCCTTAGTCATGGGTTAAAACTGACTAAAATCCATCGGGTGCTACAATTTCAACAGTCATGTTGGTTAAAGCCTTATGTGGAATTCAATAACCGACTACGACAAGGATCAAGAAATGATTTCGAGAAGGATCTTTACAAACTTTTTAACAATGCCATGTTTGGAAAAACTATGGAAAACATCAGAAACCGACTGAATATACGACTTGTCACCGATTGGAAGACATTGGAAAAACTAGTTGCTAAGCCTACATTTATTGATAGAACTATATATGGGCCTAATCTGGCTGCAGTCCACATGGCGTCGCGGGAGATAGTCTTCAACAAGCCTATATACATTGGGATGTGTGTGCTGGATATCTCGAAGACCTTGATGTATTGGTATCATTATGATGTGCTAATGCCGTATTACGGACTTGAAAATCTGAAGCTCATGTACATGGATACCGACTCTTTCATCCATCGCGTGACCACTAGAGATGTATACCAGGATAAGTTACGTTTTCTGGAACATCTGGATACTGCTGATTATCCTAGCGACCACATATGCCACTCTACAAAAAATAAGAAAGTGCTGGGAAAGTTTAAAGATGAAGGAAATGGAAAAATCATTAATCGTTTTGTTGGACTGAGACCGAAGATGTATGCTCTCGACATCGATGGAGGTGTGATCAAGAAGATAAAAGGCATAAAGCATAGCGCCATTAAACAATACATCACCTTTGAGAGCTATTTGGACTGTCTTAAAAGCAGAGAAATCATAAGAACGCCAATGAACTTAATTCTGTCTCGTCAACATAATGTTACATCAGTGGAAGTGAACAAAATATCCTTATCCCCACATGATGACAAAAGAGTAATTGCAGATGATGGAATATCCACATATGCCCATGGACATTACCGTGCTGTGAATAATGAATGAAATAAGAAGGTCTAAAACAGAAAAACTGATTTCCCATCTCAAGAAGCAGCAAACCCTGGTGCGCAGCTGACATCTAGTCATGAAAGCCTGAATAATAAGAGCAGAGGAAGGCATTAAGTCTACCGTTCAGAAAAACAAAAATTCTGACGCTGGTCCCAAGTCCAGATAAAAAGACGAGGGATGTCTACCTCATTGCATAAGCTAACTGAGCACACTTTAATTAATGTTAAATAGGTAAATTAAAAAGGATCTACTACCTCATAATATGAAATAACCTTGAAAACATTTTAATTAGTATAAAAAGATTTAAGTAGTTGAAGTTAGCCTAAAAAGATCCCTGAAATGTACAAAAAGCTCAGAACATCTGGAAAGGCATGACAATAGCATTAGAACGTTGGTTTAGCATTACGAAATATTACAAGAGTATGAAGACATCAATCCGAATGAAGAACCGTATGAAGAATGTACGCACAGATGATTACGAATACACCTCTAACAGGAACGAAGATATCTATAGCTGTCAAACGTTTAGCTATGAACCCTACGACTCTTAACCCTAGAGTTCCCAGATAATATCTCAACACCTAACCTCTAGACACTACAGCTTTAAACCGTTAGCTATGAAGCCTACAACTCTTAACCCTAGAGCCCTCAGATCATACCTCAATACGTATCCTCTAGATCCTACAGCCTTAACATTAGACCGAGAACTCTAACTTCGAATCCATAAGACCTAACCACCAAAGCTACAGCCCTTAACCTCAAGACCTGTGGGTTTAAGCTATACATCCTTTAAACCCCAGGCCTTAAGATCGTACCTCAAGACTTAACCTCGTGACCAAGAGAGATGAGCACCTTAACCAATATACATAGCCTTTCAGAGCAAAAGACTTAATAACGAAGCTTAAGATATAAGCATAAGGCCTCAAAACATAACAAGATGGAATAGAGATCTTGAAATCATAGAGAAGGTACGAAGAACAAGAATCCCTAGCAACAAAAAAACTCTATGGTTAGGAAAACAGAAGCAGTTACACAAATAGCTAAATTTACTATATAAACGCACCTAATCAGCATATATACCTCTAGCAGTGCCAAAAATAGTTCTAGGAGCTCTAACATCAGCATGCCTCAAGAATTTTACACCATACGTACAAGTAGTTAGCGGAATACAAAATAGTTGAGCTTGAAAGATATGGGTTATATAAAGGGAAAATGAACATGCTTAGGATAGGCTGAGGAGGAAAGAGTAGAACAGCTTGAGAAAAGAGAAAGGATGTCAATAGCAAAAAGAATTAGGATAAGGAGCTGTGAAAGATGGCAAAAACAAAGAAGTATATTAGGTTAGGTTAAAGTGCGAGAATAGAGGAACATAAGGACAGAAAACAGGTTAACAGATGCAACAAATGATGCCAATAGCAGATACACAGCTAGGTTAGGTTAAAGAATGATGAAAGAAGGCAACAACAAAAAGGAGTATATTAGGTTAGGTTAAAGTGGCAAAATAGAGGAACTTCAGGAAAGAGAACTGCTGAGTTAGGTTAGGTTAGGTTAGATTATGTTAAAGAATGATGAAAGAAGGTGAAAAAGGGTATATTAGGGTAGGTTACAGTGGTAGAATACATTACCATAAGAAGAAAAGAGAACGGATGCCAATAGCACAAATAGCTAGGTTAAAGAATGATGAAAGAAGACAAAAACAAAAAAGAGGATGTTAGCTTCAGTTACAGCGGGGTAGAATAAAATACCTTAAGAATAAAAAAGAGAACTGTCAGGTTAGGCTATGTTAGGTTGGTTTATAGTACTATGAAATAGTAAAGCATAAATGTAGGACTTGCCTCAAGATTAACAACCTTTAGACGCTGGACTAGCAAAGTGAACTTCAAAATCATAAGACCATACCTCAACCTATACAACAAAGCCAAACGATCCTACAGCCTTTATACTCCTAACCAACAACCTTTAGCTATAAACCCTACAACTCTTAAACCTAGAGCCCCAGATCATAACTCAAGACCTAACCACTAAATCCTACGGGAATTAACCTCCCAGACCAACAGCCTTACCTTTGGAAAGATGCAACTCTTAACCCTAGAGACCCCAGATCATACCTCAAGACCTAACCTCCAATCACACAGTATTAATCTCCAGACCAGTAGCTTTTACCTGTGAAAAACCTGCAACTGTTAACCCTAGAGCTCGCCCTCCCCAGAACATTACTTGAGACCCGACCTCTAATTCCTACAGATTTCAACCTACCAGACCAACAGTGAAAACTACCTGTGAAAGCCTGCAACTCTTAATCCTAGAGCCTCAGATCATACCTTGAGACCTAACCACTAAATCCTACACTTACTATTGTTCACACCAGCATTTTTTACCTGTGAAAAGCATGCAACTCTTAACCCTAGACCCTCAGATCATACCTCAAGACCAAACCACTAAATCCTACAGCTATTAACCTCCCAGACCAACAGCTTTACCTGAGAAAACCTGAAACACTTAACCCTAGAGTCCCAAACGTTATCTCAAGACCTAACCTCTAAATCCTATAGCTATTAGCTTCCCAGACCAACAGCCTTACCTGTGAAAACCTACAACAGTTAACCCTAGAGCCCCCCAGATTATACCTCAAGACCTAGCATCATGATCTACAGCAAATTAAGAGGACTGACTAAACCTCTGAACACTGTCAAAATATCCTAAATACATAGATTGCGCATGGCCGCCATCTTGCTCATAAACTGTTGCGCCAGAACACTCTCTAATACCCTACTGGTAGCGTTATTCAAAGCTAATGCTGGTGTAAAGGCATGGGTGGACGTTAATGTAAGGTTAGATAATCCTGATTATTATGGACGAAACGATCATAGGTATAAAACTAAGGGTAGAAGATACAGAACTGACGTAGGAAAATTTTCTTTTGTTAATAGAACCATTGAAGAATGGAATGAATTGCCTGTAGCAGTCTTTCAGGGCTGTCCCCTGTCGTTGAAGAAATTTAGAAAAAATCTAGATGGTTTATAGTTTAACTTTTGAATTATAATGGTATATAATATGTAAACAGAGAAGTAATTAGATAAGTTTTAAGTGACTAAAGTAAAATAATATCATGTTTGTATTGTTTACTGTATTATTGTTGTAAATCTAGTATATGTAATTTGATCTGTATTCTTAACTCTGCCACCGGGTAGTACCCAATTGCAGTTAATAAATACATACATACATACAAATCCCGAAGCATGCTACCACAGCAGGACATCCATCAAGTTTTGTAACCTGGCTAAAGGAAATATGTAATTTTCATGATTATTACAGATATACAGACGGTTCGCGTTACCAATTTGAAGATAATATATCTGCAGTAGGATGTGCTTTTGTTGTTTATGAAAACCAAACGGAACTAACTCACTCCATGTTTAAATTGTCACCTGAATGTTCTGTATTCGAGTCGGAGCTCTTAGCAATTAAAGAAGCTATAAAATGGTATACTGTTAATGGGAACAGTGCCCGTATTCTTAGTGATTCACAATCAGCTCTACTCGCTATTAATGATAAATACAATTTAAATTCATTAGCGCATGAAATCAGAACCTTGCTTCAAAACCATCCAGGACATATTTGCATAGGATGGCTTACAGGACACAGTGGAATTTTAGGTAACGAGAGAACTGATTGCTTGGCTAAGAAGGTTGCAGAATCCAATCTTCCTGTGACATACTCTTTATGTCCTATTTCTAATGTAAGGAGAATAATACGTCAACATATTCTTTAAGAATGGAACCAACAATGGCTAACAACTCCAAATGGAAGTTTAACAAAAACATTATTTTCCCTAGTGTATATGACAGAGGAAAATGTGAAACTCTTGTACCAAATTTTGTTTTGACAGTTTTTAAGTGGACATGGTAAATTTGGTGAATACTTATCACGCTTTCACTTAACATCCAACCCCGAGTGCATGTGTGGTGAAGAATTTCAAACTGTGGTTCATCTCCTTTTCTGTTGTCCCATTTTCTGGAGAGAAAGACAAGAATTAATATTCAAGCTAGACTCTCTAGGAACTGAATTTTCTGCTCCGCTCACATCTTTGCTAATGAAGCCACAACAGTATAAGTACTTCATGATGTTTATAAACTCAGTGTTTTAATTAATATTCATTAGATTAAAACATCGTTTCTTCCTTCTAGTATTTAAAATATTTTTGTTAAAATTGTATATTTTTATGTATCAACTCTGACCCTAATATATCACTGTGTAAAATACGGTTCAATAAATCTGGATAAATAAAAAAAAAACGAATGTCAGGTAGCTCTAAGCTTCATGGACCCTGGGCTCATTTGAGCATCATTTCACCACTTCCATTCATCGTCCGATATGACTAAACGTATGAGGACGTAAATTAAAAAAAAAAATCAGATAAAATTTTACACAAAGACTTCCTACACAAGTGTAGGACGTAGAATTCACTCATGTTGACCAAATAGTAGAAATATCCAAATAGACAAAATATTTTCAATTAAAATCGATGAAACGTGTAGCTAATGGTTGGTTTTGTTTGGCTTTGAAAATGAGTTTTGTTTATTTACTTGGTGATGATATTTGGAATTTGGGAAAAATGTTTGAAAGTATTATACTGTTTGTGTTGAGTGTGTTGAAGTGAGATTCTAGAAGGAAATTTGGTGGGCCATATAATGACGTTATTATAAAGAAGTGAACGATTGCTATTGTGGTGATATTTGGTCGAATTGTTTCTCCAACTTAATCAGCCACACGTTCGGGCGAAATATGTAGCGGTATATCTTCGCTGCAAGCACAATTGAAGACATGCTCGGAAAAACGGGTTAACCCACATTTTTTAAAAATGGAGAAAAACAATGTTTTGTGAATGAGGCTGAAAGAAATTGTCAACATTATTTTAGTTCATCTCTGAGAATATAAGTCTTAAGAGTACAGTATATTTTATCAGTATTATCCTTAATAGACCCCAAAACATGAATAATGTAATAACATTAATTAAAATAAGGAAAATAAAGTGAAAACCTTTCTCAAATTTTACTAAAGTTTTATTCTAGATACATACATTTTAGGTAAAATTAATAATTATATATATCCTTTGGCATTTTTAAACATCATACATTTTGGATTATTCTACTTTTTAATAAGTATATCATCTTATAAATGATATACTTATTTTGGAGGGTAGGTGCAAGCTTTTTAACTGTATTCCGGCTGATAAAAAGATTCATCAGTAATATTCTGAGAAGCTGTGGTCTTAGATTTGAGAGTTTTATAGTACTCGTGATAAATATGTTGGAGGAAATTTCATGTAAGCGATGGTTTGCCAGATATTTTCCTTCTATTGTCCAAAATGGCATAATCGTCAATACCACCGTAAGTGTATTTAAAATATAGCTTAAAGGGGTAGTCTTTAATACGTTCATGCATGCCACTTGCTCAAGAACCTCTTTTGCTCAGATTCTGAAACTGTTCTTTTCTGTACTTTATCGAGAAGAGACTTTGCAGAGATGAACATGTTAGTTGTTATTTTGACAACATGAAAAGGATTCTTTGCCCTGGTTTATTTCACTAGCTCCATTCACTGTTCTGAAACATACGTGTAAGCTGCTTGCTTCTTTTTTCTCGCTCCATAAGGCCGAAATCACGGTGAAAAGTTAAAAATCTATGACCGACCACTAGATGGCAGGCACAGAGTATGAACAGGTTAGTCCATTTTTGACATTATACGAGTAGCATATCACGAAATGAAACAACTTTACCTGTCTCTATTTAGTGTACTATAATTGCTGGAGGTTTATTTTTTATTTTTATTTATTTATTGTTCTCTGAAAAGGTTCCCAGAGCCATAGCTCATGCTAGGGAACAGTACAAAAACACATAAAATAATGGCATACAGCCCTTAACAATACTTATATTACATTTTCATAGTAGGAATAAATTACCGTACAAGAATAACATATATGAAACATACAAAGATACAGACATTCACTATTACTCAAGAAATAATAGTAACAAAGAACTTAACAGAAAAATAGGAGCTACATATTCTATGGGACATTAATCCATATTAATTTTTAAACAGTTCAGCTTTCAAACCAGCTATAAATGTGTAACACTTTCTCAGCTATCAATATATGCCTTCAGTAAATTTTCAGAAACTTTCCTTTTAAAACCTTTTATGTTTCTGCAACCTTTCAGTTCCAGTGGCAGCGCATTATATAAGTTGATAACGTGTGAGGTTAAGCTGTTCAGGCCATAAGTAGAAGTGTTCACTGTTGGTTTTGTTAAGTTTCCTTTATTTCTTGTATTATATATATGTGAGGAGCTTTCAAATGTTAGATTGGACTTTAGAAGATTATTTTTTATTTTGTGGAGATATATTATCAAGGACAACTCTATGTTTACTTGTAATGGTAAAATGTTAGTTACATGGTAGAGTGTTTTTGTGTTTGTTCTAAAGGGTAGATTGTAGATTATTTTCAAGGCACAATTTTGAAGTACTTCGAGGTCATGAATTAAATATTTAACAGAGTTACCCCATAAGATGTTTAAGTAATCCAAATGAGATTGAATTAAAGCATGGTAGATACTTCGTAAATGATTTACACTGAATCCTTTGAATTTCAGCCTGTGAATTACAGCTAACACAGGAAGAATCTTATTTTTTACATGCATGATATGGTCCTTCCATGTGAGCGTACTGTCTAGAATCAAACCTAGATATGTGATTTTTGTTACTCTTTCAATCACTGCGTCAGACCAACACAAGAAAAATAGGCTCTCAGCCGCAACAACAGAAGGCAGCACTTATCGCATTCTTTTTTATTTTGAGGGTTAGCCTGTTTTTCCGTTCATGTCTTCAATTCTTTCCCATGTCGTCAGTTTGTGCGGCTCAGTTTCTTCAAGCCACTATGAATTGACTTTGATTAAATAAGAGTCATGAGATCTCTTGTTTTCAGGTGTGGATTTTTAGTGACAGAAATAAAATTTTATATGACTCCGATTTCGTAATATATCATTTAATTGTATAATCTGGTTTACATTTTACTCGAATTTTCTTTCTTAATCACTGTAGGGTACCTCCAACACATCGATAAATCCTTATTTTCAATTATAATATAATTTCTGTTAATTACTTAAAATTCCTCACTTTTGCACGTCCACTCATCACTATTACGATTTCCGAATAACTCCTTTTTGAAGATTATTGATTTTCCGTTACAAAACTGTTATATTCACCGCGACATTTTTCCATCATCATGAAACAAGATTAAGGGGGGACGTACGAGAAAATGTTCAAAAACTCTATTTTTTTATTGTTTTGTAAAATAGTATATAGTATTGGCTATCAAACACCAAAATATTATGACTGTACGTGGTCTGTATGTACCTTTAAAAAATTAAATGCCCTAGTGTTGCATAGTAGCATTGTAGCAACACATAGTCTTCCATCAGCTGTCTTGGAATCTATAAATCCCACCTACCAATTCTTAGCACACCCAGACTTGCTAAAAAATTGTCTCTATGGAGAGACACAAAACCCAAATGAAAGCCTCAACAGTTTGATATGGAAAAGGTGTCCCAAAACATCATCTGTGTCTTCCATAGTGGTGCAAATTGCTACATTTGATGCTGCAATAGTGTTTAATGATGGGAATGTTGGCAGAAAGAAAGTTATGTATCAGTTAGGGTATCAACCTGGTGTGTTTATGGAGTATCGACAACATTCGCATCGCTGGTGCAGAAAGAGCTATGAAATTAATGCAGAAAGAAGCAAGACAGAAGAGGAATTTAAAAAGAAAGGCTAAAGAAGACCAGAATGAGGATACAGACTATGGCTATGGGAAGTTCTGACTTAAAATTAAAAGGCTAACTGAATAATAATTATTGTATTTTAATTACCTTTCTCCGTAACTTGCATTTTCTACAACTTCAACCCATTTTTCTCTCAAAATACTTCATCTACAGTGATGACATTTATCACACAGCTTTCTTATGCCACAATGAACATTTTGTTGGTTCTACAGTTTAAGATTAAGCTCCAGATGGAATGTGATGATACAAAATATATGAAATTATTTTAATTTTTAAAGGATGCATATGATTAACATTTTTTTAAAATTATATACAGCTTCAATAAGAAATCTAAATCCAATAAGTTCATTTTTACTGTGTTTTAAAATAACATACCAAATTTCAGAGAGATAGCATATGTGAATTTTGAACAAAATGGGCTTAGGTTTGTAAATATCTCTGCATAGAGAAAAAATATGTAGCATTAGTTATAAACAATGGAAAATTATGAAAAAAATTGTGCATATTAACTGTAGTATCTTAAACGAGTATACTAAGTTTCACATCTCTAACTTGAACACTTTGGATGTTATGGCTATTTATGTAAGACACTGAATATTTGCATACATCCCCCCTTAAAGAACATATATCTCTGAACTATCGTTACACCTCTATTAATTTTGTGATTGGTCGATTTACTGCTACGTCATCCCAATCCGTAATACAATTATTACTACGGCCAATCACAAATTTACACATATACTTTATTATATTGTCATTACATGGCCCACTAAGTCATATCAGAAAACAATATTCATATAAAAAGTTCTAACTAAAACATATCGTTACACTATGGGAAGAAAATCAATAATCTTGCTTCATGTTGGAAAGATGACGCGGAGAAGATAAAGGTTTTTGATAGTGACGAATGGACATGCAGGAATGAGCGATTTTATGTAATTAACGGAAACTATTTATTAAGGAAGTAAGGATTTGTCTATATGCTGGAGGTAACCTGCAATGACTGACTAGAAAAGAAAGTTCGAGTAAACTTCAATCCAGGCCATACAATTGGTGACCTGAAGAAACGGATAGCCGCACAAACTGAAACGAGATAGGAAAAGATTGTGCTGAAAAAGTGGTACACAATATATGTCGCCCTCCTCGGGGCCCGAATAAAGAGTGATAAGACAGTAGTAATCTGGTTACAAACGGTGGGGTATTTTGCTATTTTGAGGTTATTGATGATGCTATTGCTGATGAAATTCTAAGATGTAAACAATTATTACCAGAACATACAGCGGGGGAAGATGTTTTAAAAATTCTTGAGAATTTTATAAGATTAAAACTAAATTTATTACGAAAATGATGTGTAAGTTAGTTCACAGATAGTTCTACTTCACTGACTGGTAAAAAATATGCTTTTATTGTAATTAATTGATGGAAACTAATCATTTCTTTATACTAGCCATATATAGGTTAAGGGTTTTGATAGTTAGTCAACATGAAAAATTAAATGCCATGGCCGGGATTTGAACCACGGATCTCCTGGTTTCCGTCCAGTCACTCTAACCCATTGAGCTACCATGACCAACGTGCCGTCCTGACATTGAATTTTTCATGTTGACTCTATCTATCAAACACCTTAGCCTATATACGGCTAGTATGAATAAATGATTAATTTCCATCAATTAACTAAAATAATAAGAGTTAAATTATGAAGCCTGGGACTCAAGTACTTACAATAATAAGTCACCACAAACAGTGTATCTCGAATGCGGGAGCCCCCAGTGGTCTACCAGGGAAATATACGAGTCAAATGAAGAATTTAATGTCACGACGGCATGTTGGTCATGGCAGCTCAATGGGTTAGAGCGACTGGATGGAAACCAGGAGATCCGTGGTTCAAATACCGGCCATGACATTGAATTTTGCATGTTGACTCTATCTATGCTCTTATTGCTCATATATGTAAAATTAACCCCAAAATAATTTGGCAACATTACATTGTACAGATAGAAAATTGTTAGCGCCAAAAATAACTCCTGATTTACACGAAACATTGAATACTGCTATTAAAGTAGTCGATTTAATAAGGTGGCGTGCACTGAACTTCCATATGAGAGGATGGGAGCTACGCACACTCAATTGTTTTTGCACACCGAAGTGCTCTGGTTGCCACGTGCATGCATATTGACTCCTTTTTGAACTGAAAAATGAGGTAAAGCATTTTCAAGATGAAGAGTGGATTTGCTAGTTAATGTGTGGTTTTTTTGTGTGTGTAATTTACGTGCTCCAACATTTAGTCATTGGACGATGAATGAAATGGGTGAAATGATGCTCAATGCGTCCGGGGTCCATGGAGCTTAGAGTTACCTGACATTCGTCTTTCAGGATAAGGGAAAACCCCGGAAAAAACCATATCCAGGTAACTCACCCTGACCGAGATTCGAACTCGGGACCTCTTGAACGTGAGGCAGACATGCTACCATCTACGCTACCGAGCCGGGCACCAGTTAATGTATATGACGGGTATATTCAACAAATTTAATGAGCTCAGTCTTCATCTCTAAGGTTTTAACCAAGTAAAAAAAAGTTAACAAGAAAATAAAGGGATTTTATGAGAAAGTTTTATTTTGGATTGATTACGTTAATAACGAGAATGTTGCAAATTTAGTGTTGCTGATGGATTTCTGGAAATAATGGAATTCCAGTTACAAAATCTTACAGCTTTTAAAATGCGTTCTAGAAATTGAGAAAGACGATAATCACACAAGAATAAAGTACAAATCCGTTTTACACAACCTTATCAATTCCTCTCATCTTCCAGTAGAATAAAAGGAAGGTATTTTCGAAATTCCGTTGACAGTTCACTGAAAATAAAATTCGAAAGCATGTCAATTTGTGATTTCTCGTGTTACGCACGCCATTACACGCCCTTTTCCATTCCATCTACTTATCTGTGTCAGGAGGGCTTCTCTGTACTGACAGCAACCAAAACAAAACAAAGAAACCGCTCGGATTCAAAATCACCATTGATACTGGCCATCTGGCGCCCAGAAAACAAATCAGCCGTCTCATTAATAGGTCAGAAACACATAAATGTGTATAATTATGTGTCTATGTGTTATCTACAGCATACTTGCATAGTATCTGTATTTATGTTTATACACTTGCCTTATACTTACAGAATAGACAGAGCAGACCTAGCTTGTAAATTATATAATCTATTTTAGATATGCTTCTGTATATTTTAATTTAGGGAAAACTCTAAGATTAGGCGTAGAGGTACAGGCTGGAATGGAAATTGTTGGGGGGAAGGTGGTTGAATACCTCTGGGTTGGCCAACTTAAGCATGGTTGCCACAAGTACTCATCCTCCAGAATCCTGGATGCAGTGCTGCAGTTCTCCCACTGCGACTTATTTGAGTATTGAAGTATCGATCAAACCACTGTTTCGATCATCAGGTTTTAAGCAATCCATAGAAGTGGTTCGTGCTCATTGTTGCGAACAATTTATTGTATGTATGTATTTATTCACTGCAATTGGGTACTACCCGGTGGCAGAGTTAAGAATACAGATCAAATTACAAATACTAGATTTACAACAATAACACAATAAACAATACAAACATGATATTATGTTAACTTTAGTCACTTAAAACATATCTAATTACTTCTTTATTTACATATTATATACCATTATAATTTAAAAGTTAAACTATAACCCATCTAGATTTTTTCTAAATTTCTTCAGCGACAGGGGACAGCCCTGAAAGACTGCTACAGGCAATTCATTCCATTCTTCAATGGTTCTATTAACAAAAGAAAATTTTCCTACGTCGGTTCTGTATCTTCTACCCTTAATTGTATACCTATGATCGTTTCGTCCATAATAATCCGGATTATCTAACCTTACACTACCCATGCCTTTACACCAGCATTAGCTCTGAATAATGCTACCAACCTATGTTTTTTACGCCTAATTCTTAATTCCTCCCATTTAGTCTCATCTCCTTTTATAGGCCCAAAATACTTGCCTCTTTTTATGAATTTTATTGCCCTCTCTGTATTTTTTCTAATGGATCGATTTGGTTAGCTCTGTATGGGTCCTAGCATGCTACTCCATATTCCATAACCGGCCGCACTAAGGCCTTGTAGGCAATTTCCCTGGACCTAGCGCTCCCCTTTTTCAATAATCTCATTACGAAATGTAATGCCTTCCACGCATTCCTAGATGTGGAATTCACTTGTCCCATCCAGCATTACTTGCCAGGTACACTCCCAAGTATTTGCAGCTGTCCACCTGTGGAATTTGCACCCCTCCCATGTGATAGTTAACAACAATTTTGCCCTTAGTTCTACTAAAAACAATGGACTTACTTTTCTTGGCATTAATTACAGCAGCCTAATTACAGATTTCATTTAAATCATCCTGAAGAGCGGTTTCATGCACTGTATTATTGTCTTGTCCAATAACTGGGAATAGACCCTCCTGTATCCACTCTCACGAACAATGGATCGCTGAACATCATACAGAATGGACAAAACAGGATTTTATATCTGTCTTATTTTGTTAAGTGCGGCTCTTAAAATATATTGCTAAATTCTTGTGATTCAGTTCAATAGGAACGAAGGAATTTACTTGGTAGACCAATTGCTTGATCAGAAAATAGAAGTTAATAGATATTAATAATTGTTCTTTCACACTAGCCGTGTGTAGGGCAAGGTTTGGATAGAGTCAGACTGAAAAATTCAATGCCATAGCCGAGATTTAATTTAATTCAAGTCAAATTTATTCATCCATTAAAATCAAATCTGTACATAGTACCTTGATATAGGATACGTCAGTAAACTTACACTTTATATTAAAAAGTGAAACAAATATACCTAACCTACATTCAGTTATAATGTAACACAAATTGGATATAATTATAAAAGAGAGAAATGAACAAGCTAAGTAAATTCATGTTTTATGATTATCTGGATTTGTTAAATTGCAGATATTCCTTTACTGTGTAAAAGCAGTGTTCCTGCAAGAAAGCCCTTGTTTTAGCTTTAAACACGTTGTAGTTATAAATATTAAAAGCAGAAGCATTATTAACAGTGAAGTATTCTTCATATTTAAGTTTGATTTATGAGTCACTATGTTTACTCTCAAACTTCACTTACTTGTTGTTGTATAATTGAAACGTTTTCAAGATCATTCGATCTCATCCTCAGCTGTTTGGTGACTAAATGAACCTTCCCCTTCTTCCACTACTACGGAGCTCCGATCACTCTGCCATCTGGTGTTTCAAAATAGCTCATGTATAGGTCAACAATCCCCAACAATTTGAAATCAGGAATTTATCTCATTAATTGGGAAACCTGTGAAAAAAGCTACATAGGAAAAACTAAGAGAAACTTGTTAACCAGCCAAAAAGAACACGAGAGGAACATTAAGTTGAAACAAACAGAAAAATCTGCAGTTTCACACCATTTTTGGACAGAAAACCACAACATTGGCCACAACATTAAACTGTTAAAATCTTTAAGTACACCCATAGAATTGGATATTTGGGAAAAAAATATTCATAAACAAAAACCGTGATAAAGTTATAAATTTTGAAATCCCGGCATAAAATGAAGTATTAAAACTTAGTGCCCCTAACACCAGATGGCAGAGTGATCGGAGCTCCGTAGTAGTGGAAGAAGAGGAAGGTTCATTTAGTCACCAAACAGCTGAGGATGACATCGAATGATCTTGAAAACGTTTCAATTATACAACAAGTAAGTGAAGTTTGAGTGTAAACATAGTGACTCATAAATCAAACTTAAATACGTTGTAGTTATCTATGCTTTTGATGTCATTAGGAAGGGAATTGTAAACTATTGTACAGGAATGCAGTACTCCATTCTTAAACATTGTAGTTCTGATTTAGGTTATGTGTATATCCTTAATATATCTCGTGTAATGCACATGAAGCTATCTCCAGTATATAAACACATGCCAAAGGAAGTATGCATAACTTTTTGAGCAGTGGCTTCGTTGCGTATAATTCGAATGGCTTGTTTTTGTTTAATAAATATATCTTTGGCTCCTGGGGAATTTCCCCAAAATATTATTCCATATTTAATTATAGAATGTATATGTGCATAATAGAACATTAAAAGTACACGAACGCTGACATTTTGACTTAATATTCTTGAAGCATATATATTCTTGCTTAATTTGGTTTAGATTTGAACTACTGATCTCTGAGTCTGTTAAATTTTTCAGTATGACTCTTACTAGCCGTACACACGGCTAATGTGAAAAAAATTAATTTCCACAAATAAACCTAATAGATGCTAAATTATGAATCCTTACAGCATAGTAAGTCGCGTATCAAATTGTATATGAGAACTTCTAGTGTTTTACAGGGAAACATACGAGTCAGTTGGAGAATTTAGTGTCATGCTGGCCTGTTGCAAAGGTAACTCAATGGTTAAGAACAGCCGGACGGAGACTGGGAGATCCGTGGTTCAAGTCCCGTCTATGACATTACATTTTTCAGTCTGATTTTATCCATCCTGACCAAACAATAGTTTTGCGGCTGCATACTTATCTACGAGGGCTGTTCAATAAAGAATGATCACAATATTTTTGACAATGTACCTTTACTCATCCTCATAATGTTTATGGTCCTTCTCAAAATAGTCTCCCCTGAATGCGATGCACTTGTCTCGTCGTTTCTGCCAGTCTTCAAAGACATGCTCGAAACCATTTTGAGAGCGCCTTCAAAATCGCCGCCGCAGCCTTCACACTGCCTCTGATTATGGATAATGCCTCCCAAGAAGGCGTTTCTTCAAGTTAGGGAATAGAAAAACGTCACATGGGGCTAAATCCGGACTATAGGAAGAGTGAGGAATGCACTTCACGTTGAGTTTTGCAAGATATTCAGCAACAACATTGGCAATCTGCAGCCGCCCACTATCGTGGTGCAGCATCCAGCCTGCTTCACGGAAATGTGTTATTCTGCTGTGCCTGATATGGACTTGCAATGTTTTCAGGACATCCCTGTAGTATTGTCCAGTTACTGATGTGTGTGCAGGTACAACATACTGATAAACCATTCCATGAATATCAAAGAATGGGATGACCATAACTTTCCCAGCAGAAGCAACCACTTTTGCACTTTTGGGGGGTTGGTGATGAAAGGAGATTTGCACACTAAGCTTTGCTGTTTATTCTCAGGATCAAAATGATGTAGCCAAGTTTCATCAGCAGTGATTACGTTTGAAAGAAACTCCGGATCTTCCTCTAACATCAACTTTAACTGTACTTCACCTCCATTGCAGTGGTAGCGATACTGAACATACCTGAACTTGCCTGGTTCTCACAGGCGGGAACCAGGAGTACCAACAATGAAACTACTACAGCGGGTTTGTTTCACATTAAACTAACAGAATATAATAAGATTGATTTTTAGTGCGAAACATTATGACCGTAAAAAAATTATGATCATTCTTTATTGAACAGCTCTCGTATTTTGGGCAGTTACATTTGCCTTTCCGTCTAGGGGAAACTTTATAGCCTCTGGTTCCCGTAGTCTAAGGTTCAAAGCCGACGAAGGGCCACGTATTTTTATTTTTCAAGCGTAAAAATGTATAGCGCGAAATTTCGGAAGGCCAAAGGCAGGTCTTCACTATCGCAGATTTACGATACGTAAAAGAATCTGAAGGCTGATAAAGACATCTGAGTAAAATTAGGGCGCTGATGAATGCCCTTAAACGTACATCTGCCTGTCTGAGATAAATCCTCACCTGTAAATGTTGACTTTCTGTACTCAAACATGCAGCATATCTCGTTCATTTGTCTAAGTTATCGCGGGAATTCTTGTGACTCGTTGCTGTAGTGTAGAAAGGTTAGAACAAGTATTCCTGATACTCAAGTTAGGCAAGAGAACGAGGTATGAGAGCAGATCAACATTTCGAGCATCTACTATAATAAAGTAAGGATTTTGTTGTGTCTATGAAGTTACAATTTTCCCGTCAATTCTCGGCTCTCTCGCGCAGTGGAACGAGCTTGCTAAACGGGTTGCCATATATTTTAAACCCCCTATTAAAAGTATATCCATCTTTTAAAATGGCACTTTATTGCAGCCTTCAGCGATAATCACTGTCGATGGTAGGCGGTACTACGCAGAAGGTCGCGTGTTCAGATCACATCACCTCCCTCCTCCTTTTTCAGTTTCTGCCAAACATTACACAGTTTTACAAATTCAAGCTTTTTATTTAAGTTTGATTTATGAGTCACTATGTTTACACTCAAACTTCACTTACTTTTTGTTGTATAATTGAAACGTTTTCAAGATCATTCGATCTCATCCTCAGCTGTTTGGTGACTACATGAACCTTCCTCTTCTTCCACTACTACGGAGCTCCGTAAAGAAATAGGTGACATTATCAATCTTACAGATCTTACAGATTTATGCATAAGGAATAATTACTTCATGTTTAACCAAAAATTGTACAGACAATCAAATGGATTAGCAATGGGGAGCCCACTTTCGCCTATCTTAGCAGACCTATACATGAGCTATTTTGAAACACACATAGTAAAGGCCTTCTCACAGATTTATAAATTTTGGCAGAGATATGTTGATGATGTTTTTGCTATCATTCCGGAAAAACTTAGAGAAGATTCTCTAAAATTACTAAACCTGCAAGATGATCACATCCAATTTACTATGGAAGGGAAGTAGAAAGAAACAACACCCTACCCTTTTTGGATCTCAAGATAACTAGAAATCGTCATGGTGTGGATTTTGGAATATACAGGAAGCCCAAACACATAGATAATTACATAAAGAAAAATGAATACAACCCAGTTTCACATCAACTAGCTGCCTTTAGAAGTCTAATTCACCGGCTACACAACATCCCACTGAGTAAGGATGAATTTTTGAAAGAACAACAACACATAAAAGACATAGCGGTATTAAATGGATTCAACCCAGCCATCATAAGGATCATGATGAAGAGAAAAGAAAAACTGAAGATAATATCAAAAAATACCACTCTCACACCACTTAAAAACACAAATTGGCAATATAGAAAATTCACCTACCATCCATGGGCTTTTAGAAAATTTGAACGAATCTTCAAAAGACTAAACTTAAAACTAGCACCCCAAAACAAATTCAGTCTGAGGAACCTGCTAAATGAACCACTGAAAAATATATTCCCCAACAATTTGAAATCAGGAATTTATCAGATTAATTGTGAAACCTGTGAAAAAAGCTACATAGGAAAAACTAAGAGAAACTTGTTAACCAGGCAAAAAGAACACCAGAGGAACATTAAGTTGAAACAAACAGAAAAATCTGCAGTTTCACACCATTTTTGGACAGAAAACCACAACATTGGCCACAACATTAAGCTGTTAAAATCTTTAAGTAGAATTGGATATTTGGGAAAAAATATTCATAAACAAAAACCGTGATAAAGTTATAAATTTTGAAATCCCGGCATTAAGTGAAGTATTAAAACTTAGTGCCCCTAACACCAGATGGCAGAGTGATCGGAGCTCCGTAGTAGTGGAAGAAGAGGAAGGTTCATTTAGTCACCAAACAGCTGAGGATGAGATGGAATGATCTTGAAAACGTTTCAATTATACAACAACAAGTAAGTGAAGTTTGAGTGTAAACATAATGACTCATAAATCAAACTTAAATATGAAGAATACTTCACTGTTAATCATGCTTCTGCTTTTAATATTTAAAAATTCAGGCTTATTTATTATTCTTAAACTAGTACCTTATGCAATTAAATACTGTGTTTTTAAAGACACGGCTAGTTTTTCTTTTCTGACTTTGATATGGCCGTTATAATTACAAAAAGTGGAAAGAAGAATAAAAGAAGCGCCAGAGGTCTTTAGGATCAAAAACATATAAGTTATGTTTTATTCATTTTTACCACTTCAGCACATTTAAAACAGAATAAGTTTTATGGCTATAAATCAAAATATAAATCTAATACGTGATAACAATGTGAAACTAAAATATAAAGTGAGGTGTAAAGTCTGTTTTTTTAACGTGTGTACAGTTCCCACTCAAAGGACCTGACCTTTCCACCCGCTAATGACCGTCATAAATCTATCTCCACACTTCAGAAATGGAACACTGACGTTGGGAACCAATAGCAACCCCGATTTTCTGAAAATGACAGTTGCATGTCTACTCCGCGTGGAGTCTCAGTTGTCAAAGTTCCAACTTCCAGTTGTTTTGTTTCATTACGTGCAAGACGGTGATGTTAAAATGTTGCAACCTTGTAGAGAGGACCGTCAGGAGGAGGGTCCATGTTGTAAAACGATTATGAGGGTTCCTCAAAGAAAGCGGCCGCCGTGCTTTTGCGTTGAGTAGACAGACTTTACTAGATAGAGTCAACGTTAATGCCAGAGTTTCTACTTCCATTAGCCCTGGACCCGTAGGACCAACCCCCCAGGGGCCTACTTCGGTAGGTACGGGTTTGGCGCACCCGGGGTCCCGAGCCAACAGTCTCCCTCGTGTGGGCTCCTCTTCGTGGTTGAGGGAGACGGTCAACAGGCCCACGCAAGCGTAGGCCGTGCGTGGAGACCCGTGGAGAAGGTTTTCAGATTCTTGTCTAGTTTAGAGTTTAGGATTTAGTGAACGAAATTTTTAGTAGGTTTTGATTGATGTTTTTTATGTACGTGTATTTTTAATAGGTTTTGTTACACTTGTATAGTTTTTAGAAAGTTTTATATCTGGCTTTTGCCATGACTAGTTTTTTAAAGGGCGCTGATGACCGCCGTAGTTGTGCGCCCTATATATATATAATCATCATCATCATCATCATCATCATCATCATCATCATCATCATCATCATCATCATCATCATCATCATCATCATCATCCTGTAGGACCAAAGACCCGGGCCTCCTTCGACCAGGGAGTTACCGAGCTGTTGGGACTGGAATTCTTTATCCGTAGTTAATTTCTCTTCAACTTAATCAGCCACACGTTCGGACGCAATTTTGTGCGGGATTTCTATGTTTGAGATGGGATGCACGTTGACTGTTTCGAAGACCACGTCGAGAAGCCAGATATAACAGGGTTAACTCGTTGTATTTTGAATTGTTTGTTGATGATTGTGTTTGATAAATAAGAGTCATAAGAATCTAAGTTTCAGGCGTGATTTGGAATAAAGTTTCGGAGAAGTGAAATTTTGTAACTATTTAATTGTACGAGGGCCGTTCAGAAAGTAACCTCCGGTTGATTGCAAAAAATTCACCAAGTTAAATAAAAATATTTTAATATATACATCTTACAACTACATCTTTGCACTATTTTTCTACATAGTCTCCATAACGATTGAGGCACTTATCGCATCTGTTCACAAGCTTTGAAATTCCTTCTGCATAAAAATCACCCGCTTGTGCCTGGAGCCAGCCTGTGACCGCATCTTTGAGCTTTTCGTCGTCATCAAACCGCTGGGACCCGTACCATGTCTTCATATGCATGAAGAGGTGATAATCGCTTGGCGCCAGATCTGGGCTGTAAGGTGGATGGTTGACAACGTCCCACTTGAAGGACTCAAGAAGGGCTGTTGTTCTGCGAGCAGAGTGAGGACGGGCGTTATCGTTATTCACGGACCACTCCTTCACTCATAACTCTTGGTCCGTACACGGCACAAAGCTCACGATGAATAGCTGCTGCAGAATATCCTTTGGCTGTAAAAAAACCTTATAACAGCACGCACTTCACATTTGGCGGGGTTTTCTATTGCAGCACATATTTCAAACGCCAACAAACACTAAACTAGCGCAGATGCGACGTTCACTCGACCACGGCTTGATGCCGACTGATCTGCTGAGTGCGTGAATGCACAGATGGCGTCGCTACTCCCCCCACTACCCGCACTGTGACCGATCGGAGGTTACTTTCTGAACGGCCATCGTATTATTTGGATTACATTTTACTTGAACTTCCTTTCCCAGTCACTTCCAACATATCGATAAATTCTTACTTTGTTATATTTAAACAGTTCCAACTATTACATAAAAGTTCTTGATCTTGCACCACTATTCATCACACTCACGATTACAAAACATCTCTACCAAGATTATTGATTTTTCGTACCTATCGTTACTCCTGTCTTAATTTTGTGATTGGCCGATTTAATTCTACGTCACAACATTACGTCATACAATTATTACTACGGCCAATCATAAAATAACATATATTTTTACTTATTTAAATGACTAAATAGATTTACATAATTTTATAAACTTATAAACTTTTCATAACTTTTCTTTTCTACTCCCATTAGTCCAAAGACCCTGGCCTCCATCAACCAGGGAGTTACCGAGCTGCCCCAAGCCTACGTGGGGCTTTCCATATGGCAAGACCTATGGAAAATTCAATGCCATGGCCGGGATTTTAACCACGTATCTCCTGGTTTCCGTCCAGTCGCTCTAACCCATTGAGCTACCATAGCCAACTTGCCGTCACGACATTAAATTCTCAAATTGACTCGTATATTTCTCCGGTAAAACACTAGGGGCTCTCGTATTCGAGTTACAACGTTTGTGGCGACTTACTATCGTAGTACTTGAGTCCCAGGCTTCATTATTTAACTCTTATTATTTTAGTTAATTGATGGAAATTAACAATTTCTTTACACTAGCCATATATAGGCTAAGGTCTTTGATAGAGTCGACATGAAAAATTCAATGCCATGGCCGGGATTTGAACCACGGATCACCTGGTTTCCGTCTAGTCGCTTTAACCCATTGAGCTACCATAGCCAACATGCCGTCACGACAATAAATTCTCCATTTGACTCGTATATTTTCCCGGTAGACCACTAGGGGCTCTCGCATCCGAGATACACCGTTTGTGGCGACTTACTATCATAAGTACTTGAGTCCCAGGCTTCATCCATTTAACTCTTATTATTTAAGTAAATTGATGGAAATTAACCATTTCTTCACACTAGCCGTATATAGTCTAAGGTTTTTGATAGAGTCGACATGAAAAATTCAATGCCATGGCCGGGATTTGAACCACTGATCTATTGGTTTCCGTCCAGTCGCTTTAAACCATTGAGCTACCATGGCCAACTTGCCATTGTACTAATTCTTTTTGAAAATATATAGATAAACTATTAATACTCTTTCACAAGAAAGAAAACTATAAATGAAAATATTTTTGGATAATTCAGTACCTTAAAGGAACTTAGAAATATATACGCATAATAGCAATGCTTTTCCCATCTCTCAAATTTCTTTGTTCCAGTTTTTCGTACCTAAAAATTCCCTCCAAAGGTTACATGTTGGTCAAATGCAGCTGCCTCTTTTGTAAGTTAGGGTATCGGTTGATTCTTAAATATAAAATAGAAATGTATTCTGTTATGACTAGCGGGCGGATTTTGCCCTGTTTGCCTATTTTATTCCTTTGTTCAGAAACGTATGCTTTTAAGTTATACGCATGTTTCCTACACTTATTAGCCTAATTTCTTAGTTTTATAGTGCCTATAAATGCCTATTTCATACGTTTGTGTTTAAAACTGCCTTTTTAGCCAATTTATTCTGCTTGTAATTTGTGACAACAGCTTTTGCATATTTTATTTTCAACGGGAAGTTTTCGGGAAAGAGACATTTTTTACTGCGGCACATTGAATATACAAAAAGGGGTTTATTAAGGAGGCACATCTGTGCAAATTGGCACAAAAATTACAACAGTACCAAATTTAGTGTTTTTTGTCTTAAAATTAATATAGACATACTTCAATAATATAAAGTTTTTTTTTTCCTAGCAGCACTACAGAAAACGTTACATGACTATTTAGATAACCCTACACCTGTATCGTAGCTGCTATTACGTAATTTTAACCTCAGATTTACAAGATTCCATATTTTCTACATTTTCCTATCTTCAAAATGTTCCACAGGATGCAGTTTTCTATGAAATTCTAAACATGCCCTTAAGGGCAACTGCATAATAATTGTATCCATTTACATTTGTTGTGTTTTTGTTATTTGTATTGAAAAGGATCATAATGCTTACTTCTTGCTGAAAACGCTTAGGAAAATAAAAATTGTTAAATAGGTATGATTATTTTTTCCCTTCGTTGATATGGCGAATATTTCACATAGGTACAGGTCATTAATAGGTTAAAATGGGTGCAGAAACGTATACCACAGGCATTAATTTTTAAAATTACAATATGTGAGACATTTTGAGAATCGCATGTAATTTAGATATTAACTGTTAATTTGTCAGAAACTAATGAAGCTAGAAAGCTGAAACTTGATATTATTCCATTCTTAATCGATCACAAAAATAAATGGTCTAAATTTGAAACAAAACTAACAAAAGCTTCAGATATTTCAATTTTCACCCTTAAGCCCCCCCCCCCAAACCCATGATTTTTTTTGACATAGTTAATTACTCCACACCTTTCTGCAAATTATGGTTCTTACTTAGTGAAGTGGATTTATATGTATTTTAATTATATGACAATATCTGTTATTTTAACTTGCTGTGGAGCCATTTATGAAATTTGGAATAAATGTAGAACTATTTCGTCTAGGGAACTGCAAAATAGTATGTGTTTAGCGAATTTGTTGCAGGATATGTTGCCTTGATTGTCATTTTGTTATAGTGCATTTTAAGAGCCATTTTACTAAAATTGTGTATTTATGTGTCTACTTAGCAAATTTTTAGTGCCTATTTAAGTGCCTAAGTTGTCCATTTTTAGTGCCCTTTGCCTGCCTATTTAATACATTTTTAGTGCCTATAAATCTATTCCCTCGTTAACACTCCACGTAGAAACAATCTACAATGCAAAAAAATAAAACAAAAAAATAAAAATAGTTTTATAATGGGTTTTTCCATTTAATTCAGGTTAACCAACCTAATGAACGGCTGCCACAAATGTAAAACTTTTAGAAATAAATATTTCAATAATTTTGTTTTAGTTGCATACTTAAAAATAACATCTTAATATAAGGTATCAGTGTCACTGTATCAGTATTATTAAAATGAAATGTATGTCATTTCCTTCAAATAGCATTATTTATGGACCTTGGATACACATGCGTGCATATCACAGTGAAATATTGCTGTGCTCAATTTGGAACACAACACAAAAATATTATTATGCGAAATAAGAAAATATCTTTGATTTAAAAAAGCAAGATTCTGATAATATGAAATACACAGTCATGATCTCCATAGCTATTTGCTGTTTCTTGGAATTGAGAAACACAGTTAAAATGTAGTATCTTAAGATTCATAAAAAAGGACACCATTACGATCTAAAAAAGGAGAATAAATAAGTAAAAGGCTCCGGAAAAGTAGGATAAAATTCAAACAATACTTTTTGTTTTTCTCACCTATAGTGACTCATAATCAACTTACGATATTATTTTGGATCTACTTTTTGGGAGCAAAGAGGGATTTTTCTCAAATTGCAACACTTACTAACGGATGGTTTAATTCTGTGTGCAGGATGTAACTGTAATATTATAATTGTTTGCCAATTGTGTCAAATGTCTGTAGTAACGATATGTCTAAGTCTAAATATGTCTAAAACTGAAAATATATTATTTTCATTGCAACGTAATGATATCCACTGTAATTCAGTAAATCTGTTAGGATTACATTTGGACACCAGACTAACATGGGAAACACACACACCTTACCTTTGTAAAAAGCTTGCTAGAATCTGGTATCTTGTAGGGAAACTAAAGAAATGTGTTAGTCGAGATATGTTAATAACATCTTACTATGCCTTCTTTCATCCACATATACTGTATGGGGTTAGGCTTTGGGGTAATTGTGCTACCTCGAAAAATACATTCATATGACAAAGAAATCTCTCAGACTAATTCTAGGATTAAGGACAACAGGATACATGTAAGCCTAGCTTTATAGACCTTAAGATAATGACTTTACCGTCAATGTACACGAATATCATACACGTTAAAGAAAATCAAAACTTATTTATAGATCGTTCCTCAGTACACAGTTATGACACTCGCTGCAAACATAATTTAGATACACCTCACAACCGAGTGAGCAAGACCATAAATAGCCACTGTTATCAACAGTTAAAATTATTCAATAAGCTTCCTCTGGAAATAAAAGAACTGCCACAAAACAGATTTGTTATAGTATTAAAAACTGGTTTAAACAAAAAGTATTTTATACTGCACAAGAATACTTGAAATATAACATACATGCTAGTGAGTTTATGTAAAACTATTGTAAGTTATAGTAGTGGGTACTTAATTGTTTAATTTTATTATTACTATAGTAAAGTTACTAAGTTACTATAATTACTACCTTAAGCCATGCAAATAATATGATTTCACCTAGAATTTTATATGCATTAATTTGTAAACCTTCTGTACTTGTAAATGCATTGTAAATACTTTTAATAACTAACGAAACCTATTGCTTCTTGTAAGTGCAATGGTGAATAAAGGATTATGATTAACATTGTATTTACAAGTTACAGGAGCAAAGGCCCAAGTTAGAACGGGAACCGATGGGATTGTTCTAAGAGAGTGACTTACTATATATAATTTTGCAATCTACAATATGTTATCTATATTCAGAGTACTTTAGTATACATTATATAGGAGGGCTGTTCAATAAAACATGATCATTATTTTTACGGCCATAATTTTTCGCACTAAAATGCAATCTTATTATATTCTGTTAGCTTAATGTGAAACAAACACGCCGTAGTAGTTTCATTGTTGGTACTCTTGGTTCCCGCCTCTGAGAACCAGGCGAGTTCAGACATGTTCAGTGTCGCCTACCGCTGCAATGGAGGTAAAATGCAGTTAAAGTTGATGCTAGAGGAAGATCCGAAGTTTCTTTCAAACGTAATCACTGCTGATGAAATTTGGCTACATCATTTTGATCCTGAGAGCAAACAGCAAAGCTCAGTGTGGAAATCTCCTTCATCACCAACCCCCCAAAAAAGCAAAAGTGGTTGCTTCTGCTGGGAAAGTTATGGTCATCTCATTCTTTGATATTCATGGAATAGTTTATCAGCATGTTGTAGCTGCACACCCATCAGTAACTGGTCAATACTACAGGGATGTCCTGAAAACATTGCAAGTCCATATCAGGCGCAAAAGATCACATTTCAATGAAGCAGGCTGGATGCTGCAGCACGATAATGTGCGGCTGCATATTGCCAAAGTTGTTGCTGAATATCTTGTGAAAATCAACGTGAAGTGCATCCTTCACCCTCCCTATAGTCCGGATTTAGCCCCATGTGACCTTTGTCTATTCCCTAACTTGAAGAAACGCCTTTGTGGGAGGCATTATCCATCATCAGAAGCATTGGTGAAGGCTGCGGAGGCGATTTTGAAGGATCTCTCAAAAATGGTTTCCAGCCTGTCTTTGAAGACTGGCAGAAACGCTGGGACAAGTGCATGACATTCAGGGGAGACTATTATTAGAAGGGGCATCAAAACTATGAGGATGAGTAAAGCTACGTTGTAAAAAAAAAAAAAAAAAAAAAAAAAAAAAAAAAAAAAAAAAAAAAAAAAAAATTGATCATTCTTTACTGAACAGCTCTCGTATTTAATACATTTCATTATTATTTATTGTGGAAACGATAAGATTTATCTTCATTAATAGTAATTTATGCTACTATTGAATAAGAAAAAGTAGCTACGAGTGAAAGGTTTGACACGCGAGACAAAGTCAAATCGAGTAGCGTGTTTATTTACGCGAAGGTGTACGTCTTGATTCACTAGTATCACAATATTTTATCAAACTCTTAGACTATTCCTTAAAAATGCTTAGTAATGTTTGAATTAAACCATTATTTTATGGAATATAGGGCTATTTAGATCAAGGATGGCTGGATGTGTGCCACAAAAGTCGTTGGCTAATACCTACAGGTATGAGAGGGAATCCATGTTGGCTAGTCGTTTCTAGGGTCCTGTTTTGATTGTTGGTTATAATTTTATACCTACACAACTTAAAGCAATTGATTTATATTTATTAAGAAAATATCTAAATGAATTCATATTTGTTAGTCTTCTAAAACTCGAGAACGGCTGAACCGATTTGCCTAATTTTTGTTTTGAAATATTTGTATAAGTTCAAGAAAGGTTTAAAAGGTGAGAAAAAACACCTGAAGTGATAATCGACCGGGTTATTAACGAAATATAAAAGTGCACATGCAAACGTTTACAAAAAACATACACCTTCTTTTATTTTCGACAAACAAAAGCATTACGAAGTAGGAAGGTATTCCACTCCTTGGCAACGTCTTCAAATATATTTTACCTACCATATTTGATTAAATAACGTTCATCGTTTGTTATCAAGACTGAATTATTTATGTAGCATGATATACGTAGCTTTCGAAGAATAGATATAAAATTAATTTCGGAACGCGCTATACAACCATTAATATTTGACCACAGACAATTGTCAAACATTGGATACCTTCCTTATAATTTGTTTTTGTGAATTGACACAAAAATTGACAGGCTAATCTATGTTGTCCGGGTTCTATTCCGGACTGGAGGATGCATTTGTATTTTTAGGCAAGGTAGTAGTGTTTGAAGGTGTAAATGAGAGTGTAAATACGTGTTCAATGTAATGTTTATAAACAAAATATAACGTAAAAAACTCCAAAGTTACACAAACGAGTGAAGTTCATTGCCGATGAGCAATTGTTTGTAAGGAAAGCCGCTGATATGTTCTGTTTTGTTAAATGCAGAATATAGATAAAATTCCCCCTCCTCATAAATAAAGGAAACACAATAAACATTTTATAAGTTAGTGACGTTTCCAATATTACTTTATTGCGCAGACTTGGAAAACTGCAGAAAGAGATAAAAGGAAAGCAGAAGCTAAGAATGTCTCCAAGATCAATGGCGTGTTTGACTGAACATAAAAAGAGAAGAGATCACAAGAAAACGTGGAATAAAAAGAGTATGTCCTAACAATTTCTTTTAAATTACTGTCGTCTAACGTATACAATAGGTGATAAATTTATATTATAAACAAACAGAAAACAATTAAAACACATTGAAATGAAAAATAATAAAACACAAAGTATATAACAGGATAACTAACACATATAATAACATTAAATAAGATGGATAACAATTGAAAAGCGAGGTTAGATATGCGAGACTAGATTATGATCATTGGTGTTGTGAGAAAGATAGAGGATATACTTTAAATTAGTGAGGAAAGTCGCTATCTTCTGATCAGTGAGTAGGATGTCTTGAGGCAGTTTTCTTTTCAATCTGGTCCTTTCGAAGTTTCGTCGTCCAATGCCATAGGTTACAGCGCCTGGTACTTCAGATAATCTAACGAAGAATGTCTTTGATATCAATTTGAAGTACAGATGTATGGGAAGAATACCAAGTTCCTGATGGAGTTGATCATTTCTAATGAACCGTGGAGCCTTTGTAATACTGAGGAGAAATTTGTTTTGTATAACCTGAAGTCGATGAATGCGGGTTTTGCTGGCTGCACCCCATACAGGAGCAGTGTAAGAAATTATGGGGCGTATAAGAGACTTGTAGATAAATATTGAGCACTCCAGACCAAGCCGTGATTTCTTCTGTAGCAATGGATAAAGCTTGTTAATTCTAGAAATGGCTATTGTGGTCATGTAAGATATATGAGAATTCCAGGTTAATTTAGTGTCAAGCATTACGCCTAAATATTTGACTGGTGTTTCTGGAGGCTTCCATGTTAGTTTTTTTTTTTCCTGGAGATCCAATGGGGGTGGATTTTGATAATATCTTAAGGAGAATATTTCCGTTTCCGTTTTATTAGTATTTAATACTTACTCGCCACATTTTGAACCACTTAGACAACATATTAAATGATATTTGTAGCCTGTTGATTGCAGTACTTAAGTCTGGATGCGAATAGAAAATAACGGTGTCATCGGCATACATAGCTGTGGATATGGGATTTGTATTTGGAAGGTCGTGCATGAATATATTGAATAACAGTGGTGCCAGAATTGATCCTTGTGGAACTCCTGCTGCTATTGTTCGAAGATCGGATTTGTAACTGTCTATTCCCACTAAAAATTGGCGCTGTGAGATAAACGTTCAATTATTCTGATCAGATAATCTGGGAGTCCAATCCTAACAATTTGAAACATTATTTAAACAGAATGGATGTTTACCTAGAAAGCACTTATTTCTAATGGGTATAGAATAGGTCTAAAGTCAAACGGGTATGTCTTTATTATTATTATTATTATTATTATTATTATTATTATTATTATTATTATTATTATTATTATTATTATTATTATTATTATTATTATTATTATTATTATTATTATTATTATTATTATTATTATTATTATTATTATTATTATTATTATTATTATTATTATTATTATTATTATTATTATTATTATTATTATTATTATTATTATTATTATTATTATTATTATTATTATTATTATTATTATTATTATTATTATTATTATTATTATTATTATTATTATTATTATTATTATTATTATTATTATTATTATTATTATTATTATTATTATTATTATTATTATTATTATTATTATTATTATTATTATTATTATTATTATTATTATTATTATTATTATTATTATTATTATTATTATTATTATTATTATTATTATTATTATTATTATTATTATTATTATTATTATTATTATTATTATTATTATTATTATTATTATTATTATTATTATTATTATTATTATTATTATTATTATTATTATTATTATTATTATTATTATTATTATTATTATTATTATTATTATTATTATTATTATTATTATTATTATTATTATTATTATTATTATTATTATTATTATTATTATTATTATTATTATTATTATTATTATTATTATTATTATTATTATTATTATTATTATTATTATTATTATTATTATTATTATTGTTAACTCTCCAATGGCTATATGACCCCTATTACACCAAATGATATGAATACATATCAAAATAAACTAAGCAATAACACACTAATTTATAAATAACTCAATGGATAACTAAATGACAAAAATAGCTTAAAAGCAGAGACTGTAACATGATTTAGTGGATAGTTTTGTAAATGCCTGTAAACAATTTATTTTACTATGTTACAGTAAAATGTATCCTTCTTTTTTAATTTTACGTCCTCCAACGTTAAGTCATATCGGACGATGAATGGAATGGGCGAAATGATGCTCAAATGAGCCAAGGGTCCGTAGAGCTTAGAGTTGCCCAACATTCGTCTTTCAGGATAAGGGAAAACCCTGGAAAAAACCCTCTCCAGGTAACTCACTCTGACCTCTTGAAGGTGAGGTAGACACTCTACCACCACGCTACCGAGGCGTGCAAAATGTGTCTTCTGGTATGCTCTCGATCGCAAGTCGAATACTGTTTCTTATACATTTTACATTTGCAAACAAAATGTAACTATATAGATAAAAACGTGGCATACTTTTAGATTATTCATCTCCAGAAATGAATAATATAATTTCGTGCGAAATAGGATAACAGATGTACTCAAAAGCTGAAGGAAAAATATAATTTTTGAATGCTTAACCAGAACTTATTTATTGTTATACTTTCTTCTCTCAGAGCTTTTCTAAAATATAAATTTGTACATAACGGATAGGTAAATATCAGGTTGAATCAGGCAGAAGGATTTGCGATGTCATTAGTCCCATTGTTTCCACCAATACCAACTTGGCCATTAACCCACAACAGACAAATATAATTAGTATTTTGAATAATGCTCTTTCTAATGGTATTTGCAGAAGATTAAGTGTCTTGAATGGCTAGAAGAGAGTTATTTGAATCACTGTGGACATATGCGCTAAGTTTCTTTTACGCTTCTCCTAGCTTGATCTGTTGCTAGAACGAACAGTTCTCCTTGAAAAATTGGAGCAGGTAGGAGGTGGACTAAATTCCTTGATGAGGTTATCTCTGTAGGTATTTCTGCAGATAAAACTTTTCCACTAGTTCTAATACTTATGTTCCAATTATACGAAATAATTACTTCTTTGTTTTCTTTGTTTATATATTGCTCGTACTCCTTATCCTGAGCTGGCAGATGTCGTGGAGGGAAGCAACAATATTTTTTTCTGTCTTTTACATAGTCAAGCTACAAATTAGAAAATGGCTAAAGTAAAAGGTTATTAAAAGTGGCATTATGTCGATGCTTGCTTCAGATAACTGGTACGCAAGATGACTGAATGAATTGGTTAAACACAACATTACAACAAAGGTAAAGTAATACAATAATGCAAGCGGATAGTAAAGAAGATAACGCGATATAGTGAAATGCATAAGTGATAGTTAATACTGGAGTGTGGACGTTGTTCAGTTGTTACTTCAGCAAGGCACAGGGAGCGTTTAGTACTAGATTCCAAAGCGCAATAATACCCCTCTGGCCCCGTAGCTCGGTCGGTAAAACACCTGCCTGCCGTACTAGGGGTCCCGGGTTAGATTGGGGGTGGGGATTTATCTCCGACTAAGATAATTTTCCATCTTCCCCAGTCTGAAAATAAGAATGAGAGTGTGAATGGGTGCGTGATCTAATGATTAAAACCCAACGAATACGAGTTAATACGTTCGATATGTTCCAAAGGAGAACGGCCGCCGATATGACCATTGCAGTTAAAGGCGTGGTATAAATGTGTGCGTGATCTAATGATTAAAACCCAACGAATACGAGTTGAAACCTTCGATATGTTCCAAAGGAGAACGGCCGCCGATATGACACGTTGCTGCATCTTGCTGGAAATACCTTCTCTCAATTCGATATTATCACCGTAAAACTTCAGAGAATATGGTGAGACGAGTGCAAACATGTATAGATGCTGGTGGAGGACACTTCCAACATTTTCTCTGAGATGTAAATAGTGTAATGTGATCTCCCAATTGTGTATTATATTATACCAAAGTGGTACGTGTATCCTATTATTGGTTCAAAAGGTATGACATATTGAAACGGTTCAGGTATGTATATCACACTAAATATGCAAATATTTAATGAAGATTTTTGTCTTTATTATGAAGAAAAAATAGAAGCTTTTTTGTAGCAGTAGTGTGTAAAACAGTTATTGGAGGAAGTTATGTAAAACAACATATGAGATTTTAGCTATGTTTAATTGTGCAGTTTCTATTTTAACCACAGAGGGATGTGACGTGTAAAATCCGTCGTGCAAAGAGTCACAGATGTTATTAGTTCCGCTCACTTAAGCGTATTGATCTGTGAGGGGAACGTAATGTAATTGTCTTCCAAAACGCGTCTTTATCAAATACGAAACGGTTTCCTGCTTCTTTCGGAGGAGAATCCAGGGACCGTAAAAATGGGGAACATTTCCAGCTTTTTATGATGTTTGCGTTCTTCTATTACCCATATCTATAGTAAGTAGAGAAAGTATTGCATTTGTTACCCAGATTTACCGGAAATACGTATTTTGACACTTTCTGAATAAATAAATAGATAAACATATATTAGAAGTAAAGGTATGTGCGTGTGAATGTGACTGTATCAATGAAGTGCATTACAAAGATCGATTCAATACCAAAGTTGCTATATAAGTTCAGAATTTTACAGATATATAACACGGAGATTTACAAGAAAATTCTTCCATTCCAACCACACACTTTTGATACCGAGACCTTCCGAAATACAGTACAACCTATCTAAAGCGGATCGCGATCTTTCCGGCATTTAGTTTACCTTTACACATGTTTCCAACTTACAGAGGGTTGTGTTTGAATACAAGGAAACTACGAAATAGGTTTATAGTGTAAAAATATTATACAATGAACTGTAAATACTAATAAGCAGACATGTATTAAGTACTATATTATCAACTTAAATAACATATTTATACTTTATCGCCTATTATGTGTTTCAAATGGGAAGAGTTCTGGAGTCCAGTTAATCAGATGCCGTATCACACTCAGCGTTGCCAGCTTGTTACCCCATTCCTTTTATATTTCCCTCTCTCTCGCATATTCATGCAACATGCAGGTCTGCTTGGCGCAGACATAAGGGTAAGCAAATTATATTTTACAAACTTTTACAATGATACACTTGCCAAAATCAAAATTGGAAAATGCTTTTTCGCAAATTATGTATATTTTTAAATACTATACCTATAATTATAGTTTACGAATTACCTGTTTTTCTAATCCAATGGAACTGGCAGTGGCCCATCCATATCGCTGTCAATGTCACTTACTTCATGAGAAAATTCGTCATTGTCACTGTCTTCATCGTCTGAGTCTTGCAAATTTATAATTATAGCTTCCAAAATCTCCTCACGTGCTATTTCTCTCTTGAAATCGTCTTCTTGAAGGTTTTCTGCATGCCTCACGTAGTTTCTCCAGTCCTGTTGTGTTACCTCGTCAGTTTCTTCGTGAACAAGTCATTCAACGTCCGTCAGTTTAAAAGTATTATTTCTGTTTGCAATCCCCATTTTTATGTGAGCCCACACCAACTCAATTGGATTATATTGGCAGTGGTAATGTGGGAGGCGTATTCATGTGCCGTTTCAATTGCAAGTTGATCCAGCTGATACACTTTTTCCATGTTTTTAAACGGAAGTACTCTTTGCAATAACTCATTTTTAGTTTCTGTTTCCGAAAATTTTTTGAACGTGTACACCTTAAACATAATACTTGGAGCCTGACTTCGCAATACCTGCCTTTATGACTGGCCACTAAATTCACCGCAAGAAGCCATTGCACTATTTAACTCTTACTCTACTGTTGTGTAAAGAACAACAGAATGATATTGATCTGAACTCTCCAGAGTAAATAAACACATCTTATCCATCATTCGTGCATAAACATAAGTATATAGCGTTCCACAGGCTAACAGGAAATGAAGTGTTTGCTCTTTCTCGAATTTAACACCTTGACTTATTCACAATAATTCTTTTATCACGTCATGCAGTATTTTAAATTTTAGTTGTGAGTAATTAAAAGTATATGTACATACATACACACCAACCACTTTGAACTCTCTGGAGTAAATAGAGATTAGGAACCATTCATAAGCAAAAACATGTGACCAGACACGTTCTGCCAGGGCAGCAGGAAATTTATTGTTTCCTCTCGCTCGAATTGGCTTATTCAAAGTAATTCTTTTATCACGTCATGTCAAACATTTACGTTTCAGTTCTGAATAATTACAAATATACGTACACGCATACTTGCCAACCAATAATGATATTCATATAGTGCTTACGTCGCGATTTATTGTTTTAATACAGTTAATAGTGGTTTATTTATTTGTATTAGAAAAACTAGTTTAGCTAAAAATATGGGGTTTTCATGGTTATGTTAGGTACATTACTCTGTACTTTCCACATGGATCAGTTTTGGCTAAATCTGAATTTCTGTCCTTCAACGTTAAGTTATATCGAATGATGAATGAAATGATACTCAAATGAGTCCAGGATCCATAGAGCATAGAGTTTTCAGACATTCATCGTCCAAATTGAGGTAAAACTCCGGTATAGAACCTTACCAAGGTAAATCACCCTAATCGAGATTCGAACCAGGTACCTCTTGAACGTGAGTCAGACACTACAAAGTATTAAACACTTACATAAGCTATAAACAAATCTAGTAAAAGACCACACAAAATATAAAGACCTCCAACCAACCAAGGATTACTTACTTCAAAGCCAACAGTTTACGCTATACAGAATAATGTCATTATCACCAGCTTAACAGCTGCAGTTAACAACTATCGCCTTATCTTTACACGCAGGTTTAGGACTTTCTCTTTTAAATTTTAGTTGAGATACATTTGATGTCAACTAAACAAACAGACTGTCACTAAAACTAACCAAAGAGCACTAAAATGGGGGAAATATGTTACACTTGGTATTTGGCTAGCTTATAGCAGCATTTGGCTGCGTGTGGTAGGCCACATGGCAGGTGGGACTGCTGTGTTGTCAAACTGTGATAGTACGTATACATACAATAAATAATTTCACTTCTTGAATAAACACATACTAAAATTTGCAGTTAACTAACCCAATGATAAATTAATGAGACAAAGAACAACTTTTCATGATAAATTAGACTTAGAAGCATGGAAGAAAACATGTTTTGTGGCTACCAGCATATAATTATTGTAGTACACGAGGGCTGTTCAATAAAGAATGACCACAATTTTGTTTTTGACAACGTACCTTTACTAATCCTCATAATTTTGATGGTACTTCTCAAAATAGTCTCCCCTGAATGCGATGTGCTTGTCTCAGCGTTTCTGCCAGTCTTCAAAGACATGCAGCAAACCATTTTTGGAGAGATTGTTCAAAATCGCCTCCGCAGCCTTCATCACTGCTTCTGATGATGGATAATGCCTCCTATGAAGGCGTTTCTTCAAGTTAGGGAATAGAAAAAGGTCACATGGGGCTAAATCTGGACTATAGGGAGGATGAGGAATGCACTTCACGTTGATTTTTAAAAGTTATTCAGCAAAAACCTTGGCAATATACGGCCCCGCATTATCATGGTGCAGCATCCAGCCTGCTTCACGGAAATGTGGTCTTTTGCGCCTAATATGGACTTGCAGTGTTTTCAGGACATCTCTGTAGTAGGTATTGTCCAGTTACTAATGTGTGTGCAGGTACAATATGCTGATAAACCATTCCATGAATATCAAAGAATGAGATGACCATAATTTTCCCAGCAGAGACAGCCACTTTTGCTGTTTTGGGGATTGGTGATGAAGGAGATTTCCACATTGAGCTTTGCTGTTTGCTCTCAGTATCAAAATGATGTAGCCAAGTTTCATCAACAGTGATTAAGTTAGAAAGAAACCCCGCATCTTCCTCTAACATCAACTTTAACTGCATGTTACCTCCATTGCAGCGGTGGGTGATACTGAACATGTCTGAACTTGCCTGGTTCTCACAGGCGGGAACCAGGAGTACCAACAATGAAACTACTGTGGCGTGTTTGTTTCACATTAAGCTAACAGAATATAATAAGATTGAATTTTAGTGTGAAAAATTATGACCGTAAAAAATTGTGATCATTCTTTATTGAACAGCCCTCGTAAATTACAAAAACGGACTTGTCTCCAGCTTAAACGAAAACTAAATTTGAGCGCTTTCAGAAGGACAAAAGGGTTAATAAAATCCGTTGTTTCAATAGTGAATCTGGCAAAAGATATTTGTAATAATAGATATATATTTTGAACGGTTTATAAAATAAGTTCAAACAATAGAATAAAAAAGCCGAATCTTAAGAAGTGTGAAGACTGTAATTTCAAGGATTGGTGGTAAATATGATTTCTCTCCGGAATAGCGAATATATATTTTTGCTTTTTCCATTGCTTACGTATAATAAGATTAGGATAAGGAGTGTCAGAGTATCTACGTGGACGCGAACCATCCGCTCTCTATAACCTGGGAGAATACCTGCCAGCACTCTCCATGAGGCGCCAGGCCTAATTCCGGAGGTGTTTCCAGTAGGGCAAGACCTTAAGTTATAACAAGCGCCCTGCCCCCCTACACAAGGGGGGAAGTGGATACACCACTTAGGCGCGTCAACCCATACGAAAAGACAGACCGTTTCCTCGGTCGGGGTCACCAGTGATCTTTCTTTTCTTTCCTTTTTTAATTTTTTTTTCAGAAACAAAAGAAAAAGATCATGTATGGACATTTAATAGCTAAAAAGAAGAAAGTTAATTGTCTTTAATTTCGCATACATAGTCTGAATATTTGTAAATGTGAAATGAAATGTGTAGTGTTTAACGCCCGCTTTTACCACATACGGCACCACAGGCGATGACACTGATGATACATGAGATGAAGATGGAGCACCGGTTGAATGAGATGGCGGGTGAAACCGGAGGTCTCGGAGAAAACCCGCCGGAACGCCGTGTTGTCCACCACAAGTCTCACTTTGCGGTCGCCTGGGATTGAACCCGGGCCGCCTTGGTGAGAGCCAAGCGGTCTAACCACTGATCCACAGCGCGTCCTTAGTAAATGAAAATTGCAAAAAGCGATCTAAGGAATTTCATTAAAAAAGCATTGAGTACTGTAAATATCACCTTTCTCTATCTTTAGATATTATATTTCATAACTAAAATTGTTATAGTGTGACGTAAGTCGCTCTGTGAGTAGCATTTGTCTCCGGCTTGTTACTTTGAGTTAATAATATATAATTTTTTTATTATTTTGTTACAAAATAAATGTTAGCAAAACAAAAACAAACACAAACACTGAAAGGGTAGAGCCAGACTGAAAAATTCAATGACATAGCCGGGATTTGAACTACGGATCTTCTGGTTTCCGTCCACCCGCTCTAACCATTTGAGCTACTATGACCAACGTGCCGACATGACATTAAATTCTCCAACTGACTCGTGTTTCTCCCGGTAAAGCACTAGGAGTTGTCATAAACACATGAGACAACTACCTTAATGGCAACTTACTATGCTGTAAGTACTTTAAGGCCAGGGCTTTATAGTTCGGGCCACTATTAGGTACAATTAATGGAAATTAATTGTTCTTTCACACTAGCCGTGTGTAGGACGCACTATGAAAGGGTAGAGCCAGACTGAAAATTTCAATGCCATAGCCGGGATTTGAACCACCAATTTGAATTTTTCAGTCTGGCTCTACCCTTTGATAGTGCTTCGTACACACGGCTAGTGTGAAAGAAAAATTATTTTCCATTAATTGTACCTAATAGTGGTCCGAATTATAAAGCCCGGGCCTTAAAGTACTTACAGCATAGTAAGTCGCCATTAAGGTAGTTGTCTCATGTGTTTATGAGAACTCCTAAGTGGCTTACCGGGAGAAACACGAGTCAGTTGGAGAATTTAATGTCATGTTGGCATGTTAACCATAGTAGCTTAAATGGTTAGAGCGGCTGGACAGAAACCAGCAGATCCGCGGTTCAAATACTGGCTATGGCATTGAATTTTTCAGTCTGGCTCTACCCTTTCATAGTGCGTCCTACACACGGCTAGTGTGAAAGAACAATTAATTTCCAAACACAAACAAGTTTGTAACATTTATTCTGATCAGCATTTTTTTTACTTTTTATTTTTAAGTAAACAATCAGGATCACAAAGTGGGAAGGTAGAGTTAGAGGTCTTGTTTTACTTTATGTATTCATGTTTAGTTACATTTTGTTGTAACATTTTAGAAGGAAACTGTATGCAAACCCGCTTAGCAAGTGTGATCCAGCTGATCATTTAACTCGGTCCACATATCATGAAATCTATGCATTTTGTATCGCTCTGCTCTGAGCATCTTTCTGAATGCAAATAAATTAGGATAAGCGGCACTGTTGCCTGAGCAATAATGGTAGAAAACCATTATCAACCACATTTGAGTCCGTGCAGCGTTGCCTTTCTTAATATTCCAGGAGAGAATTACTGACACTGTCTTATATTCCGCCCTGCAGGGCCAGAACCTAGCAAGAGCCAAGCAAGAACTAGGACAGATCCAAGCAAGAGTATAGTTAAGGAATGTTAGAGTGAAGCCAGAGCGGAGCCAGAGCCAAGCCAAAGCGGGACCGGAGTGTTGACCGGGGCCTAGCCAGAGCGAAGGCAGAGCAAAGCTAGTTTTAAGGTCCAGAATGAAGTTAGTGTGAGGCCAGAGCAAAGCCAGAGCAAAGCCAGAGCAGGACCGGAGACGGGCCGGAACCTAGCCAGAGCCAAGCCAGGGTTAGGTTTAAGAATGAAGGTAGCGAGGCCAGAGTGAAGCCAGAGCGGGACCGAAGGTGGGCCGGAGCCTAGCCAGAGCCAAACCAGAGCCAAATTAGAGTGAATGCAGAGTGAATTTACTGTGAGGTTTGAGTAACAGCCGAGCCCCTCCTTCGGGAATTGTTCGGATTGGGATGGACTCGAGGGGGCAGTGTGTTCCCGAAACCCGTGGGAATCGGGTACGTCTTAGGATGGGGTTGAGGGAAGCCATTAATTCTCCCGGGTACTAGCCTGCAAAGCTAGTAAAAGGTGTGCTAGATCACCAGGCGGCCCCACCGAGGTTTTTCGGTAGTCTTCACCTTGAGTGTTGACGCGCGTAAGTGGCGTATCCACTTCCATCCCGTCTTGAGTCCATAGGACCAGATGTGGGGGGCTTGTTAGTCTCTAGGTCTTGCCCTATGGAAAGCACCTTGGAGGACGCCGAGCGCCCTTTGGGACAGCTCGGATACTCCCTGGTTGACGGAGGCCTGGGTCTTGTTCCTTCGTGTTCAAGGCTAATGGGAGTAGAGCCTCTGGACTCAACGACTCAACGTGTGAGGTTTGAGTGAAGCCAGAGCGGAGCCAGAGCCAAGCCAGAGCAGGGCCGGAGGCCGGCCGGAACCTAGCCAGAGCAAAGCCAGAGCCAAGTCAGGGCAAAGTTAGAGGGATTTTAGAATGAAGTCTGAGTTAGGTTATGGTGAAGCGGGAAAGAAGCCAGAACAAAACCAGAGTGGAGCCAGAGCAGAGCTAGAGCAGAGAAATGGTAAAGTCAGAATGAAGCCACAGCAAAACCAAAGCGGAGCTGGAGGAAAACTAGAGCAAAGCTAATGTAAAGCCAAAGCAAGGCCAAAGTGGAGCTAGAGCAAAGCGAAGGCAAAGCCACAGCAGAGTCAAAGGAAAGTTAAAGATAAGTTAAGTGAAAGGAAGAATATTAAAGTGAAATACAGTTTTTTGAAAGGGTGCTAATGACCATCGAGTTGAGCGCCCCTAAGTTTAATCATCATCATCACTGCCCCCAACCAGCACAATCTAGCACAGCAGCTACTAGCTCTGCAGATTAGCACCTGGGAGCATAAGGCTTCCCTTAACCCCGTGGTTCGTCTAGACGGAGAGAAAGTACATTGGCAGTCATATGTACGATATCAAGGCGTTTTGCTTGATGTGAAACTGACGTGGAAGGACCACATAACCTATACAGCCAACAAGGTCAGCAAACGTCCATTGTGCAGTCGACGCTCAGGGATGTCCATATCCAATAAATTACTCCTCTATAAACAAGTGTTCCGACCAGCCATCACTTATGCCTGTGCCATTTGGGGTATAGCAGTTAAAACTCACCTACACCGCCTTGAAGTCCTACAGTCTCCATTCCTCCGTATTGCCACGGATTCCCCATGGTACATCCCTAACCTTGTAATTCGTCGTGACCTATAATTCCTACCCTAACAGACTACATCCACACCCTCTCACTCCTATTCTATCAAAACCTTTCCCATACCTTCAACTCCCTTATACGCGGTCTAGGTGAGTGTGACATCGACCCCGGCGAAAAATACAAAAGACCAAGACTTGATTTAGGCACTTTAAAACACTGCACTATCAGTACACAATTTATATATAAGAAAGCAGAGAAGAAAGAAAACACTAAAACAAACCTCTACCGTCATTTGCCCTAACTTATAAAATATTTTACTGGTAGTAGAGGGCTCAGCCCTGATCAGGCTAGAGACTGAAAGTCTGGCTTCCGGACTTTCAAATGTCCAATCGCAGGTGTTGTGAACAAACGTCTCCGATGTCCCACGGGTATCGGGAACCACTGCCACCTCGAGTCCAACCCAATGCGATCAACTCCCAACAGGGAGGGGCTCGAACGTTCGGCCCGAAGTCCCTCAGAGGTAAAATCTGTTTAGTTAACTGGTGTGCACGTCGGCCACTGCCTTTGACGAACCCTTATAATCGTTTTATAACCACGGCCCTGCTTCTCCCAGATCTTTCTGCAAGTTTGCCACCTTTCTCGATACGTCATGTGTATCATACGAGGTTTCGTCTAAATAAATTATCTTATGTCCATTACTGCAAAACTTCCTTAGTTTTGACATTTATATCGCCAAGCTACAATTCTACTGAGTTCCATAATAACCCTTAACTTATTCAAAGTGCGGTATTTGACACCCAGCTCCTTTAGGAGACCGCGCAAAGTGCAGCGCCCATAAGGAAAATCACAAATTTCTTGCAAATGTTCAACCATTCGTCAAATGTGGGCACTCCCCCTTTTGCATAGAATCTATAAATTTCTCGACGAATTAAATCGCATGTGAAATTATCCACTTTAGAGAAACGTTTCCTTTTGTTTTCACACTTGATCGGCGTCTTTGGTATTCCTTTCGTCACAATATTTCTTACTGTATTTCTGTGAATACGCAAAATTTATCATCAGGTTCATTGCACGACCCCTTACCAAGATTATTTGTCAGCACATATTTATATATGTTCAAAACAAGCGCTTGAATTTACTTAGAAAGAGTTCCCGTTATAACTTTTGCTTTTTGAGGCTTTTCCAGTAATATAACTCGGCCCAGTTATTCACACAGTCTTTACTTTGATTATTTTCACTTGACTGAAAGTAATTTACTGCTTGATTTGCATTTATGACTGCAGTTCCCTCCCATGGTCTCCACATCGTGATACATAACGAATTTCTGCACGTAATGTAACAGATTAACTGGAAGTTGGAACTTTGGCAACTGAGACTCCACGTGGAGTAGACATGCGACTGTCACTTCGAGAAAATCAGGGTTGCTATTGGTCCTCAACGACAGTGTTCCATTTCTGAAGTGTGGAGATAGAATTATGAAGGTCATTAGTGGGCGGGAGAGTATTTTCCTTTGAGCGGCCAACTGCACTCCCGTTCTCTAGACAGACCTTACCACGAGTGCTAGGGGTCCACAGGGCCCACCCCACGGCAGCTGAAGGGGACGGATCCAACCTTATGGGGAAAAGGATTAGGATAGGGTCAGTCTTGATCTATTGTACCTATGTCTCCTAGTGGAACATCCCCGGGAGGAAGGATAAGACCAGAGGAGACAGAGGAAGGTCGTCCCAAGGAGCCACGACAGTGCAGAGAGAAGGGTCCCTACATTTTACTTAATTGGAAACCTCCCCCAAGGAACATCTCCTTCCCACTATGTTACGGAAGTGGTCCCAGCAGCCGGTTTGGAGCCCGGCTGAGGAAGTGGTTTACTCAGAGCATATTATTCTGCCATGCACCACCGAGACACCCGCCGACACTTCTACCCTGAAAGACTCCACCAGATGAGAGATGATATTGTCGCGGCGACACGCCTAAGAGTTTCGCGCGGAGCGATAACGCTGCCTGTTTACACAAAGGAACTGATAAAGATATCACGCAGATAAAGGTCTGCCAAAACAGAGGTACATGGAAATTTCTGGTGACATCTTGATTGATAGAGATTATCCGGTCTCTTGACTGTCCTGGAACAGTCTGGAATTATCAGATGAGACATTTAAGGAAGCGAAGACTCACCAAGAGTCAGTCGTGAACAGAAGTAAACAGCTGTAAAGTGTTGTTGTAACGAGAGCTGATGTTGTAAACAGACGCTGTTGTGGTCATCGACCTTGGTAGATTGTGAATGTGTATGTGACGTAATTCTGCTGTAACTTGCTACTGTGAGTGTATTTCTACGCCAATGTATAACGTTTTAATCTTCTAGAACTCCGACTTTTAATTCTACGAACCCACAAAGTCACAATGTGAAATGATAATGGAGATGAAATGGAGGGGTCTAGCATTCACTTGGCGACCCAGGAAAAACTATGGGTCAGTTAGGTCGGGCAGGGGAATTGAGCCCGGGCTTCCGGAATGCGGGCTACATACAAAACCGAATGAACCATCCTCCTTTGTTCAATCGTTATTTACCTATTAATATACTATTCATTTTCCCATTTATTTCCATTTATTTTTTCTTAAATATTGCCTTACGTTCTTGTTTTTCTTTCATTTATGTTATTTTTCTTATTAGCTTCTTACCGTACACTTTCTTTTCTCAAAGCTCAGTTTCCTTGAAATCAAAAGATGTTGTAGATCTTCCTTACTTTGCATATGGGTATTCATCACTACAAATGAGGTGACTTAATCCTTGTTTCACATAAGCTTGCCCCGAATCTCTTAACGGTCAAGTGACCTTATCTCTCATTGGCTGCTATTGCAGTATAGACTGTTGTGCGGTAAAAATTAGTTCGTTATTTAACATGGTGATATATCGTTATATGTTGGAAGAGAATTGTCAAATTTATATTTTCGTAACGGTTTGAATGAAATATATTACGCAACAGAGTTGATTTATCTGAAATGCATGTTAATTCTTAAACGAAGTAAAGAGGAGGTTACTTTGCTCTCAAGCACATGGCACGATAGCACGTGCTTTAGCGGTAGTGATGACATATTTGTTTACATGACTTTTATCACTGACCTTGTTTTGAACTGGATTAGCCATATATCGCCATTCGACGGTGTGTTGTACCGAGTGCGAGAGCTAAATTATTTTATTTATCGTTTATTGCGCGTGTGTATAATGGCAGAGTCTACCGCCAGTTCTTCTCTGAAGCATCGCAAGGGAAATCCTTTACAAATCGGCGAAAAAAGAATTGTGGTGCATGTGTTTAATGAACTCACAGAGAAGAATCCGTTTTTGTGAGTGAGAGAAGTCGAACAGCTGTGCTCTGAGCTTAAAGGTATGTTAGATGCGTGGGAACATCGCGATATGAAACTGAGACAACAGGAAAACTTACCACTCCAGCGGCGACATTGCTGTGTGGCGAAGACGTTATTTGAGGTCAATGAAATTGTACCGAGAAACAAATCGCAAAATGTACAACCTTGACGAGACTTGTGTGAATGAAGGACACACGACAAGTATGGCGTGACACGACTTTTAAGACTGAAAGACAAGCATTTTTGCAAGGTATGTGTGCTCGTTTTAGAAAATCCCAGTGGAAAAGGCCGAAGGCCTTTCATTATAAACTTGTTCCAGTTTCATTGCTTATTCATTTAGTTTCAACTTGCTCAGTTTCATTATAAACTTCATTATTTTTACATGCCTTCATACTCTTATTTGTTTGATTTTATCTATCTTCCTGGCAATTATTATGACGTTTACTGCAGGTTTAAATGTGACGGGAAGGCACCGCCTATGGCCTATGGCACGAAAGCATTAGCCAATTAGGATGAGGGGGAAGTTAGTTGCACGCGGAGTGATACATGTCAGCGGAGCAAGGTTATATGAAACAGAGATTAAGTGTTTTATACATAACAGGTAGACAAAATGACAAAAACATAATATCGGTTAACAATAATAAACAGCAGTTCCTTAAAGATATTAAAGTAGCTTGGAAGTGTATATTATTCAAGAAAGTCATTATTTATAAACTAGAAATGAAGATTGGTATAAAAATACAGTGAGCGCAAATTTACAGTAACTAAATGAGTAAACTATGTAGTAAACTTAATATATGTGGACTATAGGACCATTTTATATTTGTATAAAATGTGTTTTTAAGTGCTAAATAAATAACTTATGGTGCCTATATGAATGACAATTTTGAATTTGTGTCTGCTAACTTGGTTTGGACTATAAAGCCATTATTGTCCATTGTGCAAGAACAATGAACATGGATCTTATTATTGAAATGTATGAATTGTGAAAATTGATTATTCTCCCTTCAGATAAGAAGGAATACACATACATTTTCACTGGCAGAGTAGACAAAGTACTTAGTTGAAAATTTTCAAGGACTTGTTGAGGTGTTGTATTTAACTGGGTGGTTAAAGTGCAGTTTGGTTATGTTAATCAGTCCTGACAAAAGGCGCGTCTTCTGCTAATGAAATGTCGCTTCCCCAAATTCGCTTGTTTCCACCAAAGGGTTAAGTGGATGAATGCTGTAACCTAATTGGAAGACAAGTAGTAGTATAGGTGGAGATGAAGAGTGCTTAACGGTCCCCCCACCTCGGCCTAAACACCTTTTGGCTACTATTACTCTTACTAGGAGCTCATTGAACTGAATACTGGCCCATAAGTGGGCATGAACTCGGGAACATCCCGTGACCGAGAACCAGAACTGCCACGCTTAGACCCACTGCACCGTGACAGGGATTAATCAAAGAGCTGATTTTAAGGAATACAGGGAAAATATGACAGTTCTAAAGTGGCCATCTTTATACAAAAGTAAAATGAACCTTAGAGCGGAATAACTAGTTTCAAGTAATCAATCAGTAAATCAAATGTTGTTTTGAAGCCGATTATCCGAGGGCTGTTCAATAAAGAATGATCATAATTTGTTTACGGTCATAATTTTCGCACTAAAATTCAATCTTATTATATTCTGTTAGCTTAATGTGAAACAAACACGCCGTAGTAGTGTCATTGTTGGTACTCCTGGTTCCCGCCTGTGAGAACCTGGCAAATTCAGACATGTTCAGTATCGCCTACCACTGTAATGGAGGTAACATGCAGTTAAAGTTGATGTTAGAAGAATGTCCGGAGTTTCTTTCAAACTTAATCACTGCTGCTTAAGCTTGGCTACATCTTTTTGATCCTGAGAGCAAACAGCAAAGCTCAGTGTGGAAATCTCCTTCACCACCAATCCACAAAAGCCAAAAGTGGTTGCTTCTGCTGGGAAAGTTATGGTCATATCAATCTTTGATATTCATGGAATGGTTTATCAGCATGTTGTACCTGCACACACATCAGTAACTGGACAATACTACAGGGATGTCCTGAAAACATTGCAAGTTCATCTCAGGCGCAAAAGACCACATTTCTGTGAAGCAGGTTGGATGCTGTACCACGATAATGCGCGGCCGCATGTTGCCACTATTGTTGCTGAATATCTTGCAAAAATCAACGTGAAGTGCATCCCAAACCCTCCCTATAGTCCGGATTTAGCCCCATGTGACTTTTTTCTCTTCCCTAACTTGAAGAAACGCCGTTGTGGGAGGCATTATCAATCATCAGAAGCAGTGGTGAAGGCTGCGGAGGCGATTTTGAAGAATCTCTCAAAAATGGTTTCCAACTTGTTTTTAAAGACTGGCAGAAACGCTGGGATAAGTGCATCGCATTCAGGGGAGACTATTTTGAGAAGGACCATCAAGATTATGTGGATTAGTAAAGGTACATTGTAAAAAAAAAAAAAAGTGATCATTCTTTATTGAACAGCCCTCGTATCAGAATCTAAACCTAAATATTACATTGTATTGTAAAACAACAATTAAGAACTGTACAACACTTATCTATACACTAAATCAATTTCAATAGGGCGCCGGGGTAGCGCGGTGGTTTCGTTCGCGGCTCCCGTTCTAAGGGTCCCGAGTTCGATTCCCGGCTCTGGGGTTGGCGATTTTAAGTCGGCCCTATCCACGCCTTCACCTCTGTCTAGCACACGTGAAGTATCCCCTATGCCCAACGTGGTTCGGAGTCCACGGTAAAAGCTGTAGGTCCTCTCACCTCACCGCCATCTTCACTATCACCCTATCATCGGAGGTAAAGGACACCGCCCTCTGGGTGCCTCCACCTGAGAAATGGGTCCGGTCATCACTTGGTGGGGTGAGGTTACCCCGAAGGCCAAGGTTGCCATGTGGGGAGTGTTAGTAACTAACTAATCAATTTCAATAAAAACGCACACGTGAAACAACAAACTCTACCTAACCAAGGAATATTGGTTTTAAAATGCTCTTAGTGTATTGGTGTAATCTACCCTTTATAGGGAAATACCAGAAAATCACCAAATTTTTCTGCTAAGCATGAGTTATCATCTGAGCTGTTTCCCCTTGGCCCAAACTGGACGAGTACTGGACAACCGTAATCTGGTTCCACTAGGTCGTGACAAGACTACATATTGTAATTATATTAAATTATGTGCATCTCACATGCTCCTAGATTGCTCAGTTGTAACGAATAAGTGTTTCTTAAATAATCTGGTTTTAGAAAATTCTACGTTTCCATTCGTAGGCCGACACATAGCTAGTGTGAAAGATTGGTTATTTTCCATTAATTGTACCTAACAGTGGTCTGAAGTTTAAAGCCCGGGCCTTAAAGTACTTACAGCATAGTAAGTCGCCATTAAGGTAGTTGTCTCATATGTTTATGAAAACTCCTATTATATGTTTCAAATGGGCAGAGTTCTTGCGAATCAGCGAATCAGTGAGTTAGAGCCTTCACCATTGCCACCTCGTTATCCCTCTGTTTCCCTCTATTTCCCCCCCCCTCTCTCTCTCTCTCTCTCTCTCTCTCTCTCTCTCTCTCGCACACTTGCGAGTGTTCCTGGCGCTAGACGTAAGGGAACGCTAACAGAATTTTCCAAAATGTTATAATAATGCAGTTGTTGAGATCAAATTGCTACATGAATATTAGTATATTACGCAAATGCTTCAAAGATTTAGTTTAAAATTAATTATAGTTTAAGAATTACTTATTTTTCTAATTCAACGAAAATACCAGAGGTGCATCCGTATATCTGTGAATGTTACTTAAGTTAAGAGATAATTCGTCATTGTCATTGTCTTCATCGTATGAGTACTGCAAATTTATGATCATGGGTTCCAAAATCTCGTTACGTGCTATTTCTTTCCAAAAGTCATCTTCTTGTAGTTTATCTGATGTCTCGTGCAGTTTTCTCAGTCTTGTTGTGTTCCTTGTCAATTTCTTTATGAATAAGTCGCTCAACGTCAGTCAGTTTAAAAATATTATTTCTGTTTGCAACATATTTTGAGCCCACATTAACTCTATTGGATTGTTCTAGCAGTAGTAAGTGGGGGGGGGGGGGGGGGTCACGTCTCACTGATTCAGCTGACACACTTTTTCATGGAAGAGTAACTGAATAATGCTGCTTTGAACTCTCTAGAGTAAACAGAGATTACGAACCATTCATAAACAAAGATATAATGTGACCAGACACGTTCTGCCAGACTTGCAAGAAGTGTATTGTTTCCTCTCATCGAATTTAAGAAACATCTTGGCTTATTCAAAGTACATATTTCTTTTACCATGTCATGTCCAATGTTTACGTTTCAGTTCTGAGTAATTTCAAACATACGTTCACGCATACATGCCAACCAATAAGGATATTCATTACAGTGCTTACGTCGCAATGCATTGTGATAGTATGTTATCTACTTTGTTTATTTGTATTAGGAAAACCATTTGAGCTAAAAATATGGGGTTTTTACGGTTATGTTAAATACATTACTCTCTCCTTCCGCATGGATCAGTTCTGGCAAAATCTCAACTTTTCTGTTAGCGCGAATAGTATTTCATACAGATTGATTGGGTTGGCGCTCGTCCACATCACTTAGCGGGAATGCAGTACGACAACACCGCAGGACTCCGGATCGTTGCTCACATATAGCGCTCAAGGACAAACACCTTCCCATTTGAAACACATAGTAGTTGTTAACAGGGAAAAACAGGAGTCAGTTGGAGAATTTAATGTCATGCTGGCACGTTGGTCATAGTAGCTTAATGGTTAAGACTAGCCGGAAGGGGTCCGGCAGATCGTGGTTCAGATCCCGGTTATGTCATTGAATTTTTCAGTGTGCTTCTACCTTTCTAAATAATACTTCATTTAAAATCGTTAAACACACTTTTGTGTGAGTATCAAAACTTTCGGAACCTTATCCTATATGGAGTAGTTGAGGCTGAGGGGATTTTGTTACAAATCTTCGTTTCCCTTGGAAGACACTAACAAATGCCTAGTTTGGTTCTTAGAGGACTTTTCATGTTTCAGTTATGCTATTCAACAACAGACTACAGACCCGCCATAGATGTACATATAGAGAGGTAGAGGGAGAGATGGAGAGAGGGAATGAAGATTGATTGTGAAATCTTTTGTTTGGAGTATTGAGAGAGTAGCGGGTAGTGGGTAGGGACTCTTGTAGATAGTCCTACTTCAGGGAGTTGCGACCCTGCCCACGCGATGCACCAGGTTCCCCTGCCCCGAGGGGTTAGTACCTGGAAAGGGGTCCTTGCCCAGGGATTCGGACGAAGACCTCAACGGCGGGATAAGCGATAAAGAAGAACTTTCTTCAAACGGTTAGACTGACGGAAGAGGCATCCAATCTTCAGGGAATACGTGAAGACCCATCTCTGGGGTAACAAGGAGAAAGTCCTCAACGGCCAAAAAGGGCGGAAGAGGCAACCCTCTGCCCGGGGTTAATACAGGCAGGAATTTTGTTGAGACGCTCAAACAGGCAGCCGCTTTCTCAACTTACCTTGCGATACGTTGGTAGCGTGTCCAAGGGACATAATATTACTCATATAAGCTCCAAAGAAAAAGCTGAATAGATTCACCTGGTAACGACCAAGGTAGATTAATTTGTATGTTGACGAAATAGTAAGGATTTGGTCAAATAAAGTCAATGGAGGCATTAATGTATCAGGAGCTAAATTGTAAACTATGTTGTATGTAGATGATCAAATAATAATGGCCACAAATGAAGATGACCTGCAGAAAATGCTGTATAGTCCAGATAAAATTGCTACAGAATATGGAATGAAAATATCAGCACATAAATCCAAAACCATGGCATTTAAAGGAATTAATCCAGTAAGATCAAAAATAGTGTTAGATAACATAATAACTGAGCAGAAATCACACTTTAAGTATTTAGGATGTAATGTCTCGTACCAAGGGGAAGCTGATATAATAGAGAAAATAAATAAATTTAACTATACAACAGGCACAATAAAAAGAACATTAAAAAATAAAGCAAGAAAGGACTCTATAATAAAACTATACAAAACAATGGCAATACCAACTCTGATCTATGGATCAGACACATGGACACTAACAAAAAGAAATAGTACGAGAATACAGTCATCAGAAATGAAATTCATAAGAGCAATAGCTGGATATACCAAAATTGATAAAAAAAACGTAGTCAGGATATTGGGAAGGAATTAAAAGTAGAAGAAATAAACCATACTATTGAAAGAAATAGAAATCAATGGAAAAAATATGTTCAGAGGATGAATAATAACAGAATAGCAAAAATAGCCGTAAACTATAAACCTATAGGAAGAAGAAACCAGGGAAGACCGAAGAAAAGATGGGCAGACCAATTTGGAGCCGGAACGGGTTAAACAATCCAAAGCCGTGAGGTAGAAGAAGTAGAGAGAGTTTCTAACCAAGATATTTACAGTAAAATGTTGGGTTTAACATTTGAATAGAATGCAATTACTGTAACTACATGATAGAGAAACTAAAACTATAGTATAAAATTACAGAAACTACAGATTGATGACTTACACAATGCCACTTTTTTGACAATTTTCACCACATAGTCTGCCTTTAGGCTGCACGTTTGCAGTCTAATAATCCCTCTCCAACTGCACTCCTGCCCATGCAAACAATAAAGGCTTCAGGGCCCTTACGTCATTTATTTGTGGTTCATTCCTTTCCCTTGAGACTACTTCACGAAGCCTCATTCCTTTCATACATGGAGCATGAAATTAGACCTAGCTCCACAACATTCTACAACAGTTTGACAATCCACCGGAGGGCCCTCATTCGGTCTCTTGGGGGTTACCACAGTGACGCCGTGCTCATTTAATACGTAGCAGCAACTCTACCAGCAGCTAAGCTCACTTCCTATATGTTTTTATATTTTCTACCACATACTTAGACATTCCATTCAAAAATTTAGTTCTAGAATTTCTCTGGAAATATATTCTGTGTCCTCTTGGATGAAAAACGTGAATGTGTGAGCCTGTGTGTTATTTATTTATTTAATGTGATCATTAAAGGTTTCCCCAATTACAATGTTCACTATACAGCTACAATATGAACAAAGTGTATAAAAACACTGAATTAATTACAGAACCCATGTTAGCTTTAGCAGGATTTTAAGTACAAAATGCACAGTGATGGTAGACGACGACGCTGTTCTAAAAGTCCCACATCGTGGTTATCATTTTGTAACAGGATTTTAACTGGGTGATGGAGGAAGGTAATGAATTTCTCACCCTTGGTGACGATCTAGAAGTTTCCTCTGCAGCTCTTGGTGTGGGTGGGCACATTAGTAATTCTGGAGCGATGAGCTCTTTTTCCTAGGGTCATAGTCTCGGAGTAGAGGAAGTTAGTATTACTATTGCTGAAGAATGAACAAATAATTCTTTTGATAGATAGAGTCAACATGAAAAATTCAATACCATGGCCGGGATTTGAAACACGGATCTCCTGGTTTCCGTCCAGTAGCTCTAACCCATTGAGCTACCAAAGTCAACTCGCCGTCCTGACATTAAATTCTCCATTTGACTCGTATATTTCCCCGGTACACCACTAGGGCTCTCGCATTCCAAATGCACCGTTTGTGGCGACTTACTATTGTAAGTACTTGAGTCCCAGGGTTCATCATTAAAAAAAGTCTTTTCTTGTTCAAACATGTAGATTTAATTCTTCCAAAACATTTTCAAATTTCGATTCAAATTTAAATAATATAAATGTTGCTTTTTAACAAACGATGCCTGGTTCATGGCCTAACCATTACTTTCTTACACACACGCTATTTGTATATCTTAAATGTCCACTCAAAAATAATTCTGCACAACCTCGGAGAGGCACAAATATACGTCTATCTCCTATGACGTTCTTAAGCAGAAGAACAAAATCTTTTTAACATTTAACAACTTCCTCTCATTTGAGGTTGTCATGTTTACACCTTACCTACCTTAATTTATATATATTTCATTAAACATTACAAATTTTAATTCCTATAACTATTCCTTTTTACAAAACATGAAATTTCTAAAATAACTGCTTCATAGCAAAACAAAAACAAACACAAAGAATGCTCACTCTCTTCTCGGGCAACAAGCCAGGTGAAAAGACGATTACATATCGACATTTCGGGAGTGTGCATCTCTCCCATCATCAGTATATCTATAAAATGTTATAAGCACAAATGAAATACTGGATATAACACAGATATAAACAAAGACAAAACACTATCTAAATTCGAATTACTGAACAAAATACTGTTTTCAGTAAATTAAATGCCAGGTCTGGAGATGGCGTGAGTATAGAAAATTGTGTCAAAGAAACGTAACTACTTAACTTGATTATCAAGCTGTATGGATCTTTGCTTCTTAAATTGACGGATTTTCATTTTTAAGGCCGGTTTCCAAGAGGAACTGAACTGAAATCCAGCATCACGATTAAGTGTGATCCTTTCAGAGGAAATCGCCAAAGCCTCCTTAATTCCTCCTTAATTCCCAGTAACTGTTGCATATTGCCAAGATGGTCGTCTCCCGAAAATTGGCTCTATGGTCGTTATCAAAACAATGCTCTGCCAGCCCAGACTTCTCAGATTGCATTAAACGAATGCTCCGTTCATGTTCGATTATTTTAGTAGCGATGGTCCTTCCGGTTTGTTTTGTCATTCACTTGTTTGTCATTCTACCTACAAGCAAATATGTATTAATAACATGTGTATAAATATTTATCACCTTTATATAATAATAAATATTTCTAGGAACAGTCAATACAAAAGTGGAGAGAGACACGTAATTACTCATCAGAATCTTTTCTGCAAAAGAGGTCCAGAATTCACAATAGAAAATGACAGGAGCAGTAGCATTTTAAAATGTATGTTCAAAACAAAACTAGTGCAGCTATAATAACACATAATTATATCAGACGGTTAGGAAATTCCAGTTTATAAAAGTGCACACAAAACTAAAAATTTATTTTAATACAATTTTCTTATTTAGTTTCCGTTAATATAAGAATAGTTTCTGTTAAAGTACGTAAATGTTCATATTAACAATGATTCTGATATCATCATTGGCGCCTAAGCCTGGTGTACTGAAAGCAGAAATCTTAATTCATCTTGTCATGAAATGTAGCAATCACAGTCTCGGAAAGATAGAGTCAGGCTGAAAAATTGACACGAGTCAGTTGGAGAGTTTAATGTCATATTGGCACGTTGGCCATAATAGCTCAAGGGTTAGAGTGGTTGGACGGCAATCACAAGATCCATGGTTCAAATCCTGGATATGACATTGAATTTTTCAGTCTGACTCAATCTTTCCATACTTAGCCAGCGCAGGGCCAGTGTTAAAGAAAAATTAATTTTCAATTACAGTTACGTTTAATGAATACAAGCATTCATTTATCTCACTTAAATGAATAAAAAATATAAGCCCTTAGTCAAGTACTTAAGCAGTTTCTTAATATAACAGAGAATTAAATCGTAAATACAGTTCATGGAGAATGTGATAAGAAGCGTTTGTGTACGATTTCGCGACAGAGACGGGTATCTTATGTGCCGTGCTTTACTGCACTCTAGCGGATAAAACGTAAGTTATGCGCCAGAGAGATCTCGGCACCAGCTTCTCCCATAAGAAGCCGTGTATAAGCAGACATCCTAGCCCTTAACACAGGCGCTTATGAGCGTAGACGGTGCCGTTCTGGAATCGGCACCAAGCCACGGCGTTTAACGCGCCTATTCACACGAGGGAGCAGATACTCAAAAGCAATCTTTTTTGCGCAATTCCTATACACTTCTCTTTCTTTCGTTTTCATACAGATGGTGCCATGGCACAGCGGCACTACCTCAGAAGCCATCCCTGAATTCAAGCATATAAAGGATTAATGTATGTCATTAAAGAAGCATTAAAGATTCCATTTTAACTAAAAGTTATATCACCAGAATAAATAGTAGATGCTTAGAGTTTCTGGACCTCACGATTCAGCTCTAAACCTCGCTAAAATGCAATTTCCTGTAGTAATACAAAAATAATTCTAAGGAACTAACTAGAATGTTATCCACAATATTGTTCATCTTGGAGAGTATAATTAGACATCAAATGGCCTCGTCATTTCTTGAACATCATCACCAAAAGAATGGCGGCCGCCTGTACTTTGTTGTTGAAATTTGTATAGCCAGCAAAACTATGTTATGTTACGTGAAAAGGTAGGTTGGCTGAGTCATGATGTATGGTAGCACAAATGAGGACTTGATGTCTTCATTCCGAAAAGGCCGAGTGCTTCACGTTTAAAGTGAGGAGCCTTCTTCTTTCTTGGAACACGCGTAGTCATGTCACCTGTAAGATGGATGTGATATACAACAACTTCCAGCGTGAGACGATTCTTACATTAGTGCTCTTCTCATTCCGTTTAACAAATCACTTACCAACAATTATACCTGATTTTATTGTCATTTACCAACGTAATTAAATGTAGAGGAAATAAAGTAAACTTCCCAGAGAGTGCTTAGTTATGTAATAACCTTAAATATATGAAATATTTTAAAGAAAAACAACATATTTTAAGATATATGTTAGTAAATTGTTTATTAAATTACAGCAACAGCAGACATTCTTCTCAAAAATAAAACAATAAACACGCAGGCCCGGTTGCATAAAAATAGCTATCTGCAGTTCATTTATAATCTTCTTCTTCTTCTTATTTCTCTAACTCCTTTGTGCTGTTAAGCGTGGAGTACATGCGTCTTCCACCCATTTCCTCCATTTTTCTCGATCCATTATCATTCTCTTCATTTCTGTCATGGTTTTCCCTCTATCCTTCCCCAACTTCTCAATGTATTCCTGATACAACATGCGTGGCCTTCCCCTAATTCTTTTACCTTCTGGTCTTGCTTCTAAATATTGTTTGGGTTTTCTTTCTTCTGACATGCGGAGTATATGTCCATACCATTTAAGTTGTCTTTTTTCCAATATTTCTTTAACGGAGTGTGTACCCCACTCTTTCCTTATTGTTACATTTCTAATCATACCTCTTCTTGTCTTCCTCACAGCTCGTCTTAAATATCTCATTTCCATAGCTGTTATTTTGCTTTCTTGTTTCTGTAGGAGAGTCCAGCTCTCTGCTCCATATAATAGAATTGGTAGTATTATTGTTTTAAATACTATAATTTTTGTATCTTTTGTTATTTCCTTTTTTCCCACAATAGTATTATTAATCTGATAGTAGACCGAATTGGCCTTTCTTATTCTGTTTAAAATTTGCTGCTTTATTTTTCCATCCTTATTTATAATTGTAACCAGGTATTCATAACTGTCTACCTGTTCTAAGAGTTCATCATTACATTTAATTTTAACTACTTCTTCTTTCCTTCCTATATACATGGTTTTACTTTTGAGTCTATTTAATTCTAAACCTTTTCTAGTTAATTTTTCTTTCCATTCATTTAGCGCTAATTGTAAAATATTATTACTATTTGCTATTAATATGATGTCATCAGCATATATCAACGATTGTGCCCAAGCTGGTCTTAAATTTCTATATCCTATCATAGTTCTTGCTGTTATTCCTTTGCAAATTTTCCATATTTCATCCATCACAATAATAAATAAGAGTGGGCTGAGACTATCACCTTGTTTAACTCCTCTATTCATCAGAGATGTTTCTGATTCTTGTCCATCTAATCTTATTATCCCTTTTGGTTCTTGATAAACTGATTGTATTGCTTCAATAAAATTCATAGGTACCTTTTTTGTACTTTAGAGCTCTCCAAATTTCTTCCCTAGGTATTGAATCAAATGCTGCTTTCAAATCTAAGAATCCTAAATAAATACTCTTTCCTCTATCCATAGCTTTCTCTATTATCATTCTCAATGAGAAAATTTGGTCTTGGGTTTGTGTACCCATTCGGAAAGCAGCCTGTTCTTCTTCTAAATCGTGTTCTACTTTTTTCCTCAATTTCTGTTCCAGGATTCTAGTGTACACTTTATATACAACCGGGGAGAGACATATAGGTCTACAGTTTGAGCAATCACTTTGGTTGCCTTTCTTATGTATTGGAACAATTGCATTAAATTCCCAATCTCTTGGTATTTTTTTCTGTCCATATATTCTGAAATAAACTTTTCAGTACTTTTATTAATTCTTTACCTCCATATTTAATCAGTTCTGGTGCTATTCCGTCCCTACCAGCTGCTTTACCTAGCTTGATTTCTTTCATTTATAATCGAAGATCAAAATTGAACTAAGTTTATGAACCCGCGTGGGTTGTAAAATGCTGATCTTAGATCAGATGAACGCCGTTCAGTACTGATCTGAGATAAAAACAAATGCAGCAACATCGCTAAACATGTTGCAGCTTTCGTGTTCTGTCGAAAGGATTCGAGAATTACTGGAATTACTCGACCCTGATAGATTCAACATGAAAAATTGAATGCCATGGCCGGGATTTGAACCACGGATCTCCTGGTTTCCGTCTAGTCGCTCTAACCCACTGAGCTACCATGGCCAACGTGCCGTCCTGACATTAAATTTTCCATATATTTTCCCGATAAACTTCTAGTTCTCGCATCTGAGATACACCGTTTGTTGCGACTTACTATTGTAAGTACTTGAGTCCCAGGCTTCATCATTTAACTCTTATTATTTTAGTTAATTGATGGAAATTAATCATTTCTTCATACTAGCCGCGTATAGGCACGTTGGCCATGGTAGCTCAGTGGGTTAGAGCGACTGGACGGAGATCCGTGGTTCAAATCCTGACCATGGCTCACTAATGCAAAGTATATCCTTTATTTTTCTCAAAACACCACTGATCATAATCTAGCCTCACATATCTAACCTCTCTTTTCAATTGTTATCTATCTTATTTAATGTTATTGTATGTGTTAGTTATCCTGTTATATACTTTGTCCTTTATTATCTTTCATTTAAATGTGTTCTTAATTGTTTTCTATTTATATTATACATTTATCAATGCCTGGTTAGGAGATTATCATCCTGTATTATTAAGTTAAGTAGTTACGCTTCTTTGACACAATTTTCTATACTTACGCCATCTCCTGACCTGGCATTTAATTTACTAAAAAACGTATTTTGTTCAGTAACCCGAATTTTGATAGTGTTTTGTCTTCGTTTATATTGGAGCTATACCCAGTGATTCATTTGTGGATATAATATTTAATAAATACCCTGATGATGGGAGAGATACACACTTCCGAAACGGCGATTTCTAATCGTCTTTTCACCTGACTTGCTTCCCTAGAACAACTTGAGCAAATATTCCTCGCCAGGAAAGCTTCAGGTCTCATTTTACGCTGTCTTTTATTCTTAAGTAGGCAAATCTGACCGGAGAGTATACAGATAGCAACCGTCATATATTAATCCAGATATCTTCAATTGAATTTTAACTCTACCATCACATCTGAACAGAAAATAACCAGCTTGTCTTCTATTTATTCAGATGCAGTCTTCTTTCACATTTTTTGGGAACAGAATGCTCCTCCAGTATAAAAAGGCAACTTTTTTATTTCAATAGATGCCTGCTTACTACTTGGATCCTTCAAAATTTTTGTTTATAATTTACGTCCTCCAACGTTAAGTCATATAGCACGATGAATGGAATGGGTGAAATAATGCTCAAATGAGCCCGGGGTCCATAGAGCTTAATGTATGTGAAATGTGTAGTGTTTAACGCCCGCTTTTACAACATACGGCACCGCAGGCGGTGACACTGATGATACATGAGATGAAAATGGATCACCTGTGGAATGAGATGGCGGGGGAAACCGGAGATTTAGGAGAAAACCTACCACAGCGCCGTGTTGTCCACCAAAAATCTCACTTTGCGGTCGCCTGGGATCGAATTCGGGCCGCCTTGGTGAGAGTCAAGCGGTCTAACCACTGAGCCACGGCGCGGCCAAAGAGCTTAGAGTTACCCGATAGTCTTCAATCAGGATAAGGGAAAACCCCGGAAACAACCTTATCCAGGTAACTCGCCAATAACCGAGATTCGAATTCGGGACCTCTTGAACGTGAGGCAGACATGCCACTGGGTAGAATCCAATATATTATCTACGAGTAAAGAAAGTTTTTTAAAATAATTTTTTAATAATTTTTTATTGATCGATCAGCAGTACAATGCTTTACAGATCAGAGTGAAAAGAAGGTAACAGAACAATACATTAAAGAACAATAACACTCAGTGATAGGCTAACAGCCGCCCCCTAGCTAAATTAAGTTAGAACTCCAATAATACACTCTGAGGAATGAAGTCAATATTGGAGATGTAAGACACACTTAAAGCACTAGAATCACTTGAATCAGATGTATCACTCAGAAGCAGCTCCTGTGGTAGTCCCCTCTTTAAGCGTGAGGGCTGGCGCGTGCGGACGCCGATGTTACAATGCACAGCTCCTGGAACTTCTTGCAGTGTGGAAAAGAAACGACGGGCGATCCTGCGAATGCAGTCGTGAAGAGGTAACAGTCCTAGTTCGTGATGGAGCTGCTGATTACGGATGAACCATGGAGCGTTGGTAGCGATGCGCATGAAGCGATTCTGTATAACCTGAAGACGACGCACATGACATGTGTGTGCGGCCCCTCACACTTGGCAGGCATAAGTAATAAGCAGACTAACGAGTGATTTGTAGAGTAACAATGAAGACTGTAGGCCGAGGCTGGAACGGCGATGCAACAGAGGTGAGTGTTTTGAAAGTCGCCCGGAGGCCAGTGATATAAGACGATCGATATGAGCAGGCCAGGTCAGTCGAGAGTCCAAAAGCACTCCAAGGTATTTAACGGGAGTTGTAGTGGGAGCCAAGGGACATTGTGCCTGTAGAGACACAGCGGAGTAAGCGGAGTATATCGGCGAAGAGTGAAGATTTTAGCCTCGGTTTTCTGAGGGTTCAAAGAGATCCGCCAAGTGTTGAACCAGTGAGTTAGGCGATCTAAAGAGAGCTGTACTACTTGTTGTGCGTGCTGGAGATTAACATGACACTATGTGATCAGCGTAAAGAGCTAAAGAAGTCGTAGATAAGTCAGGAATATCAGAGTCGGGGCCAAGATAGAACCCTGTGGGACACCTGCGGTAATATTACGTGGAGAGGGTAAAGAAAGTAAAAGCGGGTTTTAGTATTCAGTGTACACTTTTAGAGCAAATCCTCTCTTCGTTGAAACTGTAACCATATGCTGCCTTTAATACTTAATGACAATGATGTCGGACGTATAAAAGAGAAGGATAGGTATCTGTTAATCTGCTGTTAGCGAGGTAGGTAGGCAAACAATTTGGTCTCGTGCCAAAGCCTAATTTGGACGTAATAATTTGTATAGTATACGTGGACAGCGTTTCACAGTAGCAGCAAGAACTCAGCGGTCACGTGACGTGGCGAAACGCATAACTGGTTTCTAACGAAGACTAAAATGTGGAGATACAAAACAAAACTGCCTTCGTAAATTTTGGGGACGTACTACACGAAGCAAAATGTGAAACATTTACTTATAAGGTACTGTGACAGCTTAGGACGTTTTTTCTTGTTTGCAACCGAGCGGTAGGATCCTTTATCATTTATCAACCATAGCTGATGGTGCAACTCTCGTGAGCTGTGTAATATTTTACTGTCACCGCACACAAAGAACGATCTGAATCACTAAATATGAAAACTGACGTTACTATGAACCTCCTAAACGAGTTGGAATGAGAAGTAGCAACACATACGGGCATTATGACCTTTGAGGGCATCTGGAGTGCTCTTATCTAGTTTATGAAAGTCATGTTTTCTCCAAATGTATCTGTAGTATGAACGTTTGTGCTTATTTATAACTTTTGGCAATAATATAACATCGTTTCATTAAATAAATATAATTTTTACGTTCTCCACCACGTACTTAGTAAGTAGATAAGGTATACGAGGGCTGTTCAATAAAGAATGATCACAAATTTATTTTGACAACGTACCTTTACTCGTCCTCATAATTTTTATGGTCCTTCTCAAAATAGTCTCCCCTGAATGCGATGCACTTGTCCCAGCGTTTCTGCCAGTCTTCAAAAATATGCTGAAAATCATTTTTTGAGAGATCCTTCAAAATCGCCCCCGCAGTCTTCACCACTTTTTTTGATAATGGCTAATGCCTCCCACGAAGGCGTTTCTTCAAGTTAGGGAATAGAAAAAAGTCACATGGGGCTAAATCCGGACTATAGTGAGGGTGAGGAATGCACTTCATGTCGATTTTTGCAAGATATTCAGCAATAACATTGGCAATATGCGACCGTGGTGCAGCATTCAGCCTCCTTCTCGGAAAGGTGGTATTTTGCCCCTGATATGGACTCGCAATGTTTTCAGGACATCTCTGTAGTATTGTCCCGTTACTGATGTGTGTGCAGGTACAACATGCTGATAAACCATTCCACGAATATCAAAGATGAGATGACCATAACTTTCCCAGCAGAAGCAACCACTTTTGCTTTTTGGGGGTTGGTGATGAAGGAGATTTCCACACTGAGCTTTGCTGTTTGCTCTCAGGATCAAAATGATGTAGACAAGTTTCATCAGCAGTGATTACGTTTGAAAGAAATTCCGGATCTTCCTCTAACATCAACTTCAACTGCATGTTACCTCCATTGCAGCGGTTGGCTATACTGAACATGTCTGAACTTGCCTGGTTGTCACAGGCGGGAACCACAAGTACCAACAATGAAACTACTACGGCGTGTTTGTTTCACATTAAGCTAACAGAATATAATAAAACTGAGTTTTAGTACGAAAAAATATGACCGTAAAAAGATTATGATCATTATTTATTGAGCAGTCTTCGTATATTACTATATATTATATTTCATATCCCATGGCCATTTGATGAACTGGGAGTGCAGCTTCTACAGCCGGAGAGCAAATAAACTTGGCAACAGTGTACCTAGATGGTAGAGTGATAGCAGGAACATTAACCACAGATAATTTCTCACCAACCGTAGTTTCAGCCAATGTTTTTTTACAGGTTAACCAACCGTTGAAGTAAAAGTGTATTATAGGATTATGTTCCGCAATTATTTAACAAATTAACCATTACGATTTAGGTCTGTTTCACTAACAGCTAATTAAACCGCACTTTAAGCGTATTATGTGATCCTTGTTTTTCCGCTAGTCGGAATGAATAGAGAATAACTGTTTCATTTCCAATACTGGTTACAACTCCATTACCTCACAACCTAAAAATTCTCACGTCACATTTTACAAAGTTAAAGCTCTCTCCACTTATGTGTGGAGCATCGTCTAGGACACTTAGTAAGCCGTTATTTATTGAGTTGGGCATATTAACTATGCCTTCTTTGTTTATTATGTATTATCTCTTATATGCTAAGATGAATATAGATTTATATACATTGTGTTCTTTAGTTCATAATTACTCTACAAGAAAGAGTGCTAACATTTATATTGCTAAATGCAAATACAGTGAAGTTCAACATTCATTTGAAATTACATCTTTAAGGCCCAGTTGCATAAAAATCGCTAACTGCAGTTCATTTATAATTGAAGATCAAAATTGAACTAAGTTTACGAACCCACGTGCGTTGTAAAATGCTGATCTTAGATTAAATGAATATCGTTCAGTACTGATCTGAGATCACAAAAACAAATGCGGCAGCATCGTCAAACATGTTGCAACTTTCGTGTTGTATCGAAAGGATTCGAGAATTATCGAAATTATTCGACTCTGTTTAATTCAAGTGCACATAGTAGCCAATCTAGACATAACAAAAACTAAATAAATCTTTCGATTTATGGTTATTTGTCCTAGAAATAATGTTATTTTAAATAAAAAGTATAAAAATTTACTCCATATTGAAACAGTATTTATAAAATGCTAATTATTTCGCTTTCGTCTGTTTACAATACTGTGAGCTGGAAAATATAAACAAAAAATGGAAGATAAGTGAAGCGTTAAGTTACAAATTATTATATTTGTATACAAAAATGGAAATTCAAGCAAAAGAGAAGATGCGTTCCGCTAACTTTGTCTCGCATAACCCTTCTTATTTCACCCTTTTCCATAGGCATCCTGATGAAATGAGATCTTAAATCTTCACTCTCCCTTGTAACTTTGTGTATTGTTCTAAACGCAGTCCCTTTATTTATATGAAATATATCCCCAATTACCATTTGGAAGCTTTCAGTTGCATAGAACCGTAATGTGAGCAGGATCATAAATATTGGATTGAGTGCATAATTCCTCAGGGTTTGTGTTCTTAGCTGTGCATGTAACCTATGCTCCAGTTCTTCAACTACATGCTTTGATAGTCGAAATCTCATTTTGAATTTTCTGTCATTTAGTTCTGAGATGGGATTTCCTCTATGTTGGAAAACACGAGGAGACCTTTCAAATTGAAAATTCTAATCATCAGAGATAGAGTAATCTGAATTTTGAAAATAATAAAAATATAGGTTATGAACACAAACAATGCATCTAACATAAATTTGTGAAATAAAGAGGCCAATTATTTATACAAGTAACCACAAAAAATGCTTTATTTACTATTTATTTAAAGCTACATTACTTATTTCTTCTCAGAAACTATTGTGTAAATTCTGCAGTTCTGCTGATCTAAGTTCAATCAAATTAACTGGAGAAAATTCAGCAGTTAGGTTTGATCTTAGATCAAGAGGCCATGAACTTAGATCAATGATCATACAACAAAATTCTAAGTTCACCTTGACTGAAGATCATTTTCATGTGGTTGAACTTAGATTATCTTTTATGCAACCGGGCCTAAATCTATTTAATAGTCTTCCCAACAATGTGTAAGTTCTGCCACTAGTGCTATTTAAAAGAAAAGTTAAATCTACACTGCTCTCAAATCCTGTGTACAGTATTACAGAGTTTTATAACAGTAATATGTTTTTGTAATGTTTTAATGTTATTTTTTGTATGTGTTTTTGACGTTGCTATATAACCTTTGTATTGTCTTCCTTCCCTCTCCTATCTGTTACATTGGTCTATACATCTTTATTTTCCCCATTCTCTCTTTATTAACCTATACAAATTTCAATTAATTTCCTTTTCTAACCCTCTCCATATTTCTTGTTTTTCTATACCCTCTACTCTATTTCTGACTATTTAACAAAATACTTCGACACTCCTATTTTCTAGTCTCCATAGATCGCCCATTCCTACTTCTTCCACAATTGAAAAATGAAATACAGGCAAATTCATATTAAAGTCTGTTTAGTTAACGCGTGTGCAGTTCGGACGCTGCCTTTGATGAACCCTTACAATAGTTTTACAACACAGACCCTCCTTCTCCTAGACCTTTCTGCAAGGTTGCCACCTTTCTCGATACGTCATGGCTATCGTACGAGGTTTCGTCTAAATAAATTATCTTATGTCCATTACTGCGAAACTCCCTTAGTTTTGACAAATATAATCTCGCCAAGCTAAAATTCTAATGGATTCCATAATAACCCTCAGCATATTCAGTGCCCATAAGGAAACTCACAATTTTTTTTGCAAATGTGCAACCAATTCATCTAAGGTGGGTGCTCTCCCTTTTGCATAGAATCTATAAATTTTCCGGGCGAATTAAATCTCAGAGAAACGTTTCCTTTAGTTTTCACACTTGATTCTTTGGTATTCCTTTCGTCACAATATTTCTTACTGTATTTCTGTGAATACCCAGAATTTATCAGGTTCATTGCATGACCCCTTACCAAGATTATTTTTCAGCACATATTTATATGTGTTCAAAACAAGCACTTGAATTTGCTTAGAAAGAGTTCCCGTTATAACTTTGTTTTTTGAGGCTTCTTCAGTAACATAACTCGGCCCAGCAACACTTTCCAATTCATTCACACTATTGTCTTCACTTTGATTATGTTCACTTGAGTGAAACTTATCTACTACTTCATTTGCATTTACCGTTGCATTTCCCTCCCACGGTCTCCACATCGTGACACACAATGAATTTCTGCACGTAATGAAACATATCAACTGGAAGTTGGAACTTTGGCAACTGAGACTTCACGTGGAGTAAACATGCAGCTGTCATTTCAAGAAAATCAGGGTCGCTATTGGTCCTCAACGACAGTGTTCATTTCTGAAGTGTGGAGATAGACGGTCATAATTGGGCGATTAGGGCCCGTTTCCTTTGTGAGGGAACTGCATTCGCGTTGACTAGACAAGGCTTTACATGTGCATGGTATAAAACTTTTTGAGAAGCCAACCTCTTTAGTTTAGGGACTAGCGTTCTGCCTTGGGTTCAAGATGTCTCAAGTACGAATTTTGGCCTGGGTTAGTTATCTGGATAAGGTTTCTCCGGGTGTTCCCTCATTCTGAAAGATGAACGTCGGGTAGCCCTAAGCTTTATGGACCCCGTGATCATTTGAATATCACTTCACCCATTTCATTCATTCTCCGATATGACTAAAACGTTGGACGACGTTAAACATAATAATAAAATATTTTAGAATGAAATAAACTCACTGGAACATCAGAAAGAATCCGGTCCCTCGAATGAGGTCGACCTTAATTAGGTCTCTCAGTTGCGCTGAGAACACGAGGCGATGATGCTGTGAAGTGTAGAGGAATTTTCCTGGAATAGAGAGATGTCCTGCAGTAAAGGGCTCATAATTCTGACGAGGAGGAGAGACTGCTGGTCGAGAGAAAAGAGGAATGTTGTGAATATCGGCGCTGAATATACCGATGAGTAATGAGTGGTCCCTGGAGTTGCACAAACCAGGGTGCGATGCAGAGTATCTTGTTTTGAAGAGATTGTAGGGCCGCATCGCCCCACACTGGGCAGGAATACGTTATTAACGGACGGATGTGGGATTGTGAGCTTGCTTTTGAGAGAGGATTTGCGGTTCATTACGGGATATGGTTTGGATAACCTGGGCGAGTTTCTAATTAAAGTGGTGGTCAAGGTAAACTAGTATTCTGAAGGGCATGGATTCGGTGCTCGCCGACTACCCACACTGACCCTGAGTTTTTCCTGGATTTCCCTGGTTGTTAGAGGAATCCTATTACAACTACTTTTACAGCATTTCCTTTCCACCACGTTTTCTTCTCAAATTCCAGTCGTATTTCTAGTTTTATGGTGTGTTCCGTAGACACTAGAGCAGGGAAAGACAGGTAATGGCGGGGTAACGTCAGCTACATCAGCGCTAACAGCCAAATATGCTCCCGAACAAAGGGCAAGTTAGCGTGTGACGCCATCGTGCTGATTTCTGCTACTCAAGAGGAAGGAAATGGTTTGATGTGTTGGGGTTCCGACAGCGTAGGAAAGACAGGAAACGTATCGGGTATTAATCAACTTACATCTTGGGTGTAGTAATATTAATGCTGACTGCTTTAATTAGACAATTGGTCACCGTTTATAAGCAATTATATTTTTGCTCAGTGCTATGAGAAATATAAAACGTCAACTCTTAGTTTATGTGAAGGTCAGGCATCTTATCTCTGCAAATTAGAGGAGACCCATTCAGAACAGAATTATGTGGACATTTTCCGACACTTTTTGTTTCGTTTTTCTTTAACTAGTTTATCAATGTCAGTACGAAATGTCTTGGACATTTTTAATCGAAGGCTGCATGTTAGACTGTGAACCAACAAGGTACGACGGCTGTCCAAGAAAACATGATCATAATTTTCTGTCGGTCATAATTTTTCGCACTAAAATTCAATTTTATTATATTCTGTTAGCTTAATGTGAAACAAACACGCCGTAGTAGTTTCATTGTTGGTACTCCTCGTTGCCGCCTCTGAGAACTAGATAAGTTCAGACATGCTCAGCACCACCTACCGCTGCAATGGAGGTAACACGCGAGGAACAATATACGGCTATAAATTTTGCTTTCGTCTCAACAAATCTTTAGTTGAGGCCTACACAATGTTACAGGAGGCTTACGGAGAGTCTGTTCTTCCCTACAGCAGAGCTCAAAGGTGGTTTAAAATGTTTAAAGAGGGGAGACAATCAATTTCAAATGAAGGAGGACCCTGAGCCCCAGTTACTGCTCTTACGGAAGAAAACATCAACACTGCTGCTGCCATTATGAGAGAGGATCGACGAATTACCTTAAGATCACTTTCTGAAATACTGAACATTTCATTGGGTGCCACAAACACGTTGGTGACAGAAACGTTATACATGAGACGTGTTTGTGCGCGATGGGTTACAAGACTGTTGATTCCCGAACAAACGGACATTCGCATGCAGGTCTCCATGCAGTTAAAATTGATGTTAGAGAAAGATCCAGAGTTTCTTTCAAACGTAATCACTGCTGATGACACTTGGCTACATCATCTTGATCCTGATAGCAAACAGCAAAGCTCAGTGTGGAAATCTCCTTCATCACCAACCCCCCAAAAAAGCAAAAGTGGTTGCTCCTGCTGGGAAAGTTATGGTCATCTCATTCTTTGAAATTCATGGAATGGTTTATCAGCACGTTGTACCTGCACACATATCAGTAACTGAACAATACTACAGGGATGTCCTGAAAACATTGCAAGTTCATATCAGGCGCAAAATACCATATTTCCGTGAAGTAGGCTGGATGCTGCACCACGATAATGCGCGGCCGCATATTGCCAATGTTGTTGCTGAATATCTTGCAAAAATGAAGTGAATTGTATCCCTCATCCTCCCTATAGTCCGGATTTAGCCTCTTGTGACTTTTTTCTACTCCCTAACTTGAAGAAACGCCTTCGTGGAAGGCATTATCCATCATCAGAAGCAGTGGGTGAAGGCTGCGGAGGCGGTTTTGAAGAATCTCTCAAAAATGATTTCCAGCATGTCTTTGAAGACTGGCAGAAACGCTCGGACAAGTGCATCGCATTCACGGGAGACTATTTTGAGAAGGACCATCACAATTATGAGGATGTGTAAAGGTAGGTTGACCCCCCCCCCCCCCCCAAAAGTGACCATTCTTTATTGAACAGCCCTCGTACTTCGAGGTTTGGACTTAGCTGATATAATAACAGAAAAAAAAATTGTTTGCACACATATGTCCAGCAAAACATACACAATGGCCGTGTGGCAATTGAAGACAACCTCGGAAATCTGGTTTGGTGAACATTCTTGTAAAAATCAGCCAATTCTTTCTTGTAAATTTAGCAGTTCCATTTGGTATGTGGCAGCTACATTGTTGTCATTGAGTGTGCTACATCTGACTGAACCGTCAGATTCTCTACTTACAGCGCCACACACACACACACACACACACACACACACACACACACACACACACACACACACACACACACACACACACACACAAACACACACACACACACACATATATATATATATATATATAAGCTGGTTATTATATGGCTCTTGTCTGACGTCACATCCACTGCAGGCCCCACTCTCGGCTGAAGTACGTCACAACTCTGGAAGCTGTCTTCCTCTGCACTAGAGACCCACCCGGTTGAACGGGCTTCTAGTCAGTTCTAGAAGAGGACGGGTCTTCAAGCCACGGTTATGAGTGATGAATGCTAAGGATTTCTACGCACGCTTGTAACTATTTCCCTGTGTCTATAGCGTCACGCAGGGCTTCACGTGGCCGGTAGACAGATTACGTCGCAATTTCTGTCTGTTGTGGACAGGAAGTTTCGAGTTGCCATCGGTGGTCTGCTCGTAGAAGGTACGACAGAGGGGAATCGGTCCGCCTATGGTATATTAGCTGGAAGGGCGGTAGAGATTAAATCATGAACTGCATATCGCTTCAGACCGAGTGTAGTGAGGCAGTAGTAATGGGACAGAAAAGAGTGTGTGTAGAGGAGTACAGGAGTACCAATGAGAGCAGTGTGCTGCTTCGAGCTGAGTGCGGCTCCGTGGGGAAGGAGTCGGCAGGCCGTGGAATGGTGCAGGAAGTAGTTCACATATTTGTAAATGCGGATCTATGGTAAGGAACCGACAGTGAAACAGTTTACGTGTGAATATCAGAGTTGTGTTCAGAATTGGTATGTAGCACCGTGTTAGAGGTGGACTTGTCCGTAGGTCAGAAAGTCGTACTGGATGGCTAAGGCGGTTTCGTCTGTGGCCGACATACGGATGGTCCTCGTTTGATTAATTGTATTGTATTTATTTCATCCTTTGGAACATAATACATATGTTATAGGACACGTCAGTTCAAGATACAAAGATAAATATAAAAAGTTACATAAGACTAAAAACTGTAACAGATACAGGGTTCAACAAAAGTCTAAAGTAGAAAAAGCAAATAAATATTGTCAATAGATTGTTGGTTACAATTTCTGAAATAGTCAATTTTTCATCATTAATACTACTTGTACATAGTCAATTCTACAATATTAGAATCTAATTTACAGAGTCAATTACAGCATTAGAAACTAATTCTACACATGATCCCTTAATCAGCTTAATGAATTTATCACTTTCAAGTATAATTAAAGCTGCAATGTCATAATTCGTTTAAGTTATATAAACATTTATTTATGAGGAAAGCCTTTAACTTCCATTTAAACTGCTATTTTGAGATGCTAGCTATTGATTTAATATCTGATGGCAGTTTATTGTAAAGCTTAATTCCTAGTATATGTACATCCTTTTGAGAGACAGTTTTAATTACACTATCTCTATAGTAATTCATATTGGTTCTGGTATTATGTTCATGTACCTGACTGTTTTTAACTGGATTACACTTGTCCACAATTAACATTATAGCTGTATAAGCATACAGAGAGTAGATGGTGATTATTTTTTTATTTATAAAGGTATCCCTGCAAGATTCTCTTGCTTTTAGATTATACATGACCCTAACACACTTTTTTTTTGGTAAATAAGCAGTTTATCCATGTGTGTTTTGGCTGCTGAATCCCATATTTCTATTCCATAGATTAGATATGGATAGATACATCCATAGTATATTAATTTTAGGATATTTGTATTGCTGTACTTGCTAAAATATCTTAAGGGATATAATGATTTACTAATTTTACCGCATATGTTTTCAATATGATCAGCCCAAGTTAATCGATTATCTAACACAATACTAAAAAATCTATGTGTTTTCAGTTCTGACACAATGTCACTCTGTAATGTGGCTTATCTACCTGACTGATATGTTGTTTGGGGAATTTTCCGTGTCACCAAGCAAATGCTGGGTAGTTAATTATATCCCCCGAATTTCATAACTCTCTATTATATCTCCATTATCATTTTACATCATCTCTCATCCGGTAAAATCTTTCGGATCATAAGTGTCGGCAGTTATCGGCGCTGCATGGGGGGATGACATGCTCTGAGTAAACCAATTGCTCCACCGGTAGGGCGGTTGCCGGTCTTGTGGTGGGACTGTTTTGTAGCCACAGTAGATTGAGTTGTCCATTGTCCTGGTCTGCCGGGGAAGTTTCTAAGTAAAATATAGGGTCCTTCCCTCTTCACTGTCGTGGCTCCTTAGTTAGTTGCCCTCTGTCTCCTCTCGCTTCCTCCTTCCTCCGCAGGGATGTCGCACTTGGGGACGTAGGTACAATATATCAAGTCTGGATCTCCGTGCCGAGTCCCCTCCCGAATAATCCAATTCCAGTTCCATTAGGTCAGATGGCTGGGTGATACAGGGACTTAAAGGTACATTGTAGTAGAGACGTTTAGAAGTGTCAAATATATGTAAAAGAGAAGCTGTTTGTACTTCAGCTTTAGCTAACTATTTGGTGAAAATAAAGCACTTTTAAGGCTAATTTTTGTCATCCTTTGTCACAAAAGCCTCCTATGATTCCTCTCTTCATCCTTCCATCCCGGGAGGGACTTGACTGTAATAGGACCGTAAGCGTCAGTGTGGGAGACGTTCCCATACGTTTTATATCCTTACACCCATAGCTGTTTTCTTGTCATTGCTATTTTACATGTTCTTGTGTCTTCTCTCTGTCCCCCACCCTTAGCAGACCTGTTGCCAAGATCCTAAAACTAAGAGAACGATATAAAAGTGCTAATCCCCATGTGCTCTTTTTCAGGTATGGCGGGTATATGGCCGTTCGCCAACTGACAAAGTCCATTCCATACCGCATTAAGTCCGCTGATGTAATTTTTCAGCAGAGAAGAAAACTAAGGGAGGTAAATTATTAACTATTTATTAGGATGTGTTTTAATTGAAATCATTTTAACATAAAGCTGACCTGAAATTCATAAAACATTTAGATACAAAATAAAACCTGAAGCTTTCCTGGCGACGAATAAGCTCACTTTCTTCTCGGGCAGCCAGCCAGGTGAAAAAATGATTAGATATGAACGTTTCGGGAGTGTGCGTCTCTCCCATCATCAGAAATTTTATAAAATGTTATAACCACAAATGAAATACTGAATATAACACAACTATAAACAAAGTCAAAACACTATGAAAATTCGCATTACTGAACAAAAGAATTCTTCTTCTTCTTCTTCTTCTTCTTCTTCTTCTTCTTCTTCTTCTTCTTCTTCTTCTTCTTCTTCTTCTTCTTCTTCTTCTTCTTCTTCTTCTTCTTCTTCTTCTTCTTCTTCTTCTTCTTCTTCTTCTTCTTCTTCTTCTTCTTCTTCTTCTTCTTCTTCTTCTTCTTCTTCTTCTTCTTCTTCTTCTTCTTCTTCTTCTTCTTCTTCTTCTTCTTCTTCTTCTTCTTCTTCTTCTTCTTCTTCTTCTTCTTCTTCTTCTTCTTCTTCTTCTTCTTCTTCTTCTTCTTCTTCTTCTTCTTCTTCTTCTTCTTCTTCTTCTTCTTCTTCTTCTTCTTCTTCTTCTTCTTCTTCTTCTTCTTCTTCTTCTTCTTCTTCTTCTTCTTCTTCTTCTTCTTCTTCTTCTTCTTCTTCTTCTTCTTCTTCTTCTTCTTCTTCTTCTTCTTCTTCTTCTTCTTCTTCTTCTTCTTCTTCTTCTTCTTCTTCTTCTTCTTCTTCTTCTTCTTCTTCTTCTTCTTCTTCTTCTTCTTCTTCTTTTTCTTCACTTCACGGCATGGGCAGAGTGTCCGTTCCGTCTCACAATAATTGCTCCTTCCATCTCTTTTTAGGTCTAACAACATCTCTCTTTCCTTGTGGCTGATATTGGAACGCAATCTTGGGCAGTCTTGTTTCGGACATTCTTTGTATATGCTGCATCCATTCCTTTTGATATTTTTCAATTTTGCTACTTATCGAGTCTACGTTGAGTTCCTTTCTTATGTCTTCAGTCCTTATTCTATCCAACCTTCTGCATCCCTTTGTTTTCCTTAAAAAGTTCATCTCTGCACTTTGAATTTGGCTTTTCATTTTCTTCGTGAGTACCCATGCCTCACTTCCATAAAGTAGTGCAGGGACTGCCATTGTTTTGTACAACTTTAATCTTGTATCTCTTCTTGTTTTATTTCTCAACGTTCTATGCACTATTCCACAAATAATTTGGAATGTTGCAAGTTTTTTGCTCACATCTCTGTTTTCATCATATAATTAAGATTACATCCTAAATAGCTGAATTCTTTTAGTTGTTCTAGTGGTTTGTTGTCTAAAATTATTTTTTTATCTTATATGTTGTTTTCCCCAAAAGGCCATTATCTTAGATTTTTCCATCGATATTTTAAGATCATACTGTTGGCATACTTGGTTCAAACGGTGTAGTGCATATTGTAGTTTATCCTCTGCTTCTTGTATTAAAACCACGTCATCTGCATATAGTAAAATATTTAAAACTTTGGAACAAAAGAATGTTTTCAGTAAATTAAATGCCGGGTCAGGAGATGGCGTGAGTATAGAAAATTGTGTCAAAGAAACGCAACTACTTAACTTGATTATCAAGCTGTATTGATCTTTGCTTCTTAATTCGACGGATTTCCATTTTAAGGCCGGTTTCCATGAGCAGCGGAACTGAAACCCAGCATCACGATTAAGCGTGCTCCTTTCAGAGGAAATCGCCAAAGCCTCCTTAATTCTCCGCTCCCAGTAACTGTTGCATTTTGCCAAGATGCTCGTCTCCCGAAAATTGGCTCTGTGGTCGTTATCAAAACAATGCTCAGCCAGCCCAGACTTCTCAGGTTGTATTAAACAAATGCTCCGTTCATGTTCGAATATTCTAGTAGTGATCGACCTTCCGGTTTATCCTATATACGGTGTCCCACATTCACAGGGAATGCGGTACACTCCCGAAACATGGAAGTCCCGTTCGTCTTTCACTGGTCTCAACAGATGTTTAATCTTCGGAGGTGGCTTGTGGATGGTCCTGTCACATAACTCATTTGTGATGGTCCGGCAAAATCAGCAGAATTCTCGCCAAATGCAACATCAGGACCATCCACAAGCCACCTCCGACGATTAGACATCTGTTGAGACCAGTGAATGATAAACTGGACTTCAAGGTTCTGGGAGTATACCGCATTCCCTGTGAATGTGGGACACTGTATAGGACAAACCGGAAGGAGTGTCCCTACTATAATAATGAACATGAACGTAGCATTTGCCTAATGCAACCTGAGAAGTCTGAGCTGGCAGAGCATTGTTTTGATAACGACCATAGAGCCAATTTTTGGGAGACGACAATCTTGGCAATATATAACAGTTACTGAGAGCGGAGAATTAAGGAGGCTTTGGCGATTTCCTCTGAAATGAGCACGCTTAATCGTGATGCTAGATTTCAGTTCAGCTCCTCTTGGAAACTGGCCTTAAAATGGAAATCCGTCGAATTAAGAAGCAAAGATCAATACAGCTTTGATAATCAAGTTAAGTAGTTACGTTTTTTTGACACAATTTTCTATACTGATGGCATCCCCTGACCTGGCATTTAATTTACTGAAAACAGTCTTTTGTTCAGTAATGCGAGTTTTGTTTGTGTTTTGTCTTTATTTATAGTTGTGTTATATCCAGTATTTCATTTGCAGTTATAACATTTTATAAATATCTTGATGATGGGAGAGATGCACACTCCCGAAACGTTGATATCTAATCATCTTTTCACATGGGTGGCTGAAAGAGAGCGTTTAGATACAACACCTTTGAGAGTGAAAATTGAATACTAAATTTCACCTTTAATATATCTTAATGAATTACAAACAGAAAGAACACAACAGCAGCATTTTTTGTTACAACAAAAAGATGCTAAAGCTAAATATATAACCTAATACGCATAATATTTATCTACATTATAATGCATCTCAAATTATAACGAGCCTGCTGTAAGCAAATGGGTGGAAAATGTAGGAGTCAATGACAAATAGAACGCTCTTAGGATGTTGATTATTGAAGGAACTGTATGCCCACAAGAAGAAGGCTAGAGGGACATGAAAGGCAGAGGAACCTGAAGTGACTATCTGCTCCAGTAGCGGATCTGTTTACTAGGAAATGAGTGTGTGAGAATACATAGTCATCCATGCTGCCAGATCTAATGTTTGTTGCAGCATTAGCTATTATGTATGAGTGAGTTATGTGATAACACTTGTATATTTTAAACGCAACTTGTGTCCTTGTCATATTTGGAAGGTGAGCATAAACACCGTTGGGCCAGCAGAAGTGATAACGCTACACATTGCTCTAGCTTGCCTTCCTGTCGTGGGTCTACAGTGAGTACACGTATGGGTGTTTCATTTTATTTCTATCCTAAAGTAACGAGTTTCCCTCCCCCAATAATTTGCTTAGGGCGTTCCATTACTGTGTCTGTCTTTCCCTTTCTGCTCTCCCATTTGTTTACAATAAAGTCGTTCTACGAGGCTTGTCCGTAAAATAAGGTCTCCAAAGCGCTGGAGCCGTAAGGAAGGCTATTACGCGAGATCCGGCAACACTGGCATGTAGCTTGCTTTCATCCCTTCAAATTTCCACCACAACGTTGCAACCTTTAGTCTTGGCTGGGCAGCCGTTTGCGATGGAGCTTCCTATCACTACCGCCGCCAAGTGCGAGTTGCGTGCAGTGATCCGCTTTTCGAGTGCCAAGTGCACTACCTCCACTGAAATTCATCGCCAGTTATGCGAAGTCTAGGGGCCACAATGTATGGACGTCAAAAACGTGCGAAAGTGGGTCGAAATGTTCAAAGACGGACCTACAGACGTCAATGACCAACAGCGGTCTGGTCGGCCTTCGGTTTCAGCCGAAACAACTGCAAAAGTGGAGCAAGAAATGCTTAAAGATCGGCATATGACAGTTCGCGAGCTGTGCAAACTTATCCCTGAAGTCAGTAAGACTACGATTGAAAAGCTTTTGTCCGAACATTTGCATTATCGCAAGATGTGTGCGAGGTGGGTGTCCAAGATGCTCACCGAAGGCCATAAACGGCAACGTGTTGAAGCGGCCCACCGATTCCTGGAGCACTATGCAGAATTGGGTGCGGAATTGTTGGATTCAAATGTCACTGGCGATGAAACCTGGGTGCACTACACAACATCAGAAACTAAAGAACGTTCTCGTTAGTGGGGGCAATCGAATTCGCCGAAGCCGCGAAAGTTCAAAAAGACATTTTCTGCAGACAAAGTGATGGCTAGTGTGTTCTGGGACAGAAAAGGTGTATTGTTGTGCGAGTTTATGCCTACCGGCACAACAATAAACGCCGCTAGCTACTAGTTGCGACGTGCCATTCAAAGTCGAAGGAGGGGAATGCTGACGAAGGGAGTGATTTTTAATCACAACAACGCTCGTCCGCATATGGCACATGCAACGGCTGATTTCCTGGCCCAGTTCGGATGGGACATCCTCACCCATCCCCCCTACAGTCCAGACTTAGTATCTAGTGATTATCATCTGTTTCCTGAGTTGAAGTCACACCTGGGTGGAACACATTTCCAGACCGACGATGATTTGAAAAACGAGGTTCAGCGCTACCTGCGCAACTTGGCGGGAGAGTGCTATGACAAGGGTATACAAAAACTGCTACAGTGCATGAAAAGGTGCATAGATCGCAATGGTGATTAAGTTGAAAAATTGCTGTAAGTTCCGCGTTTCAATCATTGCAACATTCCTTGACAATAAGTATGTTTTCTATATTAAATAAAACTGGAGATCTTATTTTACGGACACGCCTCATAGTATGACACGTAGGTACATAAGTCCAAGGTTATCTGTTGTAATATAATGAGTGCTTTCCAGTTTATGAGTATTTGGAAATTAAACATGGCACTTGCTAATCCTTTATTCCAAATAAAATGTAGTAATGTACTAAAACATCATGATTATTACAGTAAAATCATGAAATATTTATATTTGTTAGTAGTTTAAGAGATTCTATTTTCGAAAAGAAGCTAGCAAAAGAGCTACATGGAGAGCACAGGAATAAGCAGCTACCCTGGTACTATAAGCTGAAAGTGCGTGTGTATTATAAATAAGTGTTTACAACAATGGTATATGTGTGAAGTAAACAACGAGAGTACTAAGGACACGAAAGTACGCCATTATTGTAGCGAAGCAACTGCACAAGTCGCTTAGGAGTTACGACCCTAATGAGCTTTCCAATTGCTTTTCCGGCTTTTCATTTCATTATTTTCGAAACAAAGTTAGAATCCTACGGTCATATTAAGTAATATAATGGACGCCGGCCGTGAAAGCCTAAGTATATACATGATTGGGGAATCAGTGAAGTGGAAACGATACCCTTCTCTTTAATTCCAATAATTTACTAATTTTATTAAATTATATCTCATTTGGTTAATATTTCTTAGCTATTCCAGCCCGTTGTTCTTTTCTTTTTCGAAATAGTATCCCGTAATTTTATTCCCGTCAGTTACAAATTTAAGACCTGTAGATCATTTCTGTAATATGCCCAGTTTTATTCCCTGTCTCCACCTCTCCACTCTGTTACATCATAGTAAACAGTTTCGTCAAACTCCCTTCTACATTACCTTACCTGAGACTCTTTAAACTCCTGTTCCTGATTGTATCCCTGCAAATCCTTCCCTCGCAAAGCTTTCAAAATTTTTTTCCCAATACTTCCAACATATTGGCTACTTATGTCTGCTTTCCTCTAATACATAAACTATTTTTCATATTGATTACGTAGAAAATTAAGCCAGCTACAGTGAAGCAATGAATATTATACAATTATAAATATTGTAACAAAAAACTTCACTTATCTTAAGAAAATGATGTTAGTTCCTCTTTCTAATAGAAATATATTTCACAAACAGATTGCTTGCATTGTCAGTTCATCATTAAACTTCGTAGTCAAGGATTCCAGTTACCATGTTATTATGCTTTTTCAGTTTTACCAAAATATGAAAACAAACCAAACATAAAAACAGAATCAACTGCTGGTAGTGAAGCCTTTTGTTACAGATATTTATATTTGTGTAATATACATTTGTTGTACTTAACATTTTTTATACATCTATGTCGTAACGTTGTCATACAGCTGAGAGGTAGTACAGCGTTATAATAGCAGTGACGGAAGGTTATTGAAGTTGCTACCAAAAGACGTAACCACCTATATTTGCGATGAAACATTTTCAGTGTTGTGCAACATCAAGCAATTGAAGGGAAACAGTCTTGCCAATTTACTTGCCAACGGACTTAAGAATAAGAATCACCAATATTAAGCCCAGCTTAACTGAGATTATTCAATAAAAACAGTTTCATTGTTCACATGAATACCTTCCAAAGAACAAAGTTTCAAGCTTTTGCCACGTAAACTGATTTTTAGTAACCCAATGCTAACTTTGTTGAAATAGTGAAATGGTGGATTCAGAACATTATGTACATATACATTTTATATGTATAAAAATAGTTTCTTTACATATAAAATAACTTCATTTTGCTAACACGTGCGTGATGTTATTAATCCTTGGGTAAGCCAAAGAGTGTAGTATTTCAACTTTTTACTGATGTAAAGCTAAAGTTAAAGAAAATTCTAGTTGGCAAACTTATATTCAATTTACTTCAAAGTGAAAAAAAAAAAAAAAAACAATTTTAATAAAGACAATATCAAAATACATTATCTTATTTAAAATACATTTTATACACGTTTATTTTACTTAGTTTAACTTTAATTTTTTAATTTATTATTAATTAAATTTAAAACTAAATATACAAGAAAATACGAGGGCTGTACAATAAAGAAAGACCACATTTTTTTACAACGTACCTTTACTCATCTTCATAATTTTGATGGTCCTTCTCTAAATAGCCTCCCTTGAATGTGATGCACTTGTCCCAGCGTTTCTGCCAGTCTTCAAAGACATGCTGGAAACCATTTTTGAGAGATCCTTCAAAATCGGCTCCGCAGCGTTCACCACTGCTTCTGATGATGGATAATGCCTCCCACGAAGACGTTTCTTCAAGTTAGGGAATAGAATAAAGTCAGATGGGACTAAATCCGGAATACAGAAAGCGTGAGGGATGCACTTTACGTTGATTTTTGCAAGATATTCAGCAACAACATTGGCAATATGCGGCCGCGCATTATCATGGTGCAGCATATAGCCTACTTCAGGGAAATGCGGTCTTTTGTGCCTGATATGGACTTGTAATGTTTTCAGGACATCCCCTAGTACTGTCCAGTTACTGATGTGTGTGCAGGTACAACATGCTGATAAACCATCCAAGAATATCGAAGAATGAGATGACCATAACTTTCCCAGCACTTCTGCTTTTTGGGGGGTTGGTGATGAAGGAGATTTGCACACTGAGCTTTGCTGTTTGCTCTTAGGATGAAAATGATGTAGCCAAGTTTCATCAGCAGTGATTACGTTTGAAAGAAACTCCGGATCTTCCTCTAAAATCAACTTTAACTGCATGCAGACCTGCATGTGAATGTCCTTTTGTTCGGGAATCAACAGTCTTGGAACCCATCGCGCACAAACACGTCTCATGTGTAATGTTTCTGTCACCAACGTGTGGGTGGCACCCAATGAAATGTTCAGTATTTCAGAAAGTGATCTTAAGGTAATTCGTCGATCCTCTCTCACAATGACAGCAGCAGTGTTGATGTTTTCTTCCGTAAGAGCAGTAACTGGAGCACCTGGTCTACCTTCCTTTGAAATTGATTGTCCCCGCTCTTTAAACATTGTAAACCACCTTGGAACTGTGCTGTAAGGAAGAACAGACTCTCCATTGGCCTCCTATAACTTGTACAGGCCTTAACTGAAGATTTGTTGAGACGAAAGCACAATTTCAAAGCCGCATATTTTTCCTCGCGTGTTACCTCCATTGCAGCAGTACGCGATACTGAACATTTCTGAACTTGCCTGGTTCTCACAGGTGGGAACCAGGAGTACCAATAATGAAGCTACTACGCCGTGTTTGTTTCACATTAAGGTAACAGAATATAATTAGTTTGAATTTTAGTGTGATAAATTATGACCGTAAAAAATTATGATCATTCTTTATTGCACGGCCTGATTTTAAGGTAATTAAGGTAATTAATTAGCGGAATAACTCTTAGTTAAAATACGGCACACAGGCCTTTTCATATCCTTGTCATTCGTCCAAGTGACCTTGGTGCAGTGGCGTGTGCTGACAGTAGTCATGGGCAAGAAAATAACTTGTCTCTGCGTTTCGACTTGTAAGGCATTCTACATCATAAATGTATTTATTCACAATTGTTGATTTTTGGTTTAAAATTTACTGGAGTTTCCCTAACGTTGTTCATGCCTTCGCCATTCTTTTCAGATGTAAATAAAGCAAAACCTAGATTCAACATCTCATACACAACGCAGTACTGTTTTTTTATACAGTTTTCACCACTCCTAACCTTATTCATGCTCGATTTTTTCAGTACAAGCAGTCCAGTTTCCAAATTTCTCCTAGTAACTGTTACTTCTGATCACCAAAACACGTAATGTTCTGCCATAATAAATGAAACGTATCAAACAAACATTCCATTAGAAGCATATAAAATGTGTAACAATGCTAATTTGCTATCATTATTTGTAAACAGAACTAAAATTGACTGTCTTAACCACTAACAAGTCTGGAGTACCTAGGGGAGCTAATTAAAAAATAACTTGCTTCCAGTAAATGTGATAATATCGATAGTGAATGTAAATAAGGACTATCAGAAAAATTTGCATGCCATCTGTCGAGGCTCCAGTAAACTAATCACAAAAGTGTCCCCTGTATATTACTCCCCTGCGTTGTTGATAACTGTATCGCTAAATTTTCTAGTCGTGTGGGTTTAATAAAAATATAGTAATTAGTGAATTAGTAACAATTAATGCGAAAGCAATGCTCCCCTTGCATCCGTAAAAGAGCCCCATGTATCTTGGTACCACTTCGAACCAAGGCCTACGGTTGTTGGAATCCAGTTTTTCTCGTGAAGGAAACTTGACATTTTAGACACAGCCTTAAAATGCACATTTAAAGCAATACATCTCTGAAAATTGCAGTATTTTTATTAGTTCAACTTTTCACCGAAAATGCAGAACGTAAATTATATAGTGTTACACAAATTAACCAGCTATACGAAACCGTTGAGGAGACATTAATTTTTATTCATACGAGGGTTGTTCAATAAAGAATGATCACGCTATTTTTTTTTTGACAACGTACCTTTCCTCATCCCCATAATTTTGATGGTCCTTCTCAAAATAGTCTCCCCTGAATGCGATGCACTTGTCCCAGCGTTTCTGCCAGTCTTCAAAGACATGCTGGAAACAATTTTTTGAGAGATCCTTCAAAATCTCCTCCGCAGCCTTCACCACTGCTTCTGATGATGGGTAATGCCTCCCACGAAGACGTTTCTTCAAGTTAGGGAATAGAAAAAAGTCACATGGGACTGAATCCGGACTATGGGGAGTGTGAGGGATTTACTTCACGTTGGTTTTTGCAAGACATTCAGCAAAAACATTGGCAATATGTGGCCGCGCATTATCGTGGTGCAACATCTAGCCTGCTTCACGGAAATGTGGTCTTTTGCGCCTGATATGGACTTGCAATGTTTTCAGGAGATCCCCGTAGTATTGTCCAGTTACTGATGTGTGCGCAGGTACAACATGCTGATAAACAATTTCATGAATATCAAAGAATGAGATGACCATAACTTTCCCAGCAGAAGCAACCACTTTTGCTTTTTGGTGGTTGGTGATGAAGAATCACACTGAGCTTTGCTGTTTGCTCTCAGATCAATATGATGTAGCTAGGTATCACCAGCAGTGATTACGTTTGAAAGAATCTCCGGTTTCCTCTAGCATCAACTTTAACTGCATGCAGACCTGGAGCCCATCGCGCACAAACACGTGTCATGTGTAAAGTTTCTGTCACCAACGTGTGGGTGGCAGTCAATGAAATGTTCAGTATTTCAGAAAGTGATCTTAAGGTAATTTGTCGATTCTCTCTCACAATGGCAGCAGCAGTGTTGATGTTTTCTTCCGTAAGAGCAGTAACTGGAACGCCGGGTCCACCTTCCTTTGGAATTCATTGTGTACCCTATTTAAACATTTTAAACTACCTTCGAGCTGTGCTGTAGGGAAGAACAGACTCTCCATAGGCCTCCTATAATATTGCACAGGCCTCAACTGAAGATTTGTTGAGACGAAAGCAGAATTTCAATGTTACCTCCACTGCAGCTGTAAGCGATACTGAACATGTCTGAACTTGCCTGGTTCTCACAGGCGGGAACCGGGAGTACCAACAATGAAACTACTACGTCGTATTTTTTCACATAACAAGATTGAATTTTAGTGCGAAAAATTATGACCGTAAAAAATTATGATCATTATTTATTGCACAGCCCTCGTATGGTAATTTATATATACAGCAATTATTTAAATTCCATTCATACCATTCAACCAATAGTTGACTTGTTTATATAAATTGAGTTGCCGAACTATGGGGGTCCGCCAACAAGTTGTTAGATGATAAGGGGGTCCTTGAGACAGTAGAGTTTGAGGAACACTTGTCTATAAGAAAATTTAAAACAAGTTGATTTCTGCAAATGTTAAGATCCATTAACATAAAGTAGTTGAGTAAATGTTTAACAATGACTAGTAATATCAGATTTTTGACTTGAATTTACTTTCTTTGTAATATTGACATATATTTAAGTGTGTTTTTGTAACTTCAAGCATTTAGTGTTGTAACGGTAAGTTTTATTTGGAACTTTTTATATGAATATACAGTTGGAAATTCTTGTTTTGGTCTGAATATTAGTGGGCTATGAAATGACAATAGGTATATAAGAAATTGCACGGTTGCTGGGGTAGCAGAAAATCAATAATCTTGTTTCATGAGGATGGAAAAATGTCATGGTGAATATAAACGTTTTGCATAGTATCGGAAAATTAATAATAGATAGATAATTTGTTCATGTTGTAAATCATACATTGTACATGAGTACTATGATATAATACACGTCAAATTGTGAATTTACAGTGCAATTAACTATACTTGTGATTTAACAAGTCACAGTGTTTGTACAAAATAATGTTTTATAAAGATATGTCAAGAATGTTATAATATACACAATTAATTCAGAAATGTAACAATATTATAAACTTTCCATAAATTCACTAACAGAATAAAAACAGTGGTCTAGCAAGTATGCCAAAACTCACTTTTTAAATGCTGAAAAATTGCAAGTGGTTTTATTGGCTATAGGTAGTTTATTAAAAAAAGTGATTGCTAGGTTTATTACACTGTTTTGATGAGCTCTTGTGTTACTTATATTCACATGAATATCCATTCTCTGTCTAGTATTATGATTATGAACTGTGTCATTAGAGGTACAGTGGCCGTTTCTTTTCATTACATTTGTCTTTGTAAATTTTAAAATTTCAAAAATGAAAATATATGGAAGAGGTGAAATTTTAAATGTTGTATATAATGGTCTGCACGTAGATGTTGATTTAACTCCTCCAAGTATTCTTAGAATCCGTTTTTGCATTATGAATAATGATTTACAATGTGGTGAGTTACCCCATAATGTTATGCCATATTTTAAAATGGGGTGAACACACGCAAAATACCCGCTTCTGAGAGTTTTTATGTTAACTATGTGTACCAGTTGTCTGAAATTATAAAGAATTGTAACATTCAAAAAAGAAATATGTTCTGTAATCTTTATTTATATTAAATGTATCCCCAATCACCATTTGGAAGCTTTCAGTTGCATAGAACCGTAATGAGAGCAGGATAATAAATATTGAATTGAGTGCATAATTCCTCAGGGTTTGTGTTCTTAACTGTGCATGTAGCCTATGCTCCAGTTCTTTAACTACATCTTTGATAGTCGAAATCTCATTTTGAAATTTCTGTCATTTAGTTCTGAGATAGGATTTCCTCTATGTTGGAAAACACGAGGAGACCTTTCAAACTGAAAATTCTAATCATCAGAGATATAAGAGTAATCTGAATTCTGAAAATAATAAAAATGTATATGTTATGAACACAAACAATGCAAATTTAACATAAATTTGTGACATAAAGAGACTTATTATATATACAAGTAACCACAAAAATGCTTTATTTACTATTTATTTGGCAATGAAATACTTATACAGAATCACTAACTTGGAAGATGGCAATATTATTAAAGAATGTTTTCATATTCAAAAGAGATGTAACTGGGGCGGGTCTTGGGCACAAAAATGTATGACTTGTTGAAGCAGATAGGTATGGGTCATTCTTGGATAAATGCAGAGTATGGGTATAAAGGCTTCTGGAAAGAAGTTAAGCTAAGATTAGAAGATATTGACAGACAAGACATTTTTGCCAATACAAGTGATAAAAGCTCACTGAGATTATATAGAGAAATAAAAATAACCTGGGGGAGGGAAGGATATATAGATATATGTAGTAAGTTAGGGCGAGAAGGTTTTGCTTGGGCGAGAACAGGAGTGAGAAACTTGAAAGGTATAGGTCAAGAGAGGGAGCTAGATAAATGTCCAATGTGTGGAGAAGAGAATGCAGATTTCCATTGTATATTAAATTGTAGTCAAACAAAGATATGGAGAGAGCAGGCTTGGCTACGTAAATGGGACAGTTTGGGGGGTGAAGTAGTAATTAGAAAAATGTTGTCAGTAAAAGGAGAAAAGAACAGGAGAAATATAGGGAATTATTTAGGGAAAGTTAAAGAGAATGGCTAAGAACAATTAAGAGAAAAATGTAGAGTGGGATAGGTGAAATGGCAGAAAGTGTAAAAAGGAGTAGAGGGCCTCCAATACACAAAAACCCAGGGTTAGGTGTATGGGGACCGAATTATTAGTCAATGGTGGGCAACATGATAGGATTTCCAGGATTTAAGAATATATGGCATTTTTCAGTATGAATTTTATAATTGTAATCTTGATTTTGTATTTCCATTTGTTGATGTAAAAGGAAATAAAAGGAAATAAGTTACTATTTATTTAAAGCTGCAATACTTATTTCTTCTCAGAGACTATTGTGTAAATTCTGAAGTTCTGCTGACCTAAGATCAACTAAGTTAACTGGAGAAAATTCACCAGTTAGGTTTGATCTTAGATCAAGAGGCCATGAACTTGGATCAATGTTAATACAACCAAAGTTCTAAGTTCAGCTTGACTGAAGATCATTTTCATATGCTTGAACTTAGATTATCATTTATGCAACCGGGCCTTATTTAATCAAACACAATCATCAGGAAACAATTCAAACTACAGCGAAGTAACCCTGTTACATCTGGCTTCTCGACTTGGGTCTTGGAAACAGTCAACGTGCATCTTATCTGCAACGAATATAACATCTGATTACAAATGGCACCCAAACGTGTGGCCGAATAAAGAGTGTAGCTGGACAGAAATGTATGTATGCATTTATTGACTGCAATTGGGTACTACCCGGTGGCAGAGTTAAGAATACAGATCAAATTACATATACTAGATTTACAACAGTAATACAGTAAACAATACAAGCATGATATTATTTTACTTTAATCACTTAAACACATCTAATTACTTCTCTATTTACATATTATATATCATTATAATTTAAAAGTTAAACTATAAACCATCTAGATTTTTTCTAAATTTCTTCGGCGACAGGGGACAGCCCTGAAAGACTGCTACAGGCAATTCATTCCATTCTTCAATGGTTCTATTAACAAAAGAAAATTTTCCTACGTCGGTACTGTATCTTCTACCCTTAATTTTATACCTATGATCGTTTCGTCCATAATAATCCGGATTATCTAACCTTACACTAACGTTCACCCATGCCTTTACACCAGCATTAGCTTTGAATAACGCTACCAACCTATGCTTTTTACGCCTAATTCTTAATTCCTCCCATTTAGTCTCATCTCCTTTTATAGGCCCAAAATACTTGCCACTTCTTATGAATTTTATTGCCTTCTGTATTTTTTTCTAATGGATCGATTTGTTTAGCTCTATACGGGTCCCAGCATGCTACTCCATATTCCATAACCGGCCGCACTAAGGCCTTGTAGGCAATTTCCCTGGACCTAGCGCTCCCCTTTTTCAATATTCTCATTACGAAATGTAATGCCTTCCACGCATTCCTAGTTGTGGAATTTACTTGTTCGTCCCATCCAGCATTACTTGCCAGGTACACTCCCAAGTATTTGCAGCTGTCCACCTGTGGAATTTGCACCCCTCCCATGTGATAGTTAACAATAATTTTGCCCTTAGTTCTACTAAAAACAATCGACTTACTTTTCTTGGCATTAATTGACATTTTGTTAGCCGCAGCCCAATTACAGATTTCATTTAAATCATCCTGAAGAGCGGTTTCATGCACTGTATTCCGAATTTTATTATAAATGATACAATCGTCTGCAAACAACCTTATCTGGCAGTTAATATTAACAGCAATGTCATTAACAAAAATGAGAAACACTAAAGGCCCTAGTACTGAGCCTTGCGGCACACCCGAACTTACAGTTCCACTATCGGAAAGCTCTTTACCTACTTTAACTTTTTGCGTTCTCCCTTTCAAAAAATGTTTAACCCATAATACTACGCGTTTGTCAATTCCTGTATTAGCTAGCTTACAAATAAGTGAACTATGTGGCACTACATCAAAAGCTTTAGAAAAGTCAATTACCACTGCATCAGTTCTTCCCCCTGCATCTACCTCATCTGCCGAATCTTGAAATAATGAAGTAATTTGGCTTTCGCACGAATATCCAGGTCTAAATCCATGTTGCGCTTCATTAAACCACTTTTTATTTTCTAACTCCTCTCGTATATATTCTGCAATTAAATGCTCCATTAATTTACATACTACTGAAGTTAGACTAACTGGCCGATAATTATTTATTTCTGTTTTATTACCCCCTTTATAAATCGGAACTATAATAGCTGTTTTCCAGTCTTCCGGTAAGGCACAGTTGTTAATTGACATGTTGAACAAGAGCATTAGATAGTGTGACGTTAAAAGGTATTTGATGCCTGATTATTGTAAATACTGGAGTTTGAGCTGGTAATTAGAAGTCGTAAAATATTTTAGATAAATGGTGGACGTGTATATAGGTTTTAATATAGTGTTACTGTTGATTTAATATGTATCTCGACGAATGTGAGCCACCCGCCTTGCAGAGTATAATCTCAAGGCGTGGCATAAAAGAATACCAATAAATGAAAGAAGCTAAGAGGGGGGGGGGAGGCGAAAATAAAATATACATAGAATATTTAAATTCCAACTTCACAACAGCAGTGGCTGGCATCAAGGCGTAACTAGGAAAAATATCGGAATGAGGCTTAAAAGAAGAAACATAAGTTATTGTATAAAAAAAAAAAGAAGAAGAAGAATTCCTTATACGTACGTTCTGTGGGACACAAAAAACACTTTCTCGCCTATAACTATAACATATGGCTTGAATCTTATTCATCTGTGCTACCGGTTTTCCTAAGTCGAATAAATTCCTTGTGGAAGACACCTTAATAAATAATCTGTGTTCTTTTGTGCTTTGCTTCTCCGGAGGGGCCTTAACACGGGCGGCAGGCGACGAGGGACACAGGTGTGACTATTTATGCGATCACTGACCCCCCGGAGCTGGCCCTATTCCTTCACTACATATTTCTCAATCATATCTGTCGATAGTACACTTCAAAATATCAATAGCATAACACGTGTTTAATACTCGTAACCTTCAAAATAATAGTTTGGAAAAAAAACAACTGATATTTATAGATAAAGTCATCCTAATAAATTCAATGCCATGGTCGGGATTTGAACCACGCATCTCCCGGTCTACGTCCCGTGGCTCTTAACCATTGAGGTACCATGGCCAACGTGCAGTCATGACATTAAATTCTCTAATTGACTCATATATCCTCCCGGTAAACCACTAAGGGCTCTCGTATTCCAGATACACCGTTTGTGGCGACCTACTATTGTAAGTACTTATTTCCAGGCTTTATCTTTATCCATTATTATTATATTAATAGATGGAAATTAATCATTCCTCCATACTAGCCATGTATAGGGTTTGGGAAAGCGTCAACCTAAGAAATTCAATGGCATGGCTGGGATTTGAACCACGCATTTCCCTGTCTACGTCCCATGGCTCTTAACCATTGAGCTACCATGGCTAAAACATGCCGTCATGACATTAAATCCTCTAATGGACTCATATATCCTCCCGCTAAACCACAAGGGGTCGTCGTATTCCAGATACACCGTTTGTGGCGACTTACTATTGTAAGTACTTATTTCCAGGCTTCATCGTTATCCAATATTATTATGTTAACTGATAGAAATTATCATTCCTCCATACTAGCCATGTATAGGGTTTGGGAAAGCGTCAACCTAAGAAATTCAATGGCATGGCTGGGATTTTAACCACGCATCTCCCGGTCTACCTCCCGTGACTCTTAACCATTGAGCTACCATGGCCAACATGCCGTCATGACATTAAATCCTCCACAAGGGGTCGGCGTATTCCAGATACACCGTTTGTGGCAACTTACTATTGTAAGTACTTATTTCCAGGCTTCATCGTTATCAATTTATATTATATTAATAGATGGAAATTAATCATTCCTCCATAGTGACCATGAATAGAGTTTTGGATAGAGTCAATCTAAGAAATTCAATGCTATGGCCGTGTTTTGAACCACGCACCTCCGTGTCTACGTCCCATGGCTCTTATCTTTACCTCTGAGCTACCATGGCAACTTGCCATTATGATATTAAATTCTCCAATTGACTTATATATTTTCCCGGTAAACCACTAGAGGCTCTCGTATCCGAGATAAACCGTTTGTGCCGACTTACTGTTGTAACTACTTGAGCCCCAGGCTTCATCCATTATTCCAGGCATTCATTATTATTATATTAATTGATGGAAATTAATCATTCCTCCATAGTGGCCATGAATAAGGTTTTGGATAAGTCAACTTAAGAAATTCAATGCTACGGTCGTGTTTTGAACCACGCATCTCCCGGTCTACGTCCCGTGGCTCTTAACCATTGAGCTACCATGACCATAGTGCCGTCATGACACTAAATCCTCCAATGGACTCATATATCCTCCCGGTAAACCACAAGGGGTCGTCGTATTCAAAATACACCGTTTGTGGCGACTTACTATCGTAAGTACTTATTTCCAGCCTTCATCGATTTCCATTATAATAATAATAATAATAATAATAATAATAATAATAATAATAATAATAATAATAATAATAATAATAATAATAATAATAATAATAATAATAATAATAATAATAATAATAATAATAATAATAATAATAATAATAATAATAATAATAATAATAATAATAATAATAATAATAATAATAATAATAATAATAATAATGATAATGATAATGATAATGATAATGATAATGATAATGATAATGATAATGATAATGATAATGATAATGATAATGATAATGATAATGATAATGATAATGATAATAATGATAATAATGATAGTAATGATAGTAATGATAATAATGATAATAATGATAATAATGATAATAATGATAATAATGATAATAATGATAATAATAATAATAATAATAATAATAATAATAATAATAATAATAATAATAATAATAATAATAATAATAATAATAATAATAATAATAATAATAATAATAATAATAATAATAATAATAATAATAATAATAATAATAATAATAATAATAATAATAATAATAATAATAATAATAATAATAATAATAATAATAATAATAATAATGATAATAATGATAATAATGATAATAATGATAATAATAATAATAATAATAATAATAATAATAATAATAATAATAATAATAATAATAATAATAATAATAATAATAATAATAATAATAATAATAATAATAATAATAATAATAATAGATGGAAATTAATCATTCCTCCATACTAGCCATGTATAGGGTTTGGGAAAGCGTCAACCTAAGAAATTCATTGTCATGGCCGGGATTTGAACCACGCATCTCCCGGTCTACGTCCCGTGACTCTTAACCATTGAGCTACAATGGCCAACGTGCCGTCATGACATTAAATCCTCCAATGGACTCATATATCCTCCCGGTAAAACACAAGGGGTCGGTGTATTCCAGATACACCGTTTGTGGCGACTTACTATTGTAAGTACTTATTTCCAGCCTTCATCGTTATCCATTACTATTATATTAATAGATGGAAATTAATCATTCCTCCATAGTGGCCATGAATAGGGTTTTGGATAGAGTCAACCCAAGAAATTTAATGCCATGGCCGAGATTTGAACCACGGATCTCCCGGTTTCCGTCTGTTTGTTCTTAACCTTTGAGCTACCATGGCCAACGTGCCGTCATGACATTAAATTCTCTAATTGACTCATATATTTTCCCGGTAAACGACTAGAGGCTCTCGTATTCAAGATGCACCGTTTGTGGCAACTTACTATTGTAAGTACTTGGGTCCCAGGCTTCATCCATTATTCCAAGGACCCATTATTATTAATATTACTTAATTGATGGAAATTAATCACTCCCCCATAGTGGCCATGTATCGGGTTTTGGATAGAGTCAACCTAAAATATTCAATGCCATGGCCGGGATTTGAGCCACGGATTTTCCGGTCTACGTCCGGTGACTCTTGAGCTCTGACCTACTATGGCCAACGTGCTGTCATGACATCAGCTTCTCCAATTGACTCATATATTTTCCCGGTAGATCACTAGGGGCTCTCGCATCCGAGATACACCGTTTGTGGCGACTTACTATTGTAAGTACTTATTTCCAGGCTTCATCGTTATCCATTATTATTATTATTATTATTATTATTATTATTATTATTATTATTATTATTATTATTATTATTATTATTATTATTATTATTATTATTATTATTATTATTATTATTATTATTATTATTATTATTATTATTATTATTATTATTATTATTATTATTATTATTATTATTATTATTATTATTATTATTATTATTATTATTATTATTATTATTATTATTATTATTATTATTATTATTATTATTATTATTATTATTATTATTATTATTATTATTATTATTATTATTATTATTATTATTATTATTATTATTATTATTATTATTATTATTATTATTATTATTATTATTATTATTATTATTATTATTATTATTATTATTATTATTATTATTATTATTATTATTATTATTATTATTATTATTATTATTATTATTATTATTATTATTATTATTATTATTATTATTATTATTATTATTATTATTATTATTATTATTATTATTATTATTATTATTATTATTATTATTATTATTATTATTATTATTATTATTATTATTATTATTATTATTATTATTATTATTATTATTATTATTATTATTATTATTATTATTATTATTATTATTATTATTATTATTATTATTATTATTATTATTATTATTATTATTATTATTATTATTATTATTATTATTATTATTATTATTATTATTATTATTATTATTATTATTATTATTATTATTATTATTATTATTATTATTATTATTATTATTATTATTATTATTATTATTATTATTATTATTATTATTATTATTATTATTATATTAACTGATAGAAATTAATCATTCCTCCATAGTGGCCATGAATAGGGTTTTGGATAGAGCCAACCTAAGAAATTCAATGGCATGGCTGGGATTTGAACCACGCATCTCCCGGTCTACGTCCCGTGACTCTTAACCATTGAGCTGCCATGGCCAACGTGCCGTCATGATATTAAATCCTTCAATGGACTCATATATCCTCCCGGTAAACCACAAGGGGTCGTCGTATTCCAGATACACCGTTTGTGGCGACTTACTATTGTAAGTACTTATTTCCAGCCTTCATCGTTATCCATTATTATTATATTAATAGATGGAAATTAATCATTCCTCCATAGTGGCCATGAATAAAGTTTTGGATAAGTCAACTTAAGAAATTCAATGCTATGGTCGTGTTTTGAACCACGCATCTCCCGGTCTGCGTCCCGTGGCTCTTAACCTATGAGCTACCATGGGCAACGTACCGTCATGACATTAAATCCTCCAATGGATTCATATATCCTCCCGGTAAACCACAAGGGGTCGTCGTATTCCAGATACACCGTTTCTGGCGACTTACTATTGTAAGTATTTATTTCCAGGTTTCATCGTTATCCATTATTATTATGTTAACTGATACAAATTATCATTCCTTCATACTAGCCAAGTATAGGGTTTGGGAAAGCGTCAACCTAAGAAATTCAATGGCATGGCTGGGATTTGAACCACGCATCTCCCGGTCTACCTCCCGTGACTCTTAACCATTGAGTTACCATGGCCAACATGCCGTCATGACATTAAATCCTCCACAAGGGGTCGTCGTATTCCAGATACACCGTTTGTGGCGACTTACTATTGTAAGTACTTATTTCCAGCCTTCATCGTTATCCATTATTATCATATTAATAGATGGAAATTAATTATTCCTCCATAGTGGCCATGAATAGGGTTTTGGATGGAGTCAACCTAAAATATTCAATGTCATGGCTGGGATTTGAACCACGCATCTCCCGGTCTACGTCCCGTGACTCTTAACCATTGAGCTACCATGGCCAACGTGCCGTCATGACATTAAATCCTCCAATGGACTCATATATCCTCCCGGTAAAACACGAGGGGTCAGCGTATTCCAGATACACCGTTTGTGGCGACTTACTATTGTACGTACTTATTTCCAGCCTTCATCGTTATCCATTATTATCATATTAATTGATGGAAATTAATCATTCCTCCATGGTGACCATGAATAGAGTTTTGGATAGAGTTAACCTAAAATATTCAATGTCATGGCTGGGATTTGAACCACGCATCTCCCCGTCTACGTCCCGTGACTCTTAACCATTGAGCTACCATGGCCAACGTGCCGTCATGACATTAAATCCTCCAATGGACTCATATATCCTCCCGGTAAAACACGAGGGGTCAGCGTATTCCAGATACACCGTTTGTGGCGACTTACTATTGTACGTACTTATTTCCAGCCTTCATCGTTATCCATTATTATCATATTAATTGATGGAAATTAATCATTCCTCCATAGTGGCCATGAATAAAGTTTTGGATAGAGTTAACCTAAAATATTCAATGTCATGGCTGGGATTTGAACCACGCATCTCCCGGTCTACGTCCCGTGGCTCTTATCTTTACCTCTGAGCTACCATGGCAACTTGCCATTATGATATTAAATTCTCCAATTGACTCATATATTTTCCCGGTAAACCACTAGAGGCTCTCGCATTCGAGAGGCGACTTACTATTTTATGTACTTGAGTCACAGGCTTCATCATTTAACTCTTATTATTTTATTTTAGTTAATTGATGGAAATTAATCATTTCTTCGCAATAGCCGTTTATAGGCTAAGATTTTTGATAGAGTCAATATGAAAAATTCAGTGCCATGGCCGTGATTTGAGACATGGATCTCCCGGTGTAATGTCCCGTGGCTCTTAATCTGTTGGCCACCATGGCCAGCGTGACATGCCGTCATGACATTAAATTCTCCAATTGACTCGTATATTTTCCCGGTAAACCACTAGGGGTCCTCGTATTCGAGATAAACCGTTTGTGGCGACTTACTATTGTAAGTACTTCTTTCCAGGCTTCATCTATTATTCCAGGCATCCATTATTATATTAATTAATAGAAATTAATTATTCGTCCATAGTAGCCATGTATAGCCTAAGGTTTCGGATAGAGTCAACCTAAAATACTGTCGCGAAGCCGTATCTACGATTGCGCGGCTTGCTTACACAAAAGGAACTGATAGGCGGGCAGTGTGAAAACCAAGAGCCGGCAAGACAAAGATAACATGCAGATAAAGGTCTGCCGAGACAAACAAACTGAGATAAATGGAAATTTCTAGTTACTTCTTGACTGATACGGACTGTTGGGGTTCTGGTTTATTTTCGAATAATCTAGAAATTATCAGTGAGATATTTAAAGAGGCGACGGCTAGCCAAGAATGAGTGGTTGTAAAGACATGTAACAAGAGTGTTGTAAACAGTGGAAGTTGAGTAAGCTGTTTGTTATTGTCATCGACCTTGGTGTTGTAGACTGTGATATGTGATGTAATTCTGCAGCTACGCAGAGTGTTTCTACGCAAGTAAAGAATATTTAGAATTTCGGCAAATTGGACTTTTAATTCTACGAACCCACAAAGTCACAATATTCAATGCTATTGCCGGGATTTGAACCAAAGATCTCTCGGTTTCCGTCTGTTTGTTCTTAACTTTTGAGCTACTATGACCAACGTGCCGTCATGAGATACACCGTTTGCGGCAACTTACTATTGTAAGTACTTACTCCCAGGATTCATCGTTATCCATTATTGTTTTATTAACTGATAGAAATTAATTACTCCTCCATACTAGTCATGTACACAGTATTCATTTCTATTCGTTATTTCCCGCCCTCCGATTGAGCAAGAATGACGTCATCGTTGACTGGTGAGTATATCTTGAAATCATATTGCCCTCTACGGAGAAGAAGCGGTAATTTTTGAGCAACAGTAAGCGAACTACAGCGCTCTGAGTGTGGTTGCTCTGGTTACTAACGCAACCAGCTTCCCCTGGATGTAAACACAGAGCACGCGCCTTCATGGTTAAATGCTACTTTCTTTCTGGCATTAAAATTGGTGCGACATATACATATAATTTAAACCGCTGCATACAGGAGTTTATGAAACGCTATCCAGCATTCAGACAGGTTCCTCGGAGCGAAATGTTGTCAAAATTGTCCAGGTACCGTCGAATTTACATACTTTTGTTTGCAACATAAACGTCTTACGTTTTATCAGTATTTATTTTATTTTATATTTGGTCCATTCTTTTCAGTTTACTAGCCTTGAGAAAGTCATGCAGATTTTTTATTTTGTTGTAATTTACGCCCTCCAACGTCAAGTTATATCGGACGATGAATGAAATGATGCTCAAATGAGCCCAGGGTCCATGGAGGTTAGATTTATCCGTCATTCGTCCTTAAGGATAAGGGAAAACCCTGGAAAAACCTTATCCAGGTAACTCAACCTGACCGAGATTCGAACTCGGGAGCTCTTGAACGCGAGGCAGACACGCTACCATCCACGCTACCGAGGCGGGCACTCATGCAGAATGACTTCTGAGGACATATCCAGAAAATTCAAGATATGAAATTATCTAAAACTTATATTTTAATTAAAATGGTTAGAGCTATTTTTGACAAAATCAAAATGTTTTATGTACATAAAGGTAGTCCAAGTGTTGAGATTTTCGTGAAAATCTTAGTCTTTGAAGAAGATGAGATTAAATACTAACTTTGGTATTTAACCAAATTTTGTTTCTCAGCTACTTTGTCCACATATACACGCACATACACATGCAGATGGGATGTTTTTATAAAAATGCTTTATTTTTTGATTCATGGGGGCTTAAAGCCTGTATTTTCACTAAAATCTCAGAATCGAATTTGTTGGGGGAATGCAGTATCTTCTCCAATTATTGTATTATTATTATTTGTCCATTTATTGTCCATTGTTCATGTTCGACCAAGTATTGTTGAATGCCTCCCGTAATTGCGTACAGCAATATTCAATCTTGGGTCAGAACATTACTTATATGTTGTAAACAGCAAATGAGAAGGGGGGGTGCAGATATCTTGACACTTCAAGACAGGTGATGTCAGGATTGCCCATACCTGTCCAGCCCACAGCACCCTGGTACAGATGTGTCATATGTGGAAAAAAAAAATGAACTGAAACATATTACTGAGAAGAAGTAAGAAATTTAGGCTGAGATATTTTGAATTCGAAATGGGACCAGTGAGGACATGCCACACAAATGTTAAAAGTTAAGGCACATAGACACTATGGATGAGTTTTCAAGGAAGAATGGTTAGGGAAAAAGAAAAAATTAATATGTGTGTAAGTGTGTATAATTTTCTAATTCAACCATCTCCTTGCTAGTTCAATGGTAATACGACAAGCATAGACATTGAGCGATTCTCAATTGTTTTAAGAATTAGTAATTTTGAAATTCCATTATCTCAAGTAATAATTACTTGAAAATTCAAACCAGAAACAAAGAATATCTCGAAAATGTTCATTTTAACAAAACTATATTTGACATAACCTGAGGCTTTAACAACACTTTTATTTTTGTGCAGTAAGATTGTATCTATTTTTGCGGTTTATCGGTTATATAAAAGTCATCTAGAATCAACAGGACTTCAAAGGCTATTCTCTGAAAATTCGAAATATACCTTTCATTTGTCAAAATTCTTAAAGCCCTGTTAAATGCATCGAATATTTCGAAAAATGTTTCTTCTTTTGTGTTTTTAACGCTAAAATGAGCCCGGGGTCCAAAGAACTTACAGTTATCTGAATTCATCTTTTACGCTGGGGAAAATCTTGGAAAAAAGCGTATCCGATTACTCAACCTGACCGACTTTCGAACTCGAGACTTCTTTTTATTTATTTATTTACTTATTTATTTAATAATTCATTCATTCACTCATTCACTCAGTCATTCACTTAGTCACTCACTCACTCATTTATATATTTATTTATTTACTCATTTGTTTATTTATTTTTTGTTAGCATAGCAGCCAGAACTGCTAGGGAAACAAATAACTTTTTGAACACCGTTTAAATTGCATTACTTTTTTGACAGTGTCATCAATTGCTCCAAGATATTCTCTCTCTCTCTGTGTTTCATATGTTATTATCCGGCGTGCTTTTTTCGCCACATTCTATTGTATTATTATGGCATACTTGGACCATAAAATTTAAAAATTTGTATTTCTGCATCAGACTTTTTATTTCTTTGCTAGTTTTTTATTTGCCATATTTTTTAAGTGTTATTTTATATATTTGTTAACGATGCAATGCTCTTTTTCAATATATATTTATTATTTAGTCATTCAAGTAGTAGTTCGGGGTAGGGATCTTTCAGCCGCATCCTTGAAGATATTATACTTTAATACAAGGTTTGATTTTAACCGAACTTCTTCTTCTTCTTCTTCTTCTTCTTCTTCTTCTTCTTCTTCTTCTTCTTCTTCTTCTTCTTCTTCTTCTTCTTCTTCTTCTTCTTCTTCTTCTTCTTCTTCTTCTTCTTCTTCTTCTTCTTCTTCTTCTTCTTCTTCTTCTTCTTCTTCTTCTTCTTCTTCTTCTTCTTCTTCTTCTTCTTCTTCTTCTTCTTCTTCTTCTTCTTCTTCTTCTTCTTCTTCTTCTTCTTCTTCTTCTTCTTCTTCTTCTTCTTCTTCTTCTTCTTCTTCTTCTTCTTCTTCTTCTTCTTCTTCTTCTTCTTCTTCTTCTTCTTCTTCTTCTTCTTCTTCTTCTTCTTCTTCTTCTTCTTCTTCTTCTTCTTCTTCTTCTTCTTCTTCTTCTTCTTCTTCTTCTTCTTCTTCTTCTTCTTCTTCTTCTTCTTCTTCTTCTTCTTCTTCTTCTTCTTCTTCTTCTTCTTCTTCTTCTTCTTCTTCTTCTTCTTCTTCTTCTTCTTCTTCTTCTTCTTCTTCTTCTTCTTCTTCTTCTTCTTCTTCTTCTTCTTCTTCTTCTTCTTCTTCTTCTTCTTCTTCTTCTTCTTCTTTTTGTTTCAATTATACTCCGCCCTTAACTCCAATGGTCATATCGGCAGCCGTTCTCCTTTGGAACATATCAAAGGTTTTAACTCGTATTCGTTGGGTTTTAATCATTAGATCACGCACACATTTATACCTCGCCTTTAACTGCAATGGTCATATGGGCGGCCGTTCTCCTTTGGAACATATCGAAGTTGTTAACTCGTATTCGTTGGGTTTGAATCATTAGATCACGCTCACATTTATACCCCGCCTTTAACTGCAATGGTCATATCGGCGGCCGTTCTCCTTTGGAACATATCGAAGTTGTTAACTCGTATTCGTTGGGTTTGAATCATTAGATCACGCACACATTTATACCCCGCCTTTAACTGCAATGGTCATATCGGCGGCCGTTCTCCTTTGGAACATATCAAAGATATTAACTCGTATTCGTTGGGTTTTAATCATTACATCACGCACACATTTATACCCCGCCTTTAACTTCAGTGGTCACATCGGCGGTCGTTCTCCTTTGGAACATATCGAAGGTATTAATTCGTATTCGCTGGGTTTTAATCATTAGATCACGTACACATTTATACTCCGCTTTAACTGCAATGGTCATATCGGCGGCCGTTCTCCTTTGGAACATATCGAAGGTGTTAACTCGTATTCGTTGGGTTTTAATCATTAGATCACACACACATTTATACCTCGCCTTTAACTGCAATGGTCATATCGGCGGCCGTTCTCCTTTGGAACATATCGAAGGTGTTAACTCGTATTCGTTGGGTTTTAATCATTAGATCACGTACACATTTATACTCCGCCTTTAACTGCAATGGTCATATCGGCGGCCGTTCTCCTTTGGAACATATCGAAGGTGTTAACTCGTATTCGTTGGGTTTTAACCATTAGATCACGCACACATTTATACTCCGCCTTTAACTGCAATGGTCATATCGGCGGCCGTTCTCCTTTGGAACATATCGAAGGTGTTAACTCGTATTCGTTGGGTTTTAATCATTAGATCACGCTCACATTTATACTCCGCCTTTAACTGCAATGATCATATCGGCGGCCGTTCTCCTTTGGAACATATCGAAGGTGTTAACTCGTATTCGTTGGGTTTTAATCATTAGATCACGCACACATTTATACCTCGCCTTTAACTCCAATGGTCATATCGGCGACCGTTCTCCTTTGGAACATATCGAAGGTGTTAACTCGTATTCGTTGGGTTTTAATCATTAGATCACACACACATTTATACCTCGCCTTTAACTGCAATGGTCATATCGGAGGCCGTTCTCTTTTGGAACATATCGAAGATGTTAACTCGTATTCGTTGGGTTTTAATCATTAGATCACGCACACATTTATACCCCGCCTTTAACTGCAATGGTCATATCGGCGGTCATTCTCCTTTGGAACATATCGAAGGTGTTAACTCGTATTTGCTGGGTTTTAATCATTAGATCACGCACACATTTATACCTCGCCTTTAACTGCAATGGTCATATCGGCGACCGTTCTCCTTTGGAACATATCGAAGGTGTTAACTCATATTCGCTGGGTTTTAATCATTAGATCACGCACACATTTATACCCCGCCTTTAACTGCAATGGTCATATCGGCGGCCATTCTCCTTTGGAACATATCGAAGGTGTTAACTCGTATTCGCTGGGTTTTAATCATTAGATCACACACACATTTATACCTCGCCTTTAACTGCAATGGTCGTATCGGCGAACGTTCTCCTTTGGAACATATCGAAGGTGTTAACTCGTATTCGCTGGGTTTTAATCATTAGATCACGCACACATTTATACCCCGCCTTTAACTGCAATGGTCATATCGGCGGCCATTCTCCTTTGGAACATATCGAAGGTGTTAACTCATATTCGCTGGGTTTTAATCATTAGATCACGCACACATTTATACCCCGCCTTTAACTGCAATGGTCATATTGGCGGCCGTTCTCCTTTAGAACACATCGATGGTGTTAACTCGTATTTGTTGAGTTTTAATGATTAGATCACGCACACATTCGCACTCACATTCATACTTTCAGACTCTGGGGAAGATGGGGAATCATCTTGGTTGTGGAAAATTCCCCACTCCCAGCCGGAAATCGAACCCGCCTGCCTCTAGCCTTGACGTGAATTATATTATTCATACATGGATACCGATGCACACACTCATATACCTTTCAATTCTTTTAAATTCAGGGTGCAGAAATTTCATTACTAAACTCTTGGTTGGAATTCAATACTTTCTCTAGCTACTGTTAGTAGCAAAGAAATGAAAAAAGAAAAAGAAGAGAAGCAAGAAAGAGAAGAGGAAAGAAAATAAAACAAAGTGGGGAAAAGGTGTGCAGAGAATAATGTAAAGAGAAAAACCAGAATGCCAGGCGTTTCTCTTAAACAAAGCAAAATGGGACTTAAATAGTACAACACAAGTAACTTACAATGTATACCACCTCACGAGGTACTTCATGTCTTTGGTAGTAGTAAATGCAGCTAAGAAGTTTTAAGCTCCTCTAGAACAAAACGTTGGCTGGTAAGTATTATATCCACATTGCGTGACATGTTAAAATTTGCTGGGGTGATTTCTGAAAGCACGCAAACGTAGAGACGAGGGCAAGATGTGATAACGATAGTGACTCGGGGTAACTTTACCATAAAACATTTTATAGCGTCGTACGAGGGTGACAAAAATATTTACAAAGCCCTGTTTCTAAACATATATGGAATTTGCTTATATTTGACAGTTAGTTTCTAATGTTTTGCCAGTTAATGCTGGCGTACTCAGTGAATAGAGACGTTAAGATGGGAAGCTTGAATAAACTTTTTCGACTTATTTTAAAAAAATGTTCAAAAAATCTAATTTGTTTATTGTTTTGTAAAATAGTATATAGTATTAGCTATCAAACACCACAATATTATGACTGTACGTGGTCTGTATGTAGCTTTAAAAAATTAAATGCCCTAGTATTGCATAGTAGCATAGTAGCAACACATAGTCTTCCATCAACTGTCTTGGAATCTATAAAACCCACCTACCAATTCTTAGCACACCCAGACTTGCTAAAAAATGTCTCTATGGAGAGACACAAAACCCAAATGAAAGCCTCAACAGTTTGATATGGAAATGGTGTCCCAAAACATCATTTGTGTCTTCCATAGTGGTGAAAATTGCTACATTTGATGCTGCAATAGTGTTTAATAATGGAAATGTTGGCAGAAAGAAAGTTATGCACCATTTCGGGTATCAACCTGGTGTGTTTATGGAGTATCGACAACATTCGCATCGCTGGTGCAGAAAGAGCTATGACATTGATGCAGAAAGAAGCAAGACAAGAGGAATTTATAAAGGAAGGCTGAAGAAGACCAGAATGAGGATACAGACTATGGATATGGGAAGTTCTGACATAAAATTAAAAGGCAAACTGAATAATAGTTATTGCATTTTAATTGCCTTTCCCCGTAACTTGCATTTTGTACAACTTCAACCCATTTTGCTCTCAAACTACTTCATCTACAGTGATGCAATTTAGCACAAAGCTTTCTTATGCCACAAAGAACATTTTGTTGGTTCTAGAATTTAGGATTAAGCTCAAGATGGAATGTGATGATACAAAATATATGAAATTATTTTAATTTTTAAAGGATGCATATGATTAACATTTTTTTTTAAAAATTCTATACAGCTTCAATAAGAAATCTAAATCCAGAAAATTCATTTTTAGTGTGTTTTAAAATAACATACCAAATTTCAGAAAGATAGCATATGTGAATTTTGAAAACAAAAAAATGGGCTTAAGTTTGTAAATATCTCTGCATATAGAAAAAAATATGTAGCATTAGTTATAAACAATGGAAAATTATAAAAAAAATTGTGCATATTAACTGTAGTATCTTAAATGAGTATAATAAGTTTCACTTCTCTAACTTGAAAACTTTGGATGTTATGGCTGTTTATGTAGGACCCTGAATATTTCCATATGTCCCCCCTTAAGGTTAATTTGTTAAAGTGTATTCCTTGGCGAAAATTGCGTGTTTTGCTTTGGAGTTGTAACCTATTTATATCACTCCGTAATTTTAAGGTTGTAACGCCTGAGAAGTAGAAGATAACAATTGACAATCAGATTCAACCCCTGTAAAATCCGGGTTATTTTTTACCATCTAGGTATGCACCACAATTGATCGTGCATTGCTGCAAACTCAGTGTTTTGTCATGGTAAAATCATGAACGAGAAGGTACACACGACCATAATTATGCAATGGCAAGGCCTAATACGTAATGTAGGAACTGCAGGATGTTGTGGGTGCATTTATCACGTAAACTGTTTGAACTTGTTGCTTTAAGGACATCGGCGACTGGTGTTCACGAACGACCACCTGATTTCTATCACCTTTTTATGTTTCTTTCCCTCAAGGAGACATCCCCCAACCAACAAATTTTCTGTTCCACGAACAGAGTGAAAAGCTGTGGCCGCACGGTCGTAGAATACCAATTATGTTCCTTAGGGTCGGATAGTGCTACACTCAAGCTGAATGCCTCCCCTTTCTCCCTTCCTCTCCTTTTTCACAGTGCCATGCTCTCCATCAGTGATTCACGCACCAGAGGATTCGGAGCATCAGAAGGTCGTCCATATCGGTCGGCTGTGTGTGCATGTGTGTGAGATGAATATTAAGAAACGTTCCAACACGCTACCGTCTCTTTGTCACACAGTACAGTGGCGGATCTAACTTTCCTGTTATGTGTAACGTAAGGCTACACAACACACTGAATTTATTAAAATGTTAATACAAGATGTGTATTTCCCTACTAAACAGACCTCTGTCAAAGTAAAACAGTTACTGCATCCCATCAAACATTTCGATACTAGGGTTTCTTCGAAAATACTACTTTTCACATTCTCAGGCCCTGCGACTAATAACCGGTGCAGCAAAATCAACTCCAGTCACGGCAATGCAAGTCTTAAACTCGGAACTATCCAATACAGCTAACTTTAGAGGAGCAGGCACTAATACAACATGAAAAAATGTTGCGGTTAAAAACAACAAAATGGTAGAAAAGATTACTACAACCAATCAAGATGAAAACATACACAAGTTTCCTACACAAAGTTATGGAATTAAAAACAGATCTGAATCAGCCTAATTCTAAAGAAAACATTTTAATCAAAGAAAACACACTGACTTTTGAACCAATTAATATTCAATTAGAATTAGAACAAATAATTACAAAATCTGAAACTTCCAAAACTGTACTAAAAACACTAGCATTAAAAACTGTGAACAATAGATACCCACTTGAAGAATGATTACATATATACACAGATGGATCTAACTTGGACAACAAGTCAGGAGCAGGAATTAAGTGTGCACTGTTCTCATTCTATCAACCAACAGGATACCACACAACAAATTGTGATGCAGAAGTAACGGCTATTCATATTTCACTCCAACACCTTCTATACAGAACAGATAAATTCAAAAATGCTGTCATACTTTCTGATTCTAAAGCAGCATTACGTGCAGTAAGTTCATATAAAATGAGGCCAATCGAAATTAAAGAATATCACAAAATGATCCAACAACTTCAAAAACTACAGAAAATAATTATATTACAGTGGATACCTGCACATTATGGAATTGCTGGAAGTGAATCAGCTGATTTTCTTGCCAAAAAAGGTGCAAATTTAATTCAGAACTAAAGTATAAACTTACCCTTTACGTCCATAAAAAGATTAATCAAAAACAAATATAAAAACAAACAAAACCAACCAATATCTAACAAAGCCAAAGATAAAAAATGGAACGTTTTAATTAAAAATCCAGAAATTATTCCAGAAATCCCACGTAAAGCTGCAGTAGCAAATTTTAGATTACTTACGGAACATGATTATTTGGTCAAACACTTACACAGAATAGGAATTTATATAAGTGCAAATTGTCCTCCGTGCAACAAAGAAGAGGAAATGACTGAAGAACATCGTTTAACCTGCTGGATCCACTACAGAGAAATATTGGAGAGCAAGAGAGCTAATGGCTTCAATGCCAAAGCCTAGCATTTGAAAACAACAACATTCTCTAAATAAAAAAACTAGAAACAGAGATTATAACGGATTATTTTTTTTTTTCAAATTCGATATGTAAGGCTGTATTATCAGTCATTTACTGTCACACTGCACGTATCGGTTACGCCCCTTTTTGTAGTTTATGGTCTTAGATGGATAGGTAAATGGTACCAGGCAGAGAGTACACTTTGTCTTCTATACTAAACCCTCCAAAGCCACCACTAGATTTCAACCCATAAGTGAGAAAATTACTGTATCTCTAGAAAAGGTGACAGAGAAATCAATGAAGAGGGCTGCAAAATAAGAAGTAATAGAAAATGAAGAACTAATAGACAGGCCATCTACAGACATTGCACTTTTAGTGACATTGATGTACTTTTCTATTAAACCTAGAAGGATGAAATTTTTAAATAAACAGTACTATCCTGGAAATTAATTGTTCTTTCACACTAGAGGTGTGTATGACGCACTATGAAACGGTAGAGCCAGACTGAAAAATTTAATGCCATAGCCGGGATTTGAACCACGGATTTTCTGGTCTCCGTCCAGCCGCTTTACCCCATGAGCTACTATGGCCAACATGCCGACATGACTTTAACTTCTCCAACTTAATGTCCTGTCGGCACGTTGGCCATAGTAGCTCAATGTTTTAGAGCGGCTGGATGGCAACCAGAAGATCCTTGGTTCCAATCCCGGCTATAGCATTGAATTTTTCAGTCTGGCTCTACCGTTTCATAGTACTATCCTGTATACAGCAGACTAAAAAAATTAGTGAAGTAAAAGAAGAATTTAGTATTGTAACTTTGTTTTGGTTTGAACCCCAGAAAATATAATTTTTTTTCCAAATTGGTTTGGAAATTTGGGGATTTGATTAAAATAATAAAAATTATATGGAAAAAAGGAAAGATGAAAAAATAGGTAATTTTAGTGGGTCATGTAATGACATAATATGTGAAATTGACCAATAAAAGAATAAACGTAGACTTTCACGGCCGGCTAGGAAGCTACTCAGTAGCTAGGAAGAGTACAAGGAGGACTTTTCTACGCCACTGATGATGCTTACCGCAGTTGTAAGCGAAACGTCTGGGAGAGATATGAAGAAACCCAGTGGATCACGACCTTACAGCCCGGAATCTTCTACTGAACAATAAAAAAAATATATATTGATAGTGATCGTAACGGAAGTAAAAGTCAATAATCTTGGTGAAGAAGCTTGGAGAGAAATCATCTTTCAATCAATGTACTCAGGAGTGAGCAGATATGTGCTTTAATCCATCTATATAATCTTTTAAAGATTTAAGTTATATTTGGGGTTAATAGTGGTTGAAGATTCATATTCTATTGTGAAGTATCATTTTATCAAAAATGGTGGAAAATTAATTTAGATTATATTTGGAAACGTCGAAGTTGTGGAAAATAAACTTAAGTTACAAATTACGAAATTTAACGTATTCAAATTTTATTTCTTTCACTCCTTAGCACCCTTGAAAAGAAGAGATCTTATGACTCATATTTAAGCAGATACAAGGGCTGTTCAATAAAGAATGATCATAATTTTTTGCGGTCATAATTTTTCCCACTAAAATTCAATCATACTATATTCTGTTAGCTTATTGTGAAGCAAAGACTCCGTAGTAGTTTCATTGTTGGTACTCCTGGTTCCCGCCTGTGAGAACCAGGCAAGTTCAGATATGCTCAGTATCGCCTACCGCTGCAATGGAGATAACATGCAGTTAAAGTTGATGCTAGAGGAAGATCCGGAGATTCTTTCAAACGTAATCACTGTTGATGAAACTTAGCTATATAATTTTGATCCTGAGAGCAAACAGCAAAGCTCAGTGTGGAAATCTCCTTCATCACCAACCCCCCCAAAAAGCAAAAGTGGTTGCTCTTGCTGGAAAAGTTATGGTCATCTCATTCTTTGATATTCATGGAATGGTTTATCAGCATGTTGTACCTGCATGCACATCAGTAACTGGACAATACTACAGGGATGTCCTGAAAACATTGCAAGTCCATATCAGGCCCAAAAGACCACATTTTCATGAAGCAGGCTGGATACTGCACCATGATAATGCGCGGCCGCATATTGCCAATGTTGTTGCTGAATATCTTGCAAAAATCAACGTGAAGTACATCCCTCACCCTCCCTATAGTCCGGATTTAGCCCCATGTGACCTTTGTCTATTTCCTAACTTGAAGAAGCGCCTTCGTGGGAGGCATTACCCATCATCAGAAGGAGTGGTAAAGGCTGTGGAGGCGATTATGAAGGATCTCTCAAAAATGGTTTCCAGCATGTCTTTGAAGACTGACAGAAACGCTGGGACAAGTGCATCGCATTCAGGGGGGACTATTTTGAGAAGAACCATCAAAATTATGAGGATGAGTAAAGGTACGTATTTTTTCTAAAAAAATATAAAATTCCTAATAATAAAAAGACGTGGTATTTATCAATTTAATTGTTTAGATTGTGATCAGGTTTATATTGGAGAGACGAAACGTAATTTGGAAACCAGAAGGAAATAACATTTTCGTAACATTAAGTATAAACAGATTGACAAATCGGTCGTAGCAGATCATTTTTGGTCGTTTAACTATGAAATAAATACTGAAGTGAAATTGTTAAAACAACTAAATGGCGAAATAGATTTAATAGTGTGGGAAAAGATATTTATTTAAAAAAATAAACATCGCCTAATGAATTTTGAAATACCAGCAGTTGATTCTGTTTTTAGGATTGTTTCGTTTTCAGATGTTGGTAATACTAAAAAAAAAAAAAAAACATAAGAAAGGCATGGAACCGGTATCCTTGACAACGGAGTTTATCTGTGGACTGAGGACGCATGCGATTTGTTTGCGAAATGGATCTCCATTTGAAAAGAAATATTGACATCAATTTCTTAGGATAAGTGAAGCCTTAATGGCAAATATTTGTATTTCTGTAAATACCTACTTTAATATTAGCATGTTTAGGGCTATTGACGGTATCTTCACTATCAAAGTTATTAGATTGTAATAAATCTTGATATTTGATATTTATATACTTGCACAGTATCCATTACAAACTCAGTACAATAAAATTTAACATAGAACATGCTGTATTATACCTCCTGTACAAATACATGAAATTGCTCACCTAAGATTCACTTGCTGACTCAGGTCCCCTGGCTATAAGCCTTTGGTTTTCCTGAGCAGCTTGATGCCATTTCCTCTTCACCTTCGCTTCCTTTGCCCTAATCCACTTTTTTCTTATCCTAAATAAGAAATCTCCTATACATCTATTTTTCTTTTCTCTTATCCCCGTTAGAATGCGTACTGCCAATATTTCTTTACTTACACTGTCCCATTTCTTATCCCATATTTTTCTCCTGTAATTTGTTAGCTCCTTACATTCAATTAGGTAATGACCAGTGCTTTCTTCATCTCCACAAAATTCACATATTCCTGCCTCAATACCTCTCAACCCTTTTAAGTATAATATTTCTACTCTCACACATGCTATGCCTTCTTTTCCAGTTTTGTCACATTGATCTATATATTTTCCCCTACCCCATTCTGTCTTTAATTGCTTATAAAATGTCAAAGATTTCTTTTCTTCTATACTTTACCATATCTCTTGCCTATCTATGTCTTGTAGTCTAGTTCTCACTTCCTTCCAAAAACCGCTATAATTTATCTCCTCTGCTCTCCTTAGATCTCCCATGTCTATCTTTAATATCATTCTTTCCAATTCCAACCAGCAACTATTTGTACTTTAATGCTTTTCTGTTGCTTCATGCACAGATTCAATAATTCCCCATTCTGCCCTTTAATACACTTATACAAGAATTTCAGTATTCTCTCTATTATTATTCCCCTCCTTTTTGTATTACCTAGCTCTAGTAATGCCACCTCTCTTGGTGCCGATTTTGTCAGCCCTAGTAGTTCTTTACAAAGCAATCCATACATCTGGTCTAATTGTGTTTCTATCTCTGATGTGCCCCATACATTGTTCTGGCTTCAACGACCGCTTCATACATTCTTTCTAACCATCTAACTGACATCTCCAGTTTATGTGTACATATTCTTACCCCTGACATTGCCGCCCTGCCATTAGCTATCACTTTTCTGTCTTGTACAGCCCATCCTCCACTGCTACACATCCTTACACCTAAATAGTCATACTCGTTTACAACTTCTACCTTTTGATCTCCTATGAACCATTCCTCTCCTTTCCTAAGTATCGATCCTCTTTTAAATACAATTTTTTTATGTTTATTCTTAGTCCCCAGTCAGCGCAAAACCTATGGACTGCCTCAATTGATTTTTGTGGACCTATTAGGGAAATTGCTCCTACCGTTAATACATCCGCGTACAATAAACCAACGATCTCTTTGTTCATTATTGGGCAATGGGCGTTGCTTTCCCTAACCCTCTCTATTATGTCGTCTATAAATAAATTGAATAGTATAGGACTCAATTTGCACCCCTGTCTTAAGCCTAACTTCTGTTCGGTTTCTTCTGATAATACATTCAACCCACATCTTATTCTGAATTTCACTCCACTATAAATTTTAACAATTTCGTTTATAAACTTCTAGTTCACAAATTTATGAATATAATAGATTTACAAAAAAAACATAACAAATTTGATATCAAGTTGACAAACAGTAAACATCAAGGTGAATCATTTAGCTTAAGAAATATTTTTTTAAGAAAGCCATGAGATATTGCTAAGTTTTGTAATTCATCAGAATATGTGTAAGGGTTGAAGGAATAATTCAAGTTCGTATCTTTCAAAACAGAAAAACGGGTAATCAAATAAAATGTAAGGGAAATCTTGAAGATGATTTCCACAAACACAATCACATGTGGATTTGATTTTGAATCGAAATAAGTAAGCTGAAAATTTACCATTTCCAGTTAAGAATTGAGTGAGAGCATAGTTAGGATTAACGAATTTACATTTATGTCTGTCAGAAACTGTTGGGAAATATAAATCCTTAGTCAAAGCACTGCAATCACTTTTCAACCAAAATTCATTCCAGTCGTTGATGATAATCTCCTTTAATGTTTGCCTCACATAAGAAATGGGGCATAGAGTGTATATCTCTGAAAGATTTAAAGTCGCAGCTCCCTTGCAAGCTCATCTGCACGTTCATTTCCGGCAATCTGTGCCCTCTGACCCATTTAATACACAGATGAGAACTACATAATAATTGACTTCTTATTTCAGCTGCAATATGACTGCTGTTTTTGGTATCTTTCAAAGCTGCAATTGCTGCTTGCGAATCACTGTAAAGGCGAGCGGTACATTGTAAGTTGTTGCACCATTTCACTGCTTCACGGATTGCTAATAACTCAGCTTGAAAGACTGAACACTCCTTGGCAAGCCTGAACATGGAAGAATGACATTCTATGGAGCGAGAGAATACCACAAACGTACAACCTACTTTAGCATTTTTACTAAGCCCTTCAGCTATCCGAGAGCCATCTGTGTAAATGGAGTACTGGTGATATTCTGCTGCACAATTTTTCTTCTTAGTTTCCATTTTAAAGCCCCCCTGTTTATCGTATCGAACGCTTTCTCAAAATCCACAAAAGACATATACAATCTGCCCCTTTTCATATCAAATATAAATATCAAATAACTCAGGTTTTGTTATTTTATCGAATGAAATATTTCCTGCATGTTAAGCAATCTTTGGAGAAAGTAAAAATGACAAAAACTACGGCGTTTGGGAACAGACTGTTGTCGACGAGCAGCACAGCTTCTTAATTAACGTTAGAGACGCTTTCACGTGGAAAAGGAGGTAGATAATTACTGCAATCTTAGGAGCACGCGTCACACGGACTGTCAACAGCTCCTGAAACTTGCTACTACTACCTGCCGACATCTACCATAGAAGCCCAATTACCAGACTCCCGTAACTTGTACAAAACGGATCTTCTATCTCCCTGGCTTTATCACATGCTTCGCTGCACTGGTGACTTTCTTAGAAGCATTGGACATAGAATATTGCAAGTATGCTTCCACATGTTGTACAAAAATAAATAAATAAATATCTGCAATACCATTTCTTAAGCCGGGGTATAAATATTCCAAACCTTAAATTTATTTAACTTTTTATAATTTCACAAAAATAATTCTACAGATAAAATAAAAATCAATATACAGTAATAATAATACATTAACAACAAAACTTATTTTTACCCAAATTTTAAAATTTTATCTTTTTTTATCAAATAACAATGACCTTTATTATTATTTATGTTTTTATCAAATAATAATGGCCACAAATGAAGATGACCTGCAGAAAATGCTGTATAGTCTAGATAAAATTGCTACAGAATATGGAATGAAAATATCAGCAAATAAATCCAAAACCATGGCATTTAAAAGAATTAATCCAGTAAGATCAAAAATAGTGTTAGATAACATAATAATTGAGCAGAAATCACACATTAAGTATTTAGGATGTAATGTCTCGTACCAAGGGGATGCTGATATAATAGAGAAAATAAATAAATTTTACTATATAACAGGCACAATAAATAGAACATTAAAAAATAAAGCAAGAAAGGACTCTATAATAAAACTATACAAAACAATGGCAATACCAACTCTGATCTATGGATCAGAAACATGGACACTAACAAAAAGAAATAGTACGAGAATACAGTCATCAGAAATGAAATTCATAAGAGCAATAGCTGGATATACAAAATTGATAAAAATACGTAGTCAGGATATTGGGACAGAATTAAAAGTGGAAGAAATAAACCATGCTATTGAAAGAAATAGAAATTAAAGGAAAGAACATGTTCAGAGGATGAATAATAACACAATACCAAAAATAGCCTTAAACTATAAACCTATAGGAAGAAGAAACCAGGGAAGACCGAAGAAAAGATGGGCAGACCAATTTGGAACCGGAACGGGTTAGACAATCTAAAACCGTGAGTTAGAAGAAGAAGAATCTTTTTATATATAAAACAAGACATATTCATCTACAGGAATATTTAACAAAATAATACATAACTACCTAAACTAATATTTTACTGGTATCCAGTAAACAATTAACCGGATAGCCGGTTATTTAAAAACCAAACAAATTCTAAATCTACCTATCTAAAGCCGCCGGAATCCTGAAGCAACTTATGTACTGCTAACTAGCACAATCTCTAAATTTCTCCTGTTTTAACTAATGCTTCAGTGTATTTTAATTTAACATTAGCATTCTAATACCAAAATGCTTCAAATAATAAATAACATAATATATAATTCAAATCAAAATTTTTATATGTAATACATACCATCCATACAACTCAAAAACTCAAAGAATATTGTAAATAAACATTATCTTATCTATTAAAATATATGACCATATTGGTAAATATTAAACATCAAAACCCAAAATTTTACAAAAAGATAAATTAAAAAAGATGAAAAAAATCACATATACAATAAAGACTTACGTTAAAAAGGTCATCAACCCCTATCTCGCTATATACAATACATAAATATATATAAGTAATCAAAAGAGAAAGTATCACTAAATATTAAAATTTACAAACATTTCAAAATTAATTAAATGATATAATTAAAACAACCAATCTCAACAAACAATTACTTTAAATTTATTTCAAATATTTAACAACACAATAATAATATAATGGCCTATAAGTATTAATGAAACAACTAAAATTTAGATATGGATATTCACAAACAGAAAGATAACTTACAAAATCAGAATTAAATTTCAAAATCAATTACTTTCTTCCTCCTATATATATATATATATATATATATATATATATATATATATATATATATATATATATTCTTTTCTTCTTATTTAACCGATTTTTCATTATTTCTGTTTATTTTCTTATTTGTTTTCCTAGTTTCACAAATATTCACTATACTCATAAACATCCATGCCCAAGGCGGGACTCGAGCCCGCGACCCTCTACGCGGCGGAACACTAGAGACATACGCTTTAGCGACTATGGCTACCAGGGCCGGCCCTCTTCAATGCCCACACTATTAATTTCACAAAATATTATTCCAATAATTATCCACCATCACTTGCTCCCTTCTCGGAGCTCATTATTTATCTCATTTTATACTTTGCTCAAAAATGTCCAAAACTTAGCACTCATATAACACGCACACTACCACATATTGTACAGTTATGTGCAGAGGAAAAAACTGAAATGTGTAGTGTTTAACGCCCGCTTTTACTACATACGGCACCGCAGGCGATGACACTGATGATAACATGAAATGAAGATGGAGCACCGGTGGAATGAGATGGCGGGGGAAACCGGAGATCCCGGAGAAAATCCGCCCCAGCGCCGTGTTGTCCACTACAAATCTCACTTTGCGGTCGCCTGGGATCGAACCCGGGCCGCCTTGGTGTGTGCGGAGAATCTACTCGCATTAGTCCTGGACCCGTAGGACCAAGGATCCGGGCCTCCTTCTACCCGGGAGCGATGGATACTCCGGGGCTCTTTCCGTAGGACAATACCTGATTTCTTAAAAGCCCCCACCCACCGCTGAGCACAACGTCAAGACGGGATGGAAGTGGATACGCCACTTAAGCGCGTCAACCCAGCAGGGAAGACTACCGAAAATTTACGTGGGGCCGCCTGGTGATCTACCACATGTTGTACAGTTTTTTTTTTTGAGTCCAGAGGTTCTACTCCCATTAGTCTTGAACCCGTAGGAACAAGACCCGGGCCTCTTTCAACCAGGGAGTATCCGAGCTGTCACAAAGGGCACTCGGCGTCCTCCGTGGGGCTTTCCATAGGACAAGACCTGGGTAACAAACAAGCCCCCCCCCCATCTGGTCCAAGGACACAAGACGGGATGGAAGTGGATACGCCATTTACGCGCGCCAACACCAAAGGTGAAGACTACTGATATGACCTCGGTGGGGCCCCCTGGTGATCTAGCACACCTTCTACTAGCTTTGCAGGGTAGTACCCGGGAGAATTAATGGCTTCCCTCAACCCCGTCCTTAGACGTACCCGATTCCCACGGGTATCGGGAACCATTGCCCCCTCGAGACCATCCCAATCCGAACAACTCCCGAAGGAGGGGCTCAGATGTTCGGCCCGAGGTTCCTCTAGTAACGTCAGAGGTACCACGAGTGCTAAGGGTCCATAACGCCCGCTCCACATGTTGTACAATAGGTCACATAAAATATTATATAAAACATTCACATTACTTTCTCGTCATGTTTTTCGTTAAAATATTCTTATTCTTTATTTACGCCAGATCAAGGAGAGCCGCAACGGTCTCTCCTACCAATGTTAAAATGAGAGTTTTCTGGTGCGCTTAGCTCAAGAGCCACTGAACAAGTCAATTTGAAACTTTTACTTTTTATTTTACAACACTTCCGAAATTGATTAAATATAACAAATCTTATTCTGGAGTTTCTCGTATAAGTGTACTATAGGGCAGAAAGGGGAATTATTGAATCTGTGCATGAAGCAACAGAAAAGCATTAAAAATACAAATAGTTGGTGGTCGGAATTGGAAAGAATTATATTGGAGATAGGCATGGGAGATCTATGGAGAGCAGAGAAGACAAATTATAGTGGTTTTTGGAAGGAAGTGAGAACTAGACTACAAGACATAGATAGGAGGAGATATGGGAAAGTATAGAAGAAATGAAATGTTTGAAATTTTATAAGCAATTAAATACATAATAGAGTAGGGGTAAAGTATATAGATCAAAGTGACAAAACTGGAAGAGAAGGCATAGCATGGATGAGAGTAGGAATATTGTACTTAAAAGGGTTGAGAAGTAATGAGGCAGGAATATGTGAATTTTGTGAAGATGAAGAAAGCACTGTTGATTACCTAATAGAATGTAAGGAGCTAACAAATTACAGGAGAAAAATATGGGATAAGAAATGGGACAGTGTAAGTAAAGAGTTATTGGCGGTATGCATGCTAACGGGGATGGGGGGAAAAAATAGATATATAGGAGATTTCTTATATAGGATAAGAGAAAAGTGGATTAGGGCAAAAGAAGAAATGGCATCAAGCTGCTCAGGAAAACCAAAGGCTTATAGCCAGGGGACCTGAGTCAGTAAGTAAATCTTAAGGTCAGCAATTTCATTTATTTGTACAGGAGGTATAATACAGCATGTTTTATTCTGGGGTTTTAATAAAGGATATGTGATTTTTTAAATAAATGTCTTGAATTTACTTATAAAAATATTCAAGTTCTATTTTTAAACTCAAATTTTCACATAACTTTCTACAAGTACTTTTAAAAATAGTTAAAGTATTGCTTTAATTCCAGAAAAAATGTACACTTGTATCTGCAGTAGTTTTATAGATGAGCTCACCCAAAGTTAAAAAAAATAGAAATAGAAATTAAAGAAAATAAAACAGAGAAAAACAACATTAAAGTTTTGCTATGTTGGAACTACACCTCAGAATTTCCCCAGATCCATATTCTGCATGTTTTTCACCATCAGTATCATTCGTCTTTCGTTTTTCACTCCTTCTCTTCTTCCTAGACTCTATGCTCACTTGCTCCATGGTATTATTAATTATTTTGTTAAATTTGACGGGGGGTAAATTGAGAACAGCAGCCAATGCCTTACCTGCCTCAATTCCCTTGCCAATGTTTCTCAAGCCATAAGAAAACCTCATATCTACTCCTGCACCACTTTCAATAGAGCTGGATGTTTCAAATGTTTATTTTGAAATGTATATCAAGTTATAACACCTCCTATTTGTTGCAGGACCGGGACCAGATAGGAAATTCTGTTTTTAAATATACGTGAACTTTTTGTGAAGGCGTGACAGAGATGTCAGCACTGTACAGTGCATAGAACTCTAGTGGCAGTGACGAGACTGTTTCTGATACTTAAAATGGCGACGTTTTCCTTGCAAGAACAGCGTGTAATATGTTTTCTCTATTTTCGTGGTGCGACAAATATTGAAAGCCATCGCCAGTTGAGTGAGGTATGTGTTGATGGTATCAAGAATGTGTCTAATGTGCGTTCCTGGGTGCGACAGTTCAGTGAAGGCAGAATATCGTGTGACAACAAACCAAGACAGTCACGGCCTCGCATCAGCCGGTCTGACGACGTGATCCAAAGAATTGAGAACGTTGTTTTGGAGGATCGCCGATTTAACGTTGCAGACATCGCCTCCAAAATTGGCATTTCCGTGGGATCTGTGCTCACAATCCTGCATGACGTTGTGAAAATGCAAAAAGTGTTCTGCTTTCATTGAAATGTCGGACCCAGGAACGTACATTAGACACATCCATGGTACCATCATCACATGCCTCACGCCCGTCTCGATAGCATAGATGGTAGCGTGTCTGCCTCACGTTCAAGAGGTCCAGAGTTCGAATCTCGGTCAGGATGAGTTACCTGGATAAGGTTTTGCCGGGGGTTTTCCTTATTCTTCAAGACGAGTGTCGGGTAACTCTAAGCTCCATGGACCCTGGACTCATTTGAGCATCATTTCACCTAATTCATTCACCGTCCGATATGACTTAACGTTGGAGGACGTAAATTACAAAAAAATGGCTCACTCAACTGGCGATGAATTTCAATAGGTGTCATACTACGGAAATGGAGAAAACGAATGATTTCACGCCGTTCTTGCAATGAAAACGTCGCCATTTGAAGCATCAAAGACAGTCCCAATGCGTCGCTGCCACTACAGTTCTAGGCACTGTACAGTGCTGCCATCTCAATCACGAATTCACAAAGAGTCCACGTGTATTTTAAAAAAAGTCCAGAAGCTCCTATATGGTCCCAGTTCTGAAAAAAATGGGTGTTATAATTTGAACGCACCTCGTAGTTGTTTTCGTAATATATATATAACGCAGACAGTGTACTCCCGGTGTTGTACCGCAGTATCGAGTTTTTGATTCAAATAAACACCGAAACATCGACTATGTCCTAAACGATGTAAAGTAATTGAACATTTATCTCCAGGAGTTGCCTGTCCTCGTAGCCACAGTCGTTCTCTCACGGCATTCCGCCGCGTAGAGGGTCGTGGGTTCGAGTCCCGCTTTGGGCATGGATGTTTATGTGTATCGTGTATATTTATGAAACTAAAGAAAACAGAAAAATAATCGGAAACAATAAAACACGGTTAAATAATGATTTTTTTTTTGAGAAAAAATTAAGAAAAATAGTCTGGATCGATTACGTGTGTGAGTCATATATTTAAAATAAAAATAGTTTCCCAAGTTAACCGAAACAAATATAGTTATTTTCGAGAGCGTTTTGACTCAAAGCAACAAACCAGAACAAAAAGTTTAAACTTTCTCCTATGAAGGGAGAAAGGGATTACAAACAAGCTGACAGATATTACAGCACAAACATTCCTTACAAAACCTAAATTCCTAGAGAAAGCAAAAACTAGAGAACAAGGAAGAGACCTGAAGGAGTCTATAACATTCTGTAGAAGAAATCTGATGTGCTACACTCACGTAACTTTCTCTGCTATTATACAAAATATCCTTACACACGTTTATTCCTATATGTTAATAAAAATAAACATTCGATATGTTAAGAACATAGGTGGAGATAAGTGAAAATTTTGAAATTCGACTTGCTTTACCAAATCAGGGAAAAATAACTCCACTAATTTGAAAAAAGTATATAGGTATGTTCGAACATTCAAACCAATAATAATGGTTAACCCCACAGGAAACGTAGTTGACGTAAGTTATACACATATAACTACACTGGGCGACAAAAAAATTTAATGTTTCAAGCACTTCATGAGGCAATTCCTACTAATTTTTGGGTTGAGAAAAACAAATATGAGAATGAAAAGCTTTTATTAGCTCTAGTTTCTATGATATACACAAGGGGGAAGTATTACGTATTAACTTAGGCAGTTGTACCCTATCTTTAAATCCAAAATGCCAACACACCTTAAACTACGCCTGTATCGGGCAATAATCCCGTCCTTGATTGTGTACGGCTGCGAAGTCTGGGGATCAGCGGCTCCCACCACTATTCGCAGGCTGCAGTGTATTCAGAACAGGGCGCTGCGAATTATCTACGATACTGGACGTAGATTCTCGTCACATATCCTCCACACCTACCCCGGAGTCCGGAGTGCTGGAGAGATTCCGTACCATCTATAATAAGCTAAGCTCCCACTCCAATAACCTGGTGAATACCCTGGGCCGGTATGACCATAGCGTTCCTCGCCGGAGACCAAGTTACCGGCTGCCCAAAAACGCTTTGGGTAACTAAACTGAGTAGGGCCACTTTCCCCTGACTTTGTACCCCCAAGTTCAGAAATGGGCTTGGTAAAACCCATACCTTAACATTAGTTACTTTCCCTCTAGTTAAGCGGGCTGTGCTCAGATGCCTCTCAGGCAAGTGGAAGAGCGCAGCCCGCACTGGGCGCACCCCCCCCCCCGGGGCACTATCACATATGGCTAGATATACCGCTGCCCAAAACAACCGCCTATGACACCAGACAATTCTTTTATACTGCCCAAATAAAGCCAAACTAAGCGGCTAGGTGCTGAGCAGCAGACACCCCACCCAAGTAAACCTGGACGACTCACTTCTTCTGCTGGTCTGCTGAGCGGCAATTGTTTGTTGGTTATTGCGACAGTCGACGATTGAAGTGTACCGCAGCGATTTCTTTCATTTGTTTTCGTGCACCAAAACACCGAGTCAGCCTCGAAGACAGCTGATTGTCAATTTCACGTGTTTTTACTACAGAAAAAGTTGTTCTAAATTTCTACAAACCAGATTTCCGAATCCACGTAACCTTCACAGTTACAATATCTTCAAAGTGGTTAAAATGCATTTATCATAAATATTGTATTTTAATTTCATCTAAATTTTTGTGCACGAAGATTTTGTCTATATTTTTCAGTTTATCAGTTATGCAAAAACCATTCACAATGAAGAGGACTTTTAAGAAATTTTCCATAGAATTCAAAACAAACATTTCATTTGTTGCAAGGCATGTTAATTAAAATCGATACAGAAATTTTTGTGAAAATAAATATTTTCTAGAAACGTTTTATGTAAAGAGTAGTCTGAGGTAGGATTTTTTTTTTTCCAAATCCTTGAGTCGCAATTTATAAACGTTCTAAGTTTAAATACCAATGTTTGTATTTAATCTACAAACGAGTTGTGTTATAGTGTTATCCCCCTTAACACATACACATGCGTGCCTCTTTTTGCATAACGCTTAAGTGAGTTTCCGAAATATGCTGAAATCTGGTATGGCGAACAACAATAGAAAGAGTAAAAGCAAATTTGGGGGGGGGGGGCAGTACTCCCCATATAAGTCTACCTATGTGTGGTTTCCAAAATAGTTTTGTTCATGCGAAGATAAGCTACAAAAATGACATTTTTTCTTTATTTTATGCCAATGTGATGATAATTTTATACGAAGATATTTATGAAAATTAATTCTTCTTTCACACTGTGTGTAGGACACACTGGGAAAGGGTAGAGCCAGACTGAAAAATTCAATGCACGGATTTCATTGAACCACGGATCTTCTGGTCTCCGTCCAGCTACTCTAAACCATTGAGCTACTACGGCCAACATGCCTATATGAAATTAAATTCTCCAACTGACTCGTGTTTCTCCCGGTAAACCACTAGGAGTTCTCATAAACACATGAGACAACTACCTTAATGGCGACTTACTATGCTGTAAGTACTTTAAAGCCCGGGCTTTATAGTTCGGATCTCTATTAGGTACAATTAATGGAAATTAATTGTTCTTTCACACTAGCCGTGTGTAGGGCGCACTATGAAAGGGTAGAGCCACACTGAAAAATCCAATGCCATAGCCGGGATTTGAACCACGGATCTTGTGGTCTCCGTCCAGCCGTTCTAACCATTGAGGTACGAGGGCTGTTCAATAAAGAATGATCACCATTTTTTTTTTTTTTTTTTTTTTTGACAACGTACCTTTACTCATCCCCATAATTTTGATGGTACTTCTCAAAATAGACTCCCCTGAATGCGATGCACTTTTCCCAGCGTTTTTGCCAGTCTTCAAAGCCATGCTGGAAGCCATTTCTTGAGAGAAGCTTCAAAATCGCCTCCGCAACTTTCAGCACTGCTTCTGATGATGGATAATGCCTCCTACGAAGGCGTTGCTTCAAGCTAGAGAATAGAAAAGAGTCATATGGAGCTAAATCTGGACAATAGAGAGGGTAAAGGATGCACTTCACGTTGATTTTTGCAAGATATTCAGCAACAACATTGGCAAAATGCGGCAATGCATTTTCGTGGTGCAGTATCCAGCCTGCTTCACGGAAATGTGGTTTTTTATGCCTGATATGAGCTTGCAATGTTTTCAGGACATCCTTGTAGTATTGTCCAGTTACTGATGTGTGTGCAGGTACAACATGCTCATAAACCATTCCATGAATATCAAAGAATGGGTTCACCATAACTTTCCCAGAAGAAGCAACCACTTTTGCTTTTTCGGGGGGTTGGTGATGAAGGAGATTTCCACACTTAGCTTTGCTGTTTGCTCTGAGGATCAAAATGATGTAGCCAAGTTTCATCAGCAGTGATTACGTTTGAAAGAAACTCCGGATCTTCCTCTAACATCAACTTTAACTGCATGTTACCTCCATTGTAGCGGTAGGCGATACTGAACATGTCTGAACTTGCCTGGTCCTCACAGGCGGGAACCAGGAGTACCAACAATGAAACTACTACGGCGTGTTTGTTTCACATTAAGCTAACAGAATATAATAAGATTGAATTTTAGTGCGAAAAATTACGACAGTAAAAAAATTATGATCATTCTTTATTGAACAGCCCTCGTACTATGTGCAACGTGCCGACATAACTCGTGTTTTTCACGGTAAACCACTAGGAGTTCTCATAAACACACGAGACAACTACCTTAATGACGACTTACTATGCTGTAAGTACTTTAAGGCCCGGGCTTTATACTTCGGACCACTATTAGGTACAATTAATGGAAATTAATTGTTCGTTTACACTAGCCGTGTGTAGGCTAAAGTATGCAAAGATTTGAAGTACTTACAGCATAGTAAGTCGCCATTAAGGTAGTTGTCTCATTTGTTTATGAGAACTCCTAAGTGGTTTACCGGGAAAAATCACGAGTCAGCTGGGGAATTTAATGTCTGTCGGCACGTTGGCCATAGTAGCTTAAGTGTTAGAGCGGCTGGACGGCAACCAGAAGATCCGTGGTTCAAATCCCGGCTATGGCATTGAAATTTTTAGTCTGAGTGTACCTTTCCATAAAAATAGAAACAGTAAAACCAAAAATGGGTTGGGGACAGTGCTCCCCATATAAGTCTACCTATGTGTGGCTTCAAAAATTTTTTGTTCATAGGAAGATATGCTAGAAAAATTCCCTTTTTTGTTTATTTTATTGCAATGTGATGATCATATTTATAGGAATATATTTATGTTTATATTATGGAAGTTTTCAGTGTATAGTAAATGTAACCATATAAAAGGACTGCTGCAATCAATAAGTAATTCTGAAAGTTTGTTTCTGCAGACTGTATCACGCTTCCAGAAACAGATACATATTCTGGTATTATAAAGATCCCCCTGCCTATTTTTGTGTTCCAGTCCCCCCTGTTGTAACCTTTCAATCAAGAGACGCAGAGCAGCGGAAGACATTGCTTGTGTTTACCCTATGCAACTGGGACTGTTGCCTGACCATCACACCCTACGCGGGGTGGTGAACCCATTGTGGCTTTCACAAAGGCAAATGGTTCTAGAAATAGACTACCAATTGAACAATATCACTCCCCTATCTGCTGTCATATTCTCATGTGCCCCGGCTTAAAGCTCTCCGCTTTCTATTATTTATTTCCTTTACAAATTGTCAATAGTGGAAATGTAGACATTTGTGTATTGTCAGCAAGTAGACTTTCAAAAGATACGTGTTGCATTTACAGCACTCTTCTACTTATATTCTCGAGTATTCTCTATCTACCTGAAAGTAATCGAACTTGATATTTCCAAAATAGTTTGATTATATTTAGGAATTGCAGAATACAGTAAACTTAAGCGTTGTACAGTGGTATCATTTAACAGTATTAAGTGCTGGCTTTAAAATTGTGATTTGAAAAAAAAATGTTAAGAAATTCAAATAAATAACGATGAATATCCCTAAAACGGGTAACTGCAGAAAAATGTTTTTAGCGTAAATGTTGTGCTTTAAGGTGTGGGGGGAGGGCACCGAAGTGATAAAAGTGATTTTCTAAACTACTAAATAGAGCTTCAACTGTTTGTACATATATTACTAGTAATTACAGAAGTGTGTGTTCCAGTTTTCATTCCAATATGTAACTGCATTCTTGATATATGAACTAATTTATATAATTTTAGTTAATTGATGGAAATTAATCATTTCTCCACACTAGCCATATATTGACTAAGGTATTTGATGGATAGAGTCAACATGAAAAATTCAATTCCATGGCCGGAATTTGAACCACGGATCTCCTGGATCACGGATGTGAGAGCCCCTAGTGGCCTACCGGGAAAATATATGAGTCAAATGGAGAATTTAATGTCAGGGAGGCACGTTGGCCATGGTAGCTTAATGGTTAGGAGCGCCTGGACGGAAACTAGGAGATCTGTGGTTCAAATCCCGGCCATGGCATTGAATTTTTCATGTTGACTCTATCCATAATTAATACAACGCTCACTTACTCCTCGGGCAGCAAGCCAGGTGAAAAGACGATTAGATGTCAACGTTTCGGGAGTGTGCATCTCTCCCATCATCAGGATATTTATAAAATGTTATAACCACAAATGACACATTGGATATAACACAACTATAAACAAAGACAAAACACTATTAAATTTCGCATTACTGATCAAAAGACTGTTCTCAGTAAATTAAATGCCAGGTCAGCAGATGGCGTGAATATAGGAAATTGTGTCAAAGAAACGTAACTGCTTAAGGGCACTGGGAGGTCGATAGGTTTCAAAAAATCCAGTTTTTGTTTTTAATGTTAAAAATTATATAATTCTTCAGCTTTAAAATAATATATATATATATTTATATAAGCATATATATAAATTCATATCGGACGATGAATGGAATGGATGAAATGAGTCCGAGGATCATAGAGCTTAGAGTTACCCGACATTCGTCTTTCTGGATAAGGGAAAACCCCGGAAAAAACCTTATCCAGGTAACTCGCCCTGACCGAGATTCGAACTCGGGACCTCTTGAAAGTGAGGCAGACACTCTACCACCACGCTACCGAGGCGGGCAATTCAAAGATGGCGGCATAATGATACGCCCACTTCCTGAGAATGGTGCTTAATCTTTGATCGTGATTTCCCAAAACCTTGATTTTTCATACTTTAGGCGCATGTTTCTCAAAAACTATAAAATATATTGACACAAAATTTGTTGTGGTTATTGGTCAATGTTCCTTGAACACATTCGGCTAACATTTATATACATGTGATTTATAAAATGGATGAAAACAAATATTCAGTCCTTGAAAATATTATCTTTTTTTTACTCAAAACTAATTAATTTTTCATGTGCATAGTATAAACTATATGTGAATTTCATTTAGCCAGTATTATAAAACTGTAGCTTAGGTTATTTAGGATAAAACTTGGTGCATGTAGCTTTAAATTCCTACAAGTAAAGTGCACCTGAAATATAGGGTTCAATATTTTTTTCAGGACACACGGTCTGATTTATGCCCCTTTTGCATGGACCTATGTGAACGTAATTTCAATATTATACAGTAGTTAAATGCACACATCCTTATACAGTAATCATATCGAATTTCAATTTCTGATAATGTTTAGTTTTCTATATATTCAAATTTTAATATTGGTAACAATTAGCCTTGTCTGGGTAAAAATAACCTCCCTCTGCCCTTAACTTGATTATCAAGCTAATTTGATCTTTGCTTCTTAAATCGACGGATTTCCATTTTAAGGTCGGTTTCCAAGAGGAGCTGAACTGAAATCCAGCATCACGATTAAGCGTGCTCCTTTCAGAGGAAATTACCAAAGCTTCCTTAATTCTCCGCTACCAATAACTGTTGCATTTTGCCAAGATTGTCGTCTCCCAAAATTTGGTTCTATGGTCGTTATCAAAACAATGCTGTGCCAGCCCAGACTTCTCAGATTGATATAATAATAGTAGTAGTAGAATAATAATAATAATAATAATAATAATAATAATAATAATAATAATAATAATAATAATAATAATAATAATAATAATAATAATAATAATAATAATAATAATAATAATAATAATAATAATAATAATAATAATAATAATAATAATAGTAATAATAATAACAATAATAATAATAATAGTAATAATAATAATAATAATAATAATAACAATAATAGTAATAATAATAGTAATAATAATAATAATAATAATAACAATAATAATAATAATAATAATAATAATAACAATAATAATAATAATAATAATAATAATAATAATAATAATAATAATAATAATAATAATAATAATAATAATAATAATAATAATAATAATAATAATAATAATAATAATAATAATAATAATAATAATAATAATAATAATAATAATAATAATAATAATAATAATAATAATAATAATAATAATAATAATAATAATAATAATAATAATAATAATAATAATAATAATAATAATAATAATAATAATAATAATAATAATAATAATAATAATAATAATAATAATAATAATAATAATAATAATAATAATAATAATAATAATAATAATAATAATAATAATAATAATAATAATAATAATAATAATAATAATAATAATAATAATAATAATAATAATAATAATAATAATAATAATAATAATAATAATAATAATAATAATAATAATAATAATAATAATAATAATAATAATAATAATAATAATAATAATAATAATAATAATAATAATAATAATAATAATAATAATAATAATAATAATAATAATAATAATAGAAATAATAAATTGAAATAATGTTTAATGTCTCTACAAGTACTGCGTTCCACCCCAAACTTCCATACTGCAAATACACGTTTTTTGAGCTCCTCTTAATCCAAAAGGTAAATAGAGCATTTTTTTTAAAAAAGGTATATATGTGTGCGAATTTGTGAGAAGCAAAGACGAAAAGTTGTTAAATAATAAAGAAGAGAAAGCAAGATTTACAATGAAATTCCCCATTCAAAATTATCCTTCACACGTGAAAATAGTAAACAAATTTAATTTTTTAAAAAATGGCTTTAATGATTTTATTGAAATACCATATATTTAAGACATTTTCATGACAAATAAAATGTACCGGTATATTTTGAATTTTTTTGGGAATGACTCCTGAAGAACTCTTATTCTGACTGTCTTTGTCATATTTTATTTGCTCCATTCATACCCCGCCTTTAACTGCAATGGTCATAACGGCGGCCGTTCTCCTTTGGAACATATCGAAGGTGTTAACTCGTATTCGTTGGGCTTTAATCATTAGATCACGTGCACATTTATACCCCGCCTTTACTGCAATGGTCATATCGGCGCCGTTCTCCTTTGGAACATATCGAAGGTATTAACTCGTATTCGTTGGGTTTTAATCATTAGATCACACACACATTTATATCCCGCCTTTAACTGCAATGGTCATATCGACGACCGTTCTCCTTTGGAACATATCGAAGTTGTTAACTCGTATTTGTTGAGTTTTAATCATGAGATCACGCACACATTCTCACTCTCATTCATACTTCCAGACTCTGGGAAAGATGAGGAATTATCTTGCTTGGAGAAAAATCCCTACCCCCAGCAGGGAGTCGAACCCGGCACCCCTAGCACGGCAGGCAGGTGCTCTACGAGCTTTGGCACCAGGCAGTAAACATTATTCTTATTATGTTAAATAACTAACATAAAGTTCAACAAAATAGTTGATTTTTCCAAATTTCACGTAATCTTAGGCTCAATAGAACATTTTGGAAGTAGAAGTGGTCCTTCACTTACCGAACTTATGTTGTAACATACCCTTCTCTTTCTATATGTATACCCATTATTAATTATTTTTTCTAATTGACATATTCAGCTTTGGAATATGGCTTTTTTGTTGTAATTTACGTCCAGTGTGTTTATTCTATATTGAGCATAAAATTTAGCTTAATTTTGCTTAGAGACCTCTTCTTAAGGTAGCTATGCTAAGGATTTTTATGTCCAAAGAAGGCCATGTTAATCCATGACTCAGAGGACATCTCTTGTTGTAAGGCTTTCGAAAGAGAAGGAAGATTTCTGTGTAATTTATCTTTCGCCTGCCAGGTTTTACTTTTTATTGGTCCTGGCATCCATCTCCTGGCTCATTTAAGATATTGTGAACTATCTTTCACCCCTCTTATTTGTCTTACCAACTGATACGAATTACAAGGATGCAAATGGGAGTTCTTGATCTTTCGCTGGCATTTTCTATTTCCCAGACTTAAGTATAAGCGAAAACTATAGGCTTCTTTATTTGTGCAGCAAGGTGCAGTCAAAATTCAAACTATTCAAAAGATTAGTAAGAACAAAGTATGGTAGTTTCATAAAAAATGTACACAAAGTCAGTCTTAAAATATAGTGGAGAAATGCTAATAGCAGCATCAAAAGTATACAAAATTACCTTAGAACAATAACAAAATAACAGCTACAAAAACTGTATCATGCATATTCACCTCAATTATAACAGACGTTAGGTACTTAAAGACTCCTAGACTCAGATAAGTGGATAAATATCACATATCAAATTCTACTGCAAGAAACCCAAATAGGATTCATAAAGAGATCACAAACCTAATTGATAAACTTAGAAATGAGAATATAATACAAGGCATTAATCAGCTGTTAGTGGTAAAATTGAATACAAACTAAATTTAAATAAGCTGATTAACAATTAGAGCATCACAGATAGATGAGCCATGTCAAAACAAAAGTGGTCAAATTTATAACCTGTCGTACATCACATACTGAAATAGAAATCGGGATTAATGATATGTTATTAGAAGAAATTGACAGCATAAAATTTCTGGACCTTCAAGTGGACAGATGTTTAGATTAGAAAGCTCACATAAATTATATCTTACCTAAACTCAGCTCTGCCTGTTATGCTATCCGAGAGCTGGTTAATGAGAGTTCTATTGACACACTTAAATTAGTATATTATGCATACTTTAACTCTATTATGGAATATGGAATATTGTTTCGGGGCAACTCAGTAGAAAGTAAAAAAAAAATTCTTATGCAAAAGAGGGTTATAAGAATCATTACTAACACCCACAACAGATGCTCCTGTAAAGATCTTTTTTAGAAGATTGAAGATATTAACGCTTCCTTGCATGTATATATTCTCGATCCTAAAATTCTTTGTATGCAATCGTGCCTTATTTGCAACAAAAATGTATTTCACAAAATAAACACTAGACAAAAGTATAATATCCATTATCCCAGTGCTAAACTTTCTTGCTTCCAGAAAGGTGTGTATTATGAAACTATCAAAATATTTGGCGCGCTTCCTAATGTTCTTAAAGAAAAAGTTGATAATTTTGGTGCTTTTAAAAATGCTGTTAGAGAGTACCTTTGCTCAAAATCTTTTTATTCTGTACAAGATTATCTGAACGACAAATTATCCTGATAATGCTTCTGTAGCTCTGTAAGTAGTATCTAACTATTCCAATGACAAATCATTACCAATACATCTTTGATGCAAGTTGAAAGTTTATTTTTAACATATATGTATTTAATAAACAACAAGAATGGTTTCCATTGCAAAAAGGTTGAGACATACTGGCATAAGCCAAGTGAAAGCTGGTTTAAAAAGTGTTTCATTTTGTATCATATATAATTATCCCTGCTTTGTTTTCCATATTGTTGTTCATATTGCCTGTATACTATAATATGTGTCTTATGTTAACTTTTGTACATATATATGCTATTAAACTTTATACCTCTGGACATATTCAATGTTCACAACCTTTTCTGGCTACAAGTGAACCTACTGAACGCAAATCAATCTAATCTAATCTAATCAACATGGCCGATGATTGAAATTATAATCAAATGCTCAGGGTCCGTAGAGGTTACTTACCTGACATTTATTTTTCAGGATAAGGGAACATTTCTGGAACAGAGCTTACCCCGATCTGGATTCGATCTCAAGACCTTTTGAACGTGGGGCAGATACGGTACCACCTACGCAACAGAGGTCGGTGATAAGGTTGATGAGGAATCAACAAGGGGATGTATGGAATAGCTTAACTGATTTTCAATTAAGTAAATTGCTTAATTCGTTAAACTGATCGTGTAAAGAACCGGCAGTTAGTTTGATGATAGACGGACGGACGTTCAGGTGGCTAATGAACAGCTGCTATCGCTTCTTCACAGAACTCGAACACCTGCACTTTTGAACTGAATAGTGTATATCTAACTTTGTTGCTACTCATTTTAATGAGAAAATAAGGAAGGGCCAATTGAGCTTGATAGCCTAAACGAAATTGTTTAATCGAGCCGAAGGAAGCTTTTGCTTTTTTTCCTTGGAATATGTTTCTTTGTTGCCGACTGCAACAAACTCTTGGGGAGCTGTCATATCGCACACAAAGGCGATAGCTGACAGCAGAATACACTGATATAACAATAACTCAACCTCTTCCTTTGCGCACGCGGACAATAACTGTACATATTACTTTTTCTATCTCCCTACTGCATGTACAGGAGGTATTGGATTCCTCTAAAAAAATCGATTATAGAAAGAATTTACCGGAAATATGCCTTTTCATAGTCCTTGAATTCAAAATAAGCATTAGAAAAGGTCTTCGGGAGGCACTGTGGACAAAATAGTAAAAGTATTAGTACCGCCTTCTAAGGATGCAAAACGAACGTTTTTAGAAAATACTGACGCCCTAAAATTGACTACAATTTTTGATAAAAATATACCATGGCTCTTCAATAAAGAATGATCACAATATTTTTTTTGACAACTTACCTTTACTCATCCTAGTCTCCCCTGAATGCGATGCACTTGTCCAGCTTTTCTGCCAGTCTTCAGACATGCTGGAAACCATTTTTGAGAGATTCTTCAAAATCACCTCCGCAGCCTTCACCACTGCTTCTGACGATGGATAATACCTCCCACGAAGGCGTTTCTTCAAGTTAGGGAATAGAAAAAAGTCACTTGCGGCTAAATCCGGACTATAGAGAGGGTGAGGGACGCACTTCACGTTGATTTTTGCAGAATATTCAGCAACAACATTGGCAATATGCGGTACAGCATCCAGCCTGCTTCACAAAAATGTGGTCTTTTGCGCCTGATATGAACTAGCAATGTTTTCAGGATATCCCTGTAGTATTGTCCAGTTACTGATGTGTGTGCAGGTACAACATGCTGATAAACCATTCCATGAATATCAAAGAATGAGATAACCATAACTTTCCCAGCAGAAACAACTACTTTTGCTTTTTGGGGGGTTGGTGATGAAGGAGATTTCCACACTGAGCTTTGGATGAAAGAGTTTATTAATAAGAAATTGTTTATGTTAGACAGGAATATAGCTATAGCTGAAATGTTTGTAGGAAAATCGGACAATTCTTGGACAAAGTTAAAAGAAATGGTTATGGACAGTGAACAGAACTAATAATGAACCTGCATTGTTATAATTAAATGTTTAGAAATAAGGTCCAACTGTAAAAATAAGTATGACGTACAGAGCCAGGGCTGAACACCGGTCACACTCAATTCTGTATGGCGTAGCAAAATAAATAAAAAAAGTAGAAGTAGTATTAAATTCCACTCAAAAGTTCCATACTAAGATTTCATCGAAATTATAGCTTTGACGTTCCCTAAATTTTAAAATAAAAGTTAATTTTTCTGAAGCTCTCGTATATGTCTGTTTTTGAACAAATCACTTTAAAACGTGAACTCCAATAGTAAACTTTTCAGAAGAGTCCGCCCATCTCAAACTACGTTCTCATGATTTTTTTATTTTTATTTTTTAAAAAGTGTTCTGACGATTTTGATTAAAATAACATACAATATTCAGAAGACAGTATTCTAGCAATAGCCTGCAAAATAATCTTTATTAATTTTGGTGTCATGCCATGCCATGTAATGCTGGCTGGCTGTATAAAGCCAGAAGGTTTTTGCTGCGTGCACACCCGTTAAGGGTTTTACCGCAGGTAAGTTATAGATTTCGGGATGTTGTAGGGTGAGATGTGGGTTTTTTAGATTGATGTTGGTTATGAGGTTACAAACGGTGTCATTTGGTATAATGCTTAAATCAAAAATACAAAAACTTAGCTGTGCAACAAATTAGGATATCTTAAAATACAGATTTTATCACAAAACACGTTATTTTGTGGCACAAGGAACTTTTACTATAGATATAGATTATTGATGGCTTTAATTTTTCAAAATTTTGTAATTTCTGCATTTTTTACACGTACTTACAGTAAGCAGATGATTTATTGCAGTTTTACGCCCCCTGAATAAAAAAAGGCATATTTATTTTCCCTATTAGATACGTATAATAAATATGATTTTATTTGCTTGTAAAATTGTAATTATTTCATATTTTCTAGATTTCTTCATATTTCCTACCTTTCTATATCTTCTATTCTGCATTTTACCAATTTACCCACATCGCTTGCATTCCTTTCCTCTAATCTCCATATATCTCCCATTACTATTTTTTCCATAACTCCTTCTATCTCTGCCTACCAACTATTTGAGTTCACT